>CM042850.1:19707177-20960302 GCA_023653725.1 Bungarus multicinctus
GTGTGAATACTCTCAGTATACATACAGAAAAGATACATTTGTTAAGGATCAAGAATCATAATGATAGTCATAGGGTACAATCTACAATCAAATCATACTAGGTAACAGTCAATATAAATCGTAATGATACAAGCAACAAAGTTACAGTCCTACAATCACAAGTGGGAGGGGATGGGTGATAAGAAGTGATGAGAAGATTAACAATAATAGTAGTGTACACTTTGTAAATAGTTGAACAGTGTTGAGGGAATTATTTGTTTAGCAGAGTGATGGCTTTTGGGGAAAAACTGTTGTTGTGTCTAGTTGTTCTGGTGTGCAGTGCTCTATAGCGTCGTCTTGAGGGAAGGAGTTGAAACAGTTTATGTCTGGGATGTGAGGGGTCTGTAAATATTTTCACAGCCCTCTTTTTGACTTGTGCAGTATACAGGTCCTCAATTGAAGGCAGGTGGGTAGTAATAGTTTTTTCTGCAGTCCTAATTATCCTCTGAAGTCTGTGTCTGTCCTGTTGGGTTGAAGAACCAAATCAGACAGTTATAGAGGTACAGATGACAGACTCAATAATTCCTCTGTAGAACTGTGTCAGCAGTTCCTTGGGCAGTTTGAGCTTTCTGAGTTGGCTCAGAAAGAACATTCTTTGTTGTGCTTTTTTGATGACGTTTTTGATGTTAGGTGTCCATTTTAGGTCATGTAATATAGTAGAACCTAGAAATTTGAAGGTCTCTACTGTTGATACTGTGTTGTCTAGTATTGTAAGAGGTGGTAGTATGGGAGGGTTTCTTCTAAAGTCTACCACCATTTCTACGGTTTTGAGTGAGTTCAGTTCCAGATTGTTCTGGTTACACCACAAGGCAAGTTGTATAACCTCCTGTCTGTATGCAGATTCATCTGTATGCAGATTCATCACAGATTCAAATTGCTGCGATGACCTCAGTAACCCTCACAGAATGTAGAATGAAATGGATAATAATCCCACCACCCTCTTGATGTAAGATAATTCCATGCCTATTGGGTTTTTTCCAAGCATCTTGGTCTAAAGAACTCTGCTCAAATATTACAGAAATTGATGCTGGAAAAAGCCAGTAGTAGTCTTGCAACAAGATAGCCTTTAAATTAGAGAAACTTTGTTGGTTCTCCTACCTACAGTGCTGATTTAATCATCTTATGTCAGTTTTGCTTTAAGGTACAGTTAAACTCTAGGCGGGCAAATGGTAGCCTTACCTTTCATATTTTTTAGTCCAAATTTGCAGCACCACACTAAGCTTTTTAGGTATATAGGACAGTGAATATTTGATATGCATAGAAGTCTCTGCAAAGGAGTTTAATCAAGGCAAAATAGGCAGCATTAAATTTCATGCCATCGTTCATATACATTTCTTGATTGGATGTAAATTACTGCAGTGATTGCATTCTCTCTCTTGATTCCCTTCATACATTTGTGTTAGAAATCTATCTTGGGAAGAACTGTCATTTCCATTGTTTGGAAAGGTTGTAATCTTTCATGTAGTTAAGAAAAGAATTTTATATTCTTTGTCTCTCCCTCTTTGTCCTTTTTCAGATATGCTCTCTGGGCCATATAAAGACATGTAAAAGAATAATTCTTAAAAATAGTATAGCTATTATTCAAGATTCATTAACTCTTTTTATTCTCCCTGATTAATACCCTGACAGATAGCATTCCCAGCCTGGTGCTTTTCTGATATTTGAGGACCACAATTTTATTTATTATTTTTTGCATTTATGTATTATATTTATTTAATACATTTATTTCTTGCATATGCAGAACTACAGCTCTATATTTGCAGGAAGCAAGAAATTGTTAGACCCATATTTGGAACAAGTTTAAGATAAACTAGTTCGATATTCTGCAATTGTGTGAATGTTTTTTTCTATACCTTTTTGCCCTAATAGTAATTTAGTCCATTTATTTTAGGAATTAAAGAATATTAAGAGGCTACAGGAACATCTTGCAAAATAATCTGAGCATCAAATACTTTCATTTTGTTAGGTGATCTTAAGTTTGATTTATGTATTTAAACTTTCAAGCTTTCTACATGATCCATAAGTGAAGACACTAAGTTCCACCAAATTCCTACACTGATTTCACAATTCCACGTATCCAGGAAAGGATACACAGCTAAGGTATCTCCCAGCTATAGATTAACTTGACAAAATATTACAATAGTATTTTTATGTTAGTACTATTAAGTGGGCAGCAATATAACAAAGCACAAAGCTGTAAACATAATAAACATTTGAAAAGCATAATGTCCATAGTAAAGCTTGAGAGTCTTCTAAGGAACATCACTAACTAATGTTTGGAAGTTGAGCCATGACAACTGGATTTCCTTTCTTGTTGATTCGAAATATTTCATTGCTTATCCGAGTAGCTTCTTCAATCCAAGTAGCATGTTGGCTGGTTCCCCCTGACCAATTTGCTCAGACTGAAGAAGCTACTTGGATAAGCAGCCAAACATTTCGAACCAATAAGAAAAAGAAGTCCAGTTGCCGGAACTCAACTTCCAGACAACTCTACATGAGTATCTGAGAATTGTCATCGACATAACACTAATTAATGTTCTCTGTTCTACAAAAGTCTTGGTTTGAGAGATGGTAGCTTAGCTAAAGCTCCTGATTGGTCCACCAACAAGTTGAGATTCCATTTAGGTTATTATTCAGCTTCTATATTAAATTCAGCTTCTATGTTATTCAGCTTTTATATTAGTTCTGTGAAAAGTAAATCTGCATGGCCTTGCAATATTAGAATTCTAATGATCCTGTCCCATCGAATCCAACCAGTGTCCTTGATTCATTCAGCTTCCCTGAACCTCCGTTCCAAATATGCACATAAGGATAATCCTGTGTCCCTAATCAAGTATTATGTCCAATGTTTAGTAATAGTACCTTAATAAGAAGCAAAGAATGTCAATACTATACATCATTAAAAGTTTTCTGGAAACACTAATACAATGGGAAAGCCAGAAGTTCCTATAGCTTTAAACCTCAGGGGGATGTTAGTTTTCTTTTTTTTTTTTGAAGAAGAAGAAATAAGATCTAGGCATATCAAATGCATCTATTGCTCTACCTGCAGACAACGGATGGAGCACCAGAGTGTGATGCCCAGAGCTTCTCAGCTTCTTCTCATTGTCCAATGCTGTCTGGGTGAGAATTCTTCTGCTGGAACTAAAGTAGTCTGAGGGAGGAGAGCATTGGTAACATAAGCAGTGATGTCACAGGCTTCCTATTTAAGTGGGGTTAAGCTGATGAGCAGAATTCAGTTGAGGTTATTTAGGTATTCGGGGTGGGGAGGCAAGAATATGTTTAGATTTACATATTTTCAGATCCAGATCTGACTTGGTTATAAGAATGTCAAGAATTCTGAATCAGGGAGGGTAGTTCTATATATTTTTTTCCAGAAAGTTGATTTTGCTTTAAAACATCCAGTACATAGTAACCTGTAAAGCAATGAGAAAAAGAGACAGGTAATTGCCTGGAATTCTCAATATTCTTTAGGCTCAAGAAGTCTTAATCTATTGACAAACAAACTTCCAAATTCCAGGTTCTGTGCAGATTATTTGACAAGCACAGCCACCTGTTCTGTCCTGCCCCACATTCTTATTATAGTAATCTTTTCGCTTCTCATATTCCTATAGGATGAGTCCAAGAAAGAAAGAACAGCAGGTGCCAAACCTTCTTTGTATTACAAGATAAAGTAACTAGCTAAACTGTTATAAACTGAAGACCACAGGATTCCAATTTTCACCCTGAACCAATGTCATGTGGACTTAGTTATTCATAAGTTTACCCTATGTTTTCATCTCCTAATTCATTGTCTCAAGAAGTTTATTGGAATATAAATTCATTCATAAATATACTTTATGTTTATATATACTTTATTGGCCAATCACACTTGGCCAATAAAGAACATTCTATTTTATATTCTTTGTGTTAAATACCCAATAACAAGCTTCCTGGTGGGATTCCCATTAGCAATTTTGGCAAGCTATAAATTCTTAATTGATATTACTTGTATTATGTTTATGTTTAATTTTTGTTTCATTGTTGTAAACCTCCTCGTGGTATTTGTACAATACCATTTGTACAAGCAGAAAGACAGGATGTAGATTTGAAGAATAAATGCAAGAAAATGTTACTTCTGTTTTTAATGACAGAAATAAAAGTGCATCTAACACAAACATTCCTTTTTCACATTTGAAAGCTGATAATGTAGCATATTAAGTACAATTGAACTTCTCACAAATCTCTCTGGCTACCAATGTGCAGAGTTCCATGAAGAAGACAGGGTTTTCAAGAGACTGTTCATAAAAGAGGAGGTGAACGACTATCAAATCTGCCATCTAGAGTTAGGCCATTGAGTACTGATGATGTTACTTAGTTGGATAATGAAACATCTGCAAGAAAGCAATCAAGCTCAGAAAGCTTCAAGGACCTTATAGTTAGACCACTCACTGAAATGGAGCAAAATCCTGAAAGAGTAACTTTAAAATTCCCTTAACCAACTGAACAAATATTCTGTTTCTATGATCTGCTAGTGGTGTAACTAAACATCTCATTCCAACAATACAGATGCTAAGAGAGTAATGTTTGGATTTCTAATCTTCAGCCAAGGGCTGCATGTATGCACCTTCTCCTTCCTATGAAGTTTCAGTGGGAAAATCTAGAACCATCCATATAAGGCTGATCTAAAATGGTGCTGCTTAACTTGAGAGACGACTGCTAGTTTTGGGTAAGTAGTTGGAGAAATGGGATAAATTGAGCAAGGCTAAGTCCTGCATGTGGGGGCACCAGGCAATCTTTCCTGGAAGTTCTCTTAAGTGTTTTCCCAGTGAGACCAGTCTATCAGGGCAACCTGGTCTACCCAATTACAGGACGGAGAATATTGCTTCTGCTTTGGCATTTCATCCCCAATCCAGGAACCTTCGCAGGCAGTTGCTTATGCGACAAACTATTTTTGTGTTGAATTTATATTTTATCGACAAATAAAGAGAGAGTGGAAATTCTCTTGTTTAATAGTGCACTACATGTGCATTACTCACAAGATAATTTTTTCTCACCATGTACATGTATACATCCAAACTAGATTGTGTTGTTTCTCTGTGGGTATACGTGGTATATGCATAATTTTTCTCTGTGGGTATACATGGGTATATGCATAATTTTGTATTTATTTGTTTATTTATTCTGTCATGGTTATGTAGTGTACATTGAAGGTGATGACCCTTTGAGAACTGGATGCAACAAAATTTCATTTTAATGTATGCCTATTACAGAGGTGGTATTCAGCAGGTTCTGACCAGTTCTGGAGAACCGGTAGCGGAAATTTTGAGTAGTTCGGAGAACCAGCAAATATCACCTCTGACTGGCCCCACCCCATCTATTCTCTGCCTCCTGAGTCCCAGCTGATCGGCTGGGTCTTCTTCTGTTGCCCTGCACAGGAGAACAGAGCTGGAATGCAGGTTGGTGGGGTGGGGAGGGAATGGGGATTTTGCAGTATCCTTCCCCTGCCACGCCCACCAAGCCACGCCATGCCCACCAAGCCATGACCACAGAACCAGTAGTAAAAAAATTTGAATCCCACCACTGGCCAATTCAAAGTGACAATAAAGTTTCATTTCTATTCTATTAATGTTCATTACTGTTAGGCTGTGTACTAAAAAAAGAGGCACTAACTTTTATCCACTGAATCAGAGAGGGCTCTTCAGGATGCCAAAACATGTGCAGGCAACTCATTGTCCCTGTTGCATGGCTATTCCAACAAGTATCCACATGGGGGTAGGTATGTGTATTATGTCATTGTTATTCAAATTATTCCTTCTATGTATTTGCATGCAGTGTTGCAACACGCTTTCAAAAGAGCAGCATTCACATCATGACACATTTATGCACATTTTGTCATTTGGGTGTCATCATCGTTAAGAAAGAGGGTGTTGAACAATATCTTTCCCAGTTGATATGGTTGGCAAAATCATGTCATATGCTTCAGTATACATTATTTAAGTTAAAATATATTCTATCATCCCTCAAAAAAACACAAAGACAGAATGACTGAAATTACACTTTTCTGATTTATCTAACAGAAGATCCTAGCAGTTAACATCACCAATGAGTAATATTTTAGAAGTCTAGCAATCTATCCAATTTAATTTTTCTTTCTTTCTATTTCTTTTCTTCTTTTTTTGTTTACCATCTGGTGATGGTGTATATTAATTTCCCCAAACTGGACATCCTTCCAAAAAAAATGTCATTTCAGAATTTCCAGCCCATTACCTTGAAATTAAAGTCCAAAATAAGTGGAATTTACCCAGGCTGAAGAAGGTTAAACTAAGTTTCCTTGCTTAGCTATCTTCTTATTAGCGGGTTACTGAGCAAGCTGGCTAAATAAATCTGGGAGTTGAAGTTTGCACATCTTAAGAGTTCATGAAGTTGGGAAAAATTGACTTAGAGAGTATCTGTGTTATTCCACACCAAAGTCACTTTCCTAACTCTGTCACTTTTCCTCTCTGCACCTTTGATGAAACCAGCAACAAATTCTTCCACTTAACTAGTAGTTCTGTGTCAATGAGGTTTGAATTCTGTAGAGGAAACTATGTGTATGCAGGCTGCTGTTTCTTCAGTGCTCTGCAGAATATAAAGAATGTAGAATGTCAAGAATGGTATTGCAAAAGTCATTGAATAAGATAGACTGGAACAGAGGTGGTATTCAGCAGGTTCTGACCAGTTCTGGAGAACCGGTAATAGAAATTTTGAGTAGTTCAGAGAACCGGCAAATCCCACCGCTGACTGGAGATTTTGCAGTATCCTTCCCCTGCTACGCCAACCAAGCCACGCCCACAGAACCGGTAGGTAAAAAAAATTGAATCCCACCACTGGGCTGGAACCCTGTATTCTACTCCTTTTCCTGTTGTTGACATGCCTACATATTAGTCTTCCCAGGGAAGGCAAATAAAATAAAATTGGATGATTGACTATATATAAAAAAAGTATTCTCTTCTGGAATTGGGAATTGTGTAGAAACTGAACTGAAATATCACAAGTGTACCTCCAGAAATACTCCTGCAAAATGCAACATGGAATTTTTCAAAGCCAGGGGTGGAAGGTAAGGGGAAAGGAAGTTCAAAACAATTTCAAACAGATAGAAAGAAATATACATATACACACACACACATATACAGACGCACATATACACACTTTTTTCTTTTTTTCTAATATAATGATTGATGGCCTGATTAGAAATTTGAAAAGAGATAGAAACAAGAATATACACCTTTATCTGAAGCAATAGTTAGATGGAAAGATTGGAGGTTGAAAAAGGGTATTATGATATAATTTTTTAAATAATAGAATATAAGTAATAATTGGATGGGAAAGATTAGAGGGTGAAAAATGATATCATCATGTATGCTTTCATTGGCATTAAAATAGATTATTGAAATATTGAATAACCACTTTTTTTAAAAAACATGTATATTAATAGATTATATAAATTTGATTAATATAACAACTATTATGATTATCATTACTGATATTTGTATCGAAGTGAATTATACCCAGGGGCCACCCTGTTCATATATTGATATTTATTTATTTTATATACATATACATACATACATACACTTACACACACACACATACATACATACACACATATATGTATATATATATAAAATATTTATTTAAAAATAAAAATCTAATAAAACATTTAAAAAACCAATTTCAAACAGGACTGTTTCACCTGTTACTTTGATAAACACTGAATAATGTTGGGAAAGTACCTATGGTCTTTGAAATATGGGATGTATTAATTACTGTTGCTATTACAAGTATTTGAAACAGCTACCCTATTTGCTAAATGTCATACCATACGCATATTGTTAGATCCTCCATCCAAAAGAAAGAGCAGGTGGCTATTCTAGTTTCTGCTGGCAACAGTTCTGAGGTGTGTTGTGCTGAGAGATAAGAGTCTGCCAGAAATACTAAATCAATGTGAGGATAGAGAGAAAGCTTACGTAAGATGAAATGAAAATACACATTGAAGGAGAGCCATGTTAAATCATGCCAATAGAGCATCTAATTCTCACTCTGGCCAACTAAGCTTTAAATGGAAAGCCCAGAAGAAATATTAAGGATAACTATAACTGACTCAGTTATCGATGTTTGAAACAAGGTTATTTTATCCTGAGTTTCAGTGCCAAAGTTAAACAGTTTGAGGTCCTCTTAAACTGGTTGTTTTCTTGTGGACATTTCATCATGTTACCCAACTACGTAACATTATAAGTGCTAGAAGGTTTATATGAGGTGGCATGAGGAGGTTAGAATGCAGTATTGCAGGCAAACTCTGATGGTGCTCAAGTTGACTCAGCCTTCCATCCTTCTGAGGTCAGTAAAAGGAGGACCCAGATTTTTTGTGGGGAATGTGCAAATCATGCTTCTTCACTGTAAATTACTCAGAGAGGGTTTTAAAGTGTTTTGGGGCCATATATAACCCTAAATGCTATTGCTATTGCTAAATTCAATATGATTTTATCTCGAGTTTCAGTGCCAAAGTTAAATAGCTTTGGGTCCTCTAACCCTGGTTGTTTTTCTTGCAGACAATTCATTATGTTACCCAACTAGGTAAAATTATAAGTGCTAGAAAGTTTGTATGAGAGCCCTGGTGGTGCAGTGGTTAGAATGCAGTATTGCAGGCTAATTCTGCCCACAGCCTGGAGTTCGATCCTGACCCAGATTGTTTTGGGGGAATGTGCAAATGATGCTTCTTCACTGTAAACTATCCAGGGAGAGCTGTAAAGTGTTTTGGGGCCACATATAAACCTAAATGCTATTGCTATTGCTAAATTCAAATGTGGAATCCCATCGTCCACATTCAAGCAGAGTATGAGAGTGTGGTTGAACATATAAATGGGAAGGCTGAAGATGCTAGCTTCTCCCCTTCTTGCCACTTGTTCTTCTACAAGCTACCTATTCATTTTATCCTAGTTAGCAAATTATCCAGCTGAGAATAATTATTGCTGTTCCTTTTTATTAACTCCTTTACATAATATAGTGCATTGAATGCTAGTTGAAAAAATTGTGTATTCCTGTTTAGGAATGTAGTGCAGAGCTACCAATCATCTGGGCTTAGAAATCCAGATATTCATAGGATGGTTACAAAGCATTTTAAGGGTGTTTTGTATCTCTTTCTTGATCTCTAGCACTTCTCTGGATTTTTGTTCTCCAGCTTTGGTCATTGGGGTTATTAGTCTCTCATACCCTCTGTGCATATTTTCAAACTTTCCGCATGATTGGAATAAGCTCACATTTGAAATTTCAAGCCAACCACTATTACAGATATAGTAGCTTGGCCTTGTCATCCAACACCAAGAAACAAAGTCATATATTGCCTTGATGACATGGAACCTTTGGGGATTTTAGCTCTTGGTAGGATCTACTTACCAATGGTTACCAAAGTTTCTTCAAAACAAAGCTTAGATGCCCCAGATTTTGGGGGGAATTATATACTTTTACTATGCTATCAGACTCTTTGCAAATTGTTATTGTTCTGAAAATCAGTTTAAATCCTCTAACCTGTGAAAAATCTGGCTTAAATTCCCTTCTCATGTTTTATGGTGTAATTTAAGATACCAGTCTATATTTATCGTCAACATACATGTGTCAATTTCATTTTAGACCAGTCCTCAAGGAGCATGCCAGCCTTACTGGTAATCTTATGTGATTGCAATGCAATTGCTCATAATGTTATGAAGTAAGCAATCTTTTGATAACCAATCTTTTGGACATAGTGAAAAATCCAGACTGTGCAGCTGGAAAGGTAGCATTTTCCAGTTTTCTTTTGTTTAGGAGTATCTTTTGCAGTGTTATTCCTACAACAATCCTTTTAGGTTATGCTGGGCAGAGAGATATTTGATGACATTCAGTTAACATTAAGGTGTGTAGACTTCAACTCCCAGAATCCCTCAGCTGGCATGCCGGCTGGGGAATTCTGGGAGTTGAAGTCCACACATCTTAATGTTGCTGAGGTTGAAAAACACTAGTATAGAAGTTCTGCATCCTCCTTCTCTTAAAGCTTTTAAGAAAGGGCTGGATAGCTACCTTGCATGGATTGTTTCAAGCACAATGCTGAAGGTTGGACTAGATCAGGGTGTCAAACTCACGTCATCATGACAGTGTCACGTGACGTATTGGGACTTTTTTTCCCTTCACTAAACTGGGTGTGGCCAGCATGTGATGCATCTGGCCCATAGGCTGGGAGTTTGACAGCCTTGGACTAGATGATCTTAGGAACCACATTTCCTAAGTCCACATTTTTTTTTTCTATGAATGGAGTCTTCACAGCACCGTTGAAATAATTGTGGAAGGAGAGCAAAGGAGGCAGCAGCAGATAAATTGTTCATATTTATTATCCAGGTAACACTTTAGATCCGGCCCATGGTGTGCTTAAATCTGGCCCGTGGGGCCACCCTGGAAACAGTGATGGACCGGCCCCTGGTGCCTCTGCCAGATAAAATGGGTTCCTGAGCTCCGTTTTCGGTTGCGATGGCCTCCTGCAACCCTCTGCCAGTGAAAATGGAGCTCAGGAGCCCATTTTCACTAGCAGAGTGCAGTGACATTGAACTGGCCATGCCCAGCCTGGCCACACACACCCTGGCCCCTGCCCCCCAAGGTCAAACACAACCATGATGCCCTCAGTGAAATCAAGTTCTAACCATGTGAGGTGGTTAGCCGGCAGCAGGTACGGACAGTGGAGGAAAGCGAGGACTCAGATGAGGGGCCAGGCCCATTAGGGAGTGCCTTCAGAGATTGTGGGGGCTGGCAGCAGTGATGAGGAGATTCCCGAGGAGCCTGTGCCAAGTGCACGTGCATGCAGGATTGCTCATAGGAGAGCAGTTACAGCAGCATGGGTGACTCAGGAGTAAGCTGCAAGGTAATGGCCTCTCCCTCAAGAGGATAGAAGGTTTGAAGAAGTGTTCTTTGCAGAAGGCAAAGAAGCTCTGAAACTCAGCCTCGTGGACATTATAGTTAGTATTTGAAAATTCTTGTAAACTATTTCTTATCTGTGGGTTTTTGGCAGCCTTGAAGAACAACTTGGCAAAGCTCTTTCTTGTCGGAGCTAATTAGTTGGAAGCAGCCTTTTATCTTTGAAGAAACAGATTTCGTGAATGAAACCTTAAAAGGTGGGGGCTGCAGCCTTAGTCTTGTGTTTGCTCTCTTGGAACCAGATTGGGTCAGAACACTACTGCAGAATCAAACTGAATCAATGTCTCTCTCCTGGTGACCAAACATGTAAAACCAATAAAGTAGATTTTTTTCACAGCATGAAACAAGATGGCAGCTGCACTGACCCGATTGAAATCCTGCACTTGCTTTACAGGTTGGCATAGGTATAGCTTCTACCTTGATTTATTTGACTCTCCTCATAAAGGCCTCTGGATCTGACGTCTCTTTTTGTACTGGTAAGCATCATACAATATGAATAGAAATTGAAGCAGAGTGATGAGAAGAAGAGAGACTGCTGAAAAGTTTTGATTCCTGACAGAAAATAATATTTGCAGCTCAGGGTTGAACTGTGAAGTCCTTGGTGCTCTCTGAGCTTCGCAGTTTTCTTGAAGATATTTCATTATCCACCATTTGCTCAGCTAAATACCTGAGTGACCTTCCCAAGAAGAATGGAGATAGCATTTGGGAGATAACATCAATCTATATATACCATGTACAGCTTAATAACTTGGCTTCCTGTCCTATCTCATTTAGAACCCTAGAAAATCATAGTCCTTCAAAAGCACATGGCTACATAGATTTAATTATCTCACTGCCCCAGAATTTAGCATTATTTATTTTATATTTTCACTGATGGTATAAATATATGGAAGGAATTGTTTTCTGGCGTTGCTGTTCATAGTTCCTCCATAGGATCAAGACTGCTGTTGCTACCTAGCACACAAACCATTTTGTGCTATAGACATTGCATTCGGACTTTTAGCTATGATAAATAATTGATTCAATAACTTCTCATGAATTTTGAAATTTTTTTCCTTCTCTGCATTGACAAAAAAATTCTGCATTGGCAACAGGGAAAAACTTCACAATAGCAAAGGCATCCGGCCAGTAAACACTCAACTCCATTCAGTTGCTCAGACTCCACCTTGCAAGGGATTATGGGATTGGAACAGAGGTGGTATTCAGCAGGTTGTGACCAGTTCTGGAGAACCGGTAGCAGAAATTTTGAGTAGTTCAGAGAATCTGAGGTAACCTTCCCCCTGAAGTGGGGTGGGAATGGAGATTTTACAGTATCCTTCCCCTACCATGCCACCAAGCCATGCCCACCAAGCCATACCACATCCACCAAGCCACGCCCACAGAACCAGTAGTAAAAATGTTTGAATCCCACCACTGGGTTGGAAGGAGGAGAGGGAGGAGGAGGAGGAGAAGAAGAAGAAGACTGTATACTTTATTGTTCTTTTATTTTATTCCATTCTGTTTACATATCTTTTCATTTTTCCTCCTTTTTATTATTGTAGCTGCCAAGAGTAGCCTCATGGCAGGATAGGGGGCAAATAAATTTAACAAATAACTAGAGACCTTTTGTACTAAAAGCAAGCATTTACAGTTGTGCTCCTTATTTAAAGAAATGTAAGTTGGCAAAGATGTTATGATAAATGCATGAGATTAAAGTAACCCTAGAGGCTTGGCTAACCTGGATGCAGTTAACACTTGATATTGCAAGTAATGTACTGTATAGTTTGAACCATTTAGCCTTGATCCTAAATGTGTCTCCCAGGCAGCAGTGGTAGCAATAGGAAGAGGCAAGTACCTTGAGATAGCACATCAGTATATCATCCTTGTCACGGATTCAGTCCGAAGAAGGAGCAAAATACTGAAGAGTATTGCAATGATCATTAGGTGCCTGTTTTATAAGTAAAGAGGGACCACAAACAGTGGGAAAATTCAGATTTGTATGCCCTAGAGGTGCTTTTTCAGGAGGCAACTGGACTTTCTTGCTTTTTCTTTTGAAAATATTTCGCTTCTCATCCAAAAAGTTTCTTCAGCTCTGATAGGATAGTGGAGAAAGGAAGGATTATCCTATCCTATCATCCTAAACTGAAGAAGCTTCTTGGATGAGAAGTGAAACGTCTTCAATAGAAAAAATATGAAAGTCCAGTTGCTCCTGAAAAAAACTCCTTTGGAGACAACCATGACCTGGATGACTGAGAATCTCTACAGACTTACAGATTTGTATAGATGTTAAGGGCTACAAGGCAGGAAATTCCAGGTTTACTGATTTGCTAGCCAAATCAGGGTCCTTGTAAATGTACTTTAGATCACTAGTCTCCAACATTTTTGGCACCAGATTTCATGGAAAATATTTTTTCCACAGACCGAGGGGAGGGGAAGCATGCAACCTAAAACCCTCACATGTGGAGTTTCCAATAGAATTCACACTTCTATGAGAATCTAATGCCTGAATATCTGAGATGGAGCTGAGGCACTGGGAAACGGCTGCAAATACCCAGATGGGTATATTCACCCGCCATGAATATTCCAGCCGTGTGGCTCGGTTCCTAACAGGCCACAGACTTCTACCAGTCGGTGTTGGGGACCCTTGCCTTAGGTTATGTCTAATTATTAGGCAACATGGACCTTTCAGGAAGACAACAGAGTAAGGAAGTTTATGGTGAAGGAAATCATCAAACAATGGAAGTTGGAATAGGTGGTTTTTTTTCAGGTTGTCATTTTGTTACGGCTGATTTTGGGCTAGGCTATGGCTAGGGTGGTTCAATGGCTAAGATGCTGAGCTTGTCGATCAGAAAAGTTGGCAGTTCGGCAGTTTGAATCCCTAGCACCGCGTAACGGAGTGAGCTCCCGTTGCTTGTCCCAGTTTCTGCCAACCTAGCAGTTCGAAAGCATGTAAAAATGCAAGTAGAAAAATAGGGACTACTTTGGTAGAAAGGTAACAGCCAGTGATGGGATTCAAATTTTTTTACTATTGGTTCTGTGGGCGTGGCTTGTTGGGCGTGGCTTGTTGGGCGTGGCTTGTTGGGCGTGGCAGGGGAAGGATACTGTAAAATCTCCAGTCAGAGGTGGTATTTGCCGGTTCTCCAAACTACTCAAAATTTCTGCTACCAGTTCTCCAGAACTGGTCAGAACCTGCTGAATATCACCTCTGGTAACAGCATTCCGTGCACCTTCAGTATGTAGTCATGCCGGCCACATGACCATGCAGACGTCTTCGGACAGCGCTGGCTCTTCGGCTTTGTAATGGAGATGAGCACCGCCCCCTAGAGCCAGAAACAACTAGCAGGTACGTGCAGTGGAACCTTTACCTTATGAGCTTGTAGGAAGTTTCTGTTCTTTGCTTTGATGGGATTGCAGGGGATTGTTTGGGCAGCAAGTGTTCTGATCCAAACCTTGTTCCAAGTAAATAAACAACAAACAGATAAAATCAAAACCTTTTAATGCTTATCTGTGAATTCTGTTAATTCATGGTTAAAAGGCTTTTAAAACTAATTGTCTCTGATAAGAACGAGCCTTGCCAAGGTTGTGCAAGGCTGCCAAAAGCACTAGATTAAGTTGCCAAGAAATATTCCAAACAAAAAGTCTTCAAACATAAACCAAGATAATCTAACTTCCACAAGGCTTGAAGTACAAGAACGTCTTTGCTTCCTGCAAAGAATCCCGGTCTCTCAGGCTGGCTTTTATCTCTTAAGGGAGGGCCATTACTTTGCAGTCTTGCTCTCAAGTCGCCCATGTTGCTGTAGCTGCTCTTTCCTTCGAGCAGCCCTGCGCGCACGTGCACTGGGCACAGGCTCCTCGGGGACCTCTTCATCACTGCTGCCAGCCTCCACAATCTTCGAAGGCAGCATTCCACTTCCTGATAGTCCTGGCCCCATCCCTACACAGGCCCCTCATCTGAGTCCTCGCTCTCCAAGACCTCAGCTGACCGCACCTGCTGCCGGTGAACCACAACAGCAAGGGTCAATTTGGGTCTGATGGGATTAGGCAAAAAGAGGAGCTGGATTTAATCCTTAGTCATGTTCAAAGGATAGGGAGGAAAAGGGCATGACTGCCATTTTGTTCGGTTTATTTTCTGCACCATATCTTGTTGGTGATGTCAAAGATTATGTTGAATCTTATTTACATGCTAAGGGGTGCTGCTTTATATTAGCCAATGTGTAAACAAGACCTGTGATTTTCCAATTCTGTTAATCTGTAAACTCCTAGTCCTCTGCCTTGTAGGGTACAAGCAGAGAAATACCAACAACCTGGGTCAGAAGTCACAGCTGTGTTTCCTACTTCTTCACCACTGATTACTATTTGTCAGATCATGTTGCCATAGCCAAAACGAGAGCCATGTGAGCAGATGGCATATTTTTCTTTCAGTATATACCCAGGGCATTTGCAGAAATATTGTAGTTGCTAAGTTACTGCAGGGCAGTTCTGCTACTGCTTTTTAAATACCTGGAAATAGTGTCAGCAGTAAACTTTCAGGGGATAAACAGGCAAAAGAACTGAGATTTCAAATTCAGATAAGACATATTTGGAGCAAAGGAGATGGGGAAAAAAATCAGCTCTCCTGCACTAGCTTTTCTGCATTGTAATATTATTTTATTTGGGCCACTAGCTGCCTATTAGCAACAACATTCACACTTTTGTCAGTTTGGTAAAAGTAAGCTTATCTTAAACTGTGTCATTTGAGGTCATCCATGTATTAATTTGTATAGAATATCACAGCTGTTAAAACTGGGGTTCTCAATCCATATATTATCACCATCATCTGAGAATCTCCAAGGTACAGAATTCAAGAATAAAAGTAAGGTAGTCTTTGACTTATGATCACAATTACGGTAGGATCAGAATTTTAATTATTAAGTATTCATACCCAGTTTTACAATTTTTGCTACCCTTGTAAATACATTCTGGTTTTCCAAGATCCAAATTGTTATCATGGGAACTTGGGGATGTTGCAAGAGTCATAATTACGAGGATAGGTTGTATATTGCTTTTTGTAGTGCCCTTGTAATTTTTAAAGGTTGATGAGCAAATGATTGTAAGTCGAGGAATACCAAATCTCTTCATTGGGAATATCGGCACTTGCTCCTTTTTCCCCACCAAACATTTTTGCCTGCAAGTGAGTTTTGAAATCACAACAAGGACATCTCTGAATGAGTTCTACGTGACATACCTGCAAACATCATGTAACAGAGTTATTGCATAATGAAAGTTTTCAGAACCTGGCTGTGCAAATTTATCTACTGGTAGACAAACCCTTTTGGAACAAAAAAAAATTCTTGCTCTAAAGAACAAGGCTCCACAATGGTTCTTAGAGTTGAGTTTATCTTTTTTAAAAATCCTTATTACATGAGTGTCCTAGGGACCTTCGTTTTTCAAAGGAATTCTTCTCTAGGCTGCAACTTAACAATAACAGATGGGCCTTTTTTGTGGTAATACATGCCCTGTGGAATGACTTCCTTTTTATGACACACAGGTCCCTAACAGAGGTGATATTCAGTAGACCAGTTCTGGAGAACCAGTAGTGAAAATTTTGAGTAGTTCGGAGAACCGGCAAATACTACCTCTGACTGGTCCCACTCCCATCTATTCTCTGCCTCCCAAGTCCCAGCTGATCATCTAGGTCTTCTTTTTTTGTCCTGCATAGGAGAACGGAACTGGAAAGCAGGTTAGTGACGTGGGAAAGGAATGGGATTTTGCACTAACCTTCTCCTACCACATCTACCAAGCCATGCCCACCAAGCCACACCCACAGAACCGATAGTAAAAAAATTTGAGTCCCACCACTTGTCCCTAACATTGACATGGTTAAAGCTCTTTTTAAAACTGATCTTTCAATGAGGACCTTTCCCTGAAATCAGTTGTTCTTGATACTTGTTTTTTGATGGGCTGTTTTACTCTGACCTTATTCTGAAAGCATTTATGAAGCCAATTTGAAGTATAATGACTTGTGTCATCAACTGCAAGCAGACACATGAGCAGTGACTTCACAGATACACCAAGTAACACTATTTTTTTTACCTTAGCAGAAGAATCTCCCAGTACATCCACTCCTTCACAAAACACACTGTGGTAAGAAGTCTCTTCAAAGCCAGTACATGAACAGTCCAACTGTCTTCTACTTTTGCTAAATGTGCTCAGAGTAACACCTGTCTTAACAACATGGGAATTATCTACCTGTCTGGATAGGCCTAACCAGCGGTGGGATTCTACCAGTTCGCACATATTCGCTAGAATCGGTTGTTAGCATTCTAAGCAGTTCGGAGAACCAGTGGTTAGAAGAAATTACTGGCCTAATCCTGTAAGGAAGACAGGAAGGAAACGTTCTGGTGTTGCTCACAGAAACTGCCTCTCTGTTAACCCTTATTACATTCTTGGCAGGACTAGACTTCCTGTCTCAGGAACTTCTCTGGAGTTTTTTTCCCTCCTTTGCTCCCCTTGTGTGGAGTGACCATTCAAAGTTACAATGGCACTGAAAAAAGTGACTTATGACCATTTTTCACACTTACGACTGTTGCAGCATCCCCACAGTCATGAGGCCAGGCGAGGAGATGCATGCCTTGATGTGAGTGATATTGAGTTGGCCACGCCCAGCCAATAACATGACCACCAAGCCATGTCCACCCAGTCACATGACCATCAAGCCACACCCACCACCTAAGCCACGCCCACAGAACCGGTTGTTAAAAATTTGAATCCCACCTCTGGGCCTAAGCCACCTACCAGCATTTCTTCTCACCCAGAGGCCCACCCAAACAGTCTAGGAAGCCAGCAAATAGGACATCAAAGCATCTTTCTCCCATCCTTGCTAGGAGGACTCTTCTAGGTAACAAGTATAAAATGTTCTCTTCTTCCCAATTCCATCCTCCTGAGTTCAGCATCCAATCTCTCAGCTCTCAGGTTCTCCAAACACAAAATCTCTGGGGTGTGTATCCAGAGGTGATATTCAGCAGGTTCTGACCAGTTCTGGAGAACCAGTAGCGGAAATTTTGAGTAGTTCGGAGAACCAGCAAATACCATCTCTGACTGGCCCCGCCCCCATCTATTCTCTGCCTCCCAAGTCTCAACTGATAGGAGTCCCAGCCAATCAATTGGATCTTCTTTTGTTGCCTTGCACAGGAGAAAGGAGCTAGAAAGCAGGTTAGTGAGGTGGGGAGGGAATGGGATTTTGCAGTATCCTTCCCCTGCCACACCCACCAAGTCACACCCACAGCACCAGTAGTAAAAAAAAAATCCCACCACTGTGTGTATCAGTATTGTAGCATTATCAGCACTCAGTCAATAATACTGAAATAGGTATATTAGGCAACTACCTATGAATTCCAAACATAGGTAACAATTTTGTGGGCCTTGTTTGTCCAAGTATAACTACCATACATTGTGTTCACAACAGGCCTCCTAATTCTTGCCTATAATATAATTGACTCAACATGCTGGAATAGTTGAGCTTGGATTCCAACAAATATTCTAAACTTTCCAAACTTTTCTAAGATAGCCAAATGGCCATTAGCGTGACATCTTTTCAGGGTGAAGACAGCAGTAGATATTTATAGCATGAATCAGGCATCCGTTTCAGTTCATAATCAGACATTATGTTCTCTACTTTCAAAAGACAACTACAGGTCCATATATATATATTTGTGTAGTTCTTCCATATCACCATTCCTTTTCAAGTAGGTAAAGAGATAAACATTAAGGCATGTGATAATCAGATTCCAAGAAGACTCTGGACTGTCAGTATATTTTATTTTCCAACCTATTAACATGACCAACAATGACAAAATATTGGCCCAAATAAAGAAATAGATGATGTCAGGATGCATTTTCCCTGTAACATCATTTTTCAGATTTTTACATGTAGTGCTAGAATGAAGAATAGTTAAAAATCTTTCTTTCACGCAAGAGCACTTTCTTACAAAAGTTAAGCCTTTTAACTTGATGTTGCTCTGTCCAAGCATTCTTTCCACTGTATTAAGCTGTCTGCTGTCCATCAAACCTCTTGCAGATCTCCATGGAATAATCAGCTGCCACCACTCTTAACCTGTAGAGCACTAGGCTTTTTCCTTGTCAAATGTTTCAAATTAGCACGTGGTGTGCGAGATATTAATCTTTGAGCATACCTAGAGTAGGATATCAATGGCTGAAAATATTCAATATCTTTTTATTTAAGGAACATCTGAGCAGCTATATCCCAGTATTAACTGAAATAACAATATCTGATTACAATCTATTATGCAACCATTCTGTGCCCTAATCTCTTCCCGCCACGATGTCCTTCCTATGCCCAACCCTACTTTCTGACTTCTGTCATCGTTTATTCTTTCCCTCTTCCCTTATCTTATGCATTGTGAAGAACACTACATCCCATAAGGTCTCAGTTTCCCTTCTTATGTGCTAATTCCAAATATCAATAATATATTAATACTATATTCCCTGGAAATATACACACTAATAATGAATTAATTCTAAATATAAGTGGAAGAATGCATGTGAGAAATTCAAGAATCATTTTTATTTCAGGGTCTTACATCTTTATTTGGAAGTAATTCCTATTATATTTACTGTAGTAGGTAACTCTTCGATAATTGTTTATGAATCTACTAGTGTTATTTGATCAAATAATATATTTGAATTAAAATGCACAACTAAAATGTGCATATTATTTATTATACAATCAAGTGTTATCACTTCAGTTGTTCTAGCTTCTAAAGATCTTGGAAACTGTAATTTCATGAACTAATGATAATTTGTTATTCCATAGCATACTTCTCATAGAATTAAAATTCCTATGGTTCTCTAGTACAGAGAATAAATGGTAAGTTAAACCTGGATCATATGTTCTTGGACTTCAATCTGCACATTCATTTTCAGAAGTCAGTAAATGAGAATTTCATATCATGAATGTCCCGTGGTTGATTAAAGAAGAAAATTTTCATTTATTGTTTCTTCTCAGCTCTTTTTCAAAGCCACAGCGAAGCTTATTTGGGATATTCAGATGACTATAACAGGTACAAGAGATGTTTGTAAACATGCTTAAGTTCCTTTAGGATTCAGGGCTTTGTCTCTTGACTCTCTTGGCTCTTGGCTCAATTTCAGACATATTTGAAGAAGACAAACATACAGGTAGGAAGAGCAAAGGGTCATTACCTCCACCTCTGGTGCTGCCAGGCTACAGGCCATATAATGTACAGAGCAGTGGTGGGATTCAATTTTGTTTACTACCGGTTCTGTGGGCATGGCTTGGTGGGCATGGCTTGGTGGGCGTGGCAGGGGAAGGATACTGCAATATCTCCATTCCCTCCGCACCCCACTAACCTGCTTTCCAGCTCCATTCTCCTGTGCAGGGCAACAAAAGAAGACCCAGCCGATTAGCTGGGACTCAGGAGGCAGAGGGGCCGGGGCCAACCAGAGGTGGTATTTACCGGTTCTCCAAACTACTCAAAATTTCTGCTACCAATTCTCCAGAACTGGTCAGAACCTGCTGAATACCACCTCTGGGACAGAGGCAATGTAGACAGTAAAGCAGTGTTTCACAAACTTAGTCACTTGAAGATACGTGGGCTTCAACTCCCAGAATTCCCTAGCAAGCTAGGCTTACTGAGGAATTCTGGAACTTGAAGTCCACACATCTTCAAGTGGCTAAGGGTGGAAAACGCCGCAGTAAAGTAATCTCTCCCTGAAATTCCACTCACCAATGCCAGTCCTGGTTGCTACATGATCAACTCATGTTTGTGTTGGCAACTTCTGTGGAGAACATTTACAATGGCTCAGTGTATAGTACTGTGTTTTTTTTCCATATGTCCAGTCCAGTTCTAAATATAGCCTTTTATACAACTTTTAAGAATATAAATTTGACCATGAAAAAAACTGAAAGCTAATCCTTCCATGGAGTTCTCATAGTCAACTCCCAGTTTTCCTCATTTATGTACAGTAAAATAAGTTTTGAAATAAATCAAAATTGGGGAAAGGTGGGCAGGAAGAACAATTGCAGATTATCAGGGCATGATAAAAGGGGCAAAAAAAAATAACCTATATTTAGCAATGCTTCTGGGTTAATCTTTTGCCCCACTTCACAAAAGCAAGAATTGTAACTTCAGATTAACAAAACAACAAACGTTTGGATCACAGATAAGAGTTATATACCTCTGTTCTGTTAATGTCAATTTAACACAAGCAGAACCTTCAGGGAAGTTCAAGCAGCTCTGTTAAACATCTGAAACATCATTAATCCTACTCAACAGGTGTTGCTGCATGAAAGTCTAGCTAAGACTTAAATATTTGACCTGATTTATGACTCCAGGCTAAACATGAACACTTGCAGGGCCTCTCCTTCAATCCATTTAAGAACTAGAGATGAGTGCAATGTGACAACAAGCAATGACTCTAATTGCTTTAATTTTCTGTTGAATTTTATTGTAAACTACCTTGACATTTTAAAAAGATGTGGAGATATAAATATTTTAATAAAAGACAAGTCAACAAGTATAAGCTTGTTAGGCTATCAGCCTTAGCTAGCAATCCAGAAATAATTGGGTTTCTGAGGTTTTAAGTGCTGAGCTGAACAAAATAATGCCCAGACATTACAACTGTTTCTGTTGCAAACATAAGCCAGGCAATCTCTGAGAATAAAAAGGCAACACAACACCTTGTACTACCTTTAGACCAGAGAAAATTTCCTATTCTCGATTAAAGAGACAAAACTGAGTGGGGCAAAGTTTTGAAGAGAATAGTTTTGAAGTGGGCTTCAACTTGATGACTCCCCCATCCCAAGCACAAATGAAATCAGCAGGAACTCCGGAAAAGCAGCCAATGACATATTCCCAAATCACTTAAATCATTCCCAATAGTAAGGTGACCAACCGTCCTCCTTTAGGGAAGACAGTCCTCCTTTTGTAAGTTCTGTCCTCTCTCGAAAAGTGTCCTCCTCCATGACTTCCTTTTTGATAATCTGTAAATCTCTGTATTTGATTGATGCCGAGCTGATCCGTTGTGAGTGATGTGACATATTTGTATTTGACATGACAATTTGTCAAGGCTCAGTACAGTGCGGCGAGATGCAATGATGAGACGCATGCGCTCCACACAGGAGAATTGCTTTGAGAGAGTGCGCCGCACGCAAGTGGCTTTGTTTTTTTTCTTCAATTTATTTGTGTCCTCCTTTTCATTGTAAAAAAGTTGGTCACCTTACGAATAGGATATTCCCAAACTTTGAATAAAAGAATGAAAAGCCAACAAGGCAATGCTATCATTGCTACCTAAAATGTTTTGGTATAGTGGTTAAAGGGACAGGCTAGAAACCAGGAAACTGGGAGTTCTAGTCCTGCCTTAGGCACGAAGCCAGCTGATGACCTTGGGCCAGTAACTTGCTCTCAGCTCTAGGAAGAAACCACTTCTGAAATCTTGACAAGAAAACTACAAGGCTCCTTTGGGGAATCAAAGAAGGCTCTAGAAAGGTGACAGATGAGCATTTGTTCTCTACCAGAATCATAGCTCAGGGTAGACTGTCTGTCTTTGTGACTCTTTCAGTTAATATCAAATATAATACTGTTTCTTTCAAAAAAAATCTAACAAAGAGAGCACTAGTTCTGTGATATCCCCAAGGGTGGGCTTCAAAAATATTAGCAACAGGTTCTCTGCCCGGTTGCTGGGTGGGCATAGCATGTGGGCATGGCCTAGTTAGCCTCCTGCACCATGACCGGGGAGGCCTTTCCTCAAGACTCCAGGGGGAAGAAAATGGCCTCCCCGTGCTCCAGAGGCTCTCTGGAAGCTAGAAACGGGCCCATTTCTGGCCTTCCTGAACTGCCAGGAGGCCCATTTTTCGCCCTCCCTGAGTCTCTGCGAGTGCCCTGCACTTCCCTGCATCCAAAATGGGCCACGTGGAGATTTCTGGGAGGGGAGGGGAGGGCTGGGATGGGCAGGGTCAGCCAGGAGTGGAATTTGGGGCAGAGGTAGTATTCAGCAGGTTCTGACCAGTTCTGGAGAACCGGTGGCGGAAATTTTGAGTAGTTCGGAGAACTAGCAAATACCACCTCTGACTGGAGATTTTCTTCAGATTTTCTTTCCTCTGACTGGAGTATCCTTCCCCTGCCAAGCCCACCAAGCCACGCCCACAGAACCGGTAGTAAAAAAAATTTGAATCCCACCTGGGGGTTCTCCGAACTCCACAGAATCTTAGCTAGGGGCTCTCCCGAACTCCTGCGAACCCCCAGCAACCCACCTTTTGGTATCCCTCTATGGTTGCCGTATGAGAGAGATATGGAAAACTTGTTTGTCCTACAAAGATGTTCCTTTCATTGTTTGACAGCTGCTAGCCCTCTGTAGGCTTTTTATTTGGACTCTAATATTATCGTTTCTTATTTCCTGTTGAGTAACAGCAAGGCTGCCTGATGTCACACAACGCCATTTTGTACATTTGAAGCTAAAACTAATGGATAATGCAAAGTGGCTCTATATCTACTTAATGGAAAGCATCTATAAAAACATCTTTGGATCCTTTCTCATGTTACAGGTGCAACTTCTGAAGTTCCTATCAGTTTGTGTAATCTCAGAAGCTCTAGGCTACACAGGAAGTGTGCCTGCATTGCAATCCCTCCCCTGATTATTCACACCCCAGCACCATTCAATTTCCAAAACATTCAGTAGAAAGATCCTCAAGAAGGGGATTTTTAATACCAGCTCTTCCCCTATAGTTTCTGATGTTTTAGAAGCACAGCAAGACAGGAACTACGATGTGCATGTCACAAATGTGGAAAAATGCTACCACAGGTCAATGATTTAAAAGATAGACTAAACTTTACCGTTCAATCAGAAGACAGATGCCAGAGAAGGCGACATGTTAGCGTGATCTGCAGTTGCATAATTCACATATAGCTCGCAGCCATATGGGAGTCACATCAGGGAAGACAAGTCCAATCCGGGACTTTTGCAGGGTTATCTTTAGACAAACATTTTAATTAATTATTTTTCTTGTCAATATCTGAAACCTAAAACAGGAGTAAAGGAGATTACTTACAGAACTGTTTAAGTAATACCACATCTCCTCCCTCCTACATAACGCGTGGGATTTTGTTCTCTTAAATGGTCGCCAATCCTGGTATGTGGCAAGATGCCTAGAATGGCCTATTCTTAGCTGAAGAAAACATAAGTCGGTCAAGTTACAGACGTTCTTGCAAACATCATACCTCCACAGAAAACTATCTCAGTTCGTTTTAAGACTGAAACAACTCTTGTTCTTTCCTTTTATACCAAAATTTTTACCTTCGGCAAGATTAAAATTTGAGTATGTTGATACATAACATTGTACCTACCTATGTGAAAACTATGGACACCAGAAGAACAATTTATTTAAGAGCAGACATGGAGGAGAAAGGTGGTATAAAAAGACCATAGAGTTATCACCTTACCCTCTTATCTATTCTCAGTTCTTCTCCCCAATATTACATAGCCCACAATTTATGAAGCTCTTGCAAGTTGTTATCATCCTGATCTGGGATGAGTATATATGGATGCAGCTTAGCACCTACCTGAAAAGGAGAGATTCTTTTTAATTTACAGAAACACTCAAGTCATATTTTTACTTCCTCCATTAATTAGCTTTAGCATCAAGATGACTGGCACAATATATCTGAAATGAGACTTGAGATGTCAAGTTTGAGATCTCAAGTTTGATTTTATTTATAATTAAACACAAGTTTTATTTAAAAACAAACTAACAAATTCTAAAATGCCCATCCAAAAGAAATCTGTTATGCCCCCTTCTAAAATGTAAGAAAGGAAAGAGATGATCTCAGGATCAGCAATAGGTATTTTAGGTTCTGTAATGCCAAAGGCAGAATTAGAAGTTGAAATTAAGAGAATCCCAGAAAGGACATGTAAAAATCCCATTGAAATCTAAGAATATAGGACTGACTGTAGAGATGAAGGTGACTGTGTATGTAGCTGGCTGGAGAATTCTGGGAGTTGAAATCCATAAGTCTTAAAGTTGCCAAGTTTGGGGACCCCTGTTCTAATTTGTTAAGAACAATATAAATTTGTTGGTGAACATAATATATGGGGAAATCTGATATATACCAATTTCTCAATTTCAGCCACTGAGGAATTCTGGGAGTCCACACATTTTAAAGTTGCTAAGACTAAGGAACACTAATTTAATTTTTGGAGGGATAATTCAAGCAGTATGACACAAATTAGTTTGTATAGGATAATGTTTGCTTCATAAAGTTAACAAGGATTGAACTGTAGAGTTAAGTCGCCTATTTAGAGATCCACTTCTTTAAAAAAAATAAATTGATGTAAAAACAGTGCAAAAACATCACTGGTGGATATTCAAATAGCTTCAAAGTTAGTCATAATTGTAACACTATTATTTTACTTCAGAAGTTTGTCAAGGTTCATGTCAAAGATCCATCCAAGAGAGTTTCACATTCAATTAAACTTAATGCAGCTGTATTTTTGCTAAAGATGGCTATAATCATCATAATGGCTTCAGCTATATGTGATTCAATAACAGAACTGTAAACTATTATAAATTATAGTGTAAAATATGGCTCTTTTTCATTAACTGATCCATAAATTGCTAGGGCATCTTTGAAACATATATTTTGAGAGACAGACTTCTCCAATATTTGTTGGGATTCGAGCTTAGATTCCAAGATACAATTTTATGTCAAGGGTAAGTGAACAGACATGAAATTGCTGTTTATAGAAGATGGAAATTTATAATGCCTCATTTTAATAGCTTTCTGAAATTCTTCAGGTTGCATTTATCTTCATATAAACACAAAAAAAATTCTGACAAGACAGAATTGTTGCTGATTCCAAGGGCTAAGGACTAGACTAAATGCAATAGCAATTAGGTTTATATACTATTCCATAGAACTTTACAGCATTCTCTGGGTGATTTACAATGTAAGCATTATTTATATATTGCCTCTAAAAGAGTCCTCATTTTACTGACCTTGGAAGGATGGAAGGCTAATCAACATTGACCCCTATCAGGATCAAACTACAGGCTGTGGGCAGAGTTTGCCTGCAATACTGCATTCTAATGCACTGAGCCACAAGTGCTTCTTTAAAGAGCAACTTCAGAGTGTGAACAACCTGTTTGATCCTGCATTGATGTTGAACAATCATATATCAGAGGCGCACTGCAGTTGTGGATGTAGTCTTGATTCCTAGTAGGGAGGGGCTGCTTTCCAGAGGACAAAGAGACCACAAAGCTTAAATATTTTGGTCAGGAGAAAGAGAGTTAAAAAAGCTTTTCCCTAGCAATCCTCAGAATATAGCTATAGTGTTAGGTGCAGATTAATTAAGATGGTGACACAATCATGTGAATGAAGTTCCATCTCTTTTTATTGTGTACAACTCCTTTACTTTTTATAGCCTTCTGAAGACATGGCTGAATATATGACATATACTGCCAGGAATAACGACTGTTTGAGGTAGCTCTGAAAGGGAATTAACTCATTAAAGGAGAATGTTTTTATCAAGGTTTCACATGACAGATAATTTCCAAGCTCAGAGACAAGATCATCAGAGGTAAAGAAAAAAGAACATCTGTACCCTATTTGTACCTTCACTGAAAAGCAGTGTGTAGAATGATTAATGTAGCTACAGCATTTTGACTGGGGAATTCTGGAAGTTGAAGTTCACACATCTTTCAGTTGCCAAGAGAAACACCAAATTAAGGATTCAGATCAGAAGTGGTATTTAGCAGGTTCTGACCAGTTCTGGAGAACCGATAATGGAAATTTTGAGTAGTTCGGGGAACCGCAAATACCACCTCTGACTGGCCCCATCCCATCTGTTCTCTGCCTCCCGAGCCCCAGATGATTGACTGGGTCTTCTTTAGTTGCCCTGCACAGGAGAATGGAGCTGGAAAGCAGGTTAGTGGAGTGGGGAGGGAATGGGGATTTTGCAGTATCTTTCCCCTGCCACGCCCACCAAGCCATTTCGGTAGGGATATCAGATTATTTGCTTAATAAATGTATCTTCTACTCATCCCTTGATCTTGACCCAAAGGCTAGAAAGTAATAAAATAAATTCCATAAGCAGTTTTGGGTAATAAAATGCTTTACTTGATAATAAAATGTTGTACTTGCTGATCGGCTGGGTCTTCTTTTGTTGTCCTGCATAGGAAAACGGAGCTGGAAAGCAGGTTAGTGGGGTGGGGAGAGAATGGGGATTTTGCAGTATTCTTCCCCTGCCACAGCCACCAAGCCACACCCACCAAGCCACACCACACCCACCAAGCCACGCCCACAGAACCGGCAGTAAAAAAAAATTGAATCCCACCAATTTAGATTATGGTTGAGATCATTTACAGTAGACTCAAGTCCATCCTTAGCCATGGAAGCTTGGTTGATATAGGAAAGACATGGAAAAGGACGCACTATGCACATCAACTTGTGCTTCGGTAGAAAAAGCAAAATATTTGCTTAATAAGTCTTCTACTCATCCCTTGATCTTGACCCAAAGGCCAGGAAGTAATAAAATAAATTCCATAAGCAGTTTTTGATAATAAAATGCTGTACTTGATGAGTGTCCAATTTGGTCCAACAAGATTCTTCTTCGATCCATCCTAAAAAAAAATTAGGATAGCCCAGGTGGAGCAGGAGAACAACCTTAGTCCATCATTTTGTTTTTCACAGCTGCTCGTGAAGGAAATATTGAGACATAGTCTCCCCTTCATGGCTCTTATGAAACTAGTATTTAGAAGAACACTGCATTCCAATGGAATGATAATATTGTGTCTCAAAACAAACAGCTAATGGTAACCATTTTTTTCTTCCTCTCCTACTGACCATTACAATAGAATTTGCCTTTTTCACATATAGGTCAACAGCCTCACAGAATCAACTATGGCTGCCAAGATCGTTTTCCTAACGAGCTATCGGCAGCTTAAGCCTTCATCAGTCTATACATGATGTAGTTGTCCACAGGTTTGCTGTGAATCACATTTAAAATTAAATAGCTTCAGCATGTTGTACAAATGCAGCCAATTGTATTAACCATCCTGATTAAATGAGTTGTGCAAATAAGACTCCAGGCTTATATTTACGTTTTAAGCTAAAATCTCTTCTTTTTTTCTTTCAAAAATTCTGCAGTCTTTCCTACTCCAGAGAACTCAATTCTTCCAGTGCCTGCATTGGTAATAGAAAAAAAAGTTATTTGGATGCCATCTAGTGGCTTACGATGCAAATATAAAATATTTAGAATTTATCCAGAGTGCCTTTTCTTCCAACCCCATCACATTTGAAAGGACCCAAAAAACACTGGTGTTCGCTTGGCGACTATCTGCTACTACACTTAAACCTGTTCACACGATACTGAACTGCAAAGTAGACAAACACATTTTGCCCAACCATGTTTTTAAAGTCAACCTGTATTATTAGTTCATTGCTTGGCTAGCTGGGGAAATTCTGGGAGTTGAAATCCACATATCTTAAAAGTTACCAAGCTGAAGTGGTTTGTTTAGTGTTATGGAAAGTTTGAAAATTGGGCAAATAACCAGTTTACCATGGGAACGTGGGATATGCATACTCAAGCCATTGTATTATTACACATTCTTAGAAAAGGGATCATGCATAATTTATTGTCAGCCTATTTGTCTTTGAAATTTTGATCGATTCCTGAGTTTTTTTAAAAATGATATATTGATCCACTTTAGTCTTTTTGAGTTAAAGGTGAATTTTGTTTGTGAGGAAGGAACAAATACCGGTTGTATTAAAGATCCCCATACACATTTCCATTGTAATCTGTAAGTACTGTTTGCAGTGGAGAATACAGAGATCATGATTTTTTTCAAAGCATTAAATTCTCCAAAAATGTATTTATTAAAATCCTCTAGTTATGTCTACTTATAATACCTATCATCTACCTATCTTTGTAGGCTCTAATTATCTAGGTAACAAGTAAAGCATACCAATTTTCTGAACTTAGCATAGAATACAAAGTGCAAAATTGGGTGAGATTTCAGCTATCACTAGCAAACTTTCTCATTCACCAGGTGCTATTCTTATTTTCTCACATGAGAGCTTGCAAGATGAAGCTAGTTTGAATTTTATTTGGGGTCTGTAAATGTTGTGCTAACAATCCTTGCTCTATGAAAGGCTTTCCGTGTGATTAGTTCCCCGATTCTCTAAATTTTTATTACAAGGACAGAATTTTCTGACTCAAGGTTTACTTGATTTTGAACTTATTCGCTATCTGAACTAGTCTATTTTTTTGTCCTGTATTGTGCAGGAACTCAAAGTGATACACATATTACTCTCGCTTATTTTTTCCCTATAACAGCAATCATCCGATGTAGATTTGGTTGAAAGCAAGCAACAGACTCATAATCACCCAGTAAGCTTTTGGGGCTAGGATGGACAAGGCCTTAGGCCTCTTTGATCTTGTCTAATATCTCAACCATTGTACCACATGGTTCTTAAAACTCAGGAATTTTTACCTTCTGAAACCACCTAAATCAGGGGTATCCAAGTTTGGCAACTTCAAGACTTGTCAATTTCAACTCCCAAAATTCCTCAGCCAGCATGCAAGTTGATGTCCATAAGCCTTAAAGTTGCCAAAGTTGGACACCCCTAACCTAAATTATTATCGGATCGTATTAACATTTCTCAACCTCAACAACCTTAAGGACATCAACTCCCAAAATTCCCCAGACAAGCTGAAGTCCACAAATTCTATATCAATCTAGCTATTCTGTGCATCTGGTGAAGCAAGCTGCAGCTCATCGAAATGTATGCCATTTAGCTTTTTTTAAAAATAAAAGTTGCTATCAGACTCCTGGTTTTCTTTTTTTATTTACTTATTTTACTTACCAAACCTACAATTTCAATAACCGAGAGCCCAAACTTGCTTTAGAAGATAGTGGGGCTATATTGACCTGGACAGATCTCAGAAGTTAAGTAGAATCAGCTCAGGTTAATTCATGGATGCGGTGCAGGTTGGAATTCCAGAGCTATTGGCTTGACTGAAAATATCTTAGAAAAAGACACTGAAAAACATCTTCCAAAACATTACCAGGAAAATTAGATATTAGCAGGCCTAACCCTTGCTGTAAACCAGAGGTGTCAAACTGATGGCCCATGGGCCAGATGTATCACACACAGGCCACGCCCAGCCCAGCTCCGCAAATGGGAAAAACATCACAAAACATCATGTGACGTCAATTTGACATGGCGAGTTTCATACACATGCTGTAAACGCACCTTCTTCTTGGAAGACCACAAGGGGAATATAGAAAAGCTGGGTCTATAACACATATGCTTCCTCAAATACAACAGTCTGATACTTTTCAATATAATTCAAGAGGGCTATAGCAAGCACAGAAAGAGCAGGAACCCAAGTTTGCACCATATTTAATTTATCTTAAAAAACGGCAGCGACAAGGGAGTCCCATCAATTGGTGCTCTTCTGAAGGGTAGGGTAAAATAATGAAATCAAACAATGAGTGAAAACTCAGAATAATGTTTTATTGTGCGACTATTAGCAAAACTAAGTTATACATTTCATTTCCTTTGTAAACGGATGATGAAAAGCCTTAAATAATTTTGCTATTTATTCATGGACAGAATGACTATATTTGATAAATTGTAACTTTAAATTTAGACAGTAACATAAATCTTTAACTAGAAAAAAAAATCAAAAGCAGCATATTATGAGCTGTGGTGGCGCAGTAGTTAGAGTGCAGTACTGCAGGCTATTTCTCCTGACCACCAGTTGACTGCAATTTGGCAGTTCAAATCTCACCAGGCTCAAGGTTGACTCAGCAGCCTTCCATCCTTCCAAGGTGTGTAAAATGAGGACCCAGTTTGTTGGGCAATATGCTGACACTATAAATCGCTTAGAGGGTTGTAAAGCACTGTGAAGCAGTATATAAGTCTAAGTGCTATTGCTATATTGTTCCCATATGATCCTAGAGGTCCTTAAGTTAATCCTGTCTTCCATAACAGATAAGATAGGTCTTACCACCCCAACGTGGTAGTAGAAAGTTCCAGCTACCTACTCTTCCCACAAGGATATATAGGGTAGATGTGAAATAAATAAGGCAAAGAAGTACCAAGGGAGCATAACGGCTCAGCGGTTAAAGACACTGCGCTTATCAGCTAGAAAGCTGACAGTCCGTGTTCGAGACCCAAGTGCCATGCGACAGGGTGAGCTCCCATTCTTGCTCCAGTTCCTGCCCACCTAGTAGCTCAAAAGCATGCAAATGAGAGTAGATAAAGAGGTATCTGTTCAGTGGGGAGGAAAAAGTACTCTGTATGCCTTGGCGTATAGTGATACTGGTCACGTGACCATGGAAATATCTTCAGACGATGCTGGCTTCCTTGACTAAGAAATGAAGATGAGCACCATGCACTAGAGTCGGACATGATTGGACAGGGAAAACCTTTACCTTTAAAAAGTACCAGCACCCGCTCTGAACAGTTCCTTAGAATTTTTCAAGTAGCTTGTGTTCCAAAAAGACAAAAATGCACAGGGGACAATGAGAGAACTTAGTCCTTGTGTTTTTCCTCCAAGCCACTTTGAAATAAGACTTGACTCTTTGTTTTTTTTTCCCAGAGGTAGGACAATAATTCTTCGAAGTGTCACATTATTTTTAAAATGCCATAAAAATATCAGGTATGTTTCTTATCACACTTTTCAAGTGAAGTAGAATATACTACTTCTACTTCACCAAAAGCATTCAAATTATCTCCTTGGAGCTGCTGGTGAGTTGAATTTGGAACGGTGATCAGAGTTCCCATTTTTTTTCTGTTTATATCAGGAGTGGGAGAACTTATGGCCCTCCAGAAGTTGCTAAACTACAATTCTCAACAACTCCAACTAGTCAAAGGTGAGAGATGCTGGGAGGCATAGTTCAGCTACTATACTTTAGCAAGGTGACAAATATCTCCCTTCTGTTTATATATACATATGCATTCATACAATTTGGAAAACCACTTGTTGTTAACAGTATCTTTAGATTGTCAAAGAAATTGATCTACACATAGATTATCTCCTGCAAAAAAATAAAATATCTTGTTTGGTTGCTGCACACTATGCCAACAGAACAGGTACATTTCAAGTATGTGTGTGTGCATACACGTACATGCACACAACTGGAATAAGGGTTTGATGCATCTTTTCAGGTCATAACATTTGTCATGCTTTTTCTTCATTTATTAGCATCAGGAGTCAATGCAACGGAACCTAAATATACTAGTCTTCAAGAATTGTGTTGCGATTATATTAACGTGAACAATATATATTGTCTCTGCATGTTAACAGGATAAAGATCAGTGTCTATTACAGGATTCACACTTCCAAAATGCAAGATTTCCCATCTTCATGGTTTAGCAGTCTGGGAGGTAAGGATGCTTCACTAACCTTGATCTCTATTCCCAGCCTCTCTGATCTTAGCTGCCATCTGATTTTATGTTTTGTGTTTTTCTTGTTTTCGGTCTTTCTGTTTTCTTTTTGCTAACCTCATTGACCATGTATAAGTTTGAGAGAATAAGAAATTACTCAAAATAAGACACATGTTTATTCTGAGTATGATCTGGCTTTCTTTGATAGAAAGACTAATCTAGTCTCTACTTTTCTATTCACCGGTCAACTCTAAGAATGATCTTCAGTGAACAAGAATTAATACTGGTGTTCCAAGTAAGGATCTTAGCCCTCCTTGTTTTGATGATACGTTTCTAGACTTTGTCATGAATACAAATTCCATCTGGATATTTCTCCAGCATAATACGTAGTGCCATCTGGTACTTTCTGATTTTTCCAGAGCATCTCCAGCAGCTGAAATTTCGTATTTCACAAGGCTGTTAATTTTGTAGATGTATCTTCTGCCTGGCTGTCGTCTTTGTTGCTCTGCGTTGTCAGAGTGTCAGTGGAATCCAAATGGTTCTCCTCGATTTTTAAAGCAAGGTTGTCAAATCCAGTACTATCTGCCATTGGCAAGGTGGTTGAAGGGACTTCTGCAATACGGGTTGGGGTAGAACAATACATGATGAAACCGATCATGATGACCACAAAGGATAAGAGATACAGCACAGAAAACTGTCCAATATAAAAGAGAGAGAGAGAGAAAAGTATAGAGATGAATAGTCTCTTCCATACAAATATGGGTAACCATAAAATCCATCTACTCTAGAATAGAATAATAACTTTATTGTCACTTCAAATGTACACTAATCGGCATACATTAAAATGAAATTTTGTTGCATACAGCTCTCAAAGGGTCATCACCTCCAGTATACACTACTTATGTATATAACAACATAAATAAATACATAATTATGCCTAAACATGGGAATCCAAGGAGGGATAGTACATGCCTTATGACATCACTGCATAAATGATGTAAATGATGTAATTTGTATCAATTATATGAAGATACAAATAACCCTCTATTTGTGTCATGTATATGATAATATGATACAGACAACATCAACATAGTTTATACTAGATGGCTAGGCATTTTGTTGGTTCTTTTTAACAGCAAAGGCTTTACTGAAACAACAGAGGATTTACTGTATCAAATTCTTTCAATTACATTTGGATAAATTACTGGGATAACTCAAGCTATTTGACAGACAGATTGAGAATATGGGAGAGGGAGGGTTAATTCTAGGCCTTGTCTCAATCTCACATCACTTTTGTTCTCCTTAGTCAGTTTTACTTCTCACCTTCCCTTCCATTATTGATTCAAACAATTGAACAAAGAAAGAACAGAAGAAAATAAGTCTTAGGTCTAGCATTAGCTTCAACATTCCTTCAAAACTGAAGATGATTTAGCTACAGGGGCAGATATATGCTGGTATCCATTGGTATCCATCTTGAGCTTTGACCTTGGATTTTGGTAGGTATGCTAAAATGTATCTATAAGATTTGGATGCAAAAGATCAGAAAAGCATTAAAAACTCTGAAGCACTTTTGGTCCCCAGACGAAGGATAGATGATCTGCCTGCCAAGAATTCTAGAAGAATCTATAAGCAGCTCCAAGCTATCTAGCACCAAATAATAATGTACCAGGGCTCCATACATGAGGAAACAGCTCTAATTCAAAGCACCAAATCCATATGCAAAGGTGAGACTCTATCTCAAAATGTTTTGTAACTCTAATTTGACAGTCATTCAAATCAGGAGACAAATTAGGAGCACTTCCAACGTTATATTTTAATTGCTGCTGGTAGACAAGGAAATTTACAGAATAGGCCTGTATTCCCCCCACCCCCCCCGGTTGACTTAGGGAAGGGAGCCTGAAGACCCATAGAGACACTCTGATCTCTGTCACCAAAAGTTAGAGGCAAGATGTACTCCTTTTAGTCAACAGTTGACCACATGGATCCCCCTAAGACCTTCCAAAATCTCACGAGTGCCCCAGAAAGCTCCTATATTAATATGTTTATCCTGTTTTATTGGCAACTAAATGAAACAAGGTTGGCACTCTCTTCTTTTGAGATGTTTTTCCAACCTCCAAGTCACGTTTATAGCCCTGAGATTCCCAATATCCAAATATTAACTGAAGCCACATCTGCTCAGTTTTTTCAAGGTCAGCAAAGGTTAGCTAGATACCGTCACCTGCTGTAATTGGCTATATTTCTGTTTAAATATAAATGAAATGAAACCGAGCTCAATTTTCTGCATTGACGCCTAGCACATCACTCAAAATCAAAGTGTGGCCTTTGGTGCCCATATCGTCATGCATACGTGCTGTAAACATTTAGAAGTCTTTAAATCCAATCACAAATAAAGTTTTATCCAATTAAACAATGGCCTGCGCATATTTGAATGAATTCCTCTGAGGTGTAGAAAGCTCTACCATCGTAAGAAAAATGTAATTAGTTGGTTAAATATAATTCTTCTGAGAAAAGAACCTGTTAAGAATTCTGAGTAAGCTGAAAAGCTCCAATAATCTTTAATCAACAAGAGTTAGTGTAATAAAGGTTCTCATTTGGCGGTAGCTTTATATCATTCCAGCTCCATATTAAATACTCTGACTCAAAGTTGCTTCTCCAAAACTGCCAGCCATGCTTATTTCCTATCCTTCTGTTAAAAGTTGAAATAGATGTGACTGAACTATGGACCTTATGAATGGAAACAAAAGCTGTGAGTGAGTGACTTCCTAACCTTGCCTAATTCAACCCTCAACATTGTAAAACACACAGCAAGTCAACATTATGGTATAAAGATGTTCTTGTCAGATGCACACAACTTGAAAATCTGATCAGAAGTACAAAGGTGATCTATAATAGAGAATAAAGAGCTTTAAAACCAAAAGAAACTACTCTTTTAGGTCTGAAACTAGTTCTAGGCCAAGAATCTGAGACAGCAGTTTTGCTAGGAAAAATGACCTTTTGGAATCATAAATCTAAGCTTCTTAAAAGAAGCTTAATCTCATCCCCTCACAGACATTTCAGCAAATCAGTTATCCAAATGCAGTAGATAATGCTGGTTTATCAATCTAAAACATTCTGTGCTGGAGACTTACAGCAAGCCGACAGAGTTTCACTAAATAAACCAGAGTAAACTTTCAAGGCTTATTCAGACTGTACGGTTATTATCTCTGGGGAGCTTAACAGAGGGCTGGCCTCTTTTCATGGTAATATGTGCTCTGACTTTTCCAAATTGCTATTTTCGCATGCTGTGAAACCAGAAATCTCAGAATTCATGGCGCTTTTAGGATTCCAAGTTTTAGGGAAACATGACATGCTTGTATTCATATGTTTGAAGTAATTCATGAAAATTTAGTTTGTTTAGTTTGCTTTTAGCTGAGTATGACACGCGATCCCAGCAAGTGTGGTTTCGGAATTGTGGTTTTTGACTTACTGAAAAATATAATCAAGATCACTATAAGTCAACAAACCAGCGTTAAAATGATAGGGAACCTTTATTTAATTCCAAGAATTTCACCAGATATAGTCACAAGGAACGGAAATATTTTTTTCACTGGAGAACAGATTTTAGGAAAATTGGGATATTAAAGAGAGGCTTAATAAATCCAGCAAAGCTCTTCTGTATTTTGCTACTGGATTTTGGGGAGGTCACTTATGTGGACTCTTGGTGACATAAAACGGCATTGGGGGTTAGCTACTAGCTGTCCTAATTTAAGCTAGTGTGAATAACTGTCCATCTGATTTCTTGTCTGCTGTAGGATCAGACACTTGGCAGTCAAGGTGGCATTACTAAGGAAGGTGGATAATATCCTTCTATTCCCTCAAAAAATAAGGTATCTGCAGATACTCTTTTATTCTTTGTGCATCTGATGCAGACCATAGTCTACAAAGTGTTGCAATAAACATGAATTCTAATCAATGAACATTAACACTACAATAAATCAGTTAGTTATTAAAGGGTTGCAAAACTGCTGATGTTTTAATTCCTTATTCCAATCATACTTGAACGTGCTTAGTTAGCAGGATCCCAGTCTCACTCACCTTGTAGCCAAACAAGAAAAGTCCAAAGAAAAGACTGTAGAGATCAGCTGTCAGGATGCCCAGATTGACGGAGGTGGCACTGGTCACTCTAATCACAATCGGCATGAAGCTGTACAGCCCAAACATGCACAAGGCAAAAGCCACAAAGAGCAGGGCTGGAAAAAAAAGCAATGACTTGTCAGTTCAGAGACTGAATGCCAAGAATATAAAAATCAGACAAGGGAAAACAGCAATATTGAGAAATTGCTTTTTTCCCCCACCGCCAATACTTTTATACAACTGTCATAATCTATCTGCAGATTCTCCCAAAATAGGTAAGACAACAATGTCCCTAATCCAGGGATGTCAAACTTAATTTCATTGAGGGCCACATGAAGGTTGTTTGACTCAGGAGGCCAGGGTGGGAATGGTCAGGGTGGACGTGGCCAGCATGACATCACTTATGTTGGGGGGCGCCTGTGGTGATCCAAGCACTCTGCCCATGAAAACAGGCTTCCAAGCTCTGTTTTCAGCTGCAATGGCCTCCTGCAACTATCTGCCAGTGAAACAGAGTGGGAGGGGCACACACGGCCTTCCCGAGCTCCATTTTCATTGGCAGAGGTGCTGCAGGCCAGTCCTTCACTATTTCCAAGATGGCCCAGTGGGCCAAAAGTAAGCACCCCATGGGCCAGATCCAGCCACGGGCTTTGTTTTGACACCCCTGCCCTAATTCCTAATTGCTGGTCTTCCTGGATGGCAATGAACAGTAGCCAAACAACAAATGGGAATTCAAGACTGCTAAATTAAACACTTATTAACGGTTAATGTCATGTCTATAGACTTCTATAGCAAATGGAGATGACCTCAAAATGAAGACATGTACACAGTGACTTTGTTATGCATTTATCATGCAGGGAAGATTAAGTTTAATTGTAGTGATCCTTTATATTCAAACATAATGAAAGTAGGCCGGATTTGCAAAGTAATTCAGTTTATTTGTCCCTGTGCTGCACAACACTCATACATACCAGTTGTCCAGTTCCACTGAATGTTAGCTATGTCTCTATGTTCCACAATAGCTCTAAAAATGACAAGGAAAAAGAAGACAAAGAATAAAAACAGAAAAGAAATGTTCATTAAAATGTGATGGTATTGTTTTCAGAGTCTAGAATAAAATAACAAGCAATAGATTAAATTAATAGACAAATCAGTTTACAAGAAATTAACCTTTACTTATAAATTAACCCCACAGGGTTCAGCAGAGACCATCTCAAGTCAGAATGTATAGAATCACAGCTTTGAGATACGTTTTCTTGCTCCTTAAAGAACAGATGTATAACAGTATAAACTTTTAGAGAAAGGAGCCCAATTTGTCAATTAAATTCTCTTAAAATAAAACATTGTGCTACGAAGTGTTGGGAGGTACCATATTGATGGTGATGATGATATATTAAATATGATGTATTAGAAAGCAGAGAAATAAGTTTTTGATGAATTGAAAACTGTAACACACAAATTAAGAGGGTTTTTTTAAATAACCCAGAACTTTCCAAATAAAAACCTATAAATAGTTTTATTGCATTTCAAGTACACAAGTCCATACCTCAAGATTTGGCATATCCAAAAACAGGTATTCATAGTACATCATAATGGAAAAGAAGTTTACTAACTGAAACATATTTACTTGTTCAATCAATCAAGAATTAAATCAGGACAGATGATTAAAGTGGAAATTAAAAACATACTTCCACCTCCTTTTCTCAAAGTTAATCAGCATTCATAAAGAAGCTAAATAAGTATATTTATTCTTTAATAATTTTTCTCACTTCTTTTTATCAGAAATCTCTTGTTCTAAAACAAAAAAAAAAATTTACGGTTTTGAAAATTGTTCCCTAAATGCTGATACTTTCCGTGTGTGTGTGCGTGTGTATGTGTATGTGTGTGTTATCAGAATAGAACAACTTTATTGATTTAGTCATTTGGCCATATCAAAAGTATAAAACTGGTCCAAATATGCAAGTAAATGCAAAGAAAACAATAGCACACAGTATGTCATCACCTCTACAGTTAAGCCCTGGTGTAAATATTTCGTCCTTTTCTAAATGGCCTTTGATATAAAAAAATATGGTCTTACTAAGAATATGCAGGTTTGTTCCCTGACCTCCCTTGAACTATTTCAATTATATAAGGAATCACACCAGTGGTGAAATACTACCGGTTTGGCCCCGTTCGGCAGAACAGGTAGGAAAAAAAAAAGCTCCGACGATCAACTGAGAGGAAAAAAAAAGAGAAAAGCACAAGAAGAGAAACTGAGAGGAAAAAGAAGAGAAAAGCACAAGAAGAGAAAAAGTGCAGTCCTTCTCTCCCCTGCGCTTTTTTCTTCTTTATCCTCTCAGCTGATTGGCGCGGCAGAGCCTCAGCTGGTGTTTGGAAAGCTGTGTGTGCGCATTAGGTGCGTGCACACACAAATTAGGTGCGTGCACCGCATGAATTAGATGTGCGCACGCGCAATGTGCGCGATCACCGAACCGGTAGGAAAACTGGTAGAATCCCACCATTGAACCACACCCAGATTGCTATTAATATTAAGTATTACTTAAGAAACAGTACAAAGAACATTGTACTAGCAGCTAATTTACAGCTTCAAGTTTTATTGGTCTCTAGTTCACACAATCAAATAAGTCAGTATGGAGGAGGTGAACCGAATAGAATAGAATAGAATAGAATAGAATAGAATAGAACAGAACAGAACAGAACAGAACAGAATTCTTTATTGGCTAAGTGTGATTGGACACTAGGAATTTGTCTTTGGTGTATTTGCTCTTAGTATACATAAAAAAATACATAAACAGTAACTCAGTCAAAATGACAAGAAACATGAGAAGAACTGTTTCAAATCATTCAAAAAGACTCTGTTTTAACTATGTAATTACAAATAAGTGTTGGAAATATGAAGGACGAACATAGGTGCCTTACTACAAATTCTAAAGTAAATAAGCAAACATAGAAATGAACCAATGAGAAAAATAGTTGAATGTCTGCTTATTGAAACTGTGAAAGATAAAACAGTCTGTAGCAATGATTGCAGAAAGTCAAGATCTGAACCCACTAATGGTTAATCTCATAGAATCTTTAATTCCATGACTAATTCTATGAAAGTCAAAGAGATTATTTGCATGAATAACCATTGGCTGGACTTGACAATCCATCTGACTGCAGTTAGCTCACAGACTGATAAACATTGAATTCAGGCTATGAATTGTGCTCATTGGATCAGGCAAGTAAATCAAAACTTTGTTATCTTCAATTGTCAGGTGAAATCTGAGTTTCCACTATAACCTTGTGTCCTGTTTATTACAGAATATTCTGTATATTATACGTGTAAGACAAGGGTTTTTAAACTTGGCAAGTTTAAGACTTGTGAACTTCAACTCCCAGAATTCCTGAGCTAACGTGACTGGAGGAGAAATACTGGGATTGAAGTCCACAAGTCTTAAAGCTGTCAGGTTTGAAGACCTCTGGTGCTTCAAGAGATATATGAAAAGACACCAAAAGTTGACAAGAAGCAATAAGTATAAGAAAGCTTGGTGGCCCAAGTCAAGAAATGTGAAGCTCTCTCCTGGTTACACCCTTTCAAGTCTACAGATTTCAAACACCCACAAAGGTTAATTGCGATATTAACAATGGATTAATAATTACACCCACCAATATATAGAAACCATCCTGTTCAGTGAATGGTTTCCTTTAATTACAATTAAAATACATATAGTAGATTCTTACAGCTGAAGACTGCTGATAAGAGTCCCAAACAAGCCCACCATTCCTAGAAACTCCATTCTGCTCAGATTTTTCACAATGTATTCCTCACTCACATTCGAAATAGCATATAATGAAGCGCCAAGGAGGACTAAGACATCTCCAACCACCACGTCACTTCCTGCACAGAAAACAGGGATAATAACAACAGAGGAAATTTGAATGATAAAATTAAAAGGATGATTAGTAATATTTCCAATATTAACCAGAACAACCAGACACAAGGACAGTTTTTTCCCAAACGCCATCACTCTGCTAAACAAATAATTCCCTCAACACTGTCCAACTATTTACAAAGTCTGCACTACTATTACTATTAATCTTCTCATCACTCCTTATCACCCATCCCCTCCCACCTGTAACTGTATGACTGTAACTTTGTTGCTTGTATCCTTACGATTTATATTGACTGTTTCCTAATATGATTTGATTGCTTATTGTACCCTATGACTATTATTAAATGTTGTACCTTATGATTCTTGACTCTTGACAAATGTATCTTTTCTTTTATGTACACTGGGAGCATTTGCACCAAGACAAATTCCTTGTATGTCCAATCACACTTGGCCAATAAATAATTCTATTCTATTAAAATGTTGAAGAGAAGGTGTCTCCTTTCTCCTTACACAATAAACATTGAGTGTGTTTAGTGCTTCATCAAAACCCAGTTCTGATTTGAGTTAACTAGTTTCACACATACAACTGGTGGGATTTAGAACTTTTTCTTAGATTTACCTTCCTTTTAAAGCACACCATCCAAATAAATGATCATGACTGTCCTGAAAAACCTAAGCAAAATCAGACCCGGAGGACAGGTTTCGGAAAACAGCAGGAATCTTCAGAAAACATCCCAGGTTAAAATAATGATACTATTTCCGTATTATTGATTAGAGATCAGCCAGTAAGGATCTCAATTTAAAAATATTTTCCTTCAAAATATATTAGTTAAAGACTTACATATCTTTTTATTTGTGACACTGAGCATATCAGGAGGCAGGAGGGCCAAGTTGAAAATTTTTAAACTGTATTTCAAATTTCTTTCCTGTGTCCTTATTTTTACACCAGCAAATTTATCTATGAACACTGAAGGTATTCAGATTCCAATATTTATGCACAGATAGGGTCTTTATAACATGGAAGGAAATAATGCCTCAGAACAATATAAAAATCAGCTAGCTGGAGATCAATGAGAGTATTCTTAAAGTTTATGAGAAAATAACATTTAATGACCATAAAAATCCACAAGAACCATATTCAAAATGTTTAAATTAATAGCAGAAGAAAATGTAGGCTCTTCTAAGAAGACTAATGTGGAAAGTTATTTGAATCAGGGGTGGGATGCTACCAATTCTGCCTGGCTCTATAAAACCGGTAGCTCTGAAGAGCAGCAGGCACAGAACCGATTCTGTGTCTGCTGCTGTTTGGCCCGCCTGCCTGCCTGGGGTCTTACCTGACCTTTATTTCCTGCTTTTTCAACCTCAGCTGCTTTGCGCGGCACAGCTGAGGTTGAAAAAGCAATTAAAAAAGGTGTTTTTCAAACACTGCGCATCCACGCGCAGCGCTTATCAGCTGTCCGGGAAGCACAGCTTTTGATGTATTGCATGCACGCACAGCGCGTGCCTGTCAAAACATAAGTACTGAACTGGTAGTAACACGGTTGAATCCCATCCCTGACTTGAATGGTTATATAAACCCTAAACAAAATATAATAAAATAAGCCTTTTAAATTATGTTTAAAAACAAAATTTAAAATCAGAAAAAAAATGAAATTTAGAAAAATTCAAAAAATCAGAAATAGGTACCTAATTATTCGATTCCATATGAATTGTAGTGTTTCCCATAATTGTTGGAAAGTGTTTAGTAAAAGAGGAACTTACCTATATGTATTGAAAAATTCAATTCAATACTGAATTCAATCTTCTGAATTAAATAATTCAATTCAAGCATCAAAAACGTTTGGCCTTAACTGTACAAAACTAGTTGTACAACAACTAGCCTGTAATGTCTTTACTGTTTTACTTTTATCTGACTGAAAGTATTGTTCAAGTTTCTCTTCTCAGCATGATAAAAACAAGGAAAGCAAACCTGGAAATCAACACTAAATCTAGGATTATCAGAAAGTTCACAATGGCAGTTGCAACCATGTTTGAAGCTCCGCCCTTTTTATGTGTATTGTGCACGTGAGGCAGGTAAAAAGGCACGGGGCTTCACACATGCAGCTGTAGATAATATCTAAACCTTATTTATTCCCCTGTGTCCCCCCAGTCCTAAACTTCCCCTATTAAATTCTACAGAAGCTTTGGACTTTAAATTGTGAGCATCTAAAGACCATAAAACCACAAAGATTATAAAACAATATAGCAAATGATCTCTGTGGATGATTAATTTTTTTGCCTCAACTTTGCCATCAAACTTTCAAAGTTTCTTTTGGAGACATTTTTGAGGATGATGAAATTATTCATATGTAGCCATCATAGGTTTTGGACTTCCTGTAAGTCATTTTTGATCGTGACGTCAAGAAACATCCTCAGAACAATTTTGGTTCATTGGCATATGAAGGGCAAGGCAATGGAGGCAGGGGAAAGAGGGAGAATGATGGCAGTATTGTGCATCACAACATAAGCCCCACTTCTTTGATGCACATGTCACAACTTTACACACACACACCTATGAAAGAACCTGAGCTTGTGCTGCAAAACTGCTTTCGACAGTTTGATAAATGCTTCCATGTTTGGCTTTTTTTTTTAATCAAATCATTCCTACCCTTACAAGAGAAGAAAACATTTCTTGCTCTAAAGCACAGTACCTAATCCTAATTCTGCTTTCAAATTGTGGTGCTGGAGAAGACTCTTGAGTCCCTTAAACTGCAAGGAGATCAAACTAGTCAACACTAAAGGAAATCAACCCTGGCTGTTCTTTGGAAGGACGGATACTGAAGCTAAAATTGAAATACTTTGGCCACCTAATGAGAAGAGAGGACTCACTGAAGAAGACCCTGATGTTGGGAAAGATTGAAGGCAATAGAAGAGGATGAGATGGTTAGATAGTGTTCAATGCAATGAACATGAATTTAGAAGTCTCTAGAAGGCAGGGGAGGACAGAGAAGCCTGACGTGGAGCATAATGGCTCCCATGGTTAGATGCTGTGTTGACAATCAGCAAGTCCGTGTTCAAAACCCAAGTGCTGCTGCGTGACGGAGGGAGTTCCTGTAATTCACTCCAGCTCCTTCCAACGTAGCAGTTTGAAAGTGTGCACTTGCAAGTAGATAGATAGGTGGACACATTAATGGAGATGTGAAGGATTGGGTGTCTCCAAGCAACAGTAATAGCACCAGCTATTTCTTCCAACTGGAAGCATCCTGATGCTTTAAACACAAATATGAATGAGGAGAGCCTGGACTGCTATGGTCCATGGGGTCGCAAAGAGTCAGACATAACGTAGTGACTGAAAAACAAAATCCCAATTCAGACAACTTGTGTATAATGGATTCTATTTGATAGAGAATTCTGTAGAAAACAAACGTATTACCTGCTCTTGGATATTTTAAGAACCCCAGCAGAAACCACACATTCAATTAATGCCAATGATTATCTGTCCAGAATCTTAGATTTCCTCCCCATATCTCTCTATATTTTGCATTAAGGGCTTAACTTAACTTTCCATGAAAATCAATAGATCAATCTCCTTAAGAGCTGGATCAAGTTCTGCATTTCAGAAAGTTTCCAAATTGATGTTATTTTATTTTATTTTCAGGCCAAGACTTTTAGTCCTTGTTTTACTAAGCCTTACTGCAACATGATCCTATTGAAAACCTTGTTCAATGTCCAAATTGTTCTTTTCAACAGAAATGCACATTTTTATGGGCTGGGGATGTTTTTTTAGGCAGAGTAACAGTCTTTTAAATAAGTGATGTTATACAAATGAAAAATTTCTGAGGACTATGTTGCTATTGTAAGAGGGTAAGAGCTATTGGACTTCTGCCTATCATCAGGGCAGCCAGAGACTTCAGCACTTTAGCTTTTATTACACTTATGATTTTATCTAGAGTATGAAACTCTTACTTGGAAAAAACCCTATGAAACTTAAAAGGTAGGTGCAGCTTCTAGGGAAGAAATTGTGTACTGAAGAGGGCTCTGCTAAAAGGAGCTTCAAAGACCGTATCACAATGAAAAGCCATACAGTAGACTGGTTCTTCGTAATTCCTCTCCAGTAAGAAGAGGACGTGAGATCACTCACAAGTGATCCAAACAGTTGCTCCTCACAAGGAGACTGCAAGACAGTGTTTTCTGGCAGCTATGAGACAATGGAATAGCCATCTTTTGCTCAAATTGGGGTGGCGGCAGAGATGGTATTCAGCAGGTTCTGACCAATTCTGGAGAACCGGTAGCGGAAATTTTGAGTAGTTCGGAATACCACCTCTGACTGGCCCCGCCCCCATCTATTCTCTGCCTCCCAAGTCCCAGCTGATCGGCTGGGTCTTCTTTGGTTGCATTGCACAGGACAACGGAGCTGGAAAGCAGGTTAGTGAGATGCAGTAACTTTCCCCCTGGAGTGGGGTGGGAATGGAGATTTTATAGGATCCTTCCTCTGCCACACCCACCAAGCCACACCACGCCAACCAAACCATGCCACGCCCATCAAGCCACGCCCACAGAACCAGTAGTTAAAAAAATCTGAATCCCACCTCTGGGTGGCGGGGTCAGCATCTTCTAAAGGGCACAGGGTTCATATTCAGGTAGTCCTTGACTTGCAACCATTCATTTAGTGACTGTTTCAAATTACATCAACACTGGAAAAAGTGATTTATAACCTTTTTTTTTCACCATTGCATCCATGGTCACATGATCAAAATTCAGGTGCTTGGCAACTGACTCATATTTATGACAGAATCCCAGGGTCATGTGATTGCCTTTTGCAACCTTCTGACAAGCAAAATCAATGGGGCAGTCCAATTCACAAAACAACCATGTTACTCACTTAACAACTGCATTGATTCACTTAACAACTGAGGCAAGAAAGGCCATAAATACAGCAAAACTACATTTAGAACGTAGAATAACAGAATTGGAAGGGACCTTGGAGGTCATCTAGTCCAGCCCCTTGCTCGAACTGGAACAACGTCATCATGTTTGCCCTAGTTCTTCTTAGCAACAGAAATTTTGGGCTCAATTGTGGTCATGAGTTGAGGACTATCTGAACTTTCTTTTCTACTCAGTTCTGGAAATTGCTTTTAACTGCTTTTTAGCTATTAGGGAGCTTTGAATTGGCAAGTCTGAAAAACTTGGCGAAGTTTCCTTTAATCTTTAGTGGAAGATGTTCTAAATATATATTTAAGGACTTCAAACAATTTTCTTTGGAATGAACAGCAAAAGAGTAATTAGAAATGTGATTATAAATGGACCAAGGACCCAGATGGATTTCGGAGTTCAAAAGAAAAATGCTTTTGTTTAGAATTCTTAAAAAAAAATCATGATAGCATAAGCCCCTGAAAGTTGAACACCAGAGGGAAACTGAGGGAATAAAGATTACAATTAAAGGAGAAGAACACTTAAAATTTCACTTATTAGTATAGAATGAAGCAAAATATTTTAACATTAGACATATTGAAGGATATTTTTGAACAATGGACCCAAAGGTTAATTTTTAGACTATCTTCCTCTATAGGCAGACTATATTTAAAAGATGTTATGCCAGAGGAACAGGTTTTACTGGACAAGAGTTGGGACTGATTAAAAAATAATAGGCTTCAAGAATGATAAGGAAGAAGATGCTACACTAGATATATAAAAGAAACTGGCTGATGTTTTAATTATAATAGATACACGAGTTACAAAGCAAGAGACCTAGACAATTTCTCCATTTACAAAAGAGACCTGTTAAAGCTTTGAGGATTTTGTGACCGAGTTAAGAACCGTATCAATAGAGAGGGGCTGGATTTTCCTTCCCATTCCCCCAAAACTGCATGGAATAAGGGGTGGGATATGGTGGCAGGGAGGAAGGGGTCTCACAAGCTTTCCTCATCACAAAGGTTAGACCTTGGAGCAGGGGTGTAAAACTCAAGGCCCAGGGGCCAGATTTGGTCCTCGAGGTGCTTAGATCTGGCCCATGGGAACGCCCTGGAAATAGGGAAGGACTGGCCCGTGGTGCCTTTGCCAGTGAAAACGGAGCTCAGGAGGGCTGCGTATGACTCTCCAGAGCTCCATTCTCGCTGGCAGAGGGTTGCAAGAGACCATGGCAGCTGAAAACGGAGCTCGGGAGTCCATTTTCTCTGGCAGAGCACTTGGACCACTACAGGTGCCCCCAACATGAGTGACGTCGAGCTGGCCAAACCCACCCTGGCGTCCCCCACTACAGCTCTCCTCCTGGAAGTCAAACACAACCTTGATGCGGCCCTCAATTAAATCAAGTTTGACACCCCTGCCTTGGAGGAAGAGAATTGCTCCTGATTTTTTGGAGCAGAGCATGGGATATGCTGCAGAGGAAGCAAAAAACAGTAAGCTGTTTCTTTTGCAGCTAAGGTGGAAAACTTGAAGCATCGTATATTTGCAGAGCACAGTTGTGGACAATATCACAAAGATACTGCAAGTATCTTGAATGGCAAAATATGGATTTGAGGATGTTTTTTGCCACAGTTGTTAAGTGAATCCCTGCAGCTCTTATGTTAGTAACAGGGTTGTTAAGTGAATCTGGCTTCCCCATTGACTTTGCTTGTCAGAAGGTTGCAACAGATGATCACATGACCTTAGGACACTGCAACTGTCATAAACATGAGTCAGTTGTTAAGCATCTGTTTTGTGATCGCATGACCATAGGGGTGCCTTAATGGTCAAAACAGGAAAAACAAGTCAAAAGTCACTTTTTTCAGTGCTTTGAACGGTTACTAAATGAACTGTTGTAAATTGAAGATTCCCTGTGCTATACAGTAGTTAGCACTTGCCAATAGTAATTCTAAATATTTTGGGATGGATTATTTTTCCCAGTTTGTTTTGAGCAGAAATTTTGTGTGTGTGTCCAAACAAGAAAACTACTGTTTTGTTTAGCCAGATTTTTCCGGAGAACATTCTTCACTACTAGGCACAAATCTGAGTCTCATCAATGAATTTAAAATATTGAATAAGTCTCTTGCTGCTATCATGGTTAGAGTTTTGGCATACTTAGCAAGTTATTTTGCCCAAATCTTACCTTCACCATCTTGCCTTCCAGCTAATATATCTGCACCGACCATGGTCCCTACGCCCAATAGACAAACGGCAACAGCAATGAAATGGATTAATTTATATCTTGCACGGAGGATGAACCATGATAAAGCCATCAGAACAGGAATCCCAAAACAGTCCAGGAGCTGCCATATGCAGAAAGAAAGAGAACTCCATCATAAAAAAAAAAAACAGGAAGTGACCTTTTTTCATACGGATAAGGAGATATTAAAGTATCTAACTGGTGTTAATCAGGTTAAACAGACTAAATAATCTTTATACAGTGAGTAGCAGCAACTAGTTGATCTTGGGTAGATCAGCCACAGCCAAGCAGGATGACACCTGGTTAATATTTCAATGAGAGACCACGAGGAAGTCCAAGGACTGAAGTCTATGCTAGGGAAAAAAATTCTAGAAGGCAATCTTTCCAAACTGTTACAGAGAAAGCTTAATGGTTGATCTCAACTCAAAGAGATCTTTTTAAATTGGCTTCAATGGAACACAGAGCTATATAAACTAACTTTAAGGTCCTTCCAAAGCTGCCGATAAATTGAAAAATTAAAGAAATATATTATGTTATTAGCTTTAAATTAATGAAACATGTTTTCCTTACTCTAAATTTAAATCGAAGAAAAGTTTTGCTTTATTTTGGGATTTTTTTCCTCCCTCATGAGAATTATATCTTTGTCCTGGCCAAGGTCTAACACCTCAGTCAAACTTTTTGACAAAACTTTAACAACATCTTAATAACAGCAACCAAAGTATGTTCCTTCATGAGGTTATCTTGAATATATTTTAAAATAAAAAATTGGCCACCACACTGCAGGAATTGAAGAGATTCTTCCTCTGATCTTTGTAATTTAGCATCCATTTCCTCCCAATTTATTCCCAAATGTCCATACCATGAGAAGTAGTATAATGTTGGGTTAAGGTGTTAGATTAGGACTAGTAAATCCCAGGTTCAAGAGGATCTACAGCCATGGAAATTGGGTAACTTTGAACCAACACTCTCAGTTCAACCTTCCTCACAAGATCATTGCTGTGCAGTTAAAAAAGGGAAAGTCTGAGCTCCGGAGGAAAAAGGCAAGATATAAATTTAACAAATAAATATTATAGACTAGTGTTTATCAACCATAGGACACATTTCAGTTATGTGGACTTCAACTGAACTTCATGCTGACTGGAGAATTCTGGGAGTTGAAGTCCACGTATCTTAAACTTTTTACAGTTGATAAACACTGTTACAGACTTTCAAGTTAAAACTGGATCATTTGTTCCAATCAGTGGTGGGATTCAAAAATTTTTTACTACTGGTTCTGTGTGAGTTGGCTTGGTGGGTGTGGCAGGGAAAGCAAATTCCATTCCCTCCCCACCCTACTAACCTGCTTTCCAGTTTTATTCTCCTGTGCAGGGCAACAAAAGAAGACCCAGCCGATCAGCTGGGACTCAGGAGGCAGAGAATAGATGGGGTGGAACCAGTTAGAGGTGGTATTTGCCGGTTCTCCGAACTACTCAAAATTTCCGCTACCGGTTCTCCAGTACTGGTCAGAACCTGCTAAATATCACCTCTGGTTCCAATGTTACGGTGAGGTTAAGAAAATTTTAAAAACTAATTTCTTGAACTTTAAATAAGGCCCAGAGAAGAACTTTGTAATAGAATTCTAGGATTTTATCTAGATTTCTTCAGAAGGAGGCACCACAACGCAAGGAAGCTCACTGCCAAGATCACCACACATGGTCTTAGCAGCTGGGAAAGAGCAACTGGGTTCCTACTTGTAGCAGGCTCAAAAGAAAGAAAGAAATCTGCAAAACAGTTTTTCAAACTAAAATCAGTCTGAAAAACAAAGCAGACCGCATTGGGTTTTTTTATCCAAAACAAGCAGCTGGATCACTTTCATGGAGAGGAAGTTTCCAGTTGAGGTGAATGTTTTGTTAAGTCATTCTACCAAATTAAGTACTTTTCTTTTTTAAAAAAAACAACTACTCATGCAACTTGCCAAAGTGATTTCCAAAGAAGTATCTGCGAGTTAGTAGCTTGAAGAGACCTTGAGAGTTTCTTTTGATTTATGGATAGAAATATTGCTCTCCAAACACCAACTGAATTATAACATGATATGTCCCCAGGTGCTTAGAAAAGGAATAGTTAAGCAGGTTAATCAATAGTCTTGGGGTATTATTTAATGTTTACTACTCAACAACATCCTGAATCAATCCACTCCAGGATGAAGACCTCTTTGCTGAAGGTTGTGGACTGTAATCAGAGGTGGTATTCAGCAGGTTCTGACCAGTTCTGGAGAACCAGTAGTGGAAATTTAGAGTAGTTCGGAGAACCGGCCAATACCACCTGACTGGCCCCGCCCCCATCTATTCTCTGCCCCCCAAATCCCAGCTGATCAGTTGGGTCTTCTTTTGTTGCCTTGCACAGGAGAACGGAGCTGGAAAGCAGGTTAGTGAGGTGGGGAAGGAATGGAGATTTTACAATATCCTTCCCCTGCCACACCCACCAGGCCACACCCACCAAGCCATGCCCACAGAACCGATAATAAAAAAATTTGAATCCCACCGACTGTAATCTTCCACTTTGATTTAATGCAGGTTAGTAGACAGATATCTTTGATTTCCCAGTTTAGGGCTGAGACAGACCGATCCAAAGTCACCTAACCAGCTTTTATGTCTAAGAGAGGATTCAAACAACAATCTCCACACTTCTAGTCCATTACCTTTAATCACTTTGATAAACTATTTTGTGATATTTTTTTTAACATTACAGAACAAAACATTGGATTGTCGGCAGGGGTAGGATCCGACAGGGTTAACTACCGGTTCAATGATTTATGAGGTTCAGTGATTTACGATGTGCTTTCCTGCACGCTGCTCGTGCGTGCCTGTAAATCGTCATCAGCACGCTGCGTGCAGAGAAGCAGCCTTTGAAACAGCACTTTTTTCCTGCTTTTTTAACTGCAGCTATGCCTCGCACGGCAGCTGAAGTTGACAAAACAGGAAATAAAGGTCAGGTAAGAGCCCGGCCAGGTGAGTGGGCAAAAACATCAGCAGACATAGAACCGGTTCTATGTCTGCTGCTCTTCAGAGCTACCAGTTCTACAGAGGTGGACAGAACTGGTAGAAACCCACCCCTGATTGTCGGGCTGGGAAGAGAGTTCCTTCCACCAAAACCTCCCTACTCTTCTGAGAATTTGCAAATGAATAAACGCAATGTTTCTTTTCAATTCAGTCCTAATTTTAGACTGATAGAAATTTCTCTGCTTCAGTAGCATCAATACAAATATATGTATTATCAAAATGATGTCCTCGTACAGAAAAAAAACCCACTGATGAAACATCAAAAGTATCCTGTCAGCAAGAAAATGGTTGTATCTAGTAGACTGCAGACTAAAACTATGTTTGCATTTATGGAAAAGTTGAGAATCCATTCATTGTTAAAATGTGACTTCAACTGCAAAATCCACCTCAGCAGCAGTGCCTCAGACATAACAAAGGGCACAAAAGTACAATGTTTTACTTTGTAAAGAAGCTGATATAATTCAAGGTTTTGTGAAGGAACTCTCAGATTGCATGCTGTGATCTTCCATTAATGGCTTTTCTTTGCCTGAAGACTTTTAGCAACTTAAAAATCAGGGATCAATTTGAGCATTAAAACACCTTTTTGGGAGCATATAAAATGAGATCATTGTACTTTTCAGTGCAGCAATATGGGATAATTTTTCTGTTTGAATTCAGGAGCTACACGGAGAGGCTCAGTGCTGTATTTTAACAGCCATTTCTATGCTAAAACAGATGGAATCAGCATTCTGATGGGACCCGTGGTGGTTGCAGTGGTTAGAATGCAGTATTGCAGGCTAACTCTGCCGATTGCCAGCAGTTCAATCCTGACCAGTTCAAGGTTGACTCAGTCTTCCATCTTTTCGAGGTGAGTAAAATGAAGAGCCAGAATGTTGGGGGCAATATGCTGATTTTGTAAACTAATTAAAACAAAGGTGGGATATTATGGTCCCTTTTTGATTTGTGGACTTCAACTTGCAGAATTCCTGAGCCAGCATGGAATTCTGGGAGTTGAAGTCCACAAGTCATAAAGGGGCCATAGTTTCCCACCCCTGCCTTAGAGAGTGCTGTAAAGCACTATGAAGTGGTATATAAGTCGAAATGCTATTGCTAATGCTATTCTCCATTTTATTGTACAATATTTAAATTATATTTCAGTAAACCCAAGGTGGCATAACTATTTTTCCCCACCATTACTGCATTCTTGCACCAACTCTATAAAACATAGAAATTGTCTCAAGATCACCCAATGAATCTCATGACTGAAATTAGGACCTAATTTGGATTATCCTACTATATTAGATTGTAAATAGCAGATTGCGTAGACAAACTCTTGTCGCAATACAAATATTAAAACTTCACATGTCAAAATATACGCTATTGTTTCTACCTGGACACTTGTTATAGTTGTATATTGATAGGCTTTTACAATGGTATAGTTAGCTTCAACATCAGCCAATCCAAGCAAAATGTACTTCCACCATTTCTTCTTTAGGATCTGCAGGAGTCCATCACCATCTAAAGAAAAAGCAAATAAAGTGACTCCATTTACTATTCCACAGATGCTCCCTTTTTCTGTTCCACAGGAACTTAAATGGAATGTGGGGAAAAGGCACTCTCTGAAGCTGAGGCTAAGGTAGTCGAATGTCCACATCATAGGAGGTATATGTTGGATTTGATAGCTCTGAATCTATATGAACCACAGTGCCGCAGTGGTTAGAATGCAGTACTGCAGGCTACTTCTGCTGACTTCCGACTGCAAGCAGTTTGGCAGTTCAAATTTCACCAGGTTCAAGGGTTAACTCAGCTTTCCATCCTTCCGAGGTAGGTAAAATGAGGATCCAAATTGTTGGGGGGACAATATGCTAACTCTGTAAACCGTTTAGAGAGGGTTATAAAGCACTGTAAAGTAGTATATAAGTCTAAGTGCTATTGCTATTTCTTATTATTTTAATTCTATGCTAGTCACCAAGAGCTGCCTTAGTGAATTGGTGAGCCATGGATGGATGGATGGATGGATGGATGGATGGATGGGAGGGAGGGAGGGAGGGAGGGAGGGAAGGAAGGAAGGAAGGAAGCAAGGAAGGAAGGAAGGAAGGAAGGAAGGAAGGAAGGAAGGAAGGAAGGAAGGAAAGAGATAAAATTTAAGAAGAAACTAATTAAGTTAGGAATGGACTATTCTAAAGGAGGACATGGTTGGAGAGTAATATAGGAACACTTTGAACTCAATGTATTCCATTTTACCTTTCTTGAATGCAAGAGTTGTTGTGTACACTAGGAAAAGCAAACAATAGTTGATGAAACTCTGCAGCATTGGAGTGTTGACATCGCATTCTTTGGCAAGAAACTGGCTTGTGACCGCAGTCCCGCAAATCAGCAAGGAGAGTATTTGACCCAGGAGAAGGGTTTTCACAATACGCCTGCAAATGGAAAAGGAGGGTAACTTAGAAAGGTTTTATCTATTTACAGAATAAGGCAATTCATAATACATGACAATGGCCTTGCAAATGCACTTGTATCTTTATTAGCAAGAAGCATTTAATCAGCAAAGCATTTATCAGTTGACCCAGATGCTTGAAAAAAGCAAGAATAAAGGGTCATTTGGTTACTTGGGTGAAGAGAAGGCCTGATCCTATTGAACCAACTTCCAATGCTATCTAGCTCTCACTGTTAGGCAATAGCAGCTCAAGTGGGGAAAAATTTTCTACCATTCTCACAGGGGAATATTTAAACTGCAGAAGTTAGAATAGCAACAGCAATTTTTAAGGATGAAGGTGAAAATGTTTTATGGTGGGATATGCACTTCTGTTTTTTTTTTTTTTCATTTCAAAAATTGTGGCATATGAAAAGTGAAGGATAGCTTGTATTCACATGAATACCTCCAGGCTCTATAGGGATTCTATAGATGTTCTTAGAACCTAATAATTGTTGCCAATCCTTGTTTCTTTTTTTCCAGAAAAAATTAAAATGAAACTAGCCATGTTTAGAATAGTGGCTAAAGGCACTAGACTGGAACCTAAGTTTTTATGCTTAGTCCTACCTAGGCATAAAAGTCAACTGGGTGTGCCAGTCCCTCTCTTTCAGCCCTAGGAAGAGCGAGCCAATTGTCATGGTGATGCAGTGGTTAGCAATAGCACTTAGACTTATATACTGCTTTATAAGTGCTTTATAGCCCTCTCTAAGCGGTTTACAGAGTCAGCATATTGCCCTCAATAATAAGGGTCCTTCTTTTACCCACCTCAGAAGGATGGAAGGCTGAGTCAACTTTGAGCCTGGTGAGATTCGATCTGCCAAATTGCAGGCAGCTGGCTGCAGCAGAAGTAGCTTGCAGTACTGCACTCTAACCACTGCACCACCGAGGCTTAGAGAGGGCTGTAAAGCACTATAGAGTGGTATGTAAATCCAAGTGCTATTGCTAAGAAGGTAATGGCAACAGAAACAACTACCAAGAATCCTGCATGGACTTGTTCTTGAAATCACCAGAAGTCACAGTTGATTTGATGAACCATAGCAACAACAAACTAAGTTGACAGACATTCCCAGAAAGCCAAGAGCAAGTGATGATCACCAGTTTGTTTCCTGGTGAATGGTGCAATCCATCCACAACAACTTCTGTATGAATAGGCAAACATTTAATGCCGGTACCAATGTTCATATGTGCTCTCATAATTTCAACTGACCCTAAACATTGCTCATAATTTTTTTTGTTTATTTACTTTAAGAATCCTATCATATCTTACTATCTTTTGTTGGTCTCAGAGGCTTATTCTTACAATGCAGATCTATTACTTTAATGCATTATTATTTACAACAATTTTATTCTATGCTTCTCCCTAGTGCAATATTACATACAAATTCTAGCATTAAACTGCATAGAGGCATTTTGTTATGTGAACAGCTCAATGCGTCATAACACCTAACTTTTGCCCCATGGAACACAATCAATATTGGAGATTAATAGTGCATAAAAAGATGTGCCAAATAGAAGTGCTGCCAAAATGATGGAAATTAAAGAGGCAGCGCGTTCGCAAATGTTTTACTACTGAAGGAAGACAAAGGAGAGGGATATAACATTATAATATTAGAACCATGGCCGAAAATGCTTGTAATATCAGCTCTGGAAATCTGTTTTCCCTAAAGAAAGGACCGCGGGCATGCTTGCAAAATAAGCATGTTCTTCTCTGCTAATTTTCATAATTGTGCTACTGGGATAGCTATTGATTACCACTTCTTATCAATTATTTATCATCCCATAAATAAAAGAAGAATTATCTTTTGGCTGCCTTTCCCTACCCCACTTTACAATGACAGAAAAGATTAATCGCTTCTTCTTGGATGAGGTAATGGGAATGATCTCAGATAGACTTTAAGTTATGCAGAATAAGGTCCTGGTTTATTCTGCCGACCCAAAACCACAATAAGGGCTGTTCACCTGTGAATATACAGTATCCTTGATCATTTGCACGTTCACTGCAAGGGTGTTAGCCCTATGGGTTAAAAACATTGAATTCAAAGATGGGGGAAGGAGACCATCGTGCAAGGCATAATATTAAAGGAGGATATGGATGAAGGATTTGATACTACTTGGAGGACTCTGAATAGGTTGTGGGTTAGAGTGTCTAAGTGTCATCCCATAGTGGAGGCTCATAGCGATAACAACACAGTGTGTGAATGTGGAGAGATGCAGAACCTAGCCCATCTGTTGGTACGTTGGCTACTACCAGAAACAAGTACAGACAATGACTTATTTTTGGCCAATGACAAGGCTTCATTCTGGCACTTTAAATTTTGATCCAAAGAGGAGGAGGAAGCAGCAGCCTTATGGGCTAATCCAGACGAAAAGCACACTTGGAAGTTCTAGCTCTGTCTTTATTATATATTAATAACGTCTTATAAAATTGAAAGTATTTCTCCTCTCTTTCCTCTTACTCTCTGGAAAAAACTAAGGAGGATCTCTGTAATGGTATGTGAGAAAGACCTTGGGAGATGGATGAAGAGATGCTGAGTGAGGAACAATCAGATAAGAGATATTACAGCCCACAGCTGCATAGTGGGTGAAGGAAGAGGCTCAGGAGGGATCCTCTCTAAGATCAGCAGGAGAATGGTACTTTCAGACTTGCATGACTGGTGTCAGCCTTCCCCGGTAGGCCAGAAAGGTTATCAGGTAAACTAATTCTACTCTATATAAATCTACACTCTTGCAAGTCTCAAAGTACAAATCTCCCACCATCATTTCTATATACTATTACATATACATATACTATTACATATCAGACTATTCCCTAGGCCTAGGCAATAGCTCTTCACCCCATATCCCAAGGACTTTCCTACCTACCAACGCAATCTGTTCTGAAATATTTCCCGCATCCACCCCTTCTATGGGCTGAGACATCTTTTACACACCAATTCTCCAGACGTTAACTCTCCTTCTGTCTTCCAGGGTCATTCCCACATATCATTACAAAGGGGATCTGCAAAGGTAAGTTCCATCTCATTAACCTGTTAGGATTTGTTAAAGAGTATCAATGTGCATAGGAATAGAGGTGATTTGTTCCCCAAATATTCAGCTTTCCAGATATATCAATTATATCTCTCAATAGTAATTACTTCCTAGTTAGAAATAGTAGGAGTGTTAGCCCAACCTATCAGGAAGTCTGCAGTAGATACAGATTGCTTAGGATTTTTGTTTTTTTAACAAATTATTAAGTATTAACCTTGTTGATGAACTTCCTCACTAAAGGCTCTTGAATAAATGTAGCATTTTAATCAGTAACCTAAAAAGAACAAGGACTTAACGATAGTGCACACACAATGGATAGAAATAAGACTTCGTAGTGAGACTGCTACTTAGTCTTACTCTGAAGGTAAGAGGTTTTAAATGGTCAATGCCTGCAGAGATTCCAAGAGTTTGTAAGAGTTTGGAGAACATCTAACTTGACGTCCTGGTCAGTGCAGATTGCACTGAAGGATGGACAAATAGCATCCTAAATTAGAGGCCATTCAATCTCAGTTTAAACATATCACCAAAGGAGAATCTAACCCTCACTTTGCCCACAAAGCAAGCCTTTCCACTGTTGAAGAACTTTCACCTCTCATTTTAGCCAAAATTTGTTTTCCTGAGGTTTCCACCAACCAGACACTAGTTTGCTGTATACAGCAAGAGAAAACTGGAACCACTTCTGCACAGCAATCTTCCAGATGTTTTAGAAAATGCCTTCATAATTTCTTTTAATCTTCTTTTCCTTCAATTGAATGTACCCACATGTTCAACAAAGTCACAGGACTAAACATATCTAGCCTCCAGATCATCCATTTCAGTGTATACTCTACTTCAGGAGTGTCAAACTCAATTTCATTGAGGGCTGCATCAGGATTGTGTTTGATCTCAGGGGGACAGGGGGGGCATGGCCAGCTTGATATCACTTGTGACAGGGGGTGCCTATGGTGGCCCAAGTGCTCTGCCAGTGAAAATGGGCTCCCAAGCTTTATTTTTGGCTGTGATGACCTCCTGCAACCCTCTGCCAGCAAAAATGGAGCTCGGGAGGGCCATGGATGGCCCTTCCAGACTCCATTTTTGGCTATGATGACATTCTGCCTCTGCCAGCAAAAATGGCACTGGGGGGGAGGGTGCCTGCGCATGGCCCTCTTGAGCTCCATTTTTGTTGGCAGAGGCACTGTAGGCCAGACCTTTGCTGTTTCCAGGGTGGCCCCATGAGCCAGATTTTATAACTGCGGGCCTTGAGTTTGACACCCCTGCTCTAGTTCATTCCATGAACTAAACTTCATTCAAAAGGTGGCCTGGCCAGTGTAGAATAAACCAGTGCTACCATTAATTATGACCTGACCACAAGTAATTTTGGGGGGAAAGAACAGCAAATGTTTTTTATATTTTACTGTTGTTTTGTAAGAAGACACAAAGACCTCAAGTGTTCCATGTGAGGAAGAGAGAATAATGTGGATTGATGTTGTTTTTTTCCTTCCTGATGGATCTAAGTCTTTTCTTAGTGAGATATGGGAGCATAATAAATATGAGCAAATGCAGTGAGAAGAAGAGGAGTGGGAAAAATTAAAATGTTGCGGGAAAGCAATGATGAAAGGTACCCAGAGAAAAGTGGTTGGAGATGTTACTGCCAGAGATCAAAATGATCACAACAGCAGATTCTCTTGGTTCTGATGGATCTCTCAGTAACAATCGGTATCATTGATTGTAGTATCTTTGGACCATCTGGGAATTGCTGGGGAGATCAATTACCATCAGTATGTTGATGTTGAGGATAACTTGTTGCATATCTCCAGTCCCAATAGAACAATAGACCCAATCAAAGTCTTTAACCAGTACATAGAGGCTGTCAGGGTCTGGATGACTGGTGCAGCCTTTCCTTGAATGAGAAATTTTAACAAAGACTATTCTTGCGATTGACACTTCTCAACCAAAGTAGTTTAATTAATTCTGTGTAGGGCTGCCCTCAAGGATCATCAGAATCATTGTGAGTGAGAACAGTGAGATCAATCAACCAATGGAAGAGCTTGCCTTCGGAAGTTGTAGGAGCTTCATCACTTGAGACTTTCAAGAAGAGATTGGCCTGCCATATGTCAGAAATGGTGTAGGGTCTCCTGCTTGGGCAGTGGTTGGACTAGACGATCTACAAAGTCCCTTCCAACTCTGTTAATCTAAGATCTAAGAATCTGTAGATAGTTCAAAGGCAATTGTCTTATAATGATAGGTCAAGCTCCATACACTTAGTCCAATACAATTATGCCAAAAATCAGTCATCCGACTCATCTGTTGCAATATATCCAGACCTGGGCACTGCATTTATAACAACATGCAACACAAAGAGACAACCTATTCTTTTATCCTTCAAGGATTGCACCATTTTCTTTGTCTTTTGGGTGGATAATCCGGTTTATTTAAATTATAACGGGTGCTTAACATACTTATTCTAGTACTTATTTTCAACAAAAAAGGAGAGATTATCTGACATAAGCACATGGTTGTGTCCTTCCAAGGGGACCAGACACAAAAAAGAATCAAACTGATCCCAATTGGACTTCAAGTATATAAGGATAAAGTTTATAGTCATCTTCTATTTTGAAAGAGCTTTGATTTTTAAATGAAAGACTGAAGTCATCTTTTATTTTAAAGAGCTTTGATGTCTGATTCCTTAAATCTGACCATTTTTAAGTAGAAACAAGTGACAATGAATAATTTTCAACATTTTGACAACATTCCAAAACTGCATTCCATTCCCATTTATAACTGACAGAGTTCATAAATGTGTTTTTAATTGACAAAGAGAAACACAAAGGTGTAAGTGGAGGTAAATTTTTAACAGTTAGGTTACTTGTAAATCAAAGATTGCCCTATAAATTAAGACAAGAAGGCTAAATTAACTTAAAACTGATTTATGTCCAGAAGTATATTATATAAAAAATAATATTGTTGCAATCAAGCAAATACTCACAGAATTGCATTTTGGATGGAATACCAGGCAGAGTGAACTTCCATTGAATTTGCTTATGCATACTCTAGAATTCAAACTCTATTAGTTTTACCTAATGTTAAAATTTAGTTTGTTCTTCCCTTTTGAAACTTTAAAAACTAACCATTTTGTCTATAAAGAAAAAGCATAAAAAATCCATATTACTGGAACACTTTATTTCCTTTACAATAACCCTTCATTAAGCAAGCTGGTAAACAAAGAAGAGAATAATTAGGCCAAGAATCTATTTTAAATTGGGTGTATGCATCCTAAGAAGAAAAATATCCATTTAGTTTTGAATTTGTCTGTTGAGTAAATTCACTATGCTGATTTGTAAATCATGTTTATTCCTTGTATTATATGTAAATCCAGCACTCTGATATCTTCACAAAATCCTTATTGACTAAAATATAGCTTTACATGGTGTGTGAATCTAGCATAGACACACCCCATTCCAGCAACCATTCTTTATATGTTTTAGCCTCCAATCCCCTAATCATTTTTGATGTCAAACATCTTTGCATAAGTTGAGTAAAATATAATACCATGATTTTTTTTTCTTATGTTTCATCAAATTATTTTTGACACATAATGGGCTACATAGATTTTATACCAACCAAAAAGATTATATTGGGACTGAATCCTTATGATTTGAAACTCTCTGTGGGAAGACTGGAATCTGGGCAATGACCACTGGATTATGACAAACTCATCTGCATTTTTGAGCATCACTTTAATCATAATAATAGGCCTGACCTTTAAAACCATTTACTCTGCTCTTATGTCAATCACAGTAATGCCATCTGGCCTTTCAGGTCTCAAAACAAGTTCCTTAAGCAGAACAGGAGCAGGAAGATTTTGGCTGCCAGATGGGAAAAAGATTTTCCTTTGTAATCCATTTTCCTGCTTAATTCATCAATGTAAAAAAAAAAAAAAAGAATGATTAACTGCCAATAATTATCTTCTGAAAAAGGTTTGCATTTTATTTACTTTTAATTTAAAAGACCATTCAGGACAGTCATGGAACAATAATAAAATTATAATGCAGACACAATGCCCTTTAGGCCAAAGAATTCTCTAGCTGTTCTAGGCCATTCGCCTGGCAAGAAGTTGGTTATAGATTAATCAAGGTCTTGCTAGGAGAAGTGTTAGTAAACCTTGGCGTCTTTAAAGATATGTGGACTTCAACTCCAAGAATTATCCAGACAGCAAACTGTCCCTGAGTATTTGTGTTTAAGCTTTCAAGGGAGAGATTTTTCTATGAATTCCTATGGTTTCTCTAAAACAGTCATCGTAGTAGGATCTATACGGAAAATTTTAAAATATTGCTGCACTCTAATGATGCCATCTGCTGTGATTCTTTTATTTTTTTGCCTTTTTTCTAATAACCTCTCTTCTTTCCTTTTCTAGCTCCTGGTCCATTTAATTCCACTTTAAAAGCATTGCAATTAGCATTTGTTATTATTAATGTTAAATATTACATATAATCTACCTGAGATACAACTAAAAAGACTTGCATATTTCAAAGAAGAACCTAACCCATTGTATAAAAATCTATAGGGGGAGAAAAGAGGGAGGGAGAATCCTATATTAGGAAAAAAAAGACAAAAAAAAAAGAATAGAAGAATCCATTAAAATCCAATTTAAAGGAGTCCATTAAAAAAAGTCCATTAAAAAAAGTGGATAGAGACCAAATTCAAAATTTTTAAAGTTGAATATTATTAGTAAGGCAACTACTGGGCATACAAAAGTGCATAAACACTATTTTTATCACTTTTACAAAGTTGATTCATCCAAAGATTTTGGGAGATGGAAGAATTCCAGGTTCTTTATTATTATTATTTATTTTTATTATTTCAATTTATATAATTCCAGATTCTTGGGATATAATAATCTGTAATCCATGCTGACTTGAAGAGCCTGGTTAATCATTATAATAATATTTACCCGCTAAGGATTTACAAGTGAGCAAGCTATACCCGAATATCTTCAAACTTATTACAGCTCTGGCATAATAAGGATGACATTCAATATTTTTAGAATATTATGTGAGGAGTCCAAAAGATCCTGTCTGTGTGTATATCTGTTGTGAATAAGTCTATGCCAGGGGTGTCAAACACAAGGCCCACAGGCCAGATGCGGCCCAGGATGTGGTCGGATCTGGCCCAGGATGTGGTCGGATCTGAGACCATCCCAAAAAATGTAAGGAGCATCACTTCGGTCCAATCTATTCAATGCGAAGAGGAAATATTGAGCCAGCATGGCTTCGGCCTGGTCTACCCAAAGCAAAGAGGAAACATGGCAGCAGTTTGGGAGGTGGCGTCAAGCTGGCCACGCCCACCCAGTTGGTTACACCCACCCAGTTGGCCACATCCAGTGAGTGGTGTCAGTGTAGGCTACCCCATGCAAAGAGGAAACATAGCAGCAGTTTGGGGGGTGGCGTCACGCCCACCCAGTTGGTCACATCCACCTGGCCAGCCACGCGCATCTGGCCCCCCAAAGTCAACCACAGCCCTGATGTGGTCCTCAATGAAATTTGAGTTTGACACCCTGGTCTATGCACTTTCTGTAATGTTAATATAGATTTCAGGCAGAGCTCATAGATAAGTTGATTACCCCCTGAACCTCCACACAGTAGCTATATTAAATTACTTAAGCTGGTTCATTACAAATCAATATTATAATCCTAGTTTTTTTCAATGTCACGTAGCACTTAGACTTATATACCTCTCCACAGTACTTTACAGCAGCGGCTCCCAACCATTTTGGCACCAGGGACCTGTTACTCGCAGAGTTTTTTCTGTGGACTGGGGGGGCATGGTTTCGCGTGCTGCCTGCATCCTTTGGATGGGGTTTCACTTGTTTGCATGGATCAGTTTTTGGCATGCTGCTGGATCAGTGCCAGTCTATGGACCAGGAGTTAGGAACCTCTGCTTTACAGCACTCTCTGAGCAGTTTACAACATCAGTATATTTCCCCCAACAATCTGGGTCCTCATTTACCAATCTCGGAAGGATGGAAGGCTGAGTCAGCCTTGAGCTGGTCAAAATCGAACTCCTGATTATGGGCAGAGTTAGCCTGCATTCTAATCACTGAGCCACCAAGGCTCAAGTTAATGGAGGGGATGGCTAATATGCAAACTCAATAATAAACTATTTCAATATTATTTACATATTATACAATTCCCTCAAATGGATTTAGTATTCAACAAAACATGCTATGCAACTACAACTACAGGGTTAGAAAAGAAGAGATAAGTGAAGGTTGGGTATGCATTTTTTATTCTCTAGTAGGGAATAATATTAGTCCATTGTTTCCTGCAAAAGTAATTTTGCTTTGTGGAGAGGAATATAATTTTAAAAGGAGGGATATCGGTTTTCCAAATAGAAACCTTCTGATTCAGTCCAGATATGGCTAAGCAATTGGAGCAATTATTCATGCTTTATTTATATTTCACACTTCTTAACCACCTGTCTCCCTCATAGCAATAACTAGAAATAAAAAAAATGGTAGCTTCTTTCATAATCTTTCTGGAACCTTTGAATTATCATTTTTTAGGACATCCTCTAAAACAGGAGTTGGGAACTTGTAACCCTTCAGATCAGTGGTTGCCAACCGATGGGCCATGGCCCACTGGTGGGTCATGAGAAAATTTTGGTGGGCCACAGAGAAATCTCACCCCCAGAGCACCCCCACAAAGCAATTAATCCAGCCTGCGCAGAAACACAGGGCTGCCCCGCCCACTCATTCTTTACCCGGTAAACTTGTCTGCTAAATTGCTATTTTTCTTTTTTCCGACCATCATCTGTTCTGCTGTGTCGGGAGATTTAGATTAGCTAGGAAGCAGGAAATGGTTGGATTTCTTGCTTTCTAGCTAGTCTTTAGATCTTCGGCTCAGCACAGCCAAACCTCCCTTAGGACTGAAGGTTTGCTTGCAAGCAAATTCAGTGCACTCACGGCAAGCAAATTTGAGAGACTGAGCTAGCCGATGGCAGATAGATAGATCTCTGAATGAATCTGTGATTCTATGAGCAACTTAATCTGCCTGCTGCTTTGCCTGATTTTGGGTAAAAGTTGTTCTTTTTTTTATAAAAAATTCAATATTTATATAAATATTTATAATATTTACATTCAAGCCATGCCCAGCCAATCACACGACCACCAAGCCACACCAAAATTAGGCCATGCCCACTGAATCGGTTAGTGGTTCCTGGGATCTAAAATTATGAGTTTGGTGGTCTCTGAAGTCCAAAAGTTTGGCGACCCCTGCTCCAGATAATACTGAATTATAACTCTGGATATTATTCCATTTGGCTGCTTAACTGGGACTACAGAGAATTGTAGTTGAGGGCATCTGAAAAATCCAGCCACAGATTCTCCACCTTTCTACTAAAGTACAAAGCATCTGACATCCTCAAAACTGCTTTGGACACCTTCAGATATTCTGACACACATCTAAGCTATTTATCTGCAGCAGTTCACGCTGCCTTTCCCTCCAGAGGTCTCATAGATCCTAGATTCAATAGCATGTGGTCGGCATTGAGTAGCCTTGGAAGGTAAATGCAGACCAGGGTTATCCTACCAGCAAAAACCAAGGTTACAATCCTAGATAGGAAAAGTTTATTAAAAACAATGTGATAAGTGGCAACATAGAGCCACTTCCACACTATTGCCAAGAAAACTACAGACATGGTTGTGTCTTCAAAGTCAACAGAAGTTAAACCTTATGTGAAGGAGATTTATATCTGCATCTCTGCAGTTAAGAACACCAGAGATTTCTCACCTGGACCTGGAACTTTTTAACTCAAAAAGAAAGAGGTCAACCTGGACAGTACTGTATTCTGCTGGTGATCATGTCCTTTTTCCTCAGAGTAATACATATACATACACACACACACACACACACACACACACACACACATTATACAGGTAATCTTCAACTTATGACCACAATTGAGCCCAAAATGTATATTGTTAAATGAGAAATTTGTTAAGTGATTTTTGCCTTATTTTACGACTTTTATTGCCGCATTTGTTAAGTGAATCACCGCAATTGTTAAATTAGTAACACGTGTGTTCGATGAATCTGGTTTCCCCGTTGACTTTGCTTGTCAGAAGTGGGCAAAAAAGAATCACATGGACAGCGGAACCATCATGTGAGTCAGTTGTCAAGCATCCAAATCACAATCACGTGGGACCACAGGGATGTTACAACGGTCAAAAAAAAAGGTCCTAAGTCACTCTTTTCAGCGCCATTGCAACTTCAAACGGTCACTATAAACGAACTGTTGCAAGTCGAGGATTATCTGTAATGCTGTTGACAATGATTTGCATGAGTTTTCCAGCAGGCACAGAAAATAGGTATCCTATATTGGAATTCAGAGCAGGACATCTATCAAATAATGGAACAGGATATCTATAGAGATTCTCAGTCATTGTTAAGCCTGGAGGATTTCAACTCCCAGGATTCCCCAGCCAGCAGGCTGGGGAATCCTGGGAGTTGAAGTCCTCCAGGTTGGAGACCCCCCCAATCCAGGTCATGGTTGTCCCAAAGGTGCTTTTTTCCAGGAGGGAACTGGATTTTCTGCTTTTCTTTTGAAGACGTTTCGCTTCTCATCCAAGAAGCTTTTTCAGCTCTGACTGGATGGGGGGTAATTTGGGATAATGGAACACGAGTTGAGCACGTGCGAAGGGTGACACCAAGCTCCTTTTCCCTTCCCGAGACTTAAACCCCGTCCGTGAACCTTTCCTCTCTTCAGGTTTAGTTTAAAAAAAAAAAAAAAAAATTCTAATCCCGGAGCGCAAACCAACCCACCAATCTGAAGTTCAACGGCGGCAGAAAACCGGGGCAGGCGAAACACGTGCGAGAGACTCGGAAACCGCCAGCTGCGCAAGGCGTCCTCGGTTCCCCGCTTGGAAGAACCAGGGTAACCCGAAGGCGGCTGGGGAGGAGGGGGGGAAATGCCCCTCGCCTCGGGGAGCTTCGAAGCCGCGGGGTTCGCCCCCTCCCTTCCCCGCAGCAGGTTCCCGGTCCTTGCGAAGCGCCCCTCTGCGCCCTGTACTCACCACGTACAAAGTTTCTCCCTCAGGCGGATCCAGAGGTTGGAGGCGCAGGAGGAGCGCTGGGGGGAAACCTCCGCTGGCGGCGGGGAGGCCGGGTTGCCGTTTTCCAGCACCGAAGCGGAGCGGACGCCCTCCATGGCGAGCTGGCGAGGAGCTTACTTCCAGCCCGCCTCCGGGATGCTCGCAGAAAGGGCCGCACCGGAGGACGGGGCGGAGGAAAGGGCGGGGCAACACTGCCGCTTCGCCCGCTCCTCTTCTCCAAGCCGGCGCCCGCCTTCGGCCTGGCTCGTTTGGGCTCCTGCCCATCAGGCAGGGCGAAGGAGAAGCTGGCGGGAACGTCCCGGGCAGCCCGGCCGTGTTTCCAATTAGCCTGCTGTGCTTTATTTTGCGCAGTAAACAGTAATAACGTCGGGATAAAAACGGCATCTTTTTTTTAATCCAGGCCAAAAGGTCCTTTGATTTTTCTCCTGTATTAGAAGGCTTGGCTCGCTTCTGTCCCTGAAATAATCTTTTTTTATTATTATTATTATGAGGATTTCTTATTTATTTTTATTTATTATTTATTTATTTTTGTCGAGCATGCATCAGATAATATATTCAAATATAAATAAACATGATTATTAATACATGAAATAGATACGAATAAAATGGAACATTAAGACAGGGACGGAGCAGAGGTGGTATTCAGTAGTTTCTGACCTGTTCTGGAGAACCTGTAGCAGAAATTTTGAGTAGTTCGGAAAACCAGCAAATGCCACCGTTGACTGCCCCCCCCCTCCCCAATCTATTCTCTGTCTCCTGAGCCCCAGCTGATGAGCTGGGACTTCTTTTGTTGCCCTGCACAGGAGAAGCAGGTTAGTCTGGTGGGGAGGGAATGGGATTTTGCAGTAACCTTCCCCCAGGAGTGGGGAGGGAATGGATCCTTTCCCTGCCACGCCCTCCAAGCCACTCCTATCAGGTCACACCCACAGAACCTGTAGTAATTTTTTTTTTAATCCCACCACTGGATGGTAGGCACCTTGGTGCGCTTATGCATGCCCCTTACAGACCTCTTAGGAATGGGGTGAGGTCAACAGTCGACGGTCTAAGGTTAAAGTGTTGGGAGTTTGAGGATGTAACAACAGAGTCAGATAGTGCATTCCAGGCACTGACCATTCTTGCTGAAGTCGTATTTTCTACAATCGAGTTTGGAGCGGTTTACCTTAAGTTTGTATCTATTGTGTGCTTGTGTACTCCCTCCATCTCTGTAAAACGGCAATCACAGCTTTGCTGGTTCGTGAACCATCATGGTTATCAATGATGGGATTCAGCCAGTTCGCACCACTTCGAGAGAACCGGTTGTTAAGTTTCTGAGCAGTTTGGTGAACTGGTTCTTGGAAGAAATCATTAGGGCAGAGAACCGGTTGTTAAATTATTTGAATCCTACCACTGATGGTTATTCTTACTTGGGGAAAATTTTACTAGAGCTGTGTGTACAGCATAGCAAGAAAGAAGACGCTAGTTTTCCAGCTGCCCAAAATTCTGCCTCAGGCAGGATAAGGATAGAGGTGAAGCCCCCAAATCTGGCTATAGTTTCTTCAACAATTAGGTAGCTACATTTATAGACCGCCTTATTTATTATTCTATAAATGAAGATAAAGCCTCCTTGGAGTTCAGATTGACTCCTGGTGACTCCACGTGTTGTGGAAACAAAATATTATTTTGACTTTCCAAGCTAGCTGGGTGAATTTCAATACAAATATTAGGCAGGTCTGCGCTTTGCTTGTTTCTTCTAACATCAGCCAAAGTTGACTAGCTGGTGCCATCTGCTGTGATTCTGCTTTATATTTCTTACCCTTTTTTCCAAGAACTTCTTCATTCCTCCATTACCTCTTCTCCAGTAATAAGCCAAACTCAAAGCCTGAGGGTTTACAAATTTCATTAAGCCAAATTTTAGCATCGGATACTCAAGCCCTTTTCCAGTAGTGTATAAATACTGTTTTCACAACTGTTCAAGCTTGTGGACAGTTTTCATTTGGTGAAATGATTCCTGATTGCTGCTGGAACATTGTTTGATAAAACTTAAACAGAGCCAATCTGGTGTAATGGTTAAGGCACTAGCCTAGGAAGTAGGAGACTGTGAGTTCTAGTCCCACTTCATGGAATCAAACTTTGGGTGCATGGTTACAATGGTTGCAGCCTCTCTGGGGTCTTGGGATTGTTGTTTGTGACCTTATGAAGTTTCTGGCAAATAAAGTCAGTGGGGGGAATCCTGATTTGCTTAACAACCGCTTGATTCATTTTAACGCCTTTGGTGATTTGCTTAACAACTATGGCAAAAAAGGTCGTAAAATGGGGCATAATTTGTTTAACAGTGGTCATACTTAGCAGTAGACATTTTGGGCTCAGTGGTGGTCTCAAGTTGAGAACTGCCTGTAGTCTTCTGCATCCCATTTGAGATGCTGTTTTAACCCATAAAGATCATCTTATGAACCAGAGAATGCATGTCATGAGCAGTCTGACACAGTCGTGGAGGAGCAAAAGTCGCTCATGTCCGTAGCATCCCTTAAGTTTCATGTATTCCCTGAGTGGTACTAAATGGGTGTCAGGGATCAGAGGTGGACGTACTGCTGTCTTGGGCTTTACGGTCATGGCAAACAAAAGAGTATAAAATCAAATAGTCTAATACAGTGGTGTCAAACTGGTGGCCTGTAGACCCAGCCCCGCGAAGGGGAAAAAACATCACGATATGTCACATGACGGCAACGTGAAACAGTCCTCTCTAAGCAGTTTACAGAGTCAGCATATTGCCCCCAACAATCTGGGTCCTCATTTTACCAACCTCGGAAGGATGGAAGGCTGAGTCAACCTTAAGCCTGGTGGGATTTGAACTGCCAAATTGTAGGCAGCTGGCTGCAGAAGTAGCTTGCAGTACTGCACTCTGAGCACTGCGCCACCGTGGCTCCTTTAAGAGTCACACCTGATTTTTTTAACCTTTTTTCCACTTTTATTAAGTGAATCACGGGAGATGCTAACTGAATCGTGATTGTTAAGCAAATCCATCTCCCACATTGACTTTGCTTGTCAGAAGCTGGCTAGGAAGGTCGCAAATGGCATTCACATGGCCCCAGGAGGTTGCAACCATCATAAATACATGCTAGTTGCCAAACACCCGATTGTTGATCATGTGACCATGGGGATGTTGCAACAATCGTGATTGTGAGGACCAGTTGGAGGTCAACGTTTTTCAGTGCCATTGTAATGTCGAGTGGCCACTAAATAAAAGGTTTAGTGATTTTAATTGCTGTAAGTGTGCACAGTTCCCACTGTGAAAATGGTGTGAAAATGTGGGTAGAGCTCTGTGTTTGTTTATTACATGTACTGTATATTTGCTACCCCTTTTTTTTTTAGGAGCTTAGGGCTGCATGCATGCTTCTTCCCTTTTCATTTCATTTCACTACAGCATGGTAAGTTAGGCTGAAATAGCGTTTATTTGTCAAGGTCACAAAAAATAAGTTCCATAATGGGGATTTCACTCTCATTGCAGCACCTGGACTCAGCTGTGCATTGCATGAAGCATTGTGTCATTTTTTGTTTTTTGTTTTTTTTACCTCCAGGCTATTTTTGTTTTGGGGTTTTTCAGACCACTTTTATGAACTTCTTTTTCTCTAAAAATGTACTGCTTTTTCTGAACAGTATTGATTCAGATGTACTGACTGCACAGCATTTTAACTCATACCAGGAGATTCGTCTTTAAAGTTGTAGAACGGGCTCTGCAACATTCCCTGCCCCGTAGCTTCTGATGAGTCAAATTTGGCCTGGAGTGATAGAAAGACTTTCAGCAGGCGGGAAATTCATGGTTGTTTTCCATTTTTTCCCTGCTGGAAATAAAGGTTTTTGATAACAGGGTTTTGCAAGACTTCCACTGCCCTTGAAGGAGGGAAATACTCTGTTTTTACACAAAGCATATCCTGGGTGGTATTTTCAGATACAGTGATCCACATAATCCAAAGAGCTTGCATTTTGATAACATTTCCATCATTCCAGTGAAAACAGCAAGATCCTGTAGATGCACTCCAGTAACAGAATAACTGGAAGGGACTTTAGAGGTCATCTAGTCCAACCCAAAACCATTTCAGACAAATGGTTATCCAATCACTTCTTTGAAACGTCCAGTATTAGAGCACCTACAACTTCTGGAGGCAAGTCATTCCATCAATTAATTGTTCTAACCATTAAGAAATTTCTCCTTAGTTCTCAATTGCTTCTCTCCTTGATTAGTTTCTATCCATTGCTTCTTGTCCTGCCCACATGTGCTTTAGAGAATAGGTTAACTCTGCAGGGCTCCATCTCTGACTTCTCTTTCTTCCCTTTCTGTTTTGTGAAACCTGGTATACAATAGTGCTTGACAAATCAACACATAGTTGGAAAAACAGCCTACAACTTTCCAGACTATTTATTTGTTTGTTTTTTTACATTTTTGAGCCATCTGTCTCCCCCAGAGAGAGATTTTTGTAGTGTACAATAAAGTTAAAATATAAAAACAGTGTATAAGAATTTTTTAATTTTTTTTTAATTAAAACAGAGGCAAGGATGGTTGAGCCCTGTTAAAAATCAATTAAAAAGACAAAGGGAGGACTCTCAGGGCACTAGCCATTACCAAGACTAAGAGCTCCCTGTCTCTGAACCAAAGACGACAGCGTATCCAGGAGAGTCCAACATTATGCATCGGTTATAAATCTTTAGGTGGTTCTAAGGACCACTTTGCTTATTCAGCAGGGAGGGGAAGAGAAAATGTGATGAGACAGAGCTATGGGATAGAGTATCATGGGGAAGGGCATATGATTAGACTAGATAACACATTGACCTAACAGTCGGTGTATCATGCACTATTCAGACGAAAGAGTATACCTTGACTTTTCATTCCTTTTTAGGAAAACAGAATCCTCCCCTCCCTGCCAAAAAACCACCATAAATTTCTTTCACAGAAAGATCAGGATACAGTGGTATTTTGGCACTAATTGTTCCGGGAGGCAAAATGAGTACCAAAAGCAGTGAGGACCAAATAAATTTTTCCCATAAATAATATCAATATCAAGAGCACTTAGACTTATATACCACTTCACAGTGCTTTTACAGCCCTCTCTAAGCAGTTTACAGAGTCAGCCTATTCCTCCCAACAATCTGGGTCCTTATTTTACCGACCTCGGAAGGAAGGGAGGCTAAGTCAACCTTGAGCCTGGTGAGATTCAAACTGCCAAATTGTAGGCAGCTGGCAGTCAGCAGAAGTAGCCTGCATTACTGCTTTCTAACCACTGCACCATCTCAGCTCTTACTAAATTTAAAACTAAAATACCTTAAATAAATTTAATGCATTCCCAAACCAAAGACAATGCACATTTTAAGGCAATATGTAAAAAGATAGGGTTGATGTGTAACCCTATATTTTTACATATTACATGAGAAATACACTTAAAAATTAATGAATACTTAGATTATTTATTTATTTATTTATTTATTTATTCATTCAAACTTTTATACCGCTCCCTCTCCCAGAAAGGGACTCGGAGCGGTGTACAGCCTACTAAAAACATATAACTGACATCAAAAATAAATATAATTTAAATACAGTTTAAAAATATATTAAATACATTGGTCCGACTGTATCCCATCCAATTGAAAATTTAGAAATATAAAATCAGGGATTAAGTTAAAAATTAAAAATATAAAATTAACAGTTAAAACCCAATTAAATTTAAAACCCGAACCCATTACTGGGCCAGGCCAGCCTGTCTAAAAAATAGGGTTTTCACTGCGCGCCGGAAGGTCAGGATATCCGTCATGGCCCGTATCTCCGGGGGGAGATCATTCCATAGGGAGGGAGCTCCCACAGAGAAAGCCCGCACTCTTGGGGCCACCAGCCGACAACGATCAGGCGGCGGCACCCCAAGCAGGGCAACCCTGTGGGAGTGTACTGGGCGGCGGGAGGTTGATGATGGCAGTAGGCGGTCCCGTAAGTACCCAGGTCCCGAGCCATGGAGCACTTTAAATACCATCAGTACCACCTTGAATCGAATCCAGAAGGCCACAGGAAGCCAGTGCAGCCTGCGGAGAAGCGGTGTTATGTGGGAGCTCCGAGGGGCACCCACAATCACCCGCGCGGCTGCATTCTGGACCAACTGCAACCTCCGGAGACTCTTCAAGGGGAGCCCCATGTAGAGAGCATTGCAATAGTCCAGGCGGGAGATCACGAGGGCGGAAATGACTGTGCGAAGTGCGCCCAGATCCAGAAAGGGCCGCAACTGGTAGATCAGACGAATCTGATAAAAAGCCCCCCTGGCGACGGCTGCAATGTGTTCTTCTAAAGACAGCCGTACGTCCAGGAGGACACCCAGGTTGCGCGCCCTTTCCACAGGGGTCAAAACCTCTCCCCCCACGGCCAGCGAAGGAACAAGCTGGCTGTATCTGGGCGCAGGAAACCACAGCCACTCGGTTTTGGTCGGGTTGAGACGAAGCCTGTTACGACCCATCCAACTTCGCACGGCCTCCAGGCACCGGGTCATCACTTCGACGGCTTCGTTGGGATGGCCCGGGGTGGAGATGTACAGCTGAGTATCATCAGCATACCATCATCATTTTACCTGTAGTGATTTTAAAAAAGCGCAAAGATACACAAACTGACCACAGAAGATAAAGTAAGACTGCAAGGGGATGTAGACAGAGCTACCGTGTGATTAATGTGTCTCTCTTTGTTTCTGGTGGAGAGGGCAACAAGTCATCAGGCAACCAACACCAACAAGTTCTAGCCTGTGTGTTGAGTACTAAACAAATGACAAGTATCGGGACAACATTTTCTTGTGAAAATGCATTGAAAATTCGATGAGTTTCAAAGAAGTTGAGTATCAGGATATTAACTGTACTTTTTAAATTGTTTTTGTTTTTTAAGGAAACTTTCCCACTACATGGAATAAATTGCTGAAAGCTCTTTCCTTTCACTTTGCAGAGCATTAAAATGCAAGGCACATGGTGTTTTTTCTCTCCCTTGTTTTGTCTGGTTCTAAGAGACATGGCCATGAATGTTTATCCAATTGAATGTTTGATGATTGGTATTGTAGTATAGTGCTTTTCTTTCATCAGCATTTGTCCCCTCCTTAAATATAGCTAGTAAGAAAATAGTTTTGGAAGAGGTTACATTTAGGCTGGGCACAAAGCCAAATGCATTTCCAATTTTCAATCCTCACTTCAGATGCCCATAAACTCTTACTGGAATTAGAAACAATTCCAACATTTTTTTCATGGAATGTGTTTTAACAAAACATCACGGTACGTTTTACCCCATCATTTCAACTGGATATTGTTATTAGAGGGTATTTAAAGAGAACTTGTTTCGTGATGCCTGAACTATTTTGCGCAAAGAGGAACTAACATTATTAGTTTCCTGGTTTGAAAGATTTCTAGGTGGATGTTTTAATTTAAATAAATTTAAATCCATTGAACAAAAAATAAATGTCAGTCAGAAAAAGCAACGGTTTGTTAAGACAAATAAAATATCTATTTATCTGCAACTCTGTAAATACTGCTGCTTTTCCTTCCATAGAATCGTAAAATGTCTGAATCAGAAGGGTTTTCATACAATACAAAATTCTGGAGAAAAAATCAGTGGGGGTAGAACCATAATATGTCCTAAAATAGCCAGCAACTGAAACAATTTCATGAGGCTTAATATCCAGAAAACTCATAATTCTAATTGCTTGCCTGTGATCTTCTCCATGACCCTTTTAAAGTGGGGTGCCTAGAAATAAATCTAATACTCCAGATGAAGTGTACAGTAGAAATATTACTTCCCTGGATCTGGATGTAAATGCAACCCAATATCTCAGTAGCCTTAATAGCTGCTGCACCACACTGCTTGTTCATTTCAGCTGATGGTTTAGAAAGACTTCTAGTTTTTTTTACATGTACTGGTACCAAGCCAGATATCTTGCACCTTTGTTTTTTTCCTAGCCAGTTGGAGAATTTAATATCTGTTATGTTTTAACTATCTTCTTAGATCTGAATGCTGAACAGAACATTCTATTCTGAAGGAACTCCACTCTACTTTGTTCTTTGCTGTCCTAGCTTTGTTGTTGCTTATAATCCTTTTAAATGTTTGTTCCTTCTAGAAATGTAGTTTCTTAGGCAGCAACTGAGGTTTGATTCATCGTAGAGTGTAAGTGCAGCCCATACTTAAGGTACTCCTGCCTTCTGCTCAAACTGTAAGTCAGTTTAAGAAAATTGATTTTAGACTGAGCAGATATGGCACCAGATTCCAAGTTATTTAATACGGAAAGAAGTCCATACTAATGTCCTCCCATAATCTTGCTACTATGTCTTCTCACCATTTTGTTTTAAGAAAGAATGGATTATCTACTTCATATGGATAAATCTTCCTAGACTTAACTTTTATATAAAATGTACTTATGCAAAGTTAAAATTCATATATAAAGTTAAAGCATCAAAATGGAAATACCTGCAAACAACGCATCATATTTTAAAATGAATATTCCTTTATTACCACCCTTTTGCTCTCTAATGCTATCTTTGTCAGTAATTTTACAATAGGAAGAACATGTGCCTTGTGACCAGAAAGTTGCTGGTTTAGGCATAATTTTTATTGCAAGATCGATTTGAGTCAGCTACCAGGACTGAAGAGTTAGTCTTCCGAGCTTTTGGACTCATGCTGGAGCTCATTCTCAGAGACCTTCTCTCTACTGGAATTGAATTGTGTTTATAAGTTTTATCAGTATTTTTTCCTGAGCTATCTATTTTTAATCCAGTAGTATATTATTTTATCATTGCTCCAGGCTAGGTGAAATCCAGAAGGAATGTAACCCTTTTCCTTCAAAAAAGGATGAGACAATACCTTGTGAGATTTACTTTTTAAAAGCCCAAGGGCAAAATTGGTAACTCAGGGAAAGAAAGTTATTAATTAAAAGACATTTCTACTGCATTTCAAACCAACAGTTGTGGTAACCATTGTGCTATTGTGCAGGGATGGGATTCGATTTTTTTAACAACCAGTTCTGTGGGCATGGCTTAATTGGTGGGCGTGGCTTGATGGTCATGGGACTGGCTGGGCAGGGCCAGTTCAATATCACTCACATCAAGGCACACATCTCCTCGCCTGGCCTCTCATGACTGTGGGGATGCTGCAACAGTCGTAAGTGTGAAAAATGGTCATAAGTCACTTTTTCAGTGCCATTGTAACTTTGAATGGTCACTCCACACAAGCAAAGTACCAGCAAAGGAGGGAAAAAAACTCCAGAGAAGTTCCTGAGACAGGAAATCTAGTCCTGCCAAGAATGTAATAAGGGTTAACAGAGAGGCAGTTTCTGTAAGGAACACCAGAATGTTTCCTTCCTGCTTTCCTTACAGGATTAGGCCAGTAATTTCTTCTAACAACCGGTTCTCCGAACTGCTTAGAATGTTAACAACCGGTTCTACCGAATAGGTACGAACTGGTAGAATCCCACCCCTGCTACTGTGTCATTAATGATGATTATGGGCCAAAAAGTCATCATCAGTTTTTAGAGACAACATAGGCTGATTTTCCCCCCATGATAGTATGTCCCTAATCTGGTCTTTCAGGTCTTCCAAGGGTGCATTCAATGTACCAATAGAAATTATAATATACTACTCACAATTGCTTATCTGATCCACATATGGCTACTTTCATCCCTCATCCTAACGAGATTCCCATCATCACCACTCGAGTACACCCCTTGATGATTTAGAAGTGCCTCAGCAGAAACAATAGAACAAATACAACAAGGGTCTTCAAACTTGGCAAGTTTAAGACTTGTGGACTTCAACTCCCAGAATTCCTGAGTTAATATGACTGGAAGAGGAATTCTGGGAGTTGAAGTCCACAAGTCTTAAAGCTGTCAAGTTTGAAGACCCCTGAAATAGAAGATGATATTGTGGCTCAGGTTAAGCTGTGAAGACATTGGTGCTCTCTGAGCTTGTTGTTGGCTTGCAGACCTTTCATTACCCAACTAGGTAACATGAGCAGTCTGACATCTATAAACGTTTTTGCAGGAAACAGTACAAGAAAATGCCATGGCCTGGGTCCAGGCTGAGGAACCATTTCATCCCACTGGGATTGGGCTACCCCATCTGTGCCAGCAGAGGAGGCCTGCTGCAGGCCCCATCAGCCAGAGTTTTCCAGCTGAAGGTATCCAGGAGAAGAGCCTTCTTTGCTGTTGCACCTGCCCTTTGAAGCATCTTGCTTTCAGGGTGAGGTTGGCTCCAAGAGTTTAAAGATGATGGCTCTGCCAGTTGGCTTGGGGCGCCAATGAGAGGTGTCACATTGGGGAAGGTTGATAGATTAATAACAGATCCCACTTCCTGCCCTGCTCATCCTTCTCCCTCCCTCCCTCCCTCCCCATCATTTAGTTATGTCTGAATATTTGTATTTTTATAGTATAGTGTTTTCAGATATTGTATAGGTATTATCTCTTTAATATTGTAAGCTGCCCGAGTAACCTTGTGGTAAGATGGACAGCCAAGTAATGAATGAATTTTATTTATTTATTTATTTATTTATTTGATTTATATTGCCACCTATTCGCCCATGGTGACTCAAGGTGGCTTACACAATGTAAAATATTTAAAACAAAAAATAAAAATAAAAACAATAAGAACTAACAAAAAGAATCAAATAAATTAGTAAAGTACAATAGAACAAAATTTGGGAAAACAAAAGACAAAACAAAACGAAAACAAAAACCAACTTCCACCCCACCCCCATCCCGACAACAGCCATTTGATGGGTTCCATCCCTCTCTGGGTTCCCCAGGCCCGCTGGCAAAACCAGGTCTTCAGTGCCTTTTGGAATAGTATTAATGAGGGGGCCATTCTAATCTCTGGGGGAATGATGTTCCAGAGAGATGGAGTCACCACAGAGAAGGCCCTTCTTCTAGGTCCCACTAGGTGTATCTCCCACACAGATGGGACCCTCAGCATTCCCTGCTTCCTCACTCTAATGGGTCGGGTAGATGTCACTGGCAAGAGACAGATAACCCGGATCCAAGCCATGAAGGGATTTAAAGGTGATAACCAACACTTTGAATTGCACCCGGAAGCAAATTGGCAGGCAATGCAGCTCCTGCAGGAGAGGTGATACACGTGCACACCAGGATCTGCATAAAACCATGCGGGCTGCTGCATTTTGCAGCAACTAGAGCTTCCAGATGCTCTTCAAGGGCAGCTCTATGTAGAGTGCTTTGCAATAATCAAGACAGGAAGTGACCTGGGCATGAGTGACTGTGAGTAGGGCCCACTGATCCAGGAAAGGGCGTAACTGGTGCACAACCTGTAGTTGCACAAAGGCCCTCCTGGCCACGACCGCCACCTGCTCTTCAAACAGGAGTCATGAGTCCAGGAGAACCCCCAGATTATACACAGGTTCCGTTTGGGGTAGTGCCATCCCATCCAAGTCTAAAGGTGGTAATTCTCCCTGAACCAACGAACCCCAGCCCCAGAGCCACTTGGTCTTGCATGGGTTTAGTTTCAACCTATTGCTCCCCATCCAGCCCCTAACAGCCTCCAGGCATTGCGAGAGGGAGGACCCAGCAACGCTTAACTCACCACGGGCCGAGACATGCAGCTGAGTATCATCAGCATATTGGTGAAGCAGTTCGGAGAACTGGTTGTTAGAAATTACTGGCCTAATCCTGTAAGGAAGGCAGGAAGGAAACATTCTGGTGTTGCTTATAGAAACTGCCTCTCCATTAACCCTTATTACATTCTTGGCAGGAATAGACTTCCTGTCTCAGGAACTTCTTTTGAGTTTTTTTCCCTCCTTTGCTGGTACTTTGCTTGTGTGGAGTGACCGTTCAAAGTTAGAGTGGCACTGAAAAAAGTGACTTATGACCATTTTTCACACTTACGACTGTTGCAGCATCCCCACAGTCATGAGAAGCCAGGCGAGGAGATGCGTGCCTTGATGTGAGTGATATTGAGTTGGCCACACCCAGCCAATAAAATGACCACCAAGTCATGTTCACCAACTAATCCACGCCCACAGAACTGGTTGTTAAAAAAATTGAATCCCACCCCTGCCTCCCACTCCCATCCCCTGAAGCCATCTCAGGAGAATCCCATGGTCAATGGTATCAAAAGCCACTGAGGGGTCAAGTAGAGCAAGGATGGATGCAATTAGAATGTGAATGTTTACAAAAGCTCTCTGAGAAAGAGGCAAGCTTATAACCTTCATCTCCATCATAAAAAAGAACAAAACAATCGGGATGTCCTGTATCTGGAACTGCTTTTCACTACCACTAGAGGACACTTGTGAACAGCAACCAGTCAAAAAGAGCTGATATGTTTTCATTTACAGGTTAATTTCTGGCCTTTATTTGTATAAGTGTAGTAAGATTCATATGAAAACAAAAAACAAAAACTAAAATAACATGCTGGAAAAATTCTTGTCTCTAAGTCCCATTATACAGAAATTGGACCACGATACTAAGGCCAACTATTAATTTATATGCTAGGTAAATTAACACAGACATAACATTTATAGATGTCCATTCTTCCTCCTCCTCTTCTCCACTCCAAGCTAAATCAGTATACCATACTAAACCATAAGGTGCTTGCTTAGTGGATTGCATTAATCTGGTCAATGTGGTTATAAAGCCAGTCAATTTTAGTTTATTTGCTAAAACGTGGTTAAATAAATAATAGTGCTATGTGAAAATCCCACATATACACACTCTGTGTGTGTGTGTGTGTGTAGTCTCTCTGTGTGTCTCTGTCTCTCTCTCTCTGTCTCTGTCTCTCTCTTTCTCTCTCTCTCTCTCTGTGTAGACAAACAGAAATACTTCATGTAAAAAGAAAGGAATTCTTTCAAGTCAAGTTTAGGAACCTATTTAGATATGTTTATGAAATTTACTCATACACAACGGCAATGTTAAAAGAACTGTTTTGCCACTGTTTATTTCCGAAATGTTCTTTTAACTCACGGTCTACTCTATAGTGCTAGGCTTGCTTGATGGTCTCCCATCCAAGCAGTCCAAGCTCAACCAAACCCAGCTAGAAGCTCTTAACATTTTTCTCTTAACACATTGTGATCGATTAATTGATTGTATTATTTATTCTGTATTGATTGTGATTTTTGCAGTGTTTCTCAACCTTGGCAACTTTAAGATGTGGGAACTTCAGCTCCCAGAATTCCCCAGCTCTAATTCCTTGATTTTTCACTAATTATAAAAATGTTGATAGGGTACTTAAAAGAGTAAAAGTATAGTACATTTACACATTGTTTAAATATAAGTATATACCAGATGGGGAGAAACATTTACCAAAAAGTAAATAGTACAGGGAAGCCAAGAAATGTTTACAGCTTTGTATTGTGCAAAGTGTGATCATGTTACCTACTAACTAGAACAGCGGTCGCCAACCAGTGGGCTGCGGCCCACTGGGGGGCCGTGAGAAAATTTTGGTGGGCCACAGAGAAATCTCACCCCCAGAGTATCCCCACAAAGCAATTATCAGGCTGCACAGAAACACAAGGCTGCTCAGCCCACATGGTCCACAGGAAGACTGCCCACTCACTCACTTCTTACCCGGCAAACTTGTCTGCTAAGTTGCTATTTTTCGTTTTTCTGACCATCATCTGTTCTGCTATGCCGGGAGATTTAGATTAGCTAGGAAGCAGGAAATGGTTGGATTTCTTGCTTTCTACCTAAGCACAGCCGAACCTCCCTTAGGACTGAAGGTTTTCTTGCAAGCAAATTCAGTGCAGACTCATGGCAAGCAAATTTGAGAGACTAAGTTAGCCGATGGCAGATAGATAGATCACTCATCTATTCTGTGAGCAACTCAATCTGCCTGCTTTACCTGATTTTGGATAAAAGTTGCTTTTTTAATAAAAAAAATTCAGTATTTACATACATGGTGTGTTGTGAGTTAATTTTGTGAGTTTGCTTGCTAGCAAATTTTATGAGTTTGCTTGCAAGCAAATTTTATGTGACAGACTGAGTTAGCCAATGGCAGATAGATAAATCTCTGAATGCATCTGTGATTCTTTGAGCAACTCAATCTGCCTGCCTGCTTTGCCTGATTTTGGGTAAAAGTTGGTCTTTTTTATAAAAAATTCAGTATTTATATAAATATTTATAATATTTACATACAAGTCATGCCCAGCCAGTCACATGACCACCAAGCCACACCCACAAATCAGGCCATGCCCACAGAACCAGTTAGTATTTAGTATTAGTATTTATTTAACTTATATACCGCCCCCTCTGCCAAATTGGGACTCGGGGCAGTGTGCAGCCCAAATAAAAACAACACAATTACAAATATAACTACAAATATAAATATAACTTAAAATCAATTAAAAAGATTAAATTAATGGCTGAGATAACGATAATAAAACTATAAAAACAGGGTAAAAAGTTACAAAATTAAAACCATTCCAATGATACTAGGCCAGACCAGCCTGTTGGAAAAGGTGGGTCTTCAATGTTGGCGACCCCTGCACTAGAACATTTTGGAATCTACCAACATCTGTTGACATTTCTAACTCAGACTGTTAGCCATAAGAAGAAAGGGATTCCTGTACAGATTCAACCACTTGCCAGAAACAATACATATATCATCCTCTATCACTTCAGAGCCTTTTTACAAAAATTTGAAGTTTTAGCTGATTCATCAGCAAGGTTCATTTTAATAAGAAGGATACACAAGTTCAGTACAGTTCAGATGCGAACACTTGGCTACTTTTTTAGTTTTGATATACTCCTATACAGAACACAAAATAAAATACAGAACGCGACCCAACTGTTTTGATCTAGAAATCATTGTGACCTTTGTTGATGAGTATGTAAAAAAAAATCAGATTATTTATTTCATTATTTACCTGCAATGAAATGTGGCTGTTACATGCCACACAATTAACCGAATAAAAGCTAAGTGACTCAGCAAATAAATCAGTTTGATATATCAAATATTTGGTGTATCAATCTGATATTTTCCAGATATACATATTTTAGTTCATGTGATCAAGAAAGACCTGTGGTCTTTGATCTTTTGCATATCTTTTAGAGTAGATAAGGATGAGAGTAAAGAGAAAAGTAATACTCTTGTGGGATTCCTCCTAAGTAACATTTTACTGGCAAATGTCTTCAGTGCACCAAGCCCAGTTTTCTAATTGGGAACATTAGTTTCTTTTTGTTCTAATATAACACATGTTGTTCCATCCAATATGCATAATATAGACTCTTATAACACTTCATCAGATCTTAATGTTTGGTGTCAAAAATCAGATATGTGATACAAGGTCTGGAATATGTACAAGAGATTTTTGGCTCAATAAATATAACCATATTTGGTTCTCACTGTTGTGAGGAAAATGTGGAAGGCAGAATATTGTATATGCCATCTACGGCTTCTGGAGGAAGGTGGAACATAGACCTAATAAAACAACAAATAATATGCACACAGCAAGAAGCAAGATTCAAAAGATTTCCATGCCAGAAAGGCTCACATTCAGTCTGGTTTGTGCTCTGCCATATTTCACTTCCAAAATCAAGTAGAAGCTATCAAGCTTGCCCTCCACCCAGGTGGATATGATGGCTCAGTGGTTAAAGTGCTGTACGATGAGTGAGCTCCCATCCAGGCCTCAGTTCCTGCCTACCTAGCAATTTGAAAGCATGCAAATGCAAGTAAATAAATAGGTACCACTTTGGTGGGAAAGGTAGCAGCATCCCATGCGCCTTGGTATATAGTCATGCTGGCCACATGACCATGGAAGTGTCTTTGGACAACACTCCCTCAGCTAAGAAAAGGAGATGATCCCCATCCCTACAGCGAAGGGGAAAACACACACACATACAATTGAATAAATAAATATATTATTGATTAAAAATTTAGCACAGAATAAAGGATAGGTTTCATTGTTTAAAAGATCCTTTATAAGGGAGATGAGTGGTTAAGAAGTTTGATACACATACACACACATGCATATACAAACACATATACACAGAGTATATGTATGTGTGTATATGTGTATGTGTAGGTTTGATACCTATATATCAAACTTCTTAACCATCCATCTCCCTTACAGAGGAGCTTTTGAACAATGAACCATATCCCTCTTTATTCTGTATTATTTATTTTCAAACATGTATTATGCACTTTTCACACACACACAATCCCAAGTAGTGTTGATTTAAATCAAAACATTCAATAACCTTTAAAAAAAAATCTTGATAATCCTAAAGCAGCTTTTCAGACCCACAGCCCAAGGCAAGAATAAATGTACAGCCAAGTGACTGTTGATGATTAGTTTTCTTTTTAGTGGTCAACTAATGGTTGTTCCTCTTTTGATGCAGAAATGTTCCTTCTTTTACTGCATGCTAATTCAAAAGTGCAGATGGGGATACCAGCTTGCAAAATGTGAAGCCAGTTTGGATTTTAATTCCAGTTTTCTCAGAAGGTTCCAGTTTCTTTCTCTTTCCATCCTCACCCCAACACAGACACTTGTATTAAGCATGCAACCAACTTGTTCTCAGAAAACGGACTGTTATTTTGTTGTTGATGATGCATGCAGTTTTTAAGTGAGGTGCTGAATGGATAGCTCCCCTGCCTTTAACCTCTGCTCCATTTTCCGTAGCGGGCTTTCCTCCCTACTTAAAAACAGCAGCATGGGTGCCAGAGTACGCTGGTAAAAAACCGTAAGGACCAGCCCATACACACTATCCATTACACAGTGACAAAAAAAGAACTGTTCAACCTGTGATGCAATGGGCAAGGAAGATGAATCAGGACAGGAAAAAAATAGATTGATATTAATTATTGGAACGTAGACCATGTGGATTTATAATGCTGAAATGCAATGTGTTTAATAGAGGCTGGGTTTCCTTTTAATGTAGTGAAATATTAAAACTGACATGGAATTTGATCTCCAGTCGTCCTAGACACCTTCCCAAATGTGATACTGCCCAGATGTGTTGGATTACAGTGGCCATCATTCCCAACTTTACAAGATGGAGGCTAACATTCAAGGTTCTCCCAGGTTCTCTATGGGTGGATATGGTTCTAAGCAGGGGTCCCCAAACTTGGCAACTTGCTAAGTTGCCAAGTTTGGAGACTTCTGCTCTAAGGTCTTGAAGAGTCATTGGGGGGGTTGGCTGTGTTAAAATTTCTCACTGAATATTCTTGTATTTTTCTTTTATTTGTGCAGTACAAACCTTTTTTAGCAGCTACCTACACACATGCAAATAAGGAGATTAGGATGCAACCCCAGCCTCCTAATTCTTTGTTCTGGTTTCCTTTTTCACCCCTTCTTCCTTGTTCTCCACTTCTACTAGACCAGTATTTCTCAACCTTGGGAAGTTTAAGATGGGTAGATTTCAACTCCCAAGATTCTTAAACTTGCCAACACTATAGTGGAGAATTTGTCTGTAATGGGGCAGCTATTCGGGCACATGTCAGAATCTCCAAGTCAGAGCTCTTGTTTTCCATCAGGCAGTCAGAAGTGGTCCTGACCAACTCAGTCAGTTCCTATATTTTGCTGGGTGATGGACTGAGAAATCTTTCCTGAGCCTATCCTGAGAGTGGGAGCATCATCACTTGAGACTTTCAAGAAGAGATTGGACTCCCATCTGTCAGAAATGGTGTAGGGTCTCCTGCTTGGGCAGGGGGTTGGACTAGATGACCTCCAAGGTCCCTTCCAACTCTGATTATCTGTTATCTATTCCCAGGATCTCTGGACAGATAGCTGAAATAATGCCTGAGCATAGGCAAAGTGTGCCTTCTTCTGGCTAATGGTAAACATAAGCACAGATCAAAACAGGGAGCGGAGGAGGAGGAGACGAAGAAGAAGAAAAAGAGGAGGAGGAGAAAGAGAAGGAGAAGAAGAGGAAGAGGAGGAAGAAGAAAAGGGGGGAGGAGGAAGAGGAGGAGAAAAAGAAGAAGAGGAAGAAGAGGACACTAAGCCCTACTAATTCCCATCCCACAAAGTCTAACCCCATATAGACCCACCCATCAGTCAAGAATGAACAGCTTCTCCCTCCCTCCCTCCCCCTCTTCTTTCTTTCTTTCTTTCTTTCTTTCTTTCTTTCTTTCTTTCTTTCTTTCTTTCTTTCTTTCTTTCTTTTCTTTCTTTCTTTATTCTTTCTCTCTCCCTCCCTCCTCTCATCTCAAGAATAAAGGCTGTGGACAAGCCCCGCCCTCCCGCTCTTCCTCTCCCTCCTCCTGCAACCCACCGGAGACAGAAAATTGGAAGGCGAACCCAGCCCCCTCCCACCGCTGCTCCCAGTCTTCCACCTCGCAACTCGCAGTGTACGGGAACAAAGAAGCGCCGAGCAAGAGGCAGCGTGGCAAGGCGGGCGGGCGGACCAAAGGGAGAGAGTGAGGGTCTCCTTATCGATCACCCCACGGCTTTTGGCTGACACTCGGGCCGTGGTGCGGGGAAGCCCCAGCCGCCTCCGCCCCGGGGAGGGTGGGGAATCTCCGGCTTTTCGGGTCGAGTCCTCGCGCCAGATCAAAGGCGCCTCCCTTCCTTTCTTCCTCCCTTCCTTCCTGCTGCGCCAATGCCCGGGATAGGGGCCGTCGGAGCTCGGTGCAGGCACCGCCCGAGAAGGCGCCCCAATCAGGCCAAGGGGAGCGGCCAGCAGGCGGACGGCAGCGGGGAGACCGCCATGGACGCGGCCATCTGGATCTATCAGTTCCGCCTGATCGTGCTGGGCGATTCCACGGTGGGCAAGTCCTGCCTCTTGCATCGCTTCACCGAAGGCCGTTTCCCGGGCCCAATGCACTGCGATCCCACCGTCGGGGTGGATTTCTTCTCCCGCCTCGTGGAGATCGAGCCGGGCAAGAGGATCAAACTGCAGCTCTGGGACACGGCGGGCCAGGAGAGGTTCAGGTACAGCCGACGCTGGCCCGGCCGGTGCTCCGGCTCCCCGCCCCGCTTTTGCTGGCATTCGCCTTCCAAAATCTTTTTTTCTCTCTCTCTCTCTCTATCCTTTAATTTCCCCCACAGCTGAGTCCGGAGGAGAAATAGTAAAACGGATTCCGCATCCTCCACCTGGGCGTCTGAGGATGTGCAGAGTGCCACTCCCTGGCCACGCCCACTTTTGCCACTTGTCCCTCTGTGTGTGTGTGTGTACGCGCGCGCGTTAATTCACAAGTGTGCTTGCGGCTAACTTTGTACTCACCTTTCGACTTTGCGGGTTCGAATCTGAGCCTCTAGAATCGGAGAAATTAATTCCCGTCAGTGGGATATAATTCGTGGCTTTCTTGGCGATAACCCGAATTCTGTGCTTGGGTGGGTGTAAAGAGCGTGTACAACTAAGGGTGGGTGGGTGGGGGTGCAAATGCAAGTGCTTTGCAGCAAGAAATATTTTTAAAGGAAACAAAACACTTCTTTCTCTGCTTGGTAGACTAGGGTGGCTTCTCCCTGCCTTCTGAAATGAAGGTGTGCATTGTGGGCAAGCCTGTTTATCCTTTGGTCAAATGATTTTTGCCGCCCTCCCCCCCCAAAAAAGCCTCAGCTGTCCCCAAGAGTTCTCCTTAAACAAGCAAGCCTTGGTTGTTTGCTCTGGTCCATCTTTGATAATTCAGAACCAAAAAAACTCAAGATTGGACAATGGGAAACTTTCAAGCGATTCAGGATCCCTGAGAAATACCATGCCATAGGAAATGTTAGTAGGCATTTGCTGACACAGCTTTGAAATCGGATGGATTCGCCAAGGGTAAGGCAATGGCTATAAGTTGTATTAGCTGTAGTTGTATAACTCTGGACACTAACTGGCTGCAAAACACAAGCGGAACTGAGCAACTGCAATGGAGGAATGATGTCACACATGACATCAGTTATGTAATTTGTACTCATTGTGTCATGATGACATCATCACCGCTTAGATCTGTGATCCAGCTCGCAGCTTGAAGCTGGATTCTCTAGAAGCAGGAAATCTACAACATATGCCTGCCTGCCTGCCTGCCTGGTATTTACTTCACACAATCTATTAGATCCCAGTTAACTGAATTGCTGTTTGTGAAATTAATCCTAACTGCTAACCTATTTATTAAGTTTACACACGTACAGGCTAAGCCCTTGACTTGCAACCACAACTGAGCTCAAATTTTCTGTTGTTAAATGAGCTAGTTGAGTGAACCCGGCCCCCTTTTGTGTCTTTCTTGCCACAATTGTTAAGTGACTCTGACTTCTGACAAGGGGAAGAGTCAATTGTGGTCACATAACCCTGGGACACTGCAACCGTCATAAACATGAGTCAGTTGCCAGTATCTGAATTTTGATTGGGGATGCTGCAACGGTCATAAGTGTGAAAAACAGTCATAAATCACTTTTTTCAGTTCCTTTGTAACAGAACCATCACTAAACGAACTATTGTAAATTGAGGACTACCTGTATCATAGACTAACCACATGGAATGAGCTTGCACAACACCCTAGGCTAAAAGGTAGTAGCTGGCTTGTTACTTGGTGTATAGTCTTGTGTAAGCACAATGAGGGACAAATTGCCCCTTAACCAAAAGGAGGGGAAAAGCTAGGTTATTGAACCAATTAACCCTCCAGGTAAAGTACCTGCAAATGTAGTTCTTACTTATTAATAATATGCACACCTCTAATTCTTGCTGCCAAAGCGACAGTGTGGTTTTGAAAGACAGATGATAAGCTAAATTATAGGTTAGTTTCTCCGTTCCTGGGAAAGGCCAGTTTCTTTCCAGGTGATTCTGTTTGTTTGGGAAATTATATCTTTGTTGCTCTTTGGGTGGCTAACAAAGGCTAAAAGCATTTGAAAACATTTTTTTAAAAATAGTACTAGGCACCAAATCCGAACAACAGTGCAGTATTAAAAATACAGCAGTAGGAGGGTAACAGATGGAAACAAAGCTGGAAAGGCTCTGACTTCTTTTTTAAAAAACAAAAAAGAACTTTTATGAGACTAGACCTATGAACAAATCATAGGTTATCCATCCTCTGCGATGTGTGAAGCACCAGTGAGAAAAAAATGTATTTGAATATATATAAAGAATATTTTGCTCATCATTAAGCAATTGTGACCAGTCATTCACAGGTCCACAAGTCCATTTTCCTTTTCCTTCCTTGACATATGACATGCAGTGATCATAAGCCACTTTTTTCAGTGCCATTGTAACTTCAAATCATCACTAGTATTTTCTAATAATGCCTCCAGTGTATATCCTGAAATTAGAAGTATCATTGGAAATGAACATCTTGGTTTAGGCTGGTGCTTTACTTTGCAGCTTATTAGAGTCGTGTTTTTTTAAAAAAAATCAAAACTACTTAAAAAAACTGGGGTAGAAGTAGGGAGCAAGGAGTCTGAGATGCAAGGGATATTCTGAGATTTAATACATTTTTGTCTGATATTTGCATGAAGAAGTTGAGAAATTAGATAGAAGGCTAGACTGAAAGTGTCTATCCAACAGGCTATATTTTTCTTAGAGGCTGGTTTATATATTCCAGCATCACATATGATCTGGAGACACAGTTCCCCAGAATAGCTGGTATTGATACCCTGAATTACCTTTGCACAAAGCAGCAAGTTGGACAAGACAACAGAATTGTCTGTTTTCACTTTAATTCTATCCAACTCTACTTGCATCCATAGAAGGTGTGAGTGTGGCGTTGTTGCACACCATTTCAGCACTGCTACAATTCAAGGCCAAACCTGGCATATGTAGGAAAGGAACAGAGTATGCTTTTATTGTTTGAAAAAAGCAACACGATGCTGCAGATACTCATTGTTGTCATCATCCCCATTGTTTTGGAAATGTACACATTAAAAAGTGTAATATTCCTGCTGAGCTTCTCTCTCCCTTTTAATTTTACAGGTCAATCACCCGTTCCTATTACCGGAATTCAGTAGGCGGCTTGCTGGTGTTCGATATCACAAACAGGTCTTCTTTTGAACACGTATATGATTGGTTGGATGAAGCAAAAATGCATGTTCAACCTTTCCAGATTATCTTCATCTTGGTGGGACACAAATGCGACTTGGAATCAGAGCGCCAGGTTACGAGAGAGGAAGCCGAAGAATTAGCATCTGCCTGTGGCATGAAATACATAGAAACATCGGCCAAGGAAGCCACAAATGTTGAAGAATCATTCACTATTCTCACTAAGGACATATACGAACTTGTGAAAAAAGGAGAGATTTCAATACAGGATGGATGGGAAGGGGTAAAGAGTGGTTTTGTTCCAAATGTTGTACATTCCTCAGAGGAAGCTACCTCACTGGGAGAACAATGCCCTTGCTAAAAATCTTTTGCATGCCATGCAACTTAACGAAGTGTTGGAGAATAAGGCAACTGTTCGTAAAAGATCATTTTAAAAGATGCATTAGATCAGAAGTAAATGATCTGTGGCTTCTGAGATGCTTATAGCTCCTAAAATACTTACGTGTGGCTTGCAGGATTCTATAAGGATCATAAGAATCAACAGCGTTTGCTTAAAAAGCAAAGCAAGCTTCTAATAGTTAATTGTGGGAGTCAGCAAGTCAGTGGAAGCAAAAGTGCATTTTTTTTTTTAAAGGGAAAAATTATTTGGTTTTCATCTTTTGCAACTTTTTGAAAGACGTATATAACTGTTTTCTACAAAGCCGACTCAGGTTTATTTATCATTTGTTGCTAACAAGTTTTTTTATATATATATATATATATGTTGTAACTGTGAATATTGTCAAGAAAAGTGAAGCATGGTCATTCACGTGTCCTTCACATCCACCATGTGCATGAAATAGGATGTATTAATCATACAAATTCTCCATATTGTTTTCACTGTGGACCTCAGGGCTACCCATTCATTTACCTGTGTTTAACTTTCCACAAAAGACGTTCCAGGAGGAACAACCTTTTTGGGATGGAAAGCACTGAACAACCTAGTGAGATTGGTGGTGAGGCGAGATATATTAATTCATTCACGTTCACTTGTGCTGTCCCAAAGATGCTTTTTCAGAAGGCAGCTGGACTTTTTTTCTTTTGAAGATATTTCACTTCTCATCCAAGAAGCTTCTTCAGCTCTGACAGGATAGTGTGGATAGTACTACTCAGGTGACCCCGAGAACACAGATAAACCTTCAAGTGCTTCAATGACCCTTTAAAAGAATGCAAATGACCAGCTATCTGCAAGGAATATAAATCCTTCCATTCCCCACTATCCTGTCAGAGCTGAAGAAGCTTCTTGGATGAAAAGTGAAACATCTTTAAAAGAAAAAACAAGAAAATCCAGTTACCTCCTGAAAAAGCACCTTTGAGACATCCTGAAAAAGCACTTTTGGGACAACCATGACCTGGATGACTGAGAATTTCTACAGATATTCAGTTGTGCTGTTATACTCATTCTCCAATTGTGAGAAGTATCTCACACCAAGGGATGAAAAAACTCTTAACCTTTTTGAAGGTGTTACTGAGTTGGTGTTAAAGAGTTGGAAGAAAGTAAAATCTGACTCCCAAGTTAAAGATCCCTCTGAAGATTATTCTGGGAAATAATGGTGGGATGCCCACAGCATAACTAACTTAGGATCCATTTCATCTCAGTGGGATTGGTTCATCCAATTCTTTCTAATTGAAGAAGCCTCCTTCAGATCTGTAGAGATCCTCAGTCATCCAGGTCATGGTTGTCTCAAAGGTGCTTTTTTCTTCAAAAGGCAACTGGACTTTTCTTTTTTTCCTTGAGGAGGAAGAAGAAAACGTTTTGGCTCTCAGCAGAAAAGCAAAACGTTTCCCGCCACCAGAACTGATGAAGCCTCTTGGATGAGAAGGGAAACCTTGTCTTCATCTTCTTCAAGGAAAAAAACAGTCCAGTTCCCTTGGGAAGAAAAAAGCTGGCAGGGTCCAAGAGGAGAGTTTATTCTGGCTGTGGCCGTCCACCTTTTGGAATGTTGTCCCATTGGTCACTCCCCACATTTTGGCCTTTGCAGAAGAACCTTATAACCTGACTCTGCTGATCCACCTAGTGCCCTGATAGGACACTCAGTGCTAGGGGTGCCTGAGGAGAGGTCAAAAGAGGATCCCCACTTCCATGTCACCTGTCCTCTTGAATTTTTTTTTGTCTTTATTTAATGTTATTTAATTTGTAATTCTTTTGTATTATCTTTTTATTATGCTGTAAACCGCCCAGAGTCGCTGCTACAGTGCGACGGGTGGCATATATGTTTAATAAATAAATGAGATAAATAAATAATTGCAGCAGAACTGAAGCAGGAGCAGGAAGGACAATGTAAAAGTGGTAGTCATGATATGACTACCCACAGAGGAACATAGAACTAAGGACGTGAAAATTTCATTAGATATCCTCTAGAGTGGAGTTCTCCAACCTTTCTGGCTGTGTGGATTCGGGGGTGGGGGAGGAGAGGGGATGGTTCCACGCGAATGGCAGGCACGGGTGCATGCAGCTCCATTTGTGCAAGTAGCAGGAGGCGAGCACCCCCACCGCTTGTGCAAATGGAACGCACAAGCACACCCTCGGCCACTGCTTGCATAAGTGGGGATGCACGTGCGTGCACTTGCCCGCAACTTCAGTGGCCCAATTGTGAACAGTTCACAGGTCGGTAATGGGTCACAGCCCGGGATTAGTGTCCAACCTGGGCAACTTTAAGACTTGTGGACTTCAATATGACTGGCTAGGGAATTCTAGGAACTTGAAGTCCCCAAGTCTTACATTTGCCCAGGTTGGACACCCCTGCTCCTGACAATCTGAAATAAAAGCTTTGGAGTGCCAACCAAGATTCTGAGGGAACTTAATGTTATGATCCCTTGCCTTAAATGTTGACATCTAATGAGAGCCAGGAAGCATGCATTTTCCATAGTAGTCCCTGCCCTGTGGAACGCCTTTCCCCTTGAGATCTAATGGGATCCACTTTCTTAACCGTAAAGAGGTAGCTTGACTCCAGGCACTATGATACTAATAAATGAAAATAAATAATTGATTGGTGATGGGATAAGGGAGAAACCCACTCAACCAAGGCTGCTGCACTCCACATTACTATAGGGCTATCTAAGCCCACATTTTTTATTTTTGGGAAGTAATATGAAACATGTAGGCCTAAAGAAGGTCCATGCTGCTCTAAATTCTTTCTTCCCCCAGAATTCTGATTATAATGCAGGCTGCTACAACAAATTATTATGTATTGGAACTACAGCTTCCAAACACCTAGCCAGGATGGAGAAATTAGAACCCTCTCCTACAGTTCCAAAGCCTGCAAGCTCAAATGCCAAATCTTCAGTACGTTAACTGTATTCTATAAAACTACACATTTTATCAGTTGCTGCATACAAAGATTGGAGAAGCCAATCCTTTATTTGACAATGGCTCTGCTTCACTTACACCAACATAAGAGGTTGTTATGGGAGGATAGTATTAGCCAAATACCCAACAAAAGTATTTAAAGAGGCAACTGGACTTTCAGAGCTGAAGAAGCTTCTTGGATGAGAAGCAAAACATCTTCAAAGAAAAAACAAGTCCAGTTGTCTTTTGGGAAAAAAAGTACTTTTGGGACCCAACAAGCAAGCAATCATTTTAAACAAGTCAAAACCTGATAAGCAGTGAGCTATTTTCTACAATACTCTTGCTTATAAATGACTGCTTCTTAGACTTTACGTAAAACTGAAATGAACTGTGAAATATGGGATTCCACTGAATTTCTGCTTTGGTTTACTTACCTTATTTCTGAAATGCAGTATGCTAAAATGTGACACCTGTTCTCCACCTCTTCTGTCCATTAAAATCTTCCATATAGTGAAGTGAAAAGGAGTGGCATAAAGGTGGAGTTCTCACCTCACAATCAGGAGGCTGTGAGTTCAATCCAAGGTAAAGGCTGATATTTCTCTGTCTGGGCACAATGAGAATATATCTGCTGAAGAAAAACTGCATTGGCGGCAGGAAAGGCATCAGCCCCTAAACACTCTGCTAGCTCCAGTTGCCTAGACTCCATCCTGCAAGGGATTATGGGGTTGATAAAAGGTGATGATGATAATGATCCCCCTTCCTCTCCCTCTCTCACACACATGCACACACAGAGTCACTTATAGATGGAGAACGCATCAAGTTCAGTCTCAAACATGTCCAGGAAATTGAATGAGTTCAGTCTCAAACATGTCCAGGAAATTGAATGAAGTTCAATTCCTGGTCATGTCACTAGCACATCCATGTTGTTTCTCTGGCAAGCTGACAGCAGCAGCCTGCTATGGTCTTCTTTTGCGAGAGTTTGACCATGACCTAAGCTAGGTTCAAATAAAGGACTGGCTCCTGCAATCTGCAAATCCTAGCCCTAGGATTTCTCAGTGGTCTTCTTCCAAATACTAACCAGGCTCAGTCCCACTTAGCTTCTAAGATTACAGGAAGTTAAGCAACGGAAATCTTGTCCCAAACCTTGGATTGCTTTTGTTAGTTGGCAGATGGTTCAAGCATAAATCAGCATAAAGCATCTTTTTGTTCTTTGCAATGCTTATAATGCAATGCTGTTCTGCACCAATGGATTTTTTTCCAACTGCAATGCTTTGCTATTGTTGAAATTGCATATAGCAAAGAAACCAAAAACTTGTCACTTTAGTAAATATTTTTGATATTTCTTCTGCAACTCTTATTAACAATAAAATGTAATAAACAATCTCTCTCTGAATCTTTAAAGGTCTATGAAAGAAATACTATTTAAAACAAAACGTTTTTCTTCATTGTCTTGTGTTATTCATAATTACACTCCATTTGGCTTAGGTAGAAAATAGATTTTCCATTTAATAGTGGTGCAAATAAAGTACTACATTTCCATAATGAGTAAAAACATAATCAAATATACAAACCTGGTTTCAGATATTTGTGCAAAAAAGTAGCTAACCAACCCAGCCCAACCAACCCAACCCAACCCAACCAACCATCCAACCCAATTCAATCCAACCATCCAACTCAACCCAACCATCCAACTCAGCCCAACCCAACCCCAACCCAAGCAACCCCAACCATCCAACCCAACCCAACCCACCAAAAACCCCTCCAAACAACCAACCCAACCCACCAAACAACCCAAACAACCGGAAAGGGAAAGCGGTGCCAACATTTCTTCCCGGGTTCCACCCAAGGAAAGGGAAGTACGGCCTCCGCTCGGTAGATGGCGCAATGGACCCGAGCCGCAGCGCTCTCTCTCCTCCGGATTTGGACTTTCCTCTCCTCAGCACCGCATCATGCGGGCTTGGCCGGCCCCTCGCGAGGAGCCGGAACGCCGCTGCCTCCACCGCCGCCGCTATTCCAGCCGCCAGTCCCCGGAATCCCGCGGGGCCGCCGTCGCCATGAGGCGCTGAGAGCCACGGCCCGCAGGAAACCCCTGGAGGCCGCTCCGGCGCCGAGCAAGCAGTCAAGCCGAGAGTCGAACCTCGCCTGGCCACCGCGTTCGGTCGCTCGCTCGCTCCCTCTCTCCCCCACGGCCCGTCCGAGACCATGTAAACCAGAGACCGGCTTCAGCCCGAAGGCCGTCCCCGAAGAGCGGGGAGGGCGCCGGAGCAGCTGGCTCGGGAAGGCCCCGCCGTGCTCCGGAGCGCGCGTGGGTTGGGGGGGGGGAAGAACATGGCGGCGTCTAATCTCTTAAAGGTGAGAGGGAGCGAGGCGGGCACCCCTTCTTCGCCCGGCTTGGCCCGTCCGACCACTAGCAGCAGCCCCGGGCTAGAGGAGCTCCTGAGGGAGAGGGAGGGCCGTCAGGAAACGGAGGGAGTCCTAGTCAGGGGGCTGGAAGGACGTGAAGCGGGGGGATTTGTATTCGTGACCCGGACTTTTAACTTCCGCGGTCCTGCAAAGGGAACAACCTTCGCACCCTTTATTCATGCCATATCCTCAAGCCAGGAGCGGTCAACATCCCCCCCCCCCCCCCGTCTTCCTCTTTTTAACGGACCATGTCCGAAGAAGAGGGACCCGACCTAGAGGTCTGACCCGTGTCGGTGAGGAAGAGAGTGAGGGGTCCGGTAACCCGAGATTAGCTGAATTGGACTCGGTTACATCACCGTATAAACCACCTAAGCTGGCTGGGCTTTGTGTACATCTTAATAATAAGACAAATTAGCCGGCTAGAAATTTCCATTTGGTGTGTTGCCTACGCTCAACCCCTGTCAATAATGGTTAATGGATGAGGGTGCTATTATTAGTCCTGTTGGATTATATTCTTAGTCTAGATTATTATTATGACTCTTTTATCATACACACACACACACAGAGAGAGAGCTAAAACTCATCATGCCTCCTGTTTTCACCATCACAACTGTGAGGTTGGCTGGGCTGAGGAGGGAGTGTGACTAGCCCAAAAAGTGTTAAGGTTGGGGGAGGGGGGAAAGCATGGTTGTGTTGACTGTGTTGTGTTGTGTGAAAATACAAATATGAATGACAATATGTTCTGAGGGGCTTTGGTATCTCGTGGATCAGATTTTCTTCTGCTTGGTTATCCTTAACTGCAGACAGTGGTCTGCTTGAAAATAAACTTGTCACTTTGTCAAAAAAAAATAAATCCCGAAGTCATTTTGTTTCCATACTGCATTTTCCTGCTCTGAAAAGTGTGATGAAATAATTTACTTGATGTTCTTACTTTTCAAATATTAAATATTTTTATACTTCATTAAATAGCCATAGAATAAAAGTATAGTCCTATAAGGGGAACTCCAACATCATGTAAGGAAGGAAAGAGGACATTTGTGTGGGAATATATGTGTTTCAGAGAATGTATGTTTCAGAGAATCTAGAAATGTATTTATTGAGAATAAAGTTAGAGAAGTTTCTAGTGCAGATATTTTTGTCGGTGTTGCACATGGCTAGTAGCTTAAATTTAATGTTCTTAAAAATTGGGAACATAGTTAAAACGTTTCCTATCTAATGTGCTTTAACAGATCTTCAGTTAATTTATTGTGTTTGTATATGGTGTTCAATAATTTGACAGTAATCTATTTCCATTAATCAAGCCTTTCTTGCTCATAATAATTGAATAATTTATTTCATAAAAGTAGGCATATGTAACCACTTACAATACATGCAAAATAAAAATGTATATGAACTAAATGTCTTAGTAGTAATAGAGGAAACTAAATTATGCTTTTATTTATTCTATTCTACTTTATGCTGCTATTTGCTTCATCTAGTTCATATTAGTCTACACTTGAATTCTCTGAGCAGTTCACACAATATGTAAGGTTAAAATTTGATGGGCTAGTTTATGTCTCAGTCTGCAGAACAGATTGCCTAGCCTTGCTATAAATTGATGAATGTAATATAACATTAAATTTTAGAGTTAGAGCAAGCACTTATTAAAGTTTCCTAATATATATTTAAACTAATAATACAAGGCCATTTCTAAGGTTTATTATGATTTTAATGAAAATCATATGACAATTTTTGATGTTTAGATATATAATGAATAAAAGTACTTTTTCTCACAGAGCGAACATGTAAGTTTTTAGTATCTAGATCCATATTAATTGTATACAAAGCTGCTCGCGTAGGTCATCTGATGTTTTGAGGTATGATATCCTCATGCTGTTGATATCCACTTTCAGAATACTATGAGCTGTAAGGAAGATGCTGACAATGTTTTATTCTGATTCCTCGAGGCCACAAGAATTTGAATTGGAAAAAACAAGTTGAAATTGAACCCAAATAAAATGAAGTTGCTGTAGGTTCATCAGGATTTTCTTATCAATACCAGTATTATCCCTACCTGTGAAGAAGCATGTAATTTTAGGGGGTCCTTTGGGACTCCATTTTCTCTCTGAGCAGCAGATGTAACTGGCTAGAGCGGCCCTTGCCATACAACTCAAACTGCAACTGTTCCAGAATGTAGCAGCTGACTGTGTACCTAGTTCTAAACATTGGGAGCCTATAACACTGATTATATTCTGGCTGCCAGGTGGTTTTCAGGTATATTAAGGTGGTGTACCTTCATGGTTTGGTACATAGCTGCTTAGAGCAGGGATGTCTCTCACGTCACAGCGGCACCACATGACATATCAGGAGTTTTTTTTCCTTTGGGAAACCGGGCGTGGGCATGACCAACTTGTGATCCATCTGCCCATGGACCTGGAGTTTGCCAGCCTTGATTTAGAGGATCTCATGCTTCAGTGATCCTATCCACTAGATCTTGAAGGAAGAAATTATTTGTAACCCATATATCTGAGACATGAGGGGTCCCAAAGTTAGAAGGTGTTGGTGCTTTCTATGGCAGTGTTGGTACTCTGGAAAGACCTTTCTCTGAAGATTCAATTCTCCCTCCTCCTCCTGCTTTTTAGGAAAAGACTAAAAACTATTACCTCTATTAATAAGCATTTCTCTATCTTTTATTTTCTGTTTTTACTTGCCAGTCTGTCTTTATGTTGGGGGCTTTATGATGTTTATGTTTTCTTATCCTGTATTCTCAGTAAGTCACAAAAAGTCTTTAAATTATGATGGAATATAATTTTGCTAAATAAATACCATAAGATTTATATGCTATTTCAATATTAACATTTTTACTCTATAAATAATTTATACAAAATTGTATGAAATGTTATGGAATGTATGGAAGTATATTTGTTTTAAAATAATTCACTGACAACATTTTCAACCTTAAAAAAGAAATTTATATAAATGGTAGATGGGCAGAAATTATTTTTGATTATTAAATAAATTTTGAGATTTATTTTAAAAATGAGAATCTCAGAAATAGGTAGAAAGCAGTAATAAGAAATAGTATATAATGATACTAAAGCCATATGTTAAAAAGGATCCATGCAAAAATTTCCTTTTCATTTTTGGACCATATAGATATTTAAATATATATGAGACTAATCTTTCCATTGAAGGTTAGCCACTTAAAAATTAAATCAATATTTTTCAGTCAAGGTCTGCTGAGCCTTGTTGTTTGTAATTTTATTTGTAAATAAACAACATACATTCATATGGCTCATATTGTCCTGTTCATATTCTTGGAAATCTAATCTGATGTATAACGAATTCATGAAATGCATTAGTTTCTCAAACTTTCTAGTGTTTATGAATAGAATGGATGTGCTTGGAGATGCCAATGTTATGCAGCTTGGCCATCTGTGTAAATATTGCATGGTTCAGGCTTTTAATCTGGTGGGAGGAGAACCAAATGGATTTTGAGAATTTATCTTGATAATATTCCAGATTATATGGAAATAGAAGCCTACTCAGAAGCTTCTTTTATGTTTCTAAGTCCTGGCTTGCTTAATAAAACAATTAAAATGTAAATGTGTGCAAAGTAAAATTAATACCATTCTTGGCATGTATCCAGCTGGTAGAAGGATTCTAAACCACCAATTCTTATGCTTATACAAGAATGAAAGCAACATGAATTATGGTTCTCAATAGATGTATTAAGATTCATACATCACAGTGGGCCATGACTTACTTAGCCATGGTTTTAGAATAACTTACTTTTTATATGATTTATACAACACGTTAAGCCAAAGTTAAAAGAAGTTATGACATGACTTAATGCAGTTTGCATGAAGGTGCTGAGGAGAGTTTTAGATGAGCAGGATTTCCAAACATTAGTTTTATGGATTAACTTTCATGCATTAATTCCTTATACATTGTGTTTCAAAATGGGCTACACTGTTATTAAAAATAGCTTTTAGAAGTAATCTTGTTGAATTATCTGAATTTACGAATTTTGTTTAGCTGTACATAACGAAGTCTAGATAAATATTTCATTAGGATGAAGTACCAAACTTTGGAGTAGTTTCCTACTCTGTTCAATAAGGAATAGATCAAAGACATATTTTGATCAGTATTTTGCTATAAGACATAAGCCCCTTCCAGGAAATATTTATTTTTACAGATTTTTTTAATATTGTCTTTTTGCAAGGCTTTTGTTTCTACAGTGAACAGTCTGATTTGTTGGATCAAACCAATTAGTTTATCTACTGTGATTAGTGAAAAAAAGTTTGCTGCTGGTACTAATTAAGTCTCTTTTTGCAAGGAGTATTGAGTTCATCACACACAACCTTCCTCCTCAGTCTGTTGAAGATAGAGCTCTAATCCCAGCTACTGTCATGTCTTCCTTCCTTCCTTTCCTCCTTCATATTTTCTTCGCCAATTGTTTTTGTATACCCTTCTTTCTAGTGAAGGAAGCAGAGGTGTGTGTAAGTGTGTGCATTCATCATAACGTTATCATTGGATTTGTTGAAATTCCAGATTGTAAATTAAAATATATTCTTATGGTTAACATTCATTGGCTGCATTTTTATAAATATTTTTTTGAGAATAAAAACCTTAGTGGATCAACAGGCACATGCTGTGACATCTTTTTTTATCTTTTGTGCAGCTTCATACAGGTGGTACTACTGGAATATCTCTTGTCCCAGTTTCTTTGTAGTTGTATTATCTACACAGCCCTTTGTTTCTTTGCTTTATTTGTGTAGCCAGTTGGTCCTGCAAACTAAACAGCTGTTGTACTCCTCCTACTATCCAAGATTCCTAACTTCCAAGATTTAAAAGGGAGAAGAAAGCGAGCAGAAACACATTTCTAAATTGGGCTGATATGAATTCCTTGATTGCAGCACTTCTTATCTCTTTGCAGTAGAGCTACCCTAGTGAAACAACTTTCAATTGCCAAGTTTGCCCAGTGTGCTTAGGCATTAGGAAACCTGTTTAATATCTTATGTGAACTCAGTTATTTTGGTTGCTAGACTTTGGTTTATAATTTAAGCACGTATTACAAACTTACCCAATTGTGATTATTCAGTAAAACTACATTAAGCCATATTGTTAGTGTGAAATGTTGAACTGTTCACACTGTGGAAAGACCAGGTTTGCAGTGCACATTGTAGTTATATTCAATGATCTTTGGAATTATTTTTCATATCTATTCATGCTCCAGGCCAGGGATGTCAAATTCAAGCCCGTGGGGCCGGCCTGGAAATAACAAAGGATGGTGCCTCTGCTAGCGAAAATGGGGCATGGGGGGCCCCCATGCCCAATTTTCAGCCTGGATGGCCTCCTGCAGCACTCGTCCAGCCCCTCCATGCCCTGTTTTGGCCAACAGGGTGCTGCAAGAGGGTATCCATGCCATCTCTCTCTCCACCAGATGGCCCGCGGAGGACAACTACAATGCTGATCCGGCCCTCCAAGAAATCCAGTTTGACGCCCCTGCTCTAGGCTCATAGAATAATCCATTTCCAGAAATATGTGCATTTTCACTGTAGTGTAGTAACTGTTTTCTTGAGAGGTAAAAATCCAGGTGTATCAGTAAAGTTCTCGAGGATAATGATGATATAATATGGCTATATAAGAGAAATAGTACAACATTTAGAAATAGTAATGTATAATATAAGCTTCCATTATATTAATTTAGTTAACTAGTAGTCTTAGTATTTATATTATCTGCCGGGAGCACTCAAAATACGGTAGCATTTCTTCTGAAGCTTTGTGACAGTTTATGTCTATGTTCAACTATTGATATTTAATTAGCAGTCATGTATCTTATTTGCTAAAGTCTCTCCTTGAAAAAGATTTCAAATTGAGCAATGAGCTTCTATTCAGAATCAGCTATCAGGAAAATGGCGAAATCAAGCGAGAAAAGAAACCCATGGTCTATAAAAGTACTTCATAAAGAGAATAAGTGGAAACCTTGCTTACTAAGTTAGAAATTTTGTTGTGGGCTTTCTTTTTGTTAGTGCACAATGGAACAAATTGGTGGAAATTTGTTACATAGGTACAATAGGGTTTACCTGCATTTGCACAAAGAACCTAAGCCATGGGTTGCTTAACTGTAATTTACTTAATAGTTTATAATGGCTTTATGTAAATATCTGCAAAGGTAAAAGAGGTTAGGCAATAAAACATTCTGTCATTGTAACCCCAGTCAAAAAATGTTGATGAAATAGCAAGGGATTTGTTCTACTAAATTTTGTAAAATTATTTGATTTTATGAAGATACTCTGAGGGTCTTATCTTAGATACTTGGTTATTTACTTATTTGTTAAATAGATTTCTATGGCCACCCAACTCACACATAGTTACTCTCAACAGCATTAAGAAAAGAATAATCCAGACACTGCAGTGCTTAATTTGAGTGTTCCTGGTGGACCTTCTCTGTCACATTGAAGGAGTTACTATGATGCTAATAGGTTGTGGAGAGGCAGCATTCTTAGTGGGTTGCAACATATGTTGCTTTTGAAGGAGTATTTATGGGACAGAATCAGGTAAAAGATTAAGAAGGATGATCATATATGTAGAAGCAAACCCATAAATACAATAAGTGTAACTTGTCATTATTATATCAACATCTTACTTTTGTCTGCTTTATGAATTTCTCTTAATTTTTTTTCTTAAACTGAATTGTTTTTTTAAACAATTCACAAAGAAAAATAAGTGAAGAAAAATATGATAGGAACAAAGGTTGGAAATATATAGCAGGTTCCATATTTTTCAGCGGCAGGTCTGTAATAAAATGGTAATAATATTTGATATCACTGATTATTTTTATAATTATGTGCTATTTTTGAATCTAAAATTTCAATAGAATAGGAAGATCTTGCAGCAATTAATCCTTTCTTTGAGCAGCTCAGAGTATCACATAAACATTACTGTCAGCTGTATAAAATGTATTTTCCTTTTCATCATATATTTTAATATGGAGATAGCAGTTTTTCAGCTGCATAGACTAGATTGAGAGCAATGCGACATGAGGTCCCTTTGTGTTTATATGGATCCACAATCATTGATTGCAAAACATTGCTGATATATATATTGAAGTCAAATAAAAATGGTACATTCCTAGTACTGTACTTTGTAGTATAGACTATTATCTAGTCATGAAATTACAATGAGATTTTAAGTCTATTTGTTTCTTTTATCAGTGTTTCATTATGATTTCAGTATGTCCCCCAGATAATCCAATTTTACATAATTGGTGAATCATGAGCTATTCACTCAGAAGAAATGGGAACTAATTTTCTTACCTGATATTTTTAAACAGTCACACATTTATATTTGAAATATGAAGTTGTTTTTTGTTCATGTGTTTCATTCATATATGTATACACTGTATGTATGTATGTCTAAAAGAAATGCAAACAGCATTTTGTATAATCATGGGATTTCACATGATAATCTGTTATAAAATATTTAAAGCCAGGCTGTCTAACATCAGTCTTATTCTAGTTTCAATACTATACATGCTTCTTTGGAAACACGTCCCACTGGGAAAGCTTCTGAATGTGATTGAGGTATAATACTCACTTCCATTCAATTAAAATCTCTCTCTCTCTCTTTTTAAAGAATAAAGGATCACTTCAGTTTGAAGACAAATGGGATTTTATGCGCCCAATTGTTCTGAAGCTTTTACGGCAGGAATCTGTTACTAAACAACAATGGTTTGATCTATTTTCGTAAGTAACTTCTAAAATGTCTCTTTCTTGGAATAGAAAACTATTTATTTTTTGTTCTGCAGTATCTTATCAGAGCGGTTGTTCAAAGGAAGACACTGTGATGGATTTCTCAAGGGGAATTTGTTTTAAATACTTTTGTGCTAACTGTTAAGGGCTGTTGAAGATCTTACATTTACAACCAAAGCAATTAAGAAGAGGTATCATATACTAAAAGGCATACTCTAGGAAAAAAAGACAACCTATTAACATATAGGATATTAACTTTTGTATCTTTAGCTTCAAATGTCATAAGAACTTTGGTTTAGGCTGCTTGGGTTTTTATCTGCAAACAAAAAATGTGAGAATCTGATTGCTTCTTTAATTAATTGACCTTTCAAGCATTAATAATGAATTTACATATTCATTTATATAATGTGTATTACATGTCAAGAAGATAATGTTGTATTATTCTTTCCCCTACTTTAGTTATGGTCAGCATAGTATTGTTGTCATTTCATTTAATTAGTTTTTTGGGGGGATCTGTGCATTTTTGGTGCCCACACAAAAGCAATTTATTATACAACACGTAAAATAAATTGAGAAAGTATTATTTTTTATAAACATTTATTTGACATACATTTAAAACAAACAAATCAACATATATATATATATATATCTCAGAAAACATATATATATATATACATATATAAATTTTACAGCATATATTGAGCAATGGTTAAATTTTATTTTCTTTAATTTTCCCTTATCTTTATCATTGACGTGATCTACCTTGTTACAATAACTCCTTCGTTCTTTTAATGTTTTGATTTCTCTGTATAGTTTGTGATTAAGTGCACATCTTCTGTCATTTCCATAACTTATCCAAATATCAAATGTTACCTTTTCTTTATCCACTCATACCAAATATTCCATATTTCATAATAGTCACTATCTTGTTTATTTTTTAACAGTTTGGTTAGGCTATCCATCTTAGCACATTCATATATTTTTTAAATTACCATATCCTCTGAAGGAATGGAAGACAATTTCCAATTTTGTGCGTAGGTTATTCTAGCCGCAGTTATGATATGCAAAATTAGATATTGGTATTTTTTCTCCATGTTTGAATCTATCATGCTTAGCAGAAAGGTTTCAGGTTCAAGTTTTAAATTTTGTTTTGTTATATTTAAGATCCAATTTCTAATATTTCTCCAAAATTTCTGAGCACATGGGCAAGTCCACCACATCTGAAAATATATTCCTTGTGCATAGCTACATTTCCAACAGTTGGGTGGTAGGTTGGGGAACATCTTAGCCAGTCTTAGAGAAATTGTTTTAACTTGATTTGAATTTGCATGTTTTGTAGAGATGTCCATGGCGTTTGTTTGTGGGATGATAAAGGCCCAGCAAAAATACATCAGGCCTTGAAAGAAGATATCCTTGATTTTATTAAGCAAGCACAAGCTGTAAGTTAAACATAATTAGCAAGTATTTTTAATAATATGATATTTTTGTTAAATTTTACATCCACCTTTGATTTAAGAACTCAAACACCTCATTCAAATGCTTCCTGATAGGATAATGTGTATTATGCACAAAAAAAACACTCAGTACTGAAACGCCTAAACTATAGTTTGGATTCAAACCAAATTAGTCACTGTAAAATCAGTATAAATGTTTGTCTTGATTAATCTGTGCTCAATTAAATTAACAGGAGTTAAGTATGGATAATCTAGTCTATACATGTATACTTAAATTAGTTTCCATATATATTTCATATATCAATAGCAAACATATACTGTCATCACCCTGTACATGTTTGCTTTAGTCTAACCCTCCAAAATACAATTAAGACTAACCTCTGAATCTACACAACCTCTGATTGTGCTATATATATGTGTTTTACATGGAAATTGTATGCCTGTATTTTTCTGAAGAACTCTTGATAATGCTTCTATGTCAATAAAATCTCATTTTAAAACTTAAATATTACAGAACCACATTTTATATTGTTTCTTCATTTATATAGAGCAGCTCATTACGCATTTTGATACCCATTCTTAGTTCATTTATGTTACCTATTTATAAAGCAGTCTATGAAAACATTATATTATTAAATACCTGCATTTTGATTGGTTAAAACTATAATTTTTTATTCAAATGCACTGAGAGTAAATACAGCTAAGCATCAAAAATTCTGAGTATCATTCCATATAGTATATGATTCACAGTTTTGAATACATTTCAGGTTATTTCTTCAATGGCTTGATAACTTCTAAGGCTTAAGAATAAGAAGCTGGCATCTTAAGCTCTCTTTCATATTCTTGATGTTTTTCTTTAGCAGTTGTTTCCTTAATTTCAGGCCCATTTTCTGAAAAAAATATGTTATTTGTTGATGTTTGTGTGTGTATACATTCACACCCACTCGCATGAAGTTAAACCTCAATATCCAAAATGAAATGAGTGGGAGTGCAATGTTTACTTCTCCATGAAGTGGAAATTCTTTCTAAATGTTTTCGTATTTGCTCTTCTCTTGCTTTCAGAGAGTGCTGAGCCACCAAGATGATACTGCATTACTGAAAGCCTATATTGTAGAATGGCGTAAATTCTTCACACAATGCGATATCTTACCCAAGCCATTTTGTCAGTTAGAGATTACTCTCATGGGTAAACAAGGCAGCAATAAAAAATCCAATGTAGAAGACAGTATTGTACGGAAGGTAAGTGCTAGGTTTCATTGTAGCCTTGTTTCGTGGTGAAGTAGAAGAATGAAATACTGTACCTCTAGTCACTAGGTCTTTTGGGGAACCAATGAGATAGGAGTAAAGAATGTGCAGGGTTTGATTCATCCAGAATTTTTCTTCATGCAGATTTTTTTTAAAAAAAGTAAAAGTAAATAGTAGGAGATGGGAAAAGTTAAGCCAAATGTAACAACCATGAGGTTTCTGCTGTTGGCTGACCTAAATACTGCAACTTATTTTTAGTGATTTTGAATTTTATCTGTGGCAAGGGCAAATTTCAAACTCGCAGCTTTTTTTGTTTTCAGAATTGAGTAATTTCAGTAAGAGTCTTCATCTCCAGGTAACTGTATACTAATTGTGCCCTCTGCTTATAAATGCAGACTTAGTTTTGAATTATTGAACCATAGACCTCATAGCCATGGCATGCTTTTTTTAAAAAAAAATTTTTTTTTTCTCTTTTCCTTCTGGTTGAGAGATAAATACAATTTATTTTAAATCTGCCAAATCCTTTAAGCCTAAAAATAAAAGTTATGTTTTGTGTTTTAGAAATTGGTCCATCATGTTTGCTGTTTAATTATTGTATTTTTAGCTCATGCTAGATACCTGGAATGAGTCCATATTTTCAAACATAAAAACTCGCCTTCAAGACAGTGCAATGAAGTTGGTCCATGCTGAACGTTTAGGAGAAGCATTTGACTCTCAACTTGTCATTGGTGTTAGAGAATCTTACGGTATGTCTTGCTATGTAAGATTATTACATTTTATATGAAAATTATTCTTGCATTCTTCAAGTAGGTTTACATTAGTAAGCTTTAATTTTTTTTAGAAGTGTTAAGGAGTAATACATATATACAAACGTGTGTGTGAATATAATGATTTAAGTCATTGCAATAAAAAGTTCAGTAAATTTGTTTTCTTAATACTGCCATGCCAAGTTAGAACTTTAAATCTTCATGTGAAGTTTAAATGACCAAGAAACTGAAGGGTTTTTCACAAGCTTCAACTTCTGTCTTTTCTCATCTGGTAAGTAAGGGTTTATATCGGACACCACAGTGGAAAATTTTTAAAAATTATCACATTATTGCTTTTTGCATAGAAAAACCTACAAAATGGAAGTAAAAATAAATCAAAACCCATGGTCTGGGAATATGAATTAATTTAAGATGGTGGCTATGAATGTAATGTAGTCAGTCCAAAAACTTTCAGCATGCTTCTGAGTTTAAAACATCAAGATCAGCCTCTTTAAAATAGATTTTATTATTCCCCAAATTGCTTGAGAGCCATTTTGACAAGTAATGATTTTATATTCAAATTATTGTAGTTTATACAACTCCTGTTGTCATTGTCTTAAGAAGATTAGTATATTTCTGACAATGATAAGCAATTACTTTAATTTGATATTTCTTGTTACAGTTAATCTGTGTTCCAATCCTGATGATAAACTCCAGATTTATCGGGATAATTTTGAAAAAGCATACCTAGATTCAACAGAGAGATTTTATAGAACTCAAGCCCCTTCGTATTTGCAGCAGAATGGTGTACAGAACTATATGAAATATGTAAGTGAGAAGGTGTTCTTTTGAAGAAGTCTGTTGGTTACATATTAATATTTTAAGTGATGATATTCTGTTTCTGCACAGGCAGATGCTAAATTAAAGGAAGAAGAAAAAAGAGCATTACGGTATTTAGAAACAAGACGTGAATGTAACTCTGTAGAAGCAGTAAGTACTCTTAATAATATCAAGAATTAATATGTTAAAAGGTTTATAAATTAAATCACTGCTTATACAAGTCTGAAAATACTCAACCTTGTTTTTTTTAAATCTAGTTATGAATATCTGATTGCATTAACATAGTACCATATACCATGTGCGATTAAAAGCAAAAATTCCATAAGATCAAAGATAGTCCTCTGTTGCAAAAGTTGACGCAAGATAATTATTCCTTTTTCCAAGCAGATTCTTCTGTTTCTAAAAGTGTAAACATAACAGTTGCTGTTTCATAACTATGAGCAAATTTGTGTTTATGGTTCTTCGTTGAAATTGCTCTTTTAAGAAAACAATGCTATGCATTGATTGATTTGTAAATATGAAAAAATGTGACCATCATAATAAAGATTAATATACTATTAGTAAAATAATCAGCTTTTACTGATAATTGTTACTTAGTAGGGTAATGAACCATCTGCAAGCAAAATAACCAAGTTCAGAGAGCACTTAAGAGTTCTCTGGTATACTAAAGACTTTTATACTTTATAAATGTATTATAACAGTACATGGTATCCTCTCCCAGCATGGTGCATTCTAGAACATATGGGATATTAAATATATTAGGAAACTACAAATCTTGGAAAATCAGAAAGTATATTGTTCCGCATGCTTGACCTGCTGACTTAGATACCAGAATTTTGATGCCACTTGTGTTGTCTTGCCAGCTAAAACTTTTGTACTGTCCTTCAGATATCGGAAGCTTAAGAACCACTATTTTATTTACCTAAGCAGATATGTTATTAATAGTATTTTAATACTTCTCCATGGTCTTTGCCATTCTCCTCTTTAGATATTGTGTACATCTTGGGTAGGGAGAAGGCTAGACTCAATGTTCTGTAGTATTGCATGAATTTTTCCATTCCATGCAAATGTATCGAAACAATAATATTCTGGGTACATTCGAACATTAACTTTTTTTCTCCCCCTCTCTCCCCCCCCCTGCCCCCCAGCTTATGGAGTGCTGTGTGAATGCTTTGGTGACCTCCTTTAAAGAGACAATTTTAGCTGAATGCCAAGGCATGATCAAACGCAATGAAACAGAAAGTAAGTGAAGTTGTAGAAAGTAAAAAGAAATGTGTGTCCTCCCCTGATCCTTGCAGATAGTTGGAGTAAAAATGGATTACACTTTTTTTGTTATTAAAGACAGAAGAAAAATATTACAGTATAATTAAAACTTATTGTCTGCCCTACACCATTTTGGTTACATGTTTTAAATTATAATGCAGTGCTGTTTTCATTTTTGTTATTACTTATAATCGTCCCTTTTTCTAAGATGTTAGAACTGTTGATCTTTAAAATTGTAGGTAAAATAGATGGGTCTGGTTATTCATTGCTCTTATTAGTGAAATAAGGATTCAGTTGACTTGATCCTAGTCCAAATCATCTCTTGTATCACATATATCTGTTTAATGTAATTTTTTATCTAGTCTTATTCTTGAACACAAGTTACTTTACTAATTAATATATGGGAATACAATTCCCTTCTAAACCCTTTATACTACTCTATTACATATTTTCTCTCTTTATTTAAATATATTGACTTCCTATCTTGAGCACAAGGGTAGATCTGGTGGCTAAATGGCCTCTTCCAACTTTATTATTTTAATCAGCCTTTCAGGATTACAAAGAATTTGCTGTTTAAATATACAAGTATGTCTTTAAGCCCTAGGAATCCTATTAAGCTATGCATCTTTTTGTCCAGGGCTTGTCTTGATGTTGTTTCCTCCATATTATTTTCCATTTTTTAAAACAGAATGAACCAATTACAAAATTTGGGAAAAGTGAATTAGAGAAACCAAATGTTTATGTTACAGTCCATAAATATACTCTATGATTACACAGTGTATTCTATGCAATAAGAAAATTGAAAGCTGTTCCTTATTTGAAACAGTTGCTATTAGTTCAGAGTTGCATTTCTAATTTCCAGAGTGAAAGCTGGGTTGGCATCTGACCTTAAAAATAAGTCTGGCTCCCTATCTTGACAGCAGTTGTTTGGCATTCATCCAGGGCTGAATATAGTAAGATATTATACCTTATGCAAATATATTTCTTTCAGCTCTCAAGGGGAATGAAATTTTATGGGAAGTGGCAACAATAAAGACAGCTTGGTGACCCAAATAGCCTTGCATAATCCTATGAAAGACGATGGGAACTTGGTGCATAAAGCAGCATTTTCCACATAGTTTGTTCCCTCTCTGAAGCTTGTCTTGAATAGTATGCCATTAAACATTCCTGTGAAGGTAATTGGATATAATAAACAAGACTCTGCAAAGCGGTTGCACTGATGCTTTGCAGAGCAGTTCTTGAAGCATTAAAGCAGCCATGTTTTGGGGAAGGCTCATGTACCTACTTTGAAGGCTGTTTGTCCTGTCTGCATGTGTAGCTCTATCAGCAAAGCATCTGTGAATGCACAAACTGCCAGGACAGACTTTGAAGCAACTTGGAGAGGGTCTAATCCACTCTTTAAAATTCCATGGTGGCGCAGTGGTTAGGGTGCAGTACTGTAGGCTACTTCTACTGACTGCCAGCTGCCTGCAATTTGGCAGTTCAAATCTCACCAGGCTCAAGGTTGACTCAGCCTTCCATCCTTCCGAGGTGGGTAAAATGAGGACCCAACTTGTTGGGGCAATAAGCTGACTCTATAAACCGCTTAGAGGGGGTTGTAAAGCACTGTGAAAGAAAATATAAGTGCTGTTGCTATTGCTTTGCATAGTCCGAAATCATGAGCATTGTGTCTGCTTCCTAATCCAAATGATTTAATTATGATTTGTCTTACATTTACCTAGTATCAATACATAATAATAATCCGCAACGAATTTGTTAAAAAAGCCAGCTCTTTGATATCTTCCCATGAAGAACTTTTTAAAGATGGGCGGGGAACTGTGCTTCTGATTGCTGTCACTGACTCCCATACTAATTAAGCTGATTTATCCTTTAGAAACAATGCTGACTTCCAATTAAAATATATGAACGAAATCCTGGGTGACTTCAAGGGCAGTTTTCTTGGTATAGAAGTAGTGGCAAAACTACTGTGTTCTTCTGGGTTTATTGTCTCCTTCCCCAAATATCAATTAGAATTGATTATGCTTAGCTTTTCAATATAAATCAAGATGAAATTGATACTACCAATCAGGGCAATTCTCTGTTAACCAGGAAAAAAACCCAGAAGTTAATCTTTTGAATTCCATTTTTGAATCTGCAAAATAATTTCCTTCTTCTCCTTAGCCCCCTTTCTCTCTATAAATTCTCTTTACAAAAATTAAGTATATCTTCAGCAAATAACATATCCCATAACAGTTTATTAGTGTGTAAGGTTTTGAGGAGTCTGTTTGGAATATAGTCCTGAAACATGGATATACATGTGGTTATGTTGAATTGATTACTACAGAGATGGTATTTAATAAGAAACCTTGATCTTCTTTCCTGAAAAACTGAGTTATGTCTGCTAAGCAATCCGTTTCTCAGAAATTAGCTGAGTACCAAATTTTCTTAGCGTGTTATACAAGAATCTCTATATCACTTCTAACCACTGTTAATGATCACTATCTCTTTACCATTTTGATTTCTTTTATAATTTCTTGCCTTCTATTTACTATTTGTGTTCATGAGAGCGTATTTGTATTATTTGTTCAGGCCTATATTCAGATGAAATGGGCTGTAATTTATAAATCTTTATAGAGTAACACATACAGGTATCATTAAAGTGCCAGAAGGTTATTTTGTTTCTATATTACAAAAGACGAAGTAAAAATAGTCCTTGGGAAACTTCTTAATGTATATATATGTAATGACTAGTTTCTAAGGATTGTGGTTTTGTATTGTTTTATATGTATTGCAGTGATGAAAGTGTTATGTTGTGGGGGGGGCGGGGAGGAAATTGATTCAAGGACAGGAGCATGATTTTCAAACCAAGCTCTAAGTTTAGTAGTCAGGAATTGCTGGAACCAGAAACTTGGAACAAGTTTGCTTTTTAATTTCAAATCAGACTTCCTAGAAATTTTTTCAGTAGTTTCTGGAGTATATTAGAAAATTAGGACAACGTGAAATCAATATTCTATAAAGAGAAACAGAATATAGTATTTTTGTCACCTTTACAAATCTTGAATGGCTTATATTTGACAGTAAACAAAAGAAATATATAAAGAAAAGAGAGATGGACAGATGAACTATTACTATGGATTTGACTTTGTGACTCTTCAATATGTTTTGTCTTCAGAATTACATTTAATGTTTTCTTTGATGGATAAAGTTCCTAATGGAATAGAGCCTATGTTAAAAGATTTAGAAGAGCATATTGTTAATGCTGGATTAGCAGATATGGTAGCAGCTGCTGAAACTATTACTACTGTAAGTGAGCATTTTCTATTTTTATCCCTTATCTCCTCTTAAGAGTGTTTGCTAGGAATACCAAGAATGTTTGGAAAAATAAAATCTTACATTGCTGAAATTAATATGAAAAAAATGAATGTTAAAGTCCACTAAATTAAATAGGAAAGTACTGTAACTTCTTTAAAAATTAGAATGCAAAATCACAAAGGACTTCATCCATGGCTTGGAAGCTAGATTATCTGAACAAGACACTCTAGCTCATATTGGAAAGCAGCCTATTTTATTTCTCTGGCTTGTTCTGAGAGCAACAAGCAAGAATCCTGGCTTTGAAACATTTTGTTCTATTTGTGATTTAAAACAAAACAAAACACAACTATCACTTGAAAGCATCCTTGCTTGCAGGAGTAGCAAACTAACAATTAGAACTTAGTCATTGAAGATTGGATGTAATGCCTTACAGTGCTCTCTTTGCTTAGAATGATGTTCCTACTGTGAAGCCAGCCAGTTGTCAGCTTCATCCAGTGATTCAACCAGCATCAGTGTTGCCATCCATAAAGGAGGAGCAACCTTGTGATTTTTTTTGCTGTTTGTTCTTATAAAACAATTATATTATGAATTAGCTGCTTGAATATGACATTAGGTAGCTGAAATAGATAATTAAAGGTGGAATGTAATGAATCAGGATTTTCTCCAAGAAACATATTTTTGTGGCAACTTCTTATGAGACAGGTTAAAAAGCAGATGAAGTAATCTAAGACCATTTATTCTATGTATTGAGGCAGCATTTTTATTTTTAATTTGCCATCATAGTTGCTTTATTCTGACAGCTATTTAGCCAGAAATTTTCACAGCTAGTGCAGCTGATGTAATGAAATTAAAGTAAAAACCTTTTCCTTACCCCCATAAATTTTGCTTAACATTCAGGCTGTCAAAGAGTCAACAAAAACTATAAGCGGTATCTTATAACATCCTATGACTTTTAGGTATGTTTGGGTTTCATGCTGATGCCATGTGGAATCATGGCTAAAGAAAACAAGATAGTTGAAAACAAGTGGGAGAATGTCCTGTTGGGTTGGCAGTTGGTAACTTTTCTGGAGACTAACTTGCACAAAGTGTGATTTTCTGAGATATAAACTAGACCACAAGAAGAGCATTTGTACCTTATTGTAATATTCCTGAGCTCATGACTTCTATACCAGAAATGCAGTTGAAAGAGGGAGGGAGGGAGATTTCAGTTGATTATGATTGATTGCTATTTTTTTTTCTCACAGGCTTTGTATTTTATTCTTTGTTTTGCTTTTCAATTTTAGGATTCTGAAAAATATGTAGAACAATTGCTTACACTGTTTAATAGATTTAGCAAATTAGTTAAAGAAGCTTTTCAAGATGACCCAAGATTTCTTACTGCCAGAGATAAAGTAAGTTACCAGCTGGTTCTTCTTTCATTTTTTGATAATACATGTTTACAGGTATTTGTTTTTTTTAAAACAGAAAGTGACATAGCAATATGTTAAATAAGCATTAGTCAGGGTGTTTATGAAATCATACCAGTAAATTACCAGAAATTGGGCTTTCTGTAGAGATTTAACTATTGAGATAGTAGGATTTTATTTATATATTTGCATTGCTATACTTGTAATCTTGCTTTAATAATAAGATTCATCAGTATCTTCATGAAAATCATTATTAATTAGAGAGTTCTCAAGTAATCACAGGGTAGAATTGAAAATACTTCAAATTTCACAAAAAAGTGAGCAAATGTCTCTAGTATGACATAATATCTTACAATGCAGAAATAACATTTTAAATGATATTGATCGGCTAAAGGAAATATAATGCCTCCTAATCTGGCAACAGTACTTAGAAAAATCATTTTGGAATATGCTTTGATTACAAACTAAATAAAAGTGAAGGTGCCTTCCAGGGGGAAGACATGACAAATCTTCCCTCAGCTAGGAAGTTAAGAAGAACCAGACCTTGTTAGTACATGGATAAGACAGTGTCAGGGAGTCCCACTGAGACATTTTTTTTGTCAAGGATCACAGAAATAATAGTATCACTGTATACTTTATTTTGCCTTGAAGATCTAGAAATATAAACAGATTCCAGCAGGGTAACAAGATGCAGAAAAATATCTGAACCTTTGGGCTAATTTGGTGTAGTAGCACCTTGCAGACTTGCATCTATGTTCCCTTCCTTTCTTCTGTATCCTTTCCCCCTTCCTCATAAGCAGAAGCATGAAGCAACAGTAACCTTCAAACTTCACCAAGTAGCGAGTATCTTAAGACATTTTCTGTGCTTTGGCTATTTTTATTTATTTATTTGATTTATATTGCCGCCTATTTGCCCATGGCGACTCAAGGCGGCTTACACAATGTAAAATCATATTTAAAACAAAAAAATAAAAACAATAAGAACCAACAAAAAGAATCAAATAAATTAGTAGAGTATAATAGAACAAAATTTGAGAAAACAAAAAACAAAAACCAGCTCCCACCCCCCCACCCCGACGACAGCAGATCACACTATCCATTTGATGGGATCCATCCCGCTCTGGGTTCCCCAGGCCCGCTGGCAAAACCAGGTCTTCAGTGCCTTTTGGAATAGTATTAATGAGGGGGCCATTCTAATCTCTGGGGGAATGATGTTCCAGAGAGATGGAGCCACCACAGAGAAGGCCCTTCTTCTAGGTCCCACCAGGTGTATCTCCCTCAGGGGTGGGACCCGCAGCATTCCCTGCCTCCTCGCTTTAATAGGTCAGGTAGATGTCACTGGCAAGAGATGCTTCCTCAAATAACCCAGAAAATTACATTTTCCCAATGTAATGTAGGAATTTTGTTCTTAAGAAGAATGACTTTTAAAATTAACATAGCTTTGTTTTTAAGAACATAACTTGGATATGAAAAAAGTAGATTGAATGCCTATATTGAATGCCTTGTTTTTATTTTAGGCATATAAAGCAGTTGTTAATGATGCTACAATATTTAAACTTGAATTACCATTGAAACAGAAGGGGTAAGTAATTTAAATGAATACTTGACAATAACAGAATTTAATTTTTGTTTATATTTTGAATGAATATTTAGTATTTTCCTTGTTTTCTGTAATGCTTAAATATACCTATTTTTAACCTGGGTAATCTCCAAACTTTGGAAAAAGGCGCACAGAAGCATGCACATAGTACTAAATCTCAGATACTCAGATATGTATAACATATCTACTCCTAAAACAGCCAAAATCCATTGTTCTGGTTTAATGCATTTCCAAAGCCCATTACTGATAATGTTGGTGATAACCATAAGATTATATTAAAAAATAAATGATTCTAGACATTTTTGCTTATTCACTTAGAACTATGGTTGTGATTTTGAAGCACATTAAATCAGCAGTAGTATAGAAAATGTCTTGACAATTCCTTCAGGATCTTACAATATTTAAATTTTCATTTCTCATGCATATTGAACTGCTTTTCTGTAGCTTCCCATATATGTATTTTATATTTTTAAGTTATATGTACAAATTAATATAGTCACTTTGAAATAAAAGAAATAAATTTACACAATGCAAACATGTAAAAATATTGATTGTTTTTACATAAGGCATTTCCCCTTTTTTGTTCATAGATGAATGAGTTGGTATAATGGCAGGAAACCAATGTTAGTGATTTGGTATAACTTTTGGCTACTATTTTTCCTTCTTTCCTTAGTGTTGGATTGAAGACACAACCAGAGTCCAAATGCCCAGAGTTACTTGCAAATTATTGTGATATGTTGTTAAGAAAAACACCACTAAGCAAAAAATTAACCTCTGAAGAAATTGAAGCAAAACTTAAAGAAGTGGTATGTTCTTTTTTTCCTAGTTTTTTATTTGAGAGAAATAAATGTGAAGATTGGGTAATATCTTTCTGCCTTTCTGCTATCAAAACTATCAAAACATTGCTCTGTTTCTCTAAATCTGAATTAATATGTTGGTTTAATCCTTAAAATAGTAGCTGATAAGGGCAAGGTGTCATCCATAATACAGCTAATGGTTATAAATCAGTAATAATGCAGTCCTGTACTTGAGCACTCAAAGGTTCTTCTGAGTGTGTGGTATTTCCATAAGTAGTAAGTTTAAGATTGTGGTTTTATTTTTGTAATCTTCACTGGATTTAAATGAAACTTTCAATTTATTAGTTGTTGCCAAAGTTTATTTCAAAAATTAACATCTAAAAAAGTAATATTTCCTTGTTTTTGAGAGAGGAAAAGGGGGAGAGGAAGCCTGCTACATCTAAAATTAAATTTCATCTTAAGAAACTGCATGCTATAGGTTGGAAAGATGTTTTAGCAAATGGCCATCTTTCAAAATTGTTTTTTAGAGAAACTATCTCAACATATTTTATTTAAAGCTATGCTCTTTGAAAATGTGATACAATAAAGTTTGTTATATTTAAATCTTTTTAAAATCTGATCATATATAGATTTTTAGTTAAAGATGACTATTTGATGATAGTAGGAGTTTGATACTACCAAACTAATGGAGCTTCAGTATATTAACGTATATAATTTGCACCTCAGAACATTTCCTATCACTGATTAGCGATTTCAATCCTTATTGGTAACTAGCAGTCGTGTTTCATTTTGGGACTGTTCATATTCAAACATTTTAAGCAGTGGATATTGTATACTTCCTTTTGATTACAAACATATTTTAGCTATTTAAAATATGATCAAAAGACAGTAATATGGATGTATCTGTATAAATCGGCCTCCTGCCGACCAATACGCTCCCATAGAGTTGGCCTCCTTGGGGTGCCACCGGCTGGACAGCTGGCGACCCCAAGGGTGCGGGCCTTCTCGTTGGGGGCACCCTCCCTCTGGAACGAATTACCCCCGGAGATGAGGACCATCCCTGATCTCCTGACCTTTCGACGTGCGTTGAAAACTTATTTATTTCAGCAAGCAGGTCTGGCCTAGGGGTTTTTAGAGTTTTTAATTCGGTTTTAGTCTTCTTAATCCCTTATTTTTAATTCTTTGATATGGCCAATCTATTTAATCCTTTCTAACTTTTTAAATATTGTATGTGTACTCTTATATGTATTTTTATCTTGGCTGTTCACCGCCCCGAGTCTCCTCCGGGAGAGGGGGCGGTATACAAATTTAAATAAATAAATAAATGAAGTGAGGATATATTTTGTTTCATGGTGATTGAATACGTTGATACATGTAGGGATTTTTGAAGGGTGGGGTTAATACAGGGGTATATTATTCCTGATAAAATGTATTCTGGAATTGCTGTTCTGCAATAATAGTAAATAGTAATAGCAATTGTAAAAATATGTATCATGCTTTTTTAAAACAGCTGTTGGTACTCAAGTATGTACAGAACAAAGATGTTTTTATGAGATACCACAAAGCTCATTTAACAAGGCGTCTTATATTGGATATATCAGCAGACAGTGAAATAGAAGAGAACATGGTTGAATGGCTGCGAGTAAGTTCATCAATTCTGTTGTATACTCTTCTTTAGAAAGCATAGCTTTTAATTTAAAATCACACATACTGTGAATTATTGAATCTTATCTATGGTTAATGTTAGCAAACTGTTTATTCTTTTTTTTTTTAAATAAAATTTGAATTTTGTACGCTAAGGTCCTAACAATGATTTAACGAAGATTTATATAGAAAGAATAGCTAGTTGGTCTGTGGTTTGAATCCAGCTTCTTGCTTTTCCCCTCATGCATGAATGTAGTGAAGAACTGAAGAATTTCTTTTCCAGTTTGGTACATTTTATGTGGGAAATAAATTGTTCTTACGTTACGTTAGTATGTGGATATTGCTAGTTGTAATACCTACTCAGAGCTGTACAAAACCACTCGGGTTTTGTTATACGATTCAAGAGGCGGGTTTGAAGGGGCACTTTACTTGCTTTGCAAAGAGTCTTTGAAATGATTTTGCATGGCCCTAATAGTTAACTAAAAAGATCAGTAGTAAGTATTTACTGTATTTAAATCATATAGTTATTACTTCAGTCCTCTCTCTCTGCAGGAAGTAGGTATGCCAGCAGATTATGTAAATAAATTGGCAAGGATGTTTCAGGATATTAAGGTATCTGAAGATCTTAACCAGGCCTTCAAGGAAATGCACAAAAATAATAAACTGGCCCTCCCAGGTACTTTTTATACTTGTTACCTTTTAAAATTCTCAGTGTTATAGAAAGCCAAGATTATTTAAAGTTGTTTATCCTGCTTTTTATCATTAACAAATCCATATTGGATAACTGTAATACAAAATTGTGCGTTCAGTTTCTTTGGCTCCGTTCATATATTGGTTGATAGTTTTAGTGTTACCTGGCTGAGCTTTCTGTTTGTTTTGTGTACAGCGGATTCTGTGAATATTAAAATTTTAAATGCTGGGGCTTGGTCCAGAAGTTCTGAAAAAGTTTTTGTATCACTGCCAACGGAATTAGAAGACCTTATCCCCGAGGTTGAAGAATTCTACAAAAAGAACCATAGTGGCCGGAAGCTTCACTGGCATCATTTAATGTCCAATGGAATTGTAAGCATGCCTGTGTCACTTGTTTGCATTTTGTACTTCTTTTTAGTTTTTGGCACCCTGAAATTACAAGCCCATTTAAATTCACTTGCTAATTTTTGGTTGTTAACAGATAACTTTCAAGAATGAAGTTGGCCAGTATGACTTGGAGGTTACTACGTTTCAACTGGCTGTGCTTTTTGCATGGAATCAAAGACCCCGAGAAAAAATTAGCTTTGAAAACCTTAAACTAGCGACAGAACTTCCAGATGCTGAGCTTAGGAGAACTTTATGGGTAAGTCTTCGGCTCTTTGATCATATTATAATAGCATTATGGGAACATGCATATTAATGTGGGAAAGAAAGAACCTTAAATCTTTTCTATTTTTAAAATAAAACCTATCTTTGAAATATGACTCCTAGGAAGGAAAGATGGGAACTTATTATCCATTATATAAATAATTGCATTCATAATATTGCATTTTTCAAAGAAGCTACTATCCTTGGCTCAGTTTGTTACTGCATGACTATCATGCTCAGAACTACTGTATTACTCTAAATGGGATCTGATCAGAAAAAGAATAATAACTTCCTCTGATCAGGACTGATTCTGTTATGCAGTCATGTTTTAGTCTATAAGAATACTTAGGTTCTTTTTCCATGCTATGAAATCACTTTCCCTCATCTTATACATGCACTTTCATTTTTCTACCTAAATGAAGGACTTTATATTTCTGCCTGTTAAATTCTATCCTCTGCATTTAAGCCCATTGCACAAGCTTGGCTAGATGTTTTTTAATCTTTTCTCCGTCCTCTAAAGCAGCGGTCGCCAACTGGTGGGCCGCAGCCCACTGGTGGGCCATGAGAAAATTTTGGTGGGCCGCAGACAAATGTCACCCCCAGAGCACCCCCAAAGCAATTAATCCAGGCTGCGCAGAAACACAAGGGTGCATTGTCCATATGGCCTATCGGAACTCTCCCTGTCCACTCACTCCCTACTCGGCAAACTTGCCTGCCAAATTGCTATTTTTCCTTTTTCTGACCATCAGCTGTTCTGCTGTGCCGGGAGATTTAAATTATTTATTTATTTATTATTTATTTATTTAGTCAAATTTGTATACCGCCTCTTCTCCCTAAGGACTCGGGGCGGTGCACAGCCAGATAAAATATATAAATACAAATACAATAATTTAAAATAAATTAAAAGGATTAAATAGATTGGCTTTAAGAGTTAAAAGTGGGGAATTAAAAAAGTTAAAAACCATTTAAAAGCCAAATTTAAAACCATTTCACATAACTCTAGGCCAGACCGGTTAGATGGAATAGGTGGGTTTTTAGTGCGCGCAGGAAGGTCAATAGGTCGGGGACGGTCCTCATCTCCAGAGGCAATTCGTTCCAGAGGGTGAGGACCCCCAAAGAGAAGGCCCAAACCCTCACGGTCGCCAGCCGTTCAGTCGGCGGCACCCCAAGGAGGCCCGCTCTATGAGAGCGCACTGGTCGGCGAGAGACTGACGGTGGCAGCAGGCGGTCTTGTAAATACCCAGGTCCCAAGCCATGGAGCGCTTTAAAGGTGGTCACCAACACCTTGAATCGCACCCGGAAGGCTACCGGGAGCCAATGCAGTTCACGCAAAAGTGGTATAACATGGGAGCTCCGAGGAGCCCCCAAAACCACCCGCGCGGCTGCATTTTGCACCAGCTGAAGCCTCCAGGTGCTCTTCAAGGGGGGCCCCATGTAGAGAGCATTGGCATAATCCAGGCGGGAGATGAGGGCGGATGTGACCGTGCGAAGTGCGTCCCGATCCAGAAAGGGCCGCAACTGGTAGATCCTACGGACCTGACAAAAAGCCCCCCTGGCGACGGCTGCTATATGATCTTCTAACGACAGCTATACATTCAGGAGGACACCCAAATTGCATGCCCTTTCCGGGGGGCCAGAATTCCCCCCCCCCCCACGGCCAGCGAAGGAGTAAGCTGGCTGTATCAGGCCGCTGGAAAGCACAGCCACTCGGTCTTGGCTGGGTTGAGCTGAAGCCTGTTTCGCCCCATCCAACCCCGCACAGCTTCTAGGCACCGGGTCATTACTTCCACGGCTTCGTTAGGGTGGCCCAGGGTAGAAAAGTACAACTGAGTATCATCAGCGTATTGATGGAATTCTATCCCAAAGCCACGGATGATTAGCTAGATTAGCTAGAAAGCAGGAAATAGTTGGATAATCTTCAGCTCTGCTTTTAAGCACAGCCGAACCTCCCTTAGGACTGAAGGTTCTATTATTCAGTGCAGACTCACGGCAAGCAAATTTTATGTGACAGACTCAGGTAGCCGATGGCAGATAGATCACTGAATGATTCTGTAAGCAACTCAATCTGCCTGCCTATTTTGCTTGATTTTGGGTAAAAGTTGCTCTTTTTTAATAAAAAAATCAATATTTATATCAATATTTATAATATTTACATACAAGCCATGCCCAGCCCATCACATGACCACCAAGCCACACCCACAAATTAGGCCACGCCCACAGAACCAGTTAGTGGTCCCTGGGATTTAAAATTATGAGTTTGGTGCTCCCTGAGGTCCAAAAGGTTGCGACCCCTGCTCTAAAGTATTACCCTGCTCTCCAGCTTTGCATTGTCTACAAAAATATTAGCCCAAGGGCCGGAACAGAATTCTCTAGTATTCTGCTCAAAGCTTCTCTCCAAGCTGAAGTTAATAAACACTCCTGTTTATTAACCAGTTCGACTAAAACACATCCCAGGGGGAGGAACTTTCTGGCTGACGTCCTCTCCCGCATGCCCCAGTACAAATGCAAATGTAAGGAGGTCGTAGATGCCATCATCCCCTCTGCCCAAGTAGCTGCCCAAATAGAATTATTCTGTTGGTAAAAGTAGTGTCATCTATCTGTTGGTTTGCCAATTGTCTTCTTCCTAGGACTGAGAGAGAATGACTGGTTCAAGATAACCCAGTTGGCTTTATAGCTAAATCAGGTCTAAAATTCATGGTGTCTTGCCCATAGCCTTATCTACTACACCAAATTGGCTCTCAGTCCAAACCAGCATTTCTGTATAGCTACTTTCTGGTTGCTTAGGTAGAAGCAACTGGTAAACTCTTAAAAAGAAAAACCTGAATACAGTGTGCTGTTTTATTGCATTGGACAAAAGAATACCAAACTTAATCTAGTATATCTTTAAAAAGCTGCATCAGTAACTTACATAACAATCTTCTTAAAGCCTATTTAACAAGCTGATAAATATTTGGAACGTCCTATCAAAATGCATTTAAAGTATTTATTATATCAGCAGTTTTCCATGTATTTTTCACTATATATTTTCTCTAAATGTACCTGGAATTGAAATGGGATCTTTTGAATAAATAAAATATATGTTCTGCCTTATTTATCATTTCTTTGCACTCTTATTCTTTAAAAAGCAATTTCATTTGCCTCTTTTACATTGATTCTGCATTCAGTTCAGATAAGTCTTTCAGAATATTTTTCTTAAAGCTTGGATAAATGCATCTGTCACAAAATAGTTTTCATAAAGTATTTTTCATTTATATGTGAATAAAGTAATATATTGCCAATTCATTGCAAATTATAGATCAAATTATAAGATGCTGTACTTATTAATATTCCCATTGATAGACCAATATTTTCAATTGCTCTTAATCCTTATTTTATCTTGCTTTCATATTAGTTATAGCTTTGTGAAATATATTAAAAGAAGATATATGTTTTGCTATGTCTTTTTGCTAATATATGCATTTTAATGTTTATATTTTGATTAGTCTAAAATGGCTTGCTGATATCAGGTTATTATCAGGTTACATTTCAGGATGATCAAATGTAATACATAAGACTTTTCTTTAACATCTAATTAAGGTAACTAAAATTACTAGCTTTTGCTTAGGAAATTAAAAGAATGTTGTCAATTAAGGCATGACAAAGTTTGATCTCTATATTTGATGATATTTGATTCACAGCCTTCTTTTCTCTCACCTAATTTACAGTCTCTTGTAGCATTTCCAAAGTTGAAACGTCAAGTTTTGCAGTATGAACCTCTAGTCAATTCACCCAAAGACTTTACAGAGGGAACTCTCTTCTCAGTGAACCAGGAGTTCAGTTTAATGTAAGAAATGATATCTGGCTTACTCACAAACGTTTTATGGATATCCAAAGATAACTTTTAATATTGAATAGTTCAACTGGTCTTAAAGTTGAATAAAGTTAATAATATATTAGAATTAAACTACAATTTTTTACAGTTTGAAATTGTAAGAGTTAAATGTTTTGCTATACTGTATCTATGTTCAGCTTTAGAAATACAAATCTTTCCTTTCCTGAAATTTCAGTTTGTCAAAGCTATTATATTGACTGAAGACAACAGATTTAAATTCTTTACAAGTTTTTTTGAAATAAATTACAACTATTTTCATTTATATACCTCTTGCTAATGAAGCATCTTGGCAAACCCATTTCTTTAGTAAAATGACCGGACATCTGTAAAGCAGAACTGTAAAACATATAACTGTATAATATAGGTAACTCCATCTCCCTTGTTTTCATCCCTTAAGTATTCCAGTAATGCACTAAGTATTATCCTGTGGATTGCCTTCCCTGGACCATAATCTTCTGCTTCTGAGAAAGTTATTCTTAGCTCATTAGAATTTTTAAAGTAGTACTGTAGATAAAAATTCTTTGTGATTGCAATTTGTCATAATTGCAAACTGGCTGTTAAGCACTTGAATTGTGTTCCAGTGACTACAGGGCTGCTGCAGTGGCCAGAACTTTGAGGAAAAGTTGTAAATCCCTTGGTTCAGTGCCATCATAACATCAAACAGATTATTGTTAACATATGAATGCCCAAAGAGATGAAATACTGCACATAGTATAATTTGTATTAGATGGGCATCCATATAGCAGCAGTGGGTTTTTTATGTTTCTAAGGTAGAATAGGAGGACTCCTGAAGTCAGTTTGAATTCTGAAATTTCATGGCATGCAGAATTCTTGGTAACAATGCAGAACAATTCTTTTTGATACATTTTTACTTTTCAGTCTTTCTTCCAACTCTGATATTTTCTGACAGTCTCCTATCCAGGTTCTAACCTGGTTTGGCTCTCTTAACTGCCAAATGTAAATAGTAATACAGAGACAGTGCAGAGAAGAGATAGGCCAGGTAAATAGGCTTAATTGTTCCCATTCACATGGCACATTCTCTGCTGACACTAAGGACAATGTAGTCATTTGTGCAATCAAATCATTTTGTTTGCAGTTTCTCATAAATTGTTGCTTATACTGTCTACTGGCGATGGCATTTGCCTTGTTAGAGTTCTCATTAAAGATAGGCCAGATGGCCTGGAATAATATAATTGAAGTACTAAATCCAGCAGTTCTCAGCTTGAAGTTTATTTTTGTGATGAACTGTTTTTCAACTTCGGTTCTCTTTTATACATTCTATTGAGATTGTGTTGTAACAAAAGTTTTTTAGGAAATATGCAATATTGGCAATTAAATTATATATACTATTATGAAGAACACATAACATGAGTAAAGCACTTTGAATATTAAGGATTTGTAATATTGATTATGGTGTTAGAGCACATTATTTTGTTAGTAAATATTAATTTCCTGTTGGCTATCAGAGTGCTTTCAGCCATCATAATATGTATAAATATAAAAAAATTAAATCTTTGTGAGCAAATCATGAAAAAGCCATTACATTTTCAAGTAAATGGAAAAAAATAGGATTGCTTTCCTAAAAATCATTGGAAATTTTATATGGATACAATTCTCAATGTCTGTATTCAATTTCCACTCTGTAGTCCAAGTAGCTATGTCTCTCAAATCTTCAAGAACGTCCACCGATTAAAACTAACCTACATATGTTTATTTTTATTTTGTATTTTCTGTTTGTTTTTCAGAAAAAATGCTAAGGTTCAAAAAAGAGGTAAAATAAACCTTATTGGTAGACTGCAGTTAACAACAGAGAGAATGAGAGAAGAAGAGAATGAAGGGATAGTCCAGTTAAGAATATTACGAACCCAGGTATGTTAACTGATTTTAGGTTGTTGCTTTCTGTAATTCTGAAACCTAAGAGATATGATATGCAATTACAATATGCTGTTCAAAAAGTGGTATTTTGATGCTTGACAATGCTCCCCCCTTTCTTCACAATATGTAAGTAAATGAAAAGTAGAATTGGCACTATAGGCTGTGGACATTCATACATTAACTGTCTGACTTTGTTATCAAAAGGGCTCCATAAAGCAGGCAGTTAAAAAATAGTTCTTCTGCTAAGTTACAAGGCACAAGCTGAAAACCTCAAGGAAGATAGTTTGAATACATTTCATTTTATACAGTGCAGGAAAGAAAGAGTAGTAAGAAATCCAGGTTGATCTTTTAGTACTTCTACTTAAAAGTTCTTGTTCATAGGTCCAACAATGAAGATGCCAGGGAGCCATTTTCAAGGTGCTTTGCATACCAAATTTTACCAAGTTCTAGCAATGTGCTTCATCGTTACTAGGCACATACTGCATGGATAACAAGAGCTGCGGTGGCGCAGTGGTTGGAATGCAGTACTACAGGCTGCGTCTGATCACCGGCTGCCAGTAGCTTGGCAGTTCGGTCCTGACTGGCTCAAGATTGACTCAGCCTTCCATCCTTCTGAGTTTGGTAAAATGAGGACCCTGATTGTTGGGAGCAATGTGCTGAATCTGTAAATCTCTTTACAGAGGCCTGTAAAATATTGAGAAGTGATATATAAGTCTAAGTGCTATTGCAACTATAAAGACATTATTAAGAAATGCCAATTAGTAGAATCTGGCATGGGGAGGGGTGGAGAGACAGAGTCTAAAATATAAATAAATATAAATTTGTAAATTAAAAAAATCCTAAAATGTAAGTTTCTTGACTTTGAGGCCAAGTTTGTATGTATGTCTAGGAAAGGAATACTTTGGCCATAAGATAGTCATCAGCCTGTAACTGGCAACATTTAGCTCTGCAATGCCATATGGATATTCTAGATCATTTTGTTTGTTGCAAACTATAACTTAGGAAATGTTTGCTTTCAGCTGTCCAAATGACAACTCTGAGTGGTCCACTTCTTTCTGTGATCCTTCTATCCCATTTTGCCCATATGTTAGATCATAAATAATGTTGTCCCGTACTTAAAGAGAGCAATTAAACCTTCCCTGAAGTTAGCAACTTCTAGGTGTGTTGAGATTGCAGCTGCCAGAATTCCCAGACAGTGTGGCTTAGTGAGTGACAGTTTGGAAAATATAGATGACAAGGAAATGTAGAGAAATGTAGCGGACAAGGAAAATGACCTTAACGGAAATACGTAGGCCATGTTGCTTAGTCCAAAGAATCCATATGTAATCTCTAACAAGGTCAATTCCTTATTTTCTGCATTGGAGTACCTAGTAAGACCAAATGGAAATTGTCTTTTACATTCGTTCACAAAAATCCAGTGTTATAAAAGCAATTGTTTTGTATGACATAAGGTTGCATTTTCAGGTTATGCCATATGCATTTAGCATTTTCCTACATGACTGATAGATAACCATATTGCTAAAAATAACCATATGTAACCAGGTTGGTGAGTATGTATGTAAAGTGTATTCTTTTATCTAAGCTAGTCTGACCTTCCCAGTTATTAAAACAAACACTTCTAGCTTACAGAAGACTAACAGTGACCTCACCAGATGCTTGGGCAATAGTGTATATGCTATCTCTTTCAACTTGTTCGCTAGATCCACTTTGCTTGTCTTGGACAAATATATCCAAAGTGCAATTTTCCTTTTTTTCTCCCCCCTTTTTTAGGAGGCTATCATCCAAATAATGAAAATGCGGAAGAAAATTACTAATGCTCAACTTCAGACTGAATTAGTAGAGATATTAAAAAATATGTTCTTGCCACAGAAGAAAATGATAAAAGAGCAAATTGAATGGCTTATAGAACACAAATATATCCGAAGAGATGAATCTGATATCAATACGTTTATATACATGGCATAGCCTAAGGATTTACTGGAAATGCCAAGAAATGTGCAGTTGGAGTGGTTTGGGCAGAAGAAAAGAAATACAAGAAGATTGTGCTGTAAAAGGACTTGACTTGCATTACTTACTCAAATTCCTGCCTTACCTTACCAGAGGACTTTATTTTGTGAATCTCTCTCTCTCTCTCTCTCTTTTTTCAGTTAGCATGATGGTGTTCCCCTCATCTTGTGCACATTTTTAACAGCATGCTGGTTTTGTGGAGAAACAACATTCACAGAAAGCCCATTGTGAGAATGTTAGGATTTGAGTTGTACCTGGAAGAGAATAGATCTGGGATTTTTATAATACAGAACTTGCACAAAGAAAAAAATTTCAAGATACTCATGCACTGAAAAACTTGCTAGTTTTCATTTTCACATAAAAAAGAGAGAAGCAAATAGGTTAGGTATAACACTTCATACTTTGTGTTTTGGAACAACTGCCTAAATGTATTGTCCTCCTTTTGATCTCTTCCCCATGTATAATATTTGAACAACACACAAATGCATCACATCTATATATACATATTTATCTGTTAGCTTAAACAAGTGTTTCAGTATGAAAATTGGATTGGAATACTGTGATACTAGTAATCCTAACAGGATATATTATATATGTCATATAGTTTGCTTCAATCTCCCCCCTCCCCCCCCTTTTTTTAAAAAAAATCACTTTCTTCATAGAAAGATCTGTTTGTAGTGAAAAAAAATATTAAATGTATTTGTTTATACATTTAATACTGGCATTCACTATTTTAATACTGGCAGAAAAGTAATACATTAAACATAACCAGTACACAGTTCCCTCAACATTTTGACAATCCTTATATATTCCTTTATTTATTTGAAAATAACTAAACTTATGTTTATACATGTAATTAAACTCTGAAAAAAAAAAGAGAAAGCGTGGAAGAAGGCATGTTTTTTGTCCAGTTTGATCAACTAATAGATTGATCAATCACATAGGCTGTTGACTTATTTTACCAACAACAATTGTACCATAGCCCCATAAGCTTAGTGGGATGTATCAAACCCACCACTAAGTTGAAGGCCCTTTTCTCTTTTCCTTTAAAAAGTCTGCCTCAGATTTAAGTGAAGAAACACACACTAAGGCTGTGAAATAAAGTTTATAGAGGGCAAAAAAAGAATACAGAATGTCAGATTAAAATAAATGCTAGTGAAGGACTCCCAAGGTTTTAGCTTCTCTAAATGATTTCCTATTGTGCCATATTGTTAGCACCTCTTTGGAAAACTACATTTAAGATTTTAGCAATGCATATGAATTTTCTTAACTTTCAGTTGTTACATTAGATTATGGCTGCTAATTGGTAGAAAAGTAAGATCAAGACAGACTGTAATTGTGGACCAAATGAATTTAGCAGGCTGTATTTTACATAACAAGACAATGCCAGGAGTATAATCCAGTGGAAATGGAAATCGGTTCAAACTGTAAGATTTTCTGATTTCTCGTCTGTACTCCCTTGTCTACAATCTTCCTGAATAAATTCTTAAAGAGTGCATGACATGTCCACAGGGGAAGGAAAATTTGTCCCCTCCCCCAAATTGGAAACTGATCTTTGAATTCTGCCTCAAAACCTTGCACTGATGCACACATGCAGATTATAGCTACCAACTATAATGAATGTTCCCAGGGCTAGGTTGAGAAAACCCTACCATGATGCAGTGGAGAATTGCAGACATTCGTGGTTATGAAAAAAGCAAGTAAATGAAGACAGGGTGCTGACCTGAAGTTTCATCTTCTGTATTTATGTGCATTTTTTATTACTTGTAGAACAGAGATTAATATTTTTTAAAGTGTTCGCTGCAAATTTAACATAGGATTGTTAAAATTTCAATTTCAAAATGTTGTGAATAAAAGTCAGAAAAAAAAAGTTGTATATATTATCCAACATCCAATATATGTTAAACTAAAATTGATTTACCAGAAGTCTTTTGTACATGCTACAAGATTTCTAAAACTCCGCATTAGATTTGGAAATAAAGTTAGAAATGGGTAGAAAAAGACAAAAACTTTTTTTTAGAAAGTATGTACATATTTCTAAAATTCTTTGGTAGAGTCCTTTTGACTTTGCTTTCTGTTACTTCGGATGCGAAAGGAGCGGGCATGCGGCATTGAATATCCAACCAGCCCTAAACCTCATATTTAATGGTGTCCGAATGCTAGCAATTTGACTTTCAGAATGATTTCATTTCTTAGCAGGGCAAGTCTTTTAAAAGTTAAATTTTGTGTCTGACTTTTAAGTTCCTTTAGGCTTAATAAATAGCTCTTCAGAATTACCTCTCTCTACACTTCCTTTTGCTTTTCAGAAACAAAGATAACTGATGCAGTGTAAGAGATTATTTTCTGAAGGGATACCGTCCCCAGGTATACATTAGCCTGGATGTTGCTAATGGAAACAACCTTATTTACATTAAAAATATTGAGTACTCGTCTTACTTTTGAATCCCATTTCATTCATAATTTAAGTGGGTTTAAAGCCAGAAAATAGAACGAACAATACGCTATAAGCATAGTTTAGTACTTATGCACATTGGAATACATGCCATGTGAAACACGATTCAAACCTCACACCAGCAATTTTCTTACAGCTGCAGCATCACATTTAGCATTTCTGCTTGGACATTTTCAACAAGATGCCTTTAAGGCTATCTTTGTTGTGAAGGTAGCTATATATGGCGTTAAAATATATGCAGAAGTATGGATACTTTTCACATCTAAAAGTAAATTAAATAATCAGTCCTTCCGATATGGCACTTTTCAAGCTGATTTTTTTTAGCTTTGGATTATTTTTTATTATTTTTGTTCCCTCCAAAGACCTAGAATAAAGAGGTGCTTCTTCTAGGAAAAAAATGTTACCACAAGCATTGCCACTGTGGTTTGTATTAGGTTATATTATAAATGTGAAAAATATGCTATGAAAAATAATGTGAGTTGCATTGATTTTAACTATACTTAACAAAATGTTTTGTCACAACTAATGAGGTTCATACTCTACTTTGAAGTCTTCCATTTTTTTCTTAATCCCATTGACGTCTTTGTGTACTATCTATTCATTTATTGTTTTTCTTGGAGCATAGTGTAGTTAAATTTAAGTTTTAGTGGTGGTTCTTTCCCCGTTTTTTTTTTAAGGCAACATGATCTAAGTAATCATAAACTTTGGATTTTATTTGCATTATGGTATCAGTTGTGAAAGGTACACATATAAAAATACAGAGGAGAATTTTGATAGGTTCATGGACAAATTTTGGTATCTTGAGTGCAAAATTATTTTCATGGAACTAGTTGGAATGCTGTGTTTGTAAATTCAAGGTTCTACGTGTGAAATAAAACAGTACTCAAGAGCATTTTTGTGAATGGACTATATGTAGCCTGGAGTACAGCGCAAACTTGAGTTTCCAAGGTTGTAATATCTATCTACATATGGTAATTTACAGTTTGAATGTATGCCACTACATATGAGATAATGCTGTACAATTTTGACTGGTAGCAGTTTCTTCTTGTATGGCAGTCTGGCTGAACTATTTTGATGTACTGCTTAATTTTTGGATTTTATTTTTTAAGTTGTATAATTTATTTTCATGCAAATAAAATGTAATATAAAATATTCTAAAAACAATATCATGTCTTTTGTTCTAAGGATTTCTTTCATTTATAATTCTACCCCATATCAATAACCATATTAACCAAGATCTGAAAATGACATTCCCAAGCTAACAGTAAACTTATAAAATGAAAGGTAATTTTCAGGGTATTTTGTAATAGGGTGCCCACTGGAAAGCAAAGCAGGTCAGCCCTAACTATTACTTGGGTGGACCCCATCTGGGAAATTAACATATTGAAAGAAAGAAAGTGGCAAATCAACTTTTAAATACAACAATAACAGCAAAAGGGTATACTGTATACTGAGCATTTGCACCAAGACAATTCCTTGTGTGTTCAATCACACTTGGCCAATAAAGAATTCTATATTAAACTGGATCAAATAAATCAATTTTATAATCCTTCCCTTTTAACAATCTTGGTCTTTTAATCCCTTAAAACAATATCCTAGAATTTGATTTCATTTTTTTATTTGTTCCTTCTCACAAAATCCTTCATTAATTAACAGGTCTCTTGTAATTCCAATATAGGAAAGTTATCTAAGTCACTCTTCTGATTTGTTATTTGTAACAACTTGTTAATTATTAAGACTCAACTGGTTTCATTTGTATATCCAGTATATCATCCTTTTTCTTAGCATTCTTGTAACCTTTCATTTTTAAATTCACTTTCAGATTAGTTTCAGTCTTATTCTTCAATGGCACTTTTATATACTATTTATAATGACAAACATTCTTAAAAGTAACTCTCAAGTCCATTATTCACAAATACTCTTTAATACATCCAGTGTTAAAGAATTTGCTCCATCCTGTGTAGCAAGTCGAACTTAAGTGTTGTTCTCTTAATTGTAATCTTTAGTTCCTTCTAGTTCCGTCTGACCTTCAAAAGAGTTTCCTTTTTTTTTTATAATTCAAAATAACAGCATTTCTCCACAGGAAGAATTCTTATAATTAATTTCAAATGTTTACTTCAAATCCATTTGGACCCTTAGTTCATTTATAACTTTCCAAAATCAATACTCCAATCACCCTTTTACTGTTTATTAAAAGAAATTCTAAGTCCTTACCTTAAACTCATATTTCAAAATTCACTGAGGATTTAAAAGAACCAATTAATGTCATAAAACTTGCCATTTCAAAGGTTCTTAATATTTGAAAAGTAATAAAAAGTAATTCCAAAGGTGATTAAAAAACAAGGCTCAATGAAAATTTTATCTCCATATAGGCTATATATGTTATATAAGTTGTAGTCTCTCAATTCCAAGCATACGACAAAAACCTCAGATCCTACAGTATTTTAATGAGGAGCAGCTATCCAGAGTACTAGTGAGCATCTATGGCGAGATTTTGCTGGCCAGGATCCACTCTGGCCCCTTATTGCAGCTATAATGTCATGCCTACTTCTTCAGATATGTCTGCTTTGCCATATCCTCATTAGAATTCATTTACTCTTTTTATAACGAGAGAGAGAGAGAGAAAGAGAAATATGCTTCTTTTTCAAAGGCCCTAAAATATAGCTTTGTCAGCAGGCCTGGGAACCACAAATGGAAATGGAGCCTATCAAGTGGCTAACTTAATTATATTCTTGCTGGCATGGAGGGTGGGAGGTGGAGAAGGTTTTTTTTTTAATGATGTTAGTATATGGTAGAATTTACCACCATATTTTCCAATGTTTAAATGTAAGCCATCTGGAGCTGGCGGCTATATAAATATATAAATTACTTACTTTAAATAATAATTAAGTTAAGTTATCCAAGTGTAAAATACAGCTGCCATCCCAACAAGGCTGGCAATCTCTTAATATCTAAGAAACTGTTACTAAGAAGGAAGCCAACCTATTCTCCTAAGCACCTGAAGGCAGGACAATAGATAATTTGGAAACTTACCAAACAGAGAGCTAACCTAACTAAGGAGAAATTTATTGACAGTGAGAACAATTAATCAGTGGAACTAATGCCTTGAGAAGTTGTGTTCCTTCACTGGAGATTTTTAAGAACAGATTGGACAGCCATTTGTCCAGAATGGTATAGGGTCTCCTGCTGCAGCAGAGGGTTGGATTAGATTTAGAAGACCTCCAAGGCCCCTTCCAACTCTGTTCTTCTACTAGAGGCTAAACGAACTGATTGAACTATTTTCTCAGACTCTTGGACTTAAATGAGGGAATTGTACTATGTTGTACACAACTGATTTATATTTCGTCATGATTTAAGCAGTCTTTGTTTTTATAGTTTTTACTGCCTTTTTCTAATTTGGCTAAAATATTTATGCATGTTCAAATCTTTTGTAAGCAATTCTTACATACAGAATTGTACTTTTATTGCCGAATCTTCTTTTTATAAACTGTAATATGCTCCTCTGCATATTAGTGTGCTATCAGTGTGCAATGAGTCTAGGCAATCAAGTTTAAAACTGTGGTGAATTATATACTAGAGTGTAATGTGATAAAAACTTGTAGAAAAAGAATGAACACTAGGGAAGTTTTCCCAACTGTTAAAGCTAGATCCCATTGTTTTAAGTGAAAAGGGAACATAATAGTAGATCATCTGCTAATTTCAGGTTATGTGATTTGTTATAAAATATACAATTGTATAGGTGTGTGAGAGAGATCTTTCTCTGTATATATGTGTGTGAGGGTGTATGTATCTGTCTTAAATTACTTGAGGATTCAAAATGGTGCTGCAGATTACATCACACTGTCTATGTCGCACAGCACACTGATTGACCATGCTTCCTCATTTATTACACCTACATATTTAATAGCCTCTATGTAGCTGTTACTAGAATGTGATGCAAACTTCAGGGGTGCTGTTTCTACACCGACACCCACTGGGTTTCTGTATTTCCTTCTGACTTGAAAGATGTCAAATTTGGAGGGAGGAGGACAAGCAGAAATATTTCACAAGAAGAGTTCTCCACTCCTTTACTCGTTGCAGAATACCTTATGCTACCAGACTCGAAATTCTAGACCTAGAAAGCCTAGAACTATACCGCCTTCGGTCCAATCTAAGTATAGTATATAAAATCATACATTGCAATGTCCTACCTGTCAATGAATACTTCAGCTTCAACCATAATAACACAAGAGCAAACAATAGATACAAACTCAAGGTTAATCGCACCAAACTTGATTGCAGGAAATACGACTTCAGCAACAGAGTGGTCAACGTCTGGAATACTCTACCTGACTCTGTGGTTTCTTCTCCAAACCCCAAAAACTTTAACCTTAGACTGACTACTATTGACCTCACCCCTTTCCTAAGAGGTCTGTAGAGGGCGTGCATAAACACACCAACGTGCCTACCGTCTCTGTCCTATTGTTTCTTTTATATTTATTTTTCTTATATGTATCCATGTATTCATAATTATGTTTTATTTATACCTATTATCTTGTAGCAATTGACAAAAATAAACAAACAAACAAACAAATAAATAAATAAAGCAGACAAGTCATCTAGAGAAGACAAGCCATAAGTCCACCACTGTCTCTGGTTGATGCTTATTCTGCTGGATGCAAAATCAGAGGAGAAATACCTTGCCTTTAATAAACGCACAATCACAAATCTGGACACCACCATTCAGCTTGTCAGCTCTTCAAGGCAGGCTAGTAAGGAAACAGATACCTCAATAATAATAGAAACACTACCTTGTGGATGAAGGCCGGTGTTTTACAAACTTGGCAATTTTAAGATTGCAGATATCAATCCCCAGATTTCAATTCCTAGCCCTGGGGAGCACTGGCTAAAGACTTCTGGGAATTTAAGACATCTTAAAGTTTGTCAAGTCTGAAAAACATTTAGGCTATAGTTACAGAATCTTGGAAGCCTGTCTCTCAGTTTTCCCTTTTTTATACCTCAGGAAGTTAAGGCAAAGCTAACCAGAATTTCTTCCTGTTTTACTTCCCAGGCTTAAAACATGTTTTCACACCTGTTGCTGGAGGATTTCTTCAAGGTGACCCCTTTCGCTGGCTACACCACAAGGACTGACAACAATGCACCAGATTGAGATTGGCAATCAGAATTCATACATTGCGCTAAAGCAGGGAGAGGCGGAGAACACTTTTTACTTGTGTGTGTTTGTATGTGTGTGTGTATGCGCCTTTAAATCAGTGTTGACTCCTGGTGGCTGCTTGGACACATCTCTGCAGTTTCTTTGGCAAATTTTTTTTATTTTATTTTAAAGTGATTTTATTTTAAAGTGACTCTTTCCCACGATTCAGAGAGAGGAACAAGCCCAAGGTCCACCCGCTGGATTTATGTCTAAGGCAGGACTAGAGGCCGCGCTTTTACTTAGCAATAGGAACAAGGAGTGAGATGGGGAGATCATCCCCTTCCTATTCTGCCTTGATCTACACCAGCTGTTCTCCACCTGGATCCTTTGGAATCTATTAGACCGGTGGTTCCCCCCCTCCCCCAAATTTGGCCATACTGGCTGGGAAATTCTGGGAGTTGATGATCAGACAACTTAAAAAGTCACCAATTTTGAAAGACAGGTGTTACTAGCCACGTTGCTAGCTCAACCATATTGTCTCTTGTAATCATAGCAACTGTGGTCTCCCACCCACCCCCGCAGACCTTTCTTTAATTTCCTACTTCTACGGTCGTCTGACGTCACCTACTTCCCGCCTCTTGTAACAAACTCTCCTCTCTTCTACTGGCCCGCCCTCTTCTCTCTCCCTCTCTTTCTGTCTCTCTCTCTCTCTCCCGCCCCCTCTCTCGTGCCTCCAATAGGAACGCTTCTCCGTGGCCACGCCCACTCCCCCCCCCCCAGGCTCCTGGATTCGGAGAGAGGCGATTGGACGGAGCCGTCCGTCCTTCCTTGCCTTCCCGTTAGCCGGGCTAAGGGGCGTGGCGCTCGTGCTGGTGAAGGTGACGGTAGAGGTGCTCCCTCCCGGTTCCAGTCGTTGAGGTGGTCGAAGCGGGCGGCAGGATGCAGTGCGGGCGGCAGGTCGCGAAGCCCCTTCTGGTGAGTAGCTGCCCGCCCGTGACGGAGCCGGGAGACCCCGGAGATGCATATTTGGTCGTGGTAGGTTGGGGGGGCGGTCCCTCCCTCCCCTCCCTCGTCGTTGACCGCCACGCCATCCTTCCTCTAAAAACCCTGTTGGACGGAGGACCGAGGTGGGGGATTTCCTTACCGGACTCCTCCCTGTGCGGCGTGGGTGTGCAAGAGGGTCACGTTTGTTTGCCAGAGGGTCACGGGTGGAAGAGGGTCACGAGTGAAAGAGGGACCCCTGCCTTTAGGAATCAGGGAGTCCGCCCGTTTTCACGTTGTTGGGAGGCGTGACTTGTTTGACAGTGAAACGCAGGTAGTCCTCGGCTTGCAACAATTCGTTTAGTGACCAATTCGAAGTTAAAAGGGCACTGAAAAATATGACTTATGACCGTTTTTCACACTTAGGACCATTGCAGCATCCCCGTGGTCCCATGATTTACCTTTGGATGCTTGGCCACTGGCTCACATTTATGACGGTTGCAGTGTCCCGGAGCCGTGTGATCCCCCTTTCGTGACCTTCTGACAAGCAGTGGGGACATCGGATTCGCTTAACAACCGTGTTGCTCATTTAAGAACTATGGTGATTTGCTTAACAAAAAGTCATCATAAAAACGGAGCAAACTCACTTAACAAATTTCTCACTTAACAACATAAATTTGGGGCTCAATTGTGGTTGTACGTAGAGGACTGCCTGTAAATTCCTTGGACAAGTGGTTGGTACGAGGCACATCTCCAAACTTGGTGTCTTTGCTGAACTGGTTGACTGGTTGATTGATTATGTGCCACCAAAATGTTTTCAACACCTAGCAACCAGAGAGATAGATTTTGAGTCTCCTAACGATCAAAGGGCCACTCATTGCCACTGTCCTTGAGTTCTACCACCTTACTGTGGTCACCCTCTTCTCTTTCCTTCCACCTTTCCCAGTCTGTTCCAAAGAGTTGGGTTTTGCATAATGGCTCCAGATTAAGATAATTTGAACCTGATCCTTTGGGTTTCCGACCAGAACTTTGGGTTGATTTGTTCAATGATCCATTGGTTTATTTTTTTATTTTTTGGCCTGTCCACAGTATTCTCAGAAATCTTCTCCAACATCAAAGTTCAAATGGCGACTGGCCATTTATAAACTCAGATTTGGAATCCAAGACTGGCGATCTACTTTTGGAAAAATATAAATGTTCCACAAAGTGACTGGTGGAAATAAAGACGAAGGGAAGAGATCAAAGGAGTCGATCTTTTGCTTGTTCCACAGTGTGTTTGGATTAACTGTGATGTTAGAGAGTAAAGATTTAGCACACTTTAATTTATTTATAATGGAACTGTTGGGTTTGAGGAAAATGTGCGCAGCATGTAATATTTCTCTGTGCTAGGAGAAGACTGAACTGGATTCTTAGCTTCTGATTCAGCTCTTTAAAGTAAAATAAGATTGGCATGAGGTGCTTTGTGAAATGACAAGTATATAGTGTTAGTTGCTTTCACTCTTTCTGGTAATAAAGGCAGTGATCTCATATGATGATCCCATAGTGTATTAATGAAATGTGACACTTCCCCTTTGGTAAGAAGTGTTCTCTATTTGTTGTGTTGGTAATTCTCAAAATTGCTGCTTAGAGGATGGTATTATTGTTTCTATAACTGGGATCATTTATGAACAGGACTCTTGTGTGTATCATTTGTATGCAAGCAGATAAAAAGAATTAAACTCGGTGCTGAAATGTTTGCTAAGGCAAAGCAGATCAAATAAACTAAGATACAGAACAAGGCTTTAAGCTTTAAATAACAATTAGACAACGTTGATAGAAGCAGACAATAAATAAGCAGCACTCATCCATCTAGGCTACTACACTCAAGGACATTTTTGCCATTTTACAGCAATGGTTCTTTAGCCGATAAGAATCTAACAGTTAAAGTATTTCTATTTATGTGGTAATATGCTACAGGTATCCATATCCATATGTGAATAGAAAAAAAAAAGAATGAAAACTTGTGAATATGTGTTAGGAAAGCCGCAGGAAAGAACTTGTAAATATCAAGGTTTGATCAATGGACAAGTACAAGTGCTAAGTCCAGACAAGGGTATCAAGCTGGAAGGGGAAAGGTCAACAAGAAAAGATAGTGTATCAGGATATTGTAAAGAAAATAACAAAATAGTGTTCTTCCATTAAGGTCAAGTTGAGAAATCAAGCGGCTAATGCAATGTCTATTGAAACCTGATTCCTGGCAATTGACTGCTTAACTCACAGGCAGGACAAAAGAACCAATCAAAACTAAGACAGCCTGCATAGACACAGTGCGAGACATACCTAGAATTAGATATAACTCTAGGAGATAGCAAGGCAGAAGTCAATAAAAGCTTTAGTTTTACAGAGGGTGAAGGAGAGAAAAATAAGCATCAGTAGCTGTGGGGCAGCTAGTGTACACATTTCATCCTTCCTTGTTTTACAGTCACTTTGACTACTTACCCAGGTATAGGAAATTTGAATGAAGTAATGAATGACTTTTATTGTAATAACTTTGTTCAAGTTTCCTTTGATGCCTGCTTATGAATCTCTATGCAGTGTATGTTAGAGAGCATTATATATCTCCAACAATAAAAACATTTAAAAGTTTAGCAGTTATGTATGATGATTCAGTAGCTGAATATCTTCCGTGACGATCTCTAGTCCAAAAAAGACTGTTTGTAGTATAGACTTGATCTTTCCATTCTGCAAGTTATGCCATATTTACAATAAATAGTGTAATCTCTTTTGCAGGCATTACGATTTTCAAGCCGAAGCTACTCATCACAACGTGATTTAAATGTGAGTATTGCTAAAATAATATCATGAAATAGTGGCTCCAAACTAGCAGTATGCTTATTTTATAAAGACGTAGTATTTATCTATTACAGGTGTGTCAAATTTGCAGCGTCACGTCATGTGATGTATTGCAACTTTTCCCCCTTCGCTAAACCGGGGGCGAGGCACACCACATGATGCATCTGGCCCATGGCCCACAAGTTTGACACTCCTGCTTACTAGCTGTAATTAGAAAAGCACAGGCAAGATCAGTATATCATTGCATGTAGTTTTGTCCTAAAGGCACTGGATGCATTTGTTTCTATATAGAAATATAGTAAGCAGTACTAAATTGTTAGTTTTGTGCATTTCTAAAACTACATTGCTTTCTCAAACCTGTGATGCCAAAATACGCCAAATGATGTCCAGAATGTCACAGATGCTTTTACTATTGCAGGAAATCTAGACTACTTATAATTAGACTCACCTATATTGTCATAAAACTTTACTTTTTTTTCTTAATCCTTGAAATTATTAATACATTTAAATCATCATGCTTTATGACCCTCTCTCGAAAGAGCTAAAGAGAAGCTTTCTATTATATGGTTTAGGTTGTTTAATTAACAACTCTAATTTTGCTGAGAAGTTACTGTACTGCAGGGTTGTCAAACTCGATTTCATTGAGGGCCGCATCAGGTTTGCGTTTGACCTCGAGGGAGGCAGAGGGGCGTGACCAAGGTGGGAATGACCAGCTCAATGTCACTCATCAGCTCTCCCGGGTTGCATGTTTGGCCGTGATGGCCTCCTGCAGCCCTCTGCCAGCGAAAACAACTTGGGGAGGCCACAGACGGCTCCCCCACAAGGTCCCTTTTCGCTGGCAGAAGCACTACGGGCTGGTCTTTTCCAGGGTGGGCCGGCAGGCCAGATCTAAGCACCCCACGGGCCAGATCCAGCCCCCGGGCCTTGAGTTTGACACTCCTGGTGTACTGCATTTGAATAAATAGATTTGTATTGGTTCAATAATTAACTATGCACTGAATATTCTTAGAATCTAAAGTATGATACTGAAAGCACTTTCAGTTAAACCAATGTAATGCTTTGCTCATCAGGAGGTAGTTATTGTGAGTGCTGTCCGGACACCAATCGGATCTTTCCAAAGTTCCCTTTTCTCACTGCCTGCCACTAACCTTGGTGCCATTGCAATTAAAGGAGCAATTGAAAAAGCAGGTATGTAAGAAAGCTTTACTCTTGCTTTATTCCCATCATTTAATCTTCACTAATTTTACCAGTGAAGATGATGGAGCTAGTTGAGATGGCGAAAATGACAGTTTTGATCAGAGAAAAAACATTAATTCATTTTCAATGTTGATTAGAAACCCCTTCTGGACTTATTGCATGAAATAGAAAAAGTAAAATTTTGATAATGGTAGAAACAATAAAAGTTGCAGGTAGTCCTTGACTTACGACCACAATTGAGACTGTAGTTGTGATAGTAAGTCATGAGGTAGGCTATCATGTGACTGTGCCTAGTTTTATGACGTTTTTTGTGGTGGTTGTTATGTGAATGTTAAGCAAACCCATTCTTTACTATGGTGCATTTTTTTGCCAGAAGCAAATGCTGGTTTCTGGCAAAAACATAAATCACGGTCATATGGCTGTTGTTGCAAACAGTCATTAATGTGGGCAGTTTGCCAAGCACCCAAAATGCAGTAATGTGACTGTGCTTTGGGGGGGGGGGGGGGAAGAAACCACTGTCCGAAGTTCAAGTTTGGGCTGCATGTACCTTTTTTTTTGAGTCCATTATAACTTTGATTGGTCACTAAGCGGCCAATCAAAAGTCACAGACTACCTATAAACTATAACAGTGTAAGGTCAATTTAAATTTATACTTATAATTCTTGTAAAAAAAAATAAAAATTTTTAAATATATTTTTCTTCTTTCTGCATTTTTGACTTCGTTCGCTCTTTACTTTTCTTTCTCTCTTAATTATTAGGTCTTATTTTTTCTTTAAAAATTCAATAAAATTGTCCTTAAAAAATCTCATCAATTTTACCAATAGTAATAGCAATAGCATTTAGACTTATATACTACTTTACAGTGCTTTACATCCCTCTCTAAACAGATTACAGAGTCAGCATATTGCCCCCAACAATCTGGGTCCTCATCTACCTTGGAAAGATGGAAGGCTGAATTAACCTTGAGTCAGTGAGACTTGAACTGCTAAACTGCTGGCAGTCAGCAGAAGCAGCCTGCAATACTGCACTCTTAACCACTGCACTATCCGTGGCTCATAATACCAAAAATACCAGTTATAACTGTATATACTGTACTTTTGCTTCTAAGATTCCTTTCTTTCTTAATCTTTTTTTTCCGGATTATATAAAACGGTTACTTGAAAGGGGCCAAACAATCTCCTTGTTTTTATCTGAAAGGTAAGAAAGAACATCAGTAAATTGAATTCTATAGTTTTGAACAGAAGTTTAGATAGCAGAAGACTTCTTTAGCTGCACGATTGATATATTTCACAGGGAGCTTTCTGGAAGATTCCAACCTTGAATTGCTGAATTTTGCACATCCTGTTTTCTGAGGAAACACAGGTTACAGGTGTAGAGAACTAATTTTGAATCTTTACTGGATTTACAGTGCAAGGCTATCCCTTCCATAATTATCCTACACATTTCTCTAATTGTTATTAGGTATCCCTTCTCAAGAAGTGAAAGAAGTATATATGGGAAATGTTATCCAAGCTGGAGAAGGACAGGCTCCTGCAAGACAAGCGACCCTTGGTGCCGGTACAATGATTCTTTTTATTATTGTTCTGACCCAGCCTTAGCAGAAGCAAGAAACGGACTCCTTGTCATGAAAAACTCCTCTTTATTTAGCTCTTGTGAATTAATTTGTATTTACCCACTGAAAAGTCCAGGCTATAGTCCTTCAAGGAGTTAACTGCAGTACAGACCTTAGCGGTTCCTTGAGATAATTGCAAGGCTGTGAACTCCCAGCCGAAAGGCTGCAAATTAAGTTCTGGCAAGGAGTCTTTGTGACACGAAACACAATGAGCAGAATCTTTAGAAATACAAACTGTTGTCTCCTATGACAGCCACTCCCCTTTCCTTCTATTTATTCCCCAGCCAGGGAGGGGCCATTCAGTGTCCACTTGTGCTTTGCTCCCGAGTCGACTCCTTATCCCCTGTTGCTTTCCTCTCCTGATTGCTCTGAGCATACATGCATCTGGAACAGGCTCCAGCTGTTCTTCTTCCTCACTTATCTTGGCTTCCAAAGGCAGCTGCCTCTCCGGTGGCTGGGAAATGTCGGACGGCCCTGGGTCTATCTCTGCGCCCAGAACTGGCTCAAGTTCCTCCCCAACCTCATTGTCCGAGTCTGCTGCCAGCTCCGCATGTATCTTAGATTTATTTCAGTAAATGAAAATGTTTTAAATGCAGTTAGGCAGTCTCTCAAGGTCCGTTTGCGTATGCTAAAAAAGGAGATGTTTTTGTGATAGGTCATATTTACATTTTGCTTACAGTTCTTTTTATGATTGTCTTATTAGTTTATCTTTATTTGGCATAGGCTTACCAGTTTCTACTCCTTGCACAACTGTCAACAAAGTTTGTGCTTCTGGAATGAAATCTATTATGATGGCAGCCCAGAGCTTGATGTGTGGGAGTCAGGTAGGCTATTCTGTACTTTCATGATTTGTGGATATATATGAACTTGAAACTTCTTTATTTCGAAGTAAAGAAAGCTACAATTCTCAGTCTACAAATGACCATGGTTGGTTAAAAAAGTCTAGTGAATTAATTCTTGAACTGATACTCTGAATATCAAATGAAAAGTAACAACTGGAAGATTAGAAAAATACTTCTATGTTGTCGACTGATTTTTTTTTTTAATGTGTAATTTATCCTTTTTTTTTGGAAAGGCTATTTTTACTGCTAACCAAATACATTTCAGCATTTCATAATTTACAAAAATCGACAACATTTTATGCCCAATTTGATACTTTGTTGATAAATAAATGAGCATGTTATATGTTTAAGTGATTTTTAGATTTTTTGGTCTGTTTATTTGGTTTGATTTTTTTTTTTATTTTGGTACATTGTTTTTGTACATTGTTTTATCGGTATTTCTTTAAAAAAAAATATTGCAGAACAATAAAATAAGACTTAGTGTTACATATAGGCCTTTCAGGTTTTGCCTGCAAGGGGATACAAAACTTAAATCCTTGCTTGCACTAGTAGACTTCTGCTATCCATAGGGCTCTTTATTTAGGTCCTTTTCTATTTCGGCACCCTTAAAATCTTCCGCATATGGTTGAGGGGCCTCTGGAGATATTTGCAAGTGACGTATTCTCGATTTCTGCTCCATCATGGAAATTTTTCTGGTGGTGGAAGTGTACAACTGGATTCAAATCCAAGTATCATCTTTTAATGACTCCATAATCCCTTGCTGGGTGGAATCTGGGTAACTGAATGGAGCTAGCATTTTAATGGCCAGATGCCCTTCCTGTCACCAATGTAGAGTTTTGTTCAGTAGATATATTCTCAGTGTGCCCAGAGAGAGAAATATCTGCCTCTACCTAAGATCGAACTCACAGCCTCCTGATTGTGAGGAGAGAGCTCCACCTCTAGGCCACCGTACCACACCATTCCTCCATTCAGTTCCAAGTATCTCTTTTCATATTGTTAAATTAAATGCATATGTGTGTCTGTATGTGTATATGCTTAAATAGCTGTAAAATCCTCTGAACAGGATGTGATGGTGGCTGGTGGGATGGAAAGCATGTCAAACGTCCCCTACACCATGACCAGAGGAACAACGCCTTATGGAGGAGTAAAGCTTGAAGATTTGATTGTCAAAGATGGCTTGACAGATGTTTACAACAAGATCCACATGGTAAACGCTAAAGTCTTGCGACTATATTTCATTTTAAACTTCTAAATACTTTTGAATTATTTTTGAACAAAAACAAATTGCTATAGTTCATTTAAAACAGGGGTTCCCAAACTTGGCAACTTTAAGACTTGTGGACTTCAACTCCCAGAGTTCTCCAGCCAGCTGGAGAATTCTGGGAGTTGAAGTCCACAAGTCTTAAAAGTTGCCAAGTTTGGAGACCTCTGATTTAACATGTAGTTTTTCCCCAATCCTGCTGGCACAGAGCATTTTTGGGTGGAACTGCATCTTATAGAATGGTGCCTTACCCAGAAAGCAACAGTCATAGAGTTTTTCTTTTCCTATTTTAATCACATATCCTAATGTCATTATTTTCTAATTGCTGGCCATTTATATGAAACAGGGCTGGAAAACAATTGCTCAAAGCGTTTCGGCAAATGGCTATTAATAGGAATGGGAGAATTCAGCAAACAAGCATTTTGTAAACCTCCCAGAGTTTCTGGGAGTTGAGCAACGTATCAATTTTAATAATAAAATAATAAAAATAATTTTGAGTGCCAGCCTCTTTTGAAATTGTTCCCACAAAGTTCATAGAGTTAGGTGATCTTGGGGGCTTCTCGGAGCTCCCTTATTACACCGCTCCTGTGTGAGCTGCATTGGCTCCCGGTGGCCTTCCGGGTGCGATTCAAGATGTTGGTGACCATCTTTAAAACGCTCCATGGCTTAGAACCCGGGTACTTGCGGGACCGCCTACTGCCACCATCGGACTCCCGCTGGCGGCCCCGAGGGTGCGGGCCTTCTCTGTGGGAGCACCTTCCCTTTGGAATGAGCTACCTACGGAGATGTGAGCCATTGCTGACCTGCAAGCCTTCCGACGCACACTAAAGACCCACCTTTTCCAGCAGGCCGGTCTGGCCTAATGTTACGAGAAGGGTTTTAAATTTGTAACTTTAATTTTTAAATTTTATTGGGTTTTATTGGCTTCACAGTTTTTAATTCAGCCATTTATTTAATAACTTTTAAATTTATTTTAACTTTTCTGATTGTATGTTTTTATTATAGCTGTTCACCATCCCGAGTCCCTTTTTGGGAGAGGGAGGTGGTATATAAACTAACTAACTAACTAACTAACTAACTAACTAAATAAATAAATAAAGTTCATAGAGTTAGGTGCCTGGTATTCCATTGTCACATAGGCACAGTTGTATCTTTTATTTGGACACTATCATTTGCTACTAGGACATGGCTATACAAGCTGTTTAGATAGACTCTAATATCCAAATAGGTAGGGGATGCAGTGGCTCAGTGGTTAAGACACTGAGCTTGTCGATCAGAAAGTTCGGCAGTTCTAATCCCTAGCGCCGCGTAATGGAGTGAGCTGCCGTTACTTATCCCAGCTTCTGTCAACCTAGCAGTTTGAAAGCATGTAAAAATGCAAGTAGAAAAATAGGGACCACTTTGTTGGGAAGGTAACATTTCGTGCGCCTTCGGTGTTTAGTCATGCTGGCCACATGACCGCAGAGATGTCTTCGGACAGCTCTTCGGCTTTTTAACGGAGATGAGCACCGCCCCCTAGAGCTGGAAACAACTAGCACCTATGTGCGAGGAGAACCTTTACCTTTAATATCAAAATATTGGTTATTTTCTTCACAATACAAGAGACTTTTAAAAAGTGCTGTGAATGTTATTTTTCTGCTTTAAGAGTTTAAAAAAAGATTCCCCCCCCAGTTAGCTTATTTGTGGGAACAAACAGACAAAAACTTATTTTGTTTAGTTAGAAGCTGTTAATACTTTAGAGATACTAGAGACAAAATCTCTGCTACCATGAATAGACATGGAGTTGGTGGTTTACAATCTTCTAAAATTACCTGAAAGGCTAAAGCTTTTTTTGCTGCAGTAATTTAAAAGCCTTCTATTCAAATATTTTTTATTACTTTACCTATTGGGTTGTAATTAAAACAAGTAGTCCTTGAGTTATGACCAGTAGTAACTCCTCACAGTTGTAGCTCGCGATAGTCGTGAAATGGATGGTCACACGACCAATCTGATTTTTATGACCTTTTTTGCACTGGTTGTTAAGTGAATTATGATCATTAAGTGAATTGGTGGTTATTCTCCACTGGGGTTATTAAACAAACAGATGATTCACTATGCTGCAATTTTGCCAAAAACTGGAAGTAAATGCCAGTCTTTGGCAAAAATTTTGCCAAAAACTGGAAGTAAATGCCAGTCTTTGGCAAAAATATAAAATGTGATTATGTGTCCATGGCACATTGTAAATGGCCAGAAATGTGGTCTGATTGCCAAGCATCTGTATTGTGAACATGTGACAACGAGAGAAGGCACCAACAGTCAGAACTTAGAATCTGGGTCATATGAAACACTCAGGTGGGTCTGTTGAATGGTTGTTAAGCGATCAATCTAAGTTAAGAACTGCCTGTACAATTTAAACTTCCAGTGAATATGAGCAAAGGAAGTTTAAAATAGTTAGTACAGATACTATACATATACTACACATAAGTTCATTTATGCAGTTAAATTATCAATTGCTGAAAATGTTTTAGTTCAAAGCTGCTATCCATTATCTTATAGTACATGTGGTTTGAATTAATCTTAAATTTCATTAGGAATTTAAGATTAATTCAAACCACATGCTCTAATTAAATCATAAGCAGCATGAGATATGTAAATGATCTCTACACTTTAAATAAACAAATAAATAAATAAAATAAAAATAAATAAACTTTACAAAGCCTTATACTTCCTATTTTTTTTCACTGCCCCAGGGTAATTGTGCTGAGAATACTGCTAAGAAATTTTCTATATCACGGGAAGATCAAGATACTTACGCTATAAAATCCTATACCAAAAGCAAGGAAAGTTGGGAATCTGGAATATTTGCAAAAGAAATTGTGCCTGTTACTATTTCTCAAAAAGGTAGTATGGATTAATATACAATATCTTTTCCATTTTAAATTGTTTTGATACATGGCATGCTTCATTTTTCAAATGTGAAATCCAATATAGTAGTAATAGAATGGATAAGAGGACTTTATTTTCCTTAACTGTTATTTGACTGATCTCCAGCATTAATACATATTTGAAGAATTATAAGTAAAATTTAATTTAAACCAGATTTTCTGATTTTGATGATTTCAGTGCCTTAACTTAAATCAACCCACTCATATACTAGAGCAATGGAACATGAGATGAACAGGGCAAGAAATGACATGATTCTTATATGTTCAGCTGTCCTTTGGAAAATAAGAAAATGTTAATGTCCAGCAGGTCACTTGAAAGAGCCTTTGTGCTGAATTGGACTTTGTGGTCAAAGTTTCAAATATTTTTTTACTAAACATTACGCCGTCTTTGGTCTGATCTAAGTATGGTATATAAAATCATACCTGTCAGTGAATACTTCAGCTTCAACCATAACAACACAAGAGCACACAATAGATACAAACTCAAGGTTAACCACACCAAACTTGATTGCAGGAAATATGACTTCAGCAACAGAGTGGTCAATGTCTGGAATACTCTACCTGACTCTGTGGTTTCTTCCCCAAACCCCAAAAACTTTAACCTTAGACTGTCTACTATTGACCTCACCCCTTTCCTAAGAGGTCTGTAGGGGGCATGCATAAACGCACCAATCGTGCCTACCATCCCTGTCCTACTGTTTCTTTTATTTTTTTTATATGTACCCATTTCATGTATTCATAACTATGTATATACTTATACCTATTATCTTGTAAGCGATTGACAAATAAAATTAAATAAATAAATAAATAAAATAAATAAACAAACAAACAGAATCTTTACTTTAGGGAAACCAGACACTGTGGTTAAAGAAGATGAAGAATACAAGCGTGTGGATTTTAGTAAAGTTCCAAAATTGAAGGCGGTTTTCCAAAAAGAAAATGGTAAGATTTGACGACCATTTATAATGTGCTAAAATTTATTTCAGATATTGACTGTCTGTGGTATATTCAAGAGTCTTCTCCAGGTTCAGTGGTATCAATATTCTTGCTTGCTTGCTTCTTCAAAGCTTCCATAGAGTGTCATACATTCAAGAATACGAATATCTTTTGCAAAGCCTTCATGACTACAGAGTAGTGTTGGCAGCATATTTCTTGATTGATTGCTTGTTTAAGATTATGCCAGCTATGTTGGATTTAGGCTGCTGTACATTTTATAGCAATAGCCCTTAGACTCATACAGCACTTCATAGTGCTTTACAGCCCTCTGTAAGCAGTTTACAGAGTCAGCATATTGCTCCCGACAAGCTGGGTTCTCATTTTACCAACCTTGGAAGACGAATCAACCTTGAGGCTGGTGAGATTCGAACTGCCAAATTGGAGGTAGCCGACAATCAGCAGAAACAGCCTGCAGTACTGCACCATCATTTGACACCAGGTGAAGGAGGAATTGATAACACTATAGGATAGTGCTTCTCAATTTTTTCCTTTATTGCTCTAAGCAATTTATCAGAAAGCCATTATTTATATGTCCCTGCTATGATTGGATAATTGGTTTATGTGTTATCACCCAAAGAAAAACCACTTTTACCCAATGTTTGATTAGTTTGCCCAGATTTAGGAAGCACCATTGTAGGGGAATGCATTGTGCTTAAATTGCTCTTCCTAGTAAATTGTTTTTCCCTAATGAATTTTTTTCCAGGAACAGTCACTGCTGCCAATGCTAGTACACTGAACGACGGAGCAGCTGCTTTGGTGCTGATGACTTCAGAAGCAGCCAAAAGACTGAATGTGAAGCCATTGGCTAGAATAGTAGGTGAGGATTGTCCTTCCCTTTGGTAAAATCATCCTATATAGATAGACCTCGACTTATAACAGTTCGTTTAGTGACCATTCGAAGTTACAATGGCAGTGAAAAATGTGACTTTAGAAGCATTTTTCACACAATCATTGCGGCATTCCTGTGGTCATGTGATCAAAATCCAGATGTTTGACATCTGACTCATATTTATGACTGTTGTGTCCCAAGGTCATGTGATCTCCAGACAAGCAAAGTCGATGGGCAAGTCAGATTCAATTAACAATCATGCTATTGTAACAACTGCAGTGATTCACTTAACAACTGTGGCAAGAAAGGTCATAAAGTGGAGCAAAATTCACTTAACAAAAATATCTCACTTAACAACAGAAATTTTGGGTTCCATTAGGTTCCATTGTTCCAAAATTTCTGTTGTTAAGTGAAATATGGGTTTTTTTTCCTATTTATTTATTTTTATTTTAATTATAAGAATACAACATGGTTCATCCATTCTGACATTAACCATTGTTATACATATATAAATTTTACTTCACCATTTACAATCCTCTTGTTTGATACATTGTATACTAATTATTCTAATAATCATAGCTACTTACGTTCCGACCTTGCCTTCTTCTATGCACCCACTGATAGAATTTATTCCATGTTTCATAGTACTCAGATTCCCCCTTGTTTTTTTAATTCTAGAGTTAACCTGTCCAATTCTGCACAGGCCACAATTTTCCTTATTATCTCTGTTTCTGGCAGTTTGCTTTCCTTCTTCCAGTATTAGGCACATATTTTCACATGTGGTGGACCTGCAATGCTGTAAAAAAGTATTGGAGACTGATCCAGACACGGGTGGAACAAATGATGGGAGAGTGTATTCCATTTAAGCCAGATTTTTTTCTCCCAGGAATAATACCAGAAGGATATGGGAAGGATTTAATTTATCTAATAGTTACATGTGTTGGCGGCGGCTAGAATAATATATGCGCAATACTGGAAGTGATATATTTGTTAACTGAATTTCATATATCCCTGAGTAAGACAGGTGGTGGATGTCTTCTTTTCGTTTTGTTTTATCTGTGGATTAGGCAGGAAGGACAGATTTTTTTTTTATCAAGTGGTTTCAACCAATTGCAATTTTTCCAAAAGCCATTTTAAAAAAAAATGAGGCTTTGGAACTTTTCAATGCAAGTTCTCTTGCACGGACTTTTTAAAATATCTTTTAAGGAATGAACTCTGAAATTGTGCTCCTGATAGAGGCATCATTGCCAGAATAACATTCAATATTTTGAGTAAGCAAAGCAACATTTGACAAAATGTTTCTTTTCTAATTCATGTTTCTGTTCTTCTGCAGGTTTTGCAGATGCTGCTGTTGATCCTATTGATTTTCCCATTGCACCAGCACAAGCTGTTCCTAAGGTGACCATCTCTACCATTGCTCTACCTTCATTTAGTTGCTCATTTAATTCTGCCTTTCAGTCTTCATTCGAAATGTAATATAACAGAATTTAAAATTAATTTCTAAAATAGATTATCTGGTCTAGGTTTAAAAACCAATCTAAAAAATTAAAAAATGTAGGATTAACTACTTAGTGTTGGTGATTTGGAATTGAGTGAACCATAGCATTTTAGTTCTGGTTAGTTTTGGAGAAATTAATACCAGATTGTATTTGAACAACTGGAATAAAGTAATCAAGTAACAAAGCGACACTGGCATACGATGCATAGTATCTAATTTAAGTTAATGTAATATTTTTCGCTCACATTCTACTTTAAGACTGTTGATCAAATGGGTCCATTTACAGTAGCATCTAGTCTAATGAAAAATTTTAAAGACGTCAAAAAACTTGTCTTGTAAATATCATTATATTATGTAATATTTTAATTTCCCAATATGTATGCTTTGGTATTTCAATGGATTTTGCTGTTTGGATTAACTGCTGTCTTTGTAAATTATTTGTTCTTGTTCTCTGACATTTATTTATTATATGTTCTGTGTCCTGCAATGATCCAAAACCATTTATTGACAATCAATTGTATCCTCCTTTTTAGAATAATTAAAAAGAAAATAAAAGGACAAGAATTGGGACTGGAATTTATATCACTAAGTGACACAGTTGTAAAGTGTGACATCATGTAACTACGCTACTTAGCGATGATAGTTCCAACATTTCTGGTTGCCATTATTAAGTGAATCCCATGTTATACATGACATCACGTCACCATTTTTGACCTGCTGACTTCCCTGTTAACTTTGCTTATTGGAAGCCAGCAATGACGGTCACAAATGGAGAGATCATGAGATTGTGGGATATTGCAAAGTTGTAATTGCAAGCTGGTCATTGGCCCCTTGGTTGTGATCATGTGACCACCGGGACACTGATAGCCAGAATTTTGAGGACTGGTCATAAATACCACTTGTTCAGTGTCATTGTAAGTTTGACTGGTTGCTGAATGAATAGTCATTAAGTGAGGGACACTTGAATTCCTTTATCATAATTGAACTATATCCCCATAGATTTAGGCCATTATTGGCTTTACAACTTTGCAAGGATGAGAATCTATTTAGACTGCCTAATTTTAAAATGGGGGTCTTCAAAACTCGACAGTTTTAAGACTTGTGGACATCAACTCCCAGAATTCCTCCTCCAGTCATGCTAGCTTAGGAATTCTGGGAGTTGAAGTCCACAAGTCTTAAACTTGCCAAGTTTGAAGACCCTTGTTTTAAAAGCTAATGGATTTCAGCTTAGATAGATGGAATTATTATCTGTAGCCCAGGGCTGTGTTTGTGTGGTTTTCAGCATTTTCTAAAATTTGATTCTATTTTTTCCCATTGTAATTAAGTTTCAGAATCTGGGTTTTTAGCGCCGAGGTTGTGAGTTTTTATTTCGTCTTTTCTGCTTTTTTCTTAAATTCTGTGCGGGTCATGATCTGCTCATAAAATTCTGGTAGTAAAGCAAATAGTATAAATGTTATCTGTACATACATGCCTATTTTTAAATAATGGTGTTTTTCCTTTCAGCTACTTGCTCAGACAGGACTCAAAAAGGAAGATATTAAAATGTGGGAAATCAACGAAGCATTCAGTGTTGTTGTCCTAGCTAACATTAAAATGCTAGACATTGATCCACAGAAGGTAAATATTCATGGAGGAGCAGTTTCTTTGGGACACCCAATTGGGTAAGTAAAAAAAATACATTACCTGGTGGTGGGAAATAACAATTCTTGTATAGGTAGTCCTCAATTTATGACTGTAATTATCCCATCATAACTCATGCTAGTCATTAAGTGATTAATCATGTGAATGCATCTAATTTTATGACCTTTATTGTGGAAGTTAACCAATGGATACTTTTTGACAAAAACTGGAAGTAAAGGCCAATTTCAACAAAAAAACGTCATAAATTGTTGGGTCAAGTGCCCAAAATATAATCACAATTTATTTCACATTTTTGATCTGCCCATCTCCCTGAAGTCCCCTAACTCTCAAAAGCTGCCTTTTTTGCGACTATTTAATATAACCCAATACTGGCTTTTTATTGAGATCCTTGCAATGAATTTATATAACTCACAATTAGCATATCTTATACTGATTTTATCTCAGAGCAATATTTGAAATAGAGCTCATGTTGCATACTTGTTCTTAGCAGATTGTAAAATGCTACATCGAAAATATTCACAAGCTATTACTCAGATTTAAAAAATATTTTAGAGGTTAGGGAACTAAGTACCTCCAAATATTTCTAATATTAATTTGCATTTGCCCAGTGTCCAGTAACACTAATTATGGGAGATGAACTGGAGAAAGATTGGACAACAGCTGACTGCATATATCCTAAAATGTTGTAAGGCATATTGGAAAAATAAGTTCTCAGTTGTGCCAGAATTACAATTCATCTAATTAGTACTTACTTGGGAAAACTAGAAGAATAATAGGAGCACTAACCATTACTTGCTAGACTTTGTCTTTGAACTCAAAAGCAGTTGAATTATCTTTGTAGTAGTAGTAAAGCTATGACTTTCCAGAGATTTTTACACTGGATCTTTGAATTTGTTGCTTGAGATAATAGGAATCTAGTGGCTGTACGTTCTTCACCCCTGCTCTAGTGTATCTCAGCCTGGAACATGGTGCAGTGTACGAGTCATCTGAGAATCATTGTTTTTCAGCTCTGCATTAGATGAAACAGTGATCTCACCCAGTACAAAGCAGTTCTATTTTAGGGTCCGTATGCCCTGTCATTCTACAACTCTTAACAGCTTTTGCATGGTAATCTCTTTTTCCTGCTCTCTGCCTTTCATTTTGACACCTCCACATCTTGTCTTCTCCTCCTGGGGCCCAACATATCATTGTGAGAAAGGAAGTGAAGCTATCTGAATTAAATTCACTATAGCAATAGCACTTACTTATATACCGCTTTAAAGTGCCTTAACAGCCCTAAGTGGTTTACAGAGTCAGCCTATTGCCCCCAACAATTTGGGTCCTCATTTTATCCACTTCGAAAGGATGGAAGGCTGAGTCAAACCTTGAGCCTGGTGGGATTTGAACCGCCAAATTGCAGGAGTAGCTTGTAGTACTGCACTCTATTGCATCACCAAGGCTCCCTAGCCTTATAGGAAGTATATACCCGTATTTTTCGCTCCATAAGACGCACTCCCCCCGCCCCCTCCCCCCCCACAAAAAAAAAAAAAAAGAAGTGGGTGAAAATGTCTGTGTATCGGTGCAGGTCCTTTGGTGAATAGCAGCCAGGCCATAGCGGCAGGTCCTTTTACAGTGCTGAACCCCGCCTCTTCTTTGTCTTTGCCCGCCACTTCTGTCTCTTTTCCGCATGCAGGAGTCAATAGGCAGAGCTGGCACATGAGAGGACCCTGCCTGATATTTTTCTTATTTTCCTCCTCTAAATCTAAGTGGGTCTTACGGTCAGGTATGTCTTGTAGTGCGAAAAAAAAAACAATACTTAAAACGGACTAACAACACTTGTTTACACAGTATAAGCTGAAAAAGACGGTATTCCGACTTGAAACTTTTTTCTTCTTCTCTATTTCAGGATGTCTGGTGCAAGAATAGTTGTTCACATGACTCATGCCCTGAAACAAGGAGAACATGGCCTTGCTGGCATTTGCAATGGTGGTGGTGGTGCCTCTGCAATATTGATCCAAAAGTTATAGGTTCTGATCTCAAGCTCTAAGGCTCAACTTACGAATAGCTGTTACAACCGTGATTGGAATTGCAGTATAGAGGATTAATTTGTCTGCCATTGTTAAACAGAATTATGTCTTTTTATTATAGCATGTTTTCATGCAAAATGTTTTTTATATCTTGGACCATAAAGCACATTATCACCCGATGCTGCAGCTATAGAGCAGCTACTTTAGATACTAATCATTTGTCCTACTCTCATCACTGAATTGTAGACATTCTTTTGCTCTTCTCCCTTTGCCTCCTAGAATGAGGGCAGTGGGTTGTGCCATGCGTAATTTTGCCCTAAAAACAACTGCTGGGCTGGAGGAAGATCATATAGAAGTAACACTGGATTATGTTTCCGCAATTAGTAGAAATAAACAAGAAGAGCTATTGAATAAATATTTACTATACAACAATAATGAATTGGTTTCTTATTCTAACTCGAGGACTTAGGCCAATCACAACTTGTGTTGAGTGTCAAGCTTTTTTAAAAAATAGCATTTTGAAGTTAGTATAGTATAGTACGGTACGGTACAGTACAGTGGTGGGATTCATTTTTTTTTACCACCGGTTCTGTGGGCATGTCTTGGCGGGCGTGGCAGGGGAAGGATACTGTAAAATCTCCAGTCAAAGGTGGTATTTGCCGGTTCTCTGAACTACTCAAAATTTCTACTACCGGTTCTCCAGAACTGGTCAGAACCTGCTGAATACTACTCTGGTATAGTATAGTAAATTGAAAAATGATCTTTGCCACTGAGTAGCTCTTCTAAAAACTTATCTCTATATACTTGCTTATATTTGTAACTGAGGAAAGTGTAAAGAAAACCTTTTAACTTGTAATAGCAAATCACATTCTAGAAAAACAATTCCAGATAGTTAGATGGCAATTGGACTATAAACAAGAGTTGAAAGAGCAGTTAAGGACTTATATCCAGATGGTTTCTGCACAACACAGCTTCAATCTAATCTATATAGAATTGCCCATAAAAAAACAGTGATGAGTTATATAACTACTTTGCTCATTCATCTTCATACATATTTCAATATGGCAAAAGAAAGTAGAAGCAGGGATTCAATTTTTAACATGTACAACAATATTTTTTTGCTTATGCAAATTTTGATAAGAGTTTTTCAGTGAAAGATTAAAATAAGGTTGAAGATAGCATCCTGTCCACTGTGAGATATAAAACGGTCTTTATTGCTGAAACCTCTTGAAAAATACTTTTCATGTGTGGAAGTACACAGACTGAATTGTTAAACAGCTAAAATGCTATTTTTGAATTCTTGGTAGAGTCATTTTTAAATATCTGGTAGATGTTGATTATAAATACCCAACCTAAAGCAAAGTGAACCAAGCTATATTTACAATTCCTTGTAGTTTTAATTGAATGCAAAATCATTACTGCTGTTACCCTCTTAGTACATTCAAGGCTAAAAAAAGTGAGCCTTGTATGTACATGCCTGACAATTTACAACCAGAGAAATGAGGATTTTACATTATATAAGAAAGTTACTGAGTAGAACGATTTTTAAGATTCTCCTCAGATCCCAAAGATTTCTTCTCCTGCAAGGACAAGGTGCAAGCATGCAACAAGAACTATACTGATTGAGCAGTTCTGCTTTTCCACTCATGCCGTTTTAATTGTGTGAGATACCCACTACTGCAAATGATGTCACATCCTTGGGATATATATTTAAATTTTCACTTGCTTAAACAAGTTAATAAGCAAGGGTTTATCAAAATTAAATCTGTATCCCTAAAGGCAAAAAAACACATCCCTAACTAAATTCTGTTGTGTAAATTAGAAGCCTCTTAAGATATCTATGTATAGTAAGAGAGTTGAAAAGTATTTATTATGATAGATTACAGCTAAAGGAAAAAAACAGAAAAGGAAACCGGAAAGTTCTCAATACAAAATTAGTTGAGGTTTTCTTAAGTATTACAATATATACTCAAAGATAAGCCCACCATGGATAAGCTGAACCCAATTTTTGAGGGGCTGCTTTTTTGATGCCTACTGTAAATTCTCAGATTATCTGTAAGTATATACAGTAAATTCATCCAAATCCAACTGTATGAAGTTGATTTGATTAAACCATGGGGTCCAATCCTAGGCACACAATCTAAAAATAGAGAACAATTCAGCGGTCTTGGTTCTAGGCGTCTTTAGGATAAGAGGTGTCTGACACCATGAAACCCCGCTAAAACAATTCTAGAAGAACATAGTCAACACTTGGTGTTAATAAAAGTAACATTTTGTTCTTTTACAACTTGTAAATCTGTACAATAATTACATGACAAAATAAACTACAAATTTAACATAGAATCTTTAAAGGCTCACTTAGAAAACACCCATTAAGTTCTTTAGATCCAGGATGATTTTCGTTTCAGAAGTTGAATTTTGATGGATTACGCAATATAATCTTAAACTTGTTCTCCTCTTCATCGTGCTGAAGAACATCTGTGCTTGAAGACAGCTGGCATTTATTCATCATAATGCAATGATAATAAAAATTTATCCACATCCATTTCTGCAGGAAAGGCAATTGGTAATTTCTTTTGCTGAAAAAGAAAATGTTTTAAGATATATAAAAATATTTATGACTAAAAATCTCCATAGAACAGATCATTTAAGCTCTCATCTCCAGCAATGCCTATGTTCAAAAGCATCAAAAAAATTTCTTCTGATAGTAAGACTGCCTCATGCTCCATTTTTTAACTTCTGTAAGATGTATGCCAGGTAGCACAAGGAATTATTCATAGGAGTTAACAGCACGATCCCTTATGCCATGGGTGTCAAACTCACCACATCAGGTTGCAGTCACATGTTTCATGACGTTTTTCCAATTCACGAGCTGGAGTAGGCGTGGCCTGGGCGTGACGCATCCGGCCTGCAGGCTGCCAATTTGACACCCCTGCCTTATGCATTCTAAACTAATTGCAGATTTAAGATTTTAAGAATTAAGCTTCAGCCTTAAGCACTATTGTCAGTATCTTAAGCACTAAGCAGTTTAGTTAACAGCTGTTTCATACCAAGCAGTGAGGATATATTACTACTATAAGTAAACTCTTATTCTATATCAAAATGATTGATATTTTCCAATTTTATACCTTTTAGGAAGGAGTTACTTTTAGTCCTGTCTTAGCCAAATCCTTATCCTGAAAATGGCCTATCAATGGATAGAAAAGAGAAAGGAAGTGTACCATAAACAGTGACAAAGTCATGAGGAGGATTTTCTTCCCCGAAGTATATGAATACAAGTAGGAATTATAGGGAAGAGGTTTCTTGTCCACCTTCCGTAGAATACATTGGAATGTTTCCCATAATTGGCTGTTAAGGGGTTAATTGAGCCAATTTGGTGCAATGGTTAAGGCACTGGCTAAAAACCAGGAGATCATGAATTCTAATCCTTCCTTAGGCATGAAGCCAACCGAATGACCTTGGTCTAATCTCACTCTCTCAGCCCTAGGAAGAAAGCAAGGGCAAACCACTTCTAAAATCTTGCAAAGAAAACTATGATTCAAAGGCACAGAAGGACAAACTGAGGGATTGCTACTCTTCCATATGTAGTTCTCTATCAGTATAGGAATAATGTCATGCTGTTAAATAAAAAAAAACTGGTTACCTTTATTTTCTTTTTTTTAATGGGCAATGCAAAATTCTGAACATCCTTTTTACTGGTAGTCCGGGAATTCTTTTCACAATCCACAGAGTCTTCCTGCTTTCTTTTTTTAGTTGCACTTCTTATAGACTTAAACTGTTGAGTATTGTCCTTCAGTGGAGTAGCTGTACTAGTCCTTGCAATAGCGGCGCGTGAAAGTATCATCAAAGTGTGGGCAGCCATGCTAACGCTGTTTTCACTACCCGTTTCACTTGCTGGGCTACAAGCCGGCAGATCAGGAGTAGCTGGAGGAACCATGATCCTTGGTGTTGTACTATCTTCACTATACCTTTTACAGGTTGGAGTCCTTATATCAAAAGTATCGTCTGAATGTCTATCACTAGCACCTGAAGGCGTACGGGGTAGTGGCAGTTCCCCATTTTCAGGTAGCTTACTAGCGGGGCTATGCCTTTGAATATCATACAGCATTTCCGCAGCTTGCTTAGTTAAAGGACCAGTCAAACTATTGACTTGACTGGGAGACTTTGTTTGCTCTTTTTTAAACTCCTTTGAGGGTAAAATGCCTGCATTTTTATTGTTGGCATTTGGCTGAAGCCCCTGTTTTTTAGTTACTTCCTGAGCTGAGGAACAATTCTTCTCATGATGAAGACTTTGTTGGCTGTTGGATAAGGATGCCGCCTCCTGAGTTTGGGGGACAAGATTCCTTTCTAATTCATTCTCTTTATTCGCTGTCTGCTTTCTTAATATATCTGATGCTAGTCCTGGACCCGGACATTTTTTTTCCAGTTGGTTTTCCTTGATAGCCAAATTTTTGCTAGTAATATCTGGCTTACATAAAATTCTTGGCAGAGTTCTTTCACGATCCCTCTTGCTAGGTTGAGATTTTGTTGATGAAACCAGGGTATTAGAAGAGCTTTGACAGAACTTAGGATTCTCATTCTTTTCTTTTTGTGGTGCTTGGGTGGTATCAAAGCAAAGCACTCTTCTGTGGCTGCCATTTTGTTTGGAACTTGGGCTTGTTGTATCAGCTGGCAGAGTTTCTAGCTTCTTTTTCAAGTCCACACAAATATTCTTGTCTGAGTTTCCAATTCTGAAAGAAAAAAATAGTATTTGGCAACTTTGCATGAAATTTCTATTTTAATTATTTTAGCTATCCAAAACCACTGCTCAGTCCTTAAATTGGTTTGAACTTAATCACCTCTAATAAATAAATTTAAAGATGATATAAAATATAAAACATGTTAAAATTATTTTACGTTATTAAGATGAGTAAAAGAATGCATAAAAACATTTTGTTTAGATGTCTATGGAGATTTTCAATCATCCAAGTCATAGTTGTTCCAAAGTTGCTTTTTCTGAAAGGCAACTGAACTTTGTTTTTGTTTTTTGTCCTTAGAAAACATTTTGTTTCACATCCAAGAAGCTTCTTCAGTTCTGAAGTGAAACATTTTCAAAGAAAAAACACAAGCCAAAGTCCAGTTGCCTTTTGAAAAGCATCTTTGGGCTCTTTTAAGAATATTTTTTATTTATTATTCCTTTTACCTTTTACCTATACGTATTTGTATTTGCAGCATACACATAAAACCAGTTAGAAGTTTCTCCTCTGAGTGTTTGACAACACTCATTGAAAATGATTAGCATAAAGATAAGAACAATAGCCTGAAGCGATTTTTATAGGTAGTCCTTGGCTTATGCCCATTCGTTCAGGGATCTTTCAGTTACAGTAGTGCTGAAAAAATTGATGTACAATGAACCCTTGAAATTCTGGCCACTGAAGCAATCGGTCAAGTGGTTGTGGTCCGGGCACTCAGGTTCCCAGCTCACAATTACAACATCCTGTGATCAAGATTTATGATCTTCTATGACTGCTTCCAACGAGAAAAATAAATGGGAAAGCTCACAGGGAAAGTCACAAATCGCTCCTCCCCACAGCAACGCTTTCCCAATTCCACATCACTCAAATGAAGAAATATTGTATGAATTGATGTTTTGTCAAGATTACATTCTGCAATTTTGTAGGTGCTGGTTATAATGAAGATCAGCCAGTTTATACATTTCTCCAGGTCCAGCAATAATACAAACTAAGAAATACCCCACTGCACAACTGACCTCTGAACTCGAGAACCAGGATGTTTCACAGGTTGTGATCCATTGAGCACTGGCTTTCCTAAATGATTAAGGCAAAATAAATATTTTTTACTAATAGCATTCAAGAAGCATTTAGTTTTATACTAAGTCACAAAATGTTTTAGGATGTCTTTTTGAGTACAGAACCCATATTTTATTTTTCAAGACACTTTTAAAAAATTGAAGCGCAGATAAAAAATTCACAAGAGAATAAATGAATCTTTAGAGTCTTCTGTAATGACTTCCTCCTACTCTCAAACCTGACTGCTCTGAGCTAGTGAGAGACAAGGGCCTCTTGCAGATTTGAAGATGTGGATGAAACTGCATAAGTTTCAAATAAGATGCCGAAGTAAAATAAATACTTGGAAATATAGTTGCAAATAATGCATGTGGTACTCTATAAGTCAATCATATAATTCTCAACATTTAGGCAGTTATATTTTAGCACCCAGGGAATTTCCCCAAAAGACTTAACATAGCTGGTCATGACTGGCTGCCCTGAATGCTTTCTGGGTGCAAAAACAGGAAATACATGAATGAAAAGTGATGGTAACGAGGATGAAAACAGTAACTGCATAAATGAAACAAAGTTGGATTTCTTTAGTCAGAACTGCAGCTGCATATGGAGCTAAACTTGTAAAACATTCCAAGCCTTTGAGCAATACAGTGCTCAGTCCAGAAGAACTATTAAGCCCAGCATTTGGTCCAGCAAAAGAAAAGCTACTCCATTTACGTCTAGCTGTAAATCTATACTGAAAGTTGTTAATTTCCACATACGCAGCACATTTCTCTGCTTTTGATAGTCAATCTTATCAATCCCAAACTGCCTTAAAACATTGATTCAAGACTCCAATGGATCAGTTAACAGAGAAACGAGATAAAACCGAGCATTAATTGTAGGCTGAAGACTCTTTAACCCAAAACTTTTGATATCTTCTTTCAGTAATAGTAAAGAGCCTGAAAAGAATGGGAGACAAGATGGAACGTCATCTCCAGCAAATATTTGAATTAATATAACCTTGTGCTGCCTATGTCCTCTGCTTACCTCCTCCATTTGATTTACTTCTTGGTATCCTGTAAGATTTTGGAGGAAGAGGGAGCTTAGGAACACCTCCACTGCTCAATGAAGTGTGGACTGGCATATGCAGAATCTTTAAAAAGTGAAAGGAATAGGAATCAAGTTTTCTAAAAAGTTTCTTTAGCTCAAAACATAATAAAAATAATAGTTATTTTTTAAACACAGCACTTTACCTGACAGGAAGGATCTGAGATAGCATTTCCATTTTGTCCCATTATAGATACAGGAATCATTCCTACCATTCCTTGCAATACAGGCTGTATTGGAGAAGCAATTATAATTGCAGACCCTAAAAAATTAAGGTATCCAAGTGAACTATATAATTTTACATTCCTCCGTCTCTTTTTCGCTCTCCTATGTAAAAGTCAGTGAAAATACTAAAGACAAATTTTGATAGTTGAAGCTAAGTAAATCTAACCAAACAACCTTAGAAGCTATCTCTAAATAGCTTTAAGCAGTCCAGAGAAAGGACAAGCTATGAGCAGCAAAAAATGTAGTGCCAACTAAATAAACTAACTTTAGTTTTAATGCTACAATGAAAGATTACAGCTCTAAAGACAAATCAATAGCAAATTACAGCATTTCCTAAAAGCTGGGTCACATAGTTTTTTTCCACATTGGGTAAGTCTACCTCAGCTTTGCAGTCTTACAGAGGAAGTGTGGCCCCCACTGATGCAGTCAAATTTTTTATTAGCAGTTTATATAAAATATGAAAAAAATGACAAAGCTGAGTATAAATAAGAAGTAGAAATTGAGGTGCATGGACATGAACAAATGAATGAGGTCCATTTGTATTGCCTCTTTGAGAAAAGCCGGGATGATATCATTTTTATTCCTTGTGAGGTTCTAGACTTCCTTTCCTTTTGTTCTTCTATTCTCATCAAGTGCCTTTTGTTAATTTATAAAATATAAACTAGACTGCACAAGTTTTACTTCCCCAAAGCCTCTTTAATATTAGTCTCACATAATCATAATAACTACAATTATATATAGTAGGCATATATATAATTGAACAATCCAGGAACTGGAGAATTCTAGGACAATCTGCTTTCTTTGGAATGGTCATGTCCCAAACGGGGATTTTCTTGAAACTAATTGCTTCAAGATGCTTTAAATATATAATATGGCAGATGAACCAGGTAAGTTTTGGGATCAAACCACCTTAAAACCATTTCTAGTTCAGACTATTTATTGAAGTTCCATCTAAAAAATTACATGATCTGAAAGGAAAGAGAACATTATATTTTTCTAAAATAGTTTCCAACTCAATTTTTGCAAATCCTCCATTCATCACTTACAGTAATGCTTAAAGGTTTGTGAACCATGTTGAATTTCTGCATAAATATAATCTAAAATGTGATCTGTTTTCCACACAAGTGGAGAAAGCCTCTATGGAAGATTTTCTACAATAAAGAAACATTTATTTTTTTCAATAAATAATTGGATTCTCTTTATCTAGTTTTAGGGCATGTATGGAAATCATGTTTTAGGTCGTATTTACACAGAAATATTAAAACTTCAAAGGACTTACAAATTTTAAGCACTACTATATTTATACCTCAGGCATATTATACTGTATATACTTAGTCAAAAATACTATATAACTCAAACTTAATATAAGAATCTACTACTAGGATTTTTAAAAATATTGGAATGCTGAAGAAAACTATCAATTTGTAAGCAACTGAGCATTAGCTATTAAGAAATAGAGATTAAAGGATTAGACAATCATTTACATATTGTTATTGTACCTTAATTCTATTAAATCAGGATATGACTTTCAGTTTAAATTTAGTGGCTGCAAAAATAAAGAAACCTTAGTGCTTGAATAGACTTCTCTTCTATATGAGTCTTTCTATGTGAATATTGAGGACCATTGAGTCTTCATGATCCTTGATTCTGACCAAGTCAGAAATTTAATTTACTCATCCAACTTTGATTTTTTTTAATTAAAAGTTAATGGATACTGGTGTCATCATGCTAAATGATATGGAATCAAGGTTCAGCAATTGCCAATAAAAGCCAATTCACTTACAGCAATTGATTTCAGCTCATCTATGACTCAATCATTACCATGTACATTTTGTCCATGATATTAAGTTTTTTCTTAATATCAGTCTCTGTAATTGTATTTGACCGTTATAAATTCCTTCAACCAACAGCACATTAAAATCTGTTTTAAAACCCAAGCAAACATTTACTTGTCCACAAATAATTACCTTGTGAAAAGTTTGGAGACATTGGTGGGTTCATGGCAAACAATCCGTTTGTCCTAGGAGGTGTCCGTAACTGTGGTGGCATGGGAACCTGTGATGCAAGAGAAGTTGAATTGCCCGGAAACACAACTAAATTTGATGGAGTAACGTTAGTACTCAATGCTGCTGGCTCAGATATACAGGAGGCAATATAAACACTATTGGAGCTTCCAAAAGACGTGCTGGTGGCTGGCATCAGTTGAATAAATTCTCCATCCTTGGAAACATTACTTGTGCCAGCAACTGAAAATACTGCACAATCTTCATTCTGTATGTTGAGGGAACTCACAACAGAATCTTGAGATCTGAGAACCAAAAGATTCTGTTCTATCAAAGCTGAATCCCCAGCCCTTTCAGACTCTTCAGCTGTTATAGATTTAGATGTTCTTGTCATCTTGGATGGTGATTTAGCTGGAGAAGACAATATTATAGTTGGTACATTTTCCCCCGTGATGCTGGAAACAGCATTGTTTAGTTCAGTGTCTGATGAAATGAATGGATCATCGCTAATAATAATTTTTAAGGAAACAATATTAGAAGGATCTACACCAGTGCCTTGATTACTAGATGAAACACCCCCAGCAACTTTGTTTCCTGGGCTTGTTTCACCTGCTGGATCAGCAAGTGGAGAATGACATTCACTGGATGTAGTGGGATTGGCCTCAGTAGTTGTTTCTGTAGGCCTCTCATTATCAGAAGTTAAAAATAAGCTCTCGGCATCTGCTTTTGTAGAAGATGATGGTTCCTGCATTTCCACCTGTGTTATTTCAGAATCCTCCAATTTCTGGTTTCCGTATTTTAAGCAAGGCTCTGGATCAGTAGTTGGGTCATCCAAATTAAGACTATTGGAAGTACCAACAACTTCAAGCTGGAGCTCTACTACATTTGGACCGGACGCTTCAACCGCAAGTGTTGCAGAAGGTTCTGATTCCAACTTATCTGAGCCTTGACAATCAGAAGAACTAGGACTGTTTCGGTTTTGTTGGGCAGATACAGGAAACACAGATTGGTCTATAACCTGTTGTAAATTTTCAGCAATTTCTTTTGAATGGCTGCAATTCACACTAAGTTTGTTCACTGTTCCACTTTCATCAGATTTCAAGGGAGCAAGCACTTCTCTATTTGTTTTTTCAGATAGTGTATGATTCGGCAAAGAACAACATTCAGTTCTATCAGATAAAGCTGTTTGTGAAGTAGCCAGTTGATTATACGACAAATCAGGTAAGTTCTGAACACCTTGACATAATACATCCTTTTCAATTCTATAATTCCTTGTAGCTGTTCCTTGTTTGTTGTAAGAATCTACATTGTGCTCAGTACCAGGAAACTGATTTTGCTCAGATTCAAAGGTAGATTTTGGCTCGATTCTTTGGTCAGGTGTCTCCATTTCAACTGATTCACTTTGATTTCTCACTTCAGAGCCTGAAGAAAATTCTCCAGATACTATAGTTTGCATCTTTAGATGCTGTTCTAAAGTCAAATCATGTTCACTGCAACTAGTCTTTAGGACGCATGCTTCTTTTGAATGATCATCTGTATATGACAGAGTCTCATGGGAATTATCATCTGCAATATAAAAATAAAATGAATTTAGGAAAAAACCCCAACAATCAGATTTTAAATTGAATTATTAATTTTCTGTATATTTTTGTCAGGACAATGTTTCTTGACAGTCATTTTCAATTTTCTGGGTTCTGATTTTTAATGACAACCTGGACTAGAATCTCTAAAGGATGAGATGAATAATATCAGAAGGATAAAAAGATATCCCTGTCTACCTTTTTCAAAGGACATATGATAAGAGCACAGAATAAATCCGCATTGCTCATTCATTGAATGCATTTGGAATGTTGTGTGCAGTTCTGTCACTGCATCTTAAGAAGGTCCTTTCTGCAAGAAATCCAAGAATTGGTAACAAATAATCATGGTTACATATGCATGAATAATTATAGTAATTAGATATAATGCATACAAAACTATACATATGGAGCAAACAAGAACTCTCTTTTGCCTCAAGACAAATCAGAAATGGATTTCTTTCTTTCACTAATTATGGAAAGAGTGATATATAATCACTAAAATCAATATTTTAGTAATGGCAGGCATTCTAAGCTGACTTATGGAGAAGAAAAAAAGGTATTAAACAGACATTGACAGGATGTATAAAACAATTCTTAGGTTTTTAAAAGGAAGATAGAAACTTAATTGTAACTCAAATTTCAATTCATCAACTTGCAAAACCTTATATGAATTTGCAAAATTCCATGTATTTCAAAAGGAATTACTATACTTTGCACAATAAAGACGTATTTAGCATATTATAACCATTATAAAATCTTCTGGACCCACAGATGGTATTTAATTTTATAACAATTATACAATTACCCCAAATCCATGATTTTAAGTCTTGAAATCAATAATAGAGTTGTATGTCAAAGATGCTAGAAGTACAGTATTTTAGAAATGCTTACCAAGTTCCTTAGTGCTAATATAGCTTTCAAGTGCTTTTAGGTTTTCTTCATCCACCAACATTGAATTATCTGTTCCATTCTGTATACCCTGAGAAACATTTCTACAATTCTTCGTTTTACCTATTTAAAATAAGAAAAAAAAATCTTAACTTCAACATAAGGTGGAAGAATCCAAATCAATTCCATAACTGCATTAACAGTTTGGTTTTTGTCATCAACTTCATTCTTGAAACCATTCTTTAGAAATTATGTCAGGCCCAAAATGAATAATATTTGTAGTGGGTCCAATCTAATCTATCTGATAACCTAAAAACTCTAAATCAAATATGAACTGAAATCCTAATACAACTGTTTTGATGGGATGGAATGCAAAAACTACTTGTATGATAGAAATGTCTAAATGACAAATGATAAAGAATAACTTTTCAAGTCTCTCCTAGTTATGTAATTTCTAGCATCACATGTTGGAATTCTAAACTTGCAGTCAAAACACTTTTGAAAAATGCAGGATGGGAAAAACTGGGAAAGTATTACTGGGACTGTGAAAACTTGTCATAATCATATGACAGGAAAACTATATTATTGTTTTAATGGAAGAGTTGAATCAGACTAGTAAACTAAAGTTCTCGAGACTATCAATTTATATTTTCTGTTAAAATATATGGATACAAAGGGTTGATTCAGTCAAAATGCAAGCCTTTCACACACTGTAATAGTTTTCTTCTCAGTCCCACTGAGTTCAATGCAGATGACTGGAAATAATTCACCATTGTAAAAACCCATGATATTTAAAGTGAAGAATAATCCATACCAAAATCAAATACATCAAAGAGTCCTTGAAATGCTGGATCTGATTCTGTTTGCTCCAGAATCTCCTGGATAGCTTCTTCTGTCATGTGAATTTCACCCTGCTGGGATGTACAAATAATCAGATATCAGTTAAAATGTATTCATTTTCTCTATGTGAGCAAAAAATATTCTGAAAGCTAGGGCACAATAGACCATCAATCAAATTGAAAGATTCACAGAGGTACTGTTCTTTGTGGGCCTATCTTAATTTGAACTGAGAAAAGGAGAAGCAGGCAGACAAATGCACAACCTGCAGCTTAGGAATTTATATAGCTCTTATATAATATATAAAATATATTTCTATTATAGAAATAAATATATTTCTATAACCCTAATTTATTTGCTACTTATAAGATCCAAATACTGTATGTATTAAAATCAGACACTTACCTGAAGACCAAGAAATTCATCAATCGAAGACTCTTGTATTGTTGGACCGCTTTCCACCTGTTTTGCTGTCTGAGATATATTGCCATCGCTGAGAAAAATGTGTAAATATTTAGTATGTTTCAGAAATAATCTAAGCATCTTGAATAGTTTTTTTAAAAAAAGAAATCTATTACCTGCCCAAGAACTTATTAATATTTTCAGCTAGCTTCTCCTGAAGACATTTGCTGCTCAGAATTTTTTCTCTGGCATTTTCAATAATCATTTGCTAGGAAATAAATTCAAAGTAGTCCATATTTATGTTTTCATAATGTTTACAAAAGAAAAATTAATCCTATCAGCACCCTAATAATCTCTCCCCTCCAGTGGATATACACTCCCATATAGTATAATTTCTTAATTGGGACATCAAGTATGACATTTGTGCAATGGTCAGCTAAATCTTAGAAAGTTAGAAATTGTTCCCAATGTCATTAATTTTTCTATTATACCTCTAAACTGTAGATGCGGTTCCTTAAAAATGAAAAGACCTAAGACCATATTTGTAGCACACACGATACAGATAGTCCTCAACTTACAACAGTTCATTTAGTGACTGTTCAAAGTTAAAACAGCACTGAAAAAAGTGACTTATGACCGTTTTCAGTTATAACCTTTTCACCATCCCCATTATCATGTGATCAAAATTCAGATGCTTGGCAACTGGTTTGTACTTATGACACTGCAGCATCCCAGAGTCATGTGATCCCCTTTTGCAATATTTTGTCAAGCAAAGTAACTGAGGAAACCAGATTCACTTAACAACCCAGATACTAACTTATCAACTGCAGTGATTCACTTAACAACTGTGGAAAGAAAGGTTGTAAAATGGTTCAAAATTCACTTAACAAATGTCTCATTTAACAACAGAAATTTTGGGCTCAACTATGGTTGTAAGTTGAGGATCTAATTGTATCTAAGCAGCAATCTGGATGACGAAAGCAACCCTGTAAACTCTCAACCATCTTCTGTCGTAATATTCTTACCATATAGCTAAAAAGGCTTATTCACCTTGACTACAGCCTTGCATTTAAAGGGTTAAAAATATTTGCACAAAATGCTATTAAAATCCCCACTGCCAAAGAAGGGAATAGTATTTCATCCTAACATCCTAAAATCCCTGTACACCAAGACTTATATAAAACTGGGATAATCAAACCAAGAAAAGGGGAAAGGGTAAAGAAGAGAAATATGAAGTCTGTTTTTTAAAAAATATGGCTTACAGGAAGGTCACCATCAATAAGTTCTAGTTGCTCACTTTCTTCTTCCATGGGCGAGCTTTCTTTTTCTGCTACAGGAGACTCTTGTAAGCTACAATTAGACAACTGTGGTCCTGATGTGTTACTCCTTTTCTTCTGGGAGTCACTGAAATATTTTAAATATTGGATGGGAAGAATATGTTACTAAGGCTAGAACTTCATGGCCCCTGCATTACCTTATCTATTCATGCTTCATGTTTTGTTCAACATTACATTAACATGTTTCAGAGAAATCCAATGGGATTGTAATTGAATTAGACACATAATTTGCAGTCTAAGAGGACAATAACAGAAAGTAAAAGTGAGATGTAATGACTTGATCCAAATTCATAAACATGTCAGTGGAAATGTAAAAGGAGATTAGTATGAACTGAGTACCGCATACCTTTATCTGCTTTTCATTTTTCACATCTTTCCTCATGCACAAATTCTGAGTATGCAACATACGTCACACTACAAATACTTAAGCTGGGAACTATTACCTTTTTCTTTTTCCTGGAGACAATACACTTGAGTTAAGCTTTCGCTCTTGTAGTGCAGAAACCAAAGAGAGGGTATCACCCGCTTTAAAAAAAAAAGCATTTAAGAACAAAATTATGTTAAGCATTGATTTGTTTAAGATGTTTAGGGTATCAATAATGAATCATTGTCAGCATTAAGAAAATGAGTATGGTATTGATTGGAAAAAAACACAGCACTCTTTTTTGAATTTAATTCAAACATGGGCTGTATTATAATAATATTAATATTAATATTATTATTTATGTACCACTCCTCTCCCGAAGAACTCGGAGCGGTGCACAGCCATACAATTAAAATAATAAATATGTGAAAAGTTAAAACTAAATTAAACTAAAGGTCCTGGCTGAAAACAATTAAAACCCCTCCCTAAAACCCTAAAATTTAATATAAAAATTAAAACACCCAAATCTAAAATCAGCCCAAGCTGGCCTGGTCAAAAAGCCAGGTTTTCAAGGCACGCCTGAAGGTCCCCAGGTCCTTGGCTATATAACTCCGGAGGCAACCCATTCCAGAGGGCAGACGCCCCCACAGAGAAGGCCCTATTCCTCGGGGCCACCAGCCGGCACATAGATGCCGACGGGACCCACAGGAGACCCTCCCTGTGGGGGCGCACCGGACGGTGAGAGGAAAATGGCAGAATGCGGTCTTGTAAATATCCTGGTCCGATGCCATGGAGCGCTTTAAAAGTTTACACTAAAATCTTAAAGCGCACCCAAGAGGCCACTGGCAACCAATGCAGCTCGCGCAGGAGGGGCGTCACGGAAGAGAATCTTGACGCCCCCATAACCACCTGCGCGTCCGCATTCTGTACCAGTTGAAGCCTCCGGATGCTCCCATTCGGGAGCCCCATGTAGAAGGTGTTACAGTAGTCCAGTTGGGAGGTAATCAGGGCATGAGTGACCGTGCATAAGGCATCCCGATCCAGAAAGAGCCGCACCTGGCGGATCAGGCGAACCTGATTTAACGCCCCCCTGGAGACGGCCGTAATGTGGTCTTCCATAGAGAGCCGTACATCCAGGAGAACACCCAGATTGCGAGCCCTCTCTGAAGGGGGCAAAATCTCATCCCCAATAGTCAGCGATGGAACTACCTGGCTATATTGGGATGCCGGAAACCACAGCCACTCAGTTTTGGAAGGGTTGAGTCAGAGCCTGTTCCCGCCCATCCAGTTCCGCACGGCCTCCAGACAACGGTACATGACTTTCATGGCATCGTTGGGGTGGCTTGGGGTGGAGATGTACAGCTGAGTATCATCAGCGTACAGATGACACCTCACCCCAAAGCCACGGATGATTTCCCCCAGCGGCTTCACATAAATGTTGAACAGGAGAGGAGAGAGGACCAACCCGAGGCACCCCACAATCGAGGGGCCTAGAGGTGGATCTCTCCCACCCCGCCAACACAAATTGCAGACAGTCGGAGAGGAAGGAGGCAAACCACCGCAACACGGTGCCCCCAACCCCCCCAACCGCCGCAATAGGATACTATGGTCGATAGTATCAAAAGCCGCTAATAGGACCAGGACAGAGGAATAACCCGTCACGGGCCCTCCAGAGATCATCAACCAACACGACCAATGCCGTTTCAGTACTATGTCCGGGCCTGAAGCCTGATTGGAACGGATCCAGGTACGTATCTTCATCCAGGTACTGGGGAAGCGGACCTGCCACCACACTCTCAACAACCTTCGCAACGAAGGGAAGTTTGGAGACAGGACGATAACTGTTCAAGAGAGTTGGGTCCAGGGAGGGCTTCTTAAGGAGGGGTCGCACCACTGCCATTTTCAAGGCAGTGGGCAGCGAGCCCTCCATCAAAGAGGCGTTAACAATTCCCTGGAACCAACTCCGCGTCACCTCTCTGGTGGTAGAGACTAGTCAGGAGGGGCAAGGGTCCAATAAACATGTGGTGGCATTCAGCCGCCCCAGCAACCTGTCTATACCCTCGGCGGTCACAGGGTCAAACTCGTCCCAGATAACCGTCTCAAGACTCGCCGCGGTCACCTCCCCCGGGACCTCCCAACTAGAGTCCAACCCGGCCCGAATCTGAGCGATTTTATCATGCAGAAATCGTGAAAACTCCTCCGCCCTTCCCTGCAAGAGATCCTCCCGCGCTCCCGGCCCAAGCAGGGAGCGGGTCGCTCTAAACAGGGCGGCGGGTCGATTTTCTGCCGATGCAATAAGGGCGGAGAAGTGAGAATGCTTCGCTGCCTCTATCGCCACTAGGTAGGTCCTAATATAGGACCTAACCTGTGTTCGGTTGGACTCGGCATGACTGGCCCTCCAGACGTCTTTTCCGGTATTTCATCTCCCTCAGCTCCTCCGTAAACCACGGAGCCGAGTGAGATCTCTGCCGGGTCAGAGGTAGCAAAGGCACAACTCGGTCCAGAGCCTCGGCAGCCAGCCTATTCCAGGCAGCGACCAAGTCTGTGGCCGAGTTATGAGCCAGAGTTTAAAAATCTAAATAAGAAGAAAACAACTATTTTGTGCCAGCTGAAAATACAGCAGTTTAATTTTCCATTGGAGAATATAAGATTAGTAGGTGGTATTACAGGTGGAGATTTAAAGGACCAGAGAAGCTGTAAGGAGGAGGATGAAGAGAAACTAGAATGGTATTGTAAAGGCTAGCTGGTAAGATAGATCTAGACAAATCCACTTGCTGAAGAATATTAGTATGCTACCATATAAGCCAGTAATTCTAAAATGGACTAGGCAGCATTACAGATATTTTTCCTGGGATGGTGGCAATTATCTGAAGCAGATGAGGATCCAATGCAGAAAAAGAAGAGAATGAGGTAAAGAGATAAAGAGAAGATAAAGAGAACGCAGGAAGAGACCAAGTGTATCTTTTTCTGATATGTCAGGGACTAAAGATGACAGAAAAGGTGCGATTTTCAGAAACTAAAGGAAATGTTGGCTAGTTTCTTTAGGCTATTCCTTAATTTTATATAGCAATGTTTAGAATATTTAGAAACATACAGTAAGCAAAAGTATGTCTAAAATATGAACCCACAGAAAGCCCTGGTGCATGAAGATTAAAGTAGTATTTTATTTTCAATGGAAACAGTTTTTATACTCCTTATATGTTAAATTCAGGGTGTGAATGGAAGAGAACCAGAGTGATCTTCAGCAAAAGTTCTTTATTGAGTATATATGAACAATAGCTAAACAGTCTGGCTGACAGCGCTCCTTTTATAGGGAGCTGTCAATCAGACAACCAATCAGATTATTTATTTATTTATTTTTCGTATTTCTATACCGCTCCCTCTCCCAAAAAAGGGACTCGGGGCGGTGTACATACTAAACATATAAAATAAATACAGATAAAACAGAATTTAAAATCAAAATTAAATAAATATATGATTAAGTCTCATTAGATAAAAATTAGAACCCTTATTAAAATTTAAAAACCCCAAAGACCCTTATTTAGCCAGACTGGCCTGTTTAAACAGTAAGGTCTTAACTGCGCGCCGGAAGGTTAGGATGTCTGACATGGCTCGTATCTCCGGGGGGAGACAATTCCAAAGGGAGGGGGCTCCCACAGAGAAAGCACGTAATCTTGGGGCCGCCAGCCGACAGCGATCGGGCGGCGGTACCCCAAGTAGGGCGACCCTGTGGGAGCGTATTGGGCGGCGGGAGGTTGTTGGTGGCAGCAGGCGGTCCCGTAAGTATCCAGGTCCCGAGCCATGGAGCACTTTAAATACTATTAGTACCACCTTGAATCGAATCCGGAAGGCCACAGGAAGCCAGTGCAGCCCGCGGAGTAGTGGTGTTACGTAGGCGTCCCAAGGGGCGCCCACAATCATCCGCGCGGCTGCATTCTGAACTAACTGCAACCTCTGGAGAATCTTCAAGGGGAGCCCCATGTAGAGAGCATTGCAATAGTCCAAGCGGGAGATGACGAGGGCGGAGGTGACTGTGCGAAGTGCGTCCAGATCCAGAAAGGGTCGCAACTGGTAGATCAGACGAATCTGATAAAAAGCCCTCCTGGCGACGGCCGCAATATGTTCTTCCAAAGACAGCCGCACGTCCAGGAGGACACCCAAATTGCGCACCTTTTCCACAGGGGTTAATATCTCACCCCCTATGGTCAGCGAAGGAATAAACTGGCTGAATCTGGGAGCAGGAAACCACAGCCATTCGGTTTTGGTCGGGTTGAGACGAAGCCTGTTACGACCCATCCAACTCCGCACGGCCTCCAGGCACCGGGTCATCACTTCGACGGCTTCGTTGGGGTGGTCTGGGGTGGAGATGTACAGCTGAGTATCATCAGCGTACTGATGGAACTCTACCCCAAAGCCACGGATGATCTCACCCAGCGGCTTCACATAAATGTTGAACAACAGGGGCGAGAGTACCGACCCCTGAGGCACCCCACAAAGCAGAGGCCTTGGGGTCGATCTCTGTCCCCCTGTCAACACAAATTGCGAGCGGTCGGAGAGGAAGGAGGAGAACCATTGCAACACGGTGCCTCCAACCCCCAGCCCCTCCAATCGCTGCAACAAGATACTGTGGTCGACAGTATCAAAAGCCGCTGATAGAACTAGTAGGACCAGAACAGAGGAATAACCTCTGTCCCGCGCCCTCCAGAGATCATCCATCAACGCGACCAATGCCGTCTCAGTGCTGTGCCCAGGTCTGAAGCCCGATTGGAGGGGGTCGAGATAACTCGTTTCATCCAGGTACTGCGGGAGCTGACGAGCTACCACAGTCTCTACAACCTTCGCCACAAAGCGAAGCTTGGAGACAGGACGATAATTTGATAACAATGCTGGGTCCAAGGACGGTTTCTTGAGGAGAGGTCGTACCACCGCCTCTTTCAAGGTGGCGGGTAAAAACCCCTCTCTCAAGGAAGCGTTAATAATGCCCTGGAACCAGCCTCGTGTCACTTCCCGAGTGGCCAAGACCAGCCAGGAGGGACACGGGTCTAACAGACAAGTGGTAGCATTCAGTCCCCTCAGTATTCTGTCCACGTCCTCCTTGGTGACAGGATCGAACTCAACCCAGTTGACCTCACCGATATCCACCCTCGCCCACCCCGCCCGGAGATGCCCAGTCGGAGTCCAGCTCATCCCAAATCTGAGCGATTTTGTCCTGCAGAAACTTGGAAAACTCCTCAGCTCGTCCCTGTAAGGGATCTTTTCGCGCCTCTACCTCCAAGAGGGAGCGGGTCACCTTAAACAGGGCGGCTGGGCGGTTTTCTGCAGACGCAATAAGGGTGGAGAGGTAGGTCCTCCTCGCCATCCTCATCGCCACTAAATACGTCTTAATATAAGAACGTAATAGTGTTCGGTCAGACTCAGAGCGGCTGGCCTTCCAACTATTCTCTAGGCGTCTTTTCCGGCGCTTCATCTCCCTTAAAGTATTAAAGTATTTTCCCACTTCAACAGCAGACCTGAGTGAAGACCAGCTTCTAGCTTCAACAACTAATTATAATACGTAACACTATATTTAGTGGCAGAAAGGAAATCCTATACTGTTGTGGTCACATGGCTTTCTCAACAGTTTCCTTATAGCTTGTACCCACTATTCAATAAAATGTTCAATAAACTTACTATTAATTTGGCTTTCCTGAATTTGGCCCTGGTGTGTAGAAGGAGAATTTAATCTTGTGTGAGCCAGACTTGAAGATATAATTGGTTTAAGAACAACCTGTGTGGCTGTCATTGCAGTGGAAGTTAGTTGTCCTGGCTGATAAACTGCAACTGATGATCCTAAATTAGAAGAGGCTGATTGTTGAAGGCACTTCTGCTTTTTCATATCTGCAATTGCACTTCTAGTGCGACCTTTAAGTAAATATTAAAAAAGAAACATGGATTTTTTCATTAATTAGTAAATTTATATAACCACCTATCTTATGCACATGACTGTGAGCAAAATACAGGTCTAAAAATGCATAAATCATTAAACAAACAAACAATTAGATGTTAGATAATTTGAGGAGCCAACTAAGTTTTAAAGAGTCAGCTTTGGCACTGAAATAAAGGTGATTGTTTTTTGTTCCCTCACTCACCATTAATTTTGAGCCAGAAAGCATTTATTATTCTGTTGGCAAATATAATGGACATAAAATAAATGCTATGCTGTCTTGATACATATTCCGATTCAGGAATGTATGCCACATTCTATAATTATATAATTTAAAACTAATGGAAATATACTGAATTAGTATATGGCATTTTTCTAGACTATTTCTAGATTGGAGTCATAGGTGTACCTCCTTCTCTCACATCTTCTGATTATTTTTGTAGAGAAAGTATGTTTGCTTACTAATTCATTAAATTTCTATGTCAACACAATCTCTAAGTATAGTCTGTAGTAAATAGCAATAAAATATCTAAAACATACAATATTAAAATATCCACAGTAAGAAAATAATTAACAATATGGAGCCACATATATCTTTTATCATGTCATTAAAATAGCTTAGATCATGTCAATTATCCCCAAGTCCTCTTGGGAAAAGGTGTTTTAATCAACTTTTGGAAAGCTGTAACAGGGGGCCTTCTCTAACTTCCAGAGGGAGGGTCTAATAGTTGCTATTATAGGGGGAAGGGAGTATCTTCAGGCCTTAGCATTCCTCACCTCATGGATATGGAAAATTACAAAGCTTTTTCCAGAGAAATGGGAAAATATTGCATAGAGATGATAGAAGAAAAGCTAGAGAAACTGTACTGGTAATTAAATCTCTAACAACTGGGTCTTGTATCCAATATCTATATTACATAGTCCAATATAAAGCAGCTGCACTAACATGCTTTATTAGAACAAAGTCTCAGTGAAATTAATGAGATTGATTTCTAAATAATTATGATTTAAATGTATGAAAGGCTTTTAATAGTAAACTCAAGCCACATAACATAGGTTCGAATACATACTCCGTTGATGAGCAGAAAATACACCTGAATTCTGCATGCTCCTGCAAAAATTGAATTTTTAGTTTGTTAAAATGCAGCGTATAAGTAAATAAACATTACATTTAGAATACTTATGTGCCAACCACATGTATAGAAATAAATGCAAGAAAATAAGTTTCAGTTGACAGTTTTGTTATTTGTTTTATGCTATTTTGGTATTGTATAGGAATTAGTTTCTGGCAGCAAATACAATCCTGTGATTTTGCACAATGCTGATAGGAAAATGCTGAAATTATGTAACATGTACAGCAACCTAACCAATGTAAAATGAGACCAAAATTGTATAATACTTTAGCAACTACATGAAAATTGTAAAAAATTGAAATTTTGAGTGATTTGAAGAAATGAAGTGTATGAACTCCCATAAAGTGTGATCATGCAAAATTACAGTACAATCATTTAAAATGGAACATTTATTTTTCAAGGGCTATAGGAATTACAATCCTGCAGGTATCAAACTATTGACTAATGACATCATATGGGTGTTTTGCTGTTACCAATATCTGTTTTAGTTTAACACATTATATTACATTCATGGATTTATCTCATGGATTTTTAAAAAATGACAGCAGTTAAATATTATAACTAAGACCATAATAATTTACTTAAATGACAATGTTTATTAATTTAATTTAGTAGCTTTATAACATCATTCCAGTTATCAACTGAGTAGCTACCATTCCTATTGTATATGAATATGGTGGAAATAACAAAAATAACAATCAATAAACAATATTAAAAAGATTCATATACTGAACAATTATAACCCTAAATAAACATATATTCTTATACAAGTAAAATTCTTCATGAATATATTGTATCCCCCTCAAAATCCTGTTGAAAAAGAACTTTTAATAATTTCTCTGAATCCCAATACTGTTATTTTAGCATTTGGATATTATTTTATAAGATGAAAATTTTATAAAATATAATGGATAGCATCCAATTTTTTTTCCTGCTAATGAGAAATGACAATTTCGCCTGTTCCCACTACTGCATCCTTAATGAGAGCCACACTGGTTCAAGTTAAGGCTGTCCATGGGACGTCAATATGAAAGAAACTGCAGTATTAAGAAAGCATGTGAAAATTGAATTCTCAGTAATAAGAATATAAGTAGAATCAGCTTTACAGACTATTTGCACTAAATTCAAATTACCTGATTTGAGAAAGTGTATAATCTAACTTCTTCCATAAAGATGACATCATTGCTGGAACGTCATTTGTTGTTTCTTTTAAAAAATGATATATAATTTTGTAAAAATTTTAAAAATATTACAAGTGGAAAATCTGTGAATCAACAGTTATTTAACCAAGAAACTTTATTTTTAACATCTAATTTATTTGATATTTGACTTCCATTTATTTTAGTATTTTTCACTTAATGTGATTGCTATTGAGGCTCTCTTCCTTTCTGCTTCTTACACTTGATCAATGTTATTTAATTTTATTTTTCTAATTGATATGCTTTTTTCTACTTCATAACTACAGGTAGTCCTTGATTTACAACATTCATTTAACAATTGTCTTGCTTAGCAATGGAAATTCTGGTCCCAATTGTGGTTACAAGTTGAGAGCTATCTGTGTCTTTAAGTCATATTAAATATATTTAAAGAGCATGATTTCAAAATAAACACATACATTTAATTGTATATCAACATTCTCTCAATGTAGTCAAAGCAAACCAATGCTAGCAATAAAATGTGGCATATATCTCCCACTCTTTACCCACACTTACCTTTGGATTTCATGACTATGTACTCATTCAATATGGTAATTAAGTTTTTTCCAAAGAGAGACTGAGAAGAGAAAGAACAATATTAAACTATATTATAAAACACTGCAAAAATGTCACTTCCCCAAAAAATTTAGAAATATCAAACACCTACCCTATCTTTATGGCAAACTGTAGTTTAAGTGGTGCCACTTGGGCAGGGGTCCTATGTCTCTCTGGGATGCAATGTGCTGAAGAGGGGTCAGCAGAAGAGGGACCACCCCTGCTACTTAGTTCTTTGAGAACTGGCCTAGTTTCTGGTCTGCTGAACTCTTTTCATTTGGCTAGAACAGGCTGATATCAGTCACTTGGCCTAACTTTTAACCTTGTGTGTTCTGGACAGGACTTGTCATGTGTGTGAATGAATGTGAGGTATGTTACCAAGTGCCTTCTTAACTAAGCCTCTTGACTGCTGAGTCCTAAGGGCAGGTATACTTGGTGGAGGCAGGGGCTTGAGCATGGATGCAAGTGCAGGTTGGATAGGTCTGATGGCCTTGGAGAATGAAGAGTTTATTAAAGGAAGCTTTGATGGGCAGGTACATGTCAAGTAGCGACAGGTAGAAGGTATCAACCACATGAAGCAGACTAGAAAATCAACTTCATATGAAAATTATAGCTATACCCTAATATAACAGAATCTTGCAAATATGATTGTGCTATCCCTCATCTCCTTCCTATACTCCAATGAATCAGAGGGACATTGTGAACTGCTTCTAAATATGATGTACTTTCCAGGAGTTAAAAGAATGTTTCAATCCTCTTTGCCTAAGTAATGGTTCTTGCATGTTTGTGACAAGGTCATCTCCTTTACTCTCTAAATGTGATATGGTAGGAATTTGAGGGAGGGCCACTTTCAGAGTTGGCCGATTCAGTGGCAAGACTGCTCCTGTTTGCCAGCCCTCAGCATTCATCCCTGATGTCATTGGGTCTTCATTGTCAAAATATTTCTTGGAATACCCGGGAACAGCATCCCCTTAGAGATTTGTACAGCTTCCACCTTGATCATTTGCAAGTGATCCCTAAAAACTTGAGTTTTCTCCTAAGCCTTGGTTTATAGTGTTTGAATGTGCCCCTTTAAATTGGAAATGATGGGAACAAAATTTCTTTGTTCCCTCAAACAAATGTCTTTTATTTTTGTGAAACTACTTTGTGTCATTATGTTAGTTGGAAGCCTAGATATTCATAAATAAATTAGATTACACATTAATTATTCCAGATGTGTTTGAAAAAATACAGCAAGATTTAAGGTATTATAAAGAAAAATAATTTCTTTTAAAAATAAATGCCACTTACTAGTAAACAGGCCGGTACAAAGCCTTCTCCTGTACAGTGCTCTGCATATTCTTTTAAATCTGAACTTTCCAATATAAATGCTCTGCATGTGGCTAAAAGCTTTTCTTGTTGTAAATAACCTGAAAAGAGAAGCACTTTTTTACTTTTTTCTAATCTGTGCATCATTATGAAATGCAAAGAAAAAAAATTTAACATTTGTTAATATTAAGGTATATTAATATTAAGGTTTTAGAGGCATTTATCTATCTGGCATTGTAAATAAAGATGTATACATAATATTTCCCATGTTAATGTCTGTGTATGAATGATGATCAGTTTTTATTAGTATTGCCTTTGTTCTTCCCCTCCCCTTCTTTCTACAATGTTTATGTTTAGGTAGTTTTTAATCTACTATCACTATATTTTATATTTTGTAAATAATTTCAAATGCCTTTGTATAGGAAGTGACATTCAATATATTTAATAATTTAAATGTAAACAAATCTACTATACAATAAAGTTGCGCAATTAAAATGGACCTCACTTGATGAAAATGGTTTCTGATTGATTCTGCATTTAATAGTTGACAATTTATACAAAAACTTACAGTAACATTTAAATAAACATGGATTATATTTTGTACGCATATGCAGTGTTATATTTTCTGAAGGATGTGTATCATAGCATAAATTCTAATCTGTCAAAACAATTATTTGTAGCCTTCTTTTTGATCATCTTTCTGCAAATCTTTCAACTCTGTGGATTGCCAACAGTGTCAAAAAATACTATAAAAAGAAGCATAGCCCAATAAAACCACAAATGTATTCTTCATAATTTAGTCATACATGCAAAATCTTTGTGGTAGAGACAGCCTAATTAGACAAAAGAAAACAAACAATATTGTACAATGCAAATATCCCAAAATATAAAAAAGTTATTTCAGCTATCCAGTTGCCTCTGTCCAATGTGAAAACTTGCATCTATTATTTTGCCTTTAAATATCCAAGTGTCTGAATGAATTGCAAATCATCAGCTCTTCAGTATTCAGAGACCTTCCACAAAAGCTTCAATAATTACAGGTAGTCCAAAGCTTAGGACCATAACTGAACTCAAAATTGAGCTCAAATTTTCCATGGCTAAGTGAGAAATTTGTTCAATAAGTTTTGCCCTATTTTATGACTTTTTTGCCACATTTGTTAAGAGAACCAGTGCAATTTGTTAAGTCAGTAACACTGTCACATGGTTGTTAAGTGGATCTGGCTTCCCCATTGGCTTTGCTTGACAGGTCACAAAAGGAGATCACCTGATCCAAGGACCCTAAAACCATCATAAATATGAACCAGTTGTCTTGGGACTATGGGGATGCATATATATGAAAAATGGTTGCTCTTTTCAGTGCTCTTCTAACTCTCACCAAGTGAACTGTTGTAAGTCGAGGACTACCTATCTCTGTGTATGTATATATGTATATACACACACACACACACACACACACACGAATAACCATCTCCTCAAACTCAATCTGGGTGAGGCACCAAATGATGCAAAACCTTATCGGGTTTTAAGGACGAGGCAGTTTTGGCTAGGAAAGCAGATCAACAACAGCCACCCGGAGAGCGGGCTCCGGGGAAGAAGTTCGGGAGGGAGAAGAGCGCGAAACGTCAACGACCCTGAGTGTCGATTTTGAGCAGAAGGGCCGCCTCGGAAAGCTTCCCCGCCTTTCCTTTCAAAGAAACGGGGGCGGCGTGGGTCTCCCTTACAGACCTGCCAGCCCCATACCGGCGCTGCCCGTCTTCCTACGACTCCCTGAACCCCGAATCCTTTCATTCTTCTAGCCCGTTGGCCGAATGAACCCAGGCCTCCGGGGTCAGCATTTCATCCTGGGAGAGTGGGGGGTCGTGCGAATCCATAAAAGCGGCCCAACTGAATCAATCGCACTTCAGCTCCGGGTGAAAGAAAAGCGAAGAGGGCCGTGCCTTCCTTCGGACGCCGTCGCTTTTCGCGCTTACCTAGCACCAGGCGGGCCACGTCAGACGGCAGTAACATGGTGAGGGGAAACGGGACTCCGTCTCCTCACCCGTCGGCGGGGCGAGACCGACCCTCACCCACTTCCAGCACGGCGATAGGGCTTTCCCACCCACCACCTCCCCGGTTTCTCAACTCGGGGAAAGGCGCCCAAACCTCCCTCAGAAGAAGCCCCAACCCGCCTCCCTTCTCGCTTCGAGGGCATCTGATCCGAGAGCCACAACAAACGCTTTTCCGCTTCCGGGTGGGTGACGGGAATGAAAAAGTGTTTCCCGCGTCTCAGTTCCCGCGACGGCTGTTGGTTTGTTTTCTTCTCTTCCAACCACCTTGAGGCCACGTGGGCGATGGAAGGGTTCGGAATGGCCCGAGCGCGCGCCTGAGGGGCCCCGGAGGGAACGTTGGCCGGAGCCCACCTCACGAGACCCCGAGCGGGTGACATTCAGGTCCGCTCTTGGCTTTCCCGCGCGAGCCTCCCCTGACTGTTCTCACGTTTTTCTCTCTCTCTCTGTGTGGAGGGGGTGTGTGTGTTTGCCTTTGACGCCTATTCAGTTTCGTGGCTTTTTGAGGCTCAATTTGCTCTCTTCTCCGACCTAGCTTTCTCCCGCAGCTCGTGGGAGTGCAACTCACATCATCCCGGCCCGACAGGCAACAGCCGTGAAAGGATGATTTGGAATTGTAGTTCAGGATGTAATGGTTAAGCAAGGCGTTATCAGACTACAACTCGGGGAGACCGTGAATTCTAGTCGTGCCTTAGCTGGACGACCTTGGTTGGGTTGGTCGCTTTCTCTCAGCTTTAGGAAAGTGGCAGATGGCAAACTATTTCTGGAAGGAAAAAAAAACTTGCCAAGAAACCTGCAGGGCTTGGAATTCCGACTTGCCCCTGGCTTAGAAAGACGGAGAAACATGGAGGTTTTAAATAGCTTTACTTCTTGTATAAAGTGCTGAATTCCAGGGATTTAAGGTTAAATTATATGCAGGGTAGCATGCTATACATATCTGCTTGGCATGCTAGGAAAAGAAGCATGAAAGGGTGAAAAAAAACAAAAATGAATGAATGATGACATTTTAAAAAATGATACAATGTGTTATCAATAAAGGAGAATATTTATAGTTCAGGGTTGAAATGAGGGGAGTCCTTGGTCTCTCTGAGCTTGCTTGTTTTTTTGCAGACGTTTCATTACCCTAACTACGTGACACTATTAGCACTGATGATGTTACCTAGTTATTGTTAGTTGCGAAGTCATGTCCGACCCCATGGATAACGTTCCTCCAGGCCTTCCTGTCCTCTACCATCCTCTGGAGTTTATTTAAGCTCACACCTACTGCTTCAGTGACTCCATCCAGCCACCTCATTCTCTGTCGTCCCCTTCTGTTGCCCTCAATCTTTCCCAGCATTAGGCTCTTCGCCAGTGAGTTCTTCCTTCTCATTAGGTGGCTGAAATATTTGAGTTTCATCTTCAGGATCTGGCCTGCTAAAGAGCAGTTGGGGTTTTTCAAACGCAGCACACCTGCGTGCAGTGCTTATCAGCTGTGCGGGCAGCACAGCTTAAGTTGTATTACTGGCATGTGCAGCGTGCAAAAATCCCACCTCTGCAGGTAGGGGCAGCCAAATCAGAACTCACCCTTGCTGTCTTAAATTCTCTTGCTTCTCCTAGAGAAAAATCAATCTGGATACTAGACTTCCTTTACAGATTGGATTTGTGCCCAGCCACTTTTCCATTAATCAACAGAACTTTATCAGGGTCCTTTGAAGAGTTGGATTTTTAATTACAACCTCAAAGATGACAAATCATGTTTGTTCACATTTGTACAAATTGTATCATATATAAAAAAGGTCATTAACAATGTTGGTAAAAATCTAGGGCTGTCTGTTGTCCAGAATCTTATCAAATAACCAGAAATAATCATTCCTAAGAAACTGTAGTACCGTAGGTAAAAATATTTTAAATATTTTTAAATTTATTTTAATCATTTAACTTATATGAAATCATGATATCATATGGGTGAAAATACTTTCCTACTTGAAAGACAAGTCAAGTGAAAAGATGGGTGTATATTTTGGAAGTAATGCCTTTTGCTAGCTCAAATATTTTAAATCGATTAATTCAGTGAAGTTCTTATATTTTATTGTTAACCTGACGTTTTACAAACTTAGGTTCATATTGGATGTGCATTCACAACACCTTGGTTGAACCATGAATCTTGCAATTCATGATCTGCTGACTTGCTGTCAACAGCTTGGAAGTGACAAAGCTACGGAAAGAAAGGTAAGCTTAATTCTTCTTCAAAAATATGAATTGCAGTAAAGGAGTATTATATATATGTTTTTGTGTTTCTGTACAAATACAGAAGGAAATTGAGAAGTTCAGGCGTCTTATCTGTGATCCAGAAACAGTTCAGCAACTGGATCGGAATTCTGATTCCAAACATGGAAAACAGATGAACTGGGATACTGTATTCAGGTAGGATATTTATTGTATGTATGTATGTATTTATGTATGTGTGTGTGTGTGTGTGTATATGTATGTATATATATGTATGTGTATATATATATATATATACATATATATGTATGTGTATATATATATATATATACATATATATGTATGTATATATATATATATATATCAGCCTCCTCTTCTCCATCCCTTATAAATAAATAATAAAATAATAGAGTTGGAAGCAATCATTTAGACCACTTTGAGCAGAATTCAAAGATTATTGACAACAATAGTTTTATAGCCGATCTTGATGTCAAAGAACTGTGGGCAGCATACAATAAAAGACAGAGAAATAAAACAGCAAAACAAAAAGGAATAAACCTAAACAAAGTAAAATGGGGGAAAAAACCTAAGATGTATGCCCTCAGATGCAGTAGGTGGGTTTAAATACACATGCACACATAGAGATTTCTTATTAAGGGAAATTTCCAACAGTTGCTCCCCAAATTGAGCAGATTAGATTATTTAATTCTGTGGTGGGGTGGGAATCAGGTCTAACGCCTACAGGGAACCAGTGCGAGAGGGGGAAAAGACCTGGTAGGAGAGGAGAAAACCTGTGGGGACTCATTGAGCAGGAAGTGAAGCATAGTGTTTTTGGGAGGGCCTTCCCCATCCTGAGACAATGATTCTTCACTTAATGATCCGCACTATCATTCAATGGACATAATAGGAAGAGTAGGAAGTTAGGATTGTTAAGGGTAATGGGCAGGCTCCATTATGGTCAAATGTTAAGGACTACCTGTATCTTTTTATTGTTTTTTTTTTCAGGTTTTTGCAGAAATATATTCAGAAAGAGGCTGAGAGTGTCAGACTAGCAAAACCAAATACCTCTGCATCAACCCAAGCAACACGAGAGAAAAAGATGAAACAGCTCAGTAGTTTGGTTAAGTATTTCATCATGCGTGCCAATAAAAGTGAGTATCTTGTAAAAATACTTAAGGCTTTAAATTGTTGAGATAATATCTGTCTAATAATAAATAATGGTGATTTTGTCAGTTGTAATGATTTGTACTAGTTTATATTGTACTTGTTTACTATTTTACTTTGGGACGCAATGGCTCAGTGGCTAAGACGCTACTTGTCCCAACTTCTGCCAACCTAGCAGTTCAAAAGCATGTAAGAATGCAAGTAGAAAAATAGGGACCACTTCGGTGGGAAGGTAACAGTGTCCCGTGCGCCTTTGGCGTTTAGTCATGCCGGCCACATGACCATGGAGACATCTTTGGACAGCGCTGGCTCTTCGGCTTTGTAATGGAGATGAGCACCACCCCCTAGAGCTGGAAACGACTAGCATGTATGTGTGAAGGGAACCTTTACCTATATTTTACTTTAGACTGTTAATTGCCTTGAGTATCGTGTTGGTAGTAAGATGATATAATGAAAATCCTGTGCATAAAAAGCTGGGTTAATAAATTAAATGAAAAAAAGGATGCTTGGCTTTTTGGCAGTTGGGAGCTGCTCTACTTTTTTATCCTTGGTGAAATATAGGATTGCATATATATTTTGCAGGAAGATTGGTGGAAATAATTGGCAGGAATGTAATTTGTAATTGTTATTGAAATAAAATTTAAATTGATTTTTCATTCTGTATTCTCAGTTTGGAGAATTGAAATGTCTAGATTGCCATTTATTTGTTTTTAAGGTAAAATATTAAACATTTAAAAATCTTAATACAATTAAATTATGAAACCAAGAATTATACTGTTCCTTTGCAAAAGAATACACAGGTTGCAAAAATTATTGTTTTTATTTTATTTCGGGAATATGAAATGATGTTGGACATGATTTCATATTTCCATTCCATGAAATATTATACACCTACATTATACACCTATAATTTATAATTATATATCATTATACATCTAAAGAACATTATTTTAAGGTTTTCAGATAGTGAATCTTTTCAGATTTAACTTGCAAATATACTATTTCTGTTTTGCTAAAAGCTCATCTATATCTTTTTTTTCTACACAGGAGCTCCCAGAATAAAATGTCAAGAGCTTCTGAATTATGTAATAGACGCAATAAATGAGTCATCAAGATATGCTATTTATGGGGCTGATTGTAATAGCATATTACTTAAGGACATTCTTAAAGTGAGGAAATATTGGTGTGAAATATCTCCACAACAATGGTCAGGTTTGTAGATGTGACTCTTGTTTAATATTGATTACACTTGTGCAAATGCATAGGAGTAAGTGCCTGTGAACTTATATAACTCTTCTGTGGTAGCCCAGAAAAAAAAAATAGTTCTGTGTCATACCAAAGAAAATAGGACTGCCTCAATTAAAACGAGTCAGGATTACCGTCAAGATCTTGAATAGCATTCAGTGGGAGATAACGCCTGGAGTCTTCTCAGGAAATAAGCAGTTGTCTCGAAGGTTATCAGATGGTTATCAGTTGTCTCGAAGGTTATCAGTGCTTGGACTTCCAATAATGCCTTTTCTGCAATTTTTGCAAATTTCACATTTATTGGTGTACTTTAATTATCATAGAAGTGTAGGAGAAGATGGGGTCCTCAAAGTCCAAGACTGAAGAAAAGAATCCAGGCGCTGGGCTAAACTCTTATCCAAATTGAGGCAGTATGACTTTGACTTCCATAAAGTACTATTGAATTATCACTAACATGGATGACAAAGTTTGAATATTATGACTGTTATAGCTTACTGTTTGGGGGAGATGAATTTTCTGCCAATTAAAAAAAGAATACCTATCATCTGTTAATTGTCTATGTCACTGAATGGCATTCTTTTCCAGCTCATATTTTATATTTCCTGAGAGTTCTGCTTAATTTGATTTATTAAATTAATAAATATTGGTTGGATGTTATTAATTTATAAGTTACACCTAAAGTTACATTTAAGTATGAAGTATTTCTATTCAAAGTAGGAAAAGTGCTTTGATACCATCAAGGACAGAGTCTCTATGCCTCCAGAGGCTCTTGAAAGTTGTATACACACTTCTTTATTTTGGATCCAAAGAATTACACATCCCAAACAACAATGTTACCTTGTTGATAAACTTTCCTTGTTAATCAGATTTTAATCTGGTTTTATTAATTGAACTGACTTTACTATAACTCAGAAAAATATTCCTTTGCTCAAATAAAGGTTGCTGGGTATGCTACTTCCTAAAATTTCTTTCATAACAAAATATGTATGGCCCCAAATTATAGTACCATTGCAGTGTCACTAGATCTGTTCCTGTAACTCCTAGAGTTCTAAATATAAATAAAATGCAACTCATTTATAAGAAATCCATCTCTGACATACAAGAATGAACAGCTGAAAGCAGGCAAAATGTTTAGTTATGCTGTTAATTATTTATAATCTCACTAATGAATTTGATTACTCCTCTAGATCTTCAAAATCTGTATTTCAAATTATTTCTCAATCCTTCTGGAGATGTTAACAAAGTTTTGGTGGCTAGAATAATCTATACATTAACTAGAGGCCTCTGTTTCCAAACTGACAAGTTCAATTCAGATACTTTGAACGTCTTCTCAAAAGTTATACATCGTGCAAGGTAAGTAACATTTTCTTTTGCAGGGTCAAATTTGAATGTAAAATGATACCTTTTGAACCTAATTTTTCATTAATCTGATAATTGCTGAGTTCAATTTAACATTTAAATATTTTCTGTATCATTCTGATAGGTCAAATATTTCCAGTTTTTGTAACTGGTTTTTTTCTCCTATTTCAGTTGTGGCCAAATTTAAAAATTGGAACTCTATGAAATAAAATGTCTTTAAAGCTTGCTTATACTCATGAAGAATTGTAGTCTTGATACCTGCTTGGTCCAGTGAAAGTAGTTTATAAAAAGCTTCTTCTGAATTCAGGATGTATTATAATTTGTGTTTGATCTTTTCTGAAAGATAGAATGTATTACATTTAGTGAGTTCTATAATCATAATCTATAGGCACCTTTCTTTTCCTGACAGTAAAAAATGACTAGACAGCTATGGAATTATTTGAAATTGCTGATCTATCAGTAGCAGTTTTCAATAACTAATACTTTTTAAAGTTTTATGATGCGCATGACTCCTTGGATCCTTATAATGCTTGATTTACAGTAATAATTGTCAAGGTGTATACTACTATAGAGAAAGGGAAACAAATAAAATATATTGTAGTTCCAAGCTTAATCATAGATCCTATGATTGGATTCTTTAGCATCTGATAAAAATATACATTATTTCTATTGTAGGCAAAAAAGAAACCTTGCAGGCCTCGAACACGTTTTTGCAGCTATTAATGTGTTTCTCCCCATTTATGCAATGAATTACCGCATGCAAGTTTGCAAAACAGGAGAGGAAATTCTATCAACTGTGCTATTTATATGGGCTCAGTACAAACCAAAAGATGCTTTGAAGAAGCAGATCATTCAATTTATTCAGTTTCAGATTTGTGTTCATCATCCAAATGGAGCTAAAACTCAGGAAGAAGGTACATGGAAAGCTTTGAAATAACAAAGGGCTTTATGTAATTTTTGTATTTTGGCACTGAAAATGTTTTGGAGGATTCTATGTCAACCTGTTCAACTTGTTTGATGGGCCTGTCAATTTTTTGTAAAAGAGACAATCAGGAAATCATCAGATTAAAATGGAAAGTATTTTGGAAAAAGATAATGCAAACCATCTATGCAGTGATGTGTCTTTCTCTCTAAGTCCCTGCAGTTTTCTTGGCAAGATTTTGGAAGTGGCTTGCCATTGCCTACTTCCTAGGGATGAGAGACAGTGACTGGCCCAAGGCCATCTAGCTGATTTTATGTCTATGGCACGACTAGAACTCATGATTTCCCTTTCTTTACCTTGATACCTTAACCGTTACACCAAATGGGCTCTGTCTACATTTAATTATCAGAAATCCAGCTTGATATAGAATTGATCTGGGACTGTCTGTATCTATTTTCGTATGTCATAATTTTTCACAGTATTGCTTGCTTAACTATTTAAGTTTTTGTTTAATCGTTTTAACTGACATGTGTTGCTGATTAATAATGAACTCTTAATTTCGTATCTTCTTTTACAAAATTATTTTTTTCTAATTCTTGTACAAACAGGAGCATACAGCTCAGCAAAATGGCAAAATACTTTATACAACCTCTATGATCTGTTAGTTAATGAGATAACTCTTATTAGCAACCGAGGAAAATATTCTTCAGGCTCTCACAGTATTGTTTTAAAGGACAACTTGGTTGAGTTAATGGCTGATTCTTGTCACCAGGTAAGCTGTCACTATACTTTCAAATGGTTATTGTAAATTGGGATTTTGTGTAACAGAGTACCACATCAGGACAATACAAAGGAGATCTGTCTGCTTGATCTTCACAATTGGGCAACCTTTTTTTCTTAACTGATTAAAAAAAAAAAGTCTTCAAGAGTTCCAGGGGATGTGGCTGATGATATTCCATTATTAATGAGAGCTGATATTTTCAGCTTCTTTTAAAACAGGAAAGTTTTAAGGGGCAAAATTTATTTGTTAAGCCTCATGAAACTTAATAATACACATTTTTTTCTTTAGTTTACTGCAAAACTTATAGAAAATCATGGGAATTTAAATTAGCCAGTATGATCTGAAGTTATTCTAGCTCTTTGGAGATGGGGTTTACCTAGTGACAATGGATTGCCTATTTTATGGTCTTAATATTTTTTTTGCACTGCACATCTGCTGTAAAATATATAGCAGTATTTCTCTTTAATTCTTTAAATATCTGTTTTTAAAATAAGATATTTACTGAAGACACCAAAGTCTTAGAGGTAACCCAGTCATACGCAGTTACTCCGCAAGAAGATGGAGATGGAGAAGGACCATCCAAACGCAGAAGAATTGAATTAGGGTGGGAAGTGATTCAAGAGCACTTGCAAAAATCACAGAATAGTTTTGATGTCATACTCTGGTAAATAAAAAAATTAAAGAAAAACAGTTTGGTTTATTTCTGAAAAGTGTCTATTATTAATTTCCTCTTAATAATCTTTGGTGTTTTGTTTTTAAGGCTGCAAATTACCACCAGATTAGTATCCAAGTACCCAAGGAGCCTTCCTGACAATGAGCTGACTAATTTACTTAATATACTTTACCAATTATTACATCAGCAACGTCGAGGAGAACGGACCCCTTATGTATTAAGATGTCTTAAAGAGGTTGCTCTGTGTCAAAGCCAAAAAACAGACCTCAGCATCACAGAGAAGTTTGAACTGCAGCGAACATGGTCCAGAATTTGGTCTTTGGTAGATCAAAGTCTAAACTTTCGACAAACTGAAATGGAAAGCTTTGAATTGCTTAGAGTCCTGTTTCAAAAAAATTTAATAACAATGGACAGGGAAATTTGGAGGATATTTGCAGGTTCTGTATGCAAGCCATCAAGGTAAAATAAAACTTTTTGATACTCTATTGTTAATTGTATGTTAATTGTAAAGGAGTAATCTAGCATAAGCAACTCATGTCCTCCAGAGGTTTCAACTCTTTTTGTTCTGGCCAATGAAGAAACATTATGGCAGATGTAATTCAAAACATGTAACATTATTAGATAGTCTGTCCTTGCACTACAAGCACTAGAAATTTAATTAAAATTTCTACATTTTATATTTAGTAAATTGTTTTCAGTCATTAATTCTGTTTAGCATAAATAATGCTACAAATGGAAGAGAGTGGTTTTAGCGTTATAACTTCTACCAGCCATCTTAGAATAATAAGCATGTGCTTTTCTTGTGTTCTGAATAATTTGGGTATCTAACCATTCTTTATTTATCAAATATGTTTTTAATTAGATTTTACAAACCCATTTAAAATTCTAGTTACCATTCCAATTCTGATTGGTGAAATATTGTTTAAACTTGATGTGGTTTTGGCCATGGGGAGAAAAATATTGGAGCCTGAATTCACACACTGGTGACTTGATATGAATATTAGAGCTGTAAATCAAGTGCTTGTACTTATTGTTATTATTTGTTAGTTTTGCGGTACAGTGTTTGGCATCAGTAGTGACAGCCTTGGAAATACCAGAAACTTTGAAAACTGGTTCATTTCAGAATGATTGGGAAGGAAATGCAACTTATATATTAAAAGAACGAATTGTGAAATGGCTTCTCTTCTGCAATAAGGAAGAGGTTATGGAAGACAGTATGGAACTCCCTCCAGTTTTGTGCAGGTATGCCCAGGATATCAAGTAACCCAAAAATAATTAGTTGTTCATTGGAGGAAATCAAACTTCTCTATGTTTGTTTTTAATTTCACTTCGGGAAGTGAGTTTAGAGTATTACTTTGTTGACATTTCATAGTGGGTTAGAATTTAAATCACTTTGCCTTAAAATGTTCTTAGTTTTAACAACGTGTAACAAATAATTGGTTTGAAGTCAAGTTTACAAAAGTAATAACAAATCTACATTTTAATGAGAATTTTTTAAGCAGAGCAAATTTATCTCACAACAGTTTGCTTTCTGTGTTATTATGCAGTTGAATGGCATGTAAATGCATAGTGTTTTATGGAGATGATGTAATATTTTCCACTTTTCAAGGAAATATCCAAACATATATTGAGGAAAACTATTAAGTGCAAAAGACAGGTCCCAGGATTTAGATTTCTTCTTCAGCTCTTGTCCTGGAAAATGTCGTTTCAGTTCCACCCTGCCCTAATCAGGAAAGAGTTGGCTCCTTCTATCTCCTCCCACTGTTTTTACTTTTACTTTTTCAGTTCTATTTTCTTTTGGTTTAGTGTTTTGTAAACTTTTAGTAATTTGTATCCTTTTTCTTCTGTGTAACTGAAAAGCACATTGTATTGTATCACAGTTTACACAGATAAAAGGATACAAGTGTAAGAAGCTGACAATAGTTTGTTGAAATGGTCACTGGAACATTTATTACTCATTCAAAAAATATTCAAGTATGCTTTCTTTGGAAACCTAAAGCCCACATTTGTTGAGTGTAACCCTTTCCTGATTATCCAGCAAAAAAGAAAGGATATTTTTGTAACTCATTGTAACCTTTATTTATTTATTTACCGTATGGCAGATGTTAGCCAGGGATCACCAAGCTGCTTCTGTGAAAGGAATTTTTTCGGGCGGTGTTATTTTTATCCGCAGGATGCCCAAATGCCAGTAGGCATTCGGGGGAGGCTCCTTAATTGTTTCTGCGCAATTCATTCGCTCACGGAAATTGAACCACTGAGCTGCCAACCTCAGCAATGCACAAGCCCAGCATAGTTATCACATGAGCCACGGCGGTCCCCTCATTCTAACCTAACAGCATCTCATATCTAGATATATATTTGGTCAATGATTAGAATTGGGCAGAATGTTTCAGTCCAAGGCCTAGAGGAACTAAATTTTGCCCTTTGGTCCTTATTCAGTTATTTTCAGCTTTTCATAATACGATGGACATCACTTCTTCAGGATTTTTTTTCAATAACTGCTTCCTTGAGTTCTTGTAAGCTCCTGCTTGTGTATACCTTTCATTTAGCCGCCTTATCTTCTTTTGGCCTCTGATGAATTTTTCCAAACATCATAGACCTCTTGAATTTCTCTTGTCTTCATATAATACAGCGGTTCCCAACTTTTGCAGCTTGATAGCCTGGTTGGGGGAGAAAGAGAACTGGGCCGCTCGAGCGGTGGGCTGACATGCATGCACGTGCTTGCATACTAGCCTGGTTTCAAATAGGCCATGGCCTGGTAGTGGGCCAAAGCCTGGAGGTTGGGGACTTCTAATTATCAAATATATTTTAACTTCACAGTTAGTGCTTTCAGTGGGAAGTTTAAACTGTTCCTTCCAATAATAGATGGATTGTTCTATGAAAGATTTGGCTTGGGGGTATTGGAAGTACTAGGCAAGATGGACAAAACAAAAGTCAAACAAATACTTTCTACAAATACTTGATGTACAGTGAAAAATTAGACCTTCATATGCATCTTCTATTGAATTTATTAACACTGCAGCATTCAAATATGAAATAATTCTTTTTTTGTTGTTGTTTTTTGTTTTTTTTCAGTGACTTTCCTAACCTAGAATTACAGAAAATCCTTGTAAGTCTGACTATGAAAAGTTGTAGAGCAGCAATGATATTTTTCAACAAAGCACCGGAATGGTATATATATATATTTTTAATTAATGAAGGCATTTTCCTATCTCTGGGGGTTGGACATGCTTACTTTAGACGCTACCTCACACTGGTTGTCTGCTATTTAGTTCGTTCCTGTTCTAGATACATTGCTCTAAAATAGGATTTTTAAATATGGTGTGTCATGCATGCCATAGGGATCAAAATTTTGAACCATAAAAGCTATTTTAGATGTAAAATTAAAAGCCAGCCCCATTATGGCTGAACATAATTTTTCAGCTTAGTGTCTTTGTCTTCTGAGTTGTTACTATTCTCTGGCCCTATACTTTTGCCTTGATCACCTTCTTTGCATATACTTTGCACTCCTTTTGATACAAAGTACAAGCAATCCTCGACTTAAGGCAACAGTTAAACCCAAATTTTCCATTGCTAAGCAAGACAGTTGTTAAGTGAATTTTTCATCATTTTATGATCTTCCTTGCCACAGTTGTGAAGTGAATAACTTCAGTTGTTAAGTTAGTAACACGGTTGTTAAGTAAATCTGGCTTCCCCTTGAATCACAAAAGGTGTTCACATGACCCCAGGACACTGTAACCATCATAAATAACATGCCAGTTGCCAAGGGTCAGAATTTTGTGACCGTGGAGTTGCTGAAACAGTCATAAGTGTGACAAATGGTTATAGGTCACTTTTTTCAGTGCTGTTGTAACTTCAAACTGTCACTAAGTGAATGGTTGTAAATCATGGACTACCTGAGCCTCCACAAACATAGTTTAAAATAAATTATTGAACATTGATGATAACAAAGCTTCAGGTTTAATGTCTGAGTCATCCATTTCCTAATCAGTTTGAGCGTGAATAGGTACATTGAGCACTGAACCTGCACAAATTTCATGTACCAATCTGAGAAATCATTGGACTCCTGCCTTAGCTTAACCATTATTGGATTATTAACAAGTGATAAATAAATGAAAATATACTTTATTTTATTAAGCATGGAACATAGCCAAGAGAAAGAAGAAACCAGTCTTTCAGATATTGAAGCCTTTTACCTACAGACAACCTTCAACGAAACCAATATTTTTACAAATATGGCAGATGTATCAGAAAACAAATCTAGTTCCTGCCTTGTTGTCAATCAGAGGCTTGAAGAAACCTTAAAACGCAATCTTATGATGATGTCAGACCAGCTACTTAGCCATGTTTCTCCTGAGGTAAGCCAGAAAGAAAATTGTGTTCTTTGTTCATTGTGAGAGTTTATTAAAATCTGACTTGTTCCCTATATACTTATGAGTAGATTTTAGGTATTGGTAAAATTAATAAAATAACTTATGGGTAGACTGCTTTTTAGGCCGGGATTACATGGTGCAATCTGAAAGCAAATCCACTTACAACTTGCTCTCAAATCAAAAAGATAATGGACAAACCAGTCTCACCATAGGAGTCTGATTTGTCCACAAATGTGGATGTCCAAGACCAGTTGGAAAATATTAGTTTATTAAAAATCCAAATTAAAACTCCAAGTGAATTGAGCATGTTTTTTTTGTGGGTTTATTTTTCAGGCTACATCTGCGGAAATTCTGATGCGTTGTACCAGTATCCTGACAGGTGTTCTTGGCTGCTATTGTTATGCTGGCATTCTTACAGAAGAAGAAGCATGTAAATTGGATTTTTTTCAGAAAGCTAAGGTAGAACTTTTTAACTTAAGCTCAAGTAATTGTTTCTAGTAGATATGAAGAAGCATTCATATCAGGATTAATCTCCGTGATATAATTTCAAGGATCACATGAAGATGCCTAGAGTGTATGAAGAGATTTCATCCTCTTTTCGATTCATTTTCTGCCTTTATCTTGGATCGTTTTTCTCCTCAGTCCTGTATAGACTTCTGTTTATATGCTTCCTTTAAATCTCCAGATAGGGTAATGGTAGGAAAAATAGAAGACAAATTTGCTCTAGGAAGCAAAGAATTTGCAAATGAGATCAAGGAATGCTGTGACATTTGGAGAAGCATTAAGAGTGTGTCTGTATTCTTATTGGCAGTCCTTGCTTAACTGTGATAATGGGGGTGGAATTTCTATTGCTAAGCGATGCAATCAAAAATGCAGTGTCACATGACTACATCTCTTAGTGATAACTATCTTGGGAGTCCCCATTGTCATTATTAAGGAAGAATCATGAGTTGGTTAAGTGAGGACTCCTTGTGATATCCTGCCAACTTCCAAAGTACTTCAGTGGGGAAGCCAGCAGGAAGTTTAAGTCCCAGGAGGTTTGCCAACAGTCTAGTAAACAGGAAAGTTGCCACAGCCAGCCAGGGGCAGGTGCGTGGCTGGTCAGTATGGCAAAACTGGGGGTGACTGTTGCCAGGTCTGGGAAATTTACCAGTGCAACTTGGCAACTTTCCTGCATTGAACTGAATTTGAATTTGAATTGAATTCTTAATTGTCATTGTATGTATATACACAGTATACACACAATGAAATTCACATAACACCCAGAGACCAGACTCAACATGCACACACACATGACAATCCAAACACTCCCCAAGCACCAAAATTCCCTGCCTCCTAAAAACACACAAGCATCCACATAACAGACCAAGTAATACTGTCCAATAGCTCACTGATGGTGGTCCTTAAGTTCATTGTTAAGTGCAATTATAGCTCTGGGATAAAAACTATTCAGAAAACATGTGGTTTGAATTTTAATTGTTCTGTATCTTCTGCCAGAAGGCAACAGTTCATAAAGATTGTGAGCAGGATGGGAAGAGTCTCTGAGAATGTTGTGCGACTTCCTTAAACAGCGAGATGCGAAGATGTCATCCAGGGCTGGTAGCTGGAGCCCAATGATATTCTGGGCAGTTTTAATGATTCTCTGTAGAGCTTTTTTGTTTGCTACAGAGTTGCTCCCATACTATGCAAGAATGCCTTATGTCAGGACATTCTCAATGGTGCTGCGGTAGTAGGACGGAAGTAGATGCTGAAATAGACTTCTGTGCCTTCTTCACAAGCATGTTAGCATTTGTAGTCCATGAGAGGTCCTTGTGGGAAGCCAGCAAGTTTGCAAATGGCAGTTGCTTGACCATGCGATGCTGCAAATACGAACGAGTTGCCAAATGCCCAAATGAATATAGGGGTTTGGGGATGGTTAGAACTTTGAGGACCAGTCGTAAGTACTATTCATTCATTTATTCATTCAGTGCAATGTTAAAAATCCGTTTAACTCCTTAATATTACAGTAGTAAAACAATTTGATTTATGTTGTAGCGTAGGTACTCAAGAATGCATGTTGTTTCACGTGTATACTGTAAAAAATTATTCAAGAATAAATACTTATTGCAAAATATAAACATAAATAAATTGCCCATATGAAGTACAGGTTGATCCTTTTCAATTTCTTTCTAGGGATTCTTTTGAGAAATTAAGATATCTTGAGCAATTATAAAGCATGCATCTTAATGCAGTTAACTTGGTGATGGATACAGTGAATAAGGATACATATATGGATATATACAGTATATCCATATATGTACTGTATATATATATATATATGTATGTATGTACATACATACACACACACACACACACACACACACATATATGATGAAACCTCTTAAATAATTTCATTTTATTTCTAAAAATAATATCATTTTATTCCTTTACAGTTATGTTTTAATTATGTGGAGGAAAACATTTCTCAGTCTAAAAACAAGCTAAATGAAGATTCTAGAATTGTTTCATTGAGGAATCTAATATTGCAGTGCACAAGTTGTTTATGCAACTGTACCCAGGTGAGACATTTGTTGGTTGTAGGGCAATCTGAGTATGAGCAAAGTTCAAATCTTTGTATTTGTGCCTAGTAACTAACATATGTGGGTCACTTATTTTTAAGACCAATTTGTTTATTTTATTATATATGAATGTCCATATATACATGTATACTCCTAGTTATTTTGCAGAAAAATATGGAGGTATTGTTTGATATAATATTGAAACTCCTTTATTGTTTTAGTGTGTGCAATGAGATTTTTGCAAGTTGTTCTTTCAATTACTGATTGTATAACACCTAAAATGTTTTTATGATGTTTTTATTTCTTGTGAAGCTGAATTAATCATATTAACTTCAATGAAATTTAAGCAATACTGCTTTGAAGAAAGAAGATTGATTCTGAAACTGATCCTTGCTTTTCAAGTAGCAGTTTATTTCAAGTTTTATCATACAGCTTGAAATTCATTTTAATAATACTTGCTGTCTTTCATCTAGTGTAATTTTACTTGGGTTGTTTGCATTTTACCTGAGCTATTTGTTGCTCATTAAAAGCAATTTAATCAAGTTCACCAATCTTAAATATTGTCAGCATAGTACTGATATTCTTTTCTTGCTGAATTACCAGATGCATAAGGAACTGATTACAGGTTACTGCAGATTATTTTATAGTGCAAAAAGTCAAATACTTCATTATATTATTTTATAATTATTGTTTCTTCTGCTTTTATTTGTTAGTATATTTAAATTTAGTGGCTGTCCAACTCCAGTACCGGTAGATGCAGAGCAGTAAAAAGACAAAAACAGCTAAAAGTATTAAATCAAAAAGACAACCCAGGCTTTAAACTAATACATAAGTAACACAACAAAACAGGGAGCCACTGAACAAATAATAAATATCAATCCTAGGTCTTGGACCAAAGGCGGCTTTCAAAGCTTTCTGGAAGTCTAGGAGAAATGGCAATATTTCTCTCTTCTTGTTCTTCTTACTCTGTTTCAACAGAATAGTCCCAAAAAAAGTTTGTCTACTATCTTCTTGCATTTGTTAACATCCAAGTTGATGAATGATCTTGCAAGTATCTGCAAACTTCTGGTGAGTAGATATGATGTGATGTTCGTTTTCCTTCTAGAAACTACATATGCAATGCAACTTTTATTGTTCTGAACATGTTATTTCTGGGTGAAGAATTCATTCTAATCACTGTTCTGAATTCACACTGTGATTCCTTTGTTTTCCTTAAACAAATGGAAAACTATTTCTCTGTCCTTTTCCACATCTTTCTCTTTATACTTACATCCACTCTATTTGCACATTTATACACCTTTATCAGGGGCAAAGAGCAGAGGTACTTCATTGCTATAATTAATCTCTTTTAGTTAGATAAGCATCATGTGAGCATCATGTGAGCAAGCACCGATTTTAAAGTTCATTCTACTTGAGAGAACAGTACTTAATACAGAAGAATAAGTGTGTGGACAACTTGAATGGAAATATCCAATGTCTATATTCCTCTTAGGAATTATACAACTCTGTTTTTCCTCTACTTCCACTCTTTGCTTCTCAAAATAATAAAAAAGTTAACTTACTTCTGGCAAGTGGTGGATTAGTTAGGTACAGTTACTCTTGCCTATCTCTCTTTTCTCAACTACAGTAATACTGCCAAGTTAGTAATCAAATAATTGGTTACAAGGCATGTAACACATAAGGATTAATAATTTAAATCTTTATAAATAGCTTATTCTAGCTTCGTATACAGCACAATGAAATTTCACTAATTTTCATATAATTATTAAACTATAGTCATATTGGTTTCATTGGCTTTAGGTATTAAAAGCAGGAAAACTGAACAGAGATTAGTTCCTGTGTAAATTTCCCAGCCAAGTGAAGTCAACATGAACAACTTAGCTCTATTGTTTTGCTTAAATTGCTTAAATTATAATAGTAATTACTGAATTCTAAAATGACTTTCTTAGCAAATGCCCCTATTTTATGGAAACCTTATTACACAAGTAGCCAACAACATTCAAACATTAATGAACAGTGGAAGTGAAGCTTCTATACCTAAGTAATATTTTAGCAAAATGATAGATGTTGTCTAGTTTTTATCTAGAGATATTTGTAGGGAAGGGATAAATGGATGTTATTCATAAAACTATATTTATATAAATTTATTACATATTTATTAGAATGTATTGCTCTCATTATAAGAGATGGTATGAATAAATATCTCCTATTAGATGTTTTTTACTGGAAAGTCAAATGAAATTGGAGAAATGGAAGATTTTCCTGAAGAAAGTAGAATGGAAGAGGGAAACCAAACAGTCTTTGATCTATTTGATGATGAGTGTAGTGAAGTTGGTGAAGTGAATGAATTTGGAGACTTGCACACCTTGACAGGTATATTCAATCTGTTTGATGTATATTTTTGTGTTATTGAATGGTTTTAGAAAAAAATGTGTTTGGGGAATAGGGAATTATAATTCAGGTACTTGAAACATCTTTATACACCAGAAATTACTGTGATACAATGATTTGTATGAGAATTTATAAAATAAAGGCTTTCGTCGTGCCATATAGCAAATGGTGTCAAAGTTGCCATGTTGCGTTGCTGTCACGTGATGTTTTGTAACATTTTCCCCATTTGTGGAGCTGGAGTGGGCGTGATCTGTTCATGATGCATCTGGCCTGTGGGCCACCCCTGCCACATAGCATTCACAAGATTGAAAGCCGCTTTTTGGATCATGTTACTCTTTTAAGGATCAAAAAGGAAGTAAGGCAATATAGTAAGTCCATTTGCACTCACATGATTTTCTGCTTAGTGATTGAGTTGCTGGTCCCAATTGTGATTACTATGTGAAGAATACCTATATTTAGGATTATTGTCATTTTCAGAACTTAGTTTGTGTGTCCTTTATCAACTGACACTTCTTTACAAGAATTTACTTCTAAACAAGAGTAGATGATCACCATTTTGGAATCTGTTCAGAGTCTTCTATATTTTTTTTTTCTGTTGGAGATTCTCAAGATTTTTTTGTAATATGAGTAACCCTATAACTTTTCATACATTAAATTTTAGAATAGGGCATAATAAAAAATTTTCTTAGTAGCAGTGAGAACTATCAAGCATCTACATCAAGGCAAACATCTATATTTAGAATATATAGACACAGAAGTGTAACTAGAATGTTTAGAACAGGGGTGTCAAAACAGTGGCCCGCAGGCCAGATGCAAGACACACCCATCCCAGCTTCTCGAAGGGAAAAAACATTGCAAAACATCAATGTGACGCCACAAGTTTGACACCCGTAGTGTAGACCAAAAACTTGTACTGTCATCCAATGGTTGAACACCTTATATATTTCATCCCATGTGTTGTTTTGGAGATACTTAGAAAAATGGCCATATGACAGGTTTTGACAAGACTGAAGTAATGAGTTTGTTGTACAGTTTAAAAAACCCCTCAAAGCAGGGCAATGGTAGATGAACAAAATATAAACACTAATTCTCTAGCTGTTTTAAACTTCTACAGGCTTATCATTCCCATTATATTTTCCCCATGCCAATGTTATGTTAGTACATTTTTGTAGTATTGTTATATTTTTACTTTATTTCATGCTATATGTGGCAGCCAATGTGCTGATTGGTGGAAGGTAAACAGAAAGGAATATGCATTCTGGTTAAATGCAGTTGCTTATGGCTTCCTGACAGATAATTAATTGTAAGTTTTGAGAGCTGTCTCTTCATAGCTTCTATATGCTCATCATATTGCACAGGTGCCACAAGTCCATTATCAGAAGAGCATCTATCTAAACAGGATTTGCTTCTTCTTGATGTTTTGAAGTTCTTGTGTATAGCTACCACAGCAACCACAATACAAACAGTTCCCTTTAGATGTTCCGAAATTTGGAGGAAACTCTTGGTGCTAATAGATGGAAATTCATTTGATTTTATGAAACCTCTACATTTACATGTGGTGAGTATAATATTATTTGTTTAGCCTTCTGTTTTTAATGCTGTTGGAGTGTAACTTACTAACTTGTTTTATTTCAATACTAGCCTTTCTTTCAGAGAAATTCAGAGTGACGAAAAAACCCACACACAATCTTAAATAAAGCCATCACAATTAAATCAGCTGGGACTATCTTGTAAATATCCGGGATATTAGCTGTTTAGGATTTTATAGACTAATTTCAGCCGCTTATATTAGGCCTAGTAGCTCATGGGTGATAATTACAGCAATTTTAGTTTCAGGACCTGTTTCTCTTGAAAATCAAATAGCTCTGTTCTACTCTAGATGCAGCTTCCAGACCTGGTTCTGACGTACCAGTGTAGAGTGCATTGTAGTTAGCTAGTCAAGACGTTATTGGAATATGGGTCATTGTGCAGGGTTATAGCTGCATACTGCCAAATCTAAACATAGATCTGCTTTTAAAAAAACAATGTTGACATCATTTTGGTATATTATTAATCGTATTTTTGTATCAATCATACATTTTTGAATAACATGCTATTATATAAGTATATAAAAGTATAGGTAGATTTTAAGAAGAGATTAGATAACCATTTGTCTGAATTTGTCTGCTTGAGCAGGAAGTTGGAATAGAAGATTTCCATGGTCCCTTCCAACTCTGTTTTGTTATAAAAGAATTATATCTTCAATATATATTTGCTCATATGCTAAGTATAAATGCAGTATAATTTTGTTATATCCATACAGTTGTACATAAACATTGGGTTTTTTTCTGATATATCTTTAATTGTGGTTTCCACTAGTATTTAGTCTTGTTGAAGGAACTTCCCAGAGGAGAAAATCCCTTGCCTGAAGATTATGTTGTCTCATTACTCAAGTTTCTACCGTAAGAAAATAATCTTGCTTAATAAAATTAATTTGCTATATATATTTTGAGATACAAATGTTTAGTTATTTCTTATAGGAATATATGTTCCTTTTATCGTCGGGATCAAGATGTTTGCGCAGCAATATTACATAATCTTCTTCCAATGATTAATATTTTGGGAACCTTCAATAGAAATTCTGAAGATCTAAGAGAAGCCAGGTGTCAAGTCTTAATTGTTGTTGGATCATTTTGGTAGGTTAAGTGTGAGTTCAACTCCAAATTATTTGCTGTTAGGGAAGGATTGAAGGGAAGATCTTCTGAAGGCTCACTATGTCATGTTTCATAAACATTTCACAATTCATCCATGTTAGATAAATTTCTCTTGATCTACAACTCCCTTTTATAGGAGAAAATGTTAGAGAGGGTGGTAAATTGATAATTAGAGCATGAAGCATTTTTAATAGCAGTGAAGAAAGTGCAGAACTAAGTGTTATTTTTATTGTCGGTGTATTCTTTCATTTGTTTAAGTAAAATTAATCATAAATATGCTTAAGTATAAGCATATTGATTTCAAATTTAGTCCTAAATGTATGAATTCAGTTTTCAGTATTTAAAGAAAGTGAATCCAATGCAGTTAAATAAGCCTTAATAGTATGAGTCTTAAATTGAGTTTCTACAAGAAATTTCCACTAATTTTACTGTTCTGAAATAGCTGGGATTTGCAACTTAAGTGTATTCATTCAGTCAGCTTCACTCAAAGGACTTGATTATTTTAAAGACACAAAACTAATCTATTTAATGAAATTCAAACTATAATACTGCAAGGGTGGCAATAGATACCTTTTAATAAAATTGAACAAATGATAATTAAACAAATAGTCCTTAACAATGCCAGTGATTAGTACAGTTTAATTTTTCTGAAATTTAAAAATTAACAAAAGTTCTTTGAAATCTTTAATAAAAACTTATACAGTATATTTCAAAAATCTTAAAAACAAATTTGACTTTAAGTTTTGACTTTTTAAAAGAATGGGTTATATTTTATTATTAAAATGCTTTCTATTTCAGGCATTTAGCAAATGAAGGGAAATGTTCAATTCCTGTAAGAATTGCTTTAGTGAATTGTATGACAACCCTGCTTCATGTAAGTAAAATTCCAGCAGCTTTTAAGAACTTTTATTACTGCTTGTAATTGTTCTACTTATTTTGGTTTCTAAATTATAAAAATATAATGAGAATATTTCCTTTTTTCCATTTTTTCCAGGCTGACCCTTGTTTAGAATGGGCTGTGCTTAAAGTTAAAAGTGAAGATCTACCTGTGAGAAATGCTTTTCCTCAATTCCTTGCAGATAACAATTTTCAAGTTTGTACAATTGCAGCTAAGTCAGCAATCAGGTATACATGCACACAGTTTTAGAGTTGCCGTTTGTCTCTAGTTTATCAGCAAGATTAACATTACTTATATTGCTAGTTTATTAAAAAGTTCATCTTTCAGAATTATATGATATGAAAATAAATAACTTATTTAACAAAGTTTTACTTTGTTAAAAATTATTTCAGAAAAAACCCATGAGAACAAAATGGAAACACAAATTTATTTTATTTTAGAAAAGAAGATACATTTTAATTCTAAATTTCCTTTTTCTCTGCTTGATCATAAGTTTGTTCCAAGATGTGAAACTGAGGGATACTACTGGTTTAGTGAAAGGTCTTCCTTTGAAGTTCCAACAAAGAGCTTTTGAGAATTTGTACATCAAAGTTCAAGAAGGAGCAAAAACATTGGTAATAATTATTACTAAGCATGCATGAAGATTTCAAGTGTGAGCATTTCCTTCACTTATTGATCCAAGAGTATCTATTTGAAAAGAGTTTGTGAAAACTGTATCCATGGCTATTCCATCTGATTTTCCATCTGATATTTCTTTGTTGGTTTTCTCTGCTTGTTCTGTAGCTTTATGCCAATGTTCCTTGCCCAATCCTCCCCTTCTCTTTCTTCTTACTGCCCTTCTGTTCTCATTTCTTCCTGTGTTTTTTTCCTGTTAGCTTACCACCTTTCTTCTCCCTTCTATCCCGACTCTTATCCCACTTTTTCCACCCACACATCTTTACCCACAGATGGACATGTTTTCGTTCCCCTCAAACACTTTCCCACTAGCCCCCATCTTTTCCTATTCTACTTTTCAACCTGTTCTTACCCTACTCATCCTCAATGGTATGTTCTACTATTTGTGCCATCCTAACCTTCCCACAAGACTTCCTGGCTTGTCATTCTTTAATTCTTAGGAAGTATCTTCAGAAAGTGACACCTTTAAGGCTTTGGCAGATAATTCAGTTTTAAAGACAGATAATTAAATGCTTTGGAATGAGAGAAGGTGGTGCATAAGGAATAAAAACCACTTATTTTAGACTGATTATTTTAGGTTTATAAAAATTTGATTCATCTTGATATTATCTCTTTGATCGTTTATTACACCTGCATTGGAATGCTATTTTAATAGGAAAAAAACATAAAATCTATTATGTGTGTAACTAAAAAAAAAATATTTTCATTTTGTGCTTTTGTTAGTTGAAAGCACATGATACAGGGAATCAAGAAAGCCATCCTGATGAAGAGCATAACAGAAAAACAGTCCTACTCATGTTAATAACTATGATTTTGTACAGCAGCCCTGTGTGTGAGAAACAAGCATTGTTTGCTATTTTCCAGTGTATTAAAAAGAATGGATTAGATCCTCAGCTCATAAGGAAGGTAATTACTGAATTAAAGAGGATATGTTCAGGTGCCTGCAGTAAATATTGTTATACAGATTCTAAATAAATGAAAGTAGGAATTGTACTTTTTATAAGGAGGACTATAAGCATAAATTATAAATTAATTTCCAGCCCAAGATAGTTAGGGATTACATGGCCTTATTTGGCTTGATAAAGCAAAATGAAAACAACTCCCCCTCCACTCCTAATATCTTTCTTTTTCTGTTCATGGTTCCAGTAAGGTATCTAAACATAAATAGCTGTTTACAGTGGCCACATAATCAGAAATGATCTGCACCAGATTAACACAACTTTTTCCAGAATCTATACATGCTAGCAATTGCTGCCATGAGGAAGAAAGCAATGCAGGAGTTCGGGAACCTCACAAAAATAGTAACATTTTATACTAGCTGAATTTTAAGCGATGAGTTATTTGAAGGTGGACAGATTCTGCTTCTGTCTTTAAAGTAACGATCCAATTTACTTTTTTTGCAGCCAAACAATTTGTGTATATATGTATATATATAAATATTCAATAATGCACATATGGATGGATGGATACATAGATAGGTAGAGAATCCTGAGGACAGAATTATTGAATACTTACACGTAATGTTTATTGTCTGTTCACTGAACTGAATGGGAATACGAATACATTGAGAGGCATCAGTGACAAATCTTAAGCATGTGATCCTTATCTTATTGACACCATACTGCTGTGATATTAATGGTATTATTTTTGACTATTGACAATCTTATTTATTTTTCAAACACAGGTTTTAGAAAATATTTCTGGCTCTTTTGGCTATAAAAATACAGAAGATTTAATGAGCACCCATTTAGATTATCTTGTATTTGAGTGGTTGAACTGTGATTACAGTTTGTCTGATTTTCCATATGTTTTGCTAAATTGCTCTACTTTGGAGGAGTTTTACAGGTATGCTTCTTAATCATACTTTGTCTTTGTAGATTGATTGTTGCAGCATTCATTAATTTGTTGTATTCTGAAATAAGCTTAATTTTTACTTTATTATAACGCAAGGAAAATGTATTAATAATTTTGAAAGTGATTTAATGCATTTAAAACAAGGTTAAGTATCCTTTTCCAAGGATGGAAAAGACAGTTGGTCCTTGTTTAATTTGAATTGGCTGCTTAGAATAATATTTTGAGGAATCAATTGTTGCCTGTCAACAGGGCTTTTATTTTTCAAATGTAATTTCATCATAATTCAAGGAAATATTTTAATTGCAGGTCCTGTTATAAAAACTTGATTCCACAACTAATAATTAGAGATCAATTTGAAGAGATAAAATCAATTGCCAGCCACATTGAAATAGAAGAGCGTCGCCTTCTGTCACAGTGCTTCCCCAAAATCCTTGTCAACATTCTTCCTTATTTTGCCTACCAAAACGACAAAGATACTGAATTCACACAAAAGAGCAATACAGCTTCTAGAGTCTATGACATGTTGACAGATGAAAATTACTTAGGAAAGCAGGTATCTTTAAAAAATAAAGTTTGATTTTGGTAACCTATAGTCTTAAGTGCAAAGAATTCAAATGCTACAAATGCTATCCTAAGTTTAAAAAAACTGTCAATTTCTAAATATTACTTCAATTCCCAGGTAGAAGTAAATAATTTCCATATCAGAAAAATCACTAAAATTCATAGCACTCATGTTTAAAGTTATTTTGTTAATATTTTTAATTTTAGTCTCATTTTAAAGCTAAGCATAACCTTTGCTATTAGTGTAGTGTCATCAGCAGCTTGGGGTTATTCTTCAGTTTACTTTTTTCATTCCTAAAATTAGTATCAGTTTAAAATAAAACTGGATTTTATCCTGTTGATTTTTCCCCAATCTAAGCAGTTAGAAATACGGCTGTCCAATCTATTTCTATTTTAAAACAAATTTATAGAAAACCTCCTATCCATAGATAAATACAGTTTCCAGAAAACATCTACCTGAAAGACTCTAATTATCCTTGGAAATTGCTGTGACAGAAAATGTCAAGAACTGTACTGCCTGATTTCTTAAGCTTTTATTGAAGTTTCAATTTGTTTTTCATTTAGCTAGTGATAGGCAGTACTTCATTAAGTCCTGGAATTCTGCTTTCATATATTGCTCTGCTATTTAGTGCAGGCTCCATTTTGATATTTCCCAATGCTTCAATAATGAAGAATAACAAATAGAAAGAGAACGTATTTCTATTGGAATTGGGTTGCGCTCTCCCCCATTTTTCCTTTTTAAGATATAATTTGAGTGGAGTAATTCCTTAATTTTGAAACCAAGCCCTTCTTTTTCCACTTTGTTTCAGGGATTATTATTAATTTGTGCCTCAGGCAAAATGTTTTTTCAAAGAACATCTTTTTTCTACTTGGTGGAAAAACATTATAGCAAACAAAGGGAAAACTAAATTATTTGTATATTTTGTTAAATATAAAGCCAGAAGATTGATAAGTGAGATAGCAGCCATATTAACTGTCTTTCGTCTTTTAAGGTTATTAAACCTGTATTTTGTTTTTACAGCTGGTAGACAGTTTATTTCAAAGCAGCTTACCAGAAATTGTGGTAGAGGTGTTGATGACACTACATGAGCCAATCAATATCACACCAGAAGAGAATTCTGACTTAATTACATTTACAGGGTACAGTTTTTCTTTCTCTGTTAATGTGTTGTTTATTATAATTTTAAGCAAAGATTTCTTTATTTGTAAACTGATTGTCAAGAGGATTGCATGTCAAGCAAAAGTAAAATACAGGTAGTCCTCTTTTAACAACCATTTGTTCAGCAACTGTTTGAAGTTATCACAGTGATGAACGAAGGCTACTTACACCAAGCCCTTGTATACACTGCAGAGCCCCCATGGTCATGTGATCCAGGGACATTTGACAGGTCACCTGCATTTACAACGACAGTGTGCTTCCACTTCTCTCACCCACCTATCTACCCCTTATTTCTGCCCTTTTGGCTGCCCTGCGTGCTACTGCCCTTACTATCCCTTGGCTCCCTGCACACACACACACACACACACACACACACACACACACACACACACACCCCTGTTCCTTTACCGTCTTCTTCCTCCAGCTGCTGACAAGGCATGCCTGGCCCTTCATGAAGCCATTGCTTGTCACACAAGGCCTTCCCGAGTGCTTGCCATGGCCTTATTAATTTTGGTCCTATTTAGGGTTGTTAAGCAAGGACTACCTTTAAAAAGGAATGGCAGTTTGAAGTTTTGCTGAGCTGTTTCCTCTCATATCTAAGATCATTTGGGAAAGAGACAATTTAGAAACCGGAGATCTGTTTTGTAAAATATTACTAGATCATAACAATTTTGTTTTGGACAACAAATACTATACTTTTGACCATATATACAAAGATATGGGTTTTTTTCAGTCATGCTTCATTGCATTTCAAATTTATGTCTTCAGTGATACTTCAACTGATGGATTCTATATAGAGGAATGTCTTTATTGTGACTGTTAGGTACCCAAGCATATTTTAAAGCATCTGTTTACTTGCCTGAGATAGAGTACTTCAATCGTTTTTCCCCCTGCCTTTCAATTGTGTTCAATTCTTGGAGACTGCCTGGATAACCCTGCAGTTTTTGTGGCATGAATTTTCAAATGTGATTTGTCATTGCCTTCTTCTTTGGGCTGAGAGAAAATAATTAGCCAAAGCCCAAATGTCATCTAACTGGCTACGTGTCTAATTAATGATAATGAGATACCACATTATTTCCCAGTTTCTATCCTGATACTTTACTACTACACCAAACTAGCTCTTTCATCTGTTATAAATCCATATAATTATCTGAAAATATTGAACTACAAGTCCTGATTAGATGAACTATAGTAAAGGAAATCCTATTTGTAAATTAAAAATGTGTGCTGAAGTTATTCTAATATAGATTAAACTGTTCTCCTATGAAATATTTCTCATTGAATTCTATTTAGTGTCATTTAGACTATATCCTCTTCAAACATTTTAAAGATTTGTGATCTTTTCAATTATTTCAGAGACCTGGATCCTGCTCCAAATCCTCCTTATTTTCCATCATTTATCATCCAAGCTACACTGGATTACATTAATAAATGTTTTAAAACTAAGTCTAATGGTATTATAGCAATCCTTTCTAAGAACCCTGTAAGTAACTGATGCTCAATTTGTGTTATGGTCACAGTATTTCTGTATAGTAGTTTTGACATTTTAAATTAGTGTGACTATATATATTATGTTTTTTAATATTGTGGACATCCCTCTGAGCATAGAACTTACTATAAATGTGCAACATAGGCAGAAAAATATATTTCTACAAAATCAGGTTATGCTTTTAGGTAATCTTTTAAATCTAATAAGTCATCACAGTATTAATAAAATATTAAAATAGCGATGGCTGTTGCTTTTCTTTCAGAGTTCATGGTCTTGTATATAATCATTAAACTGAGTGTTAAGCAAATTAAAAGTAAAGAAGATAAGAAATTCTGGTACATTGTTTGTATGTTGCTTGTTTGGACAAGCAGAATTAATTTTGCTTTGGTTTGGTTTGATGTACAAATTAAGTCAATAGGGATAATTATTTAATTGTATAAGCAATAGCTCAACTATGTCAGACTTCTTGTGATTTCAATAATTCTAAAATGATAAGAAATGCTTGAAGCATATTCATATGAACAGTGATCTAATAAGGCATGTTTATTTAAGAATAAATACTTAAAATAAGTTGTATTTAAAGATTGGTCATGCAATTTTTCTTTTTGTGTAGGAGTCATTCCACAAAATTTTATTTGCTGTCTGGAAGCAGGTGTCTGGAACAAAAAACAATTATAAAAAACATAGAATGCTTATGATATATCATTTTTTTGTAAATCTGCTGTTGAAAGAAATAAAGGGTGGCTTAGGTGGCGCATGGGCTTTTGTACTGCGGGATGTGATTTATTCTATGATTCATCACATCAGCAACAGGTATGACTATTCTATGTTACATAGATTTTGTTCAGTTCTATTTCATTCATTTGTTCTTATCCTGGATAGTCCTCTAGTGCAGAGATTTTTAATCTGTTTGACGTTTGATTTGGAAAGCATATTAAGGAAGGTTTTCATATTATGTTTGAGCTTAGACTAGCTATTCTCCTTGTCAAATTTAATTTTCCCAGAATGAACCAGAAATTATGGCTTAAAGAAACACTAGTTGTTAAATAACCTAATGTGGTTTATTGTTGTTGCTGTTGACCCGATTAGCAATTGATTACAGCCTGTTTCTACATAGAAATATAAAGAAAGATAATGTTGTATGATCCCAAATCTTTGCTTCAATGTTTAGCACGTAGTGGATTGTATTCTATTATTTTTATTTGAAAATGTATAGCTCAGATCTTTGCCTTTTGTAAAAATACTTCTATATTTTGTCCCTATTATGGCCTATTCTATAGTTGAAGCAAAATTATTCATGTCTGTTATTAGCTATTTTTCCTGTGTTCCTTTTAGGCCAAATCTTCTGACAGGAGTATCCCTCCGGAGCTTTTTGCTCTGTTGTGACCTTCTCAATCGTGTTTGTCACACTGCAGTACAGTATTGTGGGGATGCCCTAGCAAGTCACCTCCATGTTGTTGTGGGTACACTGATACCAGTTGTTGGAGAACAACCTGAAACTGAAGAAAAGGTATGTTTTAGAGGAACTACTTGCTAGGCATTTCATTAATCTAATTTTTGGAAAGCAACATTATTTTATTAACTTTTCATCTCAAAAGTATGATTATTTTAAGTTTGTAGCTCACCTTTTGAATGATATAGAAATGACTATCTTTTTTCCTTTGAAAATAAAACCCATGTGTGTCATCAGAATTATAAAATGGAATCATGATTTATGAAACAAATAGGGTCAGGGACTAATTAAAGAATTGTCTGAATTGTGTTGCAGTTATCAATGTTGGTATATTTGGTAATTTTACATTTTATAATTTTTGGAGGGCTACAAATTTATGTTTGCCTTAATCATTATCAAAAATTATGCTAGCATCTCCTTTCCGACATGCAATTCTTATTTATCTGCACTCACATGTTTGTTTGGATAAAATAAAGGGAGAGCCCCCATATAAGTTGCCAAACTCTGAATCATATTGCATTGTTGAGAAATTGCAGCTATAGTTTTTGTTTTCAAACAGACAGTGGAGATCTTTGGATGTTCTTTATTTGTTTTGCACAGTAATATGAGGAACAAGCTTTGTCTTTATAAAACCTAATTTTTTGCTATACTGCATCAACTGAAATATGAAATTGAAGTAAAAATAGAAAAAAGTAGCTGTTTAGTTCCAGAACTGTTAGTAGAAATGATATTTTTAATTCAGAAATAAGTATTTAATAATATTTATTCCAGAAAACTGTTCAGAATTGAAGCCTAAAAAGTTCAGGCCTGAGAACATCTTTCCTTAGCCTGGGTTCCTGGGTGATGAGAAACACAAAAAGACACAAAAATCTGTCTATCTCCTTATCTATTATTTCCATAAAGCTTAGTTTTGGTAAAAATAAAATATGGACTGCTAATATAGCCGTGGTTGAATTATGTTTTAATTCTGTTTTTAAAAATGAAAAAGTGGTGGTTGCTACAATTACTCAAATTGCTATTGTACTGCTATTTTATTTTTAGGTCTTGGGCTTATTGAAGTATCTAGTGATAGATAATCAGAACCATGAATATTTGTACCAGGCAATCAAATTATTAGATCCATTTCCTGATCATCCCCATTTTAAAGAACTGTGGGCCACTCAACAAAAAATTAAATACAGCACTGGAAAATTTTCTCTTTTGGAGGTAATATCTTTAGATTTTAAAAAATGGAATCTGAGGCAATGTTTCATATTGCTAATGGAATCCCTTAATCCTATTTGAACTAATATATTTTTATTGTTTGGTTATTTATGTCAAAGCTCTTACATTGTGAAGTTATTACAATTGCATTATGCATTAAAAATTAGATTTGTGACTCAGATTTTGGAGAGTGTAATTTTTTGCAGTAGTTCTTTATAGAAGATTAAATCTATGAATTATATCTTCATTGTCAAATTTATATTTGCAGGAAATTAACCATTTCTTATCAATAAATATATCTGATTCACTGTTTTTAACAAGACTTGAAGGTTTAAATGATCTGCACAAACAACTAGAAGATCATAAAGAACAAATAATGGAATTTATGAAAAAATTTCAGGGTATGGATTTGCTAATTCTGATTTATCTTTATGTTTTGATCCTCTCTTTTTCATGTTCAAAGACCTAAGAAGTAATTCAAACATTTGTACTGTTTTTATGTAAGCATTACACATTCCTAACTGATTATTTATTAGCATAGCTAACACTGGAAAATTATGTCAGTAGTTCCTAATGAGTTTGTGGAAAAGAATCTGTCTCTTTCTTTCTTTCTTTCTTTCTTTCTTTCTTTCTTTCTTTCTTTCTTTCTTTCTTTCTTTCTTTCTTTCTTTCTTTCTTTCTTTCTTTCTTTCTTTCTTTCTTTCTTTCTTTCTTTCTTTCTTTCTTTCTTTTTCTTTCATCTCATAATGGATGCATTTCTTTAATCCAGGGGTCCCCAATCTGTGGACTTTTATTTATGTAAAAACTGGTGACCACAATTGGGGCTGACACTCCATTACGAAGCACTATAATTGTTAAACAAAAAATCTTGTGATTATGAGTTACCTGTAATGAGGGCTACCTGTAAAACTCATCTAAAACATCTACCAATCCATTGCAAAATTAGAAGGTAGCATTAATGTAGATAAACAGAGTCTGCAATGTTATAGGCACTTTTCAGGAATTGAGTCTTAATAAAATCAACAATCAACTTCTGAGTGGTTTGCTCTGAAGCCAATATGAACTAGAGAAAGGGAGAAATTTGTGTGCTTTGCTTTTTAATACAAACTAATTTACTAGAAACTAATTTACACTTCTAGTCAATGCAACAAATTGAATGTAGATTACTGGGAAGGAGGGGGTTTCTCCAAATGTTTCATCAATTTTTCATCATATATGTTGTTAGTCGTGTCCGACCCATCGCGACCCCATATATAAATGCTGACAAATGCTTTTTAATAGAATGTTATTGAAGCAAATTAGAAAATATCCGCCTTTTTAAGATACATCTCTAGTAAAGACTATGTTCTCAAAAGGAGTAAGGAATGGGTTGTTACCTGTCCTTTAAAGGATGTTGAAGAAAATGCTGGGACCAATATTCTTTGAGAACATTTTTTAACAGGCTTGCCAATAAATCTGCTGTCATTTGCTTCTGTGCTCTTTAAAAAACAATATCAGAAAAGACAAAGCTCTTGAGTGCTAATATATAATTGATACCTGTGATATTACAGATGCTTCTAATATACATTTCTTTTAAATCTTAGAAAATCCAAGGGACTGCATTATAGTGAAACTGATGGCATATCTATTACAACTTTCAAAAACAACTGTACATTCTACTGATGCTATCTTGGGTAAGCCATCACTTGTTTAAGTGAGTGATGATTTTTAACAGCTTGCTTCGTATAATTTCATTACTTGTTATAGCATTACATAATTAAAGAAATCTGTGGAAAAAAGCTGTTGCAAAGCAATACATGTTTAATACTGTTTAGTTGTATTGATATTGTATCTTTGTATTTTTTAAAAAAATTACTTGATTTGTGGAGGTATTAAACTTTGGGAATTAATTATCTCCTCAAATTGGGAAATATAGTTTTGCCAACTTGCAAAAAAAAAATAAGCTTGAAAAGCTTGGAGGAGTATATATATCGATCAATCAGAATAGAGCTGGCGGGGTTCCTTGGAGATCTTCTAGTCCAACCCTCTGCTCAAGCAGGAGGCCTTATAGCATTTCAGACAAATGACTATCCAGTCTCTTCTTAAAAACCTCCAGTGATGAAGCATCCACAATTTCTGACGACAAACTGTTCCACTGGTTAATTGTCCTTACTGTTGGATTTTTAAAAATGGATGTACAAAAGATTGTTGTCCATTGATAAACAAAGCAAAGGTATCCAGGTTTACATCCTTGATTCCATCTGCTGTAATTTCTCTGCCTACTGCATTTTCTCCTGTGGACATCAGCTTTCACTGGTCTGTACAGTTAAATTTGAAAGTAACGTAAAATCTGATTCAACTTAGTTCCTGAAAAAGCAAGTGATGACACTGTAAAAGGAAAGTGAGTAGTCTAGGCTTGTGTATGATATCATATACTGGCCATAAATACCCATTTCTATAGCTGTCCAAAGCACTGAATCCATATAGTTTGCCTACCATCTATAGAATACTGAGTAATATTTCCAAAATGAAGGATATTAAATGACTGTACTGGATCAAGATTCCAGGGGGTCCACATTTACCAACCACAGTTGGGACTAGCAGCATGGTTATTAAGTGAAGTGGTTACTTAGTGAAACCATAGCAGTGCTTATGAACTTACTTCAGCTTTTCTTTGATTTACAGACTTGTGAAGGTAGTAAATATGAGAATTGTTCATAAAGTTACTTTTTCATGATAGTCGTAAGTGAACAGTTGCTAAATGAGGACTATCTACATAGAATACACGTATACTCCAATGCATATCAAGGACACTAAATAACAACTTCAACTTCCTAATCAGGAAACAGTTGTCAATATATATATATATATATATATATATATATATATACTAAATTCTGAAAATTACATCTTTTGCTTCTGTTTTTTTCTTGTTCTACATTCAATTCATTCAAGTTCATTCAATACCTCCTGAGAATATAGCTGTTGCTAAATCCCCAGATTTTCTGTTATTATGTTTCTTAATTCATTGAACAGGAAGCTAACCAATAAAGTACATATAAAAAGAAAATGCACTTCTATTAGTATATGATACATGCATACATTCTAAGCACTATGCAGCTTCTTCCCTCAGATTCTTTCATATTGATTTCTCTTTGGTTTCAAGTATGCAAAGGCCACCTGAATAATGTTAATGTTTATATTTGCAGAGGCTGTTGGAAGTTGTTTGGGAGAAATCGGTCCTATAAATTTTTCTACCATAGCATTGCAGCACAGTAAAAATGGATCTAGTTCAAATGCATGTGATCTGTTTGAAGACAGAGAACTTCAGTGGGTGTTTGTAATATTAACTCTCATAAATAATTATTTAATAGATCAATGGTAAGTGTATAGTGAACATTCAACACAATACAAATATATTGTTGGTTTTGGGGGTGTTTTTGTATGAGGATAATATTAAATTGTAAAAAAAAAGGCTTTTATTACTTTCAGTATTGAAGTTCGATCAGCTGCTGCTGTCTGTTTGAAAAAAATTTTGGCGACCAAAACAGGGCATACATTTTCAGAAAAGTACAAAACCGAAACGGACACAATGCTGAAATACTTGCATCCTTTCAGAACATCTAAGAAAAAGGTACTGTATTTTATGCCATACAAAATTAAATGAAGAATCCTAAATTTTCTTCCTCAGTTAGAGAGAACATAGTTTAGGAGGCTAATTTTATCCATTTTCAGCACAGGTCTCTAAATATCCAATTGCAAACTTCTCTATTGATAAAGCAGGATCTGAGGACCCAAACTGTTGGGGGCAATATGCTGACTCTGTAAACTGCTTAGAGAGGGCTGTAAAGCACTATAAAGCGGTATATAAGTCTAAGTGCTATTGCTATCTGTATGCGGCAATTTTTCAGTTGGCTCTAATCTTTCCCATATTTCTAGTTAATCTAGGGTGGGAAGGTAAATCAGTTCCTACTCTGAAACTTGTAACCTGTATGCTCCATATACAAACTTTAGGACATAGCAATCATTCTGTCCTCCAGTAAGAATAAGCTGTGCCTCCTTCAGCAAACCAGATGACCAGTTGTATCCAGAATAGGATTCACTCTGTTTTTCTCAAGACCCAGTGTTTATAAGGTAGATTCTTGATTTCAGGCTATTCTTGCCTTCTTTTTGTTCCTTTTTCAGCTTTCTTCCAAGTAGTAATGAGAGAAAGAAATTTAAGCAGCTGCTAGTTGCCTTGTGTTCTTTGTGGCAATCATACAAGTTGGATGTAGATGGAGAGGAGAAATGTATAGGCAACGAATGAAGAGTATTTTAGAATCAAAGGATTGAAAAGGGGCCCTCAAATCCAACTCCAGAGCAGTATTCCAAGTTAAAGCATTCTTGACACGTCATTGTACAATTTCTATTTGAGCACATTTCAATTTTGAAATCTGAGAAAAAATTTATGGACACTAGTAAAAAGTATTTTCTCTGCAGGGCAAGCTATTTATAAAATGGCTATCAGGGTAGAAAGTTGGAATCTCGAGTTATAATTGTTGATCCTACAAAGCAAATAGAACACTCATTTCTGAAAAATAAAGTTCAGAAATTGCTCAAGTGCAAACACACACAGTAAAGAATGTTTTATGCAACATTTTGTGTTCTCGCACTGGTAGCATATGTGATATTGTGGCAGTGGGAGAGATAAATAATGGAAGGGGCTGTCAGCTTTGGAAGCCATATTGAGATCAGATGCTCCCACACTGCCACATCTGAGCCTGGGAAAATGGGAGGGGGGAATTTATTGGAGTATATCTAGTTAGACATAATATTATTTTTCTGATTCAAGATCAGGGTCTGTTGCGCATACGTGAGAGAAAGTCTTAATGTGGGATGGATGGTGATTGGGCCATGTGATGTGATAATGGGTGCAGAGGATGGGTTTTGTAGTTTTTACTTATTGTAAGGAAGCCCGGAACTTTAAGATTTGGGATTTCACGGTTGTGCCAGTTACTATCCAAATAAAAAGGAACCTTTGAGAAGATGTCTGTCTCTGAGTTATTGGGCGGAATGGAGGGTTGCTGGAACGCTGACAGGGGCATTAACTAAATTGAATTTTTCTCACATTTTTTTAAACAATAATGATATTTAGCTCTTGGAGGTGCCTGGAAAGGTAAGAGAGACTCCTCCAGAAGATCTCGATTGTACAACCTTGTGGATTCCTCACAATGAAAGTCATGAAATTTGGATTAAGACCTTGACTTGTGCATTATTGGATAGTGAAATGATAACAAGTGAAATCCTCCTGTTGCTGAAGCCTTTATGTGAGGTAAATTAGATTGGCAGGACTGCATGCTATGATAAAGGTTTGTTTGCATTATTTTTAAGAGTTATCTTGATGGGGGTAGGATATAAACACTTGAATTAAAGAAATTAAAATAGTTCTTTCTATAACTGATTTTTCAGTGATCAGGTGTCAGCCTTGCAGAGTAAACCAAATAGGAATCACAATCAGATGAGTTAATACTAATTTACTGTAAAGTTACATGACAGAATCTTGCAAGTCTGAAAATACAATCCTCCCCCCACCCCCCCACCCACAGACTCTTTTACAGTCCAAGGAACTAGGGAGAATATCTTCTGTACCTCTTGCCTTGCTCTCTATTCTGGTGTAGGTTATGCTGTCTCTTACGTGACCATTCCCTTGGCAGTGTCTCTTTCACCAGTCTCCTAAGTTCTTTCCCACATACCATTACACCAATGTTTCATTTTATTTTAATAAGGAAATGTGCATTTCTTAGATGCTACGATTTTCAAAAATGAAAATGACCAAGAGCCAATATGAGGACATGATTTGATGTTCAAAACTTCATGTTGCATTTCTTATAGGTTCATGCTGATTTCTGTCAAACTATACTTCCTTATTTAATTCATGATATCTTACTACATGACTCAAATGAATATGGACACAGTCTTCTGTCTGCACAAATTCAAACATTTTTCATGACCTGTTGCAAATACTCATCACTCAGTAGATCATCTACACCTGCAAATTTAGATTCAGGTATGAATCTGAGGCTTTTCTTGTGTAGAACATGAGATAAACTGTGAAATATTTTGTTTCTGTGGTGCAGCAGTGGCTATGCCAGCCAAGAAATAGCTCCTACCAATCTAGCGGTTTGAAAGCATGCACATGCAAGTAGATAAATAGGTACCACTTCAGTGGGAAAGTAACAGCATTCTGTGCCCCCTTGGCATATAATCATTCCAGCCACATGACCACAGAAGTATCTACGGACAACACCAGCTCCCTTGGCTAGAAAAGAGATGAGCGCATCCCCACTCCCCCTGGATTCAGACATGATTTAGCAAGGGAAACATTTACCTTTAAACAACATAAAAGTAGCTGGCACACACAACTCTGGCAGAAGATTATACCAGACAGTAGGAATTGTTAACATATTCATATACATTAATAACAATCTAATTATTGGTAGTTGTAATTCCTGTTCTCCTATTAATACTTGAAGTTTAGACAGAGTTCTTTAGAACTTATTCCAAATTGGGCTGCCCTTGAATATTCAACATTCCTAAGTTCACCCACATTATACTATTGTGTGAACTATGAGACCAGGTTGTTTATGTGACTACTTCTCCCCAAAGACATCTGCCTATCCCTCAAGATTGGATAGGGTAGTCATGTTCCAGAACCCTTTCCTTAAGTTGTGCTATCTTAAGAGGCCTAGGAAGCATGCAACAGAACTCGCTCCAATGCCCTGTGGAACACCCTTCCCTTGAGATCTTGCAGGCCGCTATCCATTAATGTTCCAAAAAACACTTAAGATCTGATTTTCCCCACAAGCATTGGCATAGGCAATAGGGAAGAGTGTGTTGTGGGCTGCATAAGAAAGTTTAGCTATGGTGCCAAGTATTTTGGGAGGGGGACTCTTTACTGCTTTTGTCTTACTGATTATATCTCTCCATCCAGAGAATTAGGTTTAAGATGGGCAGCCATATCACTTTTTAAAATAAATACATTTAATAAAATGAATAAAAGAAATTCAAGAGCACTTTGAAATTTAAAAGTAGCATTTCTTGGGGAAAAAAATTCAGATTCTGTATATTGTAATGTAAGAGTTATTTTTAAAGTTATGTAAGTCTATCATTAATGAATTGAATTACTGTGACGATGTTCTTTAATATAGATTCAGAAACTCTAGCTCATTTGGATAAAATATCTCGAAGAACAATGCTTGCTGTGGTTGACTACTTAAGACATCAAAAAAAGTAGGTTGAGTTCTTTTGCTGCCTGTATTTTAATCTATTCTGTTATTAAAAAATAAGACAGGTTTTTAAAATAAAAATAGGAAGTATACAGTAATTGTTAAATCTACAAATTGAAATTTATTATATCTGAATTTCTTCTATAGATTACATTAATCAATTTCTTTTTATTCTGACATTTTAATTTAAAGCAGGGGTCTTCAAACTTGACAGCTTTAAGACTTGTGGACTTCAACTCCCAGTATTCCTCCTCCAGTCATGTTAGTTCAGGAATTCTGGGAGTTGAAGTCGACAAGTCTTAAAGCTGTCAAGTTTGAAGACCCTTGATTTAAAGCAATAAGTATTGTAAGTATGGCAAATCATGGCAAAAATAATGTAACTCAACTATGTGCCTCCTTCATTTGGGAAGAGTGTGGTAAAATGAGACAATTGTGTTTGTCAATTGTTTTATCCAGGAATCCTTCCAGTACCATCTTTGATGACAGCTTCTGGCTGGAGTTAAGCTATCTGCAGGTTGCCATGGTAGCCCAGTCTTGTTCTGCTCACTTCACAGCTTTGCTTTATGCAGAAATCTATGCAGACAAGATAGGCAGACAACAGGAAAGGTAATGTTAATTGCAGTCTGTTCACATTTATGATAAATCTGTGATACAACTTATACAAAATGTGTGGCTTACAGACACCTCACCTTGAAAAGAATAAACCACCCTGTTTTTTTTCTAGTTAAAATGATTTGCAATGCTTCAGATTTTAAGAAAGAAAATGTTTTTGGAGCATTTGTTGGTAGTTCTTTAACCAAATGGATCTTTTCCTGGATCACACTGAAGCGGAATAGGGCAATCATGTGATCCTGAGAAAAGCTTGAAGAAATTGAATAGGTGCTTTGTGGGTGTCACACATACTCCAAAGCTGTACTGCTTCTTTCTTTGAATCCAAAGAGTTGCACAGCCTAATTTCTCATGCTATTGGTTTGAATCATTGACAGTTTCAGCTTATGGAAAACACTATCAAGAAGCAAGAATGTCAAATTTTCCAGTTTGGTTCTTCCATTCAATATGGTCAGGAAAACAATCTCATCTGAACCAAGATTCCTCAGCTGTTCCTCTTATAATGTCAGAATCATTAATTAGTTAAAATGAACTTTTGCTAAGAAAACAATTGTTTTAGTTCATAGATTTCACAAAAAAATTTATTTCATTGAGATTTTACAATTAAAAGAGAAATACAGTATTGCTTTATTTGTTGAAATTCTAACAAGTGTAAAATACATTATAGACAGCAGTTCATTTCAAACTTTTTTGGGTGACTATGCAGACCTTATCTAATACATCAAGCAAATGGGCATGATTATTAGTTACGATTTATATTTTCTGAATGCTCAAACATGGTATTAATTTGACTTGGACATCAGTTTTGATTTCCTTTTCTGCAGGTCTGCTTCCAAAGCAGCTAAAAAACTAACATTTGAAGAAGGAAGTCAGAGTTCAACACTTACTTGTTTAAGTGAGAAGAGTAAAGAAGAAACAGGAATAAGTTTGCAGGTATTGAATTCATTGTAATGTGCTTAAAAGTGCTCATTGGGGTCACTTAGAAAGGTTACGTTTTAATGTGATTTAATAAAAGTAATGCATATAATTAGCAGTACTACATTGCGATGGCACTTATAGACAAATAATTGTTGTCATCTTTTAATGGTGGCATGGTCACTTCCATGAATTAGCAACCTTCCCCAGATATATAATAGTTAATTCCAATTAATTCCAAACTCTCTCCTGTATTCCAAAACCTAATTCAATTTACAACAAATGTGATGTTCTACTTAGAATTGAGGTAAAATGTTATCCCCAATTATTTTATTTAAGGTATAATTTGTAGATTCCTCTAATATGTGTCTCAAAGAGATATTTTATACATGCAGAGAAATATACAGTGTTTCTCTGAACAGCAAGCTCAATGCAACAGCACAAACAATTTTTCAGACTATATCTGTTTAACAAGTAATTCACTAGATGATAGGGATAATTACTATTCAAGAAAAAAAATCCAATAATACAAAGTGTTCTTTTTACCAGTCTTTTGAACATGAAATAATATAGTTATTATAGAAATAATATAGTTATTAGAGGCTTGTCCATGTGCTAATAGTTTATAAAATTATCAATGTCAGTATTATTTGTACTTGCTATGTTCAGTTGATTGCCACAATGTTTTTAAATACATGTCTTAAAGTACAGGTAGTCCTTGACTTACAACAGTTTGTTTAGTGACCCCAAAATTCAAAGATACAATGGCACTGAAAAATGTGACTTATGACCAATTTTCACAGTTACAACCTTTGAAGCATCCCCATGATCATGTCATCAAAATTCAAATGCTTGGCAACTGGTTTGTGTTTATGACCATTGCTTTGTCCTAACATCATGTGATCATCTTTTGTGACCTTCTGACAAGCAAAGTCAATGGGGAAGCCAGATTCACTTACTGGGTTACTAATTTATCAACAGCAGTGATTCACTTAACAACTGTGGCAAGAAAGGTCGTAAAGGGGGAAAACTCACTTAACAAATGTCTCACTTTGCAACAGAAATCTTGGGCTCAATTGTGGTAGTAAGTCAAGGACTACCTATATTCAAGACTTATTTGTCATACATATTTCCCCCCCTTAGGACCTTCTTATGGATATATACAGAAGCATAGGAGAGCCAGATAATCTCTATGGCTGTGGTGGAGGAAAAATGCTGCAGCCATTGGCCAGGTATTAATTATACTAGAAAATTAACTTTATTGTAAAAAAAATAGGAACTTATATGAATGTTGTTGTGTCATGTTATTTTAATAGGATACGAACATATGAACATGAAGGACTATGGGGGAAAGCTCTGGTAACTTATGATCTTCAAACCAACCTTCCACCATCAATTCGACAGGCTGGATTGGTAGAGGTAATATAGATGCAAAGCTGTTGCTAAATACTACTAAGGGTGTGTACTTTTGTGTGTTGTTATATAAAATGTGTTGCATTTTGTTTTAGTCTTTTATGCTGCATAGACTCATTCCTGTGAGATGGATGTCTGTATTGAATTGTTTAAATAAATAAACGTACACACAAAGAAAGCAAGTTAGCACTTTGTTAATAATGCAATTCTATTAACCTAAAATAGTTGTTGTAAATTCTATGACCTATTTTATTGAAAAGAAATCAATTAAATAATTAAGTATATTGAACTTATAAATCTTAATATAAATTAATGTAAAAATAAGTAAACTAGTAAATATATGTTGTTTCTAATATCTAGATTGGAAGTGTTTTCATAAATCAGACTTGACATATGCTATATTAACATTAAATTTCATTGATTAATAGGCTTTGCAGAATTATGGGCTTTATAATACACTCTCCATCTACTTAAAAGGATTGGAACAGCAGAATGAAGAAAGCTCCAAAGAATTACAGGAGATTCGTTACCAGGCAGCTTGGAGAAATATGCAGTGGGATCAGATCTCCTCAGTCAAGTAATGCAAATTATCTTGAATTTGTTTGTGATATATATATATATATATATGTATGGTCTCTGGTGATGAGCCGAAAGACAGAAAAGGACAGCAGTATGCTTCCTCCCTTGATTGGGGCTTACCAGGTTGTTGTAACACAAGTATATATACTCATTCCCCTGTCTCAGCTGATCTGGATGAGAACCAGTGGTCTAATGGCAATTATAACTGCCTCACATGTAATACTTCCCTGGTTTGAACCCCGGTAAGGGTATGGCTAGCTAACGAGAGCTAAGTAGCTTGAAATAGATCTGTCCTAGTCTCCCTTGTTTAATTATTTATCAGCTCAAAAACCTAACATATATATATATACACACACACACACACATATTTATATATTATGCAATTATATACATGTGTGTATATGTGTGTGTAAATATGTGTGTGTATGTATATATATATATATATGTATGTATGTATATGTATATAAATGTCAATTATCAACAATTGTTTATTTTCAAGGTACCAAGCATTATCCAAAGAATTTCTTAATTTGTGAAAAAGGGTGGGAAAGAAATGGCTATAGTTCTGAATTATCATGACTATAACAGATAGTAACACTTGTACTGGCATTGGACAATGAACTGTTTCATTTGACTTTGTGGTTGTTTGCAGTAAAGATTCTTATCTAATCAAACTGTATCTGGGAAATGTCTGGAAGTCTGACCTAAGAACGATATGTGGTTGTGTAACTTCTCTCTGAGGTCTATGATTTAAAGCTCAGTTTTGATATGGGAAGCCTTACAGAACATGTTAATCACTATAGGAGTTTTAGTTTTTAAGCCTTATGAAGATGCTTATTGTAAAAATTAAGTCAATAACTATACTGTTGATTTTACTTTAAGAGATGAAATAGAGCAACGAGGCTACCATGAATCATTGTATGATGCTCTACAGTGTTTACGGGACAGAGATTTCTCTACTTTTTATGGAAGATTGAAGTGTGCCAGGTAAAAAGCCAGCTTTAAAATCATGTATTATTAACAAAGTTGGTGAATGTCACATTTTCTAATGTGTTGCAGCTTTAATTAACAGATAAATGTGCATCATTGCATTCTTTTGGAAAACTTCTGCAGCAATTTTTAAAAGTTAAAACATTTTGCTTAGAGCATGAATAATGGAAATCTTGTCTTATAATACATTTGGAAAATCAGCAGTAAGGCATAAATCTTTATGAAGATATAATCCATAACTTTAAAAAAAAGGTTTTCCACTCTAGACAAAAGTATTAGTCATTCTTTTGTATGCAACATCAACATCAGCTTATAATTTGCATGTGTTTTATTGAATAAGATGCAGTTTGACATCTGTTCTTTTCAGAGTTTTGTAGTTAAATAATTTCTGCTTAATGGCTTTTGAGTTAGTTTGCCTATAAATAGTGGATTATAATTATTTCTTTTATTTGTAGAATCAAAGAAGTAGAAGAGCTACTTAAAGGCAGCCTTGAGTCTGTATATTCACTACTGCCTACACTCTGCAGGCTACAGACAATTGGAGAGCTGGAATATGTAGGACAATTTTTCTCTAGGTATTTCTTTATACATTATATAGTCCCGTGGTTATTTTTGATGCTTTACCTCTGTAAAGTCAAAGGCTCTTATATATCTGATGCTTCATTGTATGCTTAAATGATATCTGATGCTTCATTGTATGCTTAAATGGTATATTATACTTTTTGCAGAGTAATTTAATAAGGTCATTAAGTAGCATTTTCTTGCCATTGGGCTGGACTCAAACATAGTCATGCTTAATGTGAAATATTTAGCTCAATAATATAACTAGACATTGATTTCAGAGAGTCTGCTATAAGCATAATTAAATCTGAAACCAGCCAATAAGGATAAATACAGTCTTTCTATCTTTTTCTATAACTGACACTTTATTAGAGTAACTTAGATGAGATAAGCAGTGTAGAAATGAGATAAACAAAAACTAGTTTTAAAAAAATGGGTACTATCTGTTGCAAATTAGGAAAGCTTGGGAGGCTTATTCTTCATTGATTTCCTTCAAACGCCTAAGTGACTTGACTCAAATCTTAAAACACTTATTTATTCCAGCTTTGATTTGGTTCTTATGTGCACTTCAAAACAAAAGGGTGCCTAAATCAGATTTCTGAGCAAGACATGAGTATGACTGCAAAAAGTATAATTAGTTTCCTACGTTTTACTTCTGTATTATATCTATAAATAAATAAAGTTCCCACATGATAAACCCATGGAGGGCCTTGTATACATTATTATTGTTCAGTATGACTGCCTAAATATAAACATTACAATAAAAAATCCCTATATTTTATTTGGAATATTGTTATTGCAATATATCAATACCTTCCAAGCATCCTCAGGCTCTCATTGCTTTCATTAGAATAAAAGTTGCACTAAAAGCACCAGTCCTTTTAGGAATATGTTCAATACTATGATACATGTAGGAAAGGAGTGGTGTTTGCACCCTTTCCTCCCTCACTGACACTGCATTCTCCAAGAAACTACCGTAAGAGAATAAATCTCTCAGTCCTGGTAATTTTTCATGTGCTTAGCAAAGATTTAATATAGAGATTTAATGTCTCTCCTGCCATTTACAGCTTGATCTTAGGTTTCAGACTAAGGACTGTTTGCAGCTAACACTTTATTGATGTTTAGTCAAAGCTTCTTAATTTTATTCTTTCCTTTCAGGTCGGAAACTAATAGCCAGTTGCATAATTTGCATCTGAAGTGGCAGAAGCAGTCCCAACTTCTTCAGGATAGTGACTTTGCTTTCCAAGAGCCTATTATGGCTTTGCGTACAGTAATTCTCAAGCTTCTTCTAGAGAAGGAAAATGAGAATTCCCAAAGGGAATGCATTAAAAACATTCTGACTGAACATCTTGTAGAACTATCCAGATTGGCTCGAATGGCGAATAATTCACAGGTAAGAATCAACTGAAAATCTACCGTATGTATTTCCTGAAATATAGGCCTATGCTTTTATTAACATGCAAATATTGGGTGTATAAAGGATTTTATCTTTAATCAAGGATTCTTCATAGAAACTGAGCTTGTCATCTGGAAAGCTAATAGCCTGGGTTCAAGACCCGAGCACTGCATGATGGGGTGAGCTCCCATTACTTGCCACAACTCCTGCCCACCTAGCAGTTTGAAAGCATGCAAATGCAATTAGATAAATAGGTACCACTTCAATGGGAAGGTAACAGTGTTCTGTGCGCTTTGGCATGGAAATGTCTTCAGACAACCCTGGCTCTCTCGGCAAAGAAACTTAGATAACCTTTACCTTTACGGTCACTAGCACATTTTCATGATTTTTCATTCCACAAAAAATAGTCATATATGTACCTTTATACTAAAAAGAGGCATTGTATCTGAAATACATTGTTGTAGTAACCATAAAATTGTATTTTGGTGTTTGGTCATTAGTAAAATCCAGTGAACATCTTTTCATCATGATATTTCACTTCTTTTCTAAAAAGAGTTCTTCGTGTTTGTTTTCAGCTTCCAGAAAGAGCAATACATGAAGTTAAACAATACAGCCTAACCAGACACGGAGTATCAGAATGGAAATTGGAAGAAGCTCAGGTGTTCTGGGCTAAAAAGGAAGAAAGCTTAGCACTGAGTATTCTAAAAGACATGATCAAGAAATTGGATGAAAATTGGTTTGAGGTAGTATGATTTATTTAACTGACGGGTTTAGTAGTAGGAACATTGTTTTAAATTCATGTTTTGTTTTGTTTTGAGAAATATGTGGTTCTATTAAATAAAAAGAAAGTATATGAAGAAAAAATTTCAAAAAATAAAATAAAATATATCACAGTAAAATATTTGATCTGCATTATTCTTATTCTAAGGTTGAGAGAGACCCACATCTGAAATTAATTTACACAGAATGCCTGAGGTTATGTGGAAGTTGGCTAGCAGAGACCTTTTTAGAAAATCCTACCATCATTATGCAGAACTACTTGGAAAAGGTAACAGATTTGGAGTGAATCCTATAACCTGTACAAAGCATTTGAAAATTAAATTTGGTTTACATTGTTCTATTATTTGCTCCTCACAATCTTCCAGGCAGTTAAAATTGCTGGGGATCACAACGATGATAGCAGCGATGAGCTGAAGAGAGGAAAAATGAAGGCTTTTCTGTCTTTGGCTCGTTTTTCGGATACTGAGTATCAAAGAATTGAAGATCGTATGAAATCATCAGAGTTTGAAAATAAGCAAGCTTTGCTGAAGAAAGCCAAGCATGAAGTTGGCCTTCTAAGGGAACATAAAGTTCAGAATCGGTAAGTCTCATAGCTGAAGCTGGTCACGTTAATAAATTGATTGAAGTTTCCAATAAGTGATCATGGACACCATCGTATTTTTCAAATACTAAGATGGCATCCATGCCCAATTTTTAAATAATATGTAATAAAATTGCCATCTGGTGTGATAGCTAAATCTATTTTCTCAAGGTATCTTGAAATTTTAGCCATTTAAAATTTTTAAGTACAACTTTTTTGTTCCTATTTTTAGGATGTTTTTATATGATATTGTCCATTCCTTTAAAAAGCTACTGTAATAAAGCATTGCAAGCCAATGCTACTGTAATAAAAAGGAAATTAAAATTGCCTTGGAACTTGGAACTGTATTAATTTCACCATATTATCCTGATATTCTTGGAACATTCATTTATCAATGAATTTCTTGCAGGAAAATTGTACAATTATCTTTTGCATAATTATTAATATTTAATCAGAGGAGTATTTGGATGGAGGTTTTATTTCTCATTTTGTGCTGCTTAGATATACTGTGAAAGTTCAGAGGGAGCTGCAACTAGATGAAAGTGAAATTCGCACCCTGGGAGAAGATCGTAAGCGTTTCTTATGCAAAGCAGTTGAGAACTACATTATGTGTTTATTGAGTGGAGAAGAGCATGACATGTGGATCTTCCGTCTCTGTTCTCTCTGGCTTGAGAATGCTGGACTTTCTGAAGTCAATGCAATGATTCAGGTTGGTCTTGCTGAAGTCTTATTTTTCTGCTTCATGTTGGGGTTGCTTCATATTGAGAGCCAGTTTGGTACAGTGGCTAGAAAGCAGGAGACTGAGTGCTTGGCCTACCTTAAGCACAAAGCCAGTCACTCACTCTCAGTCCTAGGAAGAAGACAATTGCAAACTACTTCCAAAAAGAATTTCTTGTGAGATGGATGGTGTAGAATGAGATAGATAATACAGACACATTGCTCAAAAAACTGCTGAGACTTATCCAGGCAGTTGCCAGGAGTCAGTGTTGACTCGAAGGTGCACACACCTACATTTGAGGCTGAAGCTAGGGCCAGCTACTTTTATGATGTGAATCTTTAATTTGGATACTAAGCCTTTATCATGTAAATCCAGCTTTTGTAAAAAAAAAAAAAAACAACTGCATGTTTATTTGGATTTTACATATTGTGTGCATATTATATGACCTCAAAATCAGAACAGATTTTACGTTGTATTATTTCATTATTGTTGCGGTGTTCACTAGATAAATATAGTTGATTAGTTTGAAAGATACTATCTTGTTTTTCTCCTACATAGAGAAATGATTAAAACTAAAGCATTGCATTTGGCACACTCCTCCTTTCTTCTGTCTCACTCTCATTATGCTTGCCTCACTTCATTAGCTTTTGTTCTTGGGATATGTGGCATGGTTATCTGAATTAATTAGCATCAGCTTGCTATCTTAATAGCGTTTTCGATTGTTACTTTTTCAGGCTAGTATAAGAAAGTGTCCAACTTGCATAAATACCTAATTGTGTTCCATATTGATTCTTTTTTATATATACCAAGCATACCGTAATCTTTTGTAGCTTTATTTGTTTTACTTTTCAGTCTGATCTACAAATCTGGTGATCTATGGTTACCTCTATAGCGAAGGGAAAGAAAACATCCAGAGTGATTTAGATATAAAAGAGATCTGCTAGTCTAGTTAGCAACCAGCATTATATTTGCATGGCTTTCTTGAGAATACAAGCAGTCCTTGCTTAATGACCTTAATTTCCCATTCCATTGCTTAATGAAGTAATTGTTAAGCAAAACAGTACATGACTGCACCAACTTGTGACAGCAGTTCCAACAGAACCGATTGTGATCGTTAAATGAGACATCACAGGACTATTGACTTTGCTTGTCAAAAGAAAAAGGTTGAAAGTGGTGATCCCATGACCACAGGATGCTGCAACTATCATAAATGCATGAAGGTTGCCATGATAAGATAATGGTATTTCCACATTTAATTGATAAGGCATATTAATAATAATGGATTACTAGGTGGATAAAAATCTATGGTTTTTTTTTTTAATTAAAAAATCAGTTTTCTTAAATTTAAATCAGATTTTTTTAAAATTTTTATCAAATTTATTTTAATAAAACACTTTTGGAGTAAAAATCTATCTAATGATAATTTTCTATTTAAGATACATTAATGATTTAATTTATTTATGTAGCATGAGGCTGTATATTCTGCAATATTGGGACTGTCAGTAAGTCAACAGCTGGTCAGAGGAGGAGCTGCTGCGGAACAAAGATGACAATTGCTCTTTAAAAATTATGGTTTAATTTGAGTTGATTTAAATCAAGCCTTTTTACTCAAATCAAGCCTTTAAATCAAATCTATCCTGGTGGATTATAGCCATTCTGTCTGGCATTCATAAAACTTATATAAACATCTTACTCTATAAAGAAGTTTGCCCGTGTTTAAATACTATTCTTTTCCTATTTTGTCTCTATTTTACATGCTCTTCTGCTGCACAACAGAAGGAGGCACAGAGAATCCCATCCTATAAATTCTTGCCACTGATGTACCAACTGGCTGCTCGAATGGGAACCAGGATGAGTGGGTTTCATGAGATTTTGAATAATGTAATTGATCTTCAATTGTCATGTATCTTCCTCATTTACAAATATATTACATAGTTTTTGTTTAAATTTTAAGTAGGTATGATAGAAGAGTAGCATGATTTTTTTTTTCTTAGAATGTTTGTGGACAGTTGAGCTAGTAGAATCTTTTCTTCATTGCTTTAGATATTTTGACAATGCTAAAGGATTTCTTTGATTTATAACAGGGTCAAACAACTTTGTCAAGGAATACTCACTGTGACATTCGTTACATTAGTTAAATGTTTGTGGTGGGGTGCTCAAAAAAGAAACCTAGGTAGTCTTCAGCTTATGTCCACAGTTCAAAATTACAGTGGCACTGGCGAAATGGGCTGTCCTTGAAATGGTAGGTCCTTGAAATTCTGTCTCTGTCATGGTGTCCTGTGATGATGTATCCCAAAGATCTTGTATTGCCTATCATCCCCACTGCCCTCTGTAGTACACACCTCTTTACAGCACTCCCTTGCCCTTGTGGCCTCTGCTGGCCCATCTGCAGCCCCCATTGGCCCTTCCAGGATACTTTCCTGACCCCAAAAACTTATCAATGATACCCCACACCCACTGTGGCAACTGTACTCCCTGCATTCCTTGCCTAGGATTCCCAGCTCTTCCCACTTAATGACCCTTGCATCCAGGGATTATGACAGCACCCAGGGGTTACAACGGCACTGCCAACATTGCCTTTGCTAAGCTATGTGGTCATGTCATGTCACACTTGCCAATGGCAATCCCAATCCCCATTGTTGTCATATCCTGCAAACTACTTGTAAGCGGAATAAAAACTAACTTTCATTTAAAGTAAATATAGTGAAACTCAAAGTAAATTAATTAACCATAGCTAGAGAGGAGCCATACATAAGGCTTTCTGTGTCCATATATACTGAGTTAAAGCATATTGAACATTATTGTTGAAGCTTTGATGCTTGTTAAAAAATGTTCAGTTCATATTTTATTTTCAATAATCAACTTTTTAAATATTTTCCTTGAATAGCTTATAGCAAGAATTTCTCTCGACCATCCACATCACACTTTGTTTATAATTTTGGCATTGGTGAATGCCAACAAAGATGAACTCCTGACCAAGCCAGAAGTGACTAGCAGAAGTGGACTAATAAAAAATGTCCCAAAAGAAACATCTCCTCTTGACATGGTACTTAAATTTAACTGAATTTGCATTATTTGGGATTGTAAAAAATAGTAAAGGAATCATAGGACTTATCAGCTTTGAAGATGAGGATACAACTTTTTTCTTCTGCAGTATTTTCTGTTTCCTCATATCAGATTTATTTTATGTCTGTGATTAATGTAATCTTGGCATTTGAATTTTTAACTTCCTTTTAAAAAAAACAACTCATCCTACAGGATCGAATGGAGGCTGCCAGTAGTATAATTAAAATTGTAAAAGACAAAAGACCTGATATGGTGGTAAAGATTGAAGCCCTTTGTAATGCTTATATTACTTTGGCAAACATGGATGCAACTCCCTGGAAAACCCACAGAAGTATGTATTTAGGGAATTGGGGATTGTTTGGATGCTTTGAATCAATTCATTTTTAGACTGTTTTCTGTCAACAATGAATTTTACTTGGAGTATATTATATATGAATGCTGTATGCTGTAAATATTTTCCCAATTTGCTGTCTAATAGATGAGAGTTGATTTATTTAGCAGGGTATAAATCTAAATAATAATTAAGTAAATTAAAATAAATTGATTGATAGTGGCCAAGTAGAACCTCTGAAATAACTTTCAATAATATCAGAAATGTATTCTGAACTTCTTCAAAGACCATTCCCAAAACATTGACTACAGTATGATAAGGGGTGCTAGCCTTAAAAGTTATATTGACTCAATGAACTGCAAATATTTATTAATATGAGGCATGTATTGTTTATCTAGGAGGCATAAATATTCCTTCCGATCAACCTCTAATTAAGTTAAAAAATCTAGAGGATGTTGCTGTACCTACAATGGAAATAAAGGTAAATCAATTTAAATTACATTTAAGTCTCAGTAAACCTTTTTGGGCCAGCTGTGTTGTGAGCAGCAAAGAAATGAAACATCCTTTGTTGTTCAGTTGAACATTTCAGTTAGGGAAGTGGAGACATTTCAAGAAATATCTACACTTCATCTAAATTTCTTTGTGGTTTTAGGTGGATCCTAGTGGCAAATATGAAAATTTGATTACAATAAGATCATTCAAACCAGAATTTCGCCTAGCAGGCGGGGTCAATCTACCCAAAATAATAGATTGCATTGGATCAGATGGACAACAGAGAAGGCAGCTTGTGAAGGTGAGTTCTCTGTTTCATTATGAAATGTGAACAGGATTACAGATGTGGCACTTTTGTATACTGCCAAGTTCCTCACACCAGAATAGGTATGATAAAATATTCAGTCACAAATATACACACTATTAAGTTTATTTCTCAGTTGAGGAACATTTTAGTATGGGAGTGCATAAATAGAAACACATGTTTCTTCCTCCAGTACCATTCTGAATTTGCACTGTTGGGTCAGGATTCTATCATGGGAGCTTCTGTATATTTTTATTTTACTGTATGAGAATTTAGATAGTAACAATTAGCATATAATAATGGTAGCGAGTTTTTTTTGCAATGCTTACCAAAGTTTTTCCACACTTTAGAACAGTTCCAAAGTTTCATCTGAAATTTCATCTGAAATTGCAGTTCATACTCACTCTCATTTAGAATGCAAAGGTTGTGGGGGATGTGTGGAGACACTTTTTGTGATAATTGCTATCCCTTACACATTTACACGCATACAGTTTCCATTTGCTTCTCTAAATGTACATAGGATCAGGTTATATAATTCTGCATTTACATTCATTCTGGGGACAATGCTATTTCTGTTGCTTTTTTAAAAATCTCTTAAAGGGGCGTGACGATCTGAGACAGGATGCCGTTATGCAACAGGTTTTCCAGATGTGCAATACTCTGCTACAGCAAGATGCTGACACTAGAAAAAGAAAACTGACCATTCGCAGATACAAGGCAAGTTTTGCATGAAAATTGCCTACTGTGGCTATAAGCTTGATGCCCTGAATGCAGGAGGACCTGCCTTGTACAAGACCATTCATTCATCTGCTGTTCCTCATTAATAACTTCTAGAATAACTGATCTGACCACCAGGCAAACAGGTTGCCAACCTTTCTCCTCCATCGGAATAAGTGTTTGCCTGGTTTGGAATGACTTCTGCAGGGTAGTAATAACTTTTCAGAGCCTGACACAGATCTTGTCCAGCATCTGATGCTTGGGAGGATGTAGCCTGGGACCCTTCTTTATTTATTTTACTTCTGTTTGGAGTAACAGCCAAAACTCTAGACACATTATAATACGATTTAAATGAGTTAAAAAGAAAAAACAATGCAATTAATGCAATTTATATTGATATAGTGCTCGACTTATATACATTTGTTCAGTGACTGTTCAAAGTTACAATGATGCTGAATGAATAGTTGTTACAACTGATTCTCAAAGTTCCAACCATCCCTGAACATGGTCAGAATCTTGAATGCTTGGCAATCCATTCTCGCTTACAACTGGTTGCCAAGTGCCCCATGATCTTTTGATTGCCATTTCTAACCTTTCCTGCTGGCTTCCTCTGAAAATCTTTGGGGAAGCCAGCAGGAAAGATCACAAGATGCTGGGGAAGTCTTCTCCCATCCACCCCTGGACTCATGCTATGCTTCTCACCCACACACATGTAGTGCTTCTTGCACACCCTGCCTGACCTACACAGCACCTTTCACACACACCCTTGTTCGCATTCCGTGATCTGTGCATGTTGAACATTCTCCCCAACCTTTGTGGTGCCTTTTGTGCTTCTTCCCCAACCTTTGCAATGACTCTCACACATATTCTTATATCCTCATCAACCTCGCACACACCCATGCCATACCTTGCATACCATGTTGCTTTTTGCTTATCTGCCCATGGACCTGGGACTTGCAACTTTCTACCAGTTTCCCCACTGGCTTAGGCTGTGGAAACCAGCAGGGTATTACCTAGCTTAACAACCAGGGGATTCTGTTAACGACATCAACCGGGACTGCAAGGATTGCCATCACTAAGTGATGGAGCAATGTTTTATGACTGCATTGCTCAGTGTTCAAAATTCCAGTTCCAATTGCCCTCGTAAGACAAGGACTACCTGTGTGAAAATATGAAATAATATGTAGCAGAATATGTAGCAGAAAATATGAATAATATGTAGCATTATATATACTTCTATCTAAAGTAGCAAATTCACTACTGAAATGCATTACAGCTTGTGCTCAGCTGCTGAATCTTTCCCCTCATTGCAGAGTAGCTTTACAGCAATCAACTTGTACATGTCCTCTTTCCTTTTTATCTTGGAGAGTTTTCTTCCGTCTTTCCAATGATAATCACAATTCAGTGATAATGCACTCTCTAGCACTTTCGTGATTAACCAGAGATCATATAATTCAGAATGGATCTGCTTTGTCTGCCTCTTTAGGTTGTTCCCCTTTCTCAGAGAAGTGGCATCTTAGAGTGGTGCACTGGCACAATTCCTTTGGGTGAATTCCTCATCAATACTGACAACAGTGCTCACAGACGCTACAGACCACAAGACTACAGTAGCTTACACTGCCAAAAGAAAATGTTGGTAAGTCCACTATGTTAAATCAAACCAATTAATGCAGAAACTGGATATAAGAAAATAGATGGGGTAATAGAAATACGGTTGTTCACGTGAGAGAGAATCATGTCGTCAAACAGTGGTTTAATATTCACTGAGAAAAGTAATATGATCTCAGAGACCTTTACCATGTAATAGAAATTAGGACTTCAAATTTAGCTAAGCAGTGGTATAGATGGATCAAACTGTCAAGTATAATGACATGATGACACATTGACACAGTGAAATCAAAATGAAATCAAGAACAAGAAGAAGGACATAGCGTATTTGAAACCCTGATTCAGATGCGATACAATCTCTGGAGAAAAAAAAATTCTTTTGTAGCTATCTGCTGTCCCTCACTTAATGAGATATCTTGATGAGGGCTTCAGATGATGCTCCGATGAATTTGGAAGACATTTTTGGCAGATGATCATTTCTTTTGGTATCTCATCCCAAGATGTTCGCCAATTAAAGCTAAAATAAGCCCTTTGAGTCGACCAAGAAATGGCTCCCTGGCACTGCAGATAGGATCCTACCAATCAGTTCCAGTTGAGAGCCATGTGCCCTGAAATTTATATATAGTTTTCAAAGGTAGGTAGCACTACATGTAGTCTCTGCAATAATCCAGACAGCATTACCAGATTCTATGGCTATTATATTTTAATTGCAGAACTCTAGAAGATCAATCAATGGCAGCAAACAGAAAATCTCTCTTCAAATCCATCTGGTGGTTTTTTTTGTTTGTTTATCTATCTGTATTAAAGGTTCTTTTGCTGTCCAGATGAGGGAGCCCTGCCAAATTCAATACTTTATCCACAACATTATGGTGTTTCTTTACAATGTTATCAGAATATCTAGTGCTCATTTACATATGCACTCATACTTTGTAGGAAAAAGATGTTATTTTCTTGTGTAATTGCAAGCTAGTTGTATTTGAAAGCATTTTTCATACCATCTCTGTTCATACGCAAAAAAACTACACTCAGAATTAACAGGTGAAAAGATATAAATACCTCTAAACTATTTGTGGTTTCCTTCAAAGGCTGCACAAAGGGAAAATTTTGAAGAAAAATACACTATTTTCATGGATATATGCCAGAATTTTCAACCTGTGTTTCGCTATTTCTGTATGGAAAGATTTCTGGATCCAGCGGTGTGGTTTGAGAAAAGATTGGCATACACTCGAAGTGTTGCCACTTCATCTATAGGTATTATAAAATATAAGCTTCTTATCATGTTTACTATTAAATGAAGGCATTTTATTAATTTTCTATGAAGAGTTCTTTGCCAGTGGAGTTGCTGCAGAGAAAGAATAGGCAATCTAAAGGCAACTGTAGCTATAAATGGGGACAATCTTTTGATGATTTAACTTTTGGGAATTTTTTTTTTTTTTATTTGCATTTATATGCCGCCCTTCTCCGGAGACTCAGGGCGGCTTACAGTCTATGGAGCACCATGCTAGGTGCTCGGCAATAGCCTTCATTCCATTGTATATGCCTGCTTATTACTAGGGCTTTTAGCCCCCCGCAAGCGGCATTTTTACGAGGTCAGCTTATTGCCCCCAACAATCTTGGGTCCTCAATGGGAATGGGCAAAATCTAATAGTAAGATGGTTCTTTGGAGACCTGGGCAAAGGCAAATTGTTTCTTTTTGTCCTTTGGAATGGGAAGGGGGATTGTATTATTTTAAACTAGTAGCTGGCATCTTTTAGATGGCCAGAAGTGATCCAATATTGATCAGGAGGACAAGGGCCACAATTGTAGGATGGATGATGCAAAGGGCACAGGGAAGCATCACACAGATACTGTCAGCCGGGGTTTTTTCCTCCTGTATATATCTGGGATTGCTTGGTTGTTTATATCTGGGATTGCTTGGTTGTTTATTTGATGATTGATTGATTTCTAAAGCCACCCATCTCAACAGAAAACTCTTTTAACATATATAAAGTCTACTTTGGAAATACACTGTTATTTTTACATCTCAAAATCATGGGCATCATGCCGCTAATAATTAGCAGTTGTGATTGGAAAAGTTTCTGGAAGCCAGATTAACAAAGGCACAACACCCCAAAGTTGCCCATCCTTTCTTTATTTTGTGCCTTTTCCCTTCAAAATGACAGGAATCTACACTGCTGATTTTCAGATAGGATTCCAGAAACTCCAAAATGGGTTTGTAAATTGTTAACTGTTAATCACTTTGTGCTTTCTAAAATAATGGATTCAGTTTTAGTAAGTTAAATATTTTAATAGATTGTATAGATAGTTACTTTTATTATCTTTCTATTTTTATTGAGGTGTGTTATTCAGATAGCTAATGAAAAATAAATTATGCTTTACTTTGTTAATTAGAGTTTAAAATAAATATGTTGTATGTATTATCAATACAGAAATATAATTATATGAAAATGTTAGTTTTGTACCAGAGCTGCATACAGTATATATTAGCTATTAACTACCTGCAGCTCTTTATTCCCCTTGAAAAGATGTTTCTGACAATCAGGGCATTATTGGACCATTGAATTGTCTTGCTAGATTATGGTGAGGAAGGGGAAGAAACCCACTCTTCATATTTGCAGTAGCCTTTCAAAAAATATAGACTGGATACAAGTACTTCTGGATTGATTTTGGGTATTTCCATTTCAGTTGGCTACATACTTGGTCTCGGAGACAGGCATGTACAGAATATTCTGTTAGATGAAGAAAGTGCAGAACTTGTACATATTGATCTAGGTATGTACCAAAGGAATCAAGTGTTTAGATTTTGATGTGAGTCCCATTCAAGCATTATAAAAATAAGAGGGTTCACCATTCCGATTGACTCTGCTCTTTCTCCTGTGTATTGATACAGTATATGGTTGTCTGAAGAAAAAAAGCCTCACCTGTATGAAATGGTGCATCACTGCTTGCATTAAGGCTTTTTGCCTGAAGGATAAATATACTCCATGAACAATATTGATATTCAGTTTCTAAACATCAGTATAGGGCTTTACCATTGGAACAGTGTAACACGGTAAAATAATGAAGTTAAAAAATGCAAAATTATATCATGAACTCCAAAAACATTGACTAGATTTGTCATATTTCTTCTTGCCCCTATTTTTGAAAAGACACAAGTAGTAGTTCTCAATTTACAATGCCAATTGGGGCCAGAATTTCCATTCCTAAGCAGCAATCCCTACACTCCTATTGTTGTTATTGTTATTGTTGTCAGTTGAATTTCATAATCATTAGGTGAGGCAACTTCCTACCAGCTTCTCACAACCAAATCGGTGAGGAAGCTGACAGAAAGTTGTAGGACCCAGGTATTTGCAAGCAGGATGGCAGGGAAGGTAAGTGGCTGCTGCCAGGTGCAAAAAGACCCAAAGATGCCGGAGAGTTGCTGTGAGGGTCAGGGAAGGTACACAGATGGTAGGGAAGTGCAACAAAGATCCGGGAGTGTGAATCCAGAGGGGCTAGGAGGGGTGCATGAATGTGGGAGCTTTACCCCTATGACTTGACCTTCCCTACCAGCCTCCCCATTGACTTTCTGGGGAAACTGGAGGGAAAGGTCACAAATGGTGATCATATGATCATGGGCAGTGCAATCAGTTGTAACTGCAAGCCTGTTGCCAAGCACCCATATTACGATCACATGTCCACAGGGATGCTGGGACACTGGAACTCAAAGCCGAGTTATAACCAGCAGCATCATTATTTTGAATGATTGCTAAATGAATGGTCGCAAATGGAGGACTACCTGTAATTTAATAATCACTGAAAAATGTATACTGTTACCTCATTGCTGTAATCAACTATTTCCTGCCTTTTAAAAATATATTTTAATGCTATATGGGAACAGGAGGGTTGGGGAAAGGTGCTTTTACTCACTGACCTTCGACTTCTGCTTTCTTTTCTCTACTAGGAGTTGCCTTTGAGCAGGGCAAAATCCTTCCTACTCCAGAGACTGTACCTTTTAGGCTAACAAGAGACATAGTCGATGGCATGGGCATTGCTGGTGTTGAGGGGGTCTTCAGGAGGTAAGTTACTCTTTTCAAAGCATTTTAGCATTATGTGTGCTGCTAGGAGATTCAGTTTTTACAGTTTGGGAAATTGAGTTGGTAAAAATCGTTTTCATTTTAAAAAATGTGGCCCATGTGAGCTGATTGTAAACTTTATTACTACCTAGAAAAAAATATATTGTAAGGTTTTCTATAAAAGTTAAAATAGAAACTGGTTTTGACATTAAAATCTGTTTGGAAATCATTTAGATGCTGTGAAAAAACTATGAATGTTATGAGAAATTCTCAAGAAGCCCTGCTAACGATTGTAGAAGTAAGTGTTTCTTGGCTAAATATAACATTGGAAGTAATTCTTATATTAAATATACTTTGGTGTGTTGGACCAAATATAAATATAAATACTCCATATTTAACATTTTGCATCCCAAAAGACAATTTAGTTGGTAAGTAGCTTAAAAATTCTGATTCCTCTCCTATCTCAGTGAATATTGAAACGGAAGTAATATAATACAAATAGTGCATTATTACTGAAATGTGTTAATGTCATTCTGAATTCATGTTCCAATAAAGCAGACTTATAGCACAAAAAATATTAGACTGACATTCAATCATTTTAATACCGTAAAAGAATAAAGCAGTAGACCAACCTGGGAAGGCTTTCAAAAAGCTCTTCGTGTTGTATTGCTTTGGATCTGATGATACAAAGATATGGCAAACAAGCACCATAGGCACAGACTCCAGAAAACAGATAATAGTTTATTATGAACCATGTTGGAACTTTGAATTAACTGCTAAGAGGGTCTATCATTTATCTATCTATTTGATGGATAACTATAAAGGCTCTTGAAGGGATATAAAAACATAAGTAATGGCCTGCTGGTTTGGACCTCTGCCCATCCAGTCCAGAAGTCTGTTCTCAACATTAGCCACCCAATTGCACAAGGAAGCCTCCTAGTCACCCAACAAGGCAGTCACCCTGCCATCAAAGCTGACAGCCCTCGATCACCATGACTTTTATAAATTGGTCCAACCCTTTTTTGAAGCCAGCCATGCTGGTAGCCAGCACCACATCTCATGGTAGCAACTTCCCAAATTGAATTACATATTGTGTAATAACATACTTATCAAGTGGGAAGAAGCTGCAGACTCTTTTCCAGACCCCAATTTCTGTACTCCCAAAACAAAAAAATCCTTTATACAGCCATAAAATCCTTGAATGTGCATTCTTCCTGTCAGTCAACAGAATAAGAGCCAGTAACAAAATAATTATGCTACACAGATGAAACTTAATACATTTCTATAAGAGATGGGCAGTGGAAATCTCTTTTTAGAAATGTAATTGTGTCTCCTTTGATATTTAGGTGCTTCTATATGACCCTCTTTTTGACTGGACCATGAATCCTTTGAAAGCTTTATATCTGCAGCAAAGGTCAGAAGATGAAGCTGATGTCAGCTCCAACTTCAGTAGTGCTGATCAAGGATGTAACAAAAAAGCAAAGTAAGGACAAATATTATTTTGCATGCTTTGTATTTATGAATTAGTATCTGTATGCTTCCTAAAACTCTTGTTTCCTTCTCAGTGGTGAAAACCAGCTGTTCAATAAAGTGGCAGAGCGTGTTTTGATACGACTTCAGGAGAAACTTAAAGGAATGGAAGAAGGTACAGTGCTCAGCGTGGCTGGCCAGGTGAATTTCCTCATACAGCAAGCCATGGACCCCAAAAATCTTAGCCGCCTCTTCCCGGGGTGGAAACCATGGGTATAAAAATATACTATAAGGAAGTAAGACCTGATCTCCAGAAGCGATTACAAACATTTGAATGGTTCCTAAGGAAAGTAGAATTTAAAAATATTACATGGAAAATGTTGAATCAAAAAGCATTACTGTATTGCACTTATTCCAGTATGATAAAAGCAATATCAGTGTTGTACTGTAAGCCCTGTCCCTTTTTTATATATATATATATTTAAAATTAAAATGAAAGCAGTAAGATCCTATAGATGTCCCAGAAGGATTTGTCTTTTGCTTCCATTATATCAATGGGAACTAGGAACATGGCTTCCTGGTCTTGGCCCCCCAGACACAAATTTCAGGAAATTAACAATATTACAATTTGCTTTAACAAAGGGAAAATATTTTTTAGTAAGCCCCACTTCTTGTTTGGTTTAAGAATGTTACTGCAGCACAGTAGTTCTTATTTCTGCTGCGTTTAAAATGATCAAACTGACATCAAGCCTGTTAGTGCAATATGGTCCCCTTGCCTTTCTCCTAGACAAGACGAGAATGTATTCAAGATAAAAACATACATCCATGCATGTTAATGATGATGCTGTGCATCCTGCTATATAAATATTTAGGAATTTCTGATTTATAATATATACAAAGCTGTAGTTTTTTTAAAAAAATCAGATAACAGGAAATTGTGTGTAATGTATGTATGGTTCTGAAGACATTTCAAAAGAAAAATAGGAATTCACAATAACATACAATCAGAAATAATTGTATAGTGTTACATTACTTTTCATTATTACTAAAGAGTGCACTTCTTTTGTTTGACACACAAACTGGCATAATCTATCCTACTTTATGCTGTAATAATGTTTTTTTCTTTTCTTTTTACAATGAATGTGGATATAGATTTCTTACAAACAAAATAATTCCATAAAGGTTTTAGTTTATACTACCAGTAGCAAGAAATTCCTATGTCCACTATGTTGTTCTATATCATGGAAAAGATAACCTTATTTTACATTTCATTATTGATTAAATTTAGTTCAGTATTAAGCTAATCCTTTTTGTTATAACTTGTATGTGCATTTTGGAACCTGGAAGAAATTACAGAAGGAACTTTGTGAATTAAAATATATTGTAAACACTGTTGTGGGCAAATGCTTTTTTTTTTTTGAAAAACAATGCAGTACTCGTGTGGAACTATTTTTTTATTTGCTTTGCATTAGACTATTATTTGTTTGCTTTGCATTAGACTATTATTTATATGCGTTGAAACGCAGAGGTCCTAAAAAGTGCCTTTTCAAATGTACAATAAAGCCAGATTCTTTTGAAAATGAATTCTCTTTCATATCTATTTATTATAGTCCATTTTGCATAAAGCCATAGTGAGCTATAAAAAAATTGAAGGAATGTTGTCACCTTTAAATTAATATGTGGGAAATTCATATTGTAGCTGACAGGATGGGAAAGCTAATATTTCAGCAGAGACACCCTTGAATGGTCAAAATTTTTTGCTATTGATTTTTTTATTACTGTATTTTTCAGTCCATAAGACGCACCTAAGTTTAGAGGAGGAAAACAAGAAAAAATAGTTTTTTGCCTCTGAGTGTCCCGGTTTTGCTCTTCCCAACATCCAGAAGCACTGTACAGACCAAAAATGGGCCTGTTTTTGGCCTCCGGAGGCCTCCACATGTTCTGTTTTCAGCCTCCCAATGGCGGAGAGGGTAAAAACAGGGCTGTTTTTGGCCTACAGAGTGCTTCTGGATGCCAGGAATGGCAAAAACAGGAAGCACGTAGGGTTCAGGAGGCCAAAAACTGGCCCTTATTCGCTCTATAAGACACACAGACATTTCCAACCACTTTTTTTTTGGGGGGGGGGGTGCATCTTATAGATAAAATTTGCTTAAATCTATCTTCTATATACATAATGTATGTTCTAGAACAGTGGTCGACAAGCTGCGGCTCGCGAGCCACATGCGGCTCTTTACACACTTTAATGCGGCTCTTCTGTGTGCCGGGCGCCCGCTCTCCTCCCTCCTCTCGGGCGGCCGCCCCAGGAGTCAGGACTCTGCAGCTAGCCTCTGTCAGTGTGCGCCCTGTGTGCAACCCCGGCGGCCGGCTCCACACAGCTCCAGTCGGGTCATGTGGTATAAAGGGGGGTGACTTTCTGTGTAGCGCCGCGGCGGCGAGGCAGCATCCTCTCTCTGTCTGCCGCCCTCAGAAGAAGACTGCACCTCCCAAATCAGCAGCATGTCATCAAAAACAGTGTACCATCCTATGTATTTTCGGTTTTAAAAATGTGGCTCTCAAAATAAATTTCAATCGTGGTTTTGGCGAGATCTGGCTCAGTTGAAAAAAAAGGTTGCCCACCACTGTTCTAGAATAACTCTGGAATGCCTTAAGCAATTTCAACCAAACTTGGTACACAGATGACTTAACCTCTAGAAACAAATACTGTGGAGGTAAGAAACCCTTAAAACTCCTCAGGGGTGTCTGTGTGCCTTAAAATGGTTTCTACTGTACAGCACAGTGGACTTGCCATGGTAACGGCTTCACAGTACTCCACAAGTGGGCTCCCTCTTGTGGAGGAATAGAAGAATTGCGATGCTGCGCAAGAGACAGTACAACAGTGTGAGTCCCAACTACAGGATTTTCCTATCTAATACAGGATTGGGATAAATAAATACCTGGGCAACAACAGGTTATCGGCTAGTGCTTTATATTTTGAAACATTTCTATGAAGAACAATATCTTTATAACTTTCACGGTTGCATGGGGAATTGTCTCAATTGTAAGGCAAACAAAAATACAGAATACATACATTCATACATATGTGCAATACAGTACAATTTTTGAGAATCCATAGGAGTTTTTTGCTACAGAAGGTTACCTGATCAAGATATGGTCAAGAAATGAACTCAGGCTAGAACAAGACTTTCTCCCACATAGTCCATATGTTTTTATATTCACTTCTTTACCTACTAATGTCTGCCAGTGCCTCCTTTAAACTCAGAATTTTGACAATCCCTTTCCCACTCCTCTATGAATGAGAAAATGTCATCTGACCGTTTAACTAACATTCCAACGTCGATTGCTTGGGTAATGGCTAAACACAAACATGTGGTTGCTCAGGTTGTTTATAGATTGATGCCAAACCGCAGCAGGGATCTCCTCCTGCCATCACTACCTGAACAATAATATGTGATTGGGTCGTTTTCATATCTTTGCTCACTTATATGTAATACCTTAAGCTTTTCAGAATCAAAATAATGATTAAAAATAAAACTTGGAGAATTAAGAAATGCTACGAATTCTGTGTATTATAACAGACATGTCATCTATCACAAAATAAGTTCACTAGGAAACTAAATTTAATTTCAAATTTCTTTACATTACATTTTATGTTAATGTGTTAAGGCACATTAACTTGACAAATGCATAGATTCCATCTTTTTTATACCGAGTTTCTATTTTTGTCTCCTGAAGTTTTATGTTGATACTGCTGTGACTGATGAATGTTCAATTGTCAGATGTGTGATTTTTTTTGCTTCTGCAACTATTAAAGTGAGTTGATAATAGGTCTCTCTTTTAGTCTATACTGAGATTGCATTAGTTCTTGGATGTTCTTTGGTATCAATTGAGAAATGTTATAGTATTGTTGTTTAAACTGGAAAGCTAAAGATAAACATACAAATGAAGAATATTTATACAATGAAACCAAATGTTTTATAAAAGCACAAATATATTTTTAAACCATTTACAATGGAAAACTTTAATTCAAGGTATTTATTCATAGATAATATTGCATGATAGCAAAATGTAAATCCTACATTCCTAAAAGATACACCCAATTCAAATGTATTGAATTTAGATTTATCCTTGAATTATTAAATAATGTTGAATAACCATCATCTTTTTTAAGAAGTATATTTTCTACAATAATATGCAAAATGGCACATTTGCATCTGCAATATTATATATTTATATCAAATTGTATTTTATGTCTATATTTAGGAATGAGGTTTGAGACCACAAGCACTTCTTGAATTTCTGGAGAAAAGATGGCATAACAGACAAATTCAACAAATAGTGATATTTTATTTATTTATTTATTATTTAAATTTATATACCGCCCTTCTCCCAAGGGACTCAGGGCGGTGTACAGCCCATCTAAAACCCACAAATATACAAAAATTAAAAAAGTATTAAATTAATCGGCTGATAAATGAGACTAAAAAGACACCCCCCCCCCATAAAACCCCAATTTAAAATTAAATACTATGGAGACCAAATTAAAACCATTATCTCAGCCCAGGCCGGCCTGCTCAAAGAGCCAGGTCTTCAACGCACGCCTGAAGGCCCTCAGGTCCATGCCGGTACGGAGCTCCGGTGGCAGAGTATTCCAGAGGGCGGGGGCACCCACAGAGAAGGCTCTACCCCTCAGCGCCGCCAGACGACACATAGCGGCCGTCGGCACCCGGAGCAGACCCTCTCTGTGGGAACGCACCGGCCTGTTGGAGATCACTGGCAGAATGCGGTCCTGGAGGTAACCTGGTCCCATGCCATGGGTCGCCCTAAAGGTCAAAACTAGAACCTTAAAGCGAACCCGGAGAGCCACCGGCAGCCAATGCAGCTCGCGCAGGAGAGGCGTCACATGTGCGCTACGCGACGCCCCCATAATCACCCGCGCGGCTGCATTTTGCACCAGCTGGAGTCTCCGGATACTCCCCGCGGGGAGCCCCATGTAGAGGGCATTACAATAGTGCGCAAGGCATCCCGATCCAGGAAGGGCCGCAACCGGTAGATCCGACGGATCTGGTGAAACGCCCCCCTGGAGACGGCCGCGATGTGATGTTCAAGTGACAGCCGTACATCCAGGAGGACACCCAGGTTGCGAGCCCTCTCTGCGGGGGGCAAAACTTCCCCCCCGACAGCCAGCGAAGGTGTCAGCTGGCTATATCGGGGCGCCGGAAACCACAGCCACTCGGTCTTGGATGGGTTGAGCAATCCATCAACAGGTCATATTCTTGGAAATCTTAAGTCTTACCAAATTGACTTCAGATATTTGATTGGGCCTAGAGACTTGCTTCTCTAAAAATACTGAAAACTAAGACTTCAATATTAATATCATTTTTCTGCATTTATAAAAGCCATATTTATTTTAGACCCCCTTAAAGGAATATATTTAAAATGTCCACATAGCAAATCCCTCAAAAGAAATTATAACTAAGATCCAAATCACTTGTTTTCATCCACTTTTACGGAATACTAATTAGTTATGCCATATTTTTTGTTTAACTGAATTAATTAAAATTTTAATTAAAGACTTGCCTTCATAACCTTATACACCTAATTCTAGAGAGAGGCACAGGAATTGGGCATCTGTGTGGGATTATACCACCAGCTGCCATCATCACATGTTACATCTCATGTGCTACAGGAGTCTTTAATTACCCATGTAGTTTACAGTTCAATACTTTTATCTTTAGATTAAAATTACATAAAGAATAAACCAGCAAACGTTTTACCTTGAAAACTTTCTGAAGTCTTGCTTGTTCCAACTTCTTTCCATAGTTTAACATATCTAGGTAAACAACAAGCACAGTGAGTAAAATGGAGCAGTAATAGCCAAATTGCAATCCATGCTTTACAGCAGGGGTGTCAAACTCGCAGCCCGCAAGCTGGATGCATCACATGCTGGCCATGCCCACCCCCATTTTAGCAAAGGGGAAGGAAGTTGTGATACGTCATGTGATGACATGTCGTGAGTTTAAAATCCCTGGTTTAAAGTGATATATACACATATTCCTAGCATCTCACTCTAACACGATTTTTTTTAAATCTCCCAACTCAGTGGTTACAATGTTACACTAAAAATTACAGTAACAATTACAACCATCCAAATTGCCAAAACAAAAGCAAGGTGAAACAATAAAAGGTGTGCAAGGGGTGTTATAGAAAAGCTTTCATTAAATAATTTCCTATATTACTGCTTCTCTCCTTCTCATATATATTTTGCGATTTGATTGGTGTCTGTGAGAGAAAGACCGAAGAGAGTGGGTATGAGTTAATAAATTAGGTTAACTTATTAATATAAATTGCCAGTAGAGCTCAAAAGCTAAAGATCGATAATTTTAAAACAATTAGATTTAGAAAAGTAATGAAAGGTAAACTTTAAAACCATTACTCGTCATAATTCAATGCATTTGTCCACTTTAACATCTCATCTACTTCCCATTCCATCACTTGATCTATTCCTTCCTTCTCCAGGGATTTGATTAGCCCTTCTGTTGCTCTCTGAATTAAAGCAATTGCCTCAGGATTCTCTGTTTTAACTTGAAGATTTTCTCCAAAGTACCTAGAAAATAGAAATGTGTCTTTTCATTCATAATAGTTACAGCATTTTCATTGAGCATTATTATTATAATCAAATTTATTTGTTCCCCATCTCTCACTCTGAGGCAACTATATGTCCTCTTCTTTTTCAAGGTAAGCGTTATTTAAAGGGCAGAAAAGGAGGAAGAAACAAAAATTAATAGAATTACTTTGATAGATTAATAGAAATTAATAGAGTAGGTTTGGTCTATTGAGCCAGTGGTTAAGGGACTGGGTTGGAAAGCAGGAGACCATGACTTCAAGATTTGCCTTAGCCATGAAAGGCTAAGTTACTTTGGGCCAGTCACTCTCCGCCCAACTTACCTCATTGGGTTGTTGCCGTAAGGAAAATAACAGGAGCAAGGTGCGTGTTCACTGCTTTTGAGTTTTTCTCAAAAATAATAAGGGCAGGAATTAAGCAAACAATTAAATAAAAATAGGAAATTAAAAGCCTGAGGTAGAAAAAGAAAATGCAGCTAAATCTAGTTTACATCAACATAATCATTATACTTCCCCAAAGATTTCTGTTCCTGCAAACCATCCTTAGATGGTTTGCAGCATCAACAACCATATACAACTTCACTGCCTTTTAAGTCTCACTTTCTTGTTTGGAGGGAATTTCATAAACTCCAACCAATAGTGACCTAAATCTTTCTCTGCTCATTCACTCTTCCTTTATATCTTTTATTTCATATTGAGCTTCATTACCTTTTTCATACTAGTCATTCATTTTTACATTCAATCAACATTTAGTCTATACCCATTCATCCTTGATGTAGCCAACGTTCACTACCATCTGCCCAAAGGAGCATATAGTCATTTTCACCTTTTTCAACAAATACTGAATCCTTGAAACAAATTGTGCTGCTGAATTCTTTCCAATTGCCATTAGCATTTCTTGAAATTTCTACACTTTCTCTATAGTAATTTTTTGCCATTTATGGATAATTTTAATCCATTTTTGCCTTGAAGCACAAGTCTCTTGACTACGGTAAACTTCATATTCATATTTACAACATTATACAGCTCAACATTTGTTGCAAATCATTTGGGGTTTAGCCAACAATACAGTTGCATCTGCCTAGAAAAATACACATTTCCATATGAAACATCTCTAACATCATCTCAAACAGTGCAAAGACATAAAATAACCAATTGGATATTATGTATGATTGCCTTACTCCTTATTCAATATTAAAACTATTTCCTAATCTTTCTGTTTATTTTCACATGTGCTTTCCTTCCCTCATATATTGTTCTTTCTGCATTCGATAGTAATTTTCAAATCCACATTTGTGCAAAACAAGGCTATTCATGTTTTATTTAACACAACAAAAATCCAATAAATTTATCACATTCATATTGTTTTCAAAAACCTACCAAAGAGCAAAATACTCTTCTGTACTACCCTTGATAAACATAAAATTTCCCATACTTTGCCCATTGTTATTTCTCATACCCTTTTGACCAACATTCTTTCAAATACCTTCACTGACACATAATAAGCTAATCTTTGAGTTTTTGTATTAATTCTGGTGCTTTCCTTTGTAGAGGGAATAATAATCTTTTGACAGTGACCAAGCACAAGTGCCATCTACACACATACCTTACAAGTTGCACAACAGTTTGGTAAGAAAATCAAATCTACATTTAACATTTCTTTTGCTATGCCATGGAGAGTACTGTTTCGCAAACTTGGCAACTTTAAACATGGCTTTGTGTGTCTGTGTGTGTGTCTGTGTGTGTGTCTGTGTGTGTGTGTGTAATTCTGGGAATTGAATACTAATCATAAAGTTGCATGGAAAGACAGCAGGAAATCACAAATAGTGGTAATGCAAGGTCCTCACTTAATGACCCATGTGATCCTTGCTAAATGATAGTAACCAGGACTACCGAACTGGCAGCTTTAAGTAGCACAAACACAATGTTTTTCTATTTATGATAGTTTTGCTTAACAACTAAATTTTCAGTCCCAATTACCATCGTTAAGCTAAACTGTACAGATAATCCTTGAATTATAACCACAATCGAGACCAGAATTTCTATTGTTAAGCAAGGCAATTGTTTAAGTAAATTGCACACAATTTCACCACCTTTTTTGCCATGGTTGTTATGTGAATCACTTGCAGTTGACATTGACTTTGCTTGTCAGAAGCCATCTGGGAAAGTCACAAATGGCAACCCCATGACCCCCTAGGACTCTGCAACGGGGACACGGCAATCGTCATAAATACATGCAAATCGGTAAACACCCAAATTTTGACCATGTGACTGTGGGATGCTGTGAGAGTTATAAGTGAAAATACCACTTGTAAGTCGCTTTTTCTAGGGTTGTTGTAACTTAGAACCATCGCTAAATAACGAAGTTGAACACTACCTGTACAATGTATTCATATGGCAATATAATTTTAATTTCTTTGAAACCTTGTTAATAATAACACATGCAAGTGTAGCTTTCCAACACATGGCTAATCAGCCTTGAAGAATTTAGTCTTTGCAAATTGATTAATGTTTTGATACATACTTGTTAGCAATTAATTCATTTATCAAATACAATTCCTAGACAGTACAATGCAAGGCAAAAAGTGAAAGACACACGTAGCATTTAAACTTCCAGAACAACAATATCTATGATATATTCTGAGACTCATTCAATTAAAAAAATGATTCTGAAAAAAAACTCGCCATATTAAATTACCAGGACTGATTTTGACAAGAAATTCAAATGGTTGCCTAGGGAAGCATGATTTTTAAGAACTACTGTGCAAAGCACAGTGTGATAGATGGACTACAACTTTCTATGATATATTCTGAGACTCATTCAATTAAAAAAATGATTCTGAAAAAAAACTCACCATATTAAATTATCAGGACTGATTTTGACAAGAAATTCAAATGGTTGCCTAGGGAAACATGATTTTTAAGAACAGCTACTGCACAAAGCACAGTGTGATAGATGGACTACAACTTTCTCTGCCATTAAAAAAAGCCTGTGGCGTGTTCCAGGAAATGCATATCTATGTAATATGTAACACAAACTCATTCTCTGGTTTCATCTCTACCAAAGTTTATTGACTGATTCTGATTCTAAACCAGATCTCTGGCAGAAACTATGTGTTCATTGTTCATTGCCAGAATTACTATTTGCCTGGTACATTCTCTTTGTGCTCAGACAGAAACCTGTGATCTTCAAGTGATACTGAACTTCATAATTCCTGAGAACTGGAGCTGCAACTGACAAGATAGTATCTCAAAAGCCACAGAGTTTTAATGCCACCTGGCCTCTAATCTCTTAGGAAAACATCTTGTTCTCCTGTTGTGTTAAAGAACTGGTGCTCTAAGTTAGAAATACCCACGGCTACTCACAAAATACACACTTGGAAATATGTAATGACTTCAGGCTCTCAGGAAGGCAATTTCAATTTTAACAACTCCACCCAAATTGTTTATTTGTGTATTAGAATTAATTTAGCCAGTTGACTGACAATCAAGGTATCTAAAGGAACACCCACAAAGCACTGGAGGGCACTGTTGTATAAGAAGAGGTCTCCTTATAAAAGACCATGCCAATGTGGAAGGCAGCTTCCAATACTGATTCACACCTGCACTGTTTTATTGTTCTATTTAGACATAAATAAACAAATACACAAACACCTGGAGAGCCACTATATTGGACTAACCTAGTCTTTCCCGTTTTTTTTTATCTCAAAAAATTAAAACTTATTTTAAAATTTTAACTTACAACTTTTTAAATTATCACAAAACGTATCATATACGATCTGGTTAGTTACTGTAGAAATGCAATAGTTTAAATATTTTACGCATCCTCCAGTGTGTTAGGATTACAGGTAGTCCTCAATTTACAAACACAACTGGGACTGAAATCTTGGTTGATGAACAAAATAGGCCGTTAAGCAGGACGCTCAAGTGATTGCAATCCCAGCATTCCTGGTTGTGGTCGTTAAGTGATCTCCTGCTGAATTCAACTCCCCTGGAAAGAAACTATTCCAGCGGGTTGCAGGAATGGAGCTTGGGACTTCAAGGTCTGTGCTCTGTTTCTACACTCCACCAAAGAAATTTGGCTCCCCTTAATGTGCCGAAAGGAATTGTAGCTCTAGCAGGCTGTAGAAACAGAGCTCTCATCTTCAGGATTGGAGCTTCTTTTCTCTACCCCACCAAAGGAGTTTAATTTCCTTTGGTAGGCAGCTATTTCAGCCAGCTCCCAGAGGCAAGACAGAGTCCTCTCAGCAGGCAGCAGCAACTTCCCTGTTGGCTTCCCCACTGACTTTCTGGGGAAGCCATCTGAGAAGATTGCGAAGGGTCATCATAGGGCGCCTGGCAACCAGTCATAAATTTTGCCAAGCACCCATCATGTATCCATGGAAATGGGGAAAGGGGGGCACGTGGTGCTTTACAATGGCTTTAGGGGGTAAAATACTCCTTTTAGAGGCTATTGTAACTTCGAACAGTCATTAAATGTCCAGCCATAAGTTGAGGACTACTCATATAACTTTTGCTAGTTTGACTGAATTTGAATCAGTGATGACTTCAGCCTATCAGGTTGGCATTAAGTAGAGGAAGGTTAACTTGGAAGAATGGTTTGTCTTAGTTATCTTGCCCTATCTTTTAGATCACAGTTTTTTTGAACTTTTGCAAAAACCTGATGGATTTCAATGAGGGCTAAGGAGGAAAAATACGAACAAGGCCAATATTCTGTCTCTAGAGCTTTGCCTCTTGATCAGGGATTACAGATTTTTTTTTTTTTTAACTAACAGGTTTTCTGGCCTGAAAAGTTTTACACTCCCCAGCCTAGATGAATGCAGCCAATAGAATTGGGCAGAAATGGTTAACTTGTGATTTATGGCAAGCTATTTTCAGCTGATGAATAGCTGTAGCTTAATAATGATGGATTACCATTACATTAGCATAATATGGCTGAATGAATGATAATTAAAAACCACTAAGCTGATAATAAAATGAAAATCGACCACTCTTGCACTGAGAATTTTAAGTTGCTGTAACTCACATTTTCTTCAGCCATTCAATTTTTCTTGTCTTTCTTCTTTTTTCCATGTTCCGTTTTCTCTGCCGAGGAGAATGATGGAATTCCTGTATTTTGGTATTGTCTTTCATTGTTAAAGAGTCCACACCCTTCCAGTACTGAAATATATTGTTGAAAACTGTTTCACATTTATCAGAATTTTTTCACATTTATTTGTCAAGGCTAAATACCTTTAGGACAACTGCTGTTCTGACCCATCTTCCCTCTCTCTACCAATATGCTCTGGGTTTTTTAGGGGTCAACTTGTTGATGCTTGAAGAGACAGAGAAAATCTGGAGCTTGGCAATGGCTGTGTTTGAATAGTCTGCTATGTTAAAAAGGCAGGTTGCTAAATAGACATTGATATTCCCCCTTCCAATTCTACATCATGCTTCTTACTAGGTTGGCAACTCTTAACACTGCTGTGAGTCAGTTGGTTGAAATGGGCATTACATAAATAAAAGGAAGTATGTTAAAGGTAAAGGTATCCCCTTTTCAGTTGTATCTGACTCTAGGGGGTGGTCTTCATCCCTGTTTCTTAGCCAAGGAAGCCAATGTTGTCCAAAGACATTTCCGTGGTCATGTGACCAACATGACTACAAGCCGAGATGCACAGAATACTGTTACCTTCCCACCAAAGTGGTACCTACTTGCATTGGCATGCTTTTGAACTGCTAATGGCCAGGAGCTGGAGCGAGTAACAGGAGCTCACCCCATTCCAAAGCACTTGGGTCTCAAACCTGGGCTGTCAGTTTTCCAGCTGACAAGCTCAGTGTCTCTAACCGCTGAGCCATTTATACTAAAGTTTAACCAGACGTTGTAGCTGGTTAGAATTTAGTTGGGATTTTTAGAAATGTTGACAAAATTTGCTTATAAACTAAAAGTGGTAGCCTTTTGGGATTCACCTACCCTATGGAGTTGCATTTTATTTAACTTTTTAGCTTAATATGCAAAAGCGGCCCCAATTGAAGAGAAAAAAAAGGAGAAGGCAATGATAGCTAATTATATTTCCTTTCATAAATACCTGAAGCAAAATTGTAGGAAGTAATAATAACTTTTCTGTTTCGGATCAGGGTTCTACAAATACCCCTACATTCTGAGTTGACAGCATAATACAGTCTTTTTGGTACAAGTAGTCCTCAACTTACAACCACAAATGAGCCCAAAATTTCCATGGCTAAGTGAGTTTTGCCCCATTTTTAAAATCTTACTTGTCAACGTTGTTAAGTGAATCACTGCAGTTGTTAAGTTAGTAACATGGTTGTTAAGTGAATCTGGCTTTCCCATTAACTTTGCTTATCAGAAGGTTGCAAAAGATAAATCACCACTAGCAACACATGCCAGTTGCACAAGAGTCTGAATTTTGATCACATGACTCTGGGGATGCTGCAATAGTTGTTAAGTGTGAAAAATGGTCATAACTCACTTTTTTTGAGCAACCTTGTAACTTCAAACAGTCACTAAACAGATAGTTGTAACTCAAGGACTATCTTTAATGCTGTATACTTAGTAAGATTAACCTGTAATGCTGTATACTTAACAAGATTAACCTAGCAATAGGTTGATTTGTAAATTAAAAGCAAACTCAACTTTTAAAGTAAAATGCCTGACGTTAACCTGTACCATTTCAGAAGACATGCGAGGCAAAAAAGAGTTGACAGAAAACATTGAGAAGGCAGAAACAGAAAAAGAGAATGATTAGGAGGGGTTGAGATGCAACTGGTTGAATTAGGCCAAACGATTCTGAAGTAGAACTGGAGCAGGGATTGATGGAATAGTTGAAAGGGAAGATAAATTTCCTGATCTCAGAGCCGTATCACAACTGTTGGGTAGTTGGTGATCTGTAATACAGATTGGGGCAGGGCCGGGAAATCGTCTCTACTTTCAGAAATCCTCTCAACCTCCATATCCCTTGAAACTTGGAAAGCTCAATAACCTTCCGCAAAAAAATGGAAAAAATATATAATAGAAATAAATACCAACTCCCTGAAGCATTCTTTGACGAGATTGGAAGGCAGCTCGACACCGTTTTGCAGGTTTTGTCCGTGCTTTTAACAATAAGAAACACAGCCAGGGGTGGGATTCTATCAGTTCGGACCGATTCGGGCAAACCGGTGATCATTTGGTCCCGCCCACCCGCCTCTGCTCTTTCCTGTGCTTTATTTCCTTGTTTTGGAGCACAGCTGATTCGTGTGACAGAGCGCCTTTGTTGCACCTCAGCTGTTTTACTCACCGGAGCTGCAGTAGAAGGTAAGTATTATAGCTGAAAATGGGCTTTTTGAAAGGATGGGCATGCGTGCAAATCATGCGATCACTGAACCGGTTGTTACAGCAGTTGAATCGCACCACTGAACACAGCCACAACAAATCCTTTAAATGTGTCAAGTGGAAGGAAGTCACCCATCACAAGCTATGCAAACAATCTGTTTGGGGAGGGCAATAACAGAGGAACCAAGTGAGAAATTAAAATATCTATTGTCTTACTCGAATGGAAAGAAGTCTCCAGCCATTATTCTCGATGCGTTTATACCAGTCACTAGTACTTTCATTGGCGGTCCTTTTCTGCAACTTCCTTGGGTTTGGTTTGGTTGCAATCTTCGCGTAGTCTTTGGGGCTATTGGCGCACAAATCCACAATAGGTCTATGAGTAAATATTTTATAGTATATGCTGGGAGGAAACTTGTCCTGCAAGGAAATATCCAGTTTAAAAAGTGGTAAATGGAAAACATGTTGGGGTCACTGCAATTTGCTTTTGCAGATCCTTAGGGATATTCTCTGTAAATATCTATTTATTAACCGAATGAAAAGATTCTAAAACAAATCAGAAGCAGACTGGAATTATTTTTCTCTTAGAATGCAGTTTTGTGGGTCCTGAAACAAATCATTCTGAAATGGTTTTGGAAGCTCTATTATTTGTATAAAGGGCAAAACAGCCATATAGTATGTTTGTTAAGCGTGAAGCAATCCTGAACTGTATATATCAGTAGTCAGCAACCCGTGGATCTGGAGCCACATGTGGCTCTTTCATCCCTCTGCTGCAGTTCCCTGTCACTGGTCAGTTCCACAATTGATGGGGCTTTTGGTTAGGACAGGTAGAGGAAAAATGATGCCACTCTAGGAGGAGACTCTATGGTGGTAAAACCAGACTTCCAATCAACAGAGGAAAAAGGACACCACGGCAGGAGGAGACTCTATAGTGGGGGTGGGGAACTTCCGGTCAGCTCCAGAATTTAACGGGGGCTTCCTATTAGGACCTTTGTGGCTCTTTGAGTGTTTAAGGTTGCTGACTCCTGATATATATATATATATATATATATATATATATATGTTTTCGGAGGTTTTCGCGGGTATTTGTATGTGGATCTTTGGTTCTTCGGGTTTTCTCCCGCGTAGAATTGGAAGTATCTAGGTGATGTTTCGATGAAGTCTCATTCATCATCTTCAGGCTTGTGTCTTCCTGTGCTTCTCGGAGTAAGTATATATATATTCCTGTGCTTCTCGGAGTAAGTATATATATATATATGTGTGTGTGTGTGTGTGTGTGTGTGTGTGTGTAAGGTTTTTAAGCTGATAATTTAAATAATAAATAAGGGAGACTTACACACATGTAAACAAAAGACAACGAAACAAATAGCTTTCTGTCGGTATGGTCTCTGGTGATGAGCCGAAAGACAGAAAAGAAAGCAGTATGCTTTCTCCCTTAATTGGGGCTTAACAGGGTGTTGTAACACAAAGTATATACACACACACACACACACACACACACACACACACACACACACACACACACACACACATACATACACACAAGGAGGTAACTGACAATGCTAACTACAGTACTCTTAAACAAGTATTCTGACCTTCAAAACCTTTTCAATTCTCCGCCAGCAACAAGTTCAATAAAATGGAAACAATTCTAAATAAAAGCCAAATAAAAAGCTACCTCAAAAATATAATAGCCAATAAAAACAAATGGCATCTTCTTGGTGGTCTGCACACAAGGAATTTGACTGAATCTCTGTTGGAACTTGAATGAGATGGCTTCCTTCCTCCCCATGAACTTCTCAGCTACTTCAACTAGGCTGGTACTGATAGCTTATGACCAAGACCAAGGGTCTTCAAACTTGGCAAATTTAAGACTTATGAACTTCAACTCCCAGAATACCTGAGCTAACATGATTGGAGGAGGAATTCTGGGAGTTGAAATCCACAAGTCTTAAAGCTGTCAAGTTTGAAGACCCCGACCAAGACTTTGTGCCCCTTTACTAAGACATTGCAAGAAAGTAAATTGTTTCAATGAATGCCAAAGCAGTTGGGAGCTCAAAAAACGCAATTTTGATTCGAATAGAATAGAATAGAATAGAATAGAATAGAATAGAATAGAATAGAATAGAATAGAATAGAATAGAATACTTCATTGGCCAAGTGTGATTGGACACACAAGGAGTTTGTCTTGGTGTAAATACTCTCAGTATACATAAAGAAAAGATACATTCATTAAGAATCAAGAATCATAACGTAATAGTGAAAGCCAGTTTGTTGCAATGGTTAAGGAAACCAAAAGTCCATGACTTCTAATCCCATTTTAGGGACAAAAACCCTCTGGATGGCCCCAGGAAGAAGGAACTAGCAAACTGACATCTTGCCAAGAAAACCTCAAGGGCTTGTCCAATGCAAAGAGTCAACAGTAACTTGAAAGTGGACACACAGGCACATTCTAATATCAAGCTTTGCTCATCATGTAAAATGAAGAAGAAAGTCTGTTTTAAAGATGCCTTCAGGCTTTTTGCTTACACAGTTTTAGATTCTGAACTCTACTAACAAGTGATAAAATCCTGGCATAAATTTACAAGTCCTCACAATATGCTTTTTAAAATATGAAAAAAAATGTATTCTTTGTAAATTTACATTTTGTGTGATTACATTAATGTGCATACCTGCACATGTGCACAAAGACACAAAGACACACAGATATGAACAAGCACTCATATTTGTACACTTGTTTTAATTATTATTAAAATATAATTGTTAAATGTAAACTTACCCCACCCAGTCTGAATTTAATATGAACTCCTGCTGCAGCATCTAAAAATTCTGCCTGTAATCAAACAAAATTTTACCTCTGACAGCATGCAAAAATTTAAAAAAGTTAATGAATTTCATTACTCTACATATCAAAAACAGTGATAGAATATTGCTTTTTTAAATTGGAATTAAATTGGAATAAAACAATTGACTTTAGGACCTCATTTTTAAGAGGAAAGATGACCTTGTTTTATTTTACGTAATTCCTGAAAACTGGGTTTAATTTTTGAGGCAAATATTTTCATTTCTCATTCTACATTTATTCTGAATCAATATTTGAAAATCCCGAGTTGGCTGCTGGCTACTCTGGGCAGAAAAAAACAGTGTTCTGTCAGCAACTCAGCTGTGAGTACAAGTGAGCATGTTTCCACATAGAAATAAGGCCTTAACACCAAATCACAGCCTTTTCCTTTTTCCTAATAGTATAAACAAGCCATTTCTATAAAGATCTATCCGTCTAATCTATAAAACCCAAAGTCAGAGTTACATTCTTCTCCACATCAAGCACAAAGTTCGGAAGCAGTTTCCATGTGGAAACAAAAGTACTTATGTTCTTTTCTTTAATCAAAGTGGTCCATTTTGCCATTTCAGCCAGCTCCATCAATTTTTGCAACAAGTTTCTTGTGCTTTCCCGTGCAAAGCTGGAGCCTTCTCTGAGTTCACACCAATCTTTGCATGGCAAGCCAAATATTCTTTTGCCCAGGCTGAGATGAAGCAAGTGAGCTTCGGAAGTAATTCTGCTTTGCATGTGTAAATTTGAGGCCTCCTGCCATAAATGGTAGTTAGCAGTAAAATGAGAAAAAATAGGGATTAGCACATAGATATGTAGCTTTTAAATGACATCATTCGACAACATTTTGGTTTGGCACCAATTACAAAGAAGATGAGAGAAGGCTGGCTTCACTGGTATGGACATGTCCAGAGAGTAGCACCTTCCACTGTGGCCAAGACTGCCTACCAATTAGAAGTCAATGGCTGGTGACCTCACGGGCGTCCAAAACAGAGATGGCAAGACACCATCAACAAAGATATACAAGTTGTGGGCCTGTGCCCTGGAGCACAGCTGGCTGTGCAAAGTGGCATTCAGTGGTACAAAAAGCAGACCCTACACCTGCAGAAATACGCTAGGAAGGAGGACGAGGAGGAGGAGAAGAAGAGGAGGAGGGGGGAGGAGGAAGGGAAGAGAAGAAGAAGGAGAAGGAGAAGGAGAAGGAGAAGGAGAAGGAGAAGGAGAAGGAGAAGGAGAAGGAGAAGAAGGGGAGGAGGAGGTGAAGGAGAAGAAGAAGAAATGTAGCTTTTAAATATTCACTACAAACTTATACCATGTTAAGCCATATTAAGTGGCACACTGCTGTTAATGTTAGACATATCATGGAGCAGCATTACCTTGGATCAATTATAAAAGTGTGAATGCTTAATGCTTACCACTTCATTTTAGCTCTTACCTCTCTAGGCTCAATGTACTTCATAAGATGGGAAGGTACCCCATATTGCTTAAAGCCTATAAGCTCTTTATAGTATTCAAATACACCCATATCCTGGAGGGAACAAATAAATGCAGTCTAGTTATAAATATAAATATTACATTTGCCGACACTCTGCTCTTTTAACATTTCACCCAGGCTTCCCCTGACACAATTACTAATTCATATTGTGCTGATTGTATGTTCTGGTGTCCACAGAGGTGGTGAGGTTTATTTATTTGCTTGCTTGTTTATTAACTTTCCATAGCCGCTCACTTCAACCGATAACTCTGGCCAGCTTACAGTTCTAAAACTTTAAAAACAATTAAGACAATTAAAAATAAAATAAAAAACATTATTTAATATTTAAATAATTCTATTTGAAATGATAGAAGCATTCAAAAATAAATGTATGCAGCAGCCAAGGTAAATAACCAATTAACAGTGCAGCCACAAATGGGGCTCTTAACACATTCAGAGCTCTAGGCTCAGATACCCAGCCACGTTTTAAAGCCTTACAAAGGGTTGGAGCCATTCTAATCTCCAAGGGGAGAATATTCCACAGAACAGGGGCTATTATGGAAAAAGCCCATCTTTTAGTGCCCCCACCCACCCCAGCTGACACTCTGTGGCTAATGGGATCTGCAGCATGCCCAATCTGCTGGATGGAGTTAGATGGGTAGTTTGATGACCGAGTGGCACAAAGGCAATACAGTCAAATAATAAGTAGGAGTCCTTTTATTGGCTCCAACTTTGCCCCCAATGTCCTGGTTACCTTCTGGCTGGAGAAAAACTCTCCCACGAACAGCCTTTGGCTGCAGAGATTCAAGTCCAAAACGGGGTCAACAAAAACTGTAACTACAAGTCCAATCAAGGCAAGATGAGGTAATTAGTCTGGCAGGGCAAGAGAAGGAATTCTAGACGTGAAGGAACAGCAGTAATTCAACTTTGGTTGAGAGGATGCCAAGAATGCAGATAACCAAAGTCAACACAACACAACAAACTCTTGTTTGTTCCCAGCAGCCACTGCTCTCAGCTTGCATCTCCTTTAAACTTTCTTCCCAGGTGTGCCTAATGAAGGGAATCAGGGCCCTTTCCTCCCCCGGAAGCCATGCAGCCCACGTTGCTCTCGTCTCTGTTCTTCCCTGCGTGCCCTAGGATGAAGAGGAAGTGGGCTTGAGTCTTCCTCTCCCTTGTTCTACCTCTGTCCTGCTCTGCCCAACTGGACTTTGCCCTCTCCAGCTTCCTCCACAGCCAACAGAGCCACACTCCCACTCCTGTCAGCTGTTTGTCTTCCTTCTCGGATTCAGACTCCGACAGGGGCGTGACAGGTAGAGACTGTTGGAAAAAGGCAAATCCTTCAAGTGCTGAAAAAGAAGCTCAAATATTAAACAGAAGGTTGGAGTCAATATTGTAGATCAGCGGTCCCCAATCTTTACAGTTCTGTGGTTACTGGCAGCAGCAGCAGTGGGGGGAAAGGGAATAGTTTCACACATGCAACCTAATCCTGCGCGATGCACAAATTGAGTTTCACGCACTTGCCACTTGTGTGGCCAGGTCCCCATTAGGCTATGAACCGGGGGGGTTGGGGACCTCTGTCATAAATGACACCTTCCGACTATAAATTCAACTCATCTAGGCTCCAAGTTCTACAGATTAAACAGATTAAATTGGCTGTCTTCACACATTCTTTTAAACCATCAACTACAGCTTACAAACCAAAACTGCTCAGTTCACATATCATGGTCAGCAAAGAACTACAAGTCACGTCATTGTTGATTATGATGTGTGAATCTCTGGAAGGATGGGAAAGACACAGTGGTGGGATTCAAAAAAATTTACTACCAGTTCTGTGGGCATGGCTTGGCGGGCATGGTGTTCCTTGGTGGGCATGGCTTGGTGGGTGTGGCAGGAGAAGGATACTGAAAAATTCCCATTCTCTCCCCACTCCTGGGGGAAAGTTACTGCAAAATCCCTATTCCCTCCCCACCCCACTAACCTGCTTTCCAGCTCCATTCTCCTGTGCAGGGCAACAAAAAAAAAGACCATCTTCTGCATATAGCCCCATCTTCTGCACCTTCAATTCTTCAGCCACAAAAGGGAACAAGTGTGTAGTTGCAATATGACATTTTGTCTCTTAAGACTGCAACAATTTTGGGACCCACAGGTTCCAATCCATCCAAAATGTGTAGACATTTACATAAATACACTTGAAAAACTCAAAAAGCATATTACTCTACAACGAGGGATGAAAGTGTGTTTGAAGTATTGTTAACTTACCAGCCACCTTTTCCAGGTTTTTTGAATGATATGTGCTGCTTTATCCCTTTTCTCTTCTTTCTCACCACGGAATAATTCTATCAGATCCTTTGGATTTATCATACATTTTCCAGAAGTTCTTAAATTAAAATTTCCATGATATCATTTATGCTCTATTATGAAATAATTATTTGCATAATAATATTGGGGTTTTTTCTTCTTTTAAAATTTCAACATTATACAGCCATGAAAAAGAGTTTAAGTATTATATAACTTACACAGAAGTCCAAATGACTTTTTAAAATGCAAATATAAATAGGCCAAAACCCTAATCTGGATAAATGAAACAATATCCCCCTAACCCTGGCGATAAAATCACAATCAGCAGCTTAAGCATCAATCTTCAGTATTGGGACACTGAATACAGATCCATGGAGACAATTTAAAGTTTTACACCAAGCACTAAGCACTACCAATCAGCTGACCATACAGGAAGTAGGGCCGGTTTATATAAAACCAAGAGGACTCCTAAAAGAGAAGAGTTGAAACCCACCACTTTTCAACTTACTGTCCTAAACCCAGTGGTAGGGTTCAAATTTTTTTTACTACCGGTTCTGTGGGCGTGGTTTGGTGGGCATGGCAGGGGAAGGATACTGTAAAATCTCCAGTCCGAGGTGGTATTTGCTGAACTATTCAAAATTTCCACTGCCGGTTTCCAGAACTGATCAGAACCTGCTGAATACCACCTCTACCTAAACCTCCTCAGTCACTAGAGAAGGAGTGTCAAACTCGATTTCATTGAGGGCCGCATCAAGATTATGTTTGACTTCGGGAGCCCACATTACTCGTGTCGGGGGCACATGTTGTGGCCTGAATGCTCTGCCAGCGAAAACGGGTTTCCGAGCTCCGTTTCCAGCTGCGACAGCCTCCTGCAACCCTCTGCCAGCAAAAATGGAGCTTGGGAAGGCCGCATATGATTCTCCCGAGCCCGTTTTCGCTGGCAGAAGCACCACAGGCCGGTCCTTTGCTGTTTCCAGGGCAGCCCTGCGGGTGTTGTGGTCCGCTGCAGCCTGCGGAGACGGTAGCAGGGAGAACACTGAGCCAGATCCAGCCTGCAAGCCTTGAGTTTGACACCCATGCACAAGAGCAGTGTTTCCTAACCTCAGTAATTTTAAGATATCTGGACTTCAACTCCCAGGAATCCTCCCCATGCTGGCTGGTGAACTTTGAGAGCTTTGAACTTTGTATCGTAAAACAGCTGAGGTTATGAAATGGTGCACTAGGGAAAACTCTGCTTAAAGCAACCTGGAGTCTATGGCTGAAAGTGAGACCTCTTATTTTGAAGCCTTCTGGGAGTTCAGTAACTTCAGCTGGTGAAAACTGTATAATTTCCCATACACTGAAACAGGAAAAGTGCAAAGATTATAGTTTTAAAATAATCCCATTACAATTAACAACAAAGGAAACTTCCTTTAATCCAAACACCCTTGGCTTTGTTCCCGTGTGTCAGATTGATCCAGCCATGTAAACAGTGCACCCCTCAAAATTATACCATGTATCTCTCCACAGTAAACAGCAAAATATTGCCCACCTTGCTAAAAGATGTAAATACATACTCCTGCTATGGGATAATTACAGTCTTACCGGTATTTTTTCTTGGAGTCGGCCTGCATTGTAGTACTACGTTTGGTGCTGCAAAAAAATCAGAACTGTGGATTACTATGCTATTCATGATTTAGGGGGGAAAATTGCTGATAATTTCCATGGTTTGATATTTTATAACATGAAAGGGGAATAGGTGCTGGGGGTTTGTATATTGCTAAATAGCACTCATTTAGGTATATGAATACTGCGGATCATTAGCACATCTAAAAGAGATGAAAAGAAAAAAGATGAAAGGCTACTGTTGAAAGAAATAACCTTCTGGGTTCAGTTCCAAGTGGGGAAAAAGACACTGGAAACACGGAGGCTGCTTGGAAAGATAGTTTAATGGTGGACAGAACCACATGGCTTGGAGCCCCAAAGTGAAAAGGATGATCACATGCTTCAAGATGTTGGGTGAAGGAAAAGAAGAAAGGGCTGAGATGCCGAGAGTCCCTTATATATCCTCTGTTGGGATTTGAATTTGAGCTTGTATTCCGATTGGTTGTCAGACTCCCATGGGGCCATGAGGGGCAACTCTATAGGCTGTCCTGAATGCCAGGCTTGGTTGAGCCTTGCTGGATGATGATGTAATGAAAGGGCTTTGGGCAATTCCTATTATAGCTCTACCAGGAGATCTTTGTTATGCAAAATATTTTGACACAGGCCTTAATGGCCCACCCATTAACAAAGGTGGGGGTGAGCTTCTGTTTCTGAGGCGAGTTTCTGCTTCTGAGTTTCTACCTTTTTAGGGGAAATATTCTGCCTTTTTAATATTTGCTAGGATATTTCATTTTTCTAGGACAGGGGTGGGTGCTAACTTCCTACACTACATCATGTAAACTCTTTAATACCAACAGAAAAGAATATTTGTAGCTTAGAACTGAACAGAGTTCCTTGGTGCTTTCTGAGCTTGATTGTTTTTATTTTGCAAACGTCTCATTACCAAACTGGGTAACATCATCAGTGCTCTACTGAAACATCTACAAAAAAACAACAATAACCAAGTTCAAAGAGCACCAAGGACTCAGTAAACCGCTTAGTCTGTGGCAGTATTTATTAAAGTGTGGTTCTATGAGAGCTCCTAGTCTCACAGAGAAATCAAAATTATTTGCCAGCTATGTTGAAAAATAATGCATTAAAATTCCATCAAACAATTGTGAGATGTGGTAGCAACAGCAAATGCATCCATTCTAATTTTTAATACGGTAAAATATTGATAAATATAACCCATACAAACAAATGCTCCTTGAAGTTCCTCCATAACTTTTTAAAATTGGAAGAGGGTCCCGACAGGTAAAGAGGTTAAGAAACTGGATCTGTATTCTGTAGGTTCCTTGTAGTTACTAACAGATTTTAGCAATTGCACTGTAAAAGTTCTTTTTATTGCATTTTTATAGTCTGCATCTTTTACTTTGAAATGACATTGGCAATAAATTGATACTTAACCAATAACTTGTTTTATTGTGCTTCGGTTTATTGAGCTCTGCACCTCACCAGCTTTTTAAAAGATTACAACTTGTGAAGGGTCAGGTAATGATTTTTATCTATTCGGATATTAGAACTTGCTAGAAACAAAGTATTTTTAAATTGAAATGTGTATATTGGTTTTTTTTCTAGACCTAATATTATTGTACATTTAAGAGAATGCAGTATAGGGTAAATGTAAATCAGCAAACCAAAACATTCATGTGACTTACTTTATTGTGATATTTGCTTTCTACTTTGGACCCAAATCCGCTATATCTCCCAGGTATGACATAGCTTAAGATGTGTGTGCAGTAATCCAGAGACAAACAATTTTTTTCGGAGTATATTAGATGGAATTCTGAGTGTTCAATCGTTTAGAAAACAATGTAGAAAGATGAAATCGAGTCCTAGACATATCTAGATTAGATTATTCTTGGAATCAACTATACACCATCTTTGAAGGTGGTTTTCAACCTTCTTTGAAGATGGTTTTCAACCTTCCATTGGTTAAAATCAGATTACATGCGTACATTAATTCCTTTGTTATTAAGTCATTGCTATTAAGTACTACATTGCTGCCAATCTCAATTCAAAATTCTTCAAGGCCCAGAATAAGCAGCTAACTCTATTATGTTTTCCATAGGAAGATAGATGCAGATTAATTTATTTATTTTCTGAAAACCAGAAATGTAATGGTTTCTAATTTAATGAAAGACCAAAGGATCTTCTTTGTTGCTGATGCCATCCTGAAACACTGAGAGGTCTGTTTCATCTTCAGTGTCATGGAGTTGCATAATACACCCCAGGAAAACAAACAAACACAAACCCACGCATCAAATTTGCGAATGCAATAGATTAAGCTCTGCCTAAAGCTATTGCGAGTTTGGCAGGTGAGTTGATGGGCATTTTTAAACCCATTGTTTCCCAAACCTGGCAACTTTTAAGATGTGTGGACTTCAACTCCCAGAATTCCCCAGCCAGCTGGCTGAGGAATTCTGGAAGTTGAAGTCCACAGTATCTTAAAGTTGAGAAATACTGTTTTAATCCTCCCCGGCTGCAACCCTATTCCCCTCGGCCCTCCCGCTCCCTGCTTCCGATCCCGAAGCCTGCCTGATTAAAGTGGAACCGGCCAGGAGCCCAGCGGTGCCCTTCGATCTCCGGCGGAGGCGACTTTGGCCGGTCGTGGAACCCGTTTCGGTTGCCACAGCAGCCACTTGGCGGCGAGACGCAGACGGCCAGCCGGGGAAAGGAAGTCGGCTGGCCTCAAGAGACCGACGCTGTAAAAAGTCGGCCGTCTCTTTCTGCGCGGTTTTTGCCTCCATTCTGCGCGGTTTTTGTCTCCAGCTGCCAATTTAATGCCTTCTACCCTGCAGTTTTTGGCTGTTTTCGTATTTCTCCTGCAAAAACAGCTCATCAGCGCCTTGGTGGGAAGAGGAATAGAATAGAAATTTAGAATAGAATTAGAAATTTAAGAATAGAATAGAATAGAATTCTTTATTGGCCAAGTTGTGATTGGACACACAAGGAATTTGTCTCCCCTACTTAAAAGATATAGATCATAGTCATCATAAATACGTTCAACATGAATCATAAGATACAACACTTAGTGATAGTCATAGGATACTATTTATTTTTCTTATCAACAGTTTTTGCTGTCATCCTAAAGTGCCATGTTTAGTTCCCAAATGGAAGGGATCCAGGTTTCCTCCAGAGCCCTCTGATAATGCAGTCTGACCACCCTTTTTTTCCAACCATCTTGCCCCAAAAGGTGAATAATCAGTGAACAATTTTAATAAAGGGGATTTTTTTTCTGGCATGGATTTGCATTTGTGTACATTCCTGCAAACACCTTGGTGAACAGGTAGAGTATTCACACCTGCATTCTGAACATGGGATGCTTGGCTAAAGACTACCTGGAAAGCCAACCAGCAAGAGTAATTGTGGCATAATAATTGTGGAGAATGCAAGCTTCCTTTATCCCAACACAGTCTTGAAAGGAGCAGGGATGAATCAAGAAAAGAGGAAAGGTCAAATTGTTATTTATTGCTATAAAAATCTACACATTTGGGACAGTTTTAATGAATGTAAAAAATCTATTTTAATAATTCTGTTAATTAAAAACTGAAGACTCTAATATTACACATAATACAGTTATTTAAAATATATCTGAAAGTATCAGTTTCCTTAATGCTGGACTGATATCTATTCTGATGCTCCAGTAATGGCCTATTGGTTCATACAATTGGCTCATGGAGACTCAGGCTGTTTTCATCAGTGAAAAGAAAGTACTGTACAGGTAATCCTAAACTTACGACTGTAATGGAGCCTGCCCGTCATGATTATTATTCATGCTGGTTGTAAAGCAGGTTGGTCATGTGACTCTCCTAATTTTAAAACTTTTTTTGAGCCAGTCGTTAAGTGAGCACTGCAATTGCCGCGGTTGTTAAATGAATGCCAAACCTATGTTTCTATGTGCCCGGTTTGCCAAAATCTTGAAGGAAACTATTGTAAAATGTGGTTATGTGACCATGGGAAACTGCAAATGGCTATAAATGCAACCCAGTTGCTGAGTTCCTGAAGGGCAATGACGGTAAATCAGTCAGAATTTAGAACAATCACAAGTTGAACAAGCAATGAGTTGTAAGTCAAGGATTACCTGTATGTAACATGATTCAAAATAATTATCTTAGTGGAGAAGATTTTGACTTGCCTTCTCTTACCAAATTAATTGAGACCTGCAGCCAAATAAGGCTCATGTAGTCTAGCAAAGAGGCAAGCTTGCAAGGTTAAATGTAATTAAGTCAGGCTGTATTGTCACTGGTGCTCATCAAAATATTTACTATTTTAATAGCCTTGGCAACATTAAAAAGACACTCCCCCTGACTTAATTATGAGAGTTATGCAGCCAAAAGTTTGACGCATTTAAGTGAAACCTGTTATTGTTTTAGTACGGTCACTTTGTTCCTTTAAAGAGTTATTAATTTAAACAATGACCAGGAGGCAGAACCAAACCAATACTATCTGGATCAATAACCAACATTCAAAGCCAACAGGAATTTCTTTTATTTGAGATAAGTAACCACTGAGCACCATTTGTGCTATTAAAAAATATGGATAAGTAACCCTGTACTTACCTATCAGGAAGGTAAGCTCAAATGAGCTCAAACAAGCTATTCTTAAAGAAATCGATACCTAGTTACGGTCTTAGTGATTTTCCCCGTGTTTATTTCCTGTGCACATGGCAAAACAACATATCCCACAAAGCTCTTCTCATAAATCAGAAGTTGCTTTTTAGTTTCAACCAGATAATATCTCTCGAAATCCTTTTTGATGGTAGGAAATTATTTGGCTCCTTTGAATCAACATGTAACCTGCTGTGGTTGTTCACTTCCATTACCAAGCTTCAAGGGTTGGCAGATTCATGCAAGCTTTCATTTCCTGTTAATGGGAAAGAGGTCTAGTCGCTGAGCAACTTCAAAAGATGTTCCCATCCAGTGCAGGGTGACCTAATTTATAGAGCCTGTTGGGCAACTTTTGGGTAGGTGTGTATTTGGAAATCAAGACGCAACTTGCATACATAACACCGAGACCCACAGACAGATACACATTAAGTCAGGAAGCTGTGATTTTGCCTGCCTGCCTACCAGGCTATTTGTAGAGAATGCAATTTTCATTTGCATGGCCTGCCAAACATGCTAATCAGGCTTTTCCAGGGAGCTGCAGCCCCAGCGTACCTGGAAGATAGCAGAATAGGGAAGATTAATTCGGATTTGAAATTCAGAGAGGGAACAGATATTCTACCCATCTATTTCTCATTGAGAGCTTGTGTGTGTGTGTGTGTGTGTGTGTGTGTGTGTGTGTGTGTGTGTGTGTGTATACATGCATCATTAAGTTAGTCTTGACTCCTGGCGACTGTATGGAGAAAGCCATACACTGCCTTCCTCCTATAGCTAACTCCAAATCACTTTATAAAGCAGGGTTTCTCAACATTGGCAACCTGTAGTTTTGTGGACTTCAACTACTACAATTCCCCAGCCAACCATGCGAAATTCCGGGAGTTGAAGTCCATATGTATCTTCAAGCTGTTGAAAAACAGGGTTGTGCCCTATAGTCTCTTTATTTTTACTCTAGTGCCTTTAAAAGTAAGCGCAATACAGTATTTGTCTCTATCTATATTAAGAGCAAAAAACCTTCAAGCTTTGTACTAAGACGCTAAAACAACTAAGAGCTCTACAGTCATGGAGCTCTTTTAGAATAAATTCTTAATCTTGAAAGTTGCCTTGAACTCACTTTGAAGTGCCAGTGCCACTTAACAACAAGTTCTTCACCAAAAATATCAAAACAATAGCCTTGATACAGACAGCTACGTAAAGTCAAGCCAAGACTTTTGTTTTTTTTTTTAAAATGGCATAAAAAGGAACCTCTTCCATTTATTCTTCCTTTAGCATTTTACAAGCCATTTGGGGAAGGCTGTGTTTTCTCAGTTAACATTGCAGCAAGGTCAGCTTCCAAGTCTTGGTTTACAGGAATTACAATTCCCATTCAGAGGTGGTATTCAGTAGGTTCTGACCAGTTCTAGGGAACCAGAAGCGGAAATTTTGACTAGTTCGGGGAACTGGGAAATACAACCTCTGACTGGCCCCGCCCCCATCTCTTCTCTGCCTCCCAAGTCGCAGCTGATTGGCTGGGTCTTCTTTTGTTGCCCTGCACAGGACAACGGAGCTGGAAAGCAGGTTAGTGGGATGGGGAGGGAATGGGGATTTTGCAGTATCTTTCCCCTGCCATGCTCACCAAGCCATGCCCACCAAGCCACACCACACCTGCCAAGCCACCCCCACCGAACCAGTAGTAAAAAAAATTGAATCCCATTCTTTCCTACCTGTGATGAGTAGGGCTGATGGGGACCAGTGGTGATATTCTACTGGTTCAGCCCGGTTTTGCCAAGCCAGTAGCACCAATGAGCAGCGGATACGGAACCAGTTATCTCTGATGCTCTGCTCTTGGGCACCCACCCGCCTGCCCGGGCTCCCATATTAACCTTTATTCCCTGCTTTTGAAGCGCAGCTGCTTTGCGTGGCACAGCAGATTGCTACGCGTCAGCTGCTGAAGCGACAAGGAGAATTCAGGATTGCAGGAGGAGAGTCAGAAAGCCTATGCGCCTACACAAGGTGTGCGTTTGGTGCACGCGCATGCACAAAGTGTGTGCGCCCACAAAGCTACACCCACCGAACCAGTGTTTGAAAGGCCCACTGATGAGGACTGAGTGTCATCCAACATCTGAGGATTCAAAGTTTGGAATTACTGATTTAAATCAGCAGTCCCCAACCTTTTTGGGTCCATAGACAGGCAGCGGGGGGAGGGGGGGCGGGGAAGGGGGGGGATTGCACATGCAACTCAATCCTGTGACATGTGCAAATAAAGCTTTACGTGCTTGCCCACCGTTTGCGCTGCCTGGTTCCCAACAGGCCACGGAACGGGACCCCTGATTTAAATCATAGGATTGGTCTACCTTAGAAGTTGTGGCAAGAATTGCAACATCAGCTACCTTGAATACCTGTAAGTCATCGGAATATGACTTCCATCTCCACGTTAGCATAAATACACACATCGTTGAAGAGATATAATTTCACCCCTACAGGTAGTCCTAGTTTAGCGATCACAATTGGCAACTGGCAACTTGGTTGTTAAGTAAAGCACATTAAACTGCATTCAACTGCGTGTAACATTGTTTTGTAAATATTTATCTGTGCTAGATTTTAGAGCTTTAAATGTCATTAAAAATCTTGCCTCACTGTTGCATCACATGCTTTGGCACCATTTACTTACATTTCTTCCCTAGAAGGCGTTTTCCTGTGGCAATTGCAGTCCTATTATCAAGCTGAGGTAAATATTCTCGTATTTCAGGTTTTCTGGCTTGGTGTCGAGCATATTTCTGAAATAAGTAAATCTGGCCTGAAAGGAACTGAACAGCATGTTATTAAAACAGAGTTTTCTCCCTTTTTCTTCTATCTGAATCTTCTCTTTAATCATTATTCTTTATACGTCTTCACTTTTTCATTTTTTAACTTACATACATGTATACATGTATATATTGTAAACCACTGGTATCACACATACAGATCTTATGAGAGCAAGCATCATTAAAGGACTTCCTTCTGGTTAAATTAGAGTTGCTGTGGGATTAAAATGCTATTAGAAATTCATGCTCATGTTTTTTTTCCAGACATTTTCATTATCTGCAACTCAGCAGAATGTGGGAAGGAAAATCCATAAAAGGACTGTGGCTCTGTACCTCCCCATCAACACAAGTTGGGAGCTAAGGCAGTGAGAAGAGTGGGCTGCATCACCTGTCTATCATTATATGTAGGGAGGTGGGCCCTCTGAAGCAGTGGTCACCAACCAATGGGTCGGGGACCACTGGTGGTCCACGAGAAAATTTTGATGGTCTGCAGAGAAATGTCACCTCCCCCAAAGCACCCTCCAAAGCAATTAATCCAAGTTGCATGGGAACACAAGGCTGTGCCACTCACAGGGCCCGCAGGAACACAAGGCTTGTGTCACTTGCATTGCGAACAACACGAGGTAGTGAAGGGAAAGGGGGGAGGGGGGGAACTTGTTCCACTTGCCCCACATGTCTCACCTGGACACCAGACAGCTTCTTTCTGCTTCTTTCTTCTGCTTTTGGCTGCACACAAGGAAAGCAGAAAAAGTCTTCCTTTCTCTCCCCCAAACTCTGCTAGGAATGAATCTTTGGGACCCTGCAAGGCATCCTGCTCCAAGAGGCTGCGCCGGTGTGACAAGTCTCACAAAGACTCATTTCTGGCAGTTTGAGGAAGAGAAAGAAAGACTTCTGCTGCTTCTGCTGCTTTCTTTGCATGAAGCCAAAAGTCTCTCCCACTCTCTCTCTCTCTCTCCCCCCCCCCTCCCGAGAACGGAGCTGGAGGCGGTATCCTGCAATCTCTAATAAAGAATGATTGGTAGAAAAACAAGGTGGGGAATTTTCCTGCAGACTTTTTTGGGGGGATTTTCCCAGAGTCTCTGCTGCTTTCTGCAGAGACCCTGGGAAAATGTCAACAAGCCACCGTCAGTCAAAATTCTTATTAGAGCTCCGCGGGATTTAAAATTATGAGTTTAGTGGTCCCTGAGATCCAAAAGGTTGGCAACCCCTGCTCTAAAGGCCCATTTGCATCCTGGCAGATCTTCAGGAGAAAGCTTCCCTCTCCAAATCCCGCAATGACCTCGAGGATAGCAAGATAGCAGCCCACAGATAGTTCTTGACTTATGCCCATTATGGAGCCAAAAATTTCTGTGGCTAAGCGAGGCAGTTGCTAAGTGAGTTTTGCCCCATTTTACAATCTTTCTTGCGACAGTTGTTAAGTGAATCATAGCAGTTGTTAAGTAACACCGCTGTTAAATGAATTCGGCTTCCCCACTGATTTTGCTTGTCAGAAGGTTGCAAAACACGATCACATGATATACAGCAAGGCTCATAAGTATGAACTCACCTGGACACCAGACAGCTTCTTTCTGCTTCTTTCTTCTATGTATTTTAGTTTTAACTTAATTTTAATCGGGGTTTTATTAGCTTTTAATTTTTAACTGAATTCTTGGGATAGACAGCCGGATCAATTTGGTTTAATTTATTTTAATTGTATTTATTGGGTATTTATTGTATGTTTTTAGTAGGCTGTACACCGCCCCGAGTCCCTTTTTGGGAGAGGGAGCGGTATAAAAGTTTAATAAATAAATAAATAAAATAAATGAACCAGTTGCCAAGCGTCTGAATGTTGATCACATGATTAAGGGGATGCCGCAAAGGTTGTAACTGTGGAAAAACAATCATAAGCAGGGGTGGGCTGCTTTGGGTTTGCAGGGGTTTGGGAGAGCCCCTAGCTAAGATTCTGTGCAGTCCTGAGAACCCACAAATCCCACTCCTGGTTGGCCCTGCCCACCCCACCCATCCCCTCTCAGGAGTCCCCATGTGGCCCGTTTTGGATGTCGGTAAGTGCAGGGTACACGCGGAGCAGTGGTGTGATTCAAAAATTTTTCCTAGCTGTTCTGTGGGTATGGCTTAGTGGGTGTGGCTTGGTGGGCATGGCCATGTGACTAATTGGGTGTGGCTTTTTTGCATTTTTGCAGCCACCCCCCCCCACCCATTTTGGGACCTTCCTAGCCTCAGAGGAGCTTTGGGGGGGGGCATTTTTGCTTCCAAAAGGCTCCTCTGCAGCACAGGAAGGAAAGAAACAGAGCATGGGAGGGCACGCAGCACCCCTCCAGGCTCCGTTTTGGGACCTTCCTGGCCTTAGAAGAGCCTCTGAGGGGATGTTTTTGCTCCCCTAAGGCTCCTCTGGGGCTCAGGAAGGCAAAAATGGCAGGGGGGCTGGACCCCTTCCCTCCATTTTTTGCCTTCCTGGGACTCAGCAAGGGGAATCCCGGCACAGCTGATCGTATGAACAGCTGACTGTCGGGAGGGGAAAAAAAGAAAGAAATACCTCAATGGTGAGTGTCGGGTGGGGTGGGTGGGGCAGGCAAGCCAGTGGTGACTTGGCGACTAGGTCCGGAGCACGGGCAGTCAGAACTTACTACCGTTTCGGTAACCCATGCCAAATCCTTGCTACCGGTTCACCCGATCTGGTGCGAACCGGCTGAATACCACCACAGGCAAGGAGGCTCAGGGAGGGGGAAAAACGGGCCTCCTGAAAGTTCAGAAAGGCTTTAAACGGGCCAATTTCTGGCTTCCAAAGAACCTCCGGAGCCTGAGGAGGGCGAAAATGCCCCACCACCACCATGGTGCAGGAAACTGACTAGGCCATGCCCACCACACCCAAACCCACCCAGCAACCAGGCAGAGACCGCTTTGCTAACATTTTTGAAGCCCACTCTTGGTCATAAGTCACTTTTTTCAGTGCCATTGTAACATTGAACGATCACTAAGTAAACTGTAACAATAAAACCGGTGAGGCTAAAGTAGTTCAGCTTTCTGCCCTTCCTGAGCAATTTTTCTGAGATCTTCATGGTTTTCCTGAGAAACAAAAAACCAATGATTCATGAGTCATATACATAGTTTGTATAAGCCAATGTGATTTGGTTCATCCATTGCACTAATGAAACAAATGTTGAATAAAATAATCCAAGAATCAAGTGACAGGTTGGATTTGAATAAATAGCTTAACAGAATAACAGAGTTGGAAAGGACTTCCTAAGTCATCTAGTCCAACCCCTTGCATAAGCAGGAGACCCTATAAGTGCCTATTCAGTCTTTTCTTAAAATCCTCCAATAATGGAGCACCCACAACTTCTGTAGCCAAGCCGTTCCACCGGTTAATTGTTATCATTATTAGGAAATTTCTCCTTAGTTCTAGGTTCCTTCTCTCCTTAATTAGTTTCCATCCGTTAGTTTCCATCCATTCAGTAAATCAAGCTTAACTTAAGCTACAAAGCTTAACTTGGTTTACTGAAATAATCCATTTTCTGTGTACACACAGTACCCACTGAATTTTTCTCATGTGGTTGTGATGGTCGAAAGTTCAATCACTGGTTGTTAATCCACTTTTCAGCACTGTTCTAACTTTAAATGGTCAGTGAATGTAAATGGTCAGTGAATGAAACCAGGTGAGATGCTCCATCCTGTAAGATAACAATGTTTAATACTTAAGTCCTCAACTTAAGACTACAGTTGGGATCAAAAATTCCATTACTCAGCAAGGTGAACACAAATTTATGAACTTTTTGTCCCAGTTGTTAAGTGAATCACCTCAGTTGTTAAGTGAATCATCCCAGTTGTTAAGTGAATCATCCCAGTTGTTAAGTGAATCCATTGACTTGCTTGTTGGAAACTACTTGCAAGGTCACAAATGAAAATAATGACCCCTAGGACTCTGCAATTGTCAGAGATACATGCTGGTTTCTGAGCCTCTGAGTTTTGATCATGTGACTATGGGAATATTGCAACCATTGTGAGGATTGGTCATAGGTCACTTTTTTCAGTGCCATTGTAACTTTGAAGAGTTGCCAAATGAATGACCCCAGGGTGCCTTTCCAAAAGGCAACTGGAATTTCTTGGTTCTTTTATTTCAAAACGTTTCGCTTCTCATCCAAGAAGCTTCTTCAATTTTCTTTTTGGATGGAGAAGTAACATGTTTTCAGAGAAAAAACAACCCAAACAACCTTTGGGACAACCATGACCTTGGATGATTGAGAATTCATTTCTTAAATGAATAGTTGTTTACTTGTAGAAAGGACTTGCTGTGCGTAGAGACAATTGGAGTGTAGAGACAATTGGAGATCTTCAGGTCCTATGCCATGTTGCAATATTAGTTCCAGTTTTTTCATATTTATTTGTGCAACCAACTCTTCAATATGACTTGCTGCAGAGCAATAGTCAGTTGCACTTTAAAACAATTAAGGAAAGGAATTTCATAATTTGGGGAAGCTAGAATGGAAACAGGTCCGACTTCTCTCACATAATTTTGTCACTTAGAATATGGCTTGTAATGGTCTGTTGATTGATATAACCAGTCCCTATTGTCATGCAACACAGTTTAGCCCTGAAAAAAAGAAATAGGTTTTAGGAGATAGAAAACAGCAGTGTTGTTTTTCCAGTGCTGTCTTTTAAACATCACATTGTCTTTTATCTGGATCAGGATTTTTTCATCTGCGGTATTTAGAAATAAATGCAGATAAATATCTCTTAGCGTATTCATGTTACTAAGTTGCAAACTATCTGTTTTGATATATTGCAGTTGTGATCTGCTTAGACGGAGTTTCATCTTCCAATTCCTTTTTCTCATAGGAAAGAGGAGAGAAGATATTCATACATTTTCAACACTGTCCATATCTAGATAATGTCATTTCACTCTTCTTTTCTTGCAAAGATGATTATTTTGGCTCATCTTAGTTTATTTTAAATGGTATATAATAGCTCCACAATGCCAGAAGTGCTCATAGTATTGAGAATTCTCCTTAAATATAAGGCTGTCATCCAAAAATGGTATTCGGCAGGTTCTGACCAGTTCTGGAAAACTGGTAGCAGAAATTTTGAGTAGTTTGGAGATCCAGCAAATACTACCTCTGACTGGAGATTTTACAGTTTCCTTCCCCTGCCATACTCACCAAGCCACACCCACAGATCCGGTAGTAAAAAAATTTGAACCCCCACCATTGCTGTCATCTAATAACAGGTACGGGAACTGACAGGCTGCAACTGTTCCATCTAAACTGACATGGTATTTATTCTGTGGGAAAAGAAACAGAAAGGGGGTCAACACATTAGCAAAATGTATTTGGACCCTGAACTATATTCTGTCCATACTGTGATCAAACCCCACTCCACCCTACTAGGACTGATTATGTTACCCAGTTTGGTAATGAAATGTCTGCGAGAAAACAACAAGGACCCTACCGTTCAACCCTGAGCTACTAATATTCTCTTCTATCGATTTTGAGTACAACAGCAACAGTAACAGCTTGCTGTCAGAAGTTGTAGGTGCTTCTTCATTGGATGTTTTGAAGAATGGACAGGACAGCCACCTCTCTGAAGTAGTATAGAGTTTACTGCTTGAGCAAGGGGTTGGACTAGAAGACCTCCAAGGTCCCTTCCAGCTCTATTTTGATTATTATTATTAATTATAGAAGTTTATCAGATATTTCTTTTCTGAACTTCAGGTGCTTTTTGCCTGGGAATTCAAAGAAATGCATAGGAAACATCCAGAAGCCCAATGAATTTTGCAAGCTTTCTTTCACATGACAGCAAATGGCCTCCCTGACCAAAGATTACATGTTTGGGTGGTGCAGTGATTCACATTCAACAGCAAAAGGTGATTCAGAGCATACATAAAAGCATCTGTTGACAACTGCTTCAAGAAATGGCATCTTTTCTTGGAATCCAGCCCAATCCCAGTGGGGGAAAAATCATTTAATTTAGTCATTCATTACATTTTGATCATTCGATCCATAAACACAAAACAGTATATATTCCAAGTTATCTTTATGCCTTCAAATCTGGATCACTGCATTCCTCTATCTGCAAAATTGGGGGCCTACCGAAGCAGTTGTTGACATACAACCAGAAGAAGCAAAGAGAATCCTTGACGTGCTCAGGAAAGTTTTCCAATTATGTGAGATGGAAAAGGAGGTGGCTTGGGAACAGGTTAAGTCTTTTAAATGCACATCATGGTTAATAAGATCAGTCAGATAGCAAAAGCACACCACTAGTCAGCACTACCAATTTGAATTATAACACATATGAATGTATGGATGATTTCTCCAAGGAAGTCCCTTCTGATAAAAAGTCAAAACATGATTCTGTGTGGCAAAAGTGTTCCTTCTGCTTCATATGGGCAGGAAGAAGTGATCCATAACAGATTTCTGTGATAGGTGCAAATTTAATTAATTAATTAATTAATAATAAATAAATAAATAAAAATAGCTGCAAGTTAAAAACGGATGAAGATCCAACAGTCAAGGTTATACAGCCAATTATATAATAGACAAGATATGAATCGAATAGAAACCTTTATTGGCCAAGTGTGATTGGACACACAAGGAATTTGTCTTGGTGCATATGTTGGTGCATAGACAAGATATGTTAGGTGGCACAAGAATATTTAAGACAGGAGTTCTTATAACGCTGACCTGATTTTCAGTCAGGTTTCAAAAGGATAATATCAAAGATCTTTGTTTCTGTCTTATTAGATTTTTGGGTAACTAAAGGAGGTAGCATAGCTTTAAAAAAGTCAAAGAATCCCATCAGTCAATTTTCTCCTGAACCTTCTCCTTTTCTTTGAAATAAGTTTTTTTTTTATTTCAGCCTCTGTTAGTTCTGAGTTTTGCTTGAAGAACTGCATCAGCTAACACTGTTCTTCTCCACTTTTCCTATCTCTAAAAATCCACACAGGTTTGTTTTCCCAGACGAGTCCAGGAATTAATTTGGTTCTGCAACCCAACAGGACAAGACACAGACTTCAGAGAGTAATTAGGACTGCAGAAAAAACAATTACTACCCACCTGCCTTCAATCGAGGACCTGTATACTGCAAGAGTCAAAAAGAGGGCTATGAAAATATTTACAGACCCCTCATATCCCGGACATAATCTGTTTCAATTCCTTCCCTCAAGACAACGCTATAGAGCATTGCACACCAGAACAACTAGACACAAAAACAGTTTCTTCGTGAAAGCCATCACTCTGCTAAACAAATAATTCCCTCAACCCTGTTCAGCTATTACAAAGTCTGCACTATTATTACTGTTAAATCTTGCCATCACTCCTTATCTCCTATCCCCTTCTACTTGTGACTGTATGATTGTAACTTTGTCGCTTGTATACTTACAATTTATATGAACTGTTTCCAAGTATGGTTGATTGCTTATTGTACCCTATGACTATCATTAAGTGTCGTACCTTATGATTCTTGACTCCTGAGGAATGTATCTTTTCCTTTATGTATACTGAGTGTTTACACCAAGACAAATTCCTTATGTGTCCAATCACACTTAGCCAATAAAGTATTCTATTCTATTAACAGAAGAAAAGGACCATAGGTGTGAGAGGACCATAAGCAGAACACAGGAAACTTAGAGGTCTATTATTTCAACTTCAACAGTTTATTTATTGGGACCAATTAGTGTTTTAAAGGGAATAAAATAGACATTAGGAAGAAATATTATTAAGAGCATTGTAATAGGTGAGCTCTCACAAGGTGAGTTAGATGTTATAGCCTTATGAGAAGCAAGATTTATTCTTCTCTGGAAAACACTCCCTCCATTTTATTATCACATATTCAGAAAATTAACTACTGAACTTGGGACAAGTTTTCCCAGTCTAAACTAGAACTGTTTGTGCTAATCAGTTGTGAATCTGTAGCAGAACCAAGCCTGATCTTTTTCAGCTTAAAAATAATATGGACGTTCGAGGAGGCTGAGAAGAAAACCATCAGATTGGCTTTAGAATAATTTAATACATCTTGAAATAGACACAACAAAAAGTGGAAAAACCAAATTGAGGAAAAATATATGATTCATCTGGGAAGTAATAATCTACAACCCATGAAGAGTAAAGTTGTCTTTGATATACATCAGCAAAACAAAAATGTGAGTCCTATATTCCTGTTCAAGAGTACAAGCAATATGAGAAAAAATGGATTCAATTTAACAATACATTTTTTTTCACAATTATGTCAAATATTTGATTCCCAACTGCATCAAAATCATCTCTTCCTTTTACTTTTCCCTTGAATTTTTTGGATGAAAGGTAGAATACATATGTGAGCCATATTATTATCTTGAATAAGCAAGGGTGCGTAGCCCCTGATTTAGGCTGTATGTGGCTTTTCTAGGTACTTGATTCCCTTCCAATTGTGCTGCAAACATTTGTTTATTTATTTTTACTTATTTAGGAACTTAGATATCTTACACAAGATAATACTAAGCAGCTACCACAATATTAAATAAAAAAAGAAGTTATCCCCATGACAGCACCACATATCCCAAACACAGTATCGCAACATCACATAGCTACTTCATGCTTTTATATTTGCTAAGCTATCCTAGCCCAGATCCATCAGATCTTCTCAGCCCATCAAAAAGCTATTAGTTTGTAATACACAAATCATTTCCTACTACTTGAAAAGGCAACACATAAAGCTGAAATAAGTGCTTCAAGATAGCCAAATCAGTAAAAAAAAACCACTCAAAAATAATCCAATTCCTTTCCCAAACTAGAAAACAAATGGAAAATTCAAGTAGCACATGCTTGAATGGTGGCTTTGTCCCCTACAGCAACTCATCCAGTTCTAAGTACAGCCATAGTCACCTTTGAAACATTATAATATTTCTTCTTTGGAGATTTAAATTTTGTAGCCAGAGTTATCTTCCTTACAAATTTGTTAAAGATAAACTCCTGCTAACTACAGCATTCTATTTTCTCTTTTTAAAAAATACTCTTTCCCTTTTACCTCTGTTCTTTTGCACAGATAGTTTGTGACACCACGCCAAGTTTCAAGGCTTGAATGGGTGACATCGTAAGTTGTATGTGCTCTGTCTGTAGATCCACATCATGAAAGGCTGGGTAGAGGACCAGGTGTGTCATTCATCTTCCAATGTTCAGCAGGCCAACCCACAACACTAAGATAGAATTTCACATCAGGGAGATGAACATAAAATCAACCAGTGAATCATTGATCAGATATGCTATTATCCATGGTCTGACTTCTGCTTTCATGTGTTGTGCTTGTCATCACTGACATTTAAGATACTTGTTCAAGGAGTAAGGGAGTCAGTGTGATATCATGGTTAAGGTTTTGGGTGAATATTTGAGTTTGAACTCCTTTTCAGACGTGGAAGCTCACATGGAAAATTTTGGGGCATTCTTTCTCAGACAATGTTTCCTTACACTGTTGTTGTTGTAGAGATAAATGAAGAGAGATCCTCTTGACTTCAGCATTTGGATGGAAAGTACAAAAACCAGCGATAAAATGGATAAATGGAAGCATAAGGTCCCTGCACATGCATAAAAGGCCAACTATATGTTTTTCTGTCACATATGTCTTTGGAGTATTTTATCTGACGTGCTATATATAGCCAGAAAAATTCTCCTTCCTTCCTTCCTTCCTTCCTTCCTTCCTTCCTTCCTTCCTTCCTTTCCTTCCTTCCTTCCTTCCAAATCCCACGCCAAAGAATGTTTTTTCTGCTCTTTTAAAAACATGTTATAACACATTTACAAAACATCTTGCAAAGTTAAAAAGATATTACAAGGCAATGATGTTGAGTTTCTTCTATCTTTTCTGGATCCAATTCAGACTCCTTTGTACATACTGTATAGTCCTCTTGTATAACTCACTGACTTCGGAAACAGAATTTAAATTGGATGGAAATCAAAAAATGGAAAGTATATGCAGTTATATGCATATTGCAGTGAAAATGAGTATGTAGATTTTAATGCCATTTAATTTTCCTCCTGTGTCTGATGGTACAAATATTTGGAATACAAAAATATGGGAGCAGTCTGGAAGCAAATCAAATTCAACAGGATATTGAAGAAGGTAATATTTCTTGCAAATGAACTAGACAGAGCAATAACAATTGAATTATTTAACCAACCTAACACCAACCTGATTGCTTGCAACTGAAGTGAATACATTTCAGCCAGATTATGTTATGGTCTAAAAAAGCTATGTTTATTTGCAGACTGGATGTACCAATATAAAAGTTTCCCAATATAAAAATTCTCCTTTCAAAGTTAGACTCCTATCTCTGAACTTGCAAAGAGATAACGTGACCAAACTCCTGGGATGATGACCAAAAATATTTTGATGATATTATTTGAAAAAGTTGTGCCATCCAATGAGTTGAAATATTATTACATTCATATACATGCCTGTTGTATTAGACATTAATAAGTCAGTACCAGTACGAAATAACTTCCTTGCCAGTTGGAGGGTGGGGAACCATTTAATCTGAAAAGATTTCGAAATCTATGAATTTCCCCAAGGATCAACTGATAGATGTGATTATTATGACTAGTCTTTTTAACATTTGTATTTTATTAGGTTCTACTAATCTGGATGAAATAACAATATATATTGCTAGTCCATGTATGATATGCCATATGCTAAATAAATAAATAAGGACAGTGTAATGAACCACATAGTATGCTATGGTCCAGGGTTTATGAAGAGTTGGACATGACTGAGCGATTGAACTCAATAACGATAAACTGTGGCTTGGGTATTTTGGCCAAATTTTTGTGGGATTTGTTGCATATTGAACTTCTGTTGAAGACTAATGCTAGGAAATGCAGCAACATCCTTAGTAATATAGTTTTCTAATGGACTTGATAAAATATTTCCTCAAATCTGAGATCTTCTAGACATTTACCGTATGTGGGATAAACTGGACCTGAAAGAGACAAAAGGTTCTGAATAGGGGCTGATGCATCAGATTTTCTCTTTTTAAAGGATACTTTAATTATGTAAGATTAAAGGATTTGTCCGTTCTAAGAGTCTGATTATAAATATTCAAATATACTAACTCTCAAATCTGATTTTTTTAATGTATGCACCCATAAGTTAAAATTATAAATGGATTTAGCAGTATTGGACCACAGCCAATTAACTTGTAATTCCTTGAAGATAACTATTATAAAATACTCTACAAAGCAACCATATGCTTCTGTGTCAAATGTATCCACTATTATAACATTGAACAATAACTCTTGATATTGCATAAATTTGACTTCTCGAGTCCTAAGCAATTCCAAACAGGATAGATACTCATGTTGAGCACTCTGACAGCATTTTCTTTATTCGGCAATTAAGCAGGTCCTTGCCCTTCAAAATGTAAGTAGACTGAGCTATATATGCATTGCAATAAAGCATTTTAGTGTTTAATGCTATCTCAGCCCTTCCATACAACTGACGTTATGTTAGAAAACATCCATTCATTCCTATCTAGAAGTTGTGAGACATGAATCTGGATTATTTCTGTTTGGGAGTTTGGTTTGTCATTTTAAATAGTGCACTTCTGAAAGGGAAAAGAGGGCAGAAATAACTTTAGACAGGGACACTATTTGATCTAATTAACATTAAACAATATATTGCTTCTGAAAATGAGGCACTGGAGAAGCTGATAATATATATGTGCAGAAAAACAAAGGGTGCACACAAAACTTCATTTAGAAATTGATGGAATCTGGTGAGTATTATAACTCTTCATGAACGCCCTGAAGCCATGTGATTTCTTGTGAAAAGAGCCATAAATTCACGAGAGGATGCAAGGTTATTTCTTGAATTGTTTTCAACTGACTTAATTCCATGTGATCCAGAAGGAATTCTGTTGACCTCTGAAATACCAGATAGCCCTCAAGTCTGATAACCATGGTCAGAGATAATCCGTAATTCCCATTTGAAGCCAGTTAAGCCAATAATCATCACATCTTGAAACAAAAAAAACCCCATAGATTAATTTTGCATCCTTTTTCAGTTTGGTCTGACTCTTCTGTCAATTAAATATACTCAAAGTCTTTAAGCTCTAGGATAATAGGAGAAAAAAAAGAAAAAGAAAACCAGCTAAAAATATATGAAATACAAGTAGTAAGCTATCAGAATATTCTGTACTGTGTTGGATAATTCACTATGTACAAGGTTTAGCAAAACCTTTCCCACCTAGATTATCTTCTTTCCAAAATAATATTTTTTATAATTAACACCTTTTCTAGACATGCTGTAAAAATCATTAAACAAGAAAATAGCTTTCCAGGTGGACCTACATGTCCTCCCACATATTCAAAATTAGCATTTCTTCCTTCATTAATGTATAAAATATGGTTTTTCTTGTTTAAGTGTCTCCACAAAAGGTCTAATTATGTATAAACCATTAATAAGTGGGTGTACTACAGCTGCGTCACCTTTAACTGTTGGATGACACACTAGGGATTGCATGCAAAAAACATGGGCAGAGTCAAGAAGATTGGTATAATTTTAACTTACAATTACCAACATACAATTAAAAGAATTTTTCCTCTTAAATTTAACCATTTTTTTTTCTTACCTACACATTTACAATGTGATGGTGACTTTTGTAGTAACAGGAGAGAAGAGAATGGAACAAGAGGAGGAGAATTAACTTTGTTTTATACCTAATTGGAAGAGCTATGAGCTGCTTCATTCTATTGATGTTTTAGGAAATGCATGACTAATCAGAATAGATCAATAAAGTAAAAGTGATAAATAAAGAAGTACAATTACTTAAATTATGAGACCTTTCAGATGCCAGAAGTGGTATTCAGCAGGTTCTGACCAGTTCTGGAGAACCGGTAGCGGAAATTTTGAGTAGTTCGGAGAACCAGCAAACACCACCTCTGACTGGCCCCACCCCTATCTATTCTCTGCCTCCCAAGTCCCAGCTGATCGGTTGGGTCTTCTTTTGTTGCCCTGCACAGGAGAACAGAGCTGGAAAGCAGGTTAGTGGGGTGGGGAAGGGAGATTTTGCAGTATCCTTCCCCTGCCACGCCCACCAAGTCACACCACGCCCACCAAGCCACGCCCACAGAACTGGTAGTAAAAAAATTTTAACCCCACTATTGTGATGGTTGCTCTTATTCCAATCACCTCACAGATCAATAATTGCAATGTGCTACAAAGGCATATAGCTGGTTTAGAATGTGATGACATGGACAATAAATGAGATGTCACAGTATGGGCATGTGACATCACTGCTTCGTGGACTGCACTGGTGGCCATCTGGCTTCCAGATGCGTATCAAGGTGCTTGTTCTTAATTAAAGCCCTTTATGGGATAAGGTCTGGTTATCTGAGAAAGCCTCTACCCAACCTTTGTGATTCAGCAGAAAGGGTGCCCTGTTAAATCACCTTACTGGGGCCTCGGAGGTATGCCTTCTCTATGGCAGTGCCTGCCTGTCAGACATTATTACCATAAAGCTTGATAAGGTTGTCACCCTGATGATCTTCTAAACGTCTTCCTTGGACAGGTACGTGAGTCATTCTACAGTTTTTATCATCAATTCATTTTATTGCTGTGACTTCTTATTGGGATGTTAAAGTTCTGAAGTTCTAACTTTGCTCATTCTTACCTTTCCAACTAAATTTTAAAAAATGGATTCCATGAAAGAGCAGAAATGAAAGCTGCTATTATATTGCCTGCAGAATATAGTACAGGTAGCTTTCAATTTATGAGCACTATTGATTGATTGGTAAAATGTATTGGCCGCCCATCCTACCATAGGGCAGGGCTGTCAAAATCGTGGCCTGTAGGCCGGATGCGTCCCATGCTGGCCACGCCCACACCCAGTTTAGTGAAGGAGAAAAAAGTCCCGATAAGTCACGTGATGCCACCGTGACAATGAGTTTGACACTCCTGCCATAGGGTAACTCTGTGCGGCTTAGAGTCATAAAAAGCTATACATATACATTAAAATATAAATAAAACCAAACATTAAAATCTAAGGACACATGAGGGCAGGGGTGGAGTACAGGGAGATGCGATCTATTGTTTCTTGATCAACCAGGTCCACAATTGAGCACAAAATTTCTGTTCTTAAGCAAGACACCTGTTACGTGAGTTTTGTCTTTTATTTATTTATTTATTTGTTCATGCTTCTATACCGCTCCCTCTCCCAAAAAGGGACTCGGGGCGGTGCACATTCAACAACGAAAACAGTACAGGTAACGGAGATGAAATAAATAAAAATCTAAAATGGTTAAGAACAACACCCAACAGAAAGATTATCTAAAATTTAATTTAACCCGAATGATTCAATTGGCTAGACCGGCCTGCTTGAACAACAAGGTCTTAACTGCGCGCCGGAAGGTGAGGATATCCGACATGGCTCGTGTCTCCGAGGGGAGACAATTCCAGAGGGATGGGGCTCCCACAGAGAAAGCACGTAGTCTCGGGGCTGCCAGTCGGCAGTGATTTAGTGGTGGGACCCCGAGCATGGCGACTCTGTGGGAGCATACTGGGCGGCGGGAGATTGTTGGTGGCAGAAGGCGGTCCCGTAAGTATCCAGGTCCCGAGCCATGGAGCACTTTGAATACTATTAGTACCACCTTGAATCGAATCCGGAAGGCCACAGGAAGCCAGTGCAGCCGGCGGAGAAGAGGTGTTATGTGGGCGTCCCGAGGGGCGCCGATGATCATCCGCGTGGCGGCATTCTGAACTAACTGTAGCCTACGGAGAGTCTTCAAGGGGAGCCCCATGTAGAGAGCATTACAGTAGTCCAAACGGGAGATGACGAGAGCAGAGGTGACTGTGCGAAGTGCGCCCAGATCCAGGAAGGGTCGCAATTGGTAGATCAGACGAATCTGATAAAAAGCACTCCTGGTGGCGGCTGCAATATGGTCTTCCAAAGACAGTCGCACATCCAGGAGGACACCCAAGTTGCGTGCCCTTTCCACAGGGGATAGTGTCTCTCCTCCTATGGTCAGCGATGGAATAAGCTGACTGAATCTGGGAGCAGGAAACCACAGCCATTCGGTTTTGGTCGGGTTGAGACGGAGTCTGTTTTGACCCATCCAATTTCGTACGGCCTCCAGGCACCGGGTCATCACCTCGAAGGCTTCGTTGGGGTGGTCTGGAGTGGAGATGTACAGCTGAGTATCATCAGCGTACTGGTGGAATTCCACTCCAAAGCCACGGATGATATTACCTAGCGGCTTCATATAAATGTTAAACAGCAGGGGAGAGAGCACCGACCCCTGAGGCACCCCACAGAGTAGGGGTCTCGGGGTCGATCTCTGTCCCCCTGTCAACACAAATTGCGAACGGTCGGAGAGGAAGGAGGAGAACCATTGACGCACGGTGCCTCCAATCCCTAGCCCCTCCAACCGACGCAACAGGATACTGTGGTCGACAGTATCAAAAGCCGCCGATAAATCGAGGAGGACCAGAACAGAGGAATGGCCTCTGTCCCGTGCCCTCCAAAGATCATCCATCAACGCGACCAACGCCGTCTCAGTGCTGTGCCCGGGCCTGAAGCCCGATTGGAGGGGGTCAAGATAATTCGCTTCATCCAGGTACTGCGGGAACTGACGTGCCACCACGGTCTCTATAACCTTCGCTACAAAGCGAAGGTTGGAGACAGGACGATAATTGGATAGTAATGCTGGGTCCAAGGATGGTTTCTTGAGGAGGGGATGAACCACCGCTTCTTTCAAAGCAGTGGGTAGAAACCCCTCTCTCAAGGAAGCGTTTATAATGCCTTGGAACCAGCCTCGTGTTACCTCCCGAGTGGCTAGAACCAGCCAGGAGGGACACGGGTCTAATAAACAAGTGGTAGCATTCAGTCCCCCCAGTATTCTGTCAACGTGTTCTTTGGTAACAGAGTCGAACTCAACCCAGTTGACCTCACCGATATCTGATCCCGCCCTCTCATCTGGAGAGGACCAGTCGGAGTTCAAATCGTTCCGAATCTGAGCGATTTTATCCTGGAGAAATATGGAAAATTCCTCAGCTCGACCTTGTAAAGGGTCATCCTGTGACTCCACTTTTAAGAGGGAGCGAGTCACCTTAAACAAGGCAGCTGGGCGGTTTTCTGCGGATGCAATAAGGGTGGAGAGGTAAGTTCTCCTCGCCATCCTTATCGCCACTAAATACGTCTTAATATAAGCACGTAGTAGTGTTCGGTCAGAATCAGAACGGGTGGATCTCCAACTACTCTCTAGGCGTCTTTTCCGGCGTTTCATCTCCCTCAGCTCCTCGGAGAACCAAGGGGCTATCTGGGAGCGGCGCCGGGTCAGAGGCCGCAAGGGCACAACCCGATCAAGTGCTTTAGCAGCCGCCAAATTCCAGGCGGCAACCAAGTCCTCGACCGAGTTGTATGTGTGAGTTTCGGGAAGTGGCCCAAGCTCCATCAGGAACCTTTCAGGGTCCATCAGGTGCCTGGGGCGGTACCATTTTAATGGCCCCGCCTCCCTGCAGTCAAGAGGTGTGGAACGGAAATCAAGCTTTAGGAGTGAGTGGTCTGACCATGACAGGGGTTCTATGACTATATTCCCTACACCCAGATCACTCTGCCACTGATCAGAGACAAAAACTAAGTCTAGGGTATGACCTCCGATGTGAGTAGGGTCCCGGATTAATTGGGTTAGGCCCATGGCTGTCATGGAAGCCATGAACTCCTGAGCAGGTCCCGAGGCACCGCCGGCAGAGGGAAGGTTGAAATCACCCATGACCATAAGCCTAGGGGTCTCAACCGCCATGCCAGCAATAACCTCAAGAAGCTCAAGCAGGGCAGATGATGCATAGCAGGGAGCCAGGTAAGTGATCAACAAGCCCTTCTGAACCTTGGAACCAAACTTCACGAAAAGAGATTCACATCCAGACGTCTGAGAAACAGTGGACTCCCTCGGACATAGATCTTCCTTGATAACTAACGCAACACCTCCACCCCTTCCCTGGGTCCTCGGCTGATGAAAAGCCCGAAACCCCGCCGGGCACATATCGACCAGAGGGACACCCCCCTCTGGGCCCAGCCAGGTCTCGGTGATACCCACCAGGTCCGCCCCCCCCTCTAAGATCAAGTCATGAATGAGAGGGGCTTTGTTCATGACGGACCTGGCATTTCACAACATCAGTCGAAGGCCCAGGGCCCGAACACTCAGATCACCTGGAGAACGGGAAGTGATAATGGGGTCGGAGCGCGTCACAGCAGATAGAGAGCGGAGACGCGCTCCCGAAACAGAATGTGGCCCCTTATAAACGCCAAATCTGCCTCTCCCGCTCACCGTTTTAATGGATTTGATGACACCCTCTTCTGGATAACCCCCCATCCTCAATTGAGCCATGTCGGAATCCTGACCATTCCGGCTGCGCTCTAACTGTGAACAGGTCGGAGCCCCAGGTGGGTTGTCCCCCAATTTGTTAAGGAATTTGATTAGAAATTTTAAGAAACCCTCCCTCCCACGCTTCCGACGACGACTCCACCATCTCTCTGGATCCCAGGATCCGTCCTTGAGATGGGATTTGGAGAGACAAGGGGGCCAGATTTGAGATAGGGGGACATATCTCAAGGCCCGCAGTTCAGTTGAAGAATATGATAATATATGGGGGGTATGACTGTGAGTTTGTGCTGGAGTAGGCGGGTCAAATGATGGACCTAAGATCTTGACAGGGGTTGGAGGAGGAACAAATAATGGCCACAGTTTAGGTTTAGATCTCCCGACAGGGTGTTTTTCATGCCAGTCATTAAGTGAATCACTGCAGTTGTCAGGTTAGTAACAAAGTTAAGTGAATCTGGCTTCCCCAATGATTTTGCTTCTCAAAAGGTTGCAAACAGAAAATTGTCTGTTGAGTACTTTATACTTTGCAACAAGTTATAGTTTGCATTGCCAATTCAGAAAAACAGTAGTAATGTATCTGAAATGAAGGAAGATCTTATGGGCTGCAGTAAAAGAAATGGGATTAATAGCATAGATCTGCTGTTGAAATACTCTTTAATATCCTTTGCTACAGAGGAGATATTTGAATGCTGTTCTTGACATACGACCTCAATTGGGACTAGAATTTTGATTTTAAGTAGTTGCGGTTGTAAGTCGAGGCACCCATGTGACTGAACCTGATTTTTTAAAATTGTTTTTATAGTAGTTGTTATATGAGAATCACACAGTAGTAAATCCGAATTATGCAGGTCTTAAGCAAATCCATTTTCTGATATGGGTTTTTCTTTGCCAGGTATTGGCAAAAAAAGTCACACCTCATGGTTGACTGCAGGATGCTGCAAACAGCTGCAAATGCCAGCCAGTTGCCAAGGGCCCCAAAGTGGTCATGTTTTACAAATGGCTGGAAGCCCTTTATGGGCTGAAAACACCATTTCCAAGGCTGTATAACTTTGAACCATCATTAAACGATTGTAAGCCAAGGGCTATCTTTATAAGTTGTGTTTTGTAATGAATACTGCAGTTCCATAGCTACTGTTTATTATGTTGCTGGAACTTGTAAATGGGCTGGAGAGGTGTTTGCATTCATGTGCTGTCTTTGAGCATAACTTCTGGGCACAATTGTGTAAAATGAGCCTGAATGAGGCCTTGTTCCTAACACTATGGAAAGGATGAAAAGGAACACTTTCATTGGAATGATATTCCATCCAATTGGATGAAAGGCTGAGCAATTTCATTCTTTGAAAGAATGGCTAAATTGTGGGAGTATGTTTCAATGCCCAGAATATTTGACTATGTGGGGTCCTTGGTGCTCTATGAATCTGGTTGCTTTCTTGCAGACGTTTCATTACCCAAGCTAGGTAACATCATCAGTGCTCTGCAAGAAAACAACCAAACTCAGAAAGTATCAAGGACTCTTCATTTCAACCTTGAGCTACAAATATTCTCCTTTATCAAATTACGTCTTAACTTACTTTATAACTTTTAGCACTGATCTAATATATTGCTTACTGCTTAGAGTTTGTTAGAGATATATCCAAGTATATTCCATTTAAAGTTTTATAGGGAAAATTATCTGCAGCTCTTCGGTTTTTTTTTTAACATGTTCCATGCTTATCTTTCTTACATATTAGAAATATTACATAAAGCCAAGAGAAGATGACATCTTGTAATAAAAAAATAATTGTCTCTAAACACTTGAATCCATTTTTGGTGTCACAATTGCAAACAGATCTTTCAGGCATGTCTGCCCTGAAAATTAAGCATTTATTAAGCATTTAGAATGAAAGCAGAACACAAACAAGAAAAACACTTTGTGAGTCAGTCATAAATATAGTCCATTTATTTAAAAATATTGGTAGTCAATATTAATAGCTTATTTCAAATGAAAAAAAAAACAAGAGTTTTCCCTAGTTACATCTAAATGTGCTTGCACCGCAATATGCTGGCAAGGAATTCTGGGAGCTGTAGTCCCAACACATTTGAAGATTCAAGGACTGGGGAAAACTTGCATTAAACATGCATTAAACATGGTGGTCAACTAAGACAGAAGAACACAGAATTTCTGGGGGCAAACTGCTAAACTATAACTAAATGCCTAGTGTCAGTATAGTGCCAATATAGGACTGCTGTCTGTTGCCTTGTTTTACAAACAAAAAACTATGAAACTGTAGAAAGAGCTTCTTATATAGTGCTCATAATAAGAGTGGGACTTTTTCATACTTTGGACTTGTCTACTGCCATTCACTCTGAAATAGACTTTCTAGTAAACAATGGAGAAATGGTTTGGAAAATGCCACCAACCAAATCAGTGTTAGAGTCCAAAACTGTTTGAAAACCCCCATGAAATCCCCATATTTCTGAAGGCAAATCAGAAGGTTTGGAATTATTTGGATTCTTATTCTCCAAATAAGGGAGAAAATACATCAGCCCTGGAGTTAGCATGTTTCTGATCCCATCTGCTCCTCAGTTTCAACCCTGTAATGTTCTAGTTGGACTTTGGAATGGGTGGTTCAGTTGCCATATTGACCTTCCCCGTCTGAACTTGACTTACTCTGTAACGGAGGTTGTACCTGCCCATGCGAGCAAATACCAAACAGTTGTTTGCATTAACGAGATCAGGTTGTATTGAAGGATTGCTCTTCACTGGAATTAGAGTTTTGTTTGTACAGTAGAGTAGCATACTGTTAAAACGCCTGGATATACAGAACAGAAACTCAGAAGAAAATATGGCCTGAAAATTGATCTCAAAACAAACATATTTCCAATGTACAAGAGAACAAAAGGCATAAAGGCAAAGCACAGAAAGAAAATACTAAAGAACAGTTTTGTATGCGTGTAAACATATGCACATGCATGACTTTTTGACTGCCCTCCAAGCTTGTCACATAGAAGTATTTTCAGTAAAAAAAAAGCTTCAATAAACTTTTACAAGTTCAAAAATATTTTTCCAATACAAAAAGCTGTACAACTTAATTGGGCCTTATGCACAATTACTGCACAGATTTTTTTCAAAATAATTCACATTTAAGGACATATTTTTACCTGAACAGACCATTAATTAGAATCTTACTACAACGGTTTCATTTACATGAACTGAAATATAAATATATATTTTAGAAGTACTTTCAAGTCTAACTGCCATACTAAACAAATATTTAAGTCTACTGCACACTCAGTTCATACATACTTCTTTAACGAAGTGTTAAGCATTTCAGAATCACCAATTTTGTACATCCTGTTAACAGACTGATTTTAAAAACCAAAGTGGAAATCAGTGAACATGTAGCATTTTAAAATTTCACTGCTTTGAATGAGAGAGTCTCTTGCAATAGCTTCAGTATGCTTTGAAGCTTAAGGATAGCTATCTCATTGAAGTAGCTGCTTTCATTTTAATGAGGTTTTTAATAGAATACATATTTTTCCAATTAAAGGAATATATTTTCCTTCAGGATATTAAATATACACATATTCTGACTCTTCCCTTTCCCCCCTAAAACTCAGAAGTTTTAGATTTGTTGAAACACAGAAAGGCCACGAATGTATTGAATGCAAACATTCAATTGCTGATGAAAGCAGCCTTGTTATGATTATATACCAAAGTTGATTGGTACAAGAGACGCTGCTCTGAAAAATCAGCACGCCCATTTGAGAACCAATAGGACAATGCATTTATTCTTTCCAATGCCATTAGAGATTCAAACGTAGGGTGATTTTACAATTTTAAAAAAATTCTGATTTTTGAGCTAACCACTATAATGGCTAAGTTCACATAACTCTTAAGTTATGGTTTGCTTTACCATGGTTTATTGAATAAACCATGATTGGTTGAATTTAAGCAACATACAAAAAAGCACACCAGAGTTTATAAGCCATAGTGACTAAGTTCATACAGCACTGTACCCTAAAACTAAATATATTACATCTCCAGAGTTTCTATAACCTGAGCATTCCCCAGATAGTGGACCTTAATTCCAAGAATATTTCTTAGAATTCCAGGAGCCCACATATTTAAGAAAAGTCAGAATTGTGGAAGACTAGATCAGTACAATATATCCATTTAGTATCTGAATTCAAATTAGCGCATTTATAAAAAGCTAGTCAGGTTTCCAGTCACTACTCTTTTATAAGCTATCAACCCACAAGTCAGCTAGTAGGTAGTTGAATCTGTTGAACTCCTCATAGTTCTGATTCTTTCTCATACTCATGCAGATAATATTCATCATCTGTGGTGGTGTCAGAGTCAGAATCTGAAGAATATGCAGAGGCTTCTTCGTGGGAATCGAAAGGTTCATTTGGGAACTGTTCTTCTGTAGCATTCGATTTCAAGAGCTCCAACCCACGTAAGGAGTACCCATCTTCCCTTTTAATAGACCTGGAGTTCTTTAAAAGACACGGATTCCACAACCGTCCTTCTGTGAGTGACCTCTTTATGTTATCTAAAAAAGCCTGCTGTTGTTCTTTCCCAAAAATACCAAATTCAATTGAGGGGTACATGATACGTCGTGAGCCGAAATTCCTATTATTCTCGTTGTATGTGTCCCAGTTCTCATTTTCATCACAGGTCAACAGTTCAGAATAGGACTTAAACTTCCGATTGTATCCGGGCTGTGTCAAGTTGTTTTTTGGGGGCAAAGAATTGGGGAGTTTTTGTGTATAGGAACTTTCAGAAAAATGTCGTTCACGCTGGGTTTTGCTGAGGTTTAAAACAGGCTTGGCACAGGATTGGTCTATATTTTTAAAGAAGTCTGACTGCTCATTATCTTGATAATCACGTTCTACGTGAGAAGTCAATTTTTGCAGTGGACAGGTATTTGCCTTTGAATAATTTTTAATGTATGCATGTTTATCAGATAAAACTGGAAAAGATGAAAGCTCACCAATTTTACAGTGACCTCTTTTTGCGGGGTAAGCATCCATTCCTGCGCATTTGGAGAAAATGGGATGGTTGTTATTTTCTAAAACTTTGCTACCTGTCTGTAAATTGTGGTTTAGCACAGGCATGATTGATTTTGAAAATAGAATGCTAGAATTTTGGATGGTCTTTATATTTTTATCGCTTTGCCCAGAATGTTCTCTTTTCTGGTTGCACAAGTTTGTCAAAGGCCTCCTATCTTCATTAGCTTGCAATTTCTTAGTTTCCACTTTACTCAGCTTTGGAGTATCAAATTCATCAGGTAGAGAAACCAGATTCTGATTCTCATTCCCTGTTTGCTGGGAATCATCGGGCGAAATCAACAGTGGATGGTGGCTGCTCTTCTCTAATGGAAGTACATCGTTTTGTGAAAATATGCAACTTACATGTGGTTTGGGACATGAGCTTTTCTTATTAGAAAACTTTCGACTTGATCTGCACATGGCTGCCAGTTTGTTTTTAACTGAAGACCTATTTTTCCTTTTTTCTAAGTCATTAACTTTATTTTTATGGTCATCCAGCGCAAGCTTACTTTCAGATAGTAAATGCTCAGGCAAGTCCTGGGTAGGACCTGAACGCTGATCTTTAGAGCTAAGGTTCCCATTGTCCACACAGACTCTTTCAGACCTCTGTAAATTTGTGCCAACTTTGTGGAGTGCAGGATTTTGGGGCATCTCTTGCAGTTGGGGCTTTGAACATTCAACCGCATTCCATTTTGGATGAACTGCATTAGCTGAAAGAGCAGCATCCCCTGGCACTGTTAAATTCTGGGACTCTGAATGCATCTTGGTTGTTGAAATGGACGTTTCATTTCGGACACGTTCATTTCTTGGTGGAAACCGATGTCCCCTTTCAGAAATAATGCGGCATATGTAACGAGCCCTTTCTTTGATCTCTGCAGCATTTCTCATTTTTTCTTTAGTGACATTTATTCGGGTGCCGACTTCTGGATATGCAGTGGGCTTTTCGTTCTGGATAACATCAATTAAATTGGAAGGAGGAATGCTTGCTGATGCTTCAACAGATGGCTGACTGCAGCCAGGATTCCCTTTTTGGCCATTTATTGCAGAAGAAACTGCAGAAATATTCCCCAGAGAGATACTTTTGGAATTCAATGAGTTAAGATGTAAGCTTTTATTAAGTTTTGGTGTCTCTGTCCATGGAGAAGAGTGCCTGTCAACACGCAGGCTGGACAAAATCTTGGGGTTAACTGTTTCATCCTCTTTTCTGCTGGGTTTGGGGCCTTCCACAGGAGGCCTATTGGAAATTGCAAGTCCCAGCTCTTCAGTTCCAGATACAACTATTTCTTTTTTATTATTCATTGAACAATGTGCTTGAGAAATATCTGCTGTTCCCACAGTGGGATTTGAAACTTGGAGAACTTTAACAGGATTGTCTGTATTTTTAGAATCCTGTTGTATATCAGGAGCACGTATTTTGTTAGGGGAAATCAGTTTCTCTCCTTTTTCTAAGCTGGATGGAAAAGCTACAGTTGTCATACCGACATGAACTTCATACTGCTTTTGAGGGGTCTCGGATTTGTCTGGGGACGAGGATGAATCTGCCTTTTTGATATCTCCCAGGAAGACATCGCACAAAGTTTTTGAATGTTTCTGTGGTAAAGTATAATAAACTGAAATCAGTTCATGGTATTTTATATTATCTTCATCTATGCTTACTGTCAGTGTGCTGGTAGTTTTATATTGCTTTAAAGGATTTTCTGCTTCCTCCTTTTCAGGAGAAAGGCAAATTGCTTTCTCTGGACCAAGCATCTCAGCTTTTTTCTTCCGCTTGCTGCCAATTACATTAGTATTCCCTGAAGGGCAGTTAGGAGCTTGAATTAAATGCACATGGTACTTTTTAATTTGTTTGTTTTTTTCTTCAGCCATTTCTTTGGACAATATGTTTAAGGATGAGCAGGATGAGCTGAACAAAGACCTCTTATCTCCCTTATTTGAATAAATATTCCCAAGTCTGTTTGATACATGACCTTCTAAGCTATCCTGCCCCATCCTCTTATTTCTGAAAGGAATTTTCTTTGTAGGGGGAGAGATGCGTTTTTTAGAGAGATCACTGCCATCAATACTAGCTGATTTTTGATATAATATCTTAGGCGTTTTAGGAGATTTCAGAGGGCTGCTGCTGGGTGAGCCACAAATACTATTACTAGTCGAATATCTAACAAATCTATTTGGTTTATGGAGTGTTTCAGCATAAGAAAGTGGGAAATCATTGTTTGGAAGTACTTTGGGGTCTTCAATAAAAACAGGGTTTAACATCTTATCAGGGTTAAAGGCTTTCCAAGTTTCCAACTGGTGTTCCTCTTGAGGGTTACTTTGAAGAATTTTCAGCTTTGAAGGATTAACAGTCAGGTGTGGTGGACACAGTTGCTTTACACTGTTGCTTTCAGTGCTGTTGTCTTCATTTCTTTGGCCATTATTAGTGTGAATATTTGATAAACAAATGTTTTCAATGTGTCTTAAGGAATTTGCCTTGACTTGTCTTTTTGAATTTAATATAAAAGGTGGATGAAGTGCACTCATAGGAGGGGTAGCTTGAGAAGGAGACATATGAGATTCTATTGGATTATTTGTTTTTATTTGTCCAAATGCTTGAATTAATGTTGGCTTTTTTATGTCCATGCTATCCACTTTGTCTGACTGATCAGCACCTTTCATCTCTTCTGTGCCACGCACTTTAGAGTTTTTCTTGATTTGAAAGGGTTTAACAAATGTCTTTGAAGGAGCTTGACTATCTCCACTAACATGACTTTGACTTGGCACTGTATATTCAGTTTGGTTCTCCGAAGCAGCTGAGACATAAGTTGGACCTTTCTGCATGCCTTTTGAACACTTTGCAAACAATTTGTGAGTTCCTCTTCCTGGATGGTCCCTACTCCTTGTATATTCTGAGGCATGCATATGTTCACTTTGCCATACATCTTTTTTTTTCCCATAGTCATTTTGCCGGTCAATCAGCTGTTCAAAGTTTACATCAGGGACATGGTTAGCATCACTGAAATACTGATGATTATTACGTCTAAAAAGATACTCCTCCATTCTTCCAAAAGGAAGATTGTCTGGGGACAGATTCATTTTACCACGAAATGATGGGTATCTGTAGCATGGTTTGGAAACATTTTTCAATGGATGTAACACATAATTCTCCCCACTGTCGAAACACAGAGGGTCTATCCGTCTCTCGGTGAATAAAGGATGGGTCTTGTTTGGTACTACTTGCCTGTAATTCATTTTTGATCTACAAAATTTATAACTTGAATTTTCCTCTGGTGAACAAGGATGTCTGTCCTCAAACGCTGAGTTAAATTCTATTAATGACTGTGTTCTACGAAGTCTGTTTGGATGTACTGAATGTCTAGAAGACTGTGGCATATTCCATACAATGGATGAAAGAGGAGTCCGTCTGGAATGATGCTGGAAGTTGACTTTTGTGAAGTCCATATTGTTTTCCAAATCATGCTGTAAGGTACCGGAGGAAAACCCCTCAGCAGACATCAGAGATGAACGCCTTGTAAGGCAAGACAAAGAGTAACTTCTGCCCATTTTATTCTTGGACATGAAGTTCTTAGGACCAAATCCATTGCTGTAAGATCCTGATGGAAATGCCAACCTATCTTCTGAAGAACGTCCAAGAGAACAAGTAGAACATCCTCTCTTCAAAACAGAAGATCTTTCGTCATACAAATCCCCATATGTGTATTTTTCTGGGCGATGCTGCATTGTATAGTTATCATAAAACCTCCTTGGTGTGAAGAGAGTTTTGTATTTATCTCTGGCTCTTAATATCCTTGTTCTATCTGGGAAAAACAAGTTCTGATCATTTCTCTGTACTTCTCCAAGGAAATTTGGTTGCACAACAGTGGAATGATGATGGATTTCTGATGCTGTAGAGCCAAAGTTAGTTGGAGTTCTTGTATTCATAGTATCTTGAGATTGTTCTTTTGCCAGCTGGTTATCCAGACTGTCCAAAACTAGTGAATAGAGGAGAAGGAAGGAATTAATTTTATTTTTCAACATTGACACAGATAAATCAACCTGCTGTGAGTTATTGTTCTACATAAAATAAAATCCCCTATATATCTCTATTTTAATCAATACACTTATATAACAGATATACTTCAAAGTTTTTGATTCACACTATCAGAGGTATTTCTTAAACAAACAACATTTTTTCTCTCATTCTATGAGGCTTTTGTTGTTTTTATTGAAATGAAATTTTCTTACAAGTTAAAACAGGTTAAAATCATAGAAAACATTACAAAATTAGTACATTAGATTGCATGAATGTTGTTCCATGTGTTACTGATTTTTCTCTAATCTGAATTTACAGCTAATGTTCTTGCTGTGGCACATTGAAAGCAGACTGCAGAATTCATAATTGAATTCATTTGCATCCTGATATACAATATACTTGCTGGCTGGCTGTTTCTTTGAGTGAAATATTAAATCTAATTTCATTTCAAGAACGTTTTCTAACTGCCAAGAATGTGGGGAGATTAATTTGCAAAGTATTTTCACCTTGGGGATACAAGGTGTAATCATTATTTTTTGTGCTGCGTGTGTTAGCCTGCATCTACCATTCCTTAGTTCACTTAAGGGAAAAATAACCTTTTTAATATCAATTATTTAACTAAGGTACAAAAATAAACACTTTAAAGGAGCAAAGGTCTAACTCTCCTACAACGACTTGCTGTGGCCTCTGAAGAACCATCTAATCACACCACTGAAATTCAGCAACAACCTGACAATACTATCAGTGAAATTTTATCTGCTTTTCAGTGCAAATTAAAGATCAAACTGGGCATCATTTCTCCATGAATTGGATTTAAAACATTTGTTTTACCACTTATCTTCAAGCCCAAAAAGAAAAAAATGCATACTCTGATGACGTCACCTTATCCTCTGCCATACTCTCTATGGCACTGTTTCTCCAGCTAGGCAACCTTAAGGTGTGTAAGCTTCAACCTCCAGAATTCCCTATCTAGCCTTGAATTTCCCAGCTAGCCTTGAAGGTGTTGAAGTCCACATATCTTAAAGTTGTTAAGGTTGAGAAACATTGCTGTGTGGGCTCAAGATCTGGAAACATGACCAGCCAAGTGGTGAGTAATTTTTTTGTCTCTATTCTCTGAGGAAAAATAGGAATATTTGAATATTGGAGAAAAAAGATTAAGGCGAAACATCAGAAAGTTTAAGAGAGTTTCTGATCTCCATTTGCTTTTAGGAAGTGCTCTTCCTGTCTTTACCTTGGTGGGTAATGAGTATTATATTCTGCTGTACAGAATGTACTACGTAACATTAAATAGCAGGTAGATGAAGCTTTGAGGAAGGAGAGCCAGTTATCCCACTGGGATGACAAGAAAGAAGATGAACTAAGTCTCAAGGACCATCTTTCATTCAGATAACAGATAACAGATAATCAGAGTTGGAAGGGACCTTGTAGGTCATCTAGTCCAACCCCGGACTGCCATTTGTCAGAAATGGTGTAGGGTCTCCCGCTTGGGCGGGGAGTTGGACTAGATGACCTACAAGGTCCCTTCCAACTCTGATTATCTGTTATCTGAATGAAAGCATTCCCTACTGGTTTCAGCCTTATAATTCAATAGTCTTTTCAAACAACACTAATATAATTAACTGTATGTTGGTTGGTGGTGGGTTGCTTGGTAATCTTCCTGGACAATGAGACCCAATTAATGTTCCCCAGGCAGCGGCAGTAGTGCCACTGTAGCTAACCAAAGGAAATACTCAAAATTTTTGATGAGTATCAGTTCTTGTCTGGGTAGATTGCGTTAACGCCTGAAGGTAAACAGGACGGCTATGGATAAATTGGAAGGTAATAAACCCATTATGTGATTATCTAATTCATTTATTACTCCACTCCACTCCTAGGATCTTGGTGAAACTGCAGGGCAGTCTGCCCCAGGCTATTGTCTTATACACACATTTACTTCAACTCCCAGAATTCTTGGAAAGCATTGCCAGTAGACTGACTGGGAACTGACGTTTAGCTCATTCAGAAAGCACCAGCTTAGGCCACAGTGGCATTACAGGTGGTCCTTGTTTGACAACCGCTTATTCAGCAATTGTTCAAACTTATAATGATGCTGAACCAAAGGAAATTACGACTAGTCCTCACACTTAAGTGTCATAGTATCCTTGCAATCACATGATCACAAATCAGGCACTTAATACTGGCACACAATTACGTCATGGTATCCTGCAGCCACATGTTGCCATTTGCAACCTCCTTTGCAAACTTCCTAAAATGAATGGGAAACCAGCAGGAGATCACAATTGTATTATAAGAATTAAAACTATCATGTGACACTCTTGTTTAATGACCCAGACTTAACAATGGCGAATAGAATAGAATAAAATAACAGAGTTGGAAGGAACCTGAAGGTCTTCTAGTCCAACCCTCTGCTCTACCATTTCAGACAAATGGTTGTCCGATCTCTTCTTAAAAACTTCCAGTGTTGGGGCATTCACAACTTCTGGAGGCAAGTTGTTCCACTGATTAATTGTTCCAACTGTCAGGAAATTTTTCTTAGTTCTAAGTTGCTTCTCTCCTTCATTGGTTTCCATCCATTACTTCTTGTCCTGCCCTCAGCTGCTTTGGAGCTTGACTGCCTCTTCTTTGTGGCAGCCCCTGAGATATTGGAACACTGCTATCATGTCACCCCTAGTCTTTCTTTTCATCAAACTAGACATATCCAATTCCAGCAACCGTTCTTTGTATGTTTTAGCCTCCAATCCTCTAAACATCTTTGTTGCTCTTCTCTGCACTCTTTCTAGAGTCTCAACATCTTTTTTACATTGTGGCAACCAAAGCTGGATGCAGTATTCCAACTGTAGTCTTACCAAGGCATTATAAAATGGTATTAACACTTCATGTGACCTTGATTCTCTCTCTCTGTTAATGCAGCCTAGAACTGTGTTGGCTTTTTTTTGGAAGCTGCAGCATGCTGATAACTCATATTTAAGTGATTGTCCACTAGGGCTCCAAAATCCCTCTCACAATTACTACTACTGAGCGAGGTACCACCTATATCGTGCCTGTGCATTGGGGTTTTTTTGCCTAGAAATGCCGAATTTCTGTTTGCTAAGTGCTAAATTCATGTGACATTGCATTTTCTGACCAAGTTACTTGGTAGGAGACATTCCGGTCCCACTTACTGTCATTAAGTGAAGATTAGCTGTATATAAGAATGTTTTATACAGTTGTATCACTTTCATACCCAAAGTTCGCAGATCATGTACAACGCAGAGCAGAGATATGGATTTACCTTTTAAAAGCTCATTTTCCAGCTCCTCATTCCACGTTGATGAGTTGTCCATCACATCAGCAATGTTTGCATCAAGGCATTCATTCGTAGGTTCAGAGGGCAAAGAGGAGCTGCATGTCTGGGTTTACGAAGAGAACAAATGAAGAAAACAGATTTTTTTTTCATCCAAACAAAGCCTTGAATACCTATCACTTATTACAATTCTATTCTACGGTGATATTAATAGTATCTTGGCTACAGAGGTGGCCTTATTTCAACATTTGTACATTTTTCTCTTTTGCAGATAAACTGCTTTAGCATGCCTTAATTTAGTTCTAAACTCTTCAACAATTAAGGTAAATTATGCAAAAATTGGTCACATCTGCAACAAATATGGGGTAAAAATTCATAATTATAGTTTCTGAACATTACAGCTGAAAAGCAATTTTCTGAATGAATAGGCATGCTCTTCTTGAATAGGAAAAAAATCTTCTTGGAATTATCACTATTATTAAAATTAAATTAAAATATACAAATATCAATGTTTTCTTAAATAAATTCTTCCCTTATTTCTAGCACATAATTGAAAGAAAAATGTGAATAGAGGCATATTGTAACATTGGGTCCAAGAACCAATCATATTTTGGTTAACTGTTTTGGTTAAATATTAGTTAACTGATTATAATCAAACTTCTTCATGGAATCTTGCATGAAGAACTTTGGTCTTGTGTTAAAGCACCAGGTAAGAAAGCAGGAGAAAGCTGGGAATACACATCAGGGTTATATACATACGGAATACGCAACCAACATCTTCATCTGCTCTCAAAGCAACGTCTAGTTCCTTGCCATTCAGGCTACTTAAGTAATTAAATTTGCCCTGCTTTTCCATCTACTCAGTAGCAGAGTTTAATAATCAGACTGCCCTTTGGGGACATAGCAATGTTCAGGAATTCTCCAGGGCCTGCTCCTGACAGAAGACTTTAGTAGGCACAACAAGGTAGGTGGCAACCACAGTGGAAAGACATCTCCTAGTTCCAACAAATACAATATTTTATTTATTCATTTCAAACACTAATACAGCCACCCATATTTCAGGCAACTCTGAGCGGCTCCCAATTGAAGATGAAAAGACATGTAAAACCACTTGAAAAACTATAAAACCCAACCAATTAAAACACAAACCATTTAAAATAACAAAAACCTGGGGCCAATCTATGCTAACGTGCCACTGTGTGATCTTCTTCCAACATTTGAAAAGAAAAATTAGGTCTTTAAAGCCTTACAGGAAGTTAAAAGGGTAGAGAGAAACTTCAGGGGACAAAATATTCCATAGGGCAGGGGCTACCACAGAAAAGGCATGCTTCCTGGTTCCCCTGAGATGACAATATTTGGGGGAAAGAGCCAATATGACAGGTGTTTGCAAAAGGTAATCTTATTTTTTTTTAAAGGCAGACTTTTATTCTTTGGCCCACAAATTAGAGCATCACTGTATTAGATTAAGGTGAGAAAAACTGAACCAACTATGTTGATGATTTCCAAAGACTATCCCAGCAGTTCTTTTAAAATGAAGAGGAACATGACAGGTGGGTAGAGTAATGTATCTTTAGGTGTCTAAAACCCTAGCTTGAAAAAATTGTTCTCATCATTCAAGGCTTATAGAAATCCTCCAGTTGTGACATATGTACTGTAGTTACCAAGAGACTCTAGAATAATTATGACAGTGGCAGAGTGGGTGTACTTGCATGTATGACAGAACTACAAAACAAATTCAGAGTTACATGCAGAAGGAAACTCCTGAAGAGCATCTTTTTCAACCCGGGATCATTTTCTTAATGTCAAAACAATGTTTGTTTCTCTATTCCTACTAGTGAAATCTCATGAATGGAACAGAGAACAAAGAAGCTAATAGCATAAGGATTTTTAAGCCATTTTTAAAACTTCATAAGTTTTTATCTTGTTTCCCATTCATCCTCAAAAGGTTCACAGGCAATTCATAAAAATAAAACAATGGAATCCATAATACAAATAAAAGAACTGGAGGATGGAAGATAAGAAGAAACCAAAGATGAAATCAGAACAAAGTAATGATTATAATTAATTAATAAAATAGTAAGCTTTTTTAAAAAATAAAAAAGGCTGGAGTAATTTTTAAAAATTTAATCATTGTATCACAAATACAATCAGAAAAATATTCTTATGGCTCCTTTTTCTGCTGACATCACAACTTTTCGAATAGAGTCTGAATAAAATCTGAAGTTCATGCATGAGCTAACATTCACCAGAGTTTGTCAGTTCTAAACTTTCAACCTGTATTACCTATTAGAAAGGGACTGGGAAATTGGACACAGAACCCGTATTTTATTTCCTGTCAATTTTCTTTAAATGGCATCGATGAGAATGCAAATACTACAGGTAGTACTTGACTTAGAACCAGAACTGGGACCAGAATTTCCATTGTAAGCAAAGTGGTGGTTAAATGAATCATGCCCAATTTTATGACCTTTTTTTGCCTTGGTTAAGCGAATCACTGCAGTTACTAAGTGAATCTCATGAGCATTAAACAAATCTGGTTCCCCATTGGCTTGTTGGAAGCCATCTGGGAAGATTGCAACTGTTGATCACATGACCCCAGGGAGCTGCAACCGTTGCAAATACATGCCACTTGTCAAGCACCTGGATTTTGATCACACAATTGTGGGAATGCTGTAATGGTCATGTCAATCGCTTTTTTTCAGTGTTGTTGTAACTTCAAATGGTCACTAAATGAATAGTTGTAAGTCGAGGACTATCTCTAACTTCATTCCTCAGCTGGGTTTCTTACAGTGCAGGCACTGTACAATCAAAGTTTTAACTGCATCTTTTAAACAGATAACAGATTAACAGAGTTGGAAGGGACTTTGTAGATCATCTAGTCCAACTCCCCGCCCAAGCAGGAGACCCTACACCATTTCTGACAGATGGGAGTCCAATCTCTTCTTGAAAGTCTCAAGTGATGGCACTCCCACAACTTCTGAAGGCAAACTGTTCCATTGGTTGATTGTTCTCACTGTCAGAAAGTTTCTCCTTATTTCCAGGTTGAATATCTCCTTGTTCAGTTTCTATCCATTACTCCTTGTCTGGCCTTCAGGTGCTTTAGAAAATAGCTTGACCCCCTCCTCTCTGTGGCAGCCCCTCAAATATTGGAGGACTGCTATCATGTCTCCCCTGGTCCTTCTCTTTACTAGACTAGCCAAGCCCAGTTCCTGTGACCGTTCATTGTATGTTTTAGTCTCCAGTCCCCTAATCATCCTGGTTGCTCTTCTCTGTACTTTTTCTAGAGTCTCAACATCTTTTTTATAGTGTGGTGACCAAAACTGGATGTAATACTCTAGGTGTGGTCTTACTAAGGCAATCTTTTGAGAGCAGTTCTGGTGTAGTGATTAATAAAACAGGATAAAGAATTCTGACCTTCACGCAGCCATGAAACTCAGCAGGCATATCCAAACCTACTGAAAATATTTAAGTTTTCATCTAACTTACCACATGAAAAAGGATAAGGATGAAGGAGACCAGATTTATTCCACCCTTACCTCACAAAAGATACAAATGTAATAAGTCTACATTCTGTACCTTCAGAAACCAATAAGAACCATAATATGGCTCATACCCTTCCCATCAGGCACCAGAACCACCCATATTGTTGCTGCCCAACTCAACTTCATCCTAGTTCAATGCTTGAGAGAAGAACCAGATCTTCATGGCCTGGGAAACTAACAGCATAAGGGATATGGGGAGCTGAATCTCAAATGGGATCTGTTTAAAAGATTAGATGGCTATGAAGAAGGTGTGCATCTGAAGTAGAATAGAATAGAATTCTTTATTGGCCAAGTATGATTGGATACACAAGGAATTTGCTTTTGGTGCATAAGCTCTCAGTGTACATAAAAAAATACTTTCATCACGAATCATAAGATACAACACTTAGTGACAGTAATAAGATACTAAATAAGGAATCAAATCATACTAGGAAATTAAATAAAACAATATAAATTGTAAAGATACAAGCAATGAAGTTATAGTCTGAAGTAGGAGGAGATAGGTAGAGATAGATAGGTAGATCCCACCAGATGGCAACATGAGGAAAAGGACCTGAAGTATGCACACTCTATGTGACCTGGTAGAACAGGCCAATACAAGACTCCTTCCTGCTAACTTGGTCTCTTTCTCATCCTTTAAAGAAGTTTCAATAGGTTAGGGTCACATTGGCAATGCTTCCCAATGTGCTGTATTAAATGTGCAGTATTGTAATGTCTTGGATCATCACTAAGTTTCTGCAAAACAAGGAGGCAAATATTAAATGAGTAATATTGCTTCTAGCACTTGGATTGTTAAAACAGTTAAATGACCAACCGTTGCCATTTCTTCTGCTTTGAAAGATGTGTGGGCACCCGAAGTCATGTGGTCATGTCTGTAAAGAAGAATTTGAAGTGTTATTTTTCATTGTATGCATCAAGTCGTTGCAATCAGAATCTGAACTGAAAACTATCTACATTGCCTGAATATCAAGAAACTTCACATTAAACCACCCTGATAAAAAAGCAATATTCCATTGCCATCCTCAGCTTATCTTTTTTTGAGGTAAGCTCTATAATACAAGCAAAATATTAAAACAGGCATTCATAAAATTGAATTTCATATAAATTTGAGAGTTTTATTTTTATTTTCCTTACTGGATTCATAGAAAACATAATTATGATTTGTTAAATAACAATGCTTTGTTAATTGAATGCTATTAGCTTAATTCATGTATGTAAGCCATAATACAATTTGATTTTGTTTAGCATTGCAGTCTATACATCTTGGCTATCATTGTAAGGATGTCAAGTTTCCTGCCATGGATATCAGTATTTGCATAGAGTTTATTACATCTGTTTAATGATTCTCACGTTTCCTAAACCCAGGGGAATTTCAGGATATTTGCTAATGCCAATTTACAAAAATCCCAATAACATTATTATGCTATAGCATTATTACAGTATTATAATAATTTATATTATATTTTATTTTATATTATGAATTAATATTCTCTTATGTTTTTACTCTAAAATGGAATAAGTTAGCATAGTGGGCGATGCTGCAGCAGTTTTTAACATGGTAAAAAGCAAACTATAATGCATTTATGATTTGGAATAAAATTAATTATTGCTACAATCTGGACTAGAATAATCCTTGTATAATCTTAATCTAAATTTTTGAAGAATATAGATTTTTCACATAGAATTATAGAGATGCTTACTTTAGATTCTCTAATCTAACAGAAGGCATTCTGAATGGTGATCACATCTTTGTAACTGATTAATTATACATCTCAGTTCAAACTCTTGTCTATCCAAAAGTCTGTGGTAACAAGGTTAACATAGATTTTACCATAGTTATCATGGATAATTACTCTTAACAAAGAATCATTATTCCATCTGTGTATATATGAGTTATAGAAATATTACAGTCTAGGGATAGGTGAACAGCAGCCCTTGGGTGAAGCACAAAATCCCTTCAAATTCAAAACATTTCAAACGTACAATACTGTGTTCCTTGCAGAAAACACCTTGCTCCATGTTTGAAACGTTTTGTGGTGTTATTCTGACCACTCTGGAAAAGCTTCAAGCTCCAAATAGCAATAATTCAAGCTGGAAACACCTGTTTCAAATAGAAAACAGGTGCTTCAAACTAAAAGTATTTCTGGAATGAGTGGAACATTTCCAGTCATAGATAACCCATCTGGAACTTGCAACAATTGTTTTGCTGAACCAGAACATTTCATGCTCAGGAAAAAATCCAAAGCATTTTGCATACATCCCTGGGTCCCTCTTTTGTGGTTCTCAGAGATTCTTCCTGACCCAGAGAAATGAAAATGAAAGCAGCCTCTTGACATGTGGACACAGGAAATAGATGAGAATTGTACAGCAAATCCTAAAATAGAATATCGCATTTAAAATAATACTCTCTCCGAAAACTTTGATTTAAAAAGTAAAGTTTGGGGCTCATTCATCCACCTTATAGCACTTATGAAGCCCATCCTCATTGTAATGTTTATCCAAATTACCCTAACAGGCAGGATAGCTAAAGGCAGGTAGGTAGCCAAAAGGCAGGAATATGGATGTCCTGCACCACACTTAGCACAAATATATTCATGCCTTACTCAACAGGTTACTAGAATTCCCAGAAAGCCTATATTGCCAACAGCGAAGTCTGCTGGAAGTGATCATTTAAGAAGAACCTGGAAAGACATTAGGTGCCTCTTTTCTAATGGAAATTATATGGATCCTTTTCTAAACAATACAAAAATATTGTGCAGTGGAAACTATCAAGCAGTTCAAGATGACGCAAGTTGGAAAGCCCTAAAAATAATACTAATTATTTTTTAAAAGTTGGATTAATTTAAAGACTTCTTTGGTTGGAGTGGGACTGCCTCATTACCTTCCTCTTTGTCTTTTTTAAAAAAGTTCAACAATTTTCTGTTTTTTGAGGTTTTAATTAATCCTATAGAAATGGAATGATAAAAGTTTGGCAAGTCATGATACACAGCTCAAAAGGAGCATACGATGATTATTTTGAAGTAAGTTTCTGGATCCATTTATTTATTAAGCATTCCCAGCAAACATTTTTCCTGGTCTTGATATTTTCTAGCTGGTTTTCTAATTCTTTCTAGAAGCAATTCATACTGATGCAGGTATGTATCCACATAGACATACGTAGGATTGGCAGAATAAACTTTGGCAGAGAAAAAAGATGAAAGCTGACGTGTTTATCCAAAGCACGTGAACTTTATGGGGGACGTAAAACAACACATTTGCAGAATGGAATTTGAATACTCAGGATTCCAGCCATTCCATATGTTTTTAAATTTTTTTTTTCAAGTTTTATCCCTTTTTAACTCCCATAAGGCAATTGGCAAGTCCAATTCCCCCAAATTGTTCCACATTGTTTCTGATTTTCCCCTCCTTCTAAATAGTTATTTGCACTTGTGGAAAGTTTGGCATTCCTACAATATACTTCTTTAAAGGAAATTATATACAGACCATACCTCTCCCCACTTAATGGGAAGTTATAAATATAAACTTCTGCCAACCCCAAGAAGACAGTTTGACTGTCTAACATGGCCTGTTCTCTAGACTCATTTTTACAATCCTTGCTTTTTTTGTTTTGCGATTAATATTAATACAATCCCTTGTGAATGAGATATAGATTAGGTCCCTTTAAAAAGAGAGGTATCTGAGGCCAAGAAAATGTTTCAACATTTAAACTTATTGCTCCTGTGACTTTTCTGCAGATCGATAATGGGAAATACTGGTGGGCTCAGTTTGGTATGAGACAAGGCAAACCAATTACAAACATTAAATATTAAAGCTCTTGTGAGCTTTTTTTATTACTACTTTTCAGAAACTATACTAAGAAGCTCTGCCTCAAGCCAGCCAGGCTGTCGGAATAATGCAGTTTCTTGCTTCCCCTGTGGTCAAGCAAATGTCCTTCTAGCTATTTCCCAGACAGAGAAAAAAAATCATTTACTGAATTTTTACTCATGGCTATTAGAAGGCAAAAAATATATATCTTTAATTCCTTACGGTAAGAAGTTATAAATTCCTAACATTAAAAACAATAAATCAATCGTTATCTGCAGATATAATCTCAACAGTTGGCTAGCCCCAGCCAACTTATCCAGGCAGAACACAGGTTAAATCCAATAAGACTGGCAGTTCATCAGAAAATTGTTTATAACATGATTGCCTTTAATACTGTTTCACCTTGGAGCTGTTGATCTATCTGAGGTGGTGAAATGAAAGCAATTCATTAACAAGAGTAAAGAATTTAATCTCATTCTGCATCTATAAGTCTATAGAAATGTTCATTGCCTATTTTTTCTTTCAAGCGCCTTGCTAACTGGTGAGAGAAACCACTCTTACAGAAGGGGAAAACCACTCTTACAGAAGGGGGAAACAACAACTACTACATTGACACTGCCATTACAACTATATTTGAGGTAAACGTTACCAATAGAAAGTTACTGGACTACTCCAATCTTTAATTTCACTCTTTCAAAATGCACCAAGCAAATTAACTCGGGTATGCTACCTTTTCCCAATGGCTCTTTATTTAATTGCAATCCCCAATAAGGGAAAAAAAACCCCAAAAGATGCCATGGTTTCAGAGGGCATAAAGGATGAGGAACAGAATCAAGGTAGAAGAAACTGAGGAGAGAGAGAGAGAGAGAACACGCCTCCCCCCCCTCTTCAGAGCAATCCGATGATTTAATTTCATAGTAAACAAAGTGGAATGAAGCGCGTTGCTAAACGGGGCAAAGTAGGAGAAGCTGGAGTTCTAGTTAAAAGTTTCCCTGCAACCTACAGAGCGGAGTTAGTTGTCTTCTGAAGGTGCACTTTTCTCCCGCCCACCCCTCCGTGTGGAAAGGGGTTTTGCTTACCACGTCAACAACTTTCCTTGCCAGTAACAATTTGTCTTGCCGCTCACATGGTTGGTTGTCCTTTCTTACTGGCGCTTTGCCTTTCAAGCGAAACCTTCAGGGCGCTCTCTCGCTCTCGGTGGTTTGCAATTCACGCTTCAGAGACTCTTCGCAACCTCTTCTTTTTGCCAGCCTCTCTTCGTCCACCGGCAGCCAATTGTGTATTCACGGAAGCTTCAACTTTATTGTGCTCCAGCAGCAAGTATAAACTGGCTCTCTGGCATGCTTGGGGTGTCTGAATGAATTTTCCCTCCCAGATTGCTTTGTCATTTATTTGCAATGTGCTCGCAGGCAGGGAAGAACAAGTTGAAAGGTCCAAGTGCCTGCAATTTTTTAAAAATATTTTTTTTTGCGGGGGAAACTGATGGACAGATAGGGAAAAAAAAAAAAAACCCAGCTAGGTTTTTAACACCTGCTGATCTGTGGTTTCAACTGAGAGGGGAAAAAAAAACATCCTCACAAAATTTTACAGCTGGCCCGCTTATTTCTAAGCTTTTCAGACAGAAAAATTAAAAGCTTAAAAGTCTTCTTTTCATCCCTAAGATTCCCTTCATGTAAGATCTGTTGAAAGGCAGCAGCCCTGGTACTTCTAGATCAGGGGTGTCAAACTTGATTTATTGAGGGCTGCATCAGGGTTGTGTTTGACCTGGGGAGGACTGGGGGGGGGGGGGCATGGCCAGGTGAGCGTGGCCAGCTCAATGTCACTCATGTTGGGGGCACCGGCTATGGCCCAAGCGGTATGCCAGTGAAAACAGGCTCCTGAGCTCCGTTTTTGGTTGTGACAGCCTCCTGCAACCGCAGGGCGGTCCTTCGCTATTTCCAGGGCAGCCCCATGGGCCAGATCTAAGCACCCTGTGGGCCGGATCCAGCCCTTGGGCCTTGAGTTTGACACCCCTGTTCTAGATGGAGGGACCCTGCCCCAAAATAGGGTTCAATACAGGTAGCCCTTGGCTTACAACCATTCACTTAGTGACTGTTCGAGGTGACAACGGCACTAAAAGAAAGTGACTTAGGATCATTTTTCACACTTTAAAACAGTTGCAGCATCTCCAGAATCAAAATTCAGACGCTTTGCAAGTGACTCATATTTATGATGGTTGCAGTGTCCCGGGATCATGTGATCATCTTTTACGACTTTCTGACAAGCAAAGTCAATGGGGAAGCCACATTCATTTAACAGCCGTGTCAGTAACTTAACAACAGCAGTGTGATTCCCTTACCAACTGTGGGCAAGAAAAGTCATAAAAATGGGGCAAAACTCACTTAGCAACAGTCTTGCTTTGCAACAGAAATTTTAGGGTCAACTCTGGTCATAAGGACTACCTGCACTCCCTTGAGTCAATAAAATGCATTCATCTTATGATGACCTCAAGAAATATGTTTCCGGTTCCCCTAATAAAATTGAATTACTATGCTGAGTTCCTGACTTCCAACAGGCAAAAGACCAGGGCAAAAGATGGAGTAAGAAATGATTATGGATTTCACCGAAGGCTTAAAGTAAAAAAGAATGGTCAAGTCTGTGGTTCGGCTTTCACTCTGGCTTCTATGGAAGAAAGTAGCAGATAATTGACCTCTGTGATCATATTAAGAGCAACTATGTTCTCTTCGCTGATGATGTAAAGCTGTTCAATGCCACTGACAATACTGCTACCCTTCAAAAAGATCTTGGCTATGTATCAGAATGGTCAAACAAATAGCAACTTCAAATCTCAATAAATAAATGCTCTGTCTTAGATATTGGCAAAAAAAAAATTAGAAAATAAAATACAAGCTGAATAGTCAAGACCTTGTTGATGATCCAAGATCTGTAAAGGACATTGGAATACTCATCTCTAATGATCTAAGTGCTAGAGTCCACTGTAACTACATAGCCAAAAAGGCATTAAGAGTTGTTAACCTAATCCTACGTAGCTTTTTCTCTGGTAATATCACACTACTAAGTAGAGCATACAAAACATTTGCTAGACCAATACTCGAATACAGCTCATCAGTCTGGAACCCACATTACGTATCTGATATTAGCACAGTTGAGAAAGTCCAGAAATATTTCACAAGAAGAGTTCTCCACTCCTCTACTTGTTGTAGAATATCTTATGCCACCAGACTTGAAATTCTAGACCTAGAAAACCTTGAATTACACCAACTTCAGTCTGATCTAAGTATGGTATATAAAATCATACATTGGAATGACTTACCTGTCAATGAATACTTCAGCTTCAACCATAACAACACAAGAGCAAATAATAGATACAAACTCAAGATTAACCACACCAAACTTGATTGCAGGAAATACGACTTCAGCAACAGAGTGGTCAATGTCTGGAATACTCTACCTGATTCTGTGTTTTCTTCCTCAAACCCCAAAAACTTTAACCTTAGACTGTCTACTATTGACCTTACCCCTTTCCTAAGAGGTCTGTAGTGGGCTTGCATAAGTGCACCAACATGCTTACCGTCCCTGTCCTATTGTTTCTTTTATTACCCATTTGTACCCATTTCATGTATTCATAACTATGTAATTCTAATTCTAATAATGGGCAAAGGGCACAATCTCTGGACAAGGCAAGGTAAAATAACTTTATTGTCATTTTATTACTGCGAGCACACCAGCCCACACTAATTCTCTTTGCTTGCTCTCAAGTGTAACTGTATATCTACCCAAACACATACAGAACACACATATAAACATGCTATATACATACAGAACTGGTCTCCGAGGAGACAATTTTGAATTAGATGGCTATATTGGAATGGAGGATTTATGTGCCAAGGCTTACTAGAAAGCTACTGAAATATTCCTCTCAGAATAACAGAGTTGGAAGGGACCCTAGAGGCCTTCTAGTCCAAACTGCTGCTCAAGCAGGAAACCCTATACCTTTTCAGAAAAATGGTTGTCCAAGCTCTTCTTAAAAACGTGCAAAGTCCCACAGGTTTTGAAACTTGTTTTATACAGGTATCACAATGGCATTCCATCAACAATTCACTAAGACATTCTTGACAACAGTTTCTACTCCGATCACGGACTGTTTGTTTGAAAGAATGCAGACTACAGCAACCTCAGGGGTGGGCTGTTAGGAGTTTGCAAGGGTTTGGGAGAGCCCCTAGCTAAGATAACAGATAATCAGAGGTGGAAGGGACTTTTTAGGTCATCTAGTCCAACCCCTTGCCCAAGCAAGGAGACCTTACACCATTTCTGACAGATGGGAGTCCAATCTCTTCTTGAAGGTTTCAAGTGATGGCGCTTCCACAACTTCCGAGGACAAGGTGTTCCATTGGTTGATTATTCTCACTGTCAGAAAGTTTCTCCTTATTTCCAGGTTGAATTTCTCCTTGTTCAGTTTCCATACATTACTCCTTGTCTGGCCTACAGGTGCTTTAGATTCTGTGCAGTTCAGAGAACCCCCAAACCTCACGCCTGGCTGGCTCTGCCCACCCCTCCCCTCCCTGGAGTCTCCACGTGGCCTGTTTTGGTGCACGGAGGCTTGGGGAGAGCAAAAAATGGCCAGAAATGGGCCCATTTCCAGCTTCCAGAGAGCCTCCAGAGCTGTTTTCGCGCTCCTGGAGGCTCAACAAATGCCTCCGGAGCCCAGAGATGGCAAAAATGCCCCCCCACCATGGGGCAGGAGGCCACGCCCACCATGGCCACACCCACCCAGCAACCGGGCAGAGAACCGGCTAAAATTTTTGAAGCCCACCCCTGAGCAACCTCTATCCCTTCTTTTAAAGCAAGCATGAACGGCTTAGCTTCCTCCTTTCTGCCTAACTCAGGGGTGTCAAACTTGCGGCCCGCGGGCTGGATATGTCATGCGCTGGCCATGCCCGGTTTAGCAAAAGGGGAAAGAAGTCACAATACATCACATAATGCTGGCGTGAGTGACCATGTGAGTTTGATATCCCCGGCCTAAGTCATTGCAGCTCCCCCTAATTCCCTCTTCCATTCGTTTTGAATGAATGTAGCAGGAATTCTACCTTCCTCTGGGTCCAGTCTTCCTACTTTCTGAGAACATTTCTTCCATTTTTAATGTGATGTGACAGGTGAAGTCAGGGCTATCAGGAATCCTGTTTCCAACAACAGAAGCCAGGAAACAGGTGCCAGTTTCCTACTCCTCAGGTTAAGGCAAAACAGAAACTGCAACTGCTGTTCCTGAGTCAATCAATAGCTGGGAAGTTTTTCAGCAGATCAAAGAAACTAGAGACTCTCAGGCTTCAAGGCCTGTGCCACCCATCAATTACTTTAATAGCAAACTGAGGTCAGGAGAGCCAAAATAAGCACAACCCAAATGGCATTATTGGAGAAACAATAACATCTCAGTGGAATGCTAAGGTTCAGGGAAGTACAAAGCTTTTTTAAAAGACATTTGTGGGATAATGATGCCTTTGGTCCCAATTAATCAGAAACCTACGAAGATTTTACAATGACCAGTACATTGCAGCAGAATAGTGAATATTTTATCTTGGAATACACACTATTTTCTTGGAGGAGGAATATTTTCAAAATAAAAATGAGAATGTGAAGATTTTTCACGTTCATATTCTTTCAGCCACATGAACTATCATGTTTTTTCAAAGCAGAAAATAAGGCTGCTTGGATGATCAATATAAGCACTAATGCAGGGCCAAGGAAACAGAGCTGATGTTCCTTACATCTGCTTTCTCTGGGTGATCTTTGCCTATGATTACAGATAATCCTTGACTTACAACGATTTGTATAACCATTCAAAGTTATAATGCCACTGAAAAAGTGACTTACAACCACTTGTTACACAGCATCCGTACTGTGTGGATAAACAGTCATGCGGTAAATTTTCGAGCACTTGTTATAATAAATACATGCCAGTGGCCAATTGCAATGTCCTGGGATCATGTGATCTCCATTTGCAACCTTCCAAGCTAGCTTCCAACAAGCAAAGTCAATGGGGGAAGCTGAGTTTGCTTAACAACTATGTGATTCACTTAACAACTACAGTGATTCATTTAATGTCCATGGTAAAAAAAGGTAATAAAAATAGGCATGACTTACTTAACAGTCACCATACAGGGAGTGCTCAATTTTCAACAGTTCATTTAGTGACCATTCAAGATTATAACAGCACTGAAAAATGTGATGTAAGTGTTGTGGTTAGCCGGCAGCAGGTGCGGATGGCTGAGGAGAGCGAGGACTCAGATGAGGGGCCAGGATCATTAGGGAGTAGACTGCTGTCTTCAGAGATTGTGGGGGCTGGCAGCAGTGATGAGGAGGTTCCTGAGGAGCCTGTGCCAAGTGTGTGTAGGATGGCTCGTAAAAAAGAGCAGCTACAACAGCACAGGCGACTCGGAAGTAAGGCTGTAAAGTAATGGCCTTTCATTCAAGAAAATAAAAGTCAGTTGTGAAACGAACGTACTTTGCAGAAGGCAAAGACGTTTTGAAACTCCAGCCTTGTGGACATTCCTGTATCCTGAGTTTGTATTTGAAGATTCTTATTTTGCAAATTATTTCTTGTCTGTTATCTTTTGGTAAGTCTCGCACAGTTTGGCAAGGCTTGTGCTTATCACAGCTAATTATTTTGCATAAGCATTACAAGGTTTCTGTTCCCTTTGGATTTTGTTTGATTTGTTGGAAAAAGGTGTGGGTCAGAACAGTATGACCGTTTTTCAACAGTTACAACCTTTGTAGCATCCCCATGATATGTGATCAAAATTCAGATGCTTGGCAACTGCTTCATACTTATGACCGTTGCTGTGTCCCGGACCCATATGATCATCTTTTGTGACTTTCTGACAAGCAATTTCAGTGGAGAAGCCAGATTCACTTAACAACTATGTTACTAATGTACCAACTGCAGTGATTCACTTAACAACTTGCAAAAGAGAGTTCGTAAAATGGGGCAGATTCATTTAACCAATTTTCACTTAACAACATAAATTTTGGGTTCAATTGTGGTCGGAAGTCGAGGACTACCTATACTTAACAACAGAAGTTTGGGTCCCAAATGTGGTTGTTGAGGACTACCTATACTAGGCAATCATGGATCTCTTCTTTGACTTCTACCCTGGCTGTATCACATTACTGACCTGCGTGTTAAATAATCGAAACTGGCCACCATCCTCTCAAATTGATCTGAGACAGGCAAATCAAGCATCTTCTACAAATTAGTATTTGAAAGCCAGCAGTGAGCATTTATTTTCCCAAGTTGGCCCCTCCTGTAAGAATTATTTTCCTACCAGTTTTACCTAGAATTGCACAATTAGAAAAGCCATTTAGGGAGAGGTCAACGTTCTACTCAACCCAACAAACTAAATTAAGGTTTTTCCATACCTATTTACTCTCTGCTAGAAACACAACTAGTGAGGCAGAACTCATCACCTCTCTCTAATTGCTTGCATTATCAAATTGATCTTGCTTTTAGGATGTTTGCTTAATGTTCAACATGGTTTTCCTAACACCAGACAAACAATCAAGCAGAAAACAATACTCAATCAAGGAACTACCAAAGAGAAAACCAGAAGGGAAATCCTCAACAACACCAGAAGGGCTAAGCTAATACATGTAAACAGGGAGCAAACTCCACACTTACCAGCATTTATGAGGCTACAAGCAAACAACCAAGCTTATAAAGCACCAAGGATTCCACATGAATTTGCTTCCTGTAAGATATGGTAATTTTCTTATTGCAGAAAAGTACTGAGTCCTGAGACCTCACAGTGTACAGGAACACTACCCCTCCCCTGCTTATAAGGAATGTTCTTTAAGAAATAAAACAGCCTCTTGTTAGTTGTCTTGGCCAGTTACAGGCAGAATAGCGAAAAAAACAAATCTTTTGACAGCCAAAGTGGTAAAAGAGGAAGTTAAGAATAGTTTAAAAAAAAAAACCCAAATATTTCAGTTGTGCTATTTCTTTTTTATATGAAAAGCAATCTAAAATATACAGTGCAGATTTTGCCTATTTCATTACGATATACACATATTGGAGAAAGTTTAAAACTTTGGAGATTGTTTACCGTGCATGATTTTTCTGTTTTCAAAACAGCCATTTTAAAAACCATACGAAATGCTTATGAAGAGAAATATTTTTAATTTAGCCTTCCTCAATTTTACAGAGTATGGATTTCAATGCCCAGAAATATCAGCACGGCCAAAACCATTTACTTCATACAATTTTATATCCCTACAGAGCACAATTCAAAACATGAACACCAAGCATTGTTAGTAATATTGCACTGTTTGATTCATGACCAACCAGGCAAAACAACATCAAGAGACCCTTTACATTGCCATCCTTAGTGATGTTTTCTTTCAGAATCCTTTGCAAACAATTCTTCATTTGTGCCCCAACGTTTCCATGGTACTCTCTTCTGAATTCCTTTTGTAAGTGTTTTAAAATTGTCCTGTTTATTAGTGAGGAAATATTTAATGACAGGGAATCCAAGAATATTTTAGCTACCTTCTATTTCAGGGCATCATGTCATGTGCTATTATGTACGTGCCTGTCTGTCATACATTTGGTAGATTGAAATGCATAAAGCTTGCCTGCCACTTCCCCCAAATCAAAAATTAAGAAAGCATCAAAACAAAGCAAAGCAAAGCAAAACCCAACCCAACCCAACCCAGCACATGTTTTCTTTGCTCTGAAAGAGATTTGATAATGCAGAAGTTGGCAAATGAAATGTGGTCATGGTGAATAAAATGAGATGGCTTGGGGCTGGTTCAAGAATTACAACCGGTAGCTACAAAACACAGGATTAGAAGCAGCACTCTCTTTTTAGGACTCTGTTCTGTGCAGCTTCAGTCAGAAGAACGAAACTGGTTTAGAAAAGCTATGTAAACAATATCAACAAAATAAATAAAAGTCCCATTACTATATAGTCTAGAAACAATAACAACAATAACAATAACCACCACTAACTCACAGTCCAGGTCCATTCTCTATTGACCCATTAATCCTCAGCTCTTATTTCCCAGGATACATGATTCCACAGGAGAAATCTATAAGAAGAATTATCATCAAATAACAACAACATTGAATAACTTTGTAGGGTCAACTCTGCTTTATCTTGACAGCTTTGTTCAACTTTTTTGCTTTGTGGGTATTGTCTTGCTGACGTCTTGGATAAAACTAGACATAGAGAATTTAGTTGCCAAGATTGTCTACGTGTGTGTGTGTGTGTGTGCGTGTGTGTGTGTGTGTGTGTTTTGTAACAAATCTGGGAACAGTGTACATTTTCTTTGTATGCCAATCTCTCCAATTCTTATTTGCAAACCCAGCCAAGTTATTTGCTTTAGTAGGAAAATACTGTCATTGTTTTCCATCAGCTCCACAGAAATGCAGCTTTTATGCTAGCTTCTGGAATTTTCCATCTACCCATTCTCTTGGCCACCACACTTGCCTTCTCAGGAATTTCTCTATAGCTTTGAACTTGGACAGTTGACAGAATCCCTGCTCCATTGTGCGCTTGCCCATCAATAAGATTTAATGTTAAATGCCCTCTTGAAGGTGCTACATATGCCAGCAAATTTTACCTAGTGACTCCAGAGAATATTTATGATGTAACCAAGCATCATATGGAATTCCTTCCCACATCAAATGGTTCATGTTGAAGCAATTAGATTATAAGATTATCTGCCCACCCAGGCTTTGAGTAATGGCTGTATATTTCCATATGGATTCCACAGTTTTCCTGTGTTAGATAGGGAAGGATGAATACCACCTTAATTTTATTTATCTTCATGACTGATTCCAGTACTGATTGCAGAATTTCATCTGTTTTTTTTTAAAGAGCTTCAAACTCCTAAGAAGCAAAAAGGTCCCTTCAAGGCTCTGTCATCTTCAAAATAGTAGACAAAATTGTTCTTTCAGGAGATGTAAATAAAGCATGTTGTAATCAGTATAGTGATAGCATTGTGACTCTCTATGGGAATGGTTTCAAATGCTTTTTGCAGGCAACGATTACATCATACGAGGCCTGAGAAAGTACCTGTAATCGGTAAGTAACACCATCCCACACAACGCAGGGGAAGTCTAATTTGCTGTAGCCTAGTGTTTCTCAAAACTTGGCAACTTTAAGATGCGTGAACTTCAACTCCCAGAATTACCCAGGTAGTAAGCCAGAATATCCTAGTCAAGTTCACACACCAAAAAGTTGCCAAATTTGAAAAATACTGCTCTAGCAAATACTCTGTCTCTGCTTTTACATGTTGTTGTTGTTCAGTTGCTAAGTCTATCCAATTCTTCATAAACCCATGAAGCAGAGATGGTATTCAGTAGGTTCTGACCGGTTCTGGGAACTGATAGCGGAAGTTTTGAGTAGTCCGGAGAACCGGCAAATACCACCTCTGACTGCCCCCCCCCCCCCAATCTATTCTCTGCCTCCCAAATCCCAGCTGATTGGCTGGGTCTTCTTTTGTTGCCCTGTACAGGAGAATGGAGCTGGAAAGCAGGTTAGTGGGGTGGGGAGAAAATGGGATTTTTCAGTAACTTTCCTCCAGGAGTGGGGAGGGAATGGAGATTTTGCGGTATCCTTTCCCTGCCATGCCCACCAAGCCACGCCCACGGAACCGGTAGTAAAAAAATTTGAATCCCAACACTGCCATGAAGGCTTCCCTGTCCTCCATTGTCTCCTGGAATTTGCCTAAATTCACTTTAATTGCATCAATGATACTATCTAACCATCACATCATCTTCAGTCCCCTTCTGCTTTTGCCTTCCTTCTTTTCTGCTTTTGCCTTCCTACAGCAGGGTCTTTTCCAAGCAGTTCTCTTCTGGCCAAAGTATTTGAGCTTCAGCTTCAGTATCTGTCCTTCCAAAGAACAATCAAGGTTGCTTTCCTTTAAGATTGACTGATTTGATCTCCTCGGAGTCCAAGGACTCTCTTTTGTACTACCCGACAATTCAAAAACCTCAATTCTTCAGCATTCAGCCTTCCTTATGGTCCAGCTCTTCCACCCATGCATGACTACTAAGAATTGCAGGTTATGCATAGCAGCTAAAGCAAAAGGAATATAAATGTTTTGGTAGGTGGGGCAGCAATGACTTTTTTGCCGAGGGTGGGGAGATCAAGAGTAGGATTGCTATTTTGCTTTATTGTTGGGAGGGATTTTGAAATTTTTAAAACTTGTTACCCCTATTGCAGTACATAGGTTACATTTTTTTCAGGCATTTCGGTTTCTCAACTTTGTAAGAAATTATACTTTCGGTTGTCAGCAGTTCTGGTTAGGTGGGCTGCAGAGAACACAAGGGGTTCAGAAAAATGCAAGTTATTTATCTCTAAACTGCGGGGTTACGGGAAAAATCAAGCAAAACTCATATCCAGAGCAAACTTGAAATGTTCATCAGAAGTGTACTGTAATTAGACATAATTGGAGCTTTGCTGGAACAGTCGAAATCACCATCTGCTTCAGCATTTTGTTTCATTCACCGTGTCACTAGAAAGCACACAAAATCAAAGTTTGAAAGCAATAGCGCCACCCTGTGGCTCGGACCCAGTTCAGACACACAGCCTCCAAACCAGGGTTTCTCAATCTCAGCCGTGTTAAAAGTGGTGGCCTTCAATTTCCAGAATTCCCCTAGCCAGAACTAACTTTGCTAACAGCTTTCTTTAATAACTCTGAAAGAGCAGTTTGAGGGAGCGAAAACAACCCCATTCTTTATGACTTTTGCGTATTCCTTAGATAAATTCTTTGCATTGCTGTAACTATCTTCTGAAGATATGTTACAGAAACATTCCATTGCAATACAAATATTTGCAATAAACCTGTAACACAAAATCCCTTGACTTCTATGAGTGCTGAGATTTCATCAAGTTGTTTTGACTATCTCTGGAGGTGGTGGGATTCAAAAAATTTTACTACCAGTTCTTGGTAGGCATGGCAGGGGAAGGATAGTCAGAGGTGGTATTTGGTGGTTCTCCAAACTACTCAAAATTTCCCCTCCAGAACTGCTCAGAACCTGCTGAATATCCCCCCCCCATTGTTTTTTTTCCTCTAAAAAGGTGCGTCCATTTCAGCATGATTCAGACTTTTTCAAACCATTAATTGGCCAAATGTCAAAACATGTTTGATTATATAACGATGCAAATGCTTTGATTTATGTACAGTACTTGTCTCAGATAAGGATGGTATTTGTACGATGTCACCATGTACTTGTTGTCATTTTGACATTATTGCTGCACACAACTCTAAAACTAGGAAACAAAATCTTACCAGCAATCTTGATTCCATACAAAGATTAAAAAAGCATCTTCTTAGGCATTAAAATCTGGCTGAAATAAGGAATTGTTCAGTGCCTCTTGTATCGAACAGCCTGACAATTCAGATAGGTTAATGAATGCCAGGAAATGGTTGCTGTGGTGGTGCATTTATTAGAATGCAATATTGCAGGCTAACTCTGCTAACTCTGCCGAATGCCAGCAGTTCGATCCTGACTGGCTCAAGGTTGACTCAGCCTTCCATCCTTCCAAGGTCGGTAAAGTGATGACCCAGATTGTTGGGGGCAATATGCTGACTCTGTAAACCGCTTAGAGAGAGCTGTAAAGTATCCAAGTGCTATTGCTATTATTTGAATTTGTATTATTCAAGTGATATTGTTATGGAAATAAGTTAATTAGTTCCAGCTGGATTGTAATAGGCAGTGAAAATTTTTAAACATAATTTTTATACATGTTAATAAAGTATTACAGTAAAAGATAAAAATAATGCATTTATAATGTAGAATTATGGTTAACTTTCTATAGTTATAGAAAGCAATAAAAAAAGCAATTAAAAAATCAACTATAGATTTAGTCGGCCTGACATAGCCTTGCTGTGACCATATTCATGTTGTTCAAATATATCAAATTTTTGCTCTAATGCAATAATGAACTGCTTCTTTTTAAAATTTGTACTGTTTCCTCTGATGGAATTTTCTTTTTCACCATTTTACACACACAAAGATTAACACATTAAAAACCCAATTGCAACGGCGCATGCACTAGCCTTAATTGCCCAATCTCTAGCCTCGCATTAACCAAATTTTGGATCATGATAAATAACAATTCACACTGTAGCAAATATTGCACTTTTTGAAACTTGCTCTAATTGTGACCTACCTGTACTTCAATCTCCCTGCCGATCTAAGTTTTCCAGACTGTCTCCAAACCTGAGAGAAAGCCTTCTCTCTCTCAAAGATGGTTTTAACAGGTAACATCAGGAGGTTCCTCACCCCTTAGATAGAAAGTGGTCTATCTAGATCTCTTCTGAATCAGAAGCTAAAGAGACAAGTCAGATGATGGCCATTCAAGTAATGGGGCACCATGATGACAGTTATGGAGTTAGAACAGAGGTAATATGATCTGTAGAGGTAAACGTTATGGCAGAAGAGGACAGCCATGGACCTAGTTCAAACCACAGAAGTGACTGGCATGGAAGACCAGTCTTAGCATTTAAGCTTCCACCACCTCTCCAACTCCAGACTTGGGTTCCTGTTGATCCTGTCCCTTGTCCTTCATTTGGACCAGCTCCTGGAATTCTCAGAGGTTACAATCTTGAGAGTTCTCTTTGGAAGGTTATGACATAACAGTTAAAGTTTTCAAACTGTATTTGACTAGTGTTCTTCCTGCGTCAACTGCCACAGGACAAAACGGCTATTCTTTTAAAGATAAAAGCAGAATTCCAGGAATGTGGAGGAAGACATTTCTATGCCTGAATTGAGAAACATGTAATGCATCTTCTCCAACAACTCTGGTTGGGGGATTGGAAGTTTCCCAGGAAATTATGGGATATTCCAGGAAGCAACCAACTTTGCTTTGAAGTGTAGGTTTTCATTGAGGAATAAATTTCTATCCTAATTTAGACATTGTGTTTAGTTTTAATTTATTTTGTTTATGCTTAAAGCGTTATTCTCTTATTCTTATTTCTCTGAATAAGTAGAGCATTCTGCATAAGTTTAGACTAGTCTCCAGAATATTTATGCTATTATTTCTTTTTAAGTAAAATTGAATTTGGAAGCAAAACTTTTCCCCAACTTCTCAATCGTAGTGAATCAATGCCAGATTTGAGGGAGAGTGGGTTTTTTTTTGGTAAATAAAAGTTTGGTTCTATATATTTCCAAAAGTAGAAAATAAAATTGAAATCTCTATTCATGCTGCTGGGCCAGAAAGCTGCAATTTTTTCCCTACTTTTCCCTTTTTATTGAAAGTAAGGCAAACCAGATGGAATTAAGAGGGAATGCCAGATGAACATCCCATGGAAAGTATATAGACCCTAAGGGCTTCTGGGAAAGGAAATTTGAGACTTTCAGCCTATAGGCTCACCTGAGCTGCTATATGGTGCTATCTGTGGGATAAAATGAACACTAGATGACATCTTAGAGCAGGAATAGCAATGGTAATAACACAGGTAGCCTCAACCTATGAACACAATTGGGACCATACTTTCTGTTGCTAAGCAAGGATGTTGTGCCCAATTGTTTTTTTGCCTACCACAAATGGTAATCAATACTATCAGAAAAACAATGACAATGAGAATGAATCCTGCCCTTTATCTATACATCGATGTTAACAGACTTTATTTACCAAGGAAAATAGGTGGTTGCGGAATATTGCAAGTACATCAGAGAGTTGAAGAAGGAAAAAAGGGTGTTGGAAGAATTATCTGAAGGACAGTGAAGAAGGTACACTAAATTTATTTATTTATTTATTTATTAATTACATTTATATACCGCCCTTCTCCCAAGGGACTCAGGGCGGTGAACAGCTCGTCTAAAAACCCCACAAATACAAAAGTTAAAAAGTAATTAAATATTAGAATCAGCTGTAAACTAAAATTAGAAAACCCCTCCCCACCCTTAAAACCCAATTTAAAATTAAAAATGGAGATCAAATTTAAAATCATTATCTCAGCCCAGGCCGGCCTGCTCAAAGAGCCAGGTCTTTAACGCGCGCCTGAAGGCCCTCAGGTCCGTGCCGGTACGAAGTTCCGGTGGCAGAGTATTCCAGAGGGCGGGGGCACCCACAGAGAAGGCCCTACCCCTTGGCGCCGCCAGACGACACATAGCGGCCGACGGCACCCGGAGCAGACCCTCCCTGTGGGAACGCACCGGCCTGTTGGAGAACGTTGGTAGAATGCGGTCCTGAAGGTAACCTGGTCCCATGCCATGGGTCGCCCTAAAGGTCAAAACTAGAACCTTAAAGCGAACCCGGAGAGCCATCGGCAACCAATGCAGCTCGCGCAGGAGAGGCGTCACATGGGCGCTACGCGACGCCCCCATAATCACCCTCGCGGCTGCATTTTGCACCAACTGGAGTCTCCGGATGCTCCCCGCAGGGAGCCCCATGTAGAGGGCATTACAATAGTCCAGGCGAGAGGTGACAAGGGCCTGAGTGACCGTGCGCAAGGCGTCCCGATCCAGGAAGGGCCGCAACCGGTAGATCCGACGGATCTGATGAAACGCCCCCCTGGAGACGGCCGCGATGTGATGTTCAAGCGACAGCCGTACATCCAGGAGGACTCCCAGGTTGCGAGCCCTCTCTGTGGGGGGCAGAACCTCCCCCCCAATAGCCAGCGAAGGTGTCAGCTGGCTATATCGGGGCGCCGGAAACCACAGCCACTCGGTCTTGGATGGGTTGAGCCGAAGCCTGTTCCCGCCCATCCAGTCCCGCACGGCCTCCAGGCACCTAGACATAGTCCCCACAGCATCGTTGGGGTGGTCCGGAGTGGAGATGTACAGCTGGGTGTCATCTGCATACAGATGACACCTCACTCCAAGACCACGGATGATCTCGCCCAGCGGCTTCATGTAAATGTTGAACAGGAGGGGAGAAAGGACCGACCCCTGAGGCACCCCACAAACCAGGGGCCTAGAGGTGGACCTCTCCCCCCCCGCCAACACGAATTGCGAACGGTCAGAGAGGAAGGAGGAGAACCATCGGAGGACGGTTCCACCAATCCCCAACCCCTCCAACCGTCGCAATAAGATACTATGGTCGATAGTATCAAAAGCCGCCGAGAGATCTAATAGGACCAGGACAGAGGAGAACCCTCTGTCACGAGCCCTCCAGAGATCATCAACCAACGCGACCAATGCCGTCTCAGTGCTATGTCCAGGCCTGAAGCCCGATTGGAACGGATCGAGGTAAGTTGCTTCCTCCAGGTACTGGGGGAGCTGACGTGCCACCACACTCTCAACAACCTTCGCCACGAAGGGAAGGTTGGAGACTGGACGATAGTTGTTTAAAATAGCTGGGTCCAGGGAAGGCTTCTTGAGGAGGGGGCGCACCACCGCCGCCTTCAGGGCGGTAGGGAGCACCCCCTCTCTCAAAGAAGCGTTGACAATCCCCTGGAGCCAGCCTCGTGTCGTCTCCCTGGCGGCCGAAACCAACCAGGAAGGACACGGGTCCAATAAACAGGTGGTGGCATTCAGACCCCCCAGCAACCTGTCCACACCCTCAGCGGTCACAGGATCGAACTCCCCCCAGATAACACTCTCAAGACCTGCCCCGGACACCTCCCCCGGGACCACCCAATTGGAGTCGAGCCCTTCCCGAATCTGAGCGATTTTATCATGCAGAAATCGGGAAAACTCCTCCGCTCTACCCTGCAAGAGGTCATCCCGCGCTCTCGGTTCAAGTAGAGAGCGGGTCACTCTAAACAGGGCGGCAGGCCGATTTTCTGCTGATGCAATAAGGGCGGAGAAATACGAAGATTTCGCCGCCCCTATCGCCACAAGGTAAGTCTTAATATGAGATCTCACCTGTGTTCGGTCAGACTCGGAACGGCTCGCCCTCCAAATGCCCTCAAGACGTCTTTTTCGGCACTTCATCTCCCGTAGCTCCTCCGTATACCACGGAGCCAAATGGGATCTGTGCCGAGTCAGAGGTCGCATAGGCACAACTCGCTCCAGGGCCCCGGCAGCCGACCCCTCCCAGGTGGCCACCAGGTCTCCAGGCGAGCTGAGAGCCAGAGATTCAGGAAATGGCCCAAGCTCCCTCTGGAACCGATCCGGATCCATTAGGCGCCTGGGGCGGAACCATCTAAGTGGCTCCGCCTCCCTGCGGTGGGGGGTAGCGGAACAGAAATCCAGCCTAAGGAGGGAATGATCTGTCCATGACAAGGGTGTAATAACTAAATCCCCCCAATTACAGTCATTCAACCACTGCCCAGAGACAAAAATCAGGTCCAGCATGTGACCTCCCGTGTGAGTGGGGGCAGAAACTAACTGGGTCAGGTCCATGGCCGTCATGGAAGCCAAGAACTCCCGGACCAACCCCGAGGTTTCACCGAGCGATGGCAGGTTGAAATCCCCCATGACTAAGAGCCTTGGGGTCTCAACCGCCAGCCCGGCTATTACCTCTAGGAGTCCGGGTAGGGCCGATGAGACGTGGCAGGGAGCCAGGTACGTCAACAAAAGACCCATCTGAACCCCTTGCCCCCACTTCACAAAAAGAGATTCACAGCCAGCCGTCTGAGGGACAGTGGCCTCCCTAGGACAAAGGACTTCCTTTATAAGCACCGCCACCCCACCACCCCTTCCCTGAGCCCTAGGCTGGTGAAATGCAAGGAAACCTGGTGGGCACATCTCAACCAGAGGGACACCTCCCTCTGGGCCCAACCAGGTTTCGGTGACACCTACCAGGTCCGCGGCCTCCTCCTGAGCCAACTCCCAGATCAGGGGAGCCTTATTAACCACGGACCTGGCATTGCACAACAGCAGCCGGGTATTCAGGGCCTGAGATTCCGGACAACCAGGGCTGCAGGATGGGTAGGGAGGGTCGGAGCGCGCTACCGCTTGTAAACATCGGGAGCGCGATCCCCTAACCGGATATGGCCCTCCACCCCTAGCATACCTACCTCTCCCAGTTACCGTGCCGATAAAACTGGCCCCCGGCTGCCCACCCCCTGTCTGCCACCCCGACACGGGGACCCCCGAGGCCCCACAGGCGCGCTCGCCGGCCCGGCTGCCCCCAATTCCATGCGGGCTGTCTCCCCCGCCCGCCCTGGACTTTTCCCCCTTAAAAAATCCCCTTAAAAATTTTTCAAGCCTAAATTTACCACGCCCTCCCCGGTTTCCCCGACCCCACCATCGCTAAAGGCTAGTTCCCTGGGAGGGCTTACTGAGGACTGGAGAGACCAAACTGGTCTATTAGAAAAACCAAATTAAAAAAAGAGACATAGCAAGACAAAATGCTATATGGCATACGTGCGCACGCAAACCCTAGCCAGCAAAGCAGACAACAAGAAAACCTGGTAATGGTTAAGAGAAGAAAGACAAAAACTGAAAAACTGAAGAAAGACAAAGGGGCTGATGTTGGCTGCATACCAAGCCTTATGAACAATAGCAATAGCACTTAGTCTTATATACCGCTTTACAGTTTATTATTTATTTATTTTGTCAAGTGATTATAAGATAAGAGGTATAACATAGTTATGAATACATAAAATGGATACATATAAGAAAAATAAAAAAGAAACAATAAGCCAGGGACGGTAGGCACGTTGGTGCGCTTATGCACGCCCCCTACAGACCTCTTAGGAAAGGGGTGAGGTCAATAGTAGACAGTCTAAGGTTAAAGTTTTTGGGGTTTGGGTAGAATATTCCAGACATTGACCACTCTGGTGCTGAAGTCGTATTTCCTGCAATCAAGTTTGGTGCGGTTTACCTTGAGTTTGTATCTATTGTTTGCTCTTGTGTTGTTATGGTTGAAACTGAAGTATTCATTGACAGGTAGGACATTGCAATATATAATTTTATATACTATACTTAGATCGGACCAAAGGCAACGTAGTTGTAGGTTTTCTAGGTCTAGAATTTCAAGTCTGGTGGCATAAGGTAGTCTGCAACGAGTAGTGGAGGGGAGAACTCTTCTTGTGAAATATTTCTGGACTTTCTCAACTGTATTAATATCAGATACGTAATGCGGGTTCCAGACTGATGAGCTGTATTTAAGTATTGGTCTAGCAAATGTTTTGTATGCTCTAGTTAGTAATATTACCAGAGAAAAAGCTACGTAGGATTAGGTTAACAACTCTTAATGCCTTTTTGGCTATGTAATTACAGTGGACTCTAGCACTTAGATCATTAGAGATGAGTACTCCAAGGTCCTTGCCAGAGTTTGGATCATCAACAAGGTCTTGACTATTCAGCTTATATTTTATTTTCTGATATTTTTTTTTGCCAATATGTAAGACAGAGCATTTATTTGTTGAGGTTTGAAGTTGCCATTTGTTTGACCATTCTGATACCTAGTCGAGGTCTTTTTGAAGGGTAGCAGTACTGTCGATGGTCTTGAACAACTTTACATCATCAGCGAATAGAACGCAGTTTCTCTTAATGTGATCACAGAGGTCATTTATGTAGAGTATGAAGAGAGTTGGTCCTAGAACACTGCCTTGGGGGACACCACTGTTGACAGGTACAGAATTTGATAGGACGCTCCCAATTTTGACCATTTGTTGTCTGTTTGACAGGAATGCTTCTATCCAGTTATGAAGGTTTCCAGAGATACCATAAGATTTTAGTTTTAGGAGTAGTTTGTTGTGTACCACTGAACCAAAGGCTTTACAGATGTCTATGTAAATTGAGTCTATTGCTTTGCCCTGATCGAGTTGTGTAGTCCATATGTTTTTGCAGTGTAAGAGTTGCAGATTACAGGATAGTTTTTTCCTGAAACCAAATTGTTTATTTGCTTTACAGCCCTCTCTAAGAGGTTTTACAGAGTCAAAATATTGCCCCCAACAATCTGGGTCCTTATTTTGTCAACCTGGAAGGCCGAGTCAACCTCGAGTGGTGAGAATCAAACTGCCAAACTGCTGGCAGCCAGTGATCAGCAGAAATAGCCTGCAGTACTACATTCTAACCTCTGCCCCATCATGGATATAAATCCAGAATGTCAGAATTGGGGAGGTTGCAACCGACAGCAAATGTTGCCTTTGCAAAGAATCTGAAGAAACAATGGGCCATCTAGTTTGCTGCTACAAAGTTAGGGTTATAGTCACATAAGAGTAACTATAAACAATGGCATGACAATGTAGGAACAATGGGATATTGGAATATCTACCCCCCCAATAACATTTACCTCTAAGCAGGAACTGGTGAGAGCACAGAAAAGACTAAATAATAGAAAATGAAGCTGGAGTATTTTGGGACTTTTGAATTTGACAGTCAAACACCTGCTGCACAACTTTGCAAATTTAACAATTGTGAATAAGAGAAACAAAGAAGTCTGGCTAGCAGATGTTTTCAGTATTCAGAGGCAGCAGAATTGAAGGGGAAACCACTGGGGGGGGGGGGAATCAGAAAATACAGAGGCCTGCAAATACAAAGTAGAACAAGTGTGGCAAAAGAAAGCAAAGATAGTACCAATAGTGATAGGTGCCTTGGATGCAATCCCAAAACATTTGGAGCATCATTTGAACAACATTAGCATTGACAAAATCACCATCAGTCAATTGCAAAAGGCAGCTCTACTTGGAACAGCTTACATCCTGCAACCAATACTTTAACACTATCAAATATCAATATCTGTCTATTCCAGGCCTTGGGAAGGACTTGATAGGTGGACAAAACGCCAAATCCAGTCTAAACATCTGACTATGTGACAAAGTATGATAATGCCACCAACTTTTTCTTCCTCTCCTTCTAGTTCCTGTTTTGGAAATATTATTGCTATGTGCCTGGCCAAATAGGTGGGCAATTTTTCCCTCCTTTTTTCCCTTCTTTTTTCTGAATTCTTTTTCGACAGAGATAATAATACTTTTGATACATATACTTTTATTTATAGCTTCTAGGCTGGATGGGCTATGTCAGGGGTGTCATATTCAAGGCACTGGGGCCACCCTGGAAACAGCAAAGGACCGGCCTGTGGTCCCTCTGCTAGTGAAAATGGAGTTTGAAGGGGGGGCAAGCTCCATTTTTTGCTGGCAGAGGGCTATCAAAACAAACTAAAAATGAAACAAAAGGAGAAATGTTTCCCCTTTTTCATTTCAGCATCCCAGAAGGGACAGGAAAGGAGAAAGGGAAAGAGGAAAGACAAAGAAAAAGCAGGAAAGATGGGAAAAGAGCAAGGAAGGAAAAAGCAGGAAAGAGGGGAAGGAAGAAGAAAGAGAATGAAGAGGGAAGGAAAAAGAAGAAAAGGAAGGAAGGAGATTATTTATTTTATTTATTTATTATTTATTTTATTAAATTTTTATACCGCCCTCTCTCCCGCAATGGGACTCGGGGCGGTGTACAGCCAAGATAAAACCATACAATAAATAGAATTTAAAATAGATTTAAAAGAATTAAATTAGTGGCTGAAAGAACACAATAAAACGAAGTATAAAAGTTAAAATTACCAAAAAATTTAAAAATTTAAAACCCTTATAATTGATACTAGGCCAGACTGGCCTGTTGGAAGAGGTGGGTCTTTAGTGTGCGCCGGAAGGTTTGCAGGTCAGTAATGGCTCGCATCTCCGGGGGTAATTCATTCCAGAGGGAGGGTGCCCCCGCAGAGAAGGCCTGCACCCTCAGGGCCGCCAGCCGGCATCGTCCAGCTGATGGCACCCCAAGGAGGCCCACCCTGTGGGAGCGCACTGGCCGGCGGGAGGCCGATGGTGACAGCAGGCAGTCCTGTAAGTACCCAGGTCCCAAGCCATGAAACGCTTTAAAGGTGACTACCAACACCTTGAATCACACCCGGAAGGCCATTGGAAGCCAGTGCAGCTTGCGCAGGAACGGTGTAACACGGGAGCTCCAAGGAGCCCTTTTATAATAGAATGAGTGAGAAACTCAGGGAAGTCATGCCTTAGCATCACAGTTGCCCCTGACACAAGTTCCATGTCACACCCACCATGGCCAAGTCCCCAGCCATGCCCACCATGGTCATGCCCCCTACCATACCATGCCCCGTGCCCCCCCAGCCCTCCAAGGTCAAACACAACCCTGATGCAACTCTCAATGTAATCGAATTTGACACTCCTGGGCTAAGTAGATTGAGGCAGAACTTTCCAGTACATTACAGGTGTAATGGGCCCAGAATTTCCCTAGCTAAGCAAGGCAGTTAAGTGTGTGGCACCCAAGGTTATGACCTCTTCTGCCTTGGCTGTTAAACAAATCACTGTTAAATGAATCATGGAGTCACTAAGCAATTCTGTCTTCTTCCCCTATCGACTTTGCTGGTTGGAAGCTGGCTGGGAAGGTTGCAAATATGGTGATCACAAGACTCCAGGATACTGCAACCATTGCAAATACATGCCGGTTTCCAAGAATCTAAATTCTGATTACGGGGCTACTACACTGATTTGTAAGGAGGGCCAGTCGTAACTTTTTTCAGTGCTGTTGTAACTTTGAACGATTGCTAAACAAATGGTTGTAAGTCAAGGAGTATCTGTACTGAGCATTGGGGTTAAAAGATGCCATTTGGCAATATCAGCAAATGGATATAGATTCTCTACCCACAGGCAGAGAGCCCCCATTTTTTCCTCTTTCATGCAAAATAGCGTTCCTATTTGAGGACTTAATAAAAGAAACACAAGTTTGTATTTAGGGCTTTGACCTTAAATTATAAGCCATAAATTAATGAATTACCACCAGTTACAACAAAGCATAGTTTCAGGAAATATGAACTAATTTTTTAAGATTTTTGAAAACCTTTTCATGTACTGTTAATCTAATTCATTGTTCCCAACCTCATGACCTCTATGCAAAATTTATATAGACCTATTGTTTACAGCAGTGTTTAATATATACACTCATGTAAATTAAACCTATTAAAAAAAATCTAATAAAAGGTCCATATGCAAGTTTTGCTGACAACTTGCAATTCAGAAGTGGTAATTCCTCCGTGGCATTTATATAATCCACCAAGTCTCTTAAAATGCCTGACGTTACCGAATAGCTATGCCAAAGTAGTTTGAGATAAAAGGGCTCAACTGAGTAGTAAAAACATAGCTTGCATACAAAAGAGATCTGGATCCAAAAAGTAACATCTGCAGATTTAGCAGGGAAGATTTGAAAGCCTGCAGATTTATTGCTATATACCATAGATAATATTGAGCATAAATAATGAGGCAGCTTCCTCTCTTCCTGAGTTAGATATTTGAAATATTATTGTACAGTGTTCTGTATTTCTGCCTCCTCCAATGGGGTAACTTAGATTAATGATGACAGCGTAGAAGGACTAAGTAGCCAGGTTGTTTATTACAGAATTCTCCCATCTAATGTCCTTCAGATGCATCAGTTTAAAATCTCCCAGCTAGCTTGGTCAATACAATGGATGTTGTAGACCAAGATGTTGGAATAGGGAAAATTGATTGCTTTGTGTCCTTAGAGCCATGAAAGTCCTTTCAAATATCTCATCAAAAGTGCAATGGAAGTACAGGTAGTCACTTAGTGATCATTTGAAATTAGGTTAAAAAAAAAAAAGTAAAGGTGAAGGATTTTATTCCATTAGTCATTGCTGAGTATAGGGAGCAGTGCTTATCTCTGTTTCAAGACCATTGAGCCAGCGCTGTCCGAAGACATTTCCATGGTCATATGGCCAGCATAACGTCAAAGAGCCCTGTTACCTTCTCCCTGAAGTGGTATCTATTTATCCACTTGCATTTGTATGCTTTCGAACTGCTAGGTTGACAAGAGCTGGGGCGAGGACAGGAGGTCACCCTGTCACATGGAGCTCGGGTCTCGAACCTGGGCTGGCAGCTTTCCAGCTGCCAAGCCCAACGTCTTAACCGCTGAGTCACCACACCACCTGTGAAGTTAGGATGGACTCAAAGAGGCAGTACTTATGACCCAGATTCTAAATCCTGACGACTGCCCCCCTCACGGATCACATTTTGGGTACTTAACAACTAACCCACAATTGTGCATAGCCACATGACCATGGTTTATGATGTTTTTGCTGGGAACCAGTATTTACTTTTGGTTTCTCACAAAAAATGCCCATTGAAAACAATGGATTTGCTTAATGACCACAGCATCCACTTAACAATGGCCACAAAAATAATGATCAGCACGTGTTGCAATTGTAATTCATAAGCTGAGGAAATATGAGGAAGAAGACCAAATAACAGAAGGGACCTTCAAATGGCATTGGACAATTCTTGCTTACCGTAGAGAGTTTTGCGGCTGCTTTAAATGCTGCTTTCTGGATTTCTTGAAGGACGAGAACAGAGAAGCAAACGGTGTTTTCAATCCTTCTAGTATGGAAGTGGATCCAAGCTTCTGGGCTTGTGGGACGTCCAAAGCAGAACCCTTTGTGTTTGCAGAATCTGAAAAAAAGAAAAACCAATGTTAATAAAAGAGGCGGCCATATATTATACAAAACAGTGATGTTGTTCTGTTCTGATTTATTCAATTTCTACAGCTGCCCAACTCAACTAAGTGACACTGTCTCAACTAAGTGATATTGCCTAGTATGAAGATTTTGTTTTATAGGAGGTCCCTAGTGACCAAATAAAGGACATATTTTTAAATGGCCAAAATCTTACAGCAATACCAAAAGCTCGTTAAGATTTTTGACCTTCTTTCTGGAAAACAATTTTATTTATTTGTTTATTTATTTATTTTTATTTATTTATATTTATATTTCTTTACCGCTCCCTCTCCCAAAAAAGGGACTCGGGGCGGTGTACAGCCTAATAAAAATACATAGAGTAAATATAATTTAAATAAAATTTAAAACTGAATTAAATAGATAAACCGGCTGCATCCCGTCTAACTACAATTACACATTTAAAAATCCGGGATTAATAAAAAATTTAAAATGGAAGATTAAAAACTAAAACCCAAAATTAGGTATAAAACCCCAAAAACCCTTACTGGGCCAGGCCAGCCTGTTTAAAAAATAGGGTCTTAACCGCGCGCCGGAAGGTCAGGATGTCCGTCATGGCTCGTATCTCCGGGGGGAGATCATTCCACACGGAGGGGGCTCCCACAGAGAAGGCCCGCACCCTCGGGGCCGCCAGCCGACAACGATCAGGCGGCGGTACCCCAAGTAGGGCAACCCTGTGGGAGCGTACTGGGCGGCGGGAGGTAGACGATGGCAGTAGGCGGTCCCGTAGATACCCAGGTCCCGAGCCATGGAGCACTTTAAATACCATCAGTACCACCTTGAATCGAATCCGGAAGGCCACAGGAAGCCAGTGCAGCGTGCGGAGAAGCGGTGTAACGTGGGAGCTCCAAGGGGCACCCACGATCACCCGCGCGGCTGCATTCTGGACTAACTGTAGCCTCCGGAGACTCTTCAAGGGGAGCCCTATGTAGAGAGCATTGCAATAATCCAGGCGGGAGATAACGAGGGCGGAAGTGACTGTGCGAAGTGCGCCCAGATCCAGAAAGGGCCGCAACTGGTGAATCAGACGGATCTGATAAAAAGCCCCCCTGGCGACGGCTGCAATGTGTTCTTCTAAAGACAGCCGTATGTCCAGGAGGACACCCAAGTTGCGCGCCCTTTCCACGGGGGTCAGAACCTCTCCCCCCACGGCCAGCGAAGGAACCAGCTGGCTGTATCTGGGCGCAGGAAACCACAGCCACTCGGTTTTGGTCGGGTTGAGACGAAGCCTGTTACGACCCATCCAATTCCGCACAGCCTCCAGGCACCGGGACATCACTTCGACGGCTTCGCTGGGGTGGCCCGGGGTGGAGATGTACAGCTGAGTATCATCAGCGTACTGATGGAACTCCACCCCGAAGCCACGGATGACCTCACCCAGCGGCTTTACATAAATGTTGAACAGCAGGGGCGAGAGCACCGACCCCTGAGGGACCCCACATAGTAGGGGCCTCGGGGCCGCTCTCTGCCCCCCTGTCAACACAAATTGCGAACGGTCGGAGAGGAAGGAGGTGAACCACCGCAGCACGGTGCCCCCTACCCCCAACCCCTCCAACCGTCGCAATAGGATACTGTGGTCGACAGTATCAAAAGCCGCTGAGAGATCTAACAGGACCAGGACAGAGGAACAACCCCTGTCCCGGGCCCTCCAGAGGTCATCCACCAACGCGACCAACGCCGTCTCCGTGCTGTGCCCGGGCCTGAAGCCCGATTGGAGGGGGTCAAGATAACTCGTTTCCTCCAGGTACTGCGGGAGCTGACGTGCCACCACACTCTCAACAACCTTCGCAACGAAACGAAGGTTGGAGACAGGACGATAATTAGATAACAATGCTGGGTCCAGGGACGGTTTCTTGAGGAGGGGCCGCACCACCGCCTCTTTCAAGGCGGCGGGTAACAGCCCCTCTCTCAAGGAAGTGTTTATAATACCCTGGAACCAGCCTTGTGTCACCTCCCGAGTGGCCAAGACCAGCCAGGAGGGGCACGGGTCCAGTAAACAGGTGGTGGCATTCAGTCCCCCCAGTATCCTGTCCACGTCCTCCACAGTAACAGGATCGAACTCAACCCAATTGACCTCACCGATATCCACCCCCGCCCCCCCGCCTGGAGATGCCCAGTCGGAGTCCAGTTCGTCCCGGATCTGAGCGATTTTGTCCTGCAGAAACCTAGAAAACTCCTCAGCCCGTCCCTGCAAGGGGTCCTCCCGCGCTCCCACCTCCAGGAGGGAGCGGGTCACCCTAAACAGGGCGGCTGGGCAGTTTTCCGCGGACGCAATAAGGGTGGAGAGGTAAGACCTCCTCGCCATCCTTATCGCCACTAAATACGTCTTGATATAAGATCGTAATAGTGTTCGGTCAGACCCAGAGCGGCTAGCCCTCCAACTGCTCTCTAGGCGTCTTTTCCGGCGCTTCATCTCCCTCAGCTCCTCAGAAAACCAGGGAGCCGCATGGGATCGGCACCGGGTCAGAGGCCGCAAGGGCACAACTCGGTCAAGGGCCCCGGCAGCCACCCTATCCCAGGTGGCGACCAAGCCCTCAACCGAGTCGTGTGTGTGAGCTTCGGGGAATGGCCCAAGGTCTGTCAGGAACCTATCAGGGTCCATCAGGCACCTGGGGCGGTACCATTTTAGTGGCCCCGCCTCCCTGCGGTCAGGGGGTGCGGAACGGAAGTCGAGCTTCAGGAGCGAGTGATCTGTCCATGACAGGGGTTCCACAACTATATCCGCTATACCCAGATCACTCTGCCACTGATCAGAGACAAAAACCAGATCCAAGGTGTGACCCCCCACGTGAGTAGGGTCCCGAATTAACTGGGTCAGGCCCATGGCCGTCATGGAAGCCATGAACTCTTGAACAGACCCCGAGGCACCGCCGGCAGAAGGCAAGTTGAAATCCCCCATGACCATAAGCCTGGGGGTCCCAACTGCCACGCCAGCTATGACCTCAAGGAGCTCAAGCAGGGCTGCTGCCGCATAGCAGGGAGCCAGGTATGCGACCAGCAAGCCCACCTGAACCTTGGGACCGAACTTCACGAAAAGGAGCTCACACCCGGTCGTCTGAGACACAGTGGCTTCCCTCGGACACAGATCTTCCTTAATAACCACCGCAACCCCCCCTCCCCTCCCCTGGGCCCTCGGCCGATGAAAAACCCGAAACCCGGCTGGGCACATCTCCACCAGAGGGACTCCCCCCTCTTGGCCCAGCCAGGTCTCGGTGACACCCACCAGGTCCGCACCCCCCTCACAAACCAAATCGTAAATGAGAGGGGTTTTATTAACAGCGGACCTGGCGTTGCATAACATCAGCCGAAGGCCCAGGGTCCGATTGCTCAGACCCCCTGGGGAACGGGAGATGACAAGGGGGTCGGAGCGCGCCACAGCAGACAAATAGCGGGGACGCGCTCCCGAAACAGAGTGTGGCCCCCTATAACCGCCAAATCTGCCTCTCCCGCTCACCGTACTAATAGCTTTAATATCACCCTCCCTGGGACAACCCCCCATCCTCAATAGAGCCCCATCCGACCCCAAACCCTCCCGGCAACGCTCAAACCGCGACCCGGTCCCAGCCCCAGGCGGGTTGTCCCCCAACCCCCGCCCGGCCAACCCTAACCCCTTTAAAAATCTAGTTAAAAATTTTAAATAACCCTCCCTCCCACGCTTCCGGCGACCCCACCATCTCTCTGGATCCCAAGATCCGTCCTTGAGATAAGTCTTAGAGAGGTAAGAGGGCCAACTCTGAGACAGGGGGACATATCTCAGGGCCCACAGGTCTTCCAAAGAATATGTTAACGTCTGTGTCTTCGGCTGGATCTTCCCTGACTGCCGTCGACCAGGCAAAGGCCAAACCAAGCGGGACCCAAGTCCAGGCTGGAACAATCGCACCCCACTGGCAGCTGACATCCGGCCTTGGGGGGGATGGAGACCACCAGGCACCGCATCCGATGCCTGGCCACACAGCGCCCCCGCCGCCCGAGAGGCCCGCAAGGCCCTCGGCGACAGCAGCTCCGGCCCTGAGTCCAGTCCTGGCCCCGGCCTCCACCTCAGCGGCTGTATGGCATAGATGGCACGGCTGGGGGAAGCAAATCTGAGGAGCCGAGGAACAACCGCGGCTCCAACTTCGCCCCCAGCCCCCACCGCCGCCCGAGAACCATCCACGGTGGTGGCAGCTGCCCCGGCGCCCGCAGCGACCCCCGCAGCAGTCCTCCAGCCGCCCCATGGCCCCTCCCCGCACCAACAGCGGTCTCAGCGGGGGCTCCGGCACCGGCAGCGGCCTCCACGGTGGGGCCGGCAACAGCCATGACCTCGGCGGCCCCAGCGGCGGCGGCCCCAACGACGGCGGCGGCGGCCCCAGCAGCGGCGGCGGTGGCCCCAGCAGCGGCGGCGGCTGCGGCAACAGTGGCAGCGACGGCCTCAGCGGCAACGGCGGCGACCCCAGCAGCGGCGGCAGCGGTAGCGGCAATGGCGGCCTCACCGACTCCAGCGACGGCAGCAGCGGTGGCGGCAGCGACGGCCTCAGCAGTGGCTCCGGCGCCGGCAACGGCCTCCACGGCGGGGCTGGCAGCAGCCACGGCCCCGGCGGCCTCAACGGCTCCCGCGGCGGCGGCGGCGGCCCCAGCGGCGGTCCCAGCAATGGCGGCGGCAGCTCCGGTCTCAGCAGCAGTCCGGCGGCCTCACGGCCTCCTCTGCGCCTCCAAGACCTCCTCGGGGTTGCCCACCCCCCCGGGTCCTTACACCGCCCCTGCCACAGGCGGGGACCCGGGGGGGAGGGGGACTCACCCCGAATTTCGGCCGTCGAAGCGGGGCTCTTCAGCCCGACATCCTCCGGCCGCCATCTTGGCACTATGTGGCACTACTTTGTAACCTTTATTATTTTTAAGGCAGTAAACGTACCTATTCTTCTTCTTCCTCCTATTTTCTCCACAATAACAACCCTGTGTGATGGACTGGGCTGAAAGAGAGAGTAACTGGCCCAAAGTCACCCAGTCATTTTTCATGGTTAAGGCTGGACTAGAACTCACAGTCTCCTGGTTTCTAGCCTAATGCCTTAACCACTAGACTGAATTTACTATTCTTGCTCAATTCTGTGAAATATAAGTGGAAGGTCCATGGACACTAATTGGGGAATTACCTAGGTCCTATGCCAATTTGCCCAAAGGCATTGCACTCCAACTCTTGATTAATATGGCAATCCTAAAACATTTGTTAACATGATCTACATAAAGGAAAAGGTGAGAATTGTGGCTGAACATGGTATGAGACACCACCAACGGTGATTAAACCACCTGTGTGTAGAATATAAAAGGCTAATAGGTAACTTGCTAAAAGCAATAGCATCACAAAAGCGTTTCTTGCATCTTTATTAGTGCTGAGTAAGGCAACCGACAGACTCAAATCTTTTTGCTCTGATATCTGATTATCTTGTCACTTGCATGTTTCTGAGCTCCACCCCAACTGTCCATTCTATCATCCATTTCATCTATCTAAATTGAGTTTCTGTTCCTTGACAGGCAGATAAGAGAAACCTATTGTTTTATCCTCAGTCTGGTTTATCTAAAGTGCTTTTGTCTTATCTTCCGCAGAATGACAATAGGACTTGAATGCAGTAAGTCAATTACCGTTCTGCAGATATTCCTGTGATACACGATTTATTATTTTCCTCCTTGTAAAACTCTTTTAAAAGCATGAGTAGCGATCCCACTAGAATGTATTTTCTGTTGTAATCAGACTAATGTCTTCGTTCGATGGAAAACTATAATTAAGTTTCAATATTGTCCTTTAATATTATTTTCTACACTAGGAAAAAACACATTACCATGTTTTAGTGCTGATGCCAGACACAAGCTCAATTATGTGTGCATATGCATATATATGTTGGCAGGTATCCATCTGTGTATTTGCATGTACATGTATAAAATTAACCTTTTCCTTTTTCCATGCCACAGATAGCATTGTTATTCATTGTGAATAAATTATAATAGTCACAACTCACTGTTTCCCATGGCCTTTTTCAACCGGTGAGCTAGTGGTTGTTTTGGCATTCTGCTGATATCTGTCTCACTTTTAAATTTTTTCTTCTGGAAATCTCCAAGCCATCCTCCTGTCATTCCTGGACACCCTGTTGTATCTTCAGTTTTCTTTTGACATTTGCTGAAACAAAGACACAGATATTACTGAACAGCTTTTTATTTCCCTTCAAGGTCTCAATAATGTCCTCAGAAGAGTTATGGTTTTCTAAAATAGGCTTTAGGAAATCCTTGTTCAGTGACTATAATTGTGCATGGTTGCTATAAGAGGCAATCAGTAAATAAGGACCACCTATATTCTAAAGACTGTGGGAGAATATTGTTTTAAAATTGTATAAGCACAAATTGATTTTGTCTGGAAAAAGTACATTCACATAGTGTTATTTTACCAAGTCTGTTCAAATTGTGGGCTTGGGTATTCCTCTAGCCATTCTGAATTCATATTAAGGGAGACCAATATAGTTTAAAATTATCCCAGTATCTAGTTTATAGTAGTTCTTGATTTATGAACATTCATTTAACAAGAGTTTGAAATTACAACAGCAATGAAAAAATTGCCTTATGACCTGTGCTCAAAGTTATGACTATTGGATTATTATGGTCACATGATCGCAATTTGGGTACTTGGCAATGAACTTGAAGTTACACCAGTTGCAGTATTTATTTGTTTATAAAATGTATCGGATGCCCATACAGAATATATAGAATAGAGTTGTAAGGGAGTTTTGAGGTCTTCTAGTCCAACTCCCTACTCAAACAAGAGATCTTATGCTGTTCTGGACAAATGGCTGTCTAATCTCTTCTTTAAAACTTCCAATGATGAAACACCCACAAGGCAAGCTACTTCACTGTTAATTGTTCATACTGTTAGGAAATTTCTCATAATTCTTGGCTGGATCACTCTTTGATAAGTTTCTCTCCATTACTTCTTGTTCTGCCCTCAGATGTTTGGATAATAGGTTGACTCCCTCTGCTCTATGACAGTCCCTCAAATATTGGAAGGCTATCATGTCATTCCTCACACTCTTTGTTAGACTAAATAAACATTTAGTCTAACAGTTCCTGTTTATTCATCATATATTTTAACCTCTAGTCCCCCAATTATATTTGCTGCTCTTCTCTGAACCCTTTCTAGAATCTCAATATTTTTTTTGTATCATGGTGATCCCTACTGGATGCAATATTCCATTGTGGTCTTACCAAAGCACTATAAAGTAGTACTTTATATTTTAGCATGTCATATAAAAAGAAGTAGATATTAAATGAAAAAGCAAAGCTGCCCTAAATCCTGAAGTTATTCTTTTCTGAGCATGATTCACACAGATACTTTTTAGAAAGATATACTGAGAAGAAAGGGATGGAATTCAAGAATTACAGCAATTTTATGGTTACCCATATAAGAACCAATAGTGCAGAAATGCATTATTGTCTTTTTGCTGCCTTCTGTTGAATTAGCAAACTAATATGTCTTTCACTAATAATGAAAGAGCTGCAAGTAGTTTTTTACAAAACAGTCTCTTAAATTTTAATCAGTCTATGAACAAGCCACAGTTCATAACAAGGGAACATTTGACCTGAATGAGTCATCATGTGTTCAAACACCTGTACTCAGAATTAGTACAAACTTCTGGAGTGGAAGATTGATTCTGCAGTCAACTTTGTTCCACAATTTTATTGTAAGAATGCATTAGAGGCTCTTCTCATTCTTCCAGTCTCCAAATGTTCCCCTTCGAGAGAAAATTTTGGGAACGATGCTGGGCCGTGATGGTGAACCTATGCCACATGTACCAGAAGTGGCCCGCAGAACCATCTTTCCGGGCACACGAGCCATTGTCCAGTGCTCTTCTATGTTCCAGCACACTGGCCAACTGGTCTTCACACTTGTGGGAGTGCCAGAAAATGGAAGACTAGCCGCCTGGTGTGTCTGCGCGCACCAGGAAGATAATCTTCCTGTTTCTGGTGTGCCCATGTGCACCAGCCACCTGGTCTTCTGGTTTCTGGGGCACTCGGTGCCCAAAAGGTTCACCAACACTGATGTAGGGCTAACATGGAGATGAAGCAGGTATCATTCCAAGTCATTTAGACCAGTATTTCTCAGCTTCATTCACTGTAAGAAGTGTGGACTTTCACTCCCAGAATTCCTCATTCTGGGAGTGGAAACCCACACTTAACATTGCAGAGAAACACTGGTTTAGAGACTGTATGGGACTGAATCGGACAAAACATGTTCTAACTGAATCCTAGTAAAAGAGAGAGAGAGAGAGAAAGAGATTATTTATGCAGAATATCCACTTCTGTATCTTTATTTGTATCGATTATATGGGTGACCATCTCAACAAATGACTCTGGACAGCGAACAGGATTAAAATAAAAACAATTAATACATGATGCAAAAGCTCTATTGCTCCTACATTGGCCCTAGATAAAATCACTCTCTCCCTGAAAGATAGGAGACATAAATTTTATAACATCTCAGAATGTGATTATGACAAGAACCTTGGGGGGAGAAAAAGGATGCTATAATCCAGATCAGGGGTGTCAAACTCACATTGTTACGTTGTCATGTGATGTATGTGTGCAGCCGCCGCCAAAAAAGCTAATGCAATCCTAAGTTGTATTAACAGAGGGATACAATCAAGATCAAGGGAGATACTAATATAAGGCCTTAGTAAGACCACACCTAGAGTACTGCATCCAGTTTTGGTCACCACATTATAAAAAAGATGTTGAGACTCTAGAAAAAGTACAGAGAAGAACAAGAGATGATTAAGGGACTGGAGGCTAAAACATACAATGAATGGTTGCAGGTACAGGGCTTGGCTAGTCTAGTAAAGAGAAGGAGCAGGGGAGACATGATAGCGGTCTTCCAATATTTGAGGGGCTGTCACAGGGAGGAAGGGGTCAAGCTATTTTCTAAAGCACCTGTAGGCCAGACAAGAATAATGGATGGAAACTGAACAAGGAGAGATTCAACCTGGAAATAAGGAGAAACTTTCTGACAGTGAGAACAATCAACCCATGGAACAGCTTGCCCTCGGAAGTTGTGGGAGTGCCATCACTTGAGACTTTCAAGAAGAGATTGGACTGCCATTCGTCATAAATGGTGTAGGGTCTCTCGCTTGGGCGGGGGATTGGACTAGATGACCTACAAGGTCCCTTCCAACTCTGATTATCTGTTATCTGTATCACGACGTTTTCCCTCTGCTAAAATAGGGGAGGGCGTGGCCAGCGCATGATGCATCCGGCCCACGGGCCATGAGTTTGACGCCTCTGATTTAGATGGTTTATTATATTGATTAATTTTGGCCCATTAAAAGCTGTTAAACTATGCAACAAGAAAACAATAATCCTTGACTTACAATCGTTTTGTTTAGTGATTGTTCAATGTTACAACTGTACTGAAAAAAGCAACGTGTGAATGTTTTTCACACTTACGACCGTTGCAGCATTCCCATGTGACCAAAATTCAGATGCTTGGCAACTTGCATGTATTTATGACGGTTGCAGTGTCCCGGGGTCATGTGATCACCTTTTGCGACCTTCTGACAGGCAAAGTCAATGGGGAGGCCAGATTCATTTAACTACCATATTACTAATCTAAGAACTGCAATGATTCACTTAACAATTGTGGCAAGAAAGGTCATAAAACGAGGCAAAACTCACTTAATTCTCTTGCTTAGCAATATCAATTTTGAGTTCAATTGTGGGTCATAAATCGAGGATTATCTGTACGGGGCTTGAATCTGCTGCACATGACACCAAAGTCACAGTGTCAACTCATAAAATATTTCTATGGTCTTTTTAGAGTTGCCAACAGAAAGAGAGGGAGGAAAGGGGTTTGAAAGAGCAGTGTGGCAGCTTGGAAATCGAAAGTTCATTCTATACATAGTTTTTCAGAGATAATAACTAGGTGACTGAAGTTTCTGCTCTGCAAAAATCTAATTGGAGAACATGATTGATGATTCTTGGCTATGGATGAGTCTCATTGGAGAATATGAATTACAATACACCCAGGGGGTGGAGGAAAACCAGGGTCAAGAGTGACAATGAATTAGGTGTCTCAGAGTTGGCTTCAGTCAGGCAGACATGTTAACTCCCAGTAAATCCTTTGAAGTTTTGGAAGTTTGGCTCGAGACTCATGATTTAATTGGGGCAAATGCCGGAATCCTGACACATAGTTTGTTTAACAGCAATCCCATCTTTGTCCCCAGTGTACATTTTAAAAAAAATACTGCATTAAATACTTCTACCAGTAAGAATCTATAAAAAAATACATTGCTTAAATTAGCTGCCTTCAAATTTGTCAGGCCGTTTTTCTCATATACTGGGATAATGAGAATTGTATCCCTGTATCTGATGGAGAAGGACAATTCCAATAAGAAACACAAATCTACCGAGCAAAATGCAGCAATTAACATAGATATTGTTAAAAACTAAATATAAAATGTAACTGCCATAGAAAGAAGAAGGGAATGAGCCTTTGTTACAGATTATATCTGACTGGTGATTCACCAGGAGTGTATACATTTCTCCTCACTTCATTAACCTTCCAGACAGCATGTTATTACTATAATCAATATAATGAGTCTACATTCTTAGTGTGCCTATCAGAAATACATAGACAATATAAACACAGTATATGTTGTTTTAAAAATGCTCCTCTTTTTGAAAAAAAGAACTAGATTTTTTCAAACTTTCTTATAAAGTTTCTGCCAGGCATGAAATTTTGAGAATAAAATTAGACTCTTTGTTTCATCACCCCTTAACCGAGTCTCCTTCAGCATCACCTGTCAATGATTAATCTCTCAATCAAAGAAAGACTCAAGAAAAATACCAGTCAACTGGCAAACACTGATATATCACATTTAATTAAAATATAAGCTAAAATAGTTTGCTAACCTGGCCACAGTAGGTGGCAGCACTGAGTAGACTGACCAATCTGGGATAAAACTCATTCGGGTCAGATCTGCTCAGTACTTTAAAGAAAACCACCGGGAAATTCTATGAAGGGGAAAAATGAAGGGGAAAAATGTCTTCAGTCCAAAGAATTCTTAGCAAGGGAATACTGACTGAGCTTTGTAATATTTGAAACCCAGATCTCTAGGAATTGTCCAAATTAGGGAAGTGTATGGAAGCATGCAAATGTGAGTAGATAAATAGGTACCACTTTGATGGGAAGGCAACAGCATTCCATGCGCCGCTCTAGAGTTGGACACGACTGAACAGGGAAACCTTTACCTTTTATGTTAGCCTCAGATATATGCAAGGTTAAGTACCAACACCACAAAATGGAAATAATTAATAATCTGCCTCTCCTACACTCTGTCTTTCCTACCCCTATGGCAGTGTTCCTCAATCTATTGCCCACCAAATATATTGGACTGTCACTGACATGCAAGATGATGATGCCCCTTGAAGTCCAACATATCTGGAGGAAAAGGTGGCAGAGCCTTTGATTAATGTGCCAACTGGACCTTTCCTCTGGATCTAATCCTAGTGAAGGGAGGGTTGATTTTCATTTGAACTGCAGCAAGAGAGAAAAAGGTAAAAGCTCCTTCCTCTACCTAATGATGTTCGCTTTGATCGCTTTCTACCAACTCAACTTCCCTCACTCTCCATTATTAGATTTTGACAGAATTTTCAGGATTTCAGAAAAACATTTAGTTTCTATACAAAGGAGTGGTATGGTAGCCTAGAGGTGGAGTTTTTACCTCACAATCAGGAGGCTGTGAGTTTGATCCTAGGTAGAGGCAGATATTTCTCTTTCTGGCTACACTGAGAATATATCTGCTGGACAAAAACTCTGCATTGGTGACAAGAAGGGCATCCGGCCATTAAAACACTCTGCTCATTTAACGGCTCCATAATCCCTTGCTTCATTCAGTTGCCCAGACTCCACTCTGCAAGGGATTATGGAGTTGTTAAATGAACATGATGATTTAGTTCCTTTATAAAGGAAACATCATGAATGATTCCAGCAGGATTTCAGAACATCTTTTTTAAAACAGATTTTGACTAATTCAGAATCAGCTGAACTAATTTTTGAGCTACAGTACTAGATCTTACTTGAGCTAAATAAAGTTTATATAATGGTTCTTTGTTGTTGTTTTTTAAGCGACCCAGTCAACTGCTTTTTTCCTACAAAAGAGTTTTTCTTCTTTCAAAACAAGCAAGGAAATTATCAAAAAGTAGTTAATTCTTGATACTTTTTAAAAATCTGCTCCTCTGCCTAATTACATTCCTTTTTACACAGCAGTTCTGTAAAGGAATAAGTATAATTCTCTATAAATTTCTCTACTCCCCACCCTTAGGGTGCAGAGCTACAGAAATGCAACTGGAGTCCATGAGAACAAACAAACTCTTAGGTGTGGTTGTTTTTCAACATACCATCTTTGTTTTAAAAATGCTCACTGGACAAATCACAGTCCACGCACTAAGACTACCCTCATTTGCAAATAGTGATCCTGACCCATGTCTAACCCAAGGAAATTAGTAGCACATTAGTAATTTGTGGATGGAAATAGTGTCATTCTTTCCCATGTGCAATGTAAGATCCTTTCAGCTATTTAATGGAAACACAGTTGAATCGTAAGAGGCAAAGAACATGTGTGGCCAAACCTTTCATGCACACTGACTGGGGAATTCTGGGAATTGAAGTCCACACATCTTCCATCTTGCCAAGGTTGAGAAACACCACCTTGGGGCAATTTCACATTTCGTTTTTCTTGATCCTCTCTTCAGTTTTATGTATTTTATTTCATTTATTTATAAGCTGCTTCCATCAAACTGACTTTGAGTGGTATAGAATTTTCTATATCCATTTGTGGGAAGAAATATCCACCTGGTTCAGTTCCAAGCTGGGAGAAAAGCACTGGAAACATGGAGGCTGATTGGAAAGATGATTTATTGATGAAGCAGAACCACATGTGGTTCTGGGGCAGCTGGCAAAATGGAGTTGAGAATGGGTGATTTTTATACCTTCTTTGGGCTTTGTATTTGAGCTTTCCTGTTCCTGTGCAAGAACATATCCTTTAACATTCTTTTGGCTGTAGTCAGATTCCTATGGGGGTCATGTGGGGGTTATGTTGGGGTCATAGCTGACTCTATAGGCAAAAGAGGAAATGCAAATGCTAGGTGTTTGTCTCAACTAATTTTGTCAAGCTTTAGTTTGCTTATTTGAATTTCTGTCTTGACCCAGTCTTTCTGAATGAATTACCAAATCTGCATTTCTAAAAGCTGGCCTCAGTTTCTCTTGGGGCAGGGAAACCTGGGCTGGTTTCTGAATAGGTTGGCCCAATCTTTCTTTATGAGCACAAAATATCTGCTGGCGACTATTAAGAAAGACCGGGTCTGCTTTCTGTCTTTAAAAGCATGTTTGTTTGCATTTCTCTTTTAGGGAAATATAATATTCTGTCTTTTTAATATTTCCCAAAATATTTCATTTTTCTGGAGGGTAGGTGCTGACTTTCTACACATAACTTGGGTTAAAAAAAAAAAACAGATGAAAGCATATCAAATCCTAACATCTGTAAAAGACAATACAGCTACCAGAAATCTAATCTTTCGGAATGACCAACAGATCTACAGTTCATGAATCTCTGTTCCAAGAATCCAAATATTTGTGTTCCTTTTGATATTATGATGTTGTATATCTGCATATGTATGATAAACTACAATTAAGCAAAAGTTGGCTAGAACTACTTTAACAAATAAAACTTTAATAAGGTGACACTAGAGGATCATATATTTATATTTCATGCATTCCAGCTATAAAAGGGGGGAGGAATTGAATCCATGAATTTATATTATATGAATACTTCTTAACTCCCTTTCTAGCTGAAAGTTATTAACAAGGTCATTTTCCAATCCAATGACTGCCTTTGGTGCTTTTAAACTATTGTCCCTTGCGATTTTTAATAGCTGTTTATTGTGTTCATTTATCCTAAAGCTATGGCTCAATTCACTGTCAGATCACTTACATTGCCCCTTCTCTTTTGGGGGAGGACTGTTATTATCCCCTAACCTGCTATTTTGGATGCATTAAACTCAAAACATTTTATCTTCCCAGTTAATTTTTGCAGATCCACCCTGGGCAGGAGCAAAGGCTGATTAAATTCTTCTGCCAAGCAGAGTTTGTGAAATGTTTCAACAAATTGCTATAGGGTAAGTGTTAGATTTGAGAATGCAGAATTATCCATCAAGTTTGAGCGTACAAATTGCTCCCACAATTATGAGATATCAAGAGTTCCAGACAAATAGGCAAGAATTCCTAGCGTGGGATTTTTGTCAACTCTTTAATTGACCTACCACTGTTTAGAAACAATCACTACAATTGCTCAAAAATCCTTTATTTGTTCAAACTTGATCTGCTGATCTTTCTCCTACGTAAAAGGCAGAGAAGTTTTAACCAAAAGAAGAAATGTTTTCACCTGCTTTTCTGAACAAGCAAGATCACATCCTCTACATGTTCAAGGAGTAGCACAAAAATTAAATGGAATGTGATCATTGATCACTTGCCATCTTTTGTTCTCACAAGCATGTTGATTTTTTTAAGTTTTTCACTTATTGGAAGGACACTGGATTTTGTTTTTGTTTTTTTCAACAAGCCTCCTGGTACGAAAGACCTACTGCTGCCCAGAAATGGACATCTAAATTTCACATTCCACAAAAGGAAGAAAGCATCAGGACAGAAGATAGAAAAAAGGAACCAGAAGTTCCAGGACTTAGTTGCCTTACCAAGATTCTCATGATTGTTAGCTGACCCTTTTGACCTTGAAAAAGCTGAACTGGTTACTGGTGCTCTGATGGGAGACAGCCAAAAAATTCTAGATTTGTACTTTACAGCAGATTGGGAATTTGAAAAAAAAAATAGAATAGAATAACAGTTGGAAAGAGGTCTTCTAGTCCAACCCCCTGCTTGGGCAGGAAACTCTATCCCATTTCAGACCAACGGTTGTCCAATCTCTTCTTCAAAACCTCCAGTGTTGGAGCAGCCACAACTTCTGGTGGCAAGGAGTTCCACTGGTTAATTGTTCTCACTGTCAGAAAATTTCTCCTTGATGAGTTTCCATCCGTTGCTTCTTGTCCTGCCTTCGGGTGCTTTGGAGAATAGGTGGAACTTCTTTTCTGTGGGGCAGCCTCCCCAAATTGTTCCAGAAGAAGGCAGCTCAACAACAACTCAAGGAAAAGCAGAAGGTGGCCATCCCACTTTCTTCAGTTTCCTTGCCCTTTACTTAAGACGTCTCTCTCAGAAATACATTTGTCCAGCATGAAAATAATTAATGCTGTGCCCCGACTAGTAGTCATTTCTTAATTTGTGACTTCAAATCCATTGTTTCTCTTCTTAGCGTGTTTTCTACAAGTGCAGGATCATTTTTTTCTGATCAACCAAGAATTGATCCATTAGTTGCAACAGGAACTCACTGCTCAGTTTGTTGCCCAGGTATGATGCTGTGGGCTGAGAGGAAGTGATGGACCCAAAGTCACCCAGCCAGCTTTCATGCCTAAGGTGGGACTAGAATTCATAGTCTCCTGGTTTCAAGTCTGGTGTCTTAACCACTAGATCAGAGGTGTCAAACTCACAGCATCACGGCGGCGTAACATGACATATTGCGACTTTACCCCCTTCGCTAAACTGGGTGTGGCCATTGTGTGACTCATTTGGCCCATGGGCCGGGAATTTGACAGCCGTGTACTAGATCAAACTGTCTCTCTGACTTGAAATCCAATGCTTTTCTCAAAATTTTAAAGTAGTTCATTTGATGATGAGTCTGACATATTAGGAATCTTGCTGATTTCAGTGGGGCTTTTAACCGAATGGTTGCATTCCTGGCTAGGGATAAGGCATTATTTGCTTCATCAAAGCTTTTTGAGAAGTCACAACTGGATGGGTTCACAAATGGCTTACAAATCCATAGCTAGATTTTATAATAGGCTATGTCCAAATCAAACAAACCTTATTTATGTGTGAATACGATGTGTGAATCCAGTAACCATCTATCTATTTTAGTAACTTTTTAAAATGCCTTTTTTTTCATTCTACTAATTACTAATGTAATCAATACTCCCAAGGCAAGGGAGTATTTTACTCAGCAACAATTAATGACTCAATATATACATTATGTTCACTGTAATTAGAATACAATAATAAGGTGTTAAGTATTCACACATATTTTTAATTGACCTTCCTTCTCTTTTTAGCTACAGAAAAAAATAACAATCCCTGTCCAATATAATTATTACACATTTTTACCAGTACCTTATTTCTTGACTGTGCTAATGGGCCATAATGACTGCAGAGAGATAATTGCTTTGATGGAAAATGGTACCTCTTATCTTCTCTCAAAAATGAGAGGTGCAGAAAATGGTTTCAAGGAGTTAGAGAACTCTTATCACTACACATTCAAATTTGATTGTGTGGTGCAACTGATTGCCCAGTTCATCTGTGTAGGGCCAGAACTATGATAAGAAAGGATTTCTCTAATAAAGGAGAATATTCATAACTCAGGGTTGAAATGAGGAGTTCTTGGTGCTCTCTGAGCTTGGTTGTTTTCTTGCAGAAATTTCATTACCCAAACTAGGTAATACCATCAGTGCTAATAGACATTACCCAGTTTGAGTAATGAAATGTCTATAAGAAAACAACTAAGCTCAGAGACCACAAAGGGCTTTCTGTAGTCCAGGAACCATGACAGCAGTCTTGGAACTTGTGACTCTAATGTCATTATCGCTCTTGTTAGTTCTTCTTCAATCTTTTGCAAGTGAGGAAGCAAGAAAGTGCAACAAGAAACAAGAGGATAGATCTCAACTCTCCTTCCTCTGGGAGAGAGATTTTAGAATAGAATAGAATAAGAGTTGGAAGGGACCTTGGAAGTCTTCTAGTCCTCCTTAACCCCCTCCTTAGGCAGGAAACATTACATTTTGGTCAACTAGGCCAGAAAAAGCAACAACTGAATTAGCTATACAGAAGTAAGTAGAGGATGAGCACCTTATCACTTTCATTTCATGGGCTTTCCAAAACCTTGAACCATCATTAAACTGGTGGCTATTGCTTTGGGATGCCCAAAATTGCCATGTACCATTTTTAAAGAGGAGAACGATCTGTACATTCTATCTGAACTTACCTTTTGATGCACATAGAGAAAAAAATATTAAAATATTTGATGCAATGGCTACATTCATGTTACAGTCTTAACTATGGCTAACTTCTCTGCAAATAATTTTTCACCAAGATTTACCCAAATTTTTGAGTAAATAGTGAATATTCCCAGGTTTGGGGGTTCACAGAAAACTGCACCATACATAAAACATTCTGGGTAAGTCTGCACAACAGTCTAGAATAAATTGTGCTTGTTTGTTTTATGTACAGCATATTGTTTGAAAATGGTCTATCTATGACTCTTCTCTCTCTCTCTCTCTGAAACTGCAGAAAGAACATTTGTAGGCTTGAGAAATTATTCTTCTTTTCCGAAAAAGGAAGGAGCACTCATGTCAGCTGATGACATTCATGTTACACCACTTTTGCGCGAGCTGCATTGGCTCCTGGTGACCTTCCGGGTGCGATTCAAGGTGTTGGTAACCACCTTTAAAGCGCTCCATGGCCTGGGACCTGGGTATTTACGGGACCGCCTGCTGCCACTGTCAGTCTCTCACCGACCAGTGCGCTCTCATAGAGCGGGCCTCCTTGGGGTGCCGCCAGCTGGATGGCTGGCGACGCTAAGGGTTCGGGCCTTCTCTTTGGGGACCCCCTCCCTCTGAAACGAATTGCCCCTGGAGATGAGGACCATCCCTGACTTGTTGACCTTCCGGCGCGCACTAAAACCCACCTATTCCATCTAGCCGGTCTGGCCTAGAGTTATGTGAAATGGTTTTAAATTCGGTTTTTAAATGGTTTTTAACTTTTTTAATTCCCTACTTTTAACTCTTAAAGCCAATCTATTTAATTCTTTTAATTTATTTTAAATTATTGTATTTGTATTTATATGTTTTTATCTGGCTGTGCAGCGCCCCGAGTCCTTAGGGAGAGGGGGCGGTATACAAATTTGAATAAATAAATAAAATAAATAAATGAGAGTGGGCACACTAGCGCTAATGGTAGTCTTGATGTTGGGTTGAGTGTATAGACTGAATCTTTACAGTAAAGTCAGCCTATTTCTTGTGGTAATCAGTAGTCTCCATAAAATGAATCTACTTTTCTCTTACTGGTTATGGCTATTCAACTCTCTATATCTTATAAACAATTAATGAGGATAAGAGAGTGTCCCTCTCTTGATTCTCCTCTACAACCCACTACAGATGGTCCTCTACTTATGATTATAATTGAGCCTGGCAATTATGGTAATAAGTCGTGATAGTTGTGAAACAGATCTTCCACGTGATCAACATGATTTTATGACCTCCTTTGTAAGCGATTGTAAAGAGAATGTGGCAGTTGTTAAATGAACCCATTGTTTGCTATGGGGAACCAGAAGTAAAAGCCGCCTCAAGTCACCATGAGCGAATAGGCGGCAATATAAGTTAAATTAATTAATTAATTAATTATTTTTTTTAAAAAGCCAGTTTTCAGTAGAAATGTTGGTTATGTGATTGTAAAATGTAGCAAATGGTCATAAATATGGCCAGTTGCTGAGCACTCGAAATATGGTCATGTGACTGCTGGGGGTGCCAGTCAGAACCTCAAAATTAGATCGTTAAGTACCTTTTGGGGGGGAATCCGACTAGCATGTATGTGCGAGGGGAATCTTTACCTTTACCTTTTATCTCTGTAACTCTGAATGATCACTAAGCGATCAGTGGTAAGTCGAGAACTACTACTATAAGGTAGAGCACATATGAACAAGTGCAACTTTTATGCCATCACGAGGATAATGAAGAGTTACAAAGCACCAAAGGAAAGTGCTACAGTTACTGTTAGAAATGTCTTCTCTAATCACCAGACCCAGGAAGAGAAGCATCCAATTGGGTCTTATAATAAGACGCAGAGGACGGGGAATTAGTATGTGTTATAAAGCCCTGGGTAAACAGGAAGCATCAGTTGCATGATTTGAGGATTCAAATCAAGTTGCACTAATAATACTCTAGAATCCCTGGAGATAATTGCTTCCTAATGCTTATTGAAACAGTGTAACTAAGAAAAAAAAAAAGATATGTATTATTGTAATACATTTTTTATTCTCTATATTCAGTTTTCTAATGAAATAGAGATTTATTACAAGGAATCAAAACATTCTCATGTTTAGCCTTCATAACTGACCATTTATTAAATCTTCATTCATGCTTAGGGGTTTTTTTTTTTTTACTTATTACATTTTGAACCCATCCTTCTCTTAGATAGCTGTGGGCAGCTTACAATTAAAAACCAATATATAAAATAATATAATTGACCGGATATTTATAGAACATTTCAACCATTTTCATGAAATCATGAAATAACTTTAACACAGCCAATTTAAGAAGAGAATAATTGCATCCCATTAGTTTTATCCTCTATGACAGTGGTGGCTAGCCTTCTTGGGCTCCCATGCAGAAAACTGCACATGCACTTGTGCAGCACGCTTGCGTTCCAGCACCCAGAGGGCACTCCCCCCCACCCCCCGCGCATGCGTGCGCGACCCCCCGCATGCCATGCATCTCTGTGCATGCACGCACATCTCCCCCGCCCCCGTGCATTCACGCTAGATACCCAACAATCAGCTGTCGGGTGGGTGGCGCATTCGCATACACAGTGGGGCTCTTCTGGCGACCTCTCGCGTGCCATAGGTTCGCCATCACACCTCTATGAAATACTCTACGAAAGCAAAAGTTGGACTAATTTGATGAGGGAGGCTGCTTGGATCATGCTCACATGTCAATAATTTGGAAATGCATTAGATAGCAGAGGGACCAAAGGAGAATGTGGGTGTAGCATTGATTCATGTGCTGATCGTATCTAATTTTTTTTGAGGAGTGCCTTCAAAAATCAACCTTGACTCTTGACAACTTGCTGGAGAAGTCCTGGCAGTTTTCTTGGCCAGATTTTAGTTTGCCATTGCCTCCTGCCTAGGGCTGAGAGGGTATGACTGGCCCAAGATTACCCAGCTAACTTCGTGTCTAGAACTCCCAGTCTCCCAGTTTCAGTCCTGATGCCTTCAATATTACACTACCAGTCTAATGGTTGGAAGATTATTGATGCTTTTGATCTTCAGTGTTCGAGAACAACCTGGGAATATTATGTGTAGCTAAGAAATTAACAAATGCAATATCAAAGAAATGAACCTAGATTCTTCAAATGATCATATTTTGGGTATGTAATATGAAGATCTAGCTCTCAGGAGAGAAGTATTTACAGGTAGTCCTCGGCTTATGATGACGATTGGCCCCAAAATTTTTGCTGTTAAGTGAGACATTTGTTAAGTGAATTTTGCCCCATTTTATGACCTTTCTTGCTACAGTTGTTAAGTGAATCATTATTGTTGATAACATAGCAGCATGGTTGATAAGTGAATCTGGCTTTCCCATTGATTTTGCTTGTCCAAAGGTTGCAAAAGATGATCACATGATTCTGGGCCCTAGGAACGGTCATAACGACCCAGATTTGAAGTTCTCATGGCCATCCCTCTCCCCCGGGATCACATGGTTGCATCTTGGGGGCTTGGCTACTGACCTACATTTATGGCCATTTGCAGCATCCTACAGTTACATGACTATGATTTACATTTGGGGGGGCAGAAACTACCATTTAATTCCAGTTTCCAGAAAATTAGCCATAGCAATAGCACACAGACTTATATACCGCTTTACAGTACTTTACATCCCTCTCTAAGCAGTTTTATAGAGTCAGCATATTGCCCCCAGCAATCTGTGTCCTCATTTTACCAATCTCGGAAGAACTGAAGGCTGAGTCAACCTTGAGCCTGGTGTGATGTGAACTGCCAAATTGGAGGCAGCTGGCAGTCAGCAGAAGTAGCCTGCAGTACTGCACTCTAACCACTGTGCCACTGAGGTACCAAAAAAACATTCATTGCAATGAGCTCACTTAATGACCACAGTATGTGCTTAATGACTGCAGTGTTTGCTTACCAACTTAAGCAAATATGTTTAATTATCATAATGATTTGTTTAATGTTCTCCACAAAAACATTCCTAAAATCCAATCGGTCACGTGATGAGTTGATTAACAGCAACACAATTTATGACCGTAATTTGTATCTTGATTAGGGTCATAAATCAAGGACAGCCTGTAAAGTTTAATTTGGGCATGATCAGGGGTGGGATTCTACCAGTTCGCACCTATTCTCTAGAACCGGTTGTTAACATTCTAAGCAGTTCAGAGAACCGGCTGTTAGAAGAAATTACTGGCCAAATCATGTAAGGAAGGCAGGAAGGAAACATTCTGATCTTGCTTATAGAAACTGCTTCTCCGTTAACCCTTATTACATTCTTGGCAGGACTAGATTTCCTGTCTCAGGAACTTCTCTGGAGGTTTTTTTTTCTCCTTTGCTGGTACTTTGCTTGAGTGACTATTCAAAGTTACAATGGCACTGAAAAAAGTGATTTATGATCATTTTTCACATTTATGACTGTTGCAACATCCCCACAGGAGATGCGTGCCTCAATGTGAGTGATGTTGATTTGGCCATGCCCAGCCAGTCACATGACCACCAAGCCACGCCCACCAACTAAACCACACCCACAGAACCAGTTGTTAAAAAAATTGAATCCCCACCCCTGGGCATGATCTTAATCCAGAAATTCGGTTACAATGGATTAGCTCTTGAACCTGGTTTAAATGAATGTGGTTTAGGCCCACTCAAAACTGATTCATCAGGGAGGGAAATTAATAGTACTCTAGAAATGTTCGTTGCAAAATGAATGTTGTGAAACAATAATCTACTAATGTACAGTTACATCATCTATTTCCACCATTGGCTCATAGAAACTACAATTAGCCTGAATATCAGGGAGAGGAACTCCACCTTTATACATAAGTTTAAATAAAAACAAATAGCCTGAAAACACCCTTCTAATACTTCCGTAGACTAGTTTGTATATAGGAATATTTGCTCAACTGAAAACTGAGTTAATTTCATTACTGTGGTTAACTAGCCTCATTAAGCCTAGAGGTTCTTTAAAAAGGTGGCATAATTTGAATATTTACACGCTTGTGATTAGAGATAAAAGACAATGTTCTTCATATCTGTACACACCACAACACTGCCTAATTTATACCTTACATGTAGTCTAGTTAGGCAACTTATTGTCTCTATTGTAATCTTCCAAGCTGGTATCCTCCAGATGAATTTGGCCTACAAACTTGCACAAGGCAGCCTGTAAGTTAAAATTTTAAATGGGCTTTTAGGATGTATATCCTTGTTATACTTGCTTACTAGGGGGGATAAGTGCCATTGAGGTACTTTTGAGTAAACACATATTAGTGTTTTTTCTTAAGATGTTTTGCTTCTCATCCAAGAAGCTTCATCGATTCTGGCAGAATGATGGGTGGTGGAGGAGAAAGGATTAGTTTTGACATGATAGGGGTGGTGGAAGGATTATATTTCTTTGCAGTCATTTGGTCCTTAACACTTATGATCCTTCCATCCCCTCGCTATCCTGCCAGAACTGATGAAGCTTCTTGGATGAGAAGCGAAACTTGTCTTCTAAGAAAAACCAAAGAAAGTCCAGTTGCTCTTTAAAAAACTCCTTTGAGACAACCATAACCTAGATGATTGAGAATTTCCATAGACACATCTCTGTGTTATAGAAATGTGCCTTCATGGAAGAGGAGTGGCATAACAACAATTTTGTTTGTGCAATTTATTTTTTTATGCTAATGGGAAGAAATCCAGGTACAGTGGTACACAAAAAAGGCCAATTTTCATTTGCCTTGGGATATTGCTGCTAATTAAATTCCAAGCTAAGCCATTAATTTCCTCAAGGATAAGGAGAAAAGTTGAGGTTTGTGAATTAAATGCTTTCAAACACTCCCTTTGTTTCAATGATAGATATTACCAAGTATAATAAGGGTATATTCAAATTATATACGTTCAAACATGTGAACTCAATCAGAACCACTAAATATTTGCCAAATGAAAGCTAGTTTAAATCTGTTATTTTAGTGCCATGTTGATCATTAAAAGTTTGGGCTGCCATTCTGCCTGAGAATTGGGGGACTTAAAATGCAGCATATCTGGAGGCAGTAGATTTGAGAATCTATTCTAAGGGCCAATCTTATTATAACATATAAGGTGGATCATGGTCTTTAGACTGTTGAACAAAAAGGTAGTAGAACAAGCACAAGTTGATATTTTCCAGTATATTTCAGTTACACAATTGTTTAAAAAATTAATGTTTTACTGCCACCTAGACTAGATTGGAAATGAAAAAAGCTTAGAAAAACTATGAATTTTTATGGGTTAAGAATTTTTAAGTAGCAGCTTATTCTTTTTTCTCAATTCTACAATGTATTTTTGTTTTTTCTTCTGGTTCTAGTTACTGGACCATTGATTTCTAGAAATCAAAAACAATAAATAGATTTAAGAACCACGAAGTTCTGTCCTACTTTAATATATGTTTGGAATGGATATATATTTGTTTCTCATCAAATCTATAAGCAGCATTTTTTAAAATAAAGAATATCATTTTTTAAATGAAGAAAAGTAAAATTGCCAAAATTGGCTGATTTGTCTAAATCCCATTTGCTTAAATTTCCATGTAGATATCTTGGAATGTAAAAAAGAGGGAATTGATAGCAATATTATTACCTGAAAAATTAATTTATAAAATCATTCCTGCCTCTCCTTTAGAAAAAGCTTGGAAACCTTTTCTCCTCCTAAGAAGACCTCATAGGGTCAATGCTATGAGTAACATTCTTCAACAAGGGTAGATATTGACAAGGAGTATTATCAAAATTGAAGATGTAAAATAAATATTGAGTTCCATTAGTATTTATGATCTCTAGTGGATAAGTCCAATGCAGGCTCCAAGAACATTCCTTTGACCTGTGGACTTCAACTCCCAGAATTCCCCAGCCAGCCAAATATATTTCCCAAATTCCAAGCAGCATAGCTGAATTCTCAGAGATGCAACTTTAACATATTTGGAAGATGCTATACTGGAGAAGGAAGAACAATACTTCCATAGTACTCAGAAAAAACTATGTGGACATCACATTCTACAAGAAAGGCTATGAAGAGCCAACATATATGTTTAAAAACAAATAAAAATATCTAATGTTTAATTTGGGGTAACTCATGATATTCTGTACATGAGATTTAGGATAAGATGACATGTAACTAAATAAGAATCACTGACCTAAGGCAAAGCAATCCCATTCCAGCGACTAACAATCCAACCGAACTCTTTGGAGTTCAGGATCCAAGCAAGCTATAGAGCAAAGTCCCCTACAGAAAGAATTAGAGAGTTTCGGAGGAATTTTAAAAATGAAACAAAGTCCAGAAACAAAGCAGTCTATGTTCAGACAACAGCTTCATTCTACCTTGTTGGGAGCCAATACTAAGTTTATTTATATATTTATTTATAAGATAAATAAATTGTTTTATTCAGACTCTACGTGGCATAGAAAATTAACTTTATACACCCTTCAAATGAAGATGACGTCTTTAATATGGAAATGAACAGGTAACAGACAAAAATTCTGAAAATTAACATCACAAAACTCAGGCTCAAATCTTTCAATTTGCAAGTGTGTACATAGTCCTCGAGTTACGACCACAATTGAGCCCAAAGTTTCAGTTGCTAAGTGAGACATTTGTTAAGTGAGTTTTTCCCAATTTTACAACCTTTTTTGCTACAGTTGTTAAGTGAATCACTATGGTTGTTAAGTTAGTGGCACTGTTGTAAAATGAATCTGGCTTCTCCATTGCCTTTGCTTATCGGAAGGTTGTAAATAGTGATCACATGATCACATAGTGACACTGCAACTGCCATAAATATGAGCCAGTTGCCAAGTGTGCGAGTTTTGTTCATATGACCATAGAGATGCCGCAGTGGTCGTGTGGAAAATGGTCATAAGTCACTTTTTTTCAGTGCCATTGTACCTTTGAACACTCAGTAAATGAACTGTTGTAAGTCGAGGACTACCTGTACTCAATTTGCCTGTACAGTGTATATTACAAATGGTAATAGGCAAAAACAAATGAACATATTGTAGCAGAAGAAGCTCAAATACTTGTTGGAGTTTCCTTATAGGAGGGGTATCAGACTCACATTGTCACGGCAGCGTCACATGACGTAGCGGGACTTTTTTTCACTTCGCTAAACTGGACGTGAGCATGGCCAGGGTGTGACTTATCTGGCCTTTAGGCCGGGAGTTTGACAGTTCTGCCTTATAGGTTTAGTTTGAAAAGAAATCAACTATATATAATGAAACTAACTCTCAAGGAGTTGGACACAGGAAGCCTATGATTTTAATCAGATACTTGAACTCATAGTATCCTGAAATAAACTGAAATTGACAAGACTTGTTTTCATATAGCACTATCCCAGTGAGTTTCCTGATCAAAATGAGAATTACATGAAAAGCCTTACTTACCTATGAGGCTTTCTATGATGCAATTTTAGTAAAACAGTTTTATTATTCCATTCAGTTGATCCAAATTTGACTTTTGATGTAGGATGTTTTGTAATGCTTATATATGCATACAGCTGGCTCATAATGAGATTAATTGCTGGGAGGCAGTGATGCTTACAATTTCTCTAGTGAAGGAAGCATCAGAATAAACCTTTCCTTGGAAACAAAGCTTAAGGCACTGTCACAAAGGAAAATGGAAATACTTCCTTTCAATGTTTGAAGGCCAGTCATGTAAAGTATTATAAATCAGTAGTAAAAGGCCATTTAATACACAATCCTATTCTTTTTTGAACCAGAAGAAAACCCAAATGTACTCAGCTGGGTTTACTTCAAATAAATTTACCAAAGCATTCTATTGAAATATCCAAGATGTACCAAAACAAAAAACAAAAAACCCCACATTGGAAATGAACCAGGATGTAGTCAGTGCCTTCCCTTTATCCTGTGTGCTGAAGAGAAAGAAAACAGCCCAAACATTTAAAAAAAAGTCGAAGAAAAACAAATATAACTTCATACAAATCAACCAGGAATCTACAAGAGTTGTGGACAGGAAATAGTTTGAGTTCAAGTTTTGGAACTACTATAGAAAAAAATGAGCACCTCAGAATACGTTCCTCAAGTACCTGCTCCTGTCCTCACTTCTCTGACGCTCTTCTTTTTACTCTCAGCAATACTATAAATTTGCCAAGCAGCTGAAATCTGCCTGTATTGCCTCAAGACCAACCGGGTTCTTTTCTAACTCGAGAATTTTGTCTTTCTTGTAAAGGAAATGCATGCCGCCTGAGAAATCCGGGAACTAAATGTACGCCCAAGTTAGACTGGAGTGAAGCAATCTACAGCTGTAAAAAAAAGCACCTGGGGCTCAGGAATAGAAATCAGATGACCCAATGGTCCAATGCTCAGGAAGGACCAGGGTGAGATCCAAATAGCTGTTACCCGTATTCTAAAAGGAGCATAAAGATTTAGATAGCATCTCTTGCCCATGCCTCTTTGTGAAGGGCGCCTTCTTCCAATGTGTTGCCTTCCAGATGGGTAGGATTAAGCTTCCCACATTTCAGGAAAAGCAACAGGTTTGCAAAGAATCTAGTTTGGTGCAAAGCGACCCGCCAAGAAAGGATCTCCTACCTCAGCCTTTCTTTTTCGGCTTTTTTGAGTTGCGAGTCCCGCTCCAACACCTTGAGGATCTGCCGGGCTTCCTCGCCATTTAAGAAACTCAGATCTATTCCGCGGGATGACCGACTCATTCTGGATTTGGCGCTCTGGAGATCAGCCGGACTGTTCACCTTTGACTCTCGCGCTGCGTCACCGGCATCGCCCGGCGCGCCTTGCCCGGAAAGCGCAACTTCGGATCCGACAAGTGAAATAAGGAGACTGCGGGACGATCAGAGTTCGCTCGTCGCGAATCGGGATAGGGAGAACTAAAGCCGGTAGTTAACGCGCTCAGCACCTACCTGCCCGAGAGAGACACCTGAGCGATTGACAGCTCGCTTGACTAATCCCAACGATTGCCGCTTGAACCCGAAAGTCGGAACGCGCCAATCGCTGACTCAAGGAGGGGCGGGATCTCCCTTTCTCAAGGTGTCTCTGGGTCGCCGCGTTTCTCCTTCTCAAATATTGGCTTTTAAAAGGCCTCGGGACAGCAATGTTTGCTTTGGCTCCGGCCGAAGCATTTGTAAAAACTGTGAAAGATAAATATACTGGAAAGATAGGCCAAAGGAGTGAATATAACCTTCAGAACAGTGGCACAAGTTTTAGAGGCGCTGTTGTTTCTAACATTCAAAGAGACTTGGCCAAAAGTAAAGTAGCTATGGTAGAAACTAAGCCATAATATCCTAAATTTGTATTTGGCATATAATAAGTGAACTCGATTAGCATAATCATTCCAACCTGGGTACATCAGCTCTCAAAACATTCCAGTACAGGTAGTCCTTGATTTACAATAGTTCATCTAGTGACGGTCCAAAGTTACAACGGCACCGAAAAAGTGACTTATGACCATTTTTCACACTTATGACCATTTCAGCATTCCCTCTGGTCATGTGATCAAAATTCAGACTTTTGACAACGACTTATTTATGCCAGTTACAGTGTCCTGGGGTCATATCATATTTTGCAACCTGATGAGCAAAATCAATGGGGAAGCAAGATTCATTTAATAACCTTGTTACTAGCTTTAACATCTGCAGTGATTCACTTACTGACTGTGGCAAGAAAAGTTGTAAAATGGAGTAAAACTCATTTAACAAATGTCTCACTTAGCAACATAAATTTTGGCCTCAATTGTGATCGTAATTTGAGGACTACCTGTAATAACCATGAGGTACAGTGGGGGGAATTCTGTGAGTTGAGAACTACACATGCAATAGACAAATTAAGAAGAGCTAGTTTAATCTGTGAGAATCCAGCCATTCCTGATTTGTTAAAAAAAATTAAACTATCATTTGGCTTTAGCCCACCACTGAAGATGGATAAAGAGAAGTTCATGTAGTGATTGATGAGGCAGAGGTATACATGCAATGGTGCATCTAGAGTTGAATCTCGAAAGCAAAGTCTGGCCAAAAATGTAGCTAAAAATTAGCAAGTAATGAAGACAAAGGTCAAGTAAATTTGCATGTAAAATGGTTCTAAAAGCAGTATTTTTCAAACTTGGCTACTTTAACATGTGTGGACTTCAACTCCCAGAATCAGTTAGCATGCATGTTAACATTATGCCCCAGAAAAAGATACAGAGGGGTTTTTTTTGCCTGTTTCTTCCAAGCTGTGGCTGATTAGGGAAAAAAATCTCATATTCATGTTTTAAAGTTTATTCTACAGTTTACTCTCTTTTTTAAAAAGTTTTTTTTCAGCTTTAATAATCAGTATGGCTAGATATATTTTCTCAGTCATAAAAATTACTAGAGACTTTTACAAAACACAAGATAACTGTTCATTAAATGTAGTACTGTTTCTGTCAAATGTAATACTTTTTAAAATCACATAAAACTGACCTCAACATCTGGATGAAGAATTTGAAGGGATAATTAGCACCACACATAGTTTAATGTTACTAAAATAGTTGCTAAGATATATAATATTTATTAATGAATGACCCATCTAGTTTTATTCTTAGGCTTTCATGTTTGATATAGTGCTGTACATGGAGGGTTTTATACTCTATAGTAAAAGTTGCAAAAATGGTAATGATGCCAAAAAAAAAAAAAAAACCCTAGTTGAAATGCTAAAAAAAAAAATACGGAAAAATTGTTCGTAAGAAAAGCAAAAAAATGTGATAACCTCACAGCAATTATCCTAGAGGTGCTGAAGAACTGTAGAATCCAGTCTGTTCCTGTTTGAATTAATTGCTCTGGGAGATAACTGTGATAATTACAAGATAATGTGCAAGACAAGTTTAATTAAATCAATTAATTAAATTACAGGAAAAGTTACACTATGGAACAAATGCAAATATGTAGTACTCCTTGGTTCTATACTAAAAATAGAAAAGATAAGAAAGCCCTTGATGGAATGTCCAAATCCCTCCCTAACAACTACTGCCCTGTTTTAGCTGCTTTAAAGTTTTTTTATAAATGTCAATAAATTGAAAGTTGATAATTCAAATAAAGTTTAACAATAAACTTTATATGCCCCCCAACTTCCAGAGACTCTGGGCAGTTTCAGTCCCTTGCTTTAGCATTTGTATTATTTAACCACAACAATAATACATCACTTATTCACAGATGCCTCTATAGCAGGGGTGTCAAACTCAAGGCCCCAGAGCCAGAGCCAGTGCTTAGATCTGGTGCTTAGATCCAGTGCTTAGATCTGGCCTGTGGGGCCACCCTGGAAACAATGAAGGACTGGCCCACAGTATCTCTGCCAATGAAAAGGGAATTCGGGAGCCCATTTTCACTGGCAGAATGCTCGGGCTGCCATAAGCGACCCCAACATGAGTGACGTCGAGCTAGCCATGCCCACCTGGCCACACCCACCTCAGCCCCCCAAGGTCAAACACAATCCTGATGTGGCCCTCAATGAAATCGAGTTTGATTTCACCCCTGCTCTATGGATATAAGTTTACAAATATTTTATTATATGGCATTCAGTGTGCTTATCTTGTTTGCAGTGTTAGAGAAAATTGTGCATATGTATAGGCACATTTGCTGCCATTCATGAGAATAAGTCTTTAAGGTCTCGAGTAAAATTGTGTGGAATTTTAATAGTAAGTGTATTGACTTCCTTGATCCATGTGATCCTTGCGTTGTGTGAGAGAGTTCCCATGATAAAATTAATATGAAGAATAATGTAGGAAAATAGAATCTGCACTGAAAGGCTAAGATGATAACATGGAAAAAATGAGGACAATTGTGAAAGTTGTTGACAGCAACCAAAAATCTTGAAGCATTTTTGGTCCATAAAGTGCTATTCACCTCACTGCAATTCTTATTATATCAAGATACTGTATAGCTATATGCCAATCTTAAATGGCACAAAGGTATATCTTGCTTGACACATTTCTGTAGTAAGCAGTTGCTTATGGCCCAGTCTTATAATTTACACGTGCCTTCGAGGAGCTGTAGTACTTAGCAGATGAAATCAGGACTTGCAATTGTGGAGATTAATTATGCTTTTCATCAACACTCTAGCTTTCTCATCAGAATCCAACTTGTTTTTAACCTTCCAAACTAGTCTGTTTGACTGGGAAGTTGTTTTTCCATTCCCTCTTTTAAAGTAAGCTTCAATATGTAAATAAAATAAACTGCCAGCCTTGCTAGCTGCTTTATATGGACTGAGAAGGAAGCGTGACAGTACTTTGGTCTTTACCTCAGGCCAATTTTCTGTTTCACCAGTACCATAACATGCACTATTGTAAGACATTCCGATGATGAATATTCTAACTAAGAAATTGCTGAGTTGTGAGCTAGATATAGCCAGCGCTCAAAAAAGCATCGGCTTTCTCATTATTGAAACTTAAATGTATTTTCCTCAGAGATCCATGTTTTTTTTAAGTTCTACAACCTCAGAATGACATTGGCACTTGTCAAACTAAAAACAGTTCCATTGTTTCAATATAAAGTTGCCTTGACTAGATAGAGCAAGAGGAAAGCAGTTATTAAAGAAAATGATGTATTGTTGAAGGGAGGTTAGAACAATTTTCTTCATTTCTGTTTTAAAAATGAAAGCTAACTGGGCTAGTTAGAGCAGGGCTGTTATGAGATGGTAAGGATGGGTGTGGAAAGGGTGAAGAACCATGCATATTATTTTGTGTTCTGTCAGTGGAAAATAAGATACACATTGTAGGAAGAATATGAGAGGAAGAAACTTAATCAGCACAAAAACATTAAAATAAGAAACACCAAGATTTCCCCAAACCAGAAAGAATGAGACAAAGACAGGGCAATCAAAGGGGATTACAAGATAAGGAAAACATATAGAAAACACCTAGGACTACTGACCTTGGAAAGAAAGGAAACAGATAAAGCAACACCCAAAGTCAATCATCTTACCTGACACGTAGACCAAATAAAAGAATTAATTTAGGAAAACCAATCAAGTCCAGGTCAGCACCTTTTCACCAGCCCCAGGCTACTTCCAAATAAAGCAAAGACCCCAAACACCAACCTTTTAAGGTAGCAAACACCCGAAACTATTGCAACACAAAGACAAAAGGGAAAAAGGGTATAAAAACACCTGGCTACTCACCATTTGTTTGCTAGCCCAGGAACTTGTACCGTTGCTGCCTCTCCGCACCGCGAGTACTTCTTCCTGAAATAAAAAAACCCACGCTTTCATCAGCTGCTTCCATCTGATTCTTGCGCCTTTCCGGCGTTTCCTCCTGGCAGGAAATTCGAACCCAGCGAGGGGATTTCTCTCAAACCCAACAACATATAACAAACAAATAGATAAAGTACAATGTTTTCTGAATTTTTTTGCTTGTTGGGTAGATTAAAGGTGTTTAATCTTTGTTTGATCTTTGCAATGCCATGATCATTTAAATCGCTGTAGGTAAAATGAATACAAAACTGATCTATACAATACCATAAAACTAAATTAGAATAAATTGTCAATTGAAGGTGGCACTGGCAAGCAATGTCTCACATAAACAAAATAATCTTCATTTTACAGAAAGTCAAAGATCGGAGATTATGTGACCACTATGGGACCACTATGGAGAAAGTCTCCATTTAGGTCCATGTCTTTCTCATTTCAAGAAACTTGGACTATAAACGTTTCTATCAGGGAAGATGGCACAGGATGGTCAGAATCCATTTGATGGAGTGTTTCTTAAAGTAATCCAAAGCTGTGTCATATAAATGCATACTTTCAATTGGTCTCAAAAGTATTGATACCCAGGGCAAACAATGGCAGAATCAGCATTATGCAGCAAAAGTTCACATCTAGTCATTATGTTTTGGATCAATTGTAGCTTCTCAATGGTTTATAATCAAACAAACAAACAAAAAAAAGGGATTCATACAGATTTTCTTCAGTGTATGTGTTTTTAATGGTAAAAATGTGTGGTTTGCAGAATCTTGAGAAATTCTGCAGGTCTCCTTTATTTTGAGTTTATTAATGCAGTCTTTTTGAATGTTTGCATGACGGACTAAGTCTATTAGATAAGCTACTTTCTAAAGATATAAGTCTTTCTTCCTTAGTTTCAGGAGCATATCCTACATCTGAAGACTGGGCAGAAATTGTCAAACACAGCTGGTTTTAAAAAAAAGCCTCTTCAAGAGAGATTATAGCTCTGCTTCCTTCAGGGTTGATGGCACCTCACCCTGTCTCAAACAGGCTTTAATCTCTGCCCAAATCCAGTCCAACATGTCCTTCCCATTGCCTGAAGAAGTCAGGCTAGGCAAGAATCCAGCCATAAATGACAATGTTCCTGCTACGTAGTTCCTATTCATTCCCTCAAATTCCACACAAAGCAGAGGTGGTATTCAGCAGGTTTGACAAGTTCTGGAGAACTGGTAGCGAAAATTTTGAGTAGTTCGGAAAACCGGAAAATACCACCTCTGCCTCCCGGTTCCCAGCTGATCGGCTGGGTCTTCTTTTGTTGCTCTGCACAGGAGAATGGAGCTGGAAAGCAGGTTAGCGGGGTGAGGAGGGAATGGGATTTTGCAATATCCTTCCCCTGAAGTCGGGTGGGAATGGAGATTTTGCAGTATCTTTCCCCTGCCACACCTAACAAGCCACACCCACCAAGCCACACCACGCTCACCAAGCCACGCCCACAGAACCAGTAGTAAAAAAAATTTGAATCCCACCACTGACACAAAGAATCTCAAATAAAACTGCAAGACAGCACCTTGTTAAACTCTTCCAACTGGCATTCGGCACTAAATGAAGCATCAGCAAAGGGTCTCACAAACCATATCCCAGCAATCTGCCTATCCTTCAGTCAGTGCAATTAAGTGAGATTCCACCAATCTGTTAGAAACATAGAGGGATACACCTTTCACTGCTGCTACCACTACAGAACAGGTGCAAATATGAGCATATACCATTGTTTTATCATATTCCTATTCATAAAATTATAAAATAATTAAAGGTTAAGGATGATGCTCAAATTGGAATCACTATCCCTAAAAAGATACAGGTAAAAATATTAAGCAGGTTAATTTTAAATTTAAATGGATTATTGTGGATCTTATTTGAAGACTGCTGTGGTTTGTAATGCCTGGAAAAAATGTTGGCATGTATTCTGCACTACACAAAAAAACTCCTAATAAAGAGGTTATCACATGTTAGCTGGGACCACATTCCTTTCTTTACACTCATTAAGGATGAGTCAAGGAGAGAAGGAGCCAACAAAGCTGCTTTTTTGTTATTTAAGTGGAGACCAATCTTACTCCAGGCAAAGATGGTGATCTTTCTGCTTATTCAAGGCAGGCAATGGCACAGAAAAAATAAGTCAAAGCACATATATCATCTTGTGACAATACTTTATGTCAGGAAATTAGCATGTACAAATTACAGAACACCTGAAGGTGCTGTGATAAGGCATTGTATTATTGTACATAATTTATAAGCTGCCAAATCCCAAATAACTATTGTTATGTTCCACGGCTTTGCCTTTGGTCTTCCTATCCTCAATATGGAAAAAATAAATAAAAGACAATTTTGAAAGAAACACGGTTTGTGAGGGAACACCCCTTCCTATTAAAGTAAATAAAATACAGGCTGAATAGTCAAGACCTTGTTGATGATCCAAATTCTGACAAGGATCTTGGAGTACTCATCTCTAATGATCTAAGTGCTAGAGCCCACTGTAACTACATAGCCAAAAAGCTGTTAAGAGTTGTTAACCTAATCTTACGTAGCTTTTTCTCTGGTAATATTACACCACTAACTAGAGCATACAAAACATTTGCTAGACTAATACTCGAATACAGCTCATCAGTCTGGAACCCACATTATGTATCTGACATTAACACAGTTGAGAAAGTCCAGAAATATTTCACAGGAAGAGTTCTTCACTCCTCTACTCGTTGCAGAATACCTTATGCCACCAGACTCGAAATTCTAGACCTAGAAAACCTAGAACTACGCCGCCTTCGGTCCGATCAAAGTATAGTATATAAAATCATACATTGCAATGTCCTACCTGTCAATGAATACTTCAGCTTCAACCATAACAACACAAGAGCAAACAATAGATACAAACTCAAGGTTAATCGCACCAAACTTGATTGCAGGAAATACGACTTCAGCAACAGAGTGGTCAATGTCTGGAATACTCTACCTGACTCTGGTTTCTTCCCCAAACCCCAAAAACTTTAACCTTAGACTTTTTACTATTGACCTTACCTCTTTCCTAAGAGGCCTGTAGGGGACGTGCATAAGCGCACCAACGAGCCTACCGTCCCTGTCCTATTGTTTCTTTTTTTTTCTTTTCTTATATGTATCCATGTATTCATAACTATATTTTTACTTATACCTATTATCTTGTAAGCAATTAAAAAAAAATAAATAAAAAAGTCAACAGGAATAGGTTATTACTAGTGTTTATTTTTTGTTAGCACCCTTTCCATCCAGGTTCTAATGGTCATCAGAAAGAGAAATCAATATAATTTCCATCTCACAACATTAATGGAAAGAGGTCAAGATAATCTGCTTTATCTAGGAATCTATATTTACTATACTGTCTAAAATCTTCTCTAAAAACAAACATTGGATATTTGGACACAGGTTTGTTAGATCAATAGAAAGCATTTTAAGGAGTGGTTGCACCACCTCTTTCTTTAAGGTAGCTAATATAAAATGTAGATTACCCCTTGAAACAACCAGATGCACACTAACTGCCCTAAGGGGATAGAAGGAATATTAATTTTGACCACACTTACTTCTGATATTTGAAAGCAATCAAAAAGTGTGTGCAGGGGTGGGTTTCTATCGGTTCTGTCCATCTCCACTTCTGTAGAACCTGTAGCTCTGAAGAGCAGCAGACATAGAACTGGTTCTATGTCTGCTGATGTTTTTGCCCATCCGCCCACCTGGGCTCTTACCTGATCTTTATTTCCTGATTTTTCAACTTCAGCTGCCAAACGAGGCACAGCTGCAGTTAAAAAAGCAGGAAAAGAGGACTGTTTCAAAGGCTGCTTCTCTGCACACAGTGTGCTGGTGACGATTTACAGGCACTGCTCGCAGCCTGCAGGAAACCACATCATAAATTACTGAACCTCATAAATGCCGAACCGGTAGTTAATTGTGTCGTATCCCACCCCTGAGTGTGTGTATATAATTTCTCCACTTAATAAGTGCTATCAAGGGTTAGCTGTTTATTTTAGAATTTGTCTTTCCTATCCATAAAATCTTGACACATCTTGCTTGAAAAAGAGAGCTGAAATTTTTAGAAACTTTGTGATTGAATGAAATGGATTTATTTTCTCTCTTTAAAACTGTACATCCTTTCCTTTTCCTATATCGCACTTCCAACACTACAGGTTATTTACCTTCCATTGTACACCCTAGTTTTTCTAAGTGTCTCAGTATGTCATAATTAGGGAGACACACCTGCTCAATGCATCATAATTGCATCATATGGCTAAAATGAAACATAGTGAAAATCAAAAAGCACAATATGCTGGGTGGAATTCATGCAAAAAATACTGTTAGTCCATATGTTTATCTGGAAATCACGGTGTAATCCTGTTTGTGTCTACTCAAACTTGTCCTTTTGGATAAAGTCCAGTGGAATAGAATATTGGAGCATTTTCATTCCAGGAGTGTGTGTGTCAAGATGGTTGATGTACATAAAAAGGAAGAGTTTTGATTGTGTGGTTGCAGGAGTTATTCTAACTTATGATCACAGACACAGACCCAAATATCTCATGTCTGAAATTTGACAGCATGGTTTTATGTTGTTGTTGTTTTGTTAAAAATAAGAAATTTCAACCAATGCACTCATCAGATAAACATAGTTAGTCCTTGACTTACAACCACAATTGAGCCCAAAATTTTTGTTGCTAAGTGAAACATTTGTTAAGTGAATTTTGTCCCATTTTATGAACGTTCATGCCACAGTTAAGTGAATCACTGCAGCTGTTACAGGGTTGGAATGCTACTGGTTTGGCCCGGTTCTATAGAACTGGTAGCTCTGAGAAACAGCAGACACCGAACTGATTCAGTGCAATGACTTTTTGGTCATTTGTTTGGCCCTTCCGCCCACTGGGGCTTTTGGCTGTTCTTTATTTCCTGCTTTTTCAGCCTCAGCTGCTTTGTCCTGGCGGCACAGCTGATGTCTTTTAGCAAATGTAGTACACATACACGCAGCGCAAAATGCAACTCTCTCCGAACCGGTAGTAACACCAGTTGAATCCCACCCCTGAGCTGTTAAGTTTAGTAACACGGTTGTTAAGTGATCCTGTCTTCCCCATTGACTTTGCTTGTAAAGTCACAAAAGGTATCCCTTGATTCTGGAACACTGCAATCATCACAAATATGAACTAGTTGCCAACCATCTGAATTTTGATCAAGCATCTATAGGGATACTGCAATGGTTGTAAGTGTGAAAAACGTTCATAAGTCACTTTTTTCAGTGCCGTCGTAACATTGAATGGTCACTAAACAAACCACTGTAAGTTGAGGACTACCTGTACCTTCATGCTGCTGCCATATTCCCTGCAGCCACTGAAGAAAGAAGATGCATTTTTAAAAAATGTGGCCAGAAAAAATTGACAATCTATGTTTTAAGAGTTTGCAGTTAAACCAGCCAAAATAAAACAGCAGTTTTGCCCTAGTCTCATTATATGCCCATTTCTCCATTTTTCTCTCAGGCTAGTGTTGGGAAGTATTCCATTACTTGTTGGATTCCTAACTCTGCCCTGGGTGTGGCGTAACCACACCTATCACTGCATGCCATGCTTCCAGGACTCAGTTCTTCCTTTTTATTCATCATTCTCTAATTTGAGATAGACACAAATGTTTCCTCGAAACAACATTCACTGCTTTGTTGCCTTTAGCTTGGGAATTAAATATGCCTTACTTTGCAATGTTTTTTTTTTCTTTTATTCACAGCTGAACCATATGCCAGATGGACTATTGCTAAATGTATATTATCCTGTTACATATGTAAAAACAAATGCTTCCATATTTATCTAGAACTTACATTCTTTTCATTACTAACTTTAGAAAAGTCTCCCTCAAATTCAGCTTGATTCATGATGACTACTGTACATTGACATGTCCAAGTTATTTTCCTGGCAACATCACCATTTCCATGTTCATCATCATGTTACGTGATGTTTTCAATACTGTTTTATTATGTTGTTGTAAACCGCCCATAGTTAGGTGAGATAGGCGGGTGCAGAAATTTAATAAACAAATAAAATAACCTTGTGGGGAGTTTTTTTTTTTTTACTTTATAGTCTCTGGTCTATCAGTCTAGGATTTCTTCTTGTGTTCTCCTTAGGAATGAAGGCAAATATATGTGTGCCAGGACAGTGTTGCAGATAACTGGGACCAGAGGTTTAATTTTCTGAGCTTTCAGACTTGTTCTGAAGCCCATCCTCAGGAAACTACTCTCTATCGTAATGCACATTCTGTTCTGTCCTCACTACACGTTAGTCTGTGTGCAGCTCAACATGCAGCTAAACCCACCTATCCTCCAAATAAAACAGACCGTATGCGTAGATCTGAATGCTTTATTAAAAGAACAGGATATGGTGAAACTGGGAAAAATAGGGATACGTACAATGAGAACCAAATACAAGTAGACAATATTAAGTTACTGCTGAACATAATAATTAATAAATACAAGCAATTTAAATCTCCCCGGCGATGCTCTGTGAGTGGGATGTGGATTTGTCCTTGGATGACCACGTGCCACAGATTAAGATGGATCCTTCTTTGTGCTTCTGCCTTCTCCAAATGTTGAAGGAAATGGAGTTTGGCTTCCCAGCAGCCACTTGTTTTGAGAGTGCGGGCTGATAGGTAATGAGATGGGCAGCTTCAAACAATATACTTAGTATTTGTCCCTCCAGCCACTAGATAGAGCTAGAGAGCAGCAACAACACTATATAAAAGTTATATGCTGGAGCATAACACATTCCCCTCCAGCATAATTCCAAAAGCTCAGAAGACTAAACTTCTGGTTCTGGTGACTGACCCAGATTGAATCTTGTTCTCCTTAGTTTTTCAGGATCAGCCAAAATTGACTAGTTGCTGTCATCTGGGAATTGTTATAATTCTGGATATAAACTGAGGGCCCCTTATGTTATCTCCTCATAAAAAACAGTGTCTTATTTTTCTCTGGCTTTATTAAAGATATTAACACAATCCTTTTATGTATGAAACCTCAACATTTTGCAACTGCCCTCCTCAAAACAAGCTCCTTTCTCAAAGTTACCACTAACCTAAACAATGAGAGTCAGTTATACCTTAAGTTACCTAGTGTTTATATGTTTTCATCCTACTTTCTAACCTAATGGCTACATTAATCTCATTGATCCTCATTGTAGGTTGACCAGAACTGAAGTTAAAAAGTAAAGGTTAACAGCTGAGACTGATACATGTAAATTGCTATTACAACCAGGGTTGCCACTTCTAAAAATCGGCCACAGTTCCGCAGGACAATACATGTTTTGTTTCTAGACTGAATCTTAGCAACTTGGAGCTCTCAAATTCTTTTGCCACTTGAAGTCCTTTTCAATTACATTTTTAATGGTTCAGCAACACAACTGCCATAAATAATATTGATGTTTGCAACTACTTTGAAAGAGAAAATCCATTGAAAATTTAAAAAGAAGTTTATTTATTTATTTATTCAAACACTTATATACCGCCCTTCTCCCGAAGGACTCAGGGCGGTGCACAGCCGATTCTACCCCAATACACAATACAAAAATTAAAATGAATTAAATAATTTTGGGCTGTTATAATTAAAAGTCCACCCTCCCCCATAACTAATTAAAAACCCCAAATAATTAAAACCCAATTTAAAACAGGAGACAGTTAAAATCTTGTATCAGCCCAGGCCAGCCTGCTCGAAGAGCCAGGTTTTTAACACACGTCTGAAGGCTCTCAGGTCCGTGCTGGTGCGTATCTCTGGGGGCAGACTATTCCAGAGGGCAGGGCCCCCCACAGAGAAGGCCCTATTCCTGGGAGCTGCCAGACGACACATAGAAGCCGATGGCACCCGGAGAAGGCCCTCCCTGTGGGAACGCACAGGTCTGTTGGAGATCACCGGCAGAATGCGGTCCTGCAGATAGCCTGGCCCAATGCCATGGATCGCTTTAAAGGTCAAAACTAGAACCTTAAAGCGAACCCGGAAAGCCACCGGCAACCAATGCAGCTTGCGCAGGAGAGGCGCCCCCATAATCACCCGCGCGGCCACATTTTGCACCAGTTGGAGTCTCCGGGTGCTCCCCGCAGGGAGCCCCATGTAGAAAGCGTTACAGTAATCCAGGCGAGAGGTAACAAGGGCGTGAGTGACCGTGCATAAGGCGTCCCGAACTAGGAAGGGCCGCAACTGGTAGATCAGGCGAACCTGATAAAAACCCCACCTGGAGACGGCCGCAATATGGTCTTCTAGAGACAGCCGTGCATCCAGGAGGACACCCAAATTGCGAGCCCTCCCTGTAGGGGGTAGAATCTCTCCCCCAATAGCCAGCGAAGGCATCAGCTGGCTATATCGGGCCGCCGGAAACCACAGCCACTCAGTTTTGGATGGGTTGAGTCGGAGCCTGTTCCCGCCCATCCAATTCCGCACGGCCTCCAGGCACCGGGACATAGCCTCCACAGCATCGTTGGGGTGGGCCGGGGTGGAGATGTAAACTGGGTGTCATCTGCATACAGATGGCACCGCACCCCAAGACCACGGATGATCTCGCCCAGCGGCTTCACATAAATGTTGAACAAGAGAGGGGAGAGGACCGATCCCTGAGGCACCCCACAAATAAAGGGGCCTAGAGGTGGACCTCTCCCCCCCCCGCCAACACAAATTGCGAGCGGTTGGAGAGGAAGGAGGAGAACCATCGCAAGACAGTTCCCCCAATCCCCAACCCCTCCAACCGCCGCAATAAGATACTATGGTCGATAGTATCAAAAGCCGCCGAGAGGTCTAATAGGACCAGGACAGAGGAAAACCCCGTCACGGGCCCTCCTTTGTACCCAACCTTTGCCCCAAAAGTCCTAACCTTGGTGAAAGGCAACCCCAAACAGTTGGCATCATTGCCCTTTCACTGTACCTTGGCTAGGGAATTCTGGGAGTTGAAGTGCACACATTTTAAATTTGCTAAATTTATGTATATAGAGAGTAAGGAAGAAAGACTTGATGCAGATATGTAAGCTCCATTGGCTAAACCAGTGTTCCTCAACCTCAGCAACCTTACAATATGTGGATTTCAACTCCTAGAATCTTAAAATTGCTGAGGTCGAAAAACTCAAAAGGGACTAAAACATTTGTTAGAGTAGCCAAGTAACATATGGCAGTGGCTCAGATATCTTCCTAATTCATTGAACTATAAGAAGGAATATAGCACAATTAGATTTGCAAGATTCTGATATTATAGCCTATTAAAATATAGTTACAGATACCTGTGGAATTGATTTCATGGTGTGGTCTACATGATAGTCACCCATTGGGAATTCAGCCGAAACTGACTCCTAAAGCCAAGAAATGACTTTTTTCCAAAACAGGTTATGACATAATTCCTCTTGTTACTGATACCAATTACTGTTTTATTCCAAATTTATACTATGCTTTGTTATTAGCATGTAACAAATAAAGTTGGAAATGCCTGTAGCCACTTTTATATTATTTCTTTCCATATTTCATTTTGGTTGTGAACAATAAAGAGCTAAAGGTTACCTAGAGCTAAACTCAGAATAACATGGGCACATCCATTAAGTTTTCTTGGTAATAATATGGACGTGGTTTGACATGAATGTGATGATTTTTTTTTATTTCTCCATTCTATTTCTGGTGGCCTCCCATTCAAATGTTATCCAGGTCCAGCCCTTAACTTTTGTAGTTTGTAGAAGATAGCCGTGGTTCAAATTATACATAGGTAGTCTTCAACTTAGAACCACAATTGGGACCAGAATATTCATTGCTAAGCAAGACATTTGTTAAATGAGTTATGCCTGTCTTTACTGCCATTGTTAAGCAAATCCGTCCAGTTGTTAAGTGAATCACAGTCATTAAGTTTTCTGTCTGGATTTATAGCTGTGCAGATGCAGATAGATAAACTCAACAAGACGTCCATAACAAAGTACATTTATTAGTTCATCAGGTATTCTCATAACTCACATTTGTGACAAAGTTCTTCTTCAATGATCAATCCTTTGTATATCTGCCTTGTAGGAAAAAGATGGTTATCTTCTAACCCATCTCATAGCGATAGAAAGCAGCTGCCATGAGTTCGTGAGTTCAGGCAAGAATGAGCAAAATTCCCCCAACCCATGGAGGGTTAAATTAGTGACCAATCGGGATTACAGATGTGGCCACGTGCCATGAATTACATTTCCCAGGATACCTTTAACTCAGTGATGGGATTCAATTTTTTTTACTACTGGTTCTGTGGGCGTGGCTTTGTGGGTGTGGCAGGGGAAGGATACTGTAAAATCTCCAGTCAGAGGTGGTATTTGCTGGTTCTCTGAACTACTTGAAATTTCCACTACCGGTTCTCCAGAATTGGTCAGAACCTGCTGAATACCACCTCTGCTTTAATTACATTTACCATGATGCATTCCCTTAAGGGGACAGCTCATAATTCCTAAGTAATTATCCAATTCCCATAGACTGGCTGGGACAGCACATTAAGTGAATCCAGCTTTTTGCATTGACTTTGCTTATGTTGTTTTAAGCTCTGAGCTTGGCGATTTGGTTGCAAATGTTTCATCCCCATTCGAGGAGACATCTTCAATGTACTTTGGATTATGCCTGTCTGGGGGAGCACTGGCCTTTAAATACTTTTCTGAGTCCTATGATTTCAGGTTGCTATATCATAGTCCTTTAAGTACCTCTTAAGTACTAGCCTATCTCATTGTATACATGTTGTACTCTGACAATAAAGTTAATAATAATAATTATGGCTTTGCTTGTTGAAAGTTGCCTGGGAAGGTTGCGTGACCCCAGAACACTACAACCATCATAAATACATGCCGATTACTAAGCCTCAATGGGGATACTACAATTGTCCTATAAGTGTGAGGTTCAGTGCTGTTATAACTTCAAATGATTCCTGAACAAATAATTGTTTAAGGATTATCTGTATTTTATATTCCCTCTATAATGAAGCATAAAATAGTGTACCAATGCAGTGCTTCCTAAACCTGGGTAAATTATCCAAATTTGGGTAAAAAAATTCTTCGAATAATCACACACAAACCCATTTCTGTCAGAACAGGGACTTTTAAAGTACTTTTAAAGTATTTTATCTACGTTGATAAAAAGGACTTTTTGATAAAAAAAAGTTTCAGTTGGGCAATGAAGCAAAGTCTCGCAGACATTGAACAAGCAAGACAGTATGTACAATAGGCAGATGCAACACAAGAAGGAGCACAATAATCCGATCCTATATGGCTCTGGTGCACGATATCAGATGCAACACAATCCAGTAGTAAGAACCTGAAACAAACATTATTCTTGATAATATAAAAAAGGCAAGGCGCGAAGCCAACGGGACAGCCTCCAGCAGGGATCCCGTCAGCTGAACGTTCATCTTCCAGCTCACAGCAGGAACTGAGAGGGATTCCCCCCGCTTCCTCCAAGAGGGAGGAGCTTTGCCCGTGATGTCATCTCTATGCGCCGGATTCCTTTGGTGTCGCTTTCTTTCCTTTGGCAGCGTGTTCCGATCCTCAATCTCACCGAGAAGGGGATGGAAGAGAACCGAAGCGTTGCGTCGGGATCGGGCGCCGACCCGGTGCGCAGCTTCGAACGCTGGAAGAAGAGGTACGCCAAACGCAAAGACAAGCAGCGGCAACAGCGCAAGCAAAAGAAACCGGAGTGGCAAGTGGAGAGGGAGTCGATCGCCGCCTTGGAAAGGCGCTACTCGGAGGTGAGAAGATGCGGGGTAGTACCTCTCTCGGGGCCGCTTGTCCCAACCGCAAAATCAGGATCCTGTTGGAAGAAATATCCTTCTGTGTTCGGTTCCAAGTGGGTAAAAAGATATTGCTTGGAAAGAAGGTTTATTGATGAACAGGATGGGTTCCTGGGCAGAAAAAAGGAAGAGATGCTGAGAGTGCCTGGGTTTTATGCCCCCTCTGGGCTTTGAATTTCCCGGGGGACAGGAACAGTATCCTGATAGGTTGCTATCAGAAATCATAGCTAGCTTTGTAGGTTGTCTGTTAAGTTTGGTTGAAACTTGATGGGTGGTGCAATGAAGGGCAGTTAAATGGCTCTAAGAAGGTAGATCTTTGTTATGTAGAATAGACTGGCCCAGGCCTTAATGGTCCATTAACAAAGGTGGGGAGTGGGGCTGAGTTTCTGCCTCTCTGAGTTTTCTTTTAGGGAAAATGTTCATTTTCTTTTAGGGAAAATGTTCTGCCTTTTTAGTATATCCTAAAATATTTCATTTTTCTAGGAGTGGGTGGGTTTTAACTCCCAACAATCTGCTTTGTCCTACTGCCTGTGCCTGATTGGCAGAGATTGCCTTGTCCTTGGATTGCTTTTGTCTCCCAGTTCCATTTTAGAACTAAAGGATTCAATAATTTTTTTAAAAAAGGGTGTCCTAGAGTAGAGGTCTCCAAACTTGGCAACTTTATGACTTGTGGACTTCAACTCCCAGAATTCCTCAGCCAGCGCATGCGCTGGCTGAGGAATTCTGGGAGTTGAAGTCCACAAGTCATAAAGTTTATTTATTTATTTGATTTGTCAATCGCTTACAAGGTAATAAGTATAAGGATAAGCATAGTTATGAATACATGAAATGAATACATATAAGAAAAATAAAAGAAACAATAGGACAGGGACGGTAGGCACGTTGGTGCACTTATGCACGACCCCTACAAACCTCTTAGGAAAGAGGTGAGGTCAATAGTAGAAAGTCTAAGGTTAAAGTTTTTGGGGTTTGGGGAAGAAACCACAGAGTCAGGTAGAGTATTCCAGACATTGACCACTCTGTTGCTGAAGTGGTATTTCCTGCAATCAGTTTGGTGCTGTTTACCTTGAGTTTGTATCTATTGTGTGCTCTTGTGTTGTTATGGTTGGAACTGAAGTATTCATTGACCGGTAGGACATTGCAATGTATGATTTTATATACTACTTAGAGCATACATGGCGTGCCTCTCTCTTATATCTCTCTTACATATTACTATGTGTCGGTAATTTATATATTCCAGGTTGGGAAAAAGCTTAACGATTGTGTGAGAGAACCACATCACTATTGTTTGTGGAGTGAATAAGGAGGAGAGAATTCACAACTATCCACCCACATAAGGGATTCAAGTCTAATAAACTTTGCAGGTTGTGGTTGTGGGGGGAAAAAAACAGAAGTAAGGATCACTATGCAGGTAGTTCTTAATGTAAGACCCCAATTGAGCCCAAAATTTATGATGTTAAGTGAGTTTTGCCCCATTTTATGATTTTTCTTTCTAATTTGTTCATGAATCACTGCAGTTATTAAATTAATAACACGGTTGTTAAATGAAACTGGCTTCCCCATTGACTTTGCCTGTTAGAGGTTTGCAAAAGGTGATGCCATGACTCCAGGTTGCAAAGAATTGGAATGACTTAGTGATTGAACAACAACAGAGTTTATTGAACATACATATCACCATTAGCTGAGATTACTAGAGGCATTTAGCCATAAGGTGTGATTAATAATGAATTGTGTTGGTTGGATTCATCCAATATACTAAAGCTCAAGGAAGCATGTCAGGCTTCTTTTTCTGCCCAGATTTTTCTCTGCCTCTTATGTTTGCGTGATAGGAAGTAAGAGGTTGCTGGATCTTGTGCTAGATGTCTCTCACTGGAAATATTTTTCATCACTTATTAAATATTTTCCCACTCAGATTTTGGGAGTCATATCTATTAAACTATTGTTTAATGGATTATATGTCATCAATTTGTTTTTGATTCCTAGCGACCAATAAATTTTTCTTCATGGTGATCTGTCCCGAACCTAGTTTTTCAGGTCTTCCAATGGTGCACTCATCACCATGGTAACTGAATCCAACTGAGTAACTGCTTTTGGTTGTCCTCTTCTTCTCTTTCCTTCCAGCATTAGATTTTTCTCCAGAGAACTAGGCCTTCAAATAATGCTTCTGAAGTAGGTTAAATTGTGCCTGGTCATTTGTGCCTTGAGTAAGAAGTATAAGTTGACTTGTTTAATGATCCATTTGTTTATTTTCTTGGCTCGTCATGGTATTCTCAGGAGTTTTCTCTTGTTTCCTTTAAAACTCAACTACCCCAAGTTGGTGTGGAACTGAAAAAGAAATCTCCTGGTGTCTGAATTTGGGAAAATTACACTAACAGTATGAACCACAAGTACTTCAGGAAAAATGGAAAAAGTATTTGTGTGTGTGTTTGTGTTTCAAGTCTTTATATTGGATACAGAAAGAAGTGATACATTCAGTATATGTAATATGTCAGAAAGCAATAATAAAAATATTGCTGAGATATGAGAAAAGACAGACATCCTTATTGCATCTTCTCCTTTCCCATCTGACTTGTTTCTTGATCACTTGCAAAACTCAAAGACTCCAAAACATGGCCTTATTATTTAATTTATGAAACGGCCAATTTTTGCAAGGAAAAAAAAAGAAATAGCTTTTCCAAAAGGAAGATATTGTTTCCTGAACTTCAAAAGGAGACATGGATGCCATGCTAAACTATTGATATCACCTTTACTTAAAAGGTAATAATAAAGCCTAAAATTCCAGATAACTTTTAACACTTGCCAAAAGCATCACTACTTGAATCCTATGGACAAGGGGAACATGACTTCATATTTGTTTAATGTTAATAAATTATTTTTTTCTTCAGACCCTCTCTTTGAAGGTGAAACTTATTTTAAGCACCTTCAAAATTTTATCTGTATCTAACTGGCATTTTGAGGACTCTGCTATGTACCAGTGATGAAAATTTGAGTCAGCAGGAAAATGCTTTAAGCTGATAAGCCTATAACAATGAATCTTAATTTATATATTATTAATCTGAAGTGGAAATGTTTAGGTAAATATGCTGTGAGGGTATATATTTGTTTTTATTACAGATTCCAAGTACAGCCCACCTATAATCAGTTTTTGTCTCTGCAGTTAGGCAAGCAAGTATCGGACATTAGATTCTTATTTGGGAAAAATAGGTTGAACTATGTGGAGATGGCATTGCTTTCTTGTTCATAAGTATAATCATGCTCTTGTATCTCATTTTGGAGAGCTGCACATTGACTAAAGTGAGTGGGTTGCACCTAATGGGAAAAGAAGGGCTTTAGAACTGGGAGAATAATTACAGGGGCTGTCAGAAGTTCAACTTAAGATTTTCCAGCGTTACGCTACAGCAACAGCGACCAACATTTTTTCTGTTCTGAGGCTATTCCCTCAGAGCTTCTCTGTTGGCGCTGATGCTAAGCAGTGGCTCGGGATGTCCATTCTCCTCTTTCTTACCCACCTTGTTCCCCTTTCTGTAAATATCTGTAAATCAACATGCTGCTGAGTGCTCTTGCCAGAGGGACCCAGCTGGTCCTTGGCATGGAAACTTTGAAATGAGTCCAAGAGTCGCATACGCCTTGAGGACAAGTTGCCCACCTCTTTTCAATAGAGTTAGGCAAGGCTGTTTTTCATTCAGTTGTTCTTGTCCAGCTAAGGAAGCAAAATCGGTCCAAAAATAAGGATCAGTGGGTGTGTTGGCCAGTTTTCACACTGCTTTTTGAATATGCTCCAGTTGTCTTTGGCCATCAATTCTTGTATCTCTTTCCAAGCCATGTGGAAGGTCAGCGATTTTCTACCTCTGCTTTTCTCTTTTTTTCTTTTTCTTGCTGCTGGTCTGACCAGATCAATAAGGGAGACTATTTGTAGCTCAGAGTTGAAGTGAGGGGTCCTTGGTGTTTTCTATGCTTTATTGTTTTCCTGCAGATGTTTCATTACCCAAACTAGGTAACATCATCAGTGCATCACCTTCAAGTCTTCTTTTCATCAAGGTGCTGGTGAAGCAAGGATTAACCAAATATCTCCTGAGATGCTCACTGCCTTTTAAAAAATAACATCGTTGTTGGAACATAGCCTGGTTATTTGTTTGTTAGATTTATGTTCTGCTTTTAATTCAGGAGTCCAGCGGACCTCACATAGACCTTCCTTCTACTTTCCCCTGCTGGATCTCTAGCATGGTTTTCTGATGTTTGCTTGTTCTCGGCTGCCATAGAAACGGGGGGGGGCATGGACATTTGGGTTGGGGAAGCAAGCTGGTGTATAGTAGTCCCATGAGAATTGAAAGGGAGGTTTGCATTCATGAATTATGATGCTGCTGAATTGAGTTGTTTTTACTCCATCGAGGCCAATCGTCTTGAGACTCCAGATGCAAGAAATACCTGTAGAGAAGCTTTCCCATAACATCATTCTGGACATCGATTGATTCTTAGTGCTGGACCCTGTGGGAAGCGATTTGGAGTGACTTTCAGTGTGTAACCTTTGCGTGTTTTGATTCAGATCGTACCTTGCTTTCACTTCTGTCATTTCAAACTTAGTAAAAACACCTCTTCTCTAATCCAATGGAGCTGGGAGTTTTCTTTCTTGAGTTTTGAACAAAAACAGGCCTAACAGCTCTGTAAGGTAGGCTGGACTGAAGATGGAATCATCCAGAATCATCCAGTGAGCTCCTACAGCTAAAGGTAGACTAGAATCTGAGCTTTTGCAGTGCCAGCCAGCACTTTGAATGCACTACCATGTTGAGGGAAATGTATGGCAAATAGAAATATTAAGAACTTGCTGTTTGGACTAAAAATGTGATTTAAAAAATAAATATTATGTTCCTGTTTTTTCTAGTTGCCTCAGAGTCCTAGTGGAAATAAAAGATTCCACTAATTCCTCTATTTACAGGTAGTCCTTGTGTTATGACCACAATTGAGCCCCATTTTAGGACCTTTCTTGCCATAGTTGTTAAGTGAATCACTGCAGTTGTTAAGTTAGTAACACAGTTGTTAAGTGAATCTGACTTCCCCATTGATTTTGCTTGTCAGAAGGTTGCAGAAGGTAATCACATGACCCTGGGACACTGCAACCGTCATAAATATGAACCAGTTACCAAGTGTCCAAATTTTACTCATGTGACCATGAGGATGCTGCAATGGTTGTAAGTGTGAAAATGGTCATAAGTCCCTTTTTTCAATGCCATTGTAACTTGAAACAGTTACTAAATGAATGGTTGTATGTCAAGGACTATCTGTATAGAAAACTTTCACATTGTAAGTATGTTGAAAGGACTGCAATCTTTTAGAGATTTATTTGGAAGAAAGTCCTATGGGGCTCCTATTGGGACATTTGCTTTTGAATAATACACAAGTGTGTTATAAATCTGTTTAATGAAATTATACCAATATTGAATATTAATCATAGTGGCACAGGAGAGAAACACACAAATTATAGTTGAAACTTCATTAGAAGCAGTAAAAAAATGTATTAATGCTACAGAACAAACCTGAGAGAAAAGTGAATAAAATATTCACTTTTGCAGTGGGATACTTATAAATAATGCTAATTTGCAGAAATGGTCACGTTCTTTAGTATTTTAAAATTTAATAATCTGTTTTATTTTTTTCCCAATACAGATAAATACAAATGAAGTGACAAGATTTTCTGATTTTCCAATATCCAGGAATACTCTGAAAGGTAGGGATGGAAGCCTTAAGGATAAAAGTGTCCCCAAATTGAATTACTGTTTTATTTGTTGCATTCTGAAATGGATTCTTTGTCCTCTGTGTATCATCAGGCTTGCAGGAAGCTCAGTATCGCATGGTGACTGAAATCCAGAAGCAGACCATAGGTTTGGCATTGCAGGGTAAAGATGTTTTGGGAGCTGCAAAGACAGGATCAGGCAAAACTTTGGCTTTTATTGTACCTGTAAGTAGGGAAAAACTTGTTGTATGTCATCATATAAACTAATATGTATCTTATTTGTATTAATGGATGTGTTAGGAATCACTGAAGGATTCATTGTCTTGCCTAGAACAGGGGTGTCAAATTGGTGGCCCGTGGGCTGGATGTGTCATGCACAGGCCATGCCCACCCCAGCTCCACAAAGGGAAAAAATGTCACGTGACAGCAACATGATGCCATGGCCTAGGATAAGGAGGGCTCTGGCAAGGAAGAATTAGTTATTCAGGTATTCCACACCTTGTTGATTGTGGGATCTGTGGTTCTGAGGTAGGACAGACAACACAGTTATGGAAATTACAATCCAGCCTATCTAGAGTGTTGGGGAAGGTTGTTCTAACAGAAACCCTTACTCAAATAACAATACTAATAGCATTTAAGCATATATACTACCCTAACAACACTTTACAGCACTCTCTGTGCAAGCTTAAAATGTAGAAGCATTGCCCCAAATAATCTGGGTCCTCATTTTACCGACTTCAGAAGGAATAAAGGCTGAGTGCTTGAGCATTGTCAGGATCAAACTCCAGGTTGTGGGCAGAGTTTGCTGCAATACTGCACTTTTAACCACTGCGGTAACAGGATTCTGATAATTCATCACGCTTATAAATTGCTCATTTTTGTTTGTATCAAACTGTGTAAATCCATTTTTAAAAACATTCAACCTTTATATATTGCTTACTTTTCAAACTCTACCCAGTGTATACATAAATAATACATAGCATGAAATAATAAAGCCTAATATTAAATATTATTTAATATTAAATAATAAGTAATATTAAATTAAATATTAAAAATAGGGGCGTGGTGGCTCAGTGGCTAAGATGCTGAACTTGTCGATCAGAAAGGTCAGCAGTTTGATGGTTCGAATCCCTAGCGCCACGTAACGGAGTAAGCTCCCGTTACTTGTCCCAGCTTCTGCCAACCTAGCAGTTCGAAAGCATGTAAAAATGCAAGTAGAAAAATAGGGACCACCTTTGGTGGGAAGGTAACAGCGTTTCGTGCATCTTTGGTATTTAGTCATGTCGGCCTTATGACCACGGAGACATCTTTGGACAGCGCTGGCTCTTCGGCTTTGAAACGGAGATTAGCATCACCCCCTAGAGTTGGGAACGACTAGCACGTATGTGCAGGGGAATTTTCACCTTTACTTTTACTAATATTAAAGCATCAAGATTATAAAATATGTTGTAGTGTTTGTTTGATAAGCTTAGCACTGGACATTTTGTGGGAATTGTAAAACAACTTAGACCTGCCTAGATTAGTGTAGTGATAGTGTAATATAGTGTAGTAGTGACCAGAATCTCCCTAAAAATTTCCTGATTGGACTACAGCAATGCACTCCAACATGGGCTTACTCTTCAAAAATTTCAGACCCTTCAGCTGGTGCAAAAAACAGTGATATGGACAGTTTTGCTTGTTTCTAAAACAACACTTGTTACACCTCTGCTCCACAAGCTCCATTGGCTGCCAATTTGTTTCCAGGACCAAATCAAGATGCTGGATTTAGCCTTTAAAGCCTATATAATGGCATGGAACTGGCATATCTGAGGGACTGCCCATCCCATCATGTCATGTAGAGGGGAGTTGTTGTAGACATGCTGTGAGTTTGGTCTACTAGGGAACTATACTTGGTCCCAGGAGATGAGCCTTCTTAACCATGGTTAAGAAACATCCTTTCTATCCATTCCCAAAGTCAGGTTAGATCCATTCCTGTTAATGTCTCAGAAATTCTGTAAGAGCTGACTTTGTCATCAGGGTGCCCAAGGGGACTAGTGAAATATTGAGGTTAACATTTACTGTCTGTTACTATTTTATATATTTCAACCATGACTGTTCTTATATACAGGTAGTCCTTGACTTACGAAGGGTCACTTAATGACTGTTGGAAGTTACAGTGAGCTTGAAAAAAATTATGATGGTCATGTGATCACAATTCTCGTGCTTGGCAACCAGCTTGATTTACGACTAGTTTCAGCGTCTACCCAGCACATGACTTTTGCTATTTTTCAGCAAAAAAAAGATGCCCATTGAATAAGTTGGATTTGGACTTATGATCATGTGATTTGTTTAAGAATTGCATCATTTGCTTAACGGCAATGACTTGCTTATTGTGCATCATAAAAATGGTCATAAAATACAATCTGGTCACACGGTGACACAAACGGCAATGACTTATAACCAAAATTTAGTCATAAGTCAGTTTTTAAAAACTAATTATTTAATGCTCCCGGAGTAGTTATTTGTGAGGTTTTTGTGAGCCCACATAAATTTGCTAAACAAACAAATGAAATAAATTGTCAGGCAGGTGTATTTTCTTTCAACAAGAGATTGCACTGGGCAGATTGATATGTTCTGCCTTGTCAAACTGCAGGAGCGATGCCTTTTCATTTGATGAGTGTTTTAATGCATAAGAAGCATGTCTTGAACATCTTTTCGTTGGAAATCTATATGGATGCATAGTCCATGCTCCAGCAAAGTGATGTGGCTGCAGGGCTGTTTAGAAATCAGAAGCCCTATTGCTTGGGAAGGAGAGTTTCAGCACAGATACTTGAAGTATGTAATTGCTTCAAAGGTTTGCCTTAGAAAGGAACGTTGTAATTGGTTGTAAGTTAATACTGAAAATGTGTACTCCAGGAGAGCATGTGATAGACTTTCTAACTAATGCTTTTTAATTCTTCAGGCTCTAGAAATTTTATATCGACAGCAGTGGACTGCCATGGATGAACTGGGTGTTTTGATAATATCTCCTACCAGAGAATTGGCTTACCAGACATTTGAAGTCCTGCGTAAAGTGGGGAAGAATCATGAATTTTCTGCAGGTCTAATCATTGGTGGAAAGGTAGACTCTTCTTTTAAACAATTATTGTTTGGGGGCAGTTAGAATATTCGAGTGATATTTGTTGGATTTAGATGTGTGCTAAGGGTATTGTATGAACCTCCTTTTCTCAATTCAGAACAAAAATTCTGCAGAATGATTTCAGATGAGCCATCCTAAATTCTTAAACCAATCTGCTTTTTCAGGACTTGAAACAAGAATCAGGCAAAATCCATAATATGAATATCCTCATTTGTACACCTGGTCGTCTTTTACAACATATGGATGAAACCTCGTATTTCCATGCCTCTAATCTTCAAGTGCTGAGTAAGTGTAAAATATTTGCTGGGAGCCTCTGATCCTGGCTCTGTTCAGTGTGAATTCAGAGCTTTGCTTGAAATCTTAATAGGAACGCTGCTTCCTTCTAACCTTAAACTTCTTATGGAACTGATGTATAAATGTTGTTCTGGGCAATTCACAGCATGCAGAGAATATTCCTTAAAATGGAAGAAAAGGATATACTGTACTTGTTCAAACTTTCTGTACAAGACCCCTAAACGTCTTAATGTTTTAAAATTAAAAGAATTGTGCAGAGGGTTTCATGGAGTTAGGAACAGCAATAGATATGCATAAGAGTGTGGTGTTATGTCCATATGGGATAGGACATATTATATATCTACAACCACATCAGCACATTTGGGTGATATGTAATGGATCTCCGACTTAACTACTGTCAACTCTGAAGCGAACCTGGCTGGGGCCATTTTGGAGGCTTCAGGGTTTCCACAGTGCGAAGAAGGAATAGGGAGGGAGAGCGTAGGTAGATGGGAGGTTTGTAGCCAAAACAAAATAGTTTCCTGTGGGAACCAAGGACATTCCAACAGGTGGCTGGAGAGAGGAGTAGCACAGTAACCGGGCAACCAGCCAGCACCTTGATTGGACAGTGTGACTAATTGTTTGGGGAAAGGAGGAGCTTTTACTTTTTAATCAGGTGAAAACCGCGGGAACTTTCAGAGTCAGTTTTCACTAGTTTGTGCCAATATGATCTGTCCAATAAAATTGTTCTAAGTCTGGTTTCCCCCAATTTGCTCTTCTCATTCCAGTCCTTGATGAAGCTGATAGAATTCTGGACATGGGCTTCGCCGATACCATGAATGCAATTATAGAGAATCTTCCTAAAAAACGGCAGACCTTGCTTTTCTCAGCTACACAGACCAAATCTGTGAAAGACCTTGCTCGGTTGAGCTTGAAGGATCCAGAATACATCTGGGTGCATGAAAAGGCAAAGTTCAGGTTGGAGTTCAGTTTACGTAGTCTGCAAAGAAATATGTATGTTTTGATTTAGTAAAAAACAAGAAACGTGTGTTTTGGGTACTGTATTGTTTTTCTCTATTCTGAACCTGCTTGTGGCATGGTGTGGTCTGAGAATTTCCAGTCTGGTGCTTAGAATAAAGCAGGCCAATAAACTGGAGGCACATCCAGGAAAAGAAGATTTAATCTGAATTAATCACAGGGTGTTTATAGAATCCCTTGTTTCAATACTTGTTTATCATTTCAACAACCATGTGTACAATCACTGCAATATATAAGATTTGGACCTTGGTACAGAGCTGCAAGCTAAAGTGTATAAAATAGTTGATTTAAAAAAGACAAGACCAGCTAACTGATTATTGGGAGCTGCCCAATAATTGATCTCTAAGCTTTGATTAGATTTGATCTCTAAGCTTTTATTTCTGAAAGGTCTAGGGGTGTCCAGACAACTGGTCTATAACTGATGTCCAGTAACTAAATAGCTTCTAGTTGAATTAAAAAATAACTCCGTGCTTTTGTGTGAAATTGGATCTGCTTCTTATGGAGAAGAAACTAAATGAACAGCAAAACGAAATGAACAGGAAACAACTTCAAGATAATACAGTGTTTTGGATTGATTTTGATCTACTATATTGGGTGTCAAACTCATGTCATCATGGTGTCATCACGTAACATATCGGGACTTTTTTCCTCTTTGCTAAACTGGGCATGGCCAGTGCATCTGCTGTGCGGGTTGGGAGTTTGACAGCCTTATACCATAACAACCATTTTGAGAATTCCCAATCCCTGTTTCATCAATGATCTCCATAGAATTAATTTGGAGTAGTTCTAGCAAAATGCTTTTTAAGATCCCAGATGTGCTTCCAGAAGACTAGGAACATGATCTAGGATTAGTATGGCAACTGTATCTTGGCTGTATCATAACTGAAGAAAAGTGGTTGAGACTCTGAATGTCTATATTGTATTAATTTATTTAGCAAATTTATATAGTTGCCCATCTCAGGGTGGCATACAAATGTAATAACAATTAAAAACTAAAATGCTCAAACATAAATTTAAATGAAACAAGATTGTGGTTGAAGAACACTAAGTTGATATCATGTAGCCACTTTGTAAGCTCCATGTGGGATCTCCAAGGTTGATGAAAGAACCACGTTTTAAGGCTAACGGGGATGGGGCTAACTTTATGTCGGAGTGGAAACCATAGCACAAAAGGTACACCATCTGTCTTCTGCTGGATGGAGCTGTGTACTAGACAGGATTTGCAACATCACCCTCCTTGACCTGATGTGACAGGTAGATGTAAGTAGGGAGAGGCGATTCCTAAAATAGCCTGGCATCAGTGATTCGAAGGAGTACCGTCTTTTTCACACTATGAGACGCACCTGACCATAAGTCACACCTAGGTTTAGAGGAGGAAAACAAGAAAAAACATTGCTGCTTCCTCCATATCTGCTGCCTCTACCAGGAAATGCGGGAGCCTTCACCGCCGAGCAGCTGATTGGTGGTTAGATCGGCCTCCTGGAATACTGCCGATCAGCTGTTCCAGGCGGCAGGGATTGCTGCCGCCATTCGCCGCTGCTGCTTGTCACTGGGGCCTGGTCTGTGATGCAGTATTTGCTCCATGAGACACACATATATTTCCACCGACTTTTTTGGGGGGGAAAGTGCATCTTATGGAGCGAAAAATACAGTATATGTAATTTAAATGGCAAATGTAACTAAACAAAGTGACATTTATATTTTACCTGGGCCCTAGTTATTCATTTTGAGAATATGGTCTCTTGCAAATGCCTTACAAAAACAAAGGATGCCTCCTTGCTTGGAAAAAGTTGTGGATGAGGTTTTACATAAATAATACTTTGAGACACATTTACTTAAACATATGTTGTTTGTTTTTCATTGCTTTTCTTCCCCCCCCCCCCCCCCCATGATGTTTTTATCTGTTGTCTATTTCTCCTTTTCTGGTACCTTTAGTACTCCAGCAACCTTGGAACAGAACTACATTGTTTGTGAACTGTACCAGAAAGTCAATATGTTGTACTCTTTTCTGAGGAGTCACCTGAATAAGAAGAGTATTGTATTTTTTGCAAGCTGTAAAGAGGTATTGTATAATCCCATATCCTACAATTTATAAAGAAGAATGTTAATTATAATTTATAAAAATCAAATGGATAAGAATCGTGCAGGGCGTTGCATCATAAATTGTCTACCAATATATTCTACGGTAAAAGTAGTCCTCCACTTACAACAGTTCATTTACTGACTGTTCAAAGTTATAAATGGCATTGAAAAAAGCGATTTATGATGTTTTTCACACTTATGATCATTGAGGCATCTCCATGGTCATGTGATCAAAATTCACACGGTTGGCAACTGACTTATACTTATGACCGGGGTTATGTGATCACTTTTTGCATCCTTCTGACAAGCAAAGTCAGTGGGAAAGCCAGATTCACTTAACAACCATATTACTAACTTAACAAATGCAGTGATTCACTTAACAACAGTGGCAAGAAAGATCATTAAATGGGGCAAAGCTCACTTAACAGCTGTCTCTCTTAGCAACAGAAATTTTGGGCTCAATTCTGGTCGTAAGTCCAAGAACACCTGTAATCAGAAAGTTAGAATATTGTAAAACAAGCAAAGCAGATGAAAGCACATACATTGTTTTGCTGCTGAATCCTGAGGCTGGAGAGCACTGTCAGGACTATAACCTAGTCACATTATTTATCAAAATAGCTTTGTAGACGTTAGCAGTTAAGTATCCAAGCAAAGAGAAATTTCAAATGTAGGTAGAGGCAAATACTCCAACTGGACTTCTTCAGATATCTTTGTATTGTATTCAATGAAATGCATGCTTTGTTTATAGATGGACCAAACACATCATAGTAAACATAGTCATCCAAGCATTTTATTCTATGAGACGAAAGGAAGATATTTTTTCTTGATTAGGTGCCTTGTAAGTGTAGCTTTAAATAAACACTTCACTTAAAAATGACATGCCTTTAGATCAAAGGGTGGGGTTTATTTTTAAAAAGGTTATTTTTTGGGAATAACTCCCATCTAAATTGTGGTGAGATCCTTTTTTGAGATATCACGAAATTTAAAACAGCATCAACTCTGTTGGGTGTAGCTATAAATCTGTCAGTAGCTGAAAAGATTATAGTTACAAAAGGCCTGGCAATCGTTTACCATGCAAGTTGCTGTGAAATTGATGAAAGAAGGTATGTTCAGGGGCAGAAACAGATAGATTAGCTGAATTAAATGAGACTTCATGAGATTTCAGAATTGTAAATTCTAATCATGCTCCTGGGTTTTTCATAGCATTCGCTTTTAGGAAACAGTGCTTTTAACTCCCATGGTAATTTTGTGAAAATTGCTGCATGATAAAAAATGTTATGAAAGCTCCAGGAGGAAAGGATATTTTTCTGTTTTTTCCCCTGGGAGACATGACACCTTAGCATGCCTTTTCCTCTGATTTTTTCCCCCATTTTGCAGATCTCTGTCCTTTTCCATTTACAGACCTTTGTATCCCTGTGTCTAGCTAGCTGTGGTAACAGAAGTGGCTCTTCCACCTGTTTTAAACTAGTACTAAAGACTAGAGAAAGCTGCTTCTTCCTAAGTGTTCAATTATATGTTTTTTGGGATATATTTTAACATCCCAATCTAGCCTACCGCTCTGGGTTTTTTTCTTCCATGGTATTGTTAAACTAGGTCTGATCCTGTTTAGTTTTTCTACCTCAGCCAAGACTGGTTAGGCAGTGCTGGCCTAGAATATAGTAGATATGTACTTGCTCATAGAATTTAGTATTAAAATTATGATTGGTTTCTAGGTTCAATATTTGTTTAGAGTATTTTGTCGTCTTCGACCGGGACTCCCTATATTGGCTCTTCATGGCAAACAGCAGCAGATGAAAAGAATGGAAGTTTATCAAGATTTTTTGCGCAAGAAATCTGCAGTTCTTTTTGCTACGGATCTTGCAGCTCGTGGGCTAGGTAAATAGTTTTGCATTCCTTCACATCCAGGGGAGTTGTCTAATTTAGGGGTCCCCAACCAGTGGTCCACGGACGACTGGTGGTCCGTTGGAAAATTTTGGTGGTCCATGATGCATCCGGGTGGAGCAGCTGCTCCGGGATGGGCCAGTCCTGTGAGTAGAGCTCTGGATTATGGGACCGTCCAGGCAGCTCGTGGTGAGGCTGAAAATCTCCGCCATAGAGGGAGGCATGTGCAACTTGCAACTTTGCAGGAGGTGCAAGCTCCAAGGAGTAGCACAGCTCTCGGTGGATGGAATGAGGTAATGGTGCTGTTGCTGCAAGGGAGAGGAGGCTGGGGGTAGCAGCACAGGCAGTCTGAAACAATGGTTGTTGGCAGCTCTTTCTTCCCCCTTCTGTGGCTTCCTGTTAGCTGAATCCACCACTGGCTGGCCCCAGCCCTCACCCAGCCCTCTCACTCATAGGGGAAGGTCGGGGGATAAAGATTTGCTCCATATTCCAGAGCGGGAGCGAAGCTTCATCTCTTGCTGGGTCTTGCAGGCGTTTCTTCCGGCCCTTTTTGATGCTGCATGACTGGGAGACACGCAACTTCCTCTCTGCCCAAAAACTGGTTGGCCCGGATGAGAGAGAGAGAGAGATGAGAGAGAGAGAAAGAGGAGAGACACTGAGAGAAAAAGAGAGATGAGAGAGAGAGAGAGAGGTGAGAGAGAAAGAAAAAGAAAGTGATACTGAGAGAAAGAGAGAGATCCCAGTATTTTGTTTTCTGTGGAAAATGGGTCCAAATGGCTCTGAGTTTGCAGAAACAGGCAGCCAAGCTAAGTGCCTGAAGGACCCCATCCTGTCATGTTCTCCAGCAGCAGATCTGAGATGGTAGTCTTTATCTTGTCATTGCTTGTGTCCCCTCCTGCTGCTTCCTCCACAGTCATGTCCCCATTGCTTCAAGTCCTGCTGTAGCTCAGGAATGAGATTAGTCTAATTCCCAGCTAAGCTAAGATCCAGGTGAGAATCCAGGAGGCCAGCTAAGTGAGAGGAGGAAGACGAACTAGGAAAGAACAGAACCATATGTTCCCTAATTCAGATAGCACGTTGTCCACATTTCTGTAGGTTTAGGATTTGCATTTGTTGATTATTCCAATCTTGCATCCCCATGTGACAATCGACTTCAGTTTCTATAATCTTTGGTTAGGATGATCAGATTTACCTAGTGACAACTATTAAGTATAGTTAATTAGTTTATTGATCATATCAAGAGACAACAGAGTGTAAACTTAACAGAAGGATAAAGTAGGCATAAAATATAAAGTATGGAACAAAGAAAATTCAGATAAGATCACCTTTACTGTACATGTGACCTCAATCTGTTCTATGTAATGAGCTCTTAGCTGAATAGCTTTAATTATAAACTTGGTGATTCTGCTGGCTGGCTGTATATTTATTGACACCCTCTTGTTGAGATTCTAATAGGCACTTTGTCAAGTAAAAATTCTAAATACTGGGCCCTGGCTGGGGCAAATAATTGGCATTCAAATAAGATGTACAATGCCTTTGATATCTGGGGCTAGAGATCAAGTATTGATAAGGGAATCTTCAATTAAAATTTCCTTCTCTGGTTCAGCACTTCCTTGAACCTGTATGTGTTCCAATGTGAATGTATACTTGTGTCTTTCTTGAATTTTGAATGTACAAGATCTGATTGATATAAAGTGGGGTTTTATAAAATTGCTGGTCTTCAGTTTAATGGGCCATTATCTTCATTCAGCAGCTTTCTGCATAACTATCATATATAGAGAGGGAGGCCAGGGAGGAGAGCATAATAGGAAAAGGAATAAGCAGGAGGAGGAGAACAGAGACTAGACAAAACGTTAAAAGGGAAATATTGTATTAGAAATTTATTTGCATTAAAAAGTTAGCCGAAATACAAATTGGATTACTTCTGAGCTATATATGCATTGCAAATTTCTAGTTTAAAATCATAAATGGCCAGTACTACTTTTCAATTTGTAAAATGCAAATGATTTCTCTCTCCATACCAAGTTTAAAATTATGCTCCCTTTCATTATCTAGGAAATTAAGCTTCTATTAATTTTAGTTCCATCTGACAGATACATGTAACTAGAATATGTGATTAATTGTGCTTTGTGAGCAGTCTCTTTCAACACAGTATCATTAAAATAGTGCAAAATCCATATGGAATTATACTGCTAACATAGAAAGTGTTGGTATGTGACTGGATTTCAAATGGTTTCTTTACAGACTTTCCTGCTGTGAACTGGGTCATCCAGGTTGACTGTCCAGAAGATGCAAATACATATATTCACAGAGTTGGGAGAACAGCCAGGTATTTATTTATCCCAATCCTATATTAGACAGGAAAATCCTCTAGTTGGGACTCACGCTGTTGTACTATCTCTCGCGCAGCGTGACAAATCTTCTATTCCTCTCCTTAGGAGTTTCTTGTCTACATTGGTGTTTCTTTTTCTTTTCTTTTTTTATTGCACTTGGCCAATCTCCTGACGTTTCTTTGGAGGGCTGAGAGGGAGCCCCCTTGTGGAGTACTATGAAGCTGTTACCATGGCAAGTCCACTGTGCTGAACAGTAGAATCCATTTTGAGATACCCCTCCCTCCCAAGGGGTGTTAGGGGTTTCTTATCCCTACAGTATTTGTTTCCAGGGAGTAAGTCATCTGTGTACCAAGTTTGGTTGAAATTTCTTAAGGCGTTCCAGAGTTATGCTGGAACACACACACACACACATACACACACACACAGGGAGGGAGGGAGGGAGAGGGAGAGGGAGGGAGGGAGGGAGAGAGAGAGAGAGAGAGAGAGAGAGAGAGAGAGAGAGAGAGAGAGAGAGAGAGAGAAATAGATATAGTGGCTTTCCCCTAACTTGATGTCCTCTGATTCTGTTGCTCCATCTTTCAGAATCAGCCAGCCAAGTTAGCTAATAGTTGTGACATTGTAGTCCCAATATCTAAAATATATTGAAGAAAGTTTTTCAGTGTTAAGGTAAAACTATTCATAAGCCTAAGAAAATACTAAGGCTAGCCTTGTTATTACATTAGACTGGTGTTTTTCAAAATGCTGGCTGGGGAATTCTGGTCCACACATCTTAAAAATGGCCAAGTTTGAAAAACACTGCATTAGATTATGTTATTAGTTTGTGACTGGATTCATGTACTTTGTTTAAACAGCCATGATGACCAACACTGAAAAAAAGTAAGGAAAAGTGTGATTGGTACTTTTAAGTTTAAGTAAGAGTCATCTGAAAATGGGCAGCAAATAAATTTGATAGATTGATTAAATAAACAGAAAGAAAGAAAGAGAGAGAAAGGAAGGAAGGAAAGGGAAAGGAAGGAAGGAAGGAAGGAAGGAAGGAAGGAAGATAGATGTAGTTTAAATGTTACATTTCTTCTCCCCTCTCCCTTATATTTAGCCATTATGCCAGGTGACTCTGATTCCTTGTAAAGTAATACTTTTAATATTAATCTAATGAACGCTTTCCTTCAGTGTGAAGTTTGGATTCTTTTCCCTCCTTGGTTAAATTTAGGAGGGAAACAGCTTATCAGTGAAATATTTAATCATATGAAAGCTCAACACAATTTAGTTTCCAAGTCTTGGGGCTCTCATAGCCTGACTTAATAATGTTTAATAATGACAGAAGAATAGATATGTCCATATGACTAGGACACAATTTTAGCACAGTGTCTGAGAAGCAGGTAAGAATATACAGTATTTGCTGTGGATTGTAAAATATTTATGTGGTGCATATATTGTTCCTATACAAGGCTCTGATTTCCTGTTGAGATCTTGAAGCAAGTTTATACTTGCTTAACTTCAGTAAGGTTGGAATAATGTTTGGACATTGAACTCTGTATTTTCTTGATGTCTGTTCTACATATGAATTTTGTTCATCATTTAACATTGGTTTTTGCAAATAGCAATAGCAATAACACTTAGACTTATATACCACTTTATAGTGCTTTACAGCCCTCTCTAAGCAGTTTACAGAGTCAGCATATTGCCCCCAACAATAAGGGTCCTCATTTTACCCACCTCAGAAGGATGGAAGCCTGAGTCAACCTTGAGCCTGGTGAGATTCGATCTGCCAAATTGCAGGCAGCTGGATGCAGCAGAAGTAGCTTGCAGTACTGCACTCTAACCACTGCACCACCGAGGCTCTTATCAAATGTTGTGGAAGCAGCGTAACATAAGCCTTATTTTCGGTTCATATCGCTGAGATCAGGTTGGCTAGAGTGGATTTATAAGCAGCATACATTGGGGAACCTTGCATTTTATTTATTAAGCTTTTAGTGTTTCTTAAAGAAACCTTCCATAAAAATTATGATATTTTTGATGTTTAAGTCTCTGTCCACAGCCATTAAGATTTTATTATTTTGGCTCTGGACAGGGCATGGTACAGATATGCCCTCACATTTTTTTATTTTTTTGAATTTTCCAAAAAGAGCTTATTGAAGTTCACTTGGGAAATTTTGTCTGTCTTCTGATGCATTACATTTGTTTTTGTTTTCTTACCTACTCAAAAATTCTGCCTGGGCAGATTATAGATTTATATCTCTTCCTTACTACACATTATTTTAAAACCATGTTTTCTCTCGGGTACCACTGTGCTTCACTATACATATTTATAAGGCATTATATAATGTATTATGCACTATAATAAATATAAAAAAAGATTAAACTGCCTTGAGGAGAATTTGGCCAATTTGATAATATAATGGAGGTTTCTCTCAGGCTTTCTAACAAAAACTCAGCAGTAGTTCCCAAATTGTCAACTTGGCATGGTTTGATGAGGTGCTTAAGCTTGAATTCAGCTGAAAACTCATATTCCTGAAGGCAAGATAAATGTTTTTATCTCACACTAGGCTGGAGCCACTAAAACAGTTGATTGCTTCCTGTTAACATTGAAACGCAGTTTAATTTAATTCCACCACTTCTTTTTTTCTTTCTTCCCACAGTGTGATGTTCTTTTTGCCTTTTATTTTCTACTTTTGAAGCTTGGTGACTGTTGCTTGTGGACATTACTTGCCACATTGTCCTGGGAAACTTTGGTTCTCAGCTTAATTCCTGTAACATCCTTCTCCCCATATTATTCTCATTAGTGGCGAGATGAGTTGCCTTGATGATGTCAAGGTTAAATTTTGTCTTCTACATTCCTGTCATGCCCCTGTTGGAATCCGACTCGGAGGAGGAAGCCAAACAGCTGACAGGAGTGGGAGTATGGCTCCGTTGGCTGTGGAAGAAACTGGGGAAGGGCAAAGTCTGGCTGGGCATAGCAGGGGAGAGGTAGAACAAGGGAGAGGGAATTCAGAGGAAGACTCAGGCCCAGCCCCTCTTTATCGTAGGGCACACAAGGAGGAACAGAGAAGAGAGCAACGTGGGTTGCGTGGCTTACAGGGGAGGAAAGGGCCCTGATTCCCTTCATTAGCTGCAGCTGGGAACACAGTGTATAAAAAAGGCAAGCTGCATGCAGCAAGCTGTTGGGAGCAAATGTGACTTTATCTTGTATTGTTATGAGTTATCTGCGTTTCTGGCGTCTTCCCAACTGTGAGTTTTGCCGTGCTTTCAAGTTTGAAATTCCTGCTCCTGCCCTGCCAAACTAATTACTTCAGTTTGGTTTGTTTGGATTTTAAGTTACAGTTGGTGTGTTCCTTATTTTGGACTGAATATTCTACAGTCAAAGGTTGTTCCTAAGAGAGTTTTTCTCCAGCCCGAAGGTAACCTGGACATTGGGGGCAAAGTTGGAGATAATAAAGGGACTCTTATTGCTTATCTGACTGTGTTGCCTTTGTGCCATGCCCTGGGTCATCACAATACCAGAATTGGACAGAATGACACTAAAGACTGAGTAGCTTAGCTCCTCATTTAAACTTCTGGACATTCCTGGAGCTGTTTTTGTTCGACACATCTGTATTAAGGCACAGGTGGAGGAAAAATCTTCAGTTGAAGACCCAGAAGGGTAAAGGCAAAGATTTGGTGAGTAAAATGGCTGGTAGAAAGGATTGAAGCTTTCAGAGAATGTTAGTGAAGATAGCCTTACAAAGATGTCAGAATTCAAAAAGCTCAGGAAATAATTGTGTTTCCCTCTTTCCATTCTCCCTCCTAGGCTAGAAGCAATCCGGGAAGTAGAAATACTGAGAATACGCATTGCATGAGTCAGGAAGGGAAACAAGATAGACTCTAAAAAGCTCCATTGTTTGTCAGGGTAGAATTCTATGTATAATTTTGTTAAGCTCAGGCCACTCTGTCTATTGGAAACGTACAAATTATCTACCTAAAAGCACTAACAAAAATAAACACTATAATTTAGAGAAAAACAGTATGTTCATCTGGAAAGTTTATGTCCTTCTTCCTACCCTCTGACAATACCTCATTTGGTCTAATTCAGAGTGAAAGGAAAGGAGGACCTTTCTCTGTTACTTGGTTTCAGTGGCAATTAGAGCTTCTTTCTCTGGGAACACAATGACAGAATGAGGAGCAGTTCCGGCCTCCTCCTTTCATCCCCCATGTCTGAATGTTGTTTATTGGCTAGAGCTAGTCAATTTCAGGAATGTTTTCTACAGCATTTTCTAGTGTAGGAGCTGAGAAGGCTTGTCTTAGCACCTCTTTCTTCAGTCATCAAATCCTCCATCTCTTCCACTCTCTAGCAAGTGTCAGAATCTCTGGCAGCTGCAGAAGCTTTATTGGCCAACAGGTCAGATTATTTGAGTACTTCAGATGGAAACAGGGAAGAAGGCAAGAAATAAGTATGTCATTTTAACACTTTTAGAAATGTTGTGAGTCTAGGGAAATATATACATGCTTCTCCTTCAGTTCTCTCTAAACCAAGGGTCTTCAAACTTGGCAAGTTTAAAACTTGTGGACTTCAACTCGCAGAATTCCTGAGCTAACATGACTAGAGGAGGAATTCTGGGAGTTGAAGTCCACAAGTCTTAAAGCTGTCAAGTTGGAAGACTCTTGCTCTAAACTGTTTAGATATGGTACACTTCAAGATCCTACACTAAACTAGTGTGTACACACACACATGTCTGAATGTCACAAAAATTCTCCATAATGTCTGCCAGATTTCTTGTTTTATCTGGTATTTTTTTAACTAATATTCTGAGGGACTAGAGATATCTAGGTGGTGGTTACCAATTTGTCTTCAAGACACAACTAAGTTTAATTAAATAAATACTGAGCTAATTAATTAATTGAATACTGAGCTATAGTAAAATAACCCACTGGATTTCTAACAGCCTTTAGCATGTTTTGGCTCAAAGAAATCCAGTGTTTTTGGACCAGTGGACACATTGGGAAATTTGAAAGCAGGCCATAGGTCTCTCACACTGAAGGGACCTGTCTGTTTCCAAAATGACATTTAAAATAGAAATTACGGGACAAAGTGGGTAATGATACAACCATTTATTGGAAGGCAAAGTAGTGAGGCTACTCTGCCCATCCTTTAGATTGCTTTTTATCACTCCAACAGGTTGATACATTTTTTCAACTGAAACACTGAGGCTCCACCATCTACCATTGCTGTTTTCTAACAAACCTTATGGGCTCTAGAAAAATTCCCTAATCTGCCCATTTTCCATACATTATTTTAGTGAAGAGAAATCAGGAAAAAAATTAAAACCAAATGGAGTATGCAACCTTGCAGGTACCTCTGCAAGATTAATAGATATACCGGAGCCCATTGGCACCAGTTGACCTACTTTTGTTTAAGAAAAACTGTATTAGAGAAACCAATGGTAACAAAATAGAAAGTTTTTTTTGTGACAAGTCCTTGGTTTAACTTTCACTTGATCTGAACTCCACACTGAAATGAGAAAAAAGAGTTATTTCCTAGCTTCAGTTGTTGTGGAATAATTTTGTTTGATCAAATAGGAATAAAATATGAAGTTAAATTAGGCAATATCTTATGTCCAGATCCTTTTAAAAAGGATTGGAGTTGCCAGAGAGATCATAAGCTTTATCTCTTGGAAGGTTCATTTGATAACATAGATTACAACCCCAACATAGTAGAACTATAGTGTCTTCATGCAGAAATATTTATAGCCATCTGGTTCAGAATTTTCTTCCATGAGGATTGTTTTGATCACATTTGATATAAAACAAAATACAGTGCCACTAGAGGACAGCAGTTACTTTTCATTTTTGGAAAGTCACTTTCATGTTCATTTTTTGCCAACCAATGACAACATACTTTAAATGCTTTACACATATAACTAAGTCTCAGAGCCCAGTTTGTACATCACACTCAGCCTGGCAGCAAACATGTTGGCTTGCAACTGATGCAAGCTTTGTTTGCTGGACTGTAATTAGAAAATTTAGCTTAGCACGGCTAAACCTGGTTTTAAACCCAGAAGCAATTAGAGAATGAAGTCATGATTTGTTTCAGTTTTAGTCTCTGGTTTCTTCCAAGTAGAATAAACTAGGATGCTGCCTTCAGCCATTATTCCTGGCTTGGTAAGCATGAAACGGCTGTTTGTTAGCCATTGTTGTGCCTAAACAACAACAAGAAAAATATGTTCGTTGGTATAGAAGTGAATAGCATGATAATTTTTTAAAAATGGTATGTTCTGAATCTCAAAAGAATCAGAGAGTGATCAGGAGTGTATAAATTATTTCTTACAGTGATAAAAAGGGCTACTGGCTATGAAAACAATGAATAGATCAGACTATCCTTTCACTACAAGAAAAAAAAATCTAGTTTTTGGTAATGAAAATGTGGAAAGTAACCAATGAGCTTTGCAGTAATCAACTACCTATATAATGGTGTGTCTTTTGAAGTAAGGTTCTCTTTGGAATTCTCTTAGTCTTCCTTTAAATAAGGCTATTAATCAAAGCACTTAGATTTCTTTTTGTTCCTTGGATTTTTTCCAGACATTACTACAAGGAAGGAAATTTGACAGTCAGCAAGATTCCATGACCATACATCTATGTATTCAAGGGTAGTACTCAGACTAAGTTTTTTAGAACATTAATGGATAAACTTTCTATAATGAATGTAGCTGTGGTCTGAGGGACTAACAAATTTTAAAACTATGTCTCTCAAACTCGGCAGCTTTAAAATGTGTGGAGTTCAACTCCCAGAATTCCCCAACCAATGTGCTGGAAGTTGAGGTTTACACATCTTAAAATTGCGAAGGTTGAGAAATATTGCTTGGGATATTGACACTTCCTTAATTCTTAGGATGGGACCTCTACAGAATAACCTCTACATTGGGTTATATAGATAAAAGCAACCTAGTTTAGGTTTTCATGTAATAATGTTTGTGAGGTTAAGTTTTGGAAGTACATGGTTGCCGTTTATTGGATCGAACAATTATCCAATGGTATTTATTCATGTTTTACATGTTACAAAATAATAAGCACAACTTTTGAGAGATTTTGAGCATGAAGCAGAGGATCTTCATTCCTTCCTTAAATTCCAAATTTACTGTTCTTTGCTTAACCGTGGAGAATCATATACAACGTTCCTCTGAATTTTGTGTGCCACAAAATACTCCATGTCTCTTTGGCTTAGAGTTTGAGTAGATATGTTTGTGAATATACCACAAATATAGTTACTAAATAATACATTTCTAAAGAAAATCTGACAAGCTTTTACTGTTCACAAGAGTAACAAAACAATTGACGCTATGGTTGGGTGACAGCAAAAGGGATAATTGATTTTCAAATATCAAATTTCATTGCTATGAGGATACATTTTCTATCCAATGTTGATCAAAGAAAAAAGGAACATTGTCCTAGGTCTTGGTGGTGCTCAGGGAGAGGAAAAGAATGATTTAGCAGCTCTTTCATTTTTTTCCCTCTGGAAAAAAAAACAGTTTTAACAAGGCATCTCAACTATGTTTTGTCTGTCTGTTATAACCCAGGATCTTGGTATTATGAATATGTGGTGCATTGCAGTTTATTGCTCTGCTTTGCTTCTGCTAAAAAAACCATATAACTTACCACAATTTTTTATTCCAAGGTTTTGAATTGTTGCATCCTTTTAATAGCGAGAATAGAAATCTTCATTCTTGGCTTCAAAGCCTGACTTGTTTGGCAGGAATAATGGTTTGCTTTTTGGTTGGCTTAAAACAAGGATATTCAACCTGTGCCAGCCATGAATTCTGGGAGTTGAACTCCTAAGTCTTAAAGTTTCTAAGATTGGACCTCTGGTTTACATCAATGGGCATCTGTCATGCCCTGTGTTTTCTCAGGGGCTATGAAATGGGAGCTCATAGGTGAGGTTAAGAAGATTCGAAGCTGGAACTAGAGGTAGAATTGGGCAAGATGGTCCCCTCCAGCAAAGAGGCTGATGGGGAAAAACAGATATTCTTGTCAGAGATCTAAACTGATTTCTAGCATAAATGCTTAAGCATAAAATAAGACCAATGGATGGTGTTAGAGCATATTCTTGGTAATGGTAACTTCAGGTGGGAGAACATGAACAAAATGTATTGATGCTACTCATTTAAGAAGAATAGGCAGAATTTTTTAAAACAAAAACAAACCCAAAGTTAAAAATGGTCTCAGCTGAGTTTGCAGCAGTCTTCGTGGGACCCTCCATCCTTCCATTCTTTTCTTCGTGAAGAGCCCGCCTGTGAAGGGCCCATTTACACCTCTTAATGTTTGTTTCCAGAAATGCTGGAATTGAGATACAACCATTTCTTTAGTGACCTTTTGAAGTTGCAACAGCATTGGAAAAAATAATAATTTTGACACTGATGACACTTTCACACTGATCATCATCCCCATGATTAAGTGATCAAAATTTGGATGCTTGCCAACTGGCATGTATTTATGACGATTGCAGTGTCCCCAGGTCATGTGATCGCCTTTTGCGACCACCCGACAAGCACAGTCAACCGGGAAGCCAGATTCACTAACAACCATGTTACTAACTTAACAACTGAAGTGATTCACTTAATTGTGGCAAGAAAGGTCGTAAAATAAGGCAACACTCAATGACTGTCTTACTTAACAGGGGGAATTTGGGACTCAGCTATGGTTATAAATTGAGGACTTCTTGTAATTACTTTCTGAAAATCTCAGATTTGAAGACAGCCTCCCCGCTCTTTTTGCCCACTTTACATAGGTACAAAGAAGGTGGTGAAGCTCTCCTCGTTTTGCTTCCTTCAGAGGAAAATGGCATGATTCAGCAGCTGTCACAGAAGAAAGTCCCTGTCAGCAAGATCAAGTAAGTTGTTTTTCATTTTATGCATAACTTAGTTACGCATTTGAAACTGAAAGTGATTTCTTTTCTATGAGACCATTTTTTCTTCATAAAATAGATAACAGATAATAGATAATCAGAGTTGGAAGGGACCTTGTAGGTCATCTAGTCCAACCCCCTGCCCAGGCGGGAGACCCTACACTATTTCTGACAGATGGCAGTCCAATCTCTTCTTGAAGGTCTCAAGCGATGGCGCTCCCACAACTTCTGAGGGCAAGGTGTTCTGGTTGACTGGTTGATTGTACTCACCGTCAGAAAGTTTCTCCTTATTTCCAAGTTAAATCATTCCTTGATTTTTAAAACTTACTTTTAAACTTAAAAATTATGTGGAACATAATGAGAATATCCATTGGTAACACATTTTTTTTTTTACAAATGAATGAACCATTGCCTATATTTCAAATCTTATTTCCTAGGAAAGCAGATAGATGAAATGTACTTCCATTATTTCAAACGCTTAGAGAAATGGAGGTCTGTAAATACAATCTGACCTTTCTTATTTTTTGCACCTCCTGCTAGCAATTTTACCTTTTTTCCCCCAGGCTAAATGATGTGATCTGCCAACACTTAAATCTATTTAGCAAAGACAGAGCTGAGACAGGGAACTCTTATATCAGTAGCAAAATTACACAAAATGTGAGATGATTTGGATGCTGTGTGGAAAGTGTATGTGGTTTGTGTAATATTAACATCAGTAATGTATTTTTCTTTTTAAAAATGTGCACTGTTAGCCAAAGAAATAAAATTGGAGAGAAAACAAATGGCTATTGTCACTATGAACTCCTGCCAAACACCCACATATGCTTTTAAAATCTATTATTAAAATACAATACTTTGCAAAACAAATATACTCCAATCTTTGAAGAGCTGAACATTTGGCAAAAGCAGCTGTAGTACACAGTTCCTATACTGCCATATTAAAATGCTGAACTGAAATAGGGCAATGTTAAATTTGGAGCATTAAGGTTATTTTTTCTCCAAGCAAAGCTCAGTTGATAGCACCAATAGTCTCCAGCTTTGCTTCCAATGATATCAGTTTTATACTTTCATGCATGCAAAACTAATTGCCATTTGCTACCTAATATCCAGTAGCTCAATATGCAGAAAAAATGGGTTCATACGCTGCACTGAAGTAGCTGTTCGCTTCCAGTAATTCTGTTTACAGTGCTTTAAATCATGAGTGATAAAGTGGGAGTGCAATGAAGCTTGCAGATTCTTGTAAATGGGTCCTTTTTGTCTTCTTAAAGGAATTTAATTATTTTCAAAAGCCATTTAAATAACAGAGCTGTAGCTTGCTACATTCATTTTTTCAGAAGAAATAATAATCCAGGATTGTTTGAATACATAAGAATGTTGTACCCTGAGTCTAGCTAAAGCCATATTTCCCCCCCCAAAGGTTGTAAATGATAAAAAGGGCTAGTGGGGTGAATGGACTGGACTGGACTAAACTAGAGTAGAGTAGACTAGAAAGAGGAAGGGACCTTGGAGGTCTTCTTGTCCAACCCCTGCTCAGGCAGGAAACCTTCAGACAAATGGCTGTCCAATCTCTTCTTAAAAACTTCCAGTGTTGGAGAATTCACAACTTCTGGAGGCAAGTTATTCCACTGATTAATTGTTCTAACTGTCAGGAAATTACTTCTCAGTCCTAGGTTGAAAGTTTTTGAAAACATTCAGCCGATATCAGGTCCATGTTTAAGAAAGTACACTGAAGTTGGGCTGCAGGATTCAGCACATTAAAGAACACCTGTTTTCTGATTTTTACACAATATAGAGAAGGCTTTTCTTGAATGTCCAATAAAATGTACTGTCCTTTGGAAAGTGCTAAGACTTCCTTGCTTTGTTGTTTGTGTCCTGCGCCAGCAGTTAGTGTGTAACACCAATATTGTCTTCTTTATTTTAGCAACGTAGGAATTGTTATAGGCTAACCATAAGGAGATCTATACTCTGCACAGGTAATCCTCGACTTACACAGTTCATTTAATGACCATTCAAAGTTACAATGGCACTAAAAAAAAAGGTGACTTTTTCACACTTACAACCATTGCATTATCCCCGTAGTCACGTGATCAAAATTCAGACACTTTGCAACCCGGCATGTATTTATGAGAGTTGCAGAGTCCGGGAGTCATGTGATCACCTTCTGCGACCTCACAAGTCAAGTCAATGGGGAAGCCAGATTCACTTAACAACCCATGTTACTGGTTTAGTTTACTTTATTGTCATTGCACCTTGTACAACGAAATCAAACACTATCTTCAGTGCACATCATGACCATGAGAGTAAACACGAACACACATCCTTCACCCTTCATACATTGAACCGGAAACCCCCGACACCACACCAATACTGCACTATACAGCAGAATTCAAAAGAACTACTGCCCTGGGATAGAGGCTATTTTTCTGCCTATTTGTCCTTGTTTTTATTATCCTGTATCATCTGCCAGATGGTAATAGTTCAAAAAAAAAAAAAAGAGTTCCCAGGATGAGATGGTTCTTTGAGAATATTTTGAACTTTCTTAAGGCAGCGGGAGCTATAAAGCTCTTCCAAAGAGGGGAGAGGGCAACCAATTATCTTCTGGGCAATGACATTAACCCTCTGGAGTGCTGTCCTATCTGCCACTGTGCAATTGGCAAATCATACAGAGGTGCAGTAAGTTAAAATACTCTCTATGGTGCAGCAGTAGAGGGTCACCAGCAGTTTTTCATTCAGTTGTTGTTTTCTGAGAAGTCTCAGGTAGTATAATCTCTGCTGGGCCTTTTTGACCAGGGCTGCAATATGAGCACCCCAGGTCAGGTTCTCTTTTATGGTAACACCGAGAAATTTAAAACTGGCCACTTGCTCCACTCGGTCTCCATTGATAAGCAAGGGCTGGATGTCTGAACTGTTCCTTCTAAAGTCCACTTTAAGCTCCTTGGTCTTATTGGTGTTGAGGACCAGGTTATTGTCTCCATACCATGAAAGCAACCGGTCCACCTCATCTCGGTAAGCAGACTCATCCCCCCCGGAGATGAGTCACATCACTGTTGTATCATCTGCAAATTTAGCAATAATATTACTAGCATGAATGAGAATATAGTCATTCACATAAAGAATATAGAGTAAGGGACTCAACACACAACCCTATGGTGTACCAGTGTTAAGAATAAGGGCTGAAGAGGTATGATTACCTAATCTGAACCTCTGTGAGCGGTCAGACAAGAAATCCATAATCCAGGCAGATTGAATAAGAAAGGCCAAGGTCCAGACGTTTAGACACTAGTCTATGTGGAAGAATTGTGTTAAATGCAGAACTAAAATCTACAAAAAGCATCCTCACATATCCCCCCCTGCTGTTCTAGATGATTACTTTAACATTTGCAGTGATTCATTTTAACAACTGTGGTAAGAAAGATTGTAAAATGGTGCAAAATTCACTTAACTGTCTCACTTAACAACAAAGGTTTTGGCTGAATTGTGGCCATAAGATGAGGACTACCTGTGATCAGTTAATACTGTTGTCCAGTACCTAGATATTAAACTTATTTCTGTGTGATTTTAGAGGAAGGCTCCTTATCCTGACTGTAAAATGAGTAATTTCTGTTACTGTTTTCTTTACAGTGGTTTTCCAAATACTAAAACAGATATTGAAATTTTCTCTGCTGCTGCATCTACCGGTATCAGTCAATAATGTTTTCTTGTCTAGCCTAAACATACCTAATTTTTAAAAACAGCTTTGTCTTGGTGTCCCTACATTGAAGTCTCTCCTTTAAATCTTTTCCAGTTGCCAATATTTTCTGAGTCGTCGTGTGCCCCAAATTTCTAGCAAATTTTAATCAGGTCACACTAACGTTGAGTAAAATGGCATTATTATTTCCTATGTCTTGACAACTACTCAGCCATAAGGCCTAAAAATGGCTTTGGCGTCTTTAATTAGTACATCACTTGGTTGACTCATTTTCAATATTTTTATGCTCAATAGTCAGAATTTAGCTTTGATTAGCCAGTTCTTGGGATTCGATTGTCATTTCCTATTTTTAATTTAGTAACTTTTAGCCATGTTGGATTTACCGTGTCCCTGTTTCCATATCTACATCTTAATGTATGAAAATAAAGAAGGGTTGTCTGAAATGTTATCCTTGTATAATGTATCCTGAAGGAGAACTTAACTGTTACATTTTATTTGTGGATCTTGGTTTGTGAAATAAATTGTTTTTTTTTTTAAATTGTTTTAGCATGCACATTCTAAAAGTAGCAGAAGAGAAAAGATAAGGGAATTGTATGGCTTCTTTCTGAGATGAATTGTTAAGTTGGGGAGCTGGCTTGGATGCAAGGCTTTTATAAAACTTGGCCTTAGTGACCAGTTGTTGGTTGCATTGGATTTTGGTTTTAGACCTTTGATTATGGATGTGAGATAGAAAACGTTTAGGAAATTACATAGTGGAGTATATAGAGAGAATATTTACAATGCAAGAAAGTGAGAATTGAGGGGGGAAGTGGGGATGGAACAACAGGCTTACATTCTCCAGTTACTTATGGTAAGTAGATACATTTTTGAGGTTAAAAAGTAAGGAATCAGGTACTTCTTCTCTTTGTAGTCTACGTTGTTTGTGTGTCTTGGATTTTTAAAATATAATAAACCATAGAAATCAAACCTTTTTAGTGTATCTGCTTGAAATTTTACTTTTTAAAAGGTGAATAATCCCAAATGCTGATGCTAGATGGTTAGGTCGTTATGTTAAAACTTTTTACATGGTTCCTGAAGGATTTCTGTCCAAGGAGTGGCAGACTCCTAGAAGCTAGGCTGTGGTTATTCAAAATAATTACAAGTAGTTCTCAACTTACAACAGTTTGTTTGAAATTACAATGGCACTGGAAAAAGCAACTTATGGCCACTTCTCACAATTATGACCAGCATCATAAGTATCCCCATGGGCATGTGATTTACATTCAAATGCTTGACGACTGACTGATATTTATGATGGTTGCAATGTCACGTGATCACCTTTTGTGACCTTCTGAAAAGCAAAGTCAATAGGAAAAAAGCCAGTTTCACACTTAACAACCCTGTTACTAATTTAACCACTGCAGTGATTCACTTAACAAATATGGCAAGAAAAGTTTGTAAAATGGGGCAAAACTCACTTAACAAATTTCTCACTTAGTAACATAGATGTTGGGCTCAATTGTGGTCGTAAATCAAGGACTACCTGTACTATAAAAAATAAAGTGGCTGGTTTCCCGTCTTAGAAATCTTCATTCATTACTCTTTGGTGCTCTATACACAGATAAAGAGTTGGCATTCCAATGATTTATTATGTTTATTTTTTAACCCATATAATGTGAGAAGATACCTTTTGGCAAAGACTCTATAAAGTCATCTGGAACCAGTTTTTTATTTGCAAGTGAATGCTCGCTTTGGGCTTCTGAAATGGTAAAAGCAGGTTTAACCTAGAATGGTCCGCCAGCTAGAAAAATCTGTTGAAGCAAGCATTATTTATAAGGCTATATTGGGGCATTGTGTTATTGAACTGACTTATTCACTGATTCTTTGATGGAGAACCGCTTTGGATTTGTGTGTGCACAATTGTGTTTGTGAATTTGGAGTTCTGTTGAGATTTCTCAGGTTTGGAAACATCTCTAGTGAAAATATTATTAACCACTGAAAAGAAAAGTCTTATGAAAAAGCTCAGTATGAAAAATTGCTGCTAAATATTCAGCTCTTTCCTTCCGAGGAGCTCAGTTTTCTATCTTTTTATAAGTAGAAAGGAGATATATAATGTTAATTCTGTAATTTTATCTTGGAAGAAGATTTTCTCTTCCAGATCAAATTGTTTTCTGCGTAAAAGCTTGGAGCTGCAGCTTTTGTTGCTTTTGTGGCTTCCATTATTTTAAGAGAACACTCTGCATACCTGATATGATTTCAGCTATATATTCACAGTAGTTTTTCTACATTTTAAAATAATGGGGGAGGAGAGATGAAGAAGTATTCCTCAGATGAAGAAGCAGTTTTTCTATGAACAGGAGACAGGTCTTCGTAGGCCTTTAAGAGAAGATATGAGTATGTTTCTGTGGTTTACCTGTGTTCTTTATGACTCTCTGCTCTTCCAGAATCAATCCTGAGAAACTTTTAGATGTCCAGAAGAAACTGCAGTCTTTATTGGCTCAGGATCAAGATTTGAAAGAACGTGCACAACGGGTAAGGGGACAATGGCTAGTCCACTGATATGTAAGTGACACGATTGTAGAATCTCATTGTTTAGGTGTATAAGAAATATTAATCTTCAATAAGATTTTTGGTTTTATGGGTTATAGGAGATTTGTAAAGATGTGCTTATGTTCTTTGACTGAAGTAAACAGATGTTAGAAACTAATTAATTGAAATTAATCAGCAGTTCATTGATTAAATTTATTTATTAAGGAAATTTATATGGTGGCCCAGCTCACACATTGGGGATTCCAGACAGCTTATAACGGGTGTCAAACTCAAGGCCCGCAGGCTAGATTCGGCCTGTGGGGTGCTTAGATCTGGTCCATGGGACTGTTCTGGAAATAGCGAAGGACCAGTCCGTTGTGTCTCTGTCAGTGAAAATGGCAGAAGGTTGCAGGAGGTCGTCCCAGCTGAAAACGGCTCTTGGGAGGCCATTTTCACTAGAAGAGCACTAGGGCCACAGGCGCCCCCGACACGAGTGATGTCAAGCTGGCCATGCCCATCATGACCACACCCACCCCAGCCCCCTTGAGGTCAAATACAACCATGGTACGGCCCTCAATGAAATTGACTTTGACACCCCTGACTTATAACATTAGAAATCACAACATAAACATTAAAAAACCAACTCCCACTATAATTCTTAGGCAGTTATTATCCTTAGTAGTTAATACTCTGAAAGGCACTACGTACAAGGAAAGGATCTGGAGAGGGAAGATAGTAGGAAACAAGATGATGGTAGTTAGTTCAAATGGATAAAAATATACACACCTTTCGGGTTGTTATGGTATACATTCTTTGTTCGGGAGGTCTCTTTTCTTCTCTTCCTTCTGGTCTCCTGTTGCTTCTGTTCTTCAGGGTTTGAAGAACAGAATCTGTTTCTTGTCTTTACAGGGTAAGTTGATTCTCCAGTAGTCCTTTGGTTGATAATTGGGGAAACATGAACATGGATGTTCAGGGGTAACAGCTATTTTTTTCCCTTTCCATTCAGGCAAGATGTTTTCCTAGGAGGCCCTCAAGTAATTCAAGCATATATAGTTTCTTATGAAAATTAACAGAAACTTAGTACTGCAGACTTACGGTAACCTTGTACTTGAGAATTCTGAGCATTGAACTGCCAGCCTGGCAACAGTGAGACAGTTGCTTCTTTCCATACTGGCCAGGGAGGCAGATGGCTGTCTGCCAGATAATAATTGTCTGCTGACCATAGTGCTCTTTTATTTAAATTTTTATAAATCTGTTTTCTAACTGATCTCTCAAGCTGTTACATTATTATGACAGGCATTTAAAACAAAAACAAAAATAGGGTGATATTTAATCTCAGCAATGAACCATTAGTAAAACAACAACACAACTGATAATGTGTGTTGCTTAAATAACATCCATGGCATGGAACGATTTCAGTTGTATCTACCCATTGTTTGAGATCCAACAGGAGAGGTATGCTCTGGGTCCCATCTGCTAGGCTAGAAAATATCACCTGGCAGATAACTAGAGGCCTACCTTTTCTTGTAAAGGCATCGTCTGGGGCATCATTTCCCTGAAGAATAGACTTGGTCAGACTCTAGGTTAAGGTAAAGGTTCCCCTCACACATACTTGCTAGTTGTTTCTGGCTCTACGATTCGGTGCTCATCTCTGTTACAAAGCTGAAGAGCCAGTGCTGCCTGAAGATATCTCCGTGGTCATGTGGCCGGCATGACTAAAAGCCGAAGGCGCACACAGCACTGTTATCTTCTCACCAAAGTGGTCCCTATTTTTCTACTTGCATTTTTACATGCTTTCGAGTGCTAGGTTGGCAGAAGCTGGGACAGGTAATGGGAGCTCACTCCATTACACGGGGCTAGGGATTCAAATTGCAGAACTGCCAACTTTTCTGATCGACAAGCATAGTGTCTTAGCTTGTTGCTGTGCTTGGGCCCAGATCGTGGGATTGAACCTGAATCTTGGTTTTATTGATGGTTTCTTAGTTTTATTGATGCATTGGTTAGTTTTTCCCCTTAGCTCTTATATTTGCTGTTTATTATTGTTATGATGGTTTTATTTTTTTGTTACCTCACAGCGTCAAATGTTTGAGATGGCTGGCCAAATAAATTGAATATATAAAATAAATAAATCAGATTTTTTTTTAAAAAAGTGATTTTGATGGAGGAAGTATAATGTTAATTAGAAATGGTAAAGAGATGTAACCAAGAGAATACTCAGATGAAACATAACTTAGCCCATAGCAGGATTGTGGGTGAGGCCAGCCAGTCAGAAGAGACCTTTTCTAGTTTCTTGAGCTTCAGAGGGGACAGGAGGAGATATCTTCAGACTTGTGTGATTCTCTTAATGCGGGGGTCTTCAAACTTCACAGCTTTAAGACTTGTAGACTTCAACTCCCAGAATTCCTCCTCCAGTCATGGGAATTCTGGGAGTTGAAGTCCACAAGTCTTAAACTTGCCAAGTTTGAAGACCCTTGTCTTAATGTAACTTTATAATAAAATAGAATTAGCTCATCTGGCTGTGTTTTCTGTTGGGTCTTCCTTACAAGGTTGACGGGAAGTGAACTGTGCATTCCTTGGAAGATGATTGGGATCACTAAGAAGAAGACTTAGCTTCTGTTCTGCTGCTCTCAACTTGAATTTGAACATCAGTGTGAAAGCGAGGGATTGATCAGGTTCATGATAAAAGGAAGGCTTGCATTGCATCCACCAGCCATATTCCCCCCCCCCCCCAAAAAAAAAAAAAAAAAAACTTCATGAAGAGAGGAGGAAGTAGCATAGAACTTTATGTTTTTGCGCAATACATCAACAGCAACAACCTATTTTATTTTAGTCATGTTTGGCATTTCTTTGTGATCTTGCTCTCCCTTATTTCTGTTGTGCTTTTGTCACTGAGTTGCTGAGTTGGTTTATTCAAATCTTTTTAACTTAGGTTATTAGTTGCCATAAAAACTTTATAGAGCAGCTGGTACTGCTGAAATAATTGTTACCCCTGTAAATAGTCTGTCAGCCACCTGAGTTTCCTGTTGATTTGGATATCTAAGCGCATATAAAAAGAACATTTTTTTTTTACATATCTAGGGACATTTTCATATATAACCTTTTTAAATTAAAAGAAAAATGCATGACTGATTGAAAAGAAAGTGCAGTAGGTGTCCAAAGGTGATTATATAGAGGGGAATATTGGTTTTCTCGAGCTTTGGAGCTTAGAAAAAAATGGATTAAGATTTGGAGAATGTATGTTAACAAGATTTTTTAAAAACCACCCCTCCTGAGGTGTATAGAAGTATTTAAAAATTAAAAGAACAGCATATTTTTTTTCACTCACTCTTTTACCAATAAATATTTATAACTTTGCATAACATGTTCAAACTTGATGCTTCTACGCATACGGAGATATAGGAAGCTAGCTTATTTGATGTCATCTGTTGCCCCATAGTAGCTTAATTGTGATTGGCAATGTATTGTAACCTCCAGAAGAGAACCATCTTCTACCTAGCAAAGGTTGGCCTAGGGAAAGGAGTAGAAGACCTTTAATTTCTTCCTTCTGAAACTCATGCTGTGGTATGAACAGGTTTCCTTGAGTAAGACTAGGCTCCTGATGATTACATGGACAAGTTCATGTTGTTTTCTTGCAAGAGGTTTGCCACTGTCTTTTTCCAGATTTTTTGTTTCTTGGTTGGTTTTGACTTTCTAGTTTACTTTGTCATCTTGGAATTTTCAGGATCAAACAAAGCTAGCCTTGGACTGCCATCTGCTGTGACCTTTGTGTGGTTCACCCTTGAGGTGCAAGCGAGGATCATATAGCAAATTCATTTCCTCTTATATAGTTATTAGTTCAAAAAGATTCACATTAAAATGGTACTGTTTACCTATTGGATGTTTGCATTTGTTTTTGGTGTAGCAAAAACTTGCATTTGGCAGCATATACTCATACTTCGTAGTTTATGAGTATTTCCAATGTAGAATGTCACAAAGTTCAAATCTCTCTGTAACTTAATTAGAATTAGAATAACAGAATTGGAAGGGACCTTGGAGGTCTTCTAGTCCAACCTCCTGCTCAGGCAGGAAACCCTATACCATTTCCACTGATTAAATTGTTTTCACTGATTCTAACTATCAGGAAATTTCTTCCTAGTTGTAGGTTGCTTCCCTCCTTGATTAGTTTCCATCCATTGCTTCGTGTCCTGCCCTCAAGTGCTTTCCAGAATAATAAAGTAAAACCATTTGAGTAAAAATGAAAATTGTTGCGATGTAGAAGATAGAATATTGAATATCCCTGAAAAAGTCTAAAATTATATCATGTTTTGGTCATCATGTGCGTAATTACTTTTTTCAACTAAGCCTTCATTTTACTGGATAAAATGAAGCAGAATCATGTAGAAAATTTAGCCACTGAATCCCTTACTTAATTCAAGAATCCAAATTAATGCATTTTAAATAAATGACTATAGTAGTCTGTACTTGAACATATTCAGTGACTTGCATCAATAAGGAAACAACTGCTATTCCAAGATCTCTTTCGCAAGTGCTATTAACAAGTCAGATTCTTCTTACTCTGTACCTGTGTCTTTGATTTTCATAACTAAAGGTGGCAAACATATCCAACAGGAAAACCGTTTTCCTCAAAACACACTTCACAATCATGTGAAGTGTGTTGGGGTGAGAGAGTGATTGACTGGCCCAAAGCCACTCAGTGGGCTTTCGTGGCTAAGGCGGAACTAGAACTCACAGTCTCCTGGTTTCTAGCCCAGTGCCTTTAACCACTGGACTGAACTGGTCTTGATGGTATTTACTCCATCTGTCATTCCATTTTGATTCCATCTTGATGAGGAATCTTAAGTACATAGTCTTTGAGCTTGCACATTTCATTATCACTCCACCCAAACCACTTTTAAGTGGCTGGCTGATCAGTATGGAATAGGTAGTCTATAAAATGCATTGCCGGAATTGGCATTTGATTTCTTCTCAGAGTCCATTTAAAAAGCTATCTGCTTAAAAAAAATTAAACAAGATTCATCTGACAAAACTTATTCTTCAAAAATCCAGGCTGATATTTAGTAATGAGCATTACTTTTAACATGCTTAAAAGGTTTTAAGATTCAGAATATTCCCATGTGTTAATGACAGATTAGACTGTAGTAGCAGTCCCCAACTTTTCTGGTACTATGGATCAGTTTTGGAAGAAAATTTGTCTTTCATGGATCGGGGGAGGGGAATGGTTTCATGCGCAATCTAGATCCTGCTCATGTGCACATGAAGCTTCATTTGCTTGCCTGATACTTACATGGCCCAGTTTGTAACAGATCACTGACTGGTACTGGTACATGGCCCTGGAGTTGGGAACCCTGATCTATAGTTTTTGAAAATCTCACTTTTTCTCCTTTTAAGATAGAAACAATTTTTCCTCTCCTTCAGTAATCTGGCACTTCATATCTTTAAGATTTCTCACAGATAATATATACATCTTTGGTCCATCTATCTGCTAGTTTCTGCAATATCCTAGGGTAAATTTATCTTGTCTGAAGTTTTAAACTCACTCAGACTAAGCAGATATTCCTGGGTCATATTTCCATCAGTCTCAAACTTCAAGCTCTTCATTCTTCCCTTCACATTTTTCTATTTTTTTTATTGTTGTTGGAAAGACTAAATCAAAATAGTGAATAGCTTTGCCTTTCTTTGTCACTAGTTAGAATTATGCAGCGTTCATTGATCAACAGGTATACCGATTCTTTGTTTTGTTGAACATATCTGAAGATTCTGCATTTGTTTTTAAAATTCTTAAATCAGTGTCACCTAATTCTGAATTTTGTTTTCCCCAAATTGCCTTCCAATCTTTGCATTGTTTCTTGGTAACTTACTCCAGTTTGTTTTCAGATGTTCACCTGACTTTTTGTCTAGTTGCGTTACTGTTGTACCTACTTTTTTTTTAACCTACTTTCTGTTGCCTGTCGTCTTGTTGGAGTTGTTTGCCGTAATCCCTATTTATTCTAGTTTATAATCTTTTTATGTTTTAACTCTGACAAAAGAGAATCATCTATGTGATCAATTATTCTACAAAATCTAATCTCACAGGACTTGCATTTTTAAAGGAAGCTATCAAAACTAAAAACAGACCCTTTTATAGATGATTTTAATGCCTCTGAAATGAATTTAGGGATTTTTAATTTGGCACAGAGTTCATTGAAAGGCCTTACAATTACTTCCCTTAGTTTGCAACAGTGCCAGATTTTATGACAACTCTCAAAGCTGGGGAAACAAAAACCATATTTATAGCCTTGCTCATAAAATCTATTTATTACTCCATTTTTAATCACACATTTCTTCCAATAGCTCACGGCAACACTTATGCTTCTTTCCCACCTCCATTTTACTTTCCAAATTACAATGTAAAGTATGAAAAGTGAAAGATGATGCTCATACCAATGAATTATTCAATAACTTTCTTGGCTGAATTGAATTGGATTGTTCATTCTTAGCCCAATCTTTGCAAACTTGATACTTTCCTGATGTGCCTGGGCAACGCTACCAACACTCCTTGGAAGAAATACTGCAAGTCACTTCCTCTTGTTAGTTTCTTTTGTGCAAGATCAAGGCTGCTAAAACTTGCAGGACCGAAAGATTTCAGGTGGAGCCTGTCTGGAAGGAGACTATCTGATCACTAGGTGTGAAAACATTGCTCCCTTGGGGTTGTAAGACTGCTGCTTAGGGAGCATGCCCTGTTTGTCAACACAGCAACAAGGGAGATGCTGCCATAGATTTCTGGTCTGATTAAATTATAGCTTAGTATTGATGAAATGAGTCATGGAAATAGAATGATGAAAAGGAAAATGGCCTGCATGCAAATACTGGAGTAATAATTAACAGGAGCAGGTATAATGGTACGTTATAAGCTGGCTGTTATAGGGGGGGAAATTAATCAATAGTTGCAAACAAAGCCAGTTGGATTCATCTCAACTTGGACACCAACATTGAGACAGTCAACAGGGAAGTATATTTATATGGATTATTTTCAACTTGTAGATTTCCATGACATGCAGATGTGTGCAGAAGTGAGGGCCACAATCTGTTTGCTTGACCTAAACCTTTCCTGGCTGGTTAAATTGACTAGGTCAGACTGGTCCTGTGATTATAAGAAGTGATTAATGCCTTCTTGACTGATAGATGTTTCTCGATTGCTTAAAGGAAAAGTCATATGAACCTTATTGAAGAAAAAAAAAAAAAGCTCCCAGAACATGAAAGAACCTTGTAATTAAAGGGAGTCTTTAATCTTCCAAGACTAAGAAGGTGATTGAAAAAGCAGCCTTGTACCTGCAGATTTAAACCCACTTTAATTGGGGATTCACCCAGGAGATTACATTAGTTGTCTTGGTAATGATCCTGCTAATTTCGCTGGACCTCTTGGCATCTACAAATAATACATTTTATAATTTAAATTTTAATTGCTGTAAGCTATTTCATAAACAGGAAAACATGGAACATAAACAAAGTCTAGACTATCTATCTCACTTTCAGACTTTCAGAGTAGTCCAGCCAAGAAGCACACATGGAAGTGCTGTCTCTAATTTTATCGCAAGGGTGCATGAACTGTATCTTGCAAGTGTGAAAAATACATTCATCCCCCATTGCCTTTACAGCCCAAGGGACTAGGGAGCATCCCTTCTGAAATGTTTGTACATCCCATTTCTTCTACAGCAGGGGTGTCAAACTCGATTTCATAGAGGGCTGCATCAGGATTGTGTTTGACCTCGGTGGGGCGGGGAGGATGTGGCTGGGATGAATGTGGCTGGGATGAATGTGGCCAGCTCGACGTCACTCATATCAGTGCCTGTGGTGGCTCGAGCACTCTGCCAGCGAAAATGGGCTCCTGAGCTCCGCTTTCAGCTGCAACAGCTTCCTGGAACCCTCTGCCAGTGAAAACGGAGATTGGGAGGCCCACATGGCAGAGGGTTGCAGGAGACTGTCGAAGCTGAAAACGGAGCTCGGGAGCTCATTTTTGTGGCAGAGCACTCGGGCCACCACAGGCACTGATACGAGTGATGTCGAGCTGGCCACACTCATCCCAGCCACATCCTCTCCGCCCCCCCCCCCCCCCCCGAGGTCAAACAAACACTGCGGGCTGGTCCTTCATTGTTTCCAGGGCGGTCCCGCGGGCCAGATCTAAGCATCCCATGAGGCGGATCTGACCCGTGGGCCTTGAGTTTGACACCCCTGTTCTACAGTCTAAGCTGCCACTTAATTGACTATCGTGCTGTGTGCAACTATTCCCATATCTCCCGTTTCTACATACCATAACATTAAACACAATCAAATCCACACACTACTAGTGGAATTGATTTCACTCTATTTGAAAGGCACCATGTTGGGGAAGGTGGCAACAGCACTGTTCTCCAATGATACTTTAATCTGCCTTCAGGTATAATGATAGCAAACTGGGGAAATGAAGCGACAATGGTAGTTTAGATACAGAAACATTAAACAGAGTGGACATGTAAAATAGTAATATCTTTAAAAGCAGTTTTGCTTTTTGGAACAGTCAGATTGCTCACTGAATTATAAGCCCTATCTTTATGGCTTTATTGTAATTGAATAAGAGGAACAGATGCTTTCTTCGTAAGAATTTTTCTGAGAACTGTTTTCAGGCTTTATAGTTGCATTAGTTGGCAATAATATATTGTTGATTTAGTACCTGAGTTAGAATTTACCTTGCCAGAGACTTATTTGTCAATGCTTTCTAAACCAGCCTTTTAGAAGAAGAGTACAGTAGAGTGGGGTGGAATAATTTTGAAATTTTAGGATATTGAGGAAACAAGCGGAGACAAGGGCTTTTGTTGTAGCTGACAGATCTAGTGATAGGCCTGCCTGGTAAATCCAGTTTTATTGCTATATTTAAAGCCATTCTTTTATTGCTGTGTGGTACTGAGTTTATTCTTCCTCTCTGTTGAATAAGACTGCAATATCTTTCTGAAAGTGTGAATAGAAGCTAAATAACTTTTGACAGTCTTCACCTACCTAGAATTTCCTTGGGTTTCCAGGATCTTCTAGGATAACCTTGCCCAATCTAATTACTTCCTTAAGACAGAGACTTCAAATCCCATAATAACCCTAAAATTGGCATGTCAGTTTCCTATCTAAGTACTAGTTAAGAGATGCTTTTAGAACTGACATCATCTACAGGTATAGGTAGCTAGATCTTTTTGGTTAATGGGAGCTTAGAATAGGGTAAAAAGATTCTCTATATTAAATATTGGTGTGAAAATTCTCATAACTAATAGGTTAAACAATTGCAAGAGGAGGAGAACTAAATCCATAATTTTGTTCCCATTTTTTAACTGATTAAAAGAGAATTGATTCATTACATCTGCAGCACTCTAAGGAGTATTATTTTCACTTCATATAGTTCTGTATATGAATAGTTTGTTATATTTAGTGCCTCTTCCAAACAGTTGTGCCTTTGATATTAAAGTGCCATATATCCATCATTTTGCCATCAAACCCTGCAGCTCTGTAAGAGATATTGCAGTGGAATAGATAAAATGAATTTTGAATTCAATCAAGCTTTATTGCTGCAACTTTTAATTTTAGCAAGCACATTAAATAGCTGAATTATTGGGTAACTGTACTCTTGTTTCAAAAAGTGTTAAATTTCCCACACTAGCAACTATGAAGGTTACTTATTTTTTAATGGTTATGTACTTTACATTTTTTATTGAACTAATGCTTAAACCATAACGATAGTATATTACTGTACAGATAGTCCTCAACTTATGACCACAATTGAGACCGGAATTTCCAAAGCTAGAAAAGATGGTTATTTAGTGAGTTATGCCTGATTTAGGGCTGCCGATTTCCAATAGCCCTTTTAGCTGAAATATATCACTTTTCAGTTTCTGAATTTCACTCCGTCAGAGATTGAACAGGAGGCCATCTGCACAACCATGTTCATAAGATCTCATGATAATGACTGGGAATCATCAAAATATTTTATTGTAGTCATCTGGAATAAGGTGTATAGGACTTATGAAAAAAATGCAAAAGACAGTGAGGTACTGCAGATATTTCTGTTCAGTCTTTTGGGTGATACTGAAAAATGTAATGACTGATAATAAGTCTTCATTTAAGGTCTGCAGCTAGCAGAAGAATGAATGAGAATTTCTTATGTGGACCAGTAATTGTACCTACAAAAATACTTTTTCTTTTGTTTTCCAAATAAAAATTACTGAATAGTGTTGCGGAAACATAAAACAGTATGGTTAGAATTATACACTTGAGTTACCAGCCAAATGAAAGGGCATGCTGATAGCAGCAGGTAATTCAGTTTTATAGAAGTGATTTTCCAGTGTTTTGTTGCAACCTGGATATTGTGAAATCACAAGCAAAACCTTTACTATTTTTGTTGTTGTTCATGATGCTTCTTTTAAGAGCAAAATATTGTGTATTGTAGCTTCTCTTAATGGCTCAAGATTATTTCCAAGGACAGACAAATGCTTTCAATTTTAAGAAATAATAAAAAAGAATGAAGGTTATTTTGAAAGTCGAGTGAAAAACATTAAAAAAAAATACTCACTGGATGGAATTGGGCAGAGATGCCACCAATAATGTGAATATGCACTTAATATAACCACTACCAGAATATTAAAAATACATATACAATGGTAACCTATTTGTGCATAAAAAATAATCATAAGAACTTAGTGATATTGAAGAAGAAAGGTTGTGGTTTTTTTCCAGCCTGTGAATTATATTTGGTTTTTGAACAATGTGCTGGGGGTTATACTTCAAAAATTATTTACAACAAAAATGAAACAAGGTAGTTCTCATTAAATGATGGTAATTGGGACCAAAATGTCCATCACTAAACAATACAGTGGAAAAGCACAACATCATATGGCCACGCTGCTTATTGATGGCATTTCTGGTAAATTCCTGGTTATTGTCATTAAGGAAAACACAGGTTGTTAATTGAGGACCTCCTGTAATGGCAATTCTGATTTCTACTGGCTTTCCTCTTTGACTTTGCTTGTGGGAAATCAGCAGAGAAGGTAGTAAACTATGATGAAACCATAATGAAAACGGATAGCTTGATTTTCAGTGTCATAATATCAAGGAGGACTTTATAAACTACTGTACTTTTAAAACTGATTAGCTTAAAGTGTGCATCTGTTTCGGTTGAGTCTTTTTTTATTCTGTGACTTGAACAAGTTTTTTCCCTCTTTTTTCCTTAGTGTTTTGTTTCTTACCTGCGATCTGTCTACCTAATGAAGAACAAAGAAATATTTGATGTGTTAAAGTTACCCGTTGCTGAATATGCCCTGTAAGTGCCATTGATCTTTAGTAATTGTATATGCCATACAAAACTGTGCATCGTTTTTTTAATAGATTTCTTTTGAACTTGAAATTTTAATCAGTGAGCCAAACCAACATTGGCTCACTGATTAAAATTAACAATGAAAATCAGTTTGTTAAAAATGGAGATTAGTCAAATAGAGCTCATGGAAATGAGGAGAAAAATCAATAAATGAACCCTTAATCATTTTATACTGCCTGTTAAAACCTAATAATATGAGTGCCAATTTTTAATTTTTTAAAGTGTCTTGGAAATCCTTATTAGTTAGTCCTCAATTTGTGGGTGAGTTCCTTCTGTTCATGTCTAAGGTTTTAGATTTGGTCCTGGTATGTTCTTTGAAAACCCTTCCCTAAAGTTTTAAGAGCTACTGCCATTTAGTGATGATAATCCTACAGTATTTTATTTATTTGCTTTTTATCTTGCCATCATTTGTGATCAGCTCAGAATGGCACAGATCCACACTATATAATTCCATTCATTTACAGCTTTTGTCCTTCCTAATTTGTTCTTATTTTCTAAGATCCCTCTCTGATACTTCTCTTGCACCATCCCTCTCCCACTTCTTTTGTACCATCTCCCCAAAAGCCGCCTCCTTCCAAAAAAACATAAATTGACACCAGGATCGATAGCAAATTTGCAATTCTTGTGTGTATACCAGCTGTCTACTTACAAATAGTCCTCCATGTTTTATGATCAGTGATTTTACAAACACTGGAAGTTAAGACAGCCATGGAATGGATGCTTTAAAGAATGTTCTCCTTTCCACCTCACTTGGGGCTCACAACCGTGGAGCTGCTTAATGCTATGAAAGCCCTTCCCCCATTTTTAATTAACTTTTGATGTCAACTTTAACTATCTTTGTCTGTATTTTAAATTTTATATTTAGTTTTTATGTTTTCAGCATTTATTTGTGCACTGCCCAGAATCTCTCTGTGAGGGTGATGGGTGGTTCCTAAATGCAATAAATAGATTAGATACCATGTTTCCCTGAAAATAAGACTTAACTGGAAAATAACTCTAGCATGATTTTTCAAGATGTTTGAAATATAAGCCCTACCCCAAAACTAAGCCCCAGTTAAGATTGTCAGCTAGACGGATGCATTTAGTACCATATATTCCCCCAAATAAGACCTAACTGGAAAATAAGCCCTAATGTGTCTTATGTAGCAAAATTTAATATAAGACCCTGTCTTTATTTTCAGGGAAACATGGTAGATAGATGGACGGACAGACAGACAGATCAATCGATCTATATTTCCTATCCTTTTGGGGGGGATAATAGGAGTATAACATATGAGGTGATCTCCTCTGATTCTACCCACAGAAATACAGCCTTGTAAATAGGTGGAAAAGAAAGAGTGAGACTGGCCCGGACTGGTGTACATTCATAATAATGAATCAAGTCTTGAATCTGGGTTTCACCAATCACGTATAATCAGTACACCAATAACTAATGTGTCTTGTCTAAGAAAAGAAATCTCATTAGATCTCAACATTAGGTTTTTCTGGAAGTATTTCAGATTCCCCCTCTGGGTATGTCAAACCTTAGGTGGCTTTTGCTGTTCAAATGGGCTTGACATTTGAGAACATTAAAAAGTTCCTCTGTGCTGAGTCAGATCAATTATCCTTGTAGTCCAAAACTCTCAACCACCAGTGTTTTTCAGTGTATAGGCTTGTTTAGGAGTTGTTTTCAATGTATGGGCTTGTGTAGAAGAATTGGGAAGAACTGAAACCTTGGTAATGTAAATAGTACAGTAGTAGTAGTATTAAAGTTTCTGGAAAAAAAATCAAATTATACTTCTGTCAGTAGTAATAATTGGTTTGAGCCGTATTGTTAATGACAGTGATTTGTTGCCCACTTGATTAAGGCCTGAGAGATTGAAGGTTTGAATTTGCACTGATTTTCAGTGGCTCATTGAGAGAGACACCTGTCCCTATCCTATTTAGAGATATCAGATAATTGAACACTGGGCTTTCTGCATGTTCCTTTGATCAGTATCCCATCCCTCTGTTAAGAATTTTCAACATAATAGATATCAGACAAGGTCACATTATATTATGTTCACTTCAAAGAAAACTGCTGTGGAATTCTGCCAGCCCTGTACGTTTCTTATGTCAAAGATTAATAAGCCTGGCTATTTAATTATGAGTGAAATGTTCCTTTGCTTTTCATTGTTCCATCATTGTCAGGTGTATGGTGCTTGCATTGCCCATTTGCTGTTTTAATTCTTTTCACCGTTATTTTCTAGGATTGGTTTCTCAGAGATACTGAGAATACAAATCCTTTGATTTACATACATCTTAATTAGGGATGGGTTAAAGACCAGGGTATCTCTAGAGCCTCCACTCTAGAGGTATAAAAGGATATGGAAATGATTTCAAGCTCATCTCCCTTGGCTTAATTTGCTAAAAAGTATTTTGGTCATCTGTGTCTTCTCTTTATTTTTTCCTCCCAAAAGATATATTGTGTGCACAATGTATTAAAGTACAGATCTACAATAATTAGTTTGAAAGTGAGCTGTAAGGTCCCTTTTTTCTGTTTCTTTGACTTGTGGTATTCTTACTGATTTCAATCTCATTCATACCAAACAAAATACTAAATGCAGTTCTAAAAGGCGGTACCAATTTGTGGCTATTTATGTAATCCTTTGTCTAGAGGAAGGAAGGAAGTCTTTTTAAATGGTCATTGAATCTAATATTCAGTAAGGATAGAATGAAAAAAGATTTAGTTTGTCTTTTTTCCTCTCAAAAGCAGGTTCAGCTATATTCTAAAGCACAATATAAAAAAACTTCTGAACCCACACATACCCCCAGTGTATGGTTGTGAAGTTTTACTTCATGGGATACTTGTTTGTAGGGCAACATTTATTAGTCTCTACTTCTGGTATACAGTAAATACCTTTATGCATTGAATGCATGTCTAGCTTTGAAGGATGACTTCTTTCTTATAAAGGTTTCCATGTCATTCTTTAAAGTTTCCTTTTGTATACTCTTTTCTTCAGAAATCAGGTGGGTAGCAGAGAGAGACAAAGAGACAAACCAAACTTTAGAAGACTTCCCCAGAAAGAATGATCTCTTTTGTCTCTTTGGCAAGTTGGGAAGACTTTTTCATTTCTAGTTTTTACTTTGATTTAAACCCTGCAAGATTTTGGAGTCTCACCAAATCTTCCTACCAAATTACAGCAGCAATGACAGCAATGAATAATTAAATATGGGAAGAAAATTTATGTTTAATTAATTAAGTTGCAATTATCTACACGTTCAGCCCTTCCTTTCATTTGTCCTCATCTCTTTGGAGTACAACCCGTGCAAATCACTTCAAAAATGTTATGCATCCCTCTTATAAATAGACTTCTATTTTTCATATTTGAGAATGGTTTGTTTGATTGCATTTACTTTAAATTATATTTCAGCTGTGTCAGCCATTCTGGAAGCAGCATTGCCAGAAAGCTGGGCTAATGATAAATAAAGAATTACATATTGGAAACCATCTACCAAATAACTATAATGGAAAATTAAGGATTGAAGAAATACATAAAAAAGTAGCTTGCAAAGGATTCAGATGTTGAGTTGGCCAGAATTAATTTTGTTTGCCAGATGTATGAAAAGTTCTCACGATTAAGATAATGGCCTTAATAATCTTACTGTGGGATTTTTGGTTTTTAAAGCATAGTATAAACTCAGAAATTATATTTTGTATGCCATCTTTTGTGCCTTATTGAAGGTAAATCATACATAAGTTATAAGTTATTAATCTGTGTGTTGTGCCTGGCCTGCACAAATGTTAAGAATTGCTTCCAGCCAGTGGAAGTTTGCTGTCGTAGAAATAACACCATGCAAAACAGATTTTGATGAACTTTATCGGGTAGCCTTTAATATTAGAGCAGAGGTCCTGTTCTGATATTTGATACTTTTTCTATTTTGTAGCTCTCTTGGGCTTGCAGTGGCCCCTCGTGTACGATTTCTCCAGAAAGTCCAGAAGAAACTGCATACAGCGGAGCATGAAAAAGGGGGGAAGGAGCAGGCTGAGGACACACAGTTTTCTTTAAGTGATGAGGAGTTAGAAAAATGCAGGAGAATTTTCTCTAGAACAGGCACGTTGGGACAAAAAGAGCCAGAAGGCCTCTCTGGGAAAAGCAGTCCTGTTGAAGAAGCCTTGCAGAGTCCGTCTGAGCCAAAAGAGCCTGCAATAGTCCATGAATCAAAGCCTGAAAGTCTAAATTTTTTCGAAGACGATGATGATGGAGATGATGACAATGATGCCTTTAAGGACGTGCTGACTATAAAACGGCGAAATGTATTTGGCTTGGAACCAGAAGAGAAAGCACCATTGGTAAGGATTTTTTTTAATGTTAAGAGCCAGCCTTCTTCTTTTGGAAGAGGGTTATGATTTTTACTGTCTGGCTTTCCGAATATACATAGTTGACTATTGAATGCAATACACAAAATACCAGACTATTAAGCCTATGCCTTGATCTAGCAGAGCTTTTCCATTGCTCATATATGAATTTGAGATAGCTGGTTGTAATAATTTATTTGTATGAAGTTCTTACTTGTTTAGATTGAATATATGTAATGCTCGACTTATGATCACAATTGGGACAAGAATTTCTGTTGCCAAATGAGACAGTTCTTAAGTGAGTTTGGGCCCAATATTACAACCTTTTTGTTCAAGTTGTTAACGAATCACTGCAGTTAAGTGCATCACATTCTTGTGAAGCCAAGCCAACTCTCTCCCATTGACTTTGCTTGTTGGAAGCCAGCTAGGAAGGTCACAAATGGCAATTACATGTTCCCAGGATACTGCAACCATAGTAAATATATGCCAGATGTCAAGTGCCCAAATTTTGATTACACGACAGATGGGATACTATGATGGCCATGTGAAGATTGGTCACAAATGACCTTTTTCAGTGCCATCAATTTGACTGGGCGCTAAACCTCGGTTGTAAGCCAAGGACTGTTGTAGAGTTTTTTTTTAATTGGTTGATGTCTAAGTTGCACAGATTTGAGTTACTTGGATTGGATGTATTAATGCAGCCTTTCCCAATTTATCATTCTCCAGATGTGTCACTATTGCTCACACAACATATCGGGGAATTATGTGACTTGCTATCAGAGTAAACCTATCAGATTGGGAAACTTATTAATATTTTCTTTTGTTGCTGACTAGTAGTTTAATGCTTGGATTTTGTGAGCTTCCCAATAATTCTTATATACCAGGGGTGTCAAACTCGATTGCGGCCGTATCAGGATTTTGTTTGCCCTGGGGGGCTGGGGGGTATGGCCTGGTCATCACAGCCGACTGGGTGGGCATGGCCAGAATGGGCTAAGGCATCATGGGCCGGTCCTTCACCATCTCCAGGACAGCCCCTGGGACAATTCTGGGCCTATCGCTGTCTCCGGTTCCAGCGTCCTTGACACGTCTGTTATATACTAATGTTAGGGTTATATCATAGATTTTATTTTTATAAGACTTCAAGAAATATTAGTAACTTGAACATGTATAATTTGATAATTAAACTCTTATTATTCTTTTGTAGTTCTGATTAACACTGGATTATGGATTAGTTAAAATATAATAATTGGCTTTTACTTTCATTGCCTTACAAAGCAAAAAGAACTGTAGAATTACTCTATTGCAGAATATTATGACAAGGGCTCTGGAAAAAACCCTGACATTTCTTAGAGAAGTACATTATTTTATTATATGTCAACACTAGTTCAATCAAAAACTTCTAATTTTAGACTTAATACACACATTGGCATACTCACACTTTCATCAGCAAATATATCTTCTAATGTTGACAACTCATTTAATAAGTTGCCATGGTGAGAACAAGTTGCTTAATTAATTTTGTGGGTTTTAAAAGTGCAGTGTATTTTAAATAATCTGTGTGAGTTGACCTTGAAAGGAACACTGTTCAAATACTAGCTACCAGCTACTAAATCCAGACTGTCAAGTTAGTAACTCAGTTTGCTTTTAAACATACAGCCTATCTTCTTTTAAGTTTGTCACCTAAAGGATGATCAGTGCTGCGAGTTGTAGAAAAGTGTATATCAATGCTTTGATTGTGACCAAGTATGTCACTGAGGAACAGTAGGAAGTTAACAATTTGAAATGAAAGTCCAGTCATAATTATACCAAGGAACATATATCGAATGACAAGATCTATCCATGTACAGCATATGCTTCGTGATTTTTTTCTTCATGGTTAAACACACTTTCCCAGAGGAGCAGATGGCAACTATGGCTAGGGGAGCACAGGTTCATCTTGTACACTAATTGTACCCTTCTTTACTGACAGACCCTACTCTACATCACTCATACCTTAGTTATGTCTTGACTAAATTATTGTAATGTGTTTTATGTGCTGCCTGTGTTTGAAGACTACCCGAAAGTTACAACTAGATCAGCATGCAGTGATGCATTCAGTTTTAAGCCCTTTGCATTTTGCCCATGTTGTGTGAGAACTGCACTGGCTTCCAATTGCTTTCTGGATACAATCCAAGGTATTGGTTACTACCTTTAAAGCCCTACATGCCATGAAACTTGGTTATTTGCAGGACTACATCTTCCTAAATATATATGCCAGCCCCACTAGCTCAGATATGGTGGCTGCGCTTCACCTTCCCTTAACTGTTGCCACCTGATGGAAGTTTGGAGATTCAGAGGGCTTCCACCTCTCACCAACAGACCCAGCTCTTCATTCAGGCATTGGACTAGAATGGAAGTCAACCAAGCAAATGTAAAGTCAATAAGGGGATTTCTAGGTGAGGTATGATGGACCAAAGATGTGTTCACAAAAATAACTGCGATAACCATGGCACAGCCATGATTTTTTCCAGATAAGGAGAGGATGGGAAATTGCCCATGTGTACTCTATATAGTTGCTCCTCATGAAGTCACTGCAGGACAACAATTCTCCACAGGTTTGAGTGCCAGGATTTGAAGAGATGAGATGAATCACAACTGCGACAGTCTTTTAAAATTTGTTGTGAAATACACTGCAAGCCTTGCTTTCTAAACACTTTAAAAAATTGCCTATTGACCATGTTAAAACTATTGGAAACCAAGCAGCACACTTGGTACTATAAAGAAATGTAGTGATGACCTCTTGGGGAAGGAAAGAAGATAGCAGACTCCAGTTTAAGTGGTTTTTAAAGGGGACTAGACAGCTCATGGAAAATTGGGCTGTCAGTGATTACATATCCTAATAGCTACTTACTACTTCCAGAATCGCAGGCAACATACTTTTAAATGTCAGTTGCTAGAGACCTATAATGAAATATAGGTATAACCCTCTTATATTCTTACATACTTAGATCCATGCCTTCAACTACATGGTTTGACTATTTGCAAAACTTAATAGGTTGGGAAGGTTTTTTTTAAAAAAACAGATACAAATCTTAGTGGGCTTTGGTTGTCATTTTTCTTCCTGTTTTTTCAGTTGGGAAAAGGTTAGTGTATCTCGTTTCTGAGGTAAATCTAGCCGATACCAATGTGGGAGAAATATGTTTGAAATTGCTATAACTGAAGAGACAATTTCATGTTCTTTCCATTTCCAAACTGTTTCCCCTCGCCCTCCTTCCAAGCTCATCATGATCTTTTTGATAATATTTACTCATTAGCAATTGGCAGGAGAGGATATCTTGGATATTTTGCTGATAGGTTCTATGATTAACATTACATTTTTCTATAATAAGGGAAATGTGATGATTTAAATAGTCCTTCCAAACCTATCACAATACTGAAGTTTGTGAAAGTTACATGGCAAAATCTCGGCAGTCTTTTGTATTTCTCTAAAACTTTATTTATCCTTTCTTTTTTTAATATTTTACTTTAAAAAAAATAACGGAACACTAAAAGATTTTGATTTTGCATTTGAGGGGAGTAAAATAAAGCTTAAGTATCACATAGGAGGAACAGATTTGGGTTCATTGGTTCTTCTGATGGTGGTTTTATAATATCTATGTGAGATTGTTGATAAATAATTATGCATGCTGTCATTGAAAATGAGATGATAAAAATACAATGATCCGGGTGGATACATATGATGCTATAACTTATTAATTATTATTCAAGGATTGCTAAGCCACTTCTATTCTACCCCTTATAAAAATTCTACAAGAATATGGAAATTTTACAGCTGGGTGATTTATTATTTGAATAGTTGAAAGTATGATTCTGCCGTTTTTCCCATCGAACTGAAACACATATTGTTAGTGACTATGTTTTTCCTCCCAATTAAAATGGAGTAGCTTGTATCTACAGAATTGGAACAGATTATTTGTACAAATTATATCTTGAGAAATTTAAATGCAAATAATAATGACTTTAGAATCAAGTGCTGGTTAAGAAAGCAGATACAAATTTATGAATTGGTCAGCTGTCCAGTTCCTGGGTCTCTTGGCACTTATTTCAAATCTTTACTGGCCACATATCAAAGGGGACAAAAGCCCAACATTGATATCCCCTGCTCTATTTCCAAATCCCTTGAGACCATGACTGGGAGATATAATAACATTGATCAGTGTGGGACTTTCACATTTGAACTAATATCCTAAACTCATAGAACAAGCCTAAACTCATAGTGGCAATTGTATGCAAGTGATTAAAAATAACTGTGATCTCATTTCTTCTGTATCGCAAAATGTGGAATGTGGAAGAGCTAAAGTATTGTGGCCTAATGTCCAGAAGTTTTAGTGTTTTTTAGTAAGATAATCAAGTGAAGAATTTATATTTCTCATGATTTTTTTCTGGGAAGGTGGGAAAAGTTTAGTCGTAGGATTCTTTTTGTATTCTATCACGATAGTGGAAGTGTTCCATCTAAGAATTTGCTATTTTGATTCAGTTGTCAAAAATGGAAGAGAACTGCGTTGACACCAGTGTAATAACGTGTTTGCTATTTAGAAATCCAGTTTTTCCTCATTAGCGATAGGAATATTAAATGTTAATTTTTTAAATTGAATTAAGATTTGAATTATTTCTTGTACCATTTTGAAAAATGATACAGAAGTATGAGCAATTTTACTTTAGCAATATGTAAAGGCTAGTGTTTATATTGTGGAAAATTAGATGAATAATAACTAATAATTTAATTTTAGAAACCTGTAAAGGCTTCTATTTTTATAGTTCAGTTGGTGCTATATTAGTGAAATGCTTTTAATATTCAGTCTCTTGATAAGGCTATTACTTCCACAATATGTCTACGTTGTTACTATGTATAACTGGAACTTAAGTCCCCTAATATAGGCTTAGAATTAGTTACCTTTATTGAAGGCATTAATATTATTCAGATTAGTTTGTACAGCTAAAAATATAACCCTGGAAAATATTTGGATAGAATCTAAAGTAGAATGTAAGGGAATTAGTCTGTAAGCACCTTGAAAAATATGGTATGGATGAAATCCATGAACTAGCATGGATTTCTCGAGAACAAATCTTGCCAAACTATCCTTAACTCATGATTTGATTGGATAATTTCCTGAACAGATTGTGCGAATATTTTTAAAGTCAATCTTGTGTCCTGTGGCTTTGAGGTGTTGGACCAGGGAAGAGGTCGGTTCTTCTTTTTTGATTGAGTTCTTATGTTCTTCAATGCGTGCACTTATCCTTCTGTTAGTTTGTCCAATGTATGTGGTGGGGCAGGAGGTGCACGGGATTTCGTATACTCCTTGGTTTTCTAACTCAATTTTGTCTTTAGGGTTTCTTAGGATGGTGGATATTTTTCCGTTTGTGAAAACAGCATTCTGCACAAACGGAAAAATATCCACCATCCGCCACAGGACACAAGATTGACTTTAAAAATACCAGAACTATTGCCAAAACTGAACACTTCAACAACAGAATAATCAGAGAAGCCATAGAGATAGAAAAACGCCCACACAGCATGAATAAACGAGATGACACCTCCCGCCTACCAGCCATTTGGAAACCCGCCCTCATTAACAAAAGAGTACCTAACATAAAGGACACCAGACCCACACCCACGAGGGCCACACAAGAAACTACCACCACACTTCCACGCAGAAAGCAGACTCACACCCACACAGAAGATGAAACACGACCACGGACCAGAAGCCGTACCACAGCTGCATCACTACCTGCTTCAAACCCCCCCAACCCATACATGAAGGGAACTGATGCCCACCATGAAGATGTGGCACGACCACGAACGCGAAGCCAAACAATAGGATCACAGCTCACCAGCTCAAATCCCCCAGCAACTGAAGACTAACCGGAGTACAACCAAACCCCCACCAGAACAGAACACGCCCCCAGCCAATCAGAACACAGCCAACCCCCCAACCAATCAGAACACAGCCAAACCCCCAACCAATGAGAACACACCCCCACCCAATCAGAACACAGCCAAGCCCCCACCCAATCAAGTCACACCCCCACTAGTAGTTAAAAGGAAGAAGCAGCTGCAAGATCACATCACTCTGAGAAGCACAAGGCCGAAGACACAAGCCTGAAGATGATGAATGAGACTTCATCGAAACGTCGCCTAGATATTTCCAACTCTACGCGGGAGAAAACCCGAAGAACCAAAGATCCACATACAAATACCCGCGAAAATCTCCGAAAACAAATATATATATATATACATCTACCAGAAGAAAACACACCCCCACACAAGAAACTACCACCACACTTCCACGCAGAAAGCAGACTCACACCCACACAGAAGATGAAACACAACCACGGACCAGAAGCCGTACCACAGCTGCATCACTACCTACTTCAAACCCCCCCAACCCATACATGAAGGGAACTGATGCCCACCATGAAGATGTGACACGACCACGAACGCGAAGCCAAACAATAGGATCACAGCTCACCAGCTCAAATCCCCCAGCAACTGAGACTAACCGGAGTACAACCAAACCCCCACCAGAACAGAACACAGCCAAACCCCCAACCAATGAGAACACACCCCCACCCAATCAGAACACAGCCAAGCCCCCACCCAATCAAGTCACACCCCCACTAGTAGTTAAAAGGAAGAAGCAACTGCAAGCTCACATCACTCTGAGAAGCACAAGGCCGAAGACAGAAGCCTGAAGATGATGAATGAGACTTCATCGAAACGTCGCCTAAATATTTCCAACTCTATGCGGGAGAAAACCCGAAGAACCAAAGATCTATATATATATATATATATATATATATATATATATATATATATATATATGTATATATATGTATACGTATATGTATACGTATATGTATGTAAAAGAAGAAACAGACATCCTGCGATCTCCAGAACTAAAAATTATATTGATTGTATTTCATCAGCCTCTGCTGACATCATCAGAGTATTAAGCTACTATTACAGAGATCAATATAACATTAATCAATTAATCACAGGATGTCTGTTTCTTCTTTTACAAGTGTACCTGGAACTCGTATTTTTATAACAGTTTGATGTGTGTGTGTATACACACACACGGGAAATACTGTAAATAATAACAGTAATGCAAAGGCCAGAGGCCTTTCAGTGCATTCAGTGGGGCAAGATGGAATGTGCCCCACTTAATGGGGGAGCAATATGTAGGAGGAATACATAGGAAATGATTTAGATGAAAACTAATTGAAATGTTAAGTGGAAAAAAGCCCAAGGCAGGGTTAAGATTAGCATAAAACATAAATACCCGATGAAAAACAGTTTCTTTGACACTGACAAGGAAAGGAAAAAATGGTAGAGTTGATATTTTATGGAAGAAATGAATTATTGGCTTATGTGTTGATCATGCAGTCTGATAAAAATATTTTTTAAATGTTACAAAGCAGAAAGAATTTTAATTCAATGCAGCAGCAGCCAGCTTTTAAACTTCAGATAGTAAATCATCAGTAATTGCTGAGAATTTTTGCAGAATGTACATCATCTTGACCAATGGTTTTGCTGTTTCATTTTTTTAGAGATTTCAGAAAATCTTGTTTCAAGCCCCATATGCTGTTCTGATTCTAAAATAGCTGTTCTGACATTATTGGAAGCATTCCAGTGCTGTTCTGACTAATCCAGAATTGTTCTATATTCAAAATGGCTTAAATTTATATCATAGCTATTTCCAGGTCAGAAAAATTCAGGAATAATGGGAATATCATTTGACATGTTTTTGGTAACGTCTGAATAAATCATTTCAATTTTTTCCCCAAGAATTACTGTGATATATAAAATACAATGAAAATAAAGATAATAGGAAAATGGGAAAGAGAAAGAAAGGGGAAAGTGTGTTATAAAGGAAGAAAGAAAAAAAAGCATTGACTTCCAACTTTTTTTCATTAAAGTACAAGACAGAATCATAGCCTCAACTTTTTACTTTAGCCAAACACAAAATAGATTAGTCAGAACAAACTCACAATCAAGAGTTCATTTCTCTCTGTCTCGAGCACAAAGTCTAGAAGCGGTTTCCAAGTAAAGACAAAACTGGATATATTCTTTTCACTAATTAAAAACAATCAATTTTGCTATCTCTATTAGCTTTCCCATTTATGTTGCGGGGATTGATGTATCTTTCCATTTCTGTACATATAGAATTCTTGCTGAAGTCAACATAAACAATAACAAACTTCTTTTTTTCAACAAAGATCTTTTTTCCAATTCCTTGTCCAGAATCCTAAGATAAAAACTTCAGCTTTCAATTTTACATTCAATTTGAAGAATCTTCTGAATCATAACATGAATCTGAGCCCAGTATTTCTTTACCTACCACAAATCCACCAAAAATTATAAAGCTATCTTCTTTAAAATTAAATTTCCATCATACATTTGAAATATCTTTATACACCTTTGACAAATTATTAGGTGTTAAATACCAGTGATTCATAATTTTATTAAAAAAAAATCCACTCAAATTCAAAGTTAATTTTAAATGGTTCAACTACAGTACATATTTTTCCTTTGCTCAAACATTATATTGTATCTAAAGTTCTTTGCCCGCTGAACTATACACTGTTTCATGTATTCTTTTTCCAAATTCAGTTTTAATAAAATTATGTAAACCATAGCAATAACATGCTCACCATGAGCATACAATACAATTTATTTATTTTTTTGCAAATTCAGACCATAACTTTTCTTATCTAAATTAAATTTTTCCTTAAGTTGTAAGTATGTGAATCAGTGGCAAAATGTCCTTCTGATTCCAATTTTTCTTTTCAAATGAGAGTAGTTTCACTTTGCCTAAAAAATATTCTCTGATCATAAGTCCATTAGTCTGGCTGATTAACTCGTTTCAGACTTCTCAGTTCTGTCTATTTCACTAAAAAAATGTTTGGTTGTTAGTTAATTGAAATAATCAGCTTGGTATTTTTTTTTACCTCTGATAAAGTAAAAAAAAATTAACTTTTTCAAAATGTTTTCTCAAGCTGTGTAGGAACATTTAGTTCTTACAGTGGAACAGCAGTTCTTTTGAGAATGTTATTTGTAAGCTGATGAAGGCAGAATATGTGCAAAAATAGGGAGAGAAATAAGATTGAACTTGGGTTAAAAATATTACAGGACCATGCTTTTTTGACAAGGGAAGTTGGAAATGCTGGGAAAATGTTGTGATAATTTTGCTTAAATATAATAAGTCATTTATTGGTAGTAAAATATTATTACTATATATTGAATTGAAAAATAAGCCTATCCAAATTGGTGAATTAATATCTAGCTAGTTCAACATTAATTTTCCACTCTCCAGTTTCTAATTTTCCATTAATTTTGATCTCGACATGAAAGAATTTTCCACTTTGGCTGTATGTTTTCTTTCAAAACCTTGAATAGAAGCAGTGTTCCCCATTAATGGTTCCAACATTTCTGTATAAGAATGGCAATGAAGTAAGGGTAAATATATTAAGGAGTTATAGTACAGAAGAGATTTTAAACATTCAGTTACCTTATGCAGTTGCCTAAATAATTCCAAATTATAGTGTTAGGGGCCTAATAGGAGAAATTAAAGATAGAAAACAGAATACTAGATTTTACTAAATGAGGATCAGAGAAAAGTAATTGATTCCTTATGTGTCCTTGAATGTGTCTATAAAGTTTTCTTGATGACATCATGATAGTGATGTATCACTGCCTTCTTATGATTATTTTTTTCAACTTCTAGCTTAATCTAATATAAGAAATTAAGCACACAGAAATATAATTATGTCCCTTTGTTTTTATTGATATAAAATACCCTGAATTCCAGATCTTCAGATCCATAGTGACATTTATTTTCCTTCATCACTTGTTTTTATAATTAGCTCATTCTGGGGACTGCCCAGATTGTTGGGGGCAATATGCTGACTCGGTAAACCACTTAGAGAGGGTTGTAAAGCAGTATGAAGTGATATATAAGTTTAAGTGCTATTGCTACTCTTACAGTTGGCTTTGTTTTCTTTAAGTAGCATGCAATAGTTGACAAATAGTGACTGCTTTTATAGCCCCTTTTAATATTTCCAAATCCAGATGATCTCCATTTTCATTTTTGTGTTTTTTCTTAAAAAGCATCAGCTATGAAGGGGAGTTATCTCTAAAACACCGCCTGATATAAAACTAAGAACTTTGTAGAAATGTCTTCCTTAGAAAAGCATTTAGAAAATACAGTTCAGGATTCCGAGCACGGATATCCTGTTGACAGCATTTGGTAAGATTAAAAGAGTAAAGTGCCATTGTTGGAGTTTATTATAGATGCCCTCGGGTAAGCAGATGAGGTTTTTTTCTGCATCAAATGACCAGTTTTTCAAAGAGGCGTGCGATAGTGATAATGGGAGATTTCAATTATCTTGACATTTGCTGAGAATCTAGAAGAGTCAGAAGTCCAGCAGATTCTTGTCGTTTGTTGCTAACAATTTGTCAGAAAGTAGAAGAAAGAAGGTTGGGGAGGAATTGGTTGAAGATTGAAGAACTGAAAGCAATTGTATTATCCTTGGGTTTAGTATGATAGGCAAAGCAAGAGGATCCCAAAAGAGATAGAACTGCATATGGGACTACACTACAGTAGATTTTGATGAACTCAGACACAAGGAAGTACAGCTTCAAGAACTTTGAAATTCTGAAGGAGAGAAGTATTCAGGAAGGATGGGAAAATCTACAGCATGATTTCCTAAACTTTATTTATTAGGCAGAACACAATTTTCCTTTGTTGTTCAAATTGATGCTTCTGAGTTTGCATTGGGAGTCTCGTTTTTGAGACCACTATTATCCGTAGAAAAGAACTTAGCAATGAAAAACATCATTAATCACTAAACCTACCTTTTAGAAAAAAATTGTATCCCAATCTGGTTCACCCTGATCAGAAGAATCTGAAATGCATACAGACCTTCCAGAAGCTTGCATAATATCAGATCAGATTGGCACACTTTTTTTATCTCATTTTGAGTCTCATCTATATTGCTAGTTGACAGAACAAGTTGGGTGAGGATCTTTTACTTAAACCTGATTTTTTTTCCTCCTTATGAACCAACCTATGTCTGGAAGTTGAGCCATGCCAACTAGACTTGTTTTCTTGTTGGATTGAGATGTTGACTGCTGATATAAGCAACTCTTCATTCTCATGCTGGAGATTTTTAAGGAAGAGATTGGACATTTTTTTTGGTCTCAAATGGTATAAAGTCTCCTACTTGAACAGGGGGTTGGACTAAAAGACCTCCAAGATCCTTTCCAACTCTTATTCTACTATATTGTTATATTGGAGGTCTAATTAGAAACAATCTTAATGAGAAGAAAAAAAGAAGAAGAAATCAAAAGAGGAGAGTATAGAGACAAAACTCTCTTAAACGATAAAGAGAAAAAGAGGCAATTGTAGGAAGTGAAAAGGGGGAGGATGTAATCAAAGAGTATGGGTCCATTTCCAGACATTGCAGAAATTCTGTTAGGAAGGTGAAAGCTAAAAAATGAGCTGGAGCTTGTAAGAGATACTAAGAACAGCAGAAAACATTATTTGTATATGTTCAAAATAAAAGAAAAATCAAAAAGGGCGTAGGTCAATGGCAAAAAGAAAGTACAGGTAGTCCTCAACTTACAACCATAACTGACCCCAAAATTTTGGTCATTGAATGAAGCAGTCATTAAGCAGAGATGTCGCGTCCTGTTTACTCAATGGCTGCAAGAGCAGCACTCCTAGTTGTGGTTGTTAAATAATGTTGCAGATGTTAAGTGGTTAAGTTATTAAAAGTCTGTGGTACAACGTACATCAGTGCCTCGGGGGAGAATCTTGGCAGATCTCAACCAGCCACAGGGCTCACCAGTGTGTGGAAACCTGCTGTGACCCAGAAGGCTTTGGCTAGCTACAGGGCTCACTGGGATGCAGAAACCTGCCATGGCTTGGGAAGCCCAGGCTCACTTCCTGCCTCACAAGGCCCAGGAGGTCTTGGCTGGGTACAGGGGCCACTAGTGCACATAAATGGCCTTTGTGGTTTTTCTGCAATTACTGACAAATGCGCCCATTCTATGCAAGGCATGGCCTTCCTATCAAGGCTGCCTCATACCATCCTGCAAGTAGGTGCCATACTTGCAATAGTTTGGGAGATTGTCCATATGACATGATTTTTGAGTGATTGTGGGAATGCAATGCACCCATGCTATGTAGCTCATACCTGCTGATAGTTCCCACCTGCCAGCCTGCTTGCTTGGGACTCCTGCGTCTTCCCGCTAAATAACCGATGTGTTTTGGGAGTTGCAATGGCAACTTAGACTGAGAGGTTGCTGTCACTAAGCAATGCAGTCACATGTCGTGATACTTTACAACCACATTACTTAGAGATGAAAACGTTGATCCCAATTGCCATCATAATCTAAGGATTAGTTGTATTTATTTAAAACAGGCTAAGGCTTCCTTTGGATGGAAAACCACATTTAATCTATTAGCATTGTGCTGGGGCCAAGCACCACAGAGTAGGTGGGATTGAAATAAAGGTTGGGTTAAGAGAAGGCATATGTTTGGTTTAATTACTTTACATGTAGATTTAACTAAGTTAAATTCATTAAATATGGCATAGATTATTTCAGCTATATTTAATCTTTCCCCTTTATATCATGTAAAATTGCATGTAGTAGGAAATGTTAGAGGAGTCTGGGAACTCCTTTGTTGGGGAGAAATCTGTGGGTTCTTAGAACTATGGACTCCAGTTTATGAGATTCTTAGTAGGCAGGTACAATTTCCAATTTAAAGCCATGAGGGAAAACATTTCCAGGGAAAAAACCACATTGGCGGAAATTTGTGCTATATTAGTATTCATTTTTATATTATCCTTCACTGATCTAAATTCACTTTGCTCTATTAAGAACAGACATGACAGTGCATATATCTTGGTTAGGTTTAACATATTGGTCTTTTTATTCAAAGTAAAAATATAATTTAACCAAAGTAATTATGTTTAGTTACTCTGCTTATTAATTTGCTTTAATTAAAATTTTGTTACATATAGAAATACTAAAAACCTAGGATGTCTTAATTTTATCAGTGCCTGGTAGAAAAATCAAAGTTGAAGACCGAAGAAAGCATCAACTTAATAAAATAAAGTTATACTAATAGCAGATTCACTAATTAGATGAAATTAACAATAAAGTCGATGAACAAATGTGGCACTGAAGCCTCTTTCTTTTCTTCTTAGGTAAAATTTCAATGTCCCTTTGGGGTAAAATGACATTTTTCTCTTAAATGAGAATGCTAACTGCACTGTTTATTCTCTGAGTATAGGAACTATACTCTATACTCTATTTTATATAAAAGTATTCCAATTATAAGTTAATAGAAACTGTGTAAAGGGAATGAAAGATAAAATTGGAGCACATTATCTTATTGAATTCAGTATTCTAGACAAAAATCTTGCACAAAAGGTTATTCTTTTTAACTTGTTCCCCTTTCAGGCTAATTTATAGGACAGTGACATTTCTAGGAGTTTTTCAATTATTGTATAAATTAAACTCAATTGTATTCATTTACAAACAGAACTAAGCCTTAATATATTATAAAACTCCAAGCCAATATTTTGTTCTCAAATGAAACAGATCTAAATACCGAAGAATACACTTTTTAAAGGAGCTTTCCCAGAATTTGTAGAAGGAATTTAGGGAGTTGAAGCGTCAAGACATCTGGTGACCATAACTGGGAACATGTTATTCAACTCAGCATAAATCTGACCATTAGCAAAATGATTTGGTTAAAAGCCAATTGTAATCATGGGTTTTCAGAGCATTTTTGAAATCTGATGCTAAAGATGGAAGCTGTCTCAGTCCTTGAAGGTTGAATCTGGCACTGCTGTGGAGCACTATATCTTTGGATATGTAAGGATCTACCCAAACAAATATTGGTTAAATATATTATTGCTTCTTTGTAAAATGCAAGTTGCCCCTTAATAGAAGCTTCTAAAATGGCTTCACTTATTATAACATCACTTCCTGACTTTTTCTGGCAGCTTAGCATGAACAATGTTAGGGACAACTTTCATATGCTGTCAAAATTGAGGTTACAGTATGTTATTAGACAACCTTGGATGCTGTAAGACAAGGGTATCAAACTCAATTTCATTGAGGGCCGCATCAGGGCTGTAGTTGACCTCAGGGGGCCAGGTGGGTGTGGCCAACTGGATGGGCATGGCCAGTTGGGTGGGCATGGCCAGCTTGATGCCACTCCCCAAACTGCTGGTATGTTTCTTCTTTGCACTGGATAGACCAGGATAGTCCTGTGTGCTGGATCCAACCACATTGCGGTCCGGATCCAGCCAACAGGCTTTTAGTTTGACACCCCTGCTGTAGGAGGACTGGCAGAATCTGATGATGGAGTTAAAAGAGAAATCAGTGAGGAATCCCTATATAGCCACAAGTAGACTAAGTCCAATCCTCTTTGAATTCTGTGGTTCCTTATCTAACTCCAGCAGGCACTAATCATTAGTTGAGAATATTTCTGTGCATAGGCATGATTAGCATAGCAATAGCATTTTAGGCTTTACAGGACTGGGCAGTTTACAATGTAAGCATGATTTGCATATTGCCCCCAACAATCTGGGTCTTCATTTTACCAAACTCAGGAGGGCAGTTTGCCTGTAATGCTGCATTTTTAACCACTGTACCATTTCTAGAACAAATAATAAGGCTGTTTAGTATTTCAGGTTTGAAAGTGCAGAGTCAAGAGGGCAGGTAGCATCTGTTGGAAACTCCTTCGGACACCTGAAATGTTGTGCCTGCAAGCAGTTCTAGGAAGAAAAAACACCTTTGATTTAAAGAGTTGTTGACATACACAACAATTTGACACATGATCTTTTTTGCTTTGAATTTTACATGCTTCCAGCCATAACAAATTATATATAAAGCTTTCTCCCAAACAATGTAAATTTTTCACTGAATTCAATAAAACTGGACCAGCTATCTAAGCATCCCGTGGGCCAGATCCGGCCCTTGGGCCTTGAGTTTGACATCCGTGGCCTAATTATTACAGCAAAGATATAGAATGTGAGGCGAATTTTTGGTTAGAAGTTGCTTATTTCAGAATCTGAAGCGGATTAGGAATAAGCGGGATGATTGGTTCAAGGTCTCCATCTGACTCCTTGCCTAAGGGAGGATTGGAAACTAGGTTTTTCTCCACTCTTAAGTCTAGTTCAGGAATTGGAAACTGGCTCAGGAATTCTGGAGATCCACAGGTCATAAAGGGGCCAGTGTTGGCTTGACTACTACAGGCAGTCCTCGAGTTATGACTGCAGTTGAGCCCAAAATTTATGTTACTAAGTGAAACATTTGTTAAGTGAGTTTGCCCCATTTTATGACTTTTCTTACCATAGTTGTTAAGTGAATCATTGCATTTAAGTTAGTAACATGGTTGTTAAGTGAATCTGGCTACCCCATTGACTTTGCTTGTCAGAAATTTGTAAAAGCTGATCACATGACCCAGAACACGGCAGTCATCATAAGTATGAACCTTCTTGCCAAGTATCTGAATTTTGATCATGTGACCATGGGGATGCTGCAAAGGTAGTAAGTATGAAAACGATCACAAGTCACTTTTTTCAGTGCCATTGTAACTTTGAATGGTCATTAAATGAACTGTTGCATGTCAAGGACTACCTGTACACCATTTTTTTTACAGAATTTGAATACTTAATCCATTTAAACTCAACAGTTAGTTCCGTGTTTTGGGTATTTACATGTATTGGGCTATTGATTACAGTGACAAAAGGTTTTCATCCAGATGGAAGCTCTGCTGTTTGGTCTGTTAGCTTTCTCTTCTGTATCCATTTGCTAAAAATATTTCAAACAGAACTGAGGGAAACCTACATTGGCAGGTTATGAGTGGTCTTAAATGAACTCTGCCCTCAGGCCTCTCAGCCTCTTGATGAGCACAACACGATCTTTTTCAACCTGCTGATAATGCTGCTTGATACGAATTTCGGTCTTTTGTTGAAAAGGCTAAGGACATTAAAAGACTGATAAAAAATACAATGAAGTTTCTTAACAGTGACAAAAGGTTTTCATCCAGATGGAAGCTCTGCTGTTTGGTCTGTTAGCTTTCTCTTCTGTATCCATTTGCTAAAAATATTTCTCCTGCCTGTTCTTCCCCAAAAGCAGTCAAGGCAGGGATGTCAAACTCACATCTTCATGGCGTCGTCACATGTCTTATCGGGACTTTTTCCTCCCTTTGCTAAACCGGATGTAGGCGTGGCCAGCGCGTGACGCATTTGGCCCAGATGACAACCCTGAGTTAAGGGGAAGAATGAAGACTGAATGGTGATTCAGAGCTGTAGGCCTCTATTTTTTGAAATGAATTGCTAAATGTTCTTAAGACATCAAACCTTGCAAGATTCCAGTCATAGATTTTGTCATTTGGATAATGAAAAGCTGATGCTAGTCTTAAGTTAGCTCCTCTATTCAATTCAAGTTGATTTTCACCTTTAAAGCCCTACATGACTTTGGAGTGGCTATCTCTGTGACTTACCTTCTCTAATTTGAATCTGCCCATCCAGTAAGACCTGAGAGAGGTGCCTTGTTGTGAGTCTAAATACCAAGACTTAACCTGAATATTTGGACCACCAAACCCTTATTACATTTTTAGAGAGCCGGTAATATTAATTGATACAAGTTGCAGTAATCAATGGATTAAATAAATACCGTAACTGTGAGGGCTGTGGTTTTGTAAGGGTTTTAAAATATATTGAAGTGCTTAATTCAATTACTGGCTTGTGATTGTATCAAATAACCTCTGATCCAATAGCCTGTGATGCTGCTTTAGAAAATTTAATTGGTAAAGGGCCATCAGAAAAAAAAAGGTTTTTCACATCTTTTGGAGCTTGGATGCTCCTTCTGCATTCAGATTTTTTAAAAACCATGAGCAGTAGTTTGTTTAAGCCATTTGTTAAACAGATTAGAAACAGGACTGTCTTGTAAATGAGCAAAATATTCTTGGCTTGTTTGTTCAGTTCTGGCTTCCTTTCCTTCCTCCTTCAACTGCCCTTACTTTTCACTTCTGTGAATTTATTAAAAGCTTGGGCAAAGCACCAACACAAAAGAGGACTAAGCAAGGAAACTATAAGCAAATCACGAACCCTGATACATACATCATGCTATTCTGCAGCTGTATTTCAGTAAGCAAGCAACTAATTTTGTTTTTCATAAGGTGGGTTCCTGCTTAAAACAACCTAAAATTTGTTCCCTGATTCCTGCTTGCATATCATGTTAAACAAAAATTAGCACATGTTACAATTAATGGTGTCTGTCTCATTATGGAAATAGTTGCAATGTCTTGAGAAAGTTTTGCAGTGACAGATAGGAAGGTCACCTCTGAAATCCCCACAAGTCTAGAAATTGTGGGTATTGGTTTGAAAATCCCACCCATACTGCAAAAAAAAAAAAAGTCTATTGGAGCTATTAGATAGTATCTGCAAAACAGAAGCAAAAATCATAGGAAACAATATGCTAAAATAACAATTAGTTCTTCAATATGGCTTGACTTATACAACAGTTATCTGCTGAGTATGAGCATAGAGATCTCAAACATATAGTGCATAGAAGAAAATCTAATACTATTTCTGAGCTAGAATAAACCTGAAAGAAAGAGTAGGAATGAATACAAGAATAGAAGAATTCTTATCTGGCTATAGGAAGTATTTGGAAGCTGTTATTTCTGCCAAAGAGGTGTTATAAAATAATTGAAAGCTGTCCAGAATTGCTTTATAGAATGAGATGGGGAAGGGAGGGAGGAGGAAGAGAGGGAGGGAAGGAAGGAAGGAAGGAAAAAGAAAGAAAGAATGGATTCTTACGATTGCCTGAATACAGCATCTGCATATTCATTGTTTTCCCAATTCAGAAAATTGCGTAAACAATTGCATGTAAAATATGCATTCAGATTTGCAAAATGTGTATTTAACTTTGTACCATTCATGAACAGAAGTGTTAGCTTTTATTCATTTAGGGATTCATGAAAAGAAACAATTTGAACAGGTTGTCAAAACTTTTTCAAGTTAATAATCGTGAAAAAAACTCTCTATTTTGTTTCCTCACTTCGCCACAGGCTTGTTCTGGAAACCAGTACATGCCTAAGATTCCAGGTTCATTTCATCTCTGCTGTTTAACAGTTCAGAGTTTAGCGCCTCTGGCTTTTTTTTTGGCACCTGTAGAGTTTTCCCAGTCATTTTCCATTCACACACTGAAGATTCGTGTTACAAACTGCATAATCAATTACCATGTTTTTATAGTAATTATGATAATTATAATTGAAATTACAATAGTATTGTTACAGTAATTGGTCTTTTGATTTTGTGCCTTCGAGTTGGTGTTGACTCTCAGTAACCACACAAATAGATTTTCTGAGTTATAGCAATTATGATTAATTAATACATAAAGATGACATACAAACATTAACATATCATTGTCTACATGATTCACCAGAACACCTCTCTGGAAGCCCACTAATTCTTTGTCTTACTTATATTTTAATAGATCCTGTTAAATAAAAAATATAAAATATCCAAATTTTAATAAATGCTGCTAAATAAAAAAAAAAGTTAAGTCAAGAAGCAACGCTCCATTTTGTTGGAAGATAGTTCTGTTAATGTTATCATTCTGGATCTCTTGTATCTGATCCTAAGGAGTCACATAAGTGAACCAGATTAGCCTTAGATGGACAGTACCATTTTGTGGTTTCACAACTGAAGTCTTCTCCACAAATCAATATCAATGTCTTTGGATTGTTCATGTTCTAGTATATATGAAAACCTAATAAATATTTAGTGTTGATTTTATGGCTTCATACAGAACTGTGTTTTCCTGTGCTTGTATCATTTTATTTATTAATTGAATTTGTAGAGCCACCCACTTCACAAAATACAATTCTGGGTGTTGCAAGTTTTATACTTAATTTTATGGCATGTACTTTGGGAATGTGCATGTGTCAAAAATGTGAAAAATGTGCTTTAATCCTTGTATGAGCACAAAATCATTTTGGTAGTCATCCCAAAAAGTGCTACTCAAAAGGCAATTGGACTATTTAGTTTTGTTCCTTGAAAACATTTTGCTTCTCACCCAAGAAGCTTCTTCAATCCAAAATCATTTTGCTAGTCATTAAATCACATATGTCTTCTTTTTCAGACTTCTGTTTGAGCTTAAATAAAGATGCTGCTGCTTTAAACAGTTGACAAATACAAGTTAGTGGGACTTTTTAAAGTAGCTGCAAAATGCCCTCAAAGTCTTGTGTAAGGAGTCTGGAGGCTCTTGGGCTGTGGATAGGATGGAACAGACTGAAATTGGACCATAGCAAGATGGGATAACCATTTGTTCACTTTGCTTCTCTTCTGCTCTGGTGTTTCCCCTCAACAGAATGGTCCTGATCTTGAGGGAGCAGGTCTGGAACTAAGGTATTCCTAGACCGGGGCTGTCAAACTCCCGGCCCATGGGCCAGATGCGTCATGCACTGGTCACGCCCACAACCAGTTTAGCGAAGGGGGAAAAAAGTCCTGATACATCACGTGATGATGCCGTGACGCCGTGAATTTGACACTCCTGTCCTAGACTAACAGTTGATGAGCAGGTGCAGACTGTGACTATTAAGGTCTTTGTATAGCTCTGGCTAATGGTCAGTCTTGAGCAGGATGTGGCTACGGTGCCTTATGCCATGATTGCCATCATGTGATCGTGATTCAGTGAGGTTACCTGAAACATCCATAGGTTTCCTTCACCTTTTTGAATGTCATTTAATATTCTATTTGAGCAATTACTTTATTTTCTGAATTGGGAAATTCACATATTATGAGCTGATAAGCTTTTTGAATGCTTATTCTAACAAATCAAAGCAAGGTTCACTTTTGGTTTCTGACTGAAATATGCTAGAAGGGCCAGCTGTGTATTAAAGTGTAACTTTAACAGCTGTCCTAAAATTGAGTTTGACAGTTGCTTTGCTACAGGCTTATTGATAACATAAGAGGTAAGCAAGCAGAGAAGGAATGACTGCTTGAAAAGCTGACTGCATTTTTATCTGAGGTCATTTCAAACAGATTGGCAGAAAAAACAGAAAAGGAATACTATTTTGCATCAGATGTTCTTGATCAAATAGAATAATATAAATTTATTACACTTGGTATTAATGGCGCATGTCACATATTTTAAAACATCTTAGAAATATCAGTGAAAATAATATCAGAAGTCACTTTAAATATTTCTTTGCTTTCTTTTTTTCTCCTACTGTTTATTTCTTTTCTCTTTTGCTAGGTTTTTTAAAATTTGCTTTTATACTGTAATTATTAAAAAAGGCAATATGAATGAAAATAGAGTCTTGGGGATATGAATTTAACATTCATCTCCCTTAAAATTTTAGCACTTTATGTTTATAAATGTCTGTTTTTCCAAGCATCTTTTATGCTGGATTTTTGTTTAACTTTTGCTCATATCTTGCATCTGAAGGTTGCTCAATGCCTATTGAGACAGACCTAAAGCAAATTGTATTGAAGTGAAAAAATATGATTTATGATATATATTAAAATATTTTAGACATCCTTATGATACTGGATTGGTGTAGAAAACTAAGTAAAAATTATAATATCTAGTATGATATAATTAGTGCATATGATCATTGCCAAATGTTAGCTTCTGTCAAAAAAAAGTTATCTTGAGTAATAGTCTATATATGGTTGAAATACATAGTAAAAAAAAGATCTGTATCTTCTGACCAGTGATCCTTATCAGCCCCATTTCATTATTACTCCCGGTTTCTGCTTGTAGAAGACCAACCAGTGAAACAGGAGAAGGACAATTTCATATGAGATGATGTTCCATAGTTGATAGAGAGCCTGCAAAGTTAAGGCAATGGAGAGAGATACAAGGAAGTTTTAAAACTGGTACAGAAGACAGATTTGAAAGAGGAACGGAGGAATGACTCATAAGGAGAAGTGGTAATTGAAGATTCAAGAGTTGATATAAGAGGAGGCAGGACATAATGGAAGAAAACAAACGTTGGATAAGGGAAAATGTGCCAGATGGGATATGGATCCAGTTGAGCTGCAAAAATAAGGAGAATTCTTTTGAATTTGCTCCTGGTATCTTCCACAGATAAGTCCATGTAGGTTTCCTGGCAAAAGTAGAAAAGTGATTACCATGCTTGTAGTATTTTTTAGTGTTCTGGGATGCTTATGTTGATTATTCCTGGTAGTCTACTTACTAGGTTAATCCTGCTTAGGTGCTAAGCTGCAAAGGGTTTTTTTTTTTTGTAAATAATTATCCTAGTTGTTTGAGGCAAGCAGAACAAAGAAATGGCAGGTTATCTTTTTTAACAATGGTCTCATATAGCAACCGTTCACAGTTATGATGGTGATGAGAAGTAACTTGGAGACTAATCTTGCATTTATGACCTTTGCTGGTCTGTAGAGTAACAGAAAGCTGTAGTAATGCCACAAAACGTAATTGTGATTTCACTCAGTGACTGCTTCACTTAATGATCAAGTTGTCACTTCCAGTTGGAGTTGCTAAAGAAGGACTGCCTGAATCAGTATTTGATGGTGATCATGGGAATTCTTAAATCTATCTATTTCAGCAACGTTCTTCAGAGAATATTACTTTTACTGTGTACTTTTAATTAAAATGTTAGAGATGGGGTGTAGTCTATAGATAGAGAACTTAAAGGTACTATTGTTGGAGCTGAAAGTCCCAGCTGTGTCCTGACATACGTGTACATTGCAAGGAGTACCTTCAAATTTTCTCACGTTGTATGAACATTATTATAATAAACGAAAAGAGTACTGCAGCTAGAAGAGAGAAAATTTTTCAAAGTGATGGTACACCTTAGTAACTTTTACTCAGAGGTGGTATTCAGCAGGTTCTGACCAGTTCTGGAGAACCGGTAGCGGAATTTTTGAGTAGTTCGGAGAACCGGCAAATACCACCTCTGACTGGCCCTGCCCCCATCTATTTCTTCCTCCTGAGTCCCAGCTGATTGGCTGGGTCTTCTTTTGTTGCCCTGCATAGGAGAAAGGAGCTGGAAAGCAGGTTAGTGGGGTGGGGCGGGAATGGGATTTTTCAGTATCCTTCCCCTGCCACGCCCACCAAGCCACGCCCACCAAGCCATGCCCACCAAGCCATGCCCACAGAACCGGTAGTAAAAAATTTTTGAATCCCACCACTGCTTTGACTTGCTGCCACTATGCAGCTTTGTGATGGATGTGACATTTTTTAGGTAATCCTTTATGTATTGCTTCATTTTCTTCTTTGCTTCATTTTTGCACTTTTGAAAACACTCATGATAAAGTCAGAACAACTGCTAAGACAGACATGCTGTTTATACTTGAAAAGTGATGTAGCTGAATAGGTTTATTTGTTTTATATATTTATAGCCTATTTTTCTACTTTACTGATGTTGGATTAATAATTTAAAGCCCAGTAAAACTAAAGTTAGGTAAATTTTCAGACTATACAGTGTTGACAATGCAGAAGAAAGACATTTTCCTGTACAGAAGATAAGTGGGCTTTTTTTTTTTTTCCAAAATCTAGTTCCTGGACCCAGTTCTAAGAAGGGGCTTTTTCTGGGGGCTCAACAAGTCAAATATTCAGCCTTTTATATACATGCAAACAGGTATAAAAGGGAAAGGCTTCCTCTATACCAGTGATGGTGAACCTTTTAGGCACAAAGTGCCCAAACTGCAAGGCGTGTGGGTGTGTGGGCACATGCACGTGGGTGGGCACATGCACGGCAGAGACCCAAAGACCAGCTGGCTGGTGGGAGGCGGGGCATCCCAACACTGGCAGCTCTGCAAGAGATGCATCTCAGGTAAGTTCTTCCAACGCCCCTTTCGTGAGCTTCTGTTTCATCGTGTGCATGCGTGCCATAGGTTCGCCACCATTGCTCTATACCATTTGGACTTTTTTGAGTCGTTGTGGACAACACTGCTTGGACAATTTTTGGTGGCAGAGGTGTTTCTGCAGATAATCAAGCTCTAAGATAGTTAGAGATACTGCCAAGCCTAGCCTGGTATGTAATTGCCAACAATTGCCTGGCACTGTTCATTCTGCATAGGAATCATGTGATATAATGTCTTGCGCTGCTTAGTGATACAAGAGCTGCAATTAGCATTTGGAGCCTTTTTAAAGGGAGCTAGAAGTAGAATGCATGCAGTAATCAAGATGGGATTCAATCCAAATTAAATTCTTAATGAACTTAAGATGAGTTTAAACATTAAAAAGTTAAAAAAAATCCAGCATCTATTTTGTACCAGACATTCTATTGATGTAGCTGAAAGGAATCTGTTTAATCAGGTCTCAGTGGATGCTATGTGGACTGAGTGCCCAGACTTTTTGTTCCAAAATTATCTTTGATTTCTAAAACCAAATTACCAGATGGAACTGACCTTCTATATTGAAACTGGTTGCTATTGTGAATATTTTAAAACATTAGAATTCTACAACCAGTTAAAATTAATTCACTGTATACCTAGCCTAGATTATTTATTTTTAAATTTCTTCTTCCAATTGATTTTGAAGAGTAAAGTATCTGTCAGTCATAATAAATAGCACTAAAATATTTTAAGAGTGAATTTTTCCCAGAGGAAGATCAAGATGTTCTTTCTGAATAGATAAACAGATCAAATTTTCAAATGTCATTAATTGTAAGTAAATGTAAAATAGTTCACAGTGATGAAAAAGGTCATATCGATGGCACCTGAAATGGTTGCATATTGTCCTTGAAACAGATTTTGGTATCCAGATGGTCTGCTAAATGAAAACGATTCCTTAGTGAACTATGCTATCAATGAGGAGGGAAAGAATATTTCATGGAAAGGATTATTAAGAGAATGAAATTAATAAAACTTTGGTTTAAAAGATCTGTATAGGTTCCATTCTAACATAAGTGTGGATAACAGGACCTTGAAAAAACATGTTTTATACATGTGTAAAAGTCCACATGCCATTTGTATACACATAGAATATACAAAGAATATCGGCCAAATCCTCCAAACAGAACCACATGCCAAAAACTGTAGATGTACAAAGTCTTTACTATGGGTTAATGAAGCCTGGCATGTATTGTCAGGTTAAGTCCAAGGACAACAAAGAGCAATTCAGCCAGAATTCACTTATTTATTTGCTTATATACAATTGACAGAATCTTGCCAGAGTAAACCCTTAGTATTATCACCTTAATGGATATACTCTAGGAAATTCTAGTGAGTAGTTTTCTTTACTCTTTTCCTCTACATCCTATTCAGAGATGTGGAGGCGCAGTGGTTAGAATGCAATTTTGCAACTTAATTCACTGCTCACTGCCAGGAGTTCAATTCTGACTGGCTCAAGGTTGACTTAGTTTTCCATTCTTCCAAGGTCAGTAAAATGAGGACCCAGATTGTTGGGGGCAATATGCTGACTCTGTAAACTGCTTAGAGAGTACTGTAAAGCACTATGAAGTGGTATATAAATTTAAGTGCTATTATCAATTGAAAGTCACTATAGTGTTGGGCTGCCTCAAATTGAAATAGTAAATAGAAGTGTCTATGCATCTTTATTTAGATAAAGTGTTCTGCCAGAGAGTTTGTGATATATAGCTGTTTAGAGTAATGTTAAAATTCAGCCTTTATGAAATTTTTAAGTTTAAAAATCTAAGCACAATTTGAGTATAGAAATGCTATTTAAAATAATGTTCATTTAATCCAGTAGTTTAGAAAGCAAACTGTTAAATATAAGAGTGCATGCATTATCAGTTTTATTTTTCCAACAATATTCTTGAAATAATAATGATACTTGAAATAATTAATGATAATAAAATTGAAGTATTGAAAGTGACAAGAAGGAAATGGAAGTATGGTTTTATATGGAAGTTCACATTGTTACTTTTACCTCAGGTATGTATATTAGGATAATTTAACTTAGATCTTCCAGTACTGACATTTCAGATGAAAATTTATGTAGCCGTAAACTTCCTGTTGTTGGATTAGTTCAGGGGTGTCAAACTCGTTTTCATTGAGAGCCGCATCAGGGTTTGACCTTGGGAGGGCGGCCCAAGGGCCTTGAGTTTGACACCCCTGGATTAGATCAAGGTTTCTTAACTTTGGCAACTTGAAGATATGTAGACTTTATTTCCCAGAATTCCCCAATCAAAAGGGATTGGATCATTGCCCTGCCTTTCCAGACATGAGTTGCTGCTGAGGGATTTTATTTATTGGCACTGTGCTCTCTGTATCTTGAGACAGTTGAATGTTGTTGGCGTAATATTCAAACATAATCCAAACTTACGAATTTCTCCACAAATTTTTATGATAACCATTTTTAATAGGAGTTTTTAATTGGGAGTGTCATTTAGTCAAACTAAGAAGCTCAATTAAGCTAAGAAGCTGAGTTAAGCTAAGAAACTAAGGAGTTGAATATATTAAATAACAAATTGGAACAAACAAGAATTCAATTCAGAAGTGTTTCAAGTTTATTTCTTTTTTTCATGCATACTCACATGCAGATATAGTGTGAAGTAAACATTTTACATAAAAAAGAGAATAGGCTTGGTTTATGTGGCCTCTATTTGCCACTAATTATAATTTCCACAAAATACATCAAATAATTTTGTCCATAGTAATTGCTGCAAGGATATTGTATGCTTCTTGTTGGAAAGTATACACAGCTCTTTCTGCAGAAGAATTACTAGTTAAGTGGGGAGAAGTCCCGATGCATCATGCGATGCCACCATCACAATGCGAATTTGACACCCCTGGTCTAGAATAATTCTGTGCTTTAAAAGAAAAATCTAATACAGAAGTTAATCTAACTTGCAAACCATTTTTGGGTGATAACTCTGTATACATCTTAACACAAATTCTTCAATTGCTGTGATAGAAATTAATGTAATGCCATTTTATTATTTATAACATACTGAATATTGCTGATGTTCATATATTACTTAAATATATATTACATATTTTAACAATGATTGTGTATTCTTTAAGATGATATAGTGTGTTCAGTTATTTAAAATAATTTTTATTTTCCTAAAGATGTATAATAAAAATACAACAATCGGCGGGGGGACTTCCACTGGAGAAATAGAAAAACTAGAAAAGGCAATGATAGTATGTATGTATATATGTATGTATGTATGTATGTATGTATGTATGTATGTATGTATGTATGTATGAATGTATGTATGTATGTTTGTATGTATAGGAAATACCAGTCAAAGAGCAATGTTGGATTATGATTATTATAAAAAAGAACTATTTTAGGCCAAATTATTTCAAGAATCCAAACTTTGCACCCCACCACCACTGAAATGCAAAAGGGAGGACAGAAAAAAAAGGGCAATGAATTAAAAGGACACATTTTTGGTATGGAGAAATTTAGGCTTATATGCCAAGAAATTCTAAATGACTGCAGATCATGCAGATAGAGAATTATTTAGCATATCTTGCATTTGCTATCATTGGTACTGGCTCGGAGAACTTCAGCTTGTCAGTAGCAGATAAATGGGACTGAGTCTTGCTTTGATTCATTATCTCTGCTGCAGTAGTTCATCTCTTCAATTGCTAGCAGCAGAAAGAAAGACCAGGCATTTCATTTTCTGTTCCACATTGATTTTTATATTTCCTTTATGTTAGATGCCCTGAGCAGAAAGAAAGGCACAATATGAGTGCGATACATTCATTGGACTAAACAGCTTTAAAGACCTTTTTTATTCATGATTTTTCGGGCAATAGGGCACATGATGGAGACACAGAATAGCTGCATCCCTCTTTATTTAGCAGGTTAGCTCCTATATTCAATTTCCCTAATTTATATTAATGTAAAGATTCACTCAAGCTGAACTAATCAGTTGCTTGTTTTATGTCTGTGTCCTTTGCTCAACAATATTACTGAAGTGGTTTGCCCTTGTTTTCTTCCAGGTTTTGTTTCTTTAACTTCCCTGACTAGTTTTTAATCCTTTAATTTCCTGACAGTTTTATCCAGTACCTGAAGTACCTAAAGACTAATTACCTAAAGACCTGACTCTTCCGGTTACTTTGGGGCTCCAATGGGAGAGCATCACAGAGGTAGTGGTTGATAACAGATCCCACCACACCCTTCCTCCTGCTCTCCTCCTCCTTGAGCTGCAGTATTTGGTTTTTCATATTAATTTATGTCGTTTAGTTTATACAGATTTTTAAAAAATCTTTTATGATTGTAAGCCGCCCAGAGTTTCCCTGAGATAAGATGAGTGGTCAGTAAATTTTACAAATGAATAAATAAAATACATACCACAAAGAGATATTACTGATGTTTCATGCCTTCCATGATTTATCTGGTAGATAAAAGGAGAAAGATATATAAACTTAATTAAGGGGAGGTCATGCAGTGTGGAATATTGAAATATCCAGTGCTCTTATACAGCCTTTTCTTTTTCTGGAATGTTCTATTGCCTCCTGTTCTTATTAGTCTCTCTCAGACAGCATGTTCTTTCTTCATTAGGGTGTTTTGGACCTCTTCTCCAAGACTTTTTCCTCCTCCTCCTCCTCCTCCTCCTCCTCTTGTATTTATGCAATATTTTGCTGTCCTTTCAGTTTGCTAACATCTTCTCTTTCAGTGTGGATAATCTTTTGATTACATGGGAATAAATATTCAAAGTACAAATTGCCATACCAGTAGTCCTTGACTTATGACTGTAACAGAGCCTGAAATTTCCATCATATACCATGACTGTCACAAGTTGAGGCACCCACGTAATTGACCTAATTTTATGACAATTTTTGCAGTGGTTGTAAATATGGGTTTCTTGCAAGAAACCTTGTAAATCATAGTCACATGACTGCAGGATTCTGCAAATGGCTGTAAGGTCTGTGAGTGAATGCCCAATACCAAAGCATTTAATTGCAAAGGGTGGACAGGCCTTGGTAATTTTGAATGGACACTATAAGTGACTGGACATGAGTCGAAGACAATGTGTAATTTTTAGAATTTAAAAACAATATCTGAAGGTTGTTGGGAACAGGTTTGTTTGTTTTGGTGAAAGTTTGCAACTTGAAAATTCGTAAGTAGAGGATTGTCTCTAATGGAATCCAGCAACTCAAGCAGAGATAATACAGTGCTTCTGAAAAAGGAAGTCAGATTCCTTCAGGTATTTGCAGAATGACAGAATAAATAAGTTTCCAAATTTAAAAACTTCATTGTGATCCATATTATATATACAGCTCCCATACACAAAACTTCAATTCAATAGTGAATGGAGATAACCAAATATTAATATTCTATTTTATATTTTATGTTTTGGAACATGAACATGTATGCCTCAAATATGTAGGAGTTTAAAAACTAGGATAAGTTAACTCATACGGACAGTTTTCTGGTGCTTAAGTTGTATTAAGTGCTTGCATTCCATGTCCTCAGATTTTGAGAAGCTTTGCACATAATAAATCTTTATCAAATAATTGAATTTATAATTCTGTTGGTTTAAGAGATTCATGAGCATAATTAATTTATTTGTGTGCCTCAAGAGACACTTCAGTTATGTCTGAGTGAATATAAATTGTCTCAATATTCTTCATAGCTATGCCGACTAAATGATTTGTTTTCAGATGCAACAGCTTGCTCTGTTGTTTTCCTTTCCGTTCCGTTCCTTTCCTTTCCTTTCCTTTCCTTTCCTTTCCTTTCCTTTCCTTTCCTTTCCTTTCCTTTCCTTTCCTTTCCTTTCCTTTCCTTTCCTTTCCTTTCCTTTCCTTTCCTTTCCTTCCCTTCCCTTCCCTTCCCTTCCCTTCCCTTCCCTTCCCTTCCCTTCCCTTCCCTTCCCTTCCCTTCCCTTCCCTTCCCATAGAGGGTTAAATAAAAGTCGCTTAACTCACTCAAGTCTATTAAGTAGTCATCTTTAAAGAGGGATATTCAAGTAATTCAGGGTGCTGATTGCTTTGTTTTGACAGTTTTATCCATTTACAGATTAGATTGCTGAGAAAATTAAAGATGGATCTGGGTTGTGGGTATCGAAATGATTCTTAGAACTCAGTTGTTGCCAAAATAGTCCTGAAGAATTGTATTAATTCTTAAACACTTTTCTCCATTCTAAAATATTTTGCCCTTATTTAAGCATGAAGAGGAGGCTTCCTCTCTTCTCTGTAGAACAGGGCTGTTAAACTCCCTGCCCGTGGGCTGGATGCGTCATGCGCTGGCCACCCCGATGCCCAGTTTAGCAAAGGGGGAAAAAGTCCCTATACGTCACGTGATGATGTCGTGAGTTTGATACCCTGCTGTAGAAGATAGGGAAGCTGACGGCAAAAATCTGCGAAATTTGTGATTGTCTGCTCCTGTTGCTTTCCTTGCAGCAGCTGAAAATGTAAACTGTCCTAAGGATACAGTTGTACACTTTATATTTGTGAACATAAGCCTAGTGTGGACATTTACAAAGGAGTGCTAGTTACCATGCCACTAAGATGACGGAACCTTTTCATGATAGTGTTAATTTTTTCTGGAAAGGCTACCTATTCCCAAATTCTTGCCCATTCTTGAGAAGAATGGTGATCCTTTGATAGTTTTGGCCTCCAAAAAAATGCACCCCTTTCATGTTTTAATCACCCAAGAATGTTGTTCAACTTAATGTGAAATATTCTTCTGGTCATTGGGCCATTGGGTCAGTGAACAGTCTCACTCTGGATTAAGTTATTGATCAACAGTTGACAACATTATGTATCACATTAATTGATTACATCTGTGACAGGCAAAGACTATTGGTCATGAGATTTTTAACACTAGAGTAATGCAAAAAAGGAACAAAAGCTGAAAGATAGAATGTTCCAGTGTTCTCTGGAATGTTCTTTCCCCAAAATGGTGAGTTTTTCTTGTTCTTGTTTACGGAGTAGATTTTTTTATGTAGTATAAAGGCATAGATGATTGAACAAAGGAACTGGAGTGGTAACAATTGAAAAATTAAATTAATAATTTTAGCAAGGCAGTAGTTGAAGATTCCAACCTCTCCAATTTTTGTCTGCTTTATGTCTCTGTACTCCAGCTTCAGTTTGGCCTATGTAAATTTTCAGAAGCAGTTCTAGGAATATAAATTACTAAATATCTTGAGATGTTTAGGTTTGCTAGAAAATTTTTATATTTGCACTCACTGAAGAAAGGAATTCCAGGAAGCAATCTAACATATAAAATAGCTCTCTTTATTGCTCATTTTTAAAAATAGAAGCTTCATCTGTATTTCAGACCACTTAATAATAGATAATCCATTCTATTAGACATCTGTGGCTGGGGTAGGAATACTTGACCCTCCATTAATTGAGTTGAGATCAATTAAAGTAAATGGAAGGATTTCAGATAAATGATCTATTTAGCACAGCATAGCAATTTCTTTCTTTAGAAGATCATAGTAAAAAGCTGGAAAAAAATACCCTAAAACTGAACATTAAAACAGTTCAATGATATTGTAGCAATCTGTTAAATTAAAATGATCACCACAAAAAGATAATCGCAGTTTAGCCAATGAAATCCTTGGTGGCCTCTCTTCCCAAATAAATCTTGCCAGCCCTCCCAAGCAAATTAGATAGGAAATTTGATTAATTCTACTTTATTTTAGACTACATAACAGTCTGATGTAAAATCTCCTGCATACAGCCAGTTTCTTCAAAGTTTCTTCCTTTGACTTTTAGGCCACTAAGGGCTCTTATATAATCAGTCCCTTGGCAGCATCTCTTCCCCTCATCCATCAAGGTCATTCTTACAAACCTTTACCATTTTCTCAATACTTTGTTTATCTGAGGAAAACATCTACTTGGAATTAACACTGTATTGGAGTACCTCTTAAAACATAAATAAATTTAAGAGCTATATTTATTTTAACAACCTTAATCTTGCCCCACCAAACTTAACAAAATTTTAACATATCTATTAATACCAGCATGGTCTTTTAAAAATTTTTTAGCATGTTGATTTCCACATATATAGGAATATGTAGTCCTAAATTTGTAATAAATTATGTGAAATCTTTGTCTATTTCACCTATATTACATTTAAACCTTTTTAAAAATTTCTAGATCCATTTGTACAAAAGACAGTAAAGCAGGACTGCTCTAATGCAAAGTGAGTTATTGATCCAAAATTCCTAGTGTAGCATTATAAGAAGTGTGGGCATTTGGAAAACCTTGTTCCTCCTTTCTTAGTTCAGAGCAATTTACAAAGATAAGATAGAAGATCCATGGCTTAGAGCAGGAGTGGAAAACTCAAGGCCCGCAGGTCAGATTCAGCTCACAGAGTGCTTAGATCTGGCCTGCAGTGGAAACAGTGAAGGGAGCTCGTTTTCACAGGCAGAAAGCTTGGGCCACCACAGGTGCCCCCGAAACGAGTGATGTCGAGCTGCCCACCATTACGACATCACTCGTTTCGGGGGCACCTGCCCCACCTCCAAGGTCAAACACAACCTGCCCCACCTCCAAGGTCAAACACAACCCTGATGTGGCCTTCAGTGAAATCGAGTTTGACACCCCTGGTTTAGAGGCACAGTATTTTAGTGCTTTTTCCAAGACTTAGCTGTGGACATTAAGAACAAGCTAAAATTAGCCAGCAATCGGAAACAAGTACTAGGAAGACTAACATAGTGGTGAGTTATATTAAAAGAAGCATAGTAGAAATGATACATGATATCCTTATTTCCCTTTACTCTGGCGAGATCACACTTAAGAGTACTGTGAAATATAGGGCCTGTATTTCAAAAGAATATTAACAGACTGGAAGGTGTTTAAAAGAATACAATATAATAATACTTGATACAGGAACTTTGAGGACATGCTGAAGAAACTTGGTATATTGAAGACTGAGGGGAGACATGATGTCTGTGTTCAAGTACATTAAAAGGGCACTATATGGTCAGGATTTATTTTTTTTGTTGCCTTAGATGTTAGGACCAGAAATTATTGCACTTGGCAATTGCTTAGATTTTGTTTATATTTAAGGACATCATTTTGAGGAAAGATTTGAACAACATGACTGGTTGCTTAGAGACATTCAAAGCAACAATGGACTCCAATTCAATCTGAAAAGGGGACATACCACTGGATTCGAAGTTCTAACATCTGAGCCCCTGGTGGTCAAGTGACCACAGTTTGGGTGCTTGCAAACAGGCTACATTTATGGCTGTTTGCAGAGACTTGTGGTCACAGGACCACGATATTTGAAATATTTGCCAGAAAATAGCATTTACTTCTGGTTTCTAGCAAAAAATATCCTATAGTGAACTATAGGTTTGCTTAATGACAGCCCCAAAATGACCAAAACATCGGGTCAGGTCACATGGTGAACCACTTTATGACTGTCATGACATAACATGGAAATTGTGGGCTCAATTATGGTCATAAGTCAAGGACTACCTGTAATATAGTTTATAGTTAATTGAATTTGTGGGTTCTTCATTGCTGGAAGTTTCTAAGGATAGGCTGATCAGTCATTTCTCAAATCATTTTTCATTGGCTTTCCTGCACATTGCAGAGGGTTGAATTAGTTGATTCTTTGATCCCTGACAACTCCATAATGCCGTGATTTGATGACCCATAAAGGCATTAAAATATGGACCCCAAAGAACTAATATCTCCTAGTGTTCTTTTTAGAGCCAGTTTGGCGTAGTGGCTAAGACATCAGGCTAGAAACCTGGAGACTGAGTTCTAGTCCCAATTTAGGCTTAAAGACAGCTGGGCAACCCCTGGGCAGTTACATTCTCTGAGCCCAAGGAAGGAGGCAATGACAAACCACTTTTGAAAAACCTTGCCAAGAAAACTGCAGGGGTGATTGAACAGAAGGGGGTGGGTGGGTGAAAAGTATTCTTTTTAACAGTGAAAATTTCTACAGGTTCTTGATTCTTTTCATCTTTAAATTCAAGCCAATGAAGCTCAGGGTTTTCCTTCAAGTAATTTTTATTCCAATCCTTTTTTTCACTTCTCACAGATTTTTCTTGAAAGGCTAATTAGCTATTTCCTTACCCAGGACTACCTGTATGTCACTACGAACAAATAATCTGTGTATGTAATGATCTTCATATATGGGCTTCGTATACATGGAACCTGACTCCAGGATAATAGCCATAAACTGAATGTTCAGCAGCTCAGCATGGTTTGTTTCCTGATTAGGAGGAATAGCTTCATAGAGCTCTTATACAAAGTGACTGCAAATCAGAGCTTTCCCAATTTAGTTAATTCAAAGTCTATCTTTGAATTAATATGTATGTGAGAATATGTACATATATGCAAAAAGTATTGAATTACTATAAGTAATCCTTGATTTATGACCACAGTTGGGACTGGGTCTTTCATCACTAAGGGATGTAGTTGTTTTGTGACACATCCATAAAACACATCCAGTTTTGTGATCTTTCTTGCTGTGGTCATTAAGTGAATCATCCTATTGTTAAATAATCCAGCTTTCTCTATTAACTTTGCTTCAGAAGCACCCTGGGAAGGTAGGAAACTGATCATGTTACATTTGGACACCTGCAACTATCCTAAATGCATGTCAATTGGCAAGCGCTGGAATTTTGGTCACATGACCGCAGGGGCACTTCCACTCCCCCATTGGCCTCTCTCTCTCTCCACCTATGCCCATTTGGCTGTCTGCCACCTTGCATTCTTCTACCCCAGTTGACTTTCCCCACTGTTCCCACTGCTAATAAGACATGCCTTGCCTGGCTCCTGGGTTTCGCACACACACACACAGACACACATACAGAGACAGCAGCTTTAAGAGGGGCCAAAGTGTGCCAAAATGTCCTTTGTGCCGTGCTCCTGACCATATGGGGCTGGCTTTGCACTGCAAAAAAAAAAAAAAAAGGAAACAAAGAAAAAAATAGAATAGAATAGATATTTATTTATATACCGCTCCTCTCCCGAAGGACTCGGAACGGTGTACAGCCATCCAATTAAAATAATATTAAAATATACAAAAATTAAAACTGAATTAAATAACCTGGCTGTAATAAACAGGTTAAAACCCCCACTATAAACCCTAAAATTAAAATACCCCAACCCTCTGATCGCCACTAAGGACCCCCAATTTAAAACCCCAATCTAAAATCAGCTCAAGCCGGCCTGGTCAAAGAGCCAGGTTTTCAAGGCACGCCTGAAGGTCCCCAGGTCCGTGGCTGTACGCAACTCCAGAGGCAACCCATTCCAGAGGGCGGACTCCCCCACAGAGAAGGCCCTATTCCTCGGGGTCACCAGCTGGCACATAGATGCCGACGGGACCCGCAAGAGACCCTCCCTGTGAGAGCGCACCGTTCGGCGAGAGGAAACTGGCAGAATGCGGTCTTGTAAATATCCTGGTCCGATGCCATGGAGCGCTTTGAAAGTTAACACTAAGATCTTAAAGCGCACCCGGGAGGCCACCGGCAACCAATGCAGCTCGCGCAGGAGAAAACCTTGACGCCCCCATAACCACCCGTGTGGTCACATTCTGTACCAGTTGAAGCCTCCGGATGCTCCCACTCGGGAGCCCCATGTAGAGGGCGTTACAATAGTCCAGTCGGGAGGTGACCAGGGCATGAGTGATCCAGAAAGGGCTGCATCTGGCGAATCAGGCGAACCTGATAAAACGCCCCCCTGGAGACGGCCGTAATATGATCTTCCAGGGACAGCCGTACATCCAGGAGGACACCCAGATTGCGAGCCCTCTCTGAAGGGGGCAAATTCTCACCCCCAATAGCCAGCGAAGGAATTATCTGGCTATATCGGGACGCCGGAAACTACAGCCACTCAGTCTTGGAAGGGTTGAGTCGGAGCCTGTTCCCGCTCATCCAGTTCCGCATGGTCTCCAGGCAACGGAACATGACCTCCATAGCATCGTTGGGGTGGCTTGGGGTGGAGATATACAGCTGAGTATCATCAGCGTACAGATGACACTTCACCCCAAAACCACAGATGATCTCCCCCAGCGGCTTCACATAAATGTTGAACAAGAGAGGGGAGAGGACCGACCCCTGAGGCACCCCACAATTGAGGGACCTAGAGGTGGACCTCTCCCCCCCCGCCAAAAAAAATTGCAGGCAGTCGGAGAGATAGGAGGCAAACCATCGCAATACGGTGCCCCCAACCCCCCCAACTGTCGCAATAGGATACTATGGTCGATAATCTCAAAAGCCGCTGATAGATAGGACCAGGACAAAAGAATAACCCCTATCATGGGCCCTCCAGAGATCATCAACCAATGCGACCAATGCCGTTTCAGTAGTATGCCCGGGCCTGAAGCCCGATTGGAAGGGATCCAGGTATGTATCTTCCTCCAGGTACTGGGGAAGCTGACATGCCACCACACTCTCAACAACTTTCGCCACAAAGGGAAGGTTGGAGACAGGACGATAGTTGTTCAAAAGAGTTGGGTCCAGGGAGGGCTTCTTGAGGAGGGGTCGCACCACCGCCATTTTCAAGGCGGTGGGCAGCGGGCCCTCCACCAAAGAAGCGTTAACAATTCCCTGGAGCCAAATCCGCATCACGTCTCTGGCGGTAGAAACCAGCCAGGAGGGGCAAGGGTCCAATAAACATGGGGTGGCATTCAGCCGCCCCAGCAACCTGTCTATACCTTCGGCGGTCACAGGGTCAAACTCGTCCCAGATAACCATCTCAAGACTCGCTGCAGTCACCTCCCCCGGGACCTCCCAAGCCTTTCCCTTCCATCTTTTTTTTTTTTTCACAGCAGAAAAGCCAGGTCTACCCCCATCCAGGAGCTCTTTGCAAAATTAGAATGCTAATTTCAGGCTTCCTCATCCTAGTTGATTTGATCTTATGTATGTCAATACTGCCTTATAGATAGATTATTTATCACTTTGTGTTAATGATACTGTTTTTCTTTCCTGGATATTTCTTTAGGTTATCTGGATAGGCTATGCTAAATGTGAAAAGATATTGATTTTGTAAAGAGCAAACAGGAAGAGCAATTATTTACACCCAATAATTTATGTTCTGAGGATGGTTACAAACTGAGTTATGAATCTGGACTCAGAAAAAAATATGAACATAATGTATTTTGTACTGCTGCAAACATTAAAAAAGACAGCATCATAAAATTTTGAATTTATTCATAGTTAGTCTATACAGGGAATCCTTGAACTATGACTGTTCGTTCAGTGACCATTCAAAGGTTCCAGATGTTTCAGTACCCCTATGTATCATCTCTGATCCAGATGGTATCTTTCGTGTACCCACTTACTCTCTTGCACATCTTCCCCAACCTTCACGGTGCTTCTTGCACACCCTCACTCAATCTGTATGTGATCTGCACGGCACCACTCACACAGCCTCTTGTGCACCCTCTCCGACCCATGCAACACCTTTCATGCACCTTCACTGCACTGTTCCTGACTCACACGGCACCTCTCACACATTCTCACATTTTCTCACCAGTTGTCTCCTCCTGCAATCCTGGACTTGCAACTTCCTGCCAGCCTCCCCACTGACTTTGGTTGTGGAAAGCTGGTAGAAAATTGCCTCGCTGTACAACCATGGGATTTAGTTAATGACTGCAACTGGAACTGCAGGGATTTCCACCTCTAAATGAACTGGCATTTTATTACTGCATCACTTAACAACAGAAATTCCAGTCCCAGTTCTTGTTGGAAGTTGAGGACTTCAAATGTTCAAAGGAAATACTAATTTAGCACTAGCCTCTTGTAATCTTCATCCACCATGCCTCAAATAGTATTCATTCTAGCCCAGTTACAGATGGATAATTCTCTGGATTGAATTTGCTTGATAATTAAAAAATAAAATCTGGTTTGTGTGTTATATTTGGGGATCTCATATTAAACAGTCCTGCTGTAATTGGTTTTGGACTGCAGTTATAAGCTGCTGAAGTAGAAATCAATCTGTGTACTACGCAAATGTATGTTAAGTACAACATGTGTCATATATTTAGTTTCTGAGATTTTAATTACAGAGTTTTTCCTATATTTTGCCTTAAGTAGATGAATATTTGGATACATTATAGATTTAATGTAAGGTAGATCATAAACTGTTCGGGCGTAAATGTGCTATTACCATTTCACATATTTTGTAGGTTTCAAAATGTGCTGTTACCATTTCACATATTGTTGGTTTCAAAATATTATACAGTATTTATTCTCTCTCTCCCTCTCCCCTTCTCTCTCTCTCCTTTGCCCCCCTCTCATTTTTCCTATATTTCTTAAATATTCTCAGTATTGCTTCAGTGTATTTTTGAGGTCTCAATTAGTGCAGTTAATGAGTCCCATGAAATGGTTGCATTATTTGAATTCACACTTGTCAAAGTGATATTGCTATGGACAATAGGGCAATTGGTTCCAGCGCAATGGAAATAGGCAATGAAAAAGAATTAAATATAGATTTTTATATGTTTATTAAAATTTTACAGTAGAAGATAAAAAGAATATATTTATAATTAAATTTAAGATTAACAAAGTCTTGGAGTAGGCATAGAAAGTAAAAATATGCAGGTTCAAGGTATTCCAACAACTCCTATTTAGTGTTCCCTTAAGCACATTAGGTAAAGGTAAAGGTTCCCCTCGCACATATGTGCTAGTTGTTTCCGGCTCATCTCCGTTACAAAGCCGAAGAGCCAGTGCTGTCTGAAGACGTCTTCGTGGTCATGTGGCTGGCATGATTAAATGCCGAAGGCACAAGGAACGCTGTTACCTTCCCACCAAAGTAGTCCCTATTTTTCTACTTGCATTTTTACATGCTTTCGAACTGCTAGGCTGGCAGAATCTGGGATAAGTAACGGGAGCTCACTCCGTTATGTGGCACTAGGGATTCGAACCCCCGACCTTTCTGATCAACAAGCTCAGCGTCTTAGCCACTGAGCCACCACATTCCTCTAACATTAATTGAGCACATTAATGTTGTTCAATTACATCCCAATGTTTGCTGTAATGCAGTAATGAGCCTCTTCTTTTTTCTGTTTTCTTCTGATGGAATCTTCCTTCACTCCATATTGTACCCATGAACACTAACTTCTAAAACCCCAACTAACCTGAACTGCACATGTATTAGCTTTACATTAACTGAATTTCAAGTTGCATTAAACACAACCTGATATCAATTTACAATTAACACTAACTTGCATTATTGAATTTTGCATTAATCATGACCTATCCATAGTGTTTTCTGATTTAAACTCCAAATGTAGGTATTTGCAGCAGACTTAAGATTTTGTCAAAGAAATTCATACAATGACATCATGACATCTTGACCTCAGAGTTTTGAGGTCATGAGGCATGTTTTATTTTTTATTTGTACATTTTTTTCATTATCACATATGAGTGCTTAATAATACAGTGTATTGTCTGAGTCAACTTACTTATACATAATATCAGTACTAATAACAATATTTACTTATAAATAATAATATTCTTCCAACTTCTAATTTCTACCTTTATTATTTAACCATTTGTAAAACAAATCCCATGTTAAAAAATATTCTGTGGCTTCTTTCTCCTTTTTCTTTAATATTAACCTATCCATTTCCTCACTATTTTTTAAATTATATTTTCATCTGTCAGAATTCCTTCATTTTTCCAATATTGTGCAAATACAATTCTTGCTGCTTTCAATACATGTGATATTAAATATATAACCCCTTTATCATATTTTTCAGATAATATACGTAACAAAAATATATCTGGCTTTAAATCTATAGGTTGCTTTATCATTTTCTCTAACCATGTATGTATTTTTGTCCAGTATTTTTTTTGCTCTTGGACATATCTATCACATGCGGTAGTACAAGCCCAGTATCTGATTATATTTCCAACATTTGACAGACATGTTTTTAAACGTCTTTGCTAATCTTGACAGTGGCAAATGCCACCTGTTGAACATTTTATATCAATTTTCCTTATATATAGTTGCTATTGTCAATTTATAATTTCTGTCCCAAAGTTTTTGCCACTTTTCTAGTTCTGTTGTAGTCATGAGGCATGTTTTGTTCCTCGAACACAAGTTCTGAGATTTCAATCACCTTTTTTATAATGTTGCAGAAGAACATTGCAAATAATTCTATCATTAATTTTTTTTGCTTTGCGAGACAGATATTCGGTTATTCTTATATACTCTAAAATTAATTTATCCATTTTATGCTGATCAGAATTTTTATAAATAACTTGGGGAAAATAGCATTCAAATTTCATTTCGTTTTACTTATGCTATAGGAGTTTCTAATTTTTAGTTACTCAACCATGGTAATTATAAAACCTCCTCCACCCTTTTATTCTATGCTATTATAAGTTGGGGTTTAAATCTGCATGAAACAAAATTAGTGGTAACACCTGGTAATGGATTTCATGTGGAGTTCAATTTTGAATATTAAAACAAATTCCTATACTGAGTATTGTCTTGCACGTTCCCTGTCCCATTATTACTGCTTCGCTACTGGGACTCTTAATAAAATAAGCAGGATATATAAACTTACGGTCTGTGATCCCTGTATAACAGTATTTAAAATCCTTACAAAGTGCTAATTTTATATCAGGCTGTAAAAAAAAAAGACAAAACCATTATGCCAGGAAGTTGTCTGACAGTCAGCATTTGCAAGGTGGGGTGGGGGAGAGAAAGACCTCTGTGTTCACTTTTTTTATTAAATGTGTCTCCCATTTTCCCTTCAAGAATTTAGAGCAGCATTTGGCCTCTTCTAGTTTTATCCCCTGAACAGCTTTGCTGAATGGGGAAAGGGAGACTAAAAGTCACCTGGTAACATTTCATGGTAAACTGGGACTTGAATATGGGAAACCCCAGTCCTTATCTAATGATATTTACACACACACACACACACACACACACACCATCTCACTTCTACATGACTCTGGATGGTAAAAAACATAGAATCACAGAGGTCTTATTCAGTAGCTTCTAACCGGTTCTAGAGAACCGGTAGCGGAAATTTTGAGTAGTTCGGAGAAGCAGTAGTGGAAATTGTGAGATCTCTGACTGGCCCTGCCCCCATCTATTCTCTGCCTCCCAAGTCCCAGCTGATTGTCTGGGTCTTCTTTTGTTGCCCTGCACAGGAATGGAGCTGGAAAGCAGGTTAGTGGGGTGGGGAGGGAATGGCGATTTTGCAGTATCCTTTCCCCGCCATGCCCACCAAGCCACACCCACCAAGCAATGCCAAACCCACCAAGCCACGCCCACAGAACCGGTAGTAAAAAAAATTGAATCCCACCACTGTAGGATCAGTATAAAAAATGAAGTTCAAAGTTAAAAAGATAGATCACCCCTACCAACCACCCCGCAACGTTGTATACCACTCTTGGATCCCCACACTGGCTGGGAGAACCAGGTCTTAATACTCTTCTCGAAAGACAGCAGAGTGATGGACAACCTCAAATCAGGGGACAAGATATTCCATAATGTGGGAGCAATGGCAGAGAAGACTAATTAGTCTACCAAATTCACCCACACTTCAGAATAGTTTCATAAAGTTGATTGAGTAAAGTATAAGTTGGTAAAGATCATTCATAAAAGAGGAATCCTAATCATAATAGATTTCAACTGATTTCATTCTTCCCCTAGAGAAGTTGTGTTTTCTCCAAATCTTTGTACATGCTTTCAAAAAAATAAAATAAGAAGAGTGATGGCATTTCTTTGAATTAATTGACTTTTTTCAAGGAGAGCTTTAATACAAATGTCACATGTACCAAGACAAAAACATTATCACATCCGCATGCTCAAAATAGCTTTATTTCTCAGATACACCACTGTGTTTTAGTCTACATAAATAAATAAATTTTAATATCCACTACTTTTTATAGTTCACACATTTTATTTATTGCATCCAGGGCTCAGTAAACTGTAAAATCTGAGCCAGAATTTATGGAAAATGAAACCCTGCCAATATTTTCTTTTTAATTGTATCGAAGGACAAAAGTGGTGAAGGCGGTGAACGTCTTTGTTCAGACTTATTTATTTATTTATTTATTTTATTTATTTGATCATATTTCTATACCGCTCCCTCTCCGAAAAGGGACTCGGGGCGGTGTACAGCCTAGTAAATACATTAAAATACAAAAATACAAGATTAAATAGAGTTTAAAACCGAATTAAATATAAATATAGCTGTATCCCGAAAGTTTAAAAATAGTTAAAATTTTAAAAACCCTATTAACCTAAAACCCCTTTAACCCTTACTGGGCCAGGCCAGCCTGTTTAAAAAATAGGGTCTTAACTGCGCGCCGGAAGGAGAGGATATCTGTCATGGCTCGTATCTCCGGGGGGAGATCATTCCACAGGGAGGGCGCTCCCACAGAGAAAGCACGCACCCTCGGGGCCGCCAGCCGACAGCGATCAGGTGGCGGAACCCCAAGTAGGGCAACCCTGTGGGAGCGTACTGGGCGGCGGGAGGTAGTTGATGGCAGCAGGCGGTCCCGTAAGTACCCAGGTCCCGAGCCATGGAGCACTTTAAATACCGTCAGTACCACCTTGAATCGAATCCGGAAGGCCACAGGAAGCCAGTGCAGCCTGCGGAGAAGTGGTGTTACGTGCGCGCCCTGAGGGGCGCCCACGATCACCCGCGCGGCTGCATTCTGAACTAACTGCAGCCTCCGGAGACTCTTCAAGGGGAGCCCCATGTAGAGAGCATTGCAATAATCCAAGCGGGAGATAACGAGGGCAGAAGTGACTGTGCGAAGTGCGCCCAGATCCAGAAAGGGCCGCAACTGGTAAATCAGACGAATCTGATGAAAAGCCCCCCTGGTGACGGCTGCAATATGTTCTTCCAAAGACAGCCGCACATCCAGGAGGACACCCAAGTTGCGTGCCCTTTCCACGGGGGTCAAAACCTCTCCCCCCACGGCCAGCGAAGGAATAAGCTGGCTGTATCTGGGCGCAGGAAACCACAGCCACTCGGTTTTGGCCGGGTTGAGACGAAGCCTGTTACGACCCATCCAACCCCGCACGGCCTCCAGGCACCGGGACATCACTTCGACGGCTTCGTTGGGGTGGCCCGGGGTGGAGATGTACAGCTGAGTATCATCAGCGTACTGATGGAACTCCACCCCAAAGCCACGGATAATCTCACCCAGCGGCTTTACATAAATGTTGAACAGAAGGGGCGAGAGCACCGACCCCTGAGGCACCCCACAAAGCAGGGGCCTTGGGGACGATCTCTGCCCCCCCGTCAACACAAATTGCGAGCGGTTGGAGAGGAAGGAGGAGAACCACCGCAACACGGTGCCTCCAACCCCCAACCCCTCCAACCGCTGCAATAAGATACTGTGGTCGACAGTATCAAAAGCCGCCGAGAGATCTAACAGGACCAGGACAGAGGAACAACCTCTGTCCCGAGCCCTCCAGAGATCATCAACCAACGCGACCAACGCCGTCTCCGTGCTGTGCCCGGGCCTGAAGCCCGATTGGAGGGGGTCAAGATAACTCGCTTCATCCAGGAAGCGGGGGAGCTGACGGGCCACCACACTCTCTACAACCTTCGCAACAAAGCGAAGGTTGGAGACAGGACGATAATTTGATAACAATGCTGGGTCCAGGGACGGTTTCTTGAGGAGGGGCCGCACCACCGCCTCCTTCAAGGCGGCGGGTAAAAGCCCCTCTCTCAAGGAAGCGTTTATAATACCCTGGAACCAGCCTCGTGTCACCTCCCGAGTGGCCAAAACCAGCCAGGAGGGGCACGGGTCCAACAAACAGGTGGTGGCATTCAGTCCCCCCAACACCCTGTCCACGTCTTCTACAGTAACAGGGTCGAACTCAACCCAAATGGCCTCACCGATATCCACCCCCGCTCCCCCGCCCGGAGATGCCCAGTCGAAGTCCAGCTCGTCCCGAATCTGAGCGATTTTGTCCTGCAGAAACCTAGAAAACTCCTCAGCCCGTCCCTGTAAGGGATCCTCCCGCGCTTCCATCTCTAAAAGGGAGCGGGTCACCCTAAACAGGGCGGCTGGGCGGTTTTCCGCGGACGCAATAAGGGTGGAGAGGTAAGTCCTCCTCGCCACCCTTATCGCCACTAAGTACGTCTTAATATAAGATCGTAGAAGTGTTCGGTCAGACTCAGAACGGCTAGCTCTCCAACTACTCTCTAGGCATCTTTTCCGGCGCTTCATCTCCCTTAGCTCCTCAGAAAACCAAGGAGCCATTTGGGATCGGCACCGGGTCAGAGGCCGCAAGGGCACGACCCGGTCAAGGGCCCCAGCAGCCACCCTATCCCAGGTGGCAACCAGGCCCTCAACCGAGTCGTGTGTGTGAGCTTCGGGAAATGGCCCAAGCTCCATCAGGAACCTATCCGGGTCCATCAGGCGCCTGGGGCGGTACCATTTAAGCGGCCCCGCCTCCCTGCGGTCGGGGGGTGCGGAACGGAAGTCGAGCTTCAGGAGCGAGTGGTCTGTCCATGACAGGGGTTCTATGCTACGATTCTGGTTTTTCACGTGAAGCAGCTCAAGAATAGCTTAAAGCAGAATCACAGCTGCATTGCAGAAGACAATGGGGACACAAATTTGTTCACGTAATTTTGGATGTTAAAGGAATCCAAGACTCTGGCAATTAGAGAAAATAGATTTAGAAGGTTTTGTAGGCATGCATTGGGTATCCAAAGTCTATACATCCCTGCTAAAATGCTAGGTTTATGAGATGTAAAAAAAATCAGACCAAGATCAATCACTTAAAAATTTTGTACACCTTTAATCTAACATAAACTGTAAAAATGCATACATTAACGTACATTCTAAGATCTCCTGGTTGGAGACATAGTCTTCCTAACAAATAGCAAAGATGGAGCAGAGGACATACATATGAAATTTCTCTAGTTTCATGTGCCTTTGATACAGAAACTAGGACTCACATCCATATAGGAGGGAAGGGATAACCATAGCTCGGTAGACTTTTAGCTCTGTAGAGTTATGGATATTGTATTGATTGGCCAGTCAGTACCCATTTGGTATGGTTAGCCTAGAGTCAATTTCTTTGTCTAAAGACCCATCGCTTCAGATAATACTTCTCAAGTATTTGAACTCAAACATGTGTCAGCTGGGTGTCTGTTTTTGGTATTTGGCACAGGCTTGTAAAGTACTTCAGTTTAGTTCAGGGTAGTAGTCAGACTAAAGAGCATAGCAGCATCTGAACATTTATTCAGCGTTAACACTAGATTGCTGTGTGCCACGAGTGTACAATCTGGAAAGAGGTTTCTTAGACTGATTCTGAAATGGCTAGACCAGGGGGGTCAAACTCACATCTTCATGGTGGCATCACGTGACGTGTTGGGAGTCCCCTCCCCTTCACTAAACCAGGCATGGCCAGCGCATGACGCATCCGGCCTGCGGGCCAGGAGTTTTGACAGCCCTGGACTAAATTAACTTTAAATCCTTATATCCTGTCATATGTTTATCTTATTTCCTCAGATGTTCTAAGATTTGTAAGTGAACTTTTGTGCCAATGAGTAGAGATGGTAAATTTGTTTTTTGTCAAATAGAAGTAAACTATTGTACTTGTCTCTTTTTAATATTACATCAATTATAGCATGTATTAGAGATTCTTTAAACAGCACACTGCCTCTTTCAAGTGACTTAATTTTAATCAGTTAGTTTTTTCTAGTTTGCTTCCCACCAGCTTAAGAATCTCGTTAATTTACATTTCTGAGTTGTATCCATCTGTTTCCCTTTTCATTAGCCCCTCCAAATTTGGGGATACAGAGAATGGTGCAGAGCAGAGGAATCTACTGGGGTGGGTTGAAAAAGTGAAGATGACAACAGTGGCTGTACAATCGAACCCCCCAACCCCCCCTTCAATGCTGTGACACCAAGGATTTCATTATGCAATTGTGATTTTTAACATAAGTTCTTGGATGACACACATACAAACATACAGCTATGATATTGAACTCAGATCTTTTTACCTCTAGTTTTCCTTCCATTTTAAAGTTGTGATATTTCTAAGGAAACTTAGTCTCTTTTCCAAACTGCAGAATAGTTGCCAAAAATTCATTGTTAATGATGTGACATGTTATGAAGAAAATCAGGTTCAGGATCTCCTCCCCACAACTTGCCTGCAGCTGCTTTTATTCCCAATGTTAAAAACAGTTATTGAAACTGGCAGGTTAAAAATTGGATTCCAGAGGGCAAGATAAATTGATTATGTCGTTTTCATTAAAGTCCACGAAGAAATGTATTTTTATGCCTTCATTTCTCTCCTTTTATTTTCTTTTCCTTTTTTTTAATGCAAATCATTTTGCAGAGCATGCAACCAATATCCATTTCTCACTTTTGCGATGGATGCAGTGACGTGGGAAATAAGAAATATTGTTCTCTGCTTGTTTGATTGAATTGTCCTTGGCTTGTGGGAATGAAAGATACTGTTCTTTCCAGTGATTTCAACAAAAGCATTTCATGTCTTTTTAAAAATTATTATTATTATTTTTGCATCTTCAGGGGTTGCCCTTGCTTTTTCTTTTCATTCTTACTGTCTCACATTTTACATGCACATACAGGTAGTCCTTGACTTACAACCACAGTTGAGCGCAAAATTTCTGTTGCTAAGTGAAACATTCGTGAATTGAGTTTTGCCCCATTTTACGACCTTTCTTGCCAGAGTTGTTAAGTGAATCACAGCAGTTGTTAAGTTAGTAACAAGGTTATCATAAATATGAGTCAGTTGCCAGGCATCTGAATTTTGATCATGTGACCATAGGTCATAAGTGTGACAAATGATCATGTCGCTTTTTTCAGTGCTGCTTTAACTTTGAATAGTCACTAAAAGAACTGTTATAAACTGAGGACTACTTGTTTAGATTTAATGATTTATGCCTTATTTTTAATAAAGTGGTTGTTTCAACCTATGACAACAAAAAAATGGGGAATTTGTTTTTTTGCCACTTAGATCATCCTCTGATCTTTCCATTCCTGCTATAAAATGGTGGAGAAATCATCAATATAAAAGTACTTTTAAGTAGCATCTGTGGCATCTTTCGCATATTGTACACATTATGATGTCTGAAGATCAGAAGCTGGTCCCCCAGAATCAGATCATCAGCAATCTAGCAAGCATTGTTGACTCCAATTAATGTTTGGGACAAAAATATTTTGGATAATTTCTTATGCATAGTATGGAGAAAGTGGATGAGGAGAATGATTTTTCCTTCTTCTCAAGACATTAAGATCGGGGGTATCAAGTTAAGTCTGGTAGGAAAAAGATTTAAAAAACAGTTCTTCCTACAATACATAATTAACCAGTGGAATTAATCAATTTCCATGTCAGAGAGATGGGACAAAACCTTGGAAGGTTTTAAAAGATAGTTTACAGAGGAGAGGTCTATCTTACTCTAAGCTGAGTCTAATTTTCATAAGGGATTTCTTACACAGCCAGTTTCAGTCTGCACTACTATTACTGTTAATCTTCTCATCACTTCTTATCACCCATTCTCTCCCACTTGTATGTCTGTAACTTTGTCGCTTGTATCCTTATGATTTATATTGACTGTTTCCTAGTATGATTTGATTGCTTATTGTACCCTATGACTATCATTAAGTGTTGTACCTTATGATTCTTGACTCTTGACGAATGTATCTTTTCTTTATGTATACTGAGAATATTTGCACCAAGACAAATTCCTTGTGTGTCCAATCACACTTGGCCAATAATGAATTCTATTCTATTCTATTCAAATCACCCCGCAGCATCTTAATGGGAATTGATTTGGCCATTCCAGAACACTCTTATTTTTTCTTTCTTTTTTCTTTTAGCCATTCCTTGGAGGATTAACTGTAATGTTTAGGATCACCTTGCAAGCTCACATTATCTTCAAACACCTGATACAATAACAAAACATAAACACAGACATATATAAAGAGATAGATATTAAAGGAGAAAATTCAGGACATTTAAGTTTGACTTTCCATTTTTAATTTCCATTTCAACAATCTAAACTTTTGTTTCTACATTTAACTGGCCTGAATAGGTACTGGTTATAAATTTAAAACCACTATTGATGAGCTTGTATTAGAAATTGAAAGGCATTGTGAGTTTAATAAAAAGTAATTCATTACCATTTATTAATTTAGATGTTTTGCCAGTTATTAATTTAGATATTTATTATGTTGCCCCTAAGATATTTCTGTTATATATCTTCTTAGCTATTAAATAACCTGTATTAATCATTGTAGTTTGAATAGTATTAATTATGTATGAAACAAACTAGTGTTTATAAATATTATTGGAAAAAGCTAATGTGGTTGGAAACTGCAAAAACATATTGGAAAATTGTAGATTAAAAAAATAATGATCTCTTGCAAACCTTATAATACTCAACACATATTTATAGGGTGTTATATGTGAAATATTTGAATGCTTGTTGAAAATAAAATCTTATCAAGCAAAAGAGATCTTTATAAAACAGACTATTAGATTTTCTCTGGCTCAGTTAAGGGTGCAAAACTACAGTTGTATTGAGATAGTATTGCCTCATCACAGTCTGATGTATTAATGACTTTAGAAATTTTCGCATTATCTTTTCTTTTTGAGATATCACATCACAAAATTTCCCTATTGTCTTCTCTTTTCTTTTTTGAGACATCACATCAGACTTTAAAATGTATCTCTAAAATGTGCAGGATTAGAAATGTATTTATTAAAAAAACATTGAAAGGTAGAAATTTTTTTTGGTGCTGATTGAATAATAGTCATTTCAGAATCTTTTATGATAAAGGTTGTCTTCCTTTTTCCATCTCTTTTAGATAAAACCGAATGTAAAACTGAAGAAGAAAATAACTAAAACAAAAGAAGCTAAAAAGGTTTTGAAGAGAAATTTTAAAGTAAATACAAAAATTGTATTTACTGATGACGGAGAGGTAAGATCAAACAAATAATTTGATTATAGTGCTAAGACTTCCTACATTAATATCTTTTTGGAGTGTAGACGAAGGGAATATGACTCTACAAGTTCTCTGAGACCACTTGGAGATACTTGTCATCACTGACTATAATTATCTTCATGGATCACCTGGCAGGGTTGGACTTAGAGGGTACAGTTTTGCAGTAGTTCTGGTCTTTTCTGTTGAAACATATTCAAAAGGTGGTACTTGGAAGCTGTTGTTCTACACCTAAGTCATTGATTGACCTGTGGTATCCCATAGTATTTTATTTTGTCCCCTATACTGACCAAATCTATTTCAAAATCTATTTGAAACTACTATTGGAGTTCATTTATAGGAAAAGACAAGGCAGAGCCTGGGGGCAGAGTCAAGAAAGGAATCAGCCTTGAATCATTATGTTCCCACAAGTGATCCAAATCTAGCCCCCCTTGAATTCCATTAACTCTGGAAAAGTGCAAATTTAGTGCTAACCATTAGTTGATTAAATTCTTATATATAGACATGAACAACAAATCAGCTTCATTGGAATTTAAAGTGTGGTCCTGATTCTTCTCACTTGAATGTTTGGAGTGGCATGCTGTCACTATGCTAATGATACACAGAGTCCCTTGGAGGTTTGGCAGCTAAACATTTGAGTAAATAAAGTAAAAAAAAATACTGTTCCTTACCATCTAACTCCAAGGAAGTAATCCATATACCTAATCCCAGTAATGGACTACATAAGAGAGACCGAACTAAAATTAAAGACAGGCAAAATGCAAGTACTGTTGGTGAGAAGAAAGTTGGACTTGCGAACTGAGGTGAAGCCTCAGGTGAATGCTATTGTCCCCAAAATATAAACTTTGGGAGTGCTCCCTGATTGTTCATTATTACTGATTATTTCTAATTAAATAGGATGTAAAGGTTTCCAAGGGGAATTGATAGATTCCCTTAAATACTAAAGTGTGTCACCCTTTGAACATCCTGCTTTGAGTTCAGAACAGTTGTTTTGTGTTCCAAGCTGAAGGTTTTCAATCAAGCTGGTGGTGTTTTGGAGTTAAATTGGAAATGTTTTGCATGTCCCTAGTTTGGAATAAGTTTCAACTATATTGTATCTGAAACCCAAAAGTACCTTTCCTTGTTTTCGTATATTTAATCAGTATTTCTGATGAATAACTGTCATAAGTGTAGTCTGCAATCCCATGCCAAACTAATAGCAAATGTACAATTGTTCTTTTTCTGTGGGAATTGGGAACAGTTTAAAAAACCCATTTCTGCATGCTCATTTACTGGATTGAATGGATTACATAAGTTAATGTTTCTGGGTGGCAGAGGACCAAATTGCATGGCAGAGGGGACCTGAATCTCAACGATGGTTTTTGGTGCTTTTCATCAACATAACCTTCATTTGTCACATTTCTGTTTTCAACAGAACTCAGCATGATTCTTCCTTGACTTCCCTTCCCCTCTTTTGATCCGCCTCAGTGTTGTCAAGAGTGTAACGAGCCCAATACCGTTTCAGTACCTCTGCGAGGTGTACATTACCACTGGGTGCAGGGAAATTACAATTTGCAATGAAGCATTTATGTTAGTTTGCAGAAGGCTGAGATAAATGCCCCTGCTCAAGTCAAAGTCTTACTGCTTTGCCTCTTAGTTCATTGCAATTGCAAAAGCTAATTTGAAACAGAGCAATGGAGAGCTTGATGGAAAGTCGCAACCGTTTGTTTTCTGCCTGTTTTTCTTTTTTTCTAGGAAGCACTATAATGTGTGTTTCTCTCACAACCATTGCCAACTTCTATAATGAGGTCAATGAATTAAAGCTTGTCCTTGTGAATATCTGATATGGAGTCTAGCAGTCTATTGCATATAGTCTCACAGAGGGGATGATGGTCAAAAAATTTGATCTTTTCAGTCATTTGTGCTTATGATTATGCCATTGTATATAAACAGAGGCTTAAATGTAGAAATGATTCTATTAATTGTATCGGTGCCCATTTCTACGTAGCAGTGTTTTCTGTGCCTGAGGCTCATTATTTTTTCTCAACAAGCATTGGTTGTCTCCAGGTTCAGGGAAGCTTGAATTCTGAAGACTGTGATGCTTCCTATCACTACCCACCCACCCACCCCTTGATTTCCAGTGTATAACTGATAGCTCTGAATGAGACATACATGCATGCATGCATGCATACATACTCTTTGGATTTGAACAAGTGCTGTGTTAGCTGATTTTCCCCTGCTGCTATTGGCTTCTGTATTCTCTCTGAATTTTTCTGACCATTTTATCTGGATTGAACTTTTGCACATTAGCACCCTAATTGCACATGAGGAGAAGAGAGTGTTAAAAGCTATTGCCGTAGAATTACTGGGTGATGAAATAACCTTTTGATATCCTCCTGGTTCTGAAATGTTGACCTGACGCTTGAATTTGGATAGCTTGTTGCTCTGGCATAGACCAAACTAAGATGCATCTGCCTTTGCTATGCCTTGTTATGTTTGGATAGTCACAGTTCTGGCTCGGAACGGTTGCAGGAATTGGGTATGCCTAGTTAAATGAAAATAATGACTAGGGATGACATTGTAGCAGTGTTCCACTATCTAAGGAGCTGCCACAAAGAAGAGGGGGGGTGTCAACCTATTCTCTAAAGCACCTGAAAGCAGGACAAGAAGCAATGGATGGAAACTAATGAAGGAGAGAAGCAACCTAGAACCAAGGAGAAATTTTCTGACAGTTAAAACAATCAACCAGTGGAACACCTTCCCTCCAGAACTTGTAGGTGCTCCAACCCAGGAGGTTTTTAAGAAGAGATTGGACAACCATTTGTCTGAAAGAGTATAGGATTTCCTGCTTGAGCAGGGGGTTGGACTAGAAGATCACAAAGGTCCCTTCCAACTCTGCTGTTGTGTTATTTAAGAGTTGTGTGCAATCTGGGCGCCTTCTTAGAGTTACATCTCCTTCTGAGAGCAGGTGGCAGTTATGGCCAAGAGGACATTCATCTGTTGTGTCAGTTGTACCTTTTCCTGGATTGGGAGACTCTTTGGGACAGTTAGTCTTCTAATCACCTCATGATTCAGTTACTGCAGTGCATTGAATCTGGGCTGTCCTTAAAGACCTCTTGGAAACTTCAATTGGTCCAGAATGGAACAATGCAGGCAGTAAAGTGCATTTCTTAGTATGTTTGTTTGATATCCCTGGTATGTGACCTGCACTGGTTGCCAGTTTGCTTCTGGGTATGATTCCAGTGATGGTTATGACTTATAAAGCTTCTGTGGTACAAGGCCCAGTTATTTGGGACTGTCTACTTGCTGTGGAGTCTGCACATCTCACAAGCTGACATTTGAACCACCCCCTTTAATTAAACAATGTCATCTTTCAGGGCTTTATTTCAGTTTTTATTTCCTCTATTAATTTCCCTGCCTGAAAATTATATTTCTGTAACTATTCCCTGTTGCATGACTCTGATGTCTTTTGGTCTTCATAGCAATCCAGAGCTCCTTTTAAACTGAAGAATAGAAACAGCAGTACTGAAATGTTTTTATTCTTCTGTGATTCAGTTAATTCAGCAGTGGCCACCAGCACAAAAGTCTATCCTGGACAAAGAGGAAGATGGTGATGATTGTAATGGGATCAATCTAGACAAAGCAAAAGAAAGACTTCAGGAGGAGGATAAATTTGACAAAGAGGAATATAGAAAGAAAATTAAAGAAAAACACAGGGTAAGTAGAATCTCATCCCATTTGTCAAAATGTCAAATGAAAATACTGTGAAATGTTGGCATGTTCATTGGGGATGAAGGATTTTACTGGAAAAAGAATTATCTATTCAGAATTACTTCTTGTTCTGGTCTGATGCATGAATTGAGGCAATCCAAGAAGAGATGTGGATCCTTGGTTTTGTTTCCCTAGTATTGCTATTCCCCATGAACATTGCCATTCTTGTTAGCAAGCAATTTATGACATTCCAGTATGATGTTCTGATTTTAAATAAATATGTACAAACAGTAACCGAACCATATGAGTGGATGGTCATAGTTTTGTGGTGTTGTGGACCAATATTCAATTTATATATATGATAGACTGTTAGTAGATAAAAGGGTAAAAATTTAAATAGCATAATAACAAGACTGTACTTCATCAAGAATGATGAGAACTAAAAAGCTCTATATTAATGAGATTTTAGGAGTATGATGTTTTATTTAAATAGCTATGCTTTGTGTAGGGGTGATTGAGAGTTGCCAATGAATTATTCAAGAAATGTCATTGCAGCAAGGTGATTGATTTCATTTATAATGTAAAGCTTTAATAGTAATAGTTTAAGCTCCCTTTTGGCATTTAAAAGAAATTAAATTACAGGACATAAAAATACAAAGATTGTTGCTGGGCCATTTATTTGTCATAAAACAGAGCTGAAAGTTTGAGCACTTGACAGCAGAGAATAGTTATAAATGTTACTCTTTCCCTTTAATGCCCTTCTCCTTCTTCTCATTTATAGCGTATCTGTGGATGAAGCACATAAAAATACTGTAACAAGACCAACCCCCTTCCATGTGTGGAAGAAGAAATAATCTGTATTTCATAGAACAGATTATTAAACTTCCTGGAGACATGGACTAAAAGGACAGGCAGTTATATGTTTTTGTTTGGAAGAGATGAAATTGTGTACTTTTGAGCCTCATTTACAATGAAAGTTTGGCATAATGTGTGAAATTTGAACTAAAGATTTATTATTGAACATGAAAGCCTTCTTAGGAACAGATTGGCCATGAGTGGTCATAATAGCACAAATCTGTGCACATTTGTTATAGATAATCTATAGCAAATGTGCATAGATTTGTGCACATTTCCTGTCAAGGGGCACTCTAAAAATGTGGGGCTACATGCTCCTGGCATTTCCAGGTTTCATGGTTCATACTACATAATAGTAGGGGGCACAATGGCTCAGTGGTTAAAGATGCTGAGCTTGTCAGCTGGAAAGCTGACAGCCCATGTTTGAGATCCAAGCGCTGCATAATAGAGTAGTTCCTGTTACTTGCCCCAGCTCCTGCCAACCTAGCCATTAGAAAGCATGCAAATGTGAATAGATAAATAGGTACCATTTCTGTGGGAAGGTAAAAAGCATTCCATGCACCTCAGCATTTAGTCATGACCACTTTACCTTTGCGATACTACATAATAAAAGGAAGTAGAATCTTAGATTTGGCTCTTAAAACCTGGGCAAATTTTTTTTGTTAGTTATTTTGTTACAAAAGCTTGGACTAATTCCCAAAGTTGAACCCCAAAGTAGTTAACATAGCCAGCAGAAAATAAAAGCAATTAATATTCATGCCTAGCAAACTTTCTGCTGTTCTGTATCTTTTGTTGTTTCTATTTCGGTTTTTTCTAATCATGTAGTAAACTTGGAGTGCAGGCAAGTTTTTTTGAAATATCTGTTTATCTCATTAGTTTTATAATTGTAAAGTTAATCCCCAAGTTAGGTATCCCCGAGGCAAAAGTTAGGTTCGTTTGTTGCCACATAGTCTTGACTGAGAAATATGAGAAAATGATTGAAAAAACCATTTTTGTTGGACCTGGAATTTAGGCCTTTTGCCCCATGGAAAAACCTGGAATAAATAAGAGAAATTAAAAGACACCATGCCTACCATATGCTAAATAAATAAATTAAAAGATTCTTATTTCAAGTATTGTCTTTTCTTCCCTCCATTTCTCCTCCCTTCCCCTCTCTCCATTCTCTGTTTTCTAGAAGTAGTATGTTACTCTTACTCTAATGGAACTTGTTTCTACTGGCGTATTTTCTCATCTCCTTCCATTATTGTTTTATCAGAACAAAATAAATCTTTATAAATTATTACTTGAACTAGCAGCAAACTAACCCAAATTAAAAGCAAAAGCTGAACAAACTGTTTTTATCCATTACCCATTTTAATCTGTTATTGCAGTCCTACACTGACTGGATGCCTTTGGAAAGTTCACAAATAGAATATGGGCATACTGTCACTTTCATATGCATATCCCATAGTAATTAGCATTAAAAGGTACATCTTCTGTGATATTGGAGATAATACATATTTGTTATGTATAGAGGCGATCAATAGCCATTACTGCCAGCAAACAGTGGTTTAGATACTCTAAGTATAGGTGTACTGTATCTACCTCTCTATGCTCTTTATAATAGCATCTATAGCAGTACTAATTTCATTTATTGAGTATTTATAACTTATTATAGGATATAGTGTGCAGTATAATAAGGTAGTGGCATCACCACTGTGCCTCATGGAGAGATTCTGCCTTGGTTAGTAGCAGAGCATGAGATTTATATGTAAAAATTCCTAGTTTTCTCTATCCCTATCTTATTACAAAAGGGTAGAGAGTTAGAGCAGCCTAAGGCAATTTTCGCTGTAGATAATACATTCTTAATCCCATAAGGCATCGTAAGTGCTCTGAAAGCATTGGGCTATGCAAAGGTTTGAATAGTTGCTTGAATATTGATTTGGAGTTTCTTGGGCTAGCAAGAAGTCTTCTGCTCATTATTCTGGCACCAAGAAAACATAGAGATGATATTCTGCAGACCAAGTATATTTTCAGGAAAAATAAATCTGTTTTCTTTTATTTAAAAGTTTAGCAAGATGCATATGGATAATCAAGATGTAAACCTATATGTATTTTAGAATTTGTACCTAAACCACTAAAGTTCAGCAAGGTGGAAAATAAGTGAAAGCGTAGGATCACATGAAGCCATAACCCTTGTTGCATACTCTTTTATCTAAACTATAAAAGTTGATTAATCCTTCAATTAAACCAAGGCTCTTCAAACTTGGCAAATTTAAGACTTGTGGACTTCAACTTCCAGAATTCCTGAGTTAACATGACTGGTGGAGGAAAACTGGGAGTTGTGAAGTCCACAAGTCTTAAAGCTGTCAAGTTTGAAGACCCCTAAATTAAACAATGCCATTTATGGGGACTTAGAACTGTGCATTCTCTGTCTAAGTGCCTGCCCTCTGGAATGAGGTTCCCCCTGAAATTGGAAGAGCCCGCACTCCTTTAAGGGCTATGTTTTAAAAGGCTATGAAGACCCGGGTCTTTTCCCAGGGCTCTGATGAGCATGATTTAAGCCATTCTTTCTTCTGTCTGGTTTTATCATTTCTGCCATCTTTCTGCTTTTTCTTCTCCCCTCCCCCCCCCGCTTTGTTTTAAAATCATTTTAACAATTTATAAATTGCTCAGAATCGCCGAGTGTGTAAATTTAATAGATGATGATGGACTAGAATAGGTTGGACCAGAAGACCTCCAAGGTCCCTTCCAACTCTGTTATTATGTGATGATGATGATAGCAATAGGAATAACACTTAGATTTATATAATGTTTTAAAATGCTTTACAGCCCTCTCTAAGCGGTTTACAGAATCAGCCTATTGCCCCCAACAATCTGGGTCCTCATTTTACCCACCTTGGAAGGATGGAAGGATGCTGAGTCAACCTTGAGCCTGATGAGATTCAACCTACCAAATTACAGTCAGCCGGCAGTCAGCAGAAGTAGCCTGCAGTACTGCATTCTAACTACTGTGCCACTGTGGCTCTTGAATAGAGTAACTATTCATGATGATGATGATGATTAGGATAACTATTGGGATCAGAATAAATATTGGACTCTAATAGTTACGCTAACAATAGTGTTACTGTAAGTAGAATAACTTCCCATAAAAATTGTCAAGATGTTCTTTTTCTGAATATAAAGAACACAATCTCCTACTCCTCATAAACGTGTAATTTTTTCTGTAATATACTCCCCGATCCATTTGGGTATTATTATTATTTTTGTCACTTAAAATGAGATTTTTTGTTCTTTATATTTTTAATTCCCCAGTTGTGACATGTTGGCAGGCATATTAAAATACTTAGGAAGTATATAGTACTTCAAGCTATCGATTGCCAAAAATCTGGATGTTTGTTGAAATCTCGCTTGCAGAGTTTGACATTATGATAAATGTCCCAACATGTCATAGTCTTTCTGTGGATAAATCTAATAACTTTTGTTTAGAAGGAGATTTTAGTTATTCCCATTTCACTTTTTTTGTTATGCTTTTTTTGCACATAAAATAATTTTATGTTATCCCTTACCCTACTACAAATAGTTATTTGTAGGATTTCTCTACCCTCTTTAATGCTCTTTAGCTAGTACATAATAATCATCTTTTAATGACTCCATAATCCCTAGGGGAGTGGAGTCTGGGAAACTGAATGGAGCTAGCAGAGTGTTTAATGGCTGGATGCCTTTCCTGTCACCAATGCAGAGTTTTGTTTAGCATATATATATATTTTCAATGTGCCCTGCTCTATGGATTGATAAATATCTTCATGCAAACAGTACACTTATGTATTAATTCTAATTATAAAATTGATGCGTATGTACTTTGTGCATAGAAAATGACAGTTATAAAAATGCACTTAATATATATTTCCACTGTTTTTCCATGAAATGGGATTATATTCCCTTCACAAACTTTCTCTCTCAATGGGCAAAATTGACCAGCTATCTCTGCTCTGTAATCTCCAATTTGTAGAGTTTTGCTTCTCGTTCCCATGCAAGCCTTTCTAAAATGATTGGAATTTGCACAGTTGTAGCACTGAAAATTTTGCCCTCTCACCTTCCTTGTTTTTCTGTGTTGTACTTAATTTATACAAGGGTGATAGATGAATGTCACCAAAATAGCACAGTGTAGCAATGTTTCCCTTTGCTTGGAATAGTCTCTCTGATGAATTTTTAATGTTTCCCCCCAAAATCTATTTTCATCTTCTAATTTGGCAACTGTCTGAACTTGCCCCATGCCCTTTGTCTGTCTCATCTCCTTACCTCTTTCTTTCTCCCAGGTCATTATTAATAGAATGTTGCAGCTCCTTTTCAGTGGTAGTGTTTTAAGCAGAGCAACTAGGTTTTGAGAGAAATGGGCAAGTGACATAGGTTGACAGGATCAGCATAGAAGGTCATAACAAAGTAGCTTGGAAATTGGGCTGGAGGCGGTAGAAAATTGAGTACTGACTTACAGAGTCAAGATATTTACACTGAATGTACAGGAATTGAACAAGTCACAGTTGGGTTACTGACATGTCTAAAGAAGAAAAGAAAAGGAGAACAATATCACCGATGTTTAATCTGGAGTAGTTTGTGACCCATAACTCCCATTCCAACTTACTCATTAATTACCCTGACAGTAATTGAAACAAATGGAGTCTTTATAAAATAAATTATACAAACGTTCATTGATGAGTGCATCCATATGTTCAAATAGATATTGCAAACACAAGCTGCTACTATGGCAAAGAGAGCCAGGAATAATTCTTTACAGTTGCCTTGTTTGTGCTCCATAACACTAGGATGGAGAAATTATCTTGCACCCAAAATAGAGGGCATCCTGTTCAGACCGCCCATTCCCAAATCTGGTACCCACCAAACAGGAGTTGACAAAGGTCCATACAGTCAAACCTATGGTCTTCCCAATAGTAATGTATGGCTGTGACAATTAGACCATAAAGAAGGCTGAGTGTCAATTGGTGTTTTTGAATTGTGTTATTGGAGAAGATTCTTGAGAGTCCCTTAGACTGCAAGGATCAGTCAATCCTAAGGGAAATCAACTTTGACTGTCCTTTGGAAGGACAGATACTTCAGAAGAATATGGCTGAAGTTCAAATACCTTGGCCATCAAATGAGAAGAGAGGACTCATTGGAAAAGACCCTGATATTGGGTAAGATTGAAGGCAAAAGGAGAAGGGAATAATAGTGGACGAGATGGTTAGATAGTGTCATTGATGCAATGACAAATGTTCAACTATTACAAAGTCTGCTAATCTTCTCATCACTCCTTATCACCCATCCCCTCCCATTTGTGATTGTAGGACTGTAACTTTGTCCCTTGTATCCTTACAATTTATATTGACTGTTTCCTAGTATGATTTGATTGCTGATTGTATCCTATGACTATCATTAAGTGTTGTACGTTATGATTCTTGATTCTTAACGAATGTATGATTTCTTTATGTATACTGAGAGTATTTACACCAAGACAAATTCCTTGTGTGTCCAAGCACACTTGGCCAATAAAGAATTCTATTCTATTCTACTCTATGAATATGAGTTTGGGCAGAATCAGGGAGACAATGGGGGGACTGCACTTGTTATTTAGTCACTAAGTCTCTTCACAACCCCATGGCCCATAACACACCAGTGTACATCTATGTTAAGCCAACATTACAGAATGCATAAATGCACAGGCAAGGAATATTAATCGCTTGTTAAAAATAAGGCTAAATGGGAACATTTTTCCCATCATGTATTCATTGTTATGCCTACAAAAACTAATGGTGATGATATGTAGGCATGTCCAAAAAGATTCTTCATAAAGTCCCATTTTTTGTTCCAGTTGCTTCTTTGTTCTATACTGCTTTATGTTCTTATATTTTATTTTGTTCTTTACAGGAAAAAAGGCTTAAAGAAAAGGCAGCTAGAAGGGAAGCCAGGAGGATGAATGCAAAGGTAAGGAGGAGGACGGAAATAATAAAGGATACAAATAAAACAGATAAAAATAAGATAAAATAAATTATAGGAGATTCAAAGAAAAATTTCCATTACTGTACTGGAGTCTTTTGTAGCAGAGAAAAGGGAGAAGGCAGAGAATGATTATAAAGGGACTGAAAATAAAATACAGTTTGCTATTTAAGATGTAATGCTTCCAGGGTCTTAACTATGGTTAATAAAAGGGGTGAGGTCTGGGTCATGTCACCCCTTTTTAGCCAGACAACTTTTTCTTTTTGAAGGACATGTTCTGGAGTCTAAGCCATTGGGGAAAATGACTTTAATTCTGGAGAAATACATTGGGAATTTGTACTGTCAGTGGTTTTGCAACATGGCTGCATAGAGATTGTTGCTTTACTAAAAGGCTGCCATGAAAGCCATTGTTGCTATTATCCATAGATTGCTGAATAGTCTAATTTATAGTAGCTAAGATCTTAGCAGCTAGGTTCATATGTCCCATTAATACAAAAATAAACAAAGCTCATTAAGTCAGCATGTATGAGACAACAAATTTAATGATAATTTACTCTTGAACCACTTTGCATGTGCACATCTTAAGGGTGTTGAACCATCACAATCTACAACAGAAAGAAAGCCATGTATGCAAGTTTTTAGTTTGTTTGTGTTCTCCTTACTACTTTTTTACATTTTTTATATTTTTAATCCTTGCATATTCATTGTCCTTGCTTCCTCCAAAATTCTTTTTCTATGTCTTCTGGTTTCATCATTTGCATGTATAATTTGAATATTGCAACAACTAATGCATGCAGTTATGGATGCGGAATTGTGGAAGGATTTTCTTTTAAACCAAGGCTTATAAGCTATGTATAAATCCGGAAATAAGCATTCTGATATGAATGCAAATCACATGTTAAGCTGTAATTTTGATCTGGTATATGTATTACAGCAAAGAAGTTCAGCTCATTCAAGAGATACTGATTGGAAATGAATTTCCAGGATGAAGTTCTGATTGTGTGCATCATTTGCCTTACCGGTCTTATTATAGTGCATCAAAATGACATGATTTTTATCTGGCTCTTAGCAAAGATTGGTCTCCTTTGATGCCATCCTTCTCTCTGGGTTCTCTGTGTCATCAGTAAAACTCAGAGAGCTTGGTCATTGACATTAAATGACATTCATTGTAGACCAAAAGAAGGCAAGTAATTGGTCTAAATTATAAAAAAAAGGAGACTGTGCCTAGCAGTAATGATAATAAAAGATTAATTTCAGAAAAAAAACCATGTTTCAAAATAACATTTAAATGTTGGTAAGGCTGAAACAGTGGACAGCAGTGGTAATAACAATTTTAAAATTGTATGGTATTCAAGAGTCAATACAGTACTCAAGAGTCAGTACAGTGAAACATACTAAATCTACGCTGAAAGGATCAGAGCAAAATGTCAGAATAATAGATAATAGGCTTTGTCCATGACACCCAGAGAGCTGATGCTAATTATTACAGGCCAGCCCTCACAGATAATATACTATGTTCATTAGTATAGTATACTAGCTGCCCATAAGCAATTCTGCTCCATTTCAAGATGTTGGTTGTGTTCTTAATTATTAGAATGACAAGGTCTTAACATATCTTTGGAGATGTTTCCTATATGGCCATTTCTGCAAAAAATTAATGTTTCCTATATGGCCATTTTGCAAAAAAAAATAATGGGTAAAGTTTTAACATCAGAACTCCTGCAAGGATAGAGTAATATCACAGCATTTCAATGACTGCAGATCTTAACGTGAGCATCTTGGAAAACAGATTTTAACAGCATCACTGAGCAAGAGATTGTTGAACGGAAATGCCTCAAAAGATTTCAAACTATTTCAAACTATCTCAATAAACACAATTTTTAACATATTACAATTGTTAACAAGGTCCTGGCAATTTGTATCACATGTAGCCAGCCTCTGCATAAACCACCCTGTTTCTTTCTTTCCCCCATCTCATCCCAGTTTAAATCCTACGTCTGTCCAGTTACTTTAGACATTTGCAGAAGTGAGTTCTTGTTCATTGGAGCGGGCAAAAAACCCAAAACAACTGGTTCTGCCTAGTTGCTCATTAAAAAATGTCAAATTATTTTGGCAGTGCTGAAATATTAAATTATCAGAGGATTGCCATTTTTGTAATAACTTCTTTATACATATTTTCATACATTACATAATTTAATCTCTCTCTTTTTTTGCAATTTCAATTTCACAGCTTAACTGAGGGTCAAGCCTCTTCTATTAAAATAGGTCCCAGCTTTCATTCCTTTTCTTTGTCACCCTGTTAGACTATAGGCATCTTTGCATCCAGGAATTCTTATCTAGGTAGAAACATATTTTGTGCCTAACCCACCCTGTCATTACAGGATGGTTTATATGATAATTTTGAATAAATAGATGATGCTCTAGGGCAGCACTGTACCACCTGTGATTTATGAAAAGCACCTGCAGTTTTACAAGAATCCATCCGTATCTAGTAAACTTCTTTCTGAGGCTTTGCATATCATAGAAGATAACTTTGCCCACAGAAAAATACATTTTAGCAATCTTTATTAGTGTTGCTAGGATAATAAAAAGAAAGAGATGATCTTGTCTCAGTGTGAAATGAATGATTATAGTATGTAGAGTTGGATAAAGAGACATAATAGGGATCTCAAAGTCTATTTTTATCATATTGAATATTAAAATGGGTGCTTAACCTGCATCAACTTCAGAAACAATCACAGCATCTCTAATTGGAGTATCCAAAATAAAGTATTTTAAGTATGGCCTTCTTTGCACTGCAATGATTCTGAAATGTTTTGTGGATGCATAATATTCTTAGTTTTTCCAGTATTATAATCTAGTTAGTGTTGTGTAGCTATATCTTGCAGGCATGTTTATAATTTAGGAAAATAACCTATTATTGTTCTGTTTAGGAAATTTGCAGACAGGATAAAATACAATTTGAAATTCCAAAATTGGGAGAAGTTGGCAACTCTTGTTACTTTGCTATGCCCCTTCCCTCCAAGCATACTGATACTGCTTTTTATACGTTTATTTAAATTAATAAAAGTATAGATAGTCTTCACTTAACTGATGGCAATTGTGACTGGCAATTCTGTTGCTAAGCATCGCAAATATTAAGTGAAATGTCATGCTGACTTACAGCATCATCCTGCTGCAGTTGTTCAGTGAATCACTGTGGCTCCTTAAGCACAATGTCATATGGCCATAAGTTGTGATGTCCTTGTGGTTTTCCCATTGATGTTTACTTTTTGGAAGCTGACTGTGAAGATCGCAAATGGCAATCACATGACCATGGGGTACAGTGAGAGCCACAACTTTAAGAACTGAACATAAGTTTCCTTTTTTAGTGCTGCTGTAATTTCAAGTGGTTGCTGAACAAGTGGTTGGTCAGCCAGGACTACCTGTAAAGAAACAAAGGAAAGGAAATAATAGAAACTTTGAAAGAAGGATTGGGAAGAGAATTACTAGTCAGGAAGTTGAGCAATTAGCAGTGATTAAGACTGGCAGAGGACTCAGTTACAGTACCTACCAAGAATTCCCATTGCTACATGTGTTTAAGAAGGGATTACACTCTCATTTATTGAAGGTGTTTTAATTTGAATTCCAGGACTGAGTAGGAAATAGGCGCTTTTTGAGCTTGGGTTGGTTGTTTTTTTTTTGGCAGACATTTTATTATCGAAACAAGTGCTAACATCAGTGCTAGTCCATTATGATGTAATGAAACATCTGCAAGAAAATAGTCGAACTCAGAGACCACTAAGGACCCCTCATTTCCAACTCTGACGTATAAATATTTTTCTTTATAGGGAATAGGATTGAATGGCCAATATGACTCCTTCTATATCTGAGATCTCAGGGACATCTATGGAAATTAAATTATAGTATCTTAAAAATGCTTCTGTCTGTCACAATTTTTTGTATCACTGATACTCAGTAACACAAGGATTCATATTGAAGAATACTTTACTGTTATGTGCTTCAGACTTGGAAAAAAAAAGTATTCCTTTTCACTTTTAAAATACACATGAACAATTTTGGGTGCACGGTCTCCAGTTTGGGGAGGACTGATTAATATATTTTATTTATATAACAAATGTTCTATATAAAGCAAAGCAAAACCATGAAGCAGAGAGCACAATGTTGTAGTTATTGTAGGTACCAGTCCAGTAAGGGGGCATGTCACCCAATTCCTTCATTCTTAAGGCCATATAGACTGTCCCAGTCAATTTTTGCAACTACACATAACTTCTTGTAACTGTAACTATATGTGTGTGTGTGTGTGTACACACACACACACACACACACACATATATACACACACACATACATACATACCTCTATGTGTGTGTGTGTACGTGTGCGCTTGTGCTACACACACACACATTTAAATATAAATATATATCTTTATATCTATCTGCATCAAGAACTTCTAGCAAACACTAATTCCCAGACTACTGCAATTATTGAAATGTTTAGGATTTGTATAGCATTTTCCAAAAATTCAAAACTCTTTGTACTTATATTTTCTTGCAATCAGCTAGTATAGTATTATTATTCCACAATACTACATTGCAAAATGAAGGTGAAGGTGTATCCAGGAACTGAAGTTGAGAAAGACTGACTTGCTTAGGGCTGCTTAGAACATATTTGACAGATGTAATTTTTCATACCCTGAATTTTTATATCTCAATTTTATAGCCTACTCCTACATCTCTGAGTTCCCACAGCTAGTTGGCTTTCTTTTCAGTTCCTTCTCTTGTAGTTCATCTTTTTCATGAGAGAAATAAACTCTTATTCTGAGATTTCATTTAGAACAATGAATGGTTCCTGATTTATCAATCTCCCCACTTCCTCATTCATTTAAAAAAACAAGGGAAGAAAGCTAATTAACTATTGTAATGGATCAAAATGGCTGGAATCTCACTGGAATCTCATTTTTTCTTCAGAATACCCCCCTTAATTCAATCAGCCAGTATCATTCAAGAAAATTCCCCAAGCCAAACAGAATATTATATTTAGAAATTATCTTCAACTAATCCAAAAGCAAATAATTCAAAATGACTGTAATTCAGGAGTAGCAATTGCAATTCCTGATATAGATAGCAGTCCTGTAGTATCTTACCTCCAAACAGCCAGGAATAATGCCTATGGCTGAATCAAGAAGAAAGGAAGCTGTTATACAATCAAAAAGTCAAAATTAGAAGAAGACTTAAAAAAAGAAGATTTTAAGCAAAGAAGATCACCCATATTCTCTCTTTCCACTCAGCATTCTGGATTTATCCAACATATATTGAGAGCCAGTTTGGTGTAGTGGTTAAGGCATCAGGCTAGAAATCGACAGGGGCTGTGAGTTCTAATCCTGCCTTGAGCATGAAGCCAGCTGGGTGATGTTGGACCAGTCTCTCTCTCTCTCTCTCTCACTCTCAGCTCTAAGAAAATTGCAGGGACTTGTCCAGGCAGTTTCCAAGAGTCCAAAATAAGTAAATAAACCCTGATTTGAAGGCATACATACTCAATGTGAAAACCAGGGGTGGGATGCAAATATTTTTATTACCAGTTTGTGGGTGTGGCTAGGTGGGCATGGCCATTTGATTGGGTGGGTGTGGCTTTTTTGCAGCACCCTTCCCCCTCGTGCTCCATTTTTTTTTTTTTTTGCTCCTGGGCATCAGGGAAGCCTCATGGAAGGCCATTTTTGCTCCCAGGAGGCTTCCCTGAGGCCCAGGAGGCAAAAAACAGAATGCGGGGGGGGGGGGGGGGGCGCTGCACGGCCTCTTGGGCAAAGCAGTAAGACAGTGAGGAGGACCCTGGCACAGCTGATCGTTGGAATAGCTGATTGTCGAGAGAGAAAAAAAGAAATACCGGTTTGACCGAACCGGTAGCTGTTTTTTTTAATTACTGGTTTGGCCGAACAGTAGCATTTTTTACCACCGGTTCATCTGAACTGGACTGAACCGGTAGAACACCACCACTGATGAAAACTTTCCCTTCCCCTAAGCCATTCACAAATTCTCTTGGAACAACTGGAAACAAGTCCTAATTGAGTTAAGCAATTTGACTCTAGACTTAAAACACGGGGGGTGGGTGTTTAAGATGGCATCATCACAGCAGTAGGTGTTGTTCCCAATGGCACATATTTAGTAAACTGTCTGAATTGATCTCTGCCTCTCTTTGCACGTAGTACATGTTTAATCAGTTCATTACAGTATGTAGATTATGTGTGGGGCCTAATGCAATTATCTCTCCCCCTCAAAAAGATCTCCAAATTTTAAATTACAGTTCTCCACCTGCTGTTCTTCTCCCAGTTTGTAATGGCTTGCATTTCTACTGACATGTTCCTCACACTATAATTAGTAGTTCCCCATAACCCCCTTCCCTCAAGTTATATAATCAGCAATCAGAAAAATATTGTCTCTGTGCTGGTTAATTATTTTAAGAGTGATTATTCAAATTAATTGGCATGCTATCATTAATATTCCAGTTGCTCAAGAAGCCTATGTGCATAGTTAAACTTCTTGTTTTGAAATCTGGATTGTTTTAAAAAATACTGAACATGTAGCATTTTGTCTATTTTCGCTGGTTATACCAAATTCAAAATATATTTTTGAGTCTAAGTACAGTGTTACACTGAAAGAACTTTCAGTATTTTCCATTATCTCTAAGGTTGAAATTTTAATGTTTTTCCTTTCAACTAGGATTTAAAAATGGCTATTTGCATAAGATTATTTGAAGTTGTGTTAGTAAACCATACAATGAGCCAGTATTAATGATTGTTAATTTGCTTGTTTAGTTCTTCTTTGAGGTGAAAATATTAGAAAAGCATTATTTGGCAGTTCAAAACTCACCAGGCTCAGGGTTCACTCAGCCTTCCATCTTTCCAAGGTGGGTAAAATGAGGACCCAGATTGTTGGGGGCAATATGCTGACTCTGCTACTTAGAGAGGGCTGTAAAGCACTGTAAATTGTAAAGTGGTATATAAGTCTAAGTGCTATTGCTATTAGACCTCTTTCTAAAAAAGGTACGTCAAGCGACAGGGAAGATAAACAGGGACCCCATCAGGTAAAGAATTTTGACTGATGAGGTCTAAAAATAGCTGTCTCTGTACTGTTTAAATATTCTTCTCTGAAAAATGATGTGAGCCCCACTGTTCTGGCCTTTCAGAAGAGTTGAAAACTTCATTCTGCCAACTTGCTTGGCACTCACAGGAATTAGGTCCCAATATTGAGGTTTGGAGGCTATCCCCTCATTTTAACTTTAATTATTATTTTATTATTTTAGTTACCTCGTACATGCATGCATGCATACATACAATCAGAGGTAAAGGTAAAAGTTTTCCCTTCCCAGTTGTGTCCAGCTCTAGGGCTCAGTGCTCATCTCCATTTCTTAGCTGAGGGAGCCAGCATTATCTGAAGATGTTTCTATGACATCATGCTGCAGCACAGAACATGCAGCAAAAGACAGCATGCTGTTATCTTCCCACCAAAGTGGTACCTATTTATCTACTCACATTTTCATGCTTTCGAACTGTTGGTTGGGCAGGAGCAGGAGAAAGAACTGCTGAGCATCTCTCTCTCTTTCTCTCTCTCTCTCTGTGTATGTGTGTGTGTGTAGTTTTTTATTGTATATCACCCACAGTTGCTCTATAAATGAGATGGGGAGAATCTAAATTGAATATATAAACTAATAAATAAAAACCAATATATAATAAGTTCAGTAATGTATGCTGATTGCCTGACAGAAAAAGATCTACAATTCTAATCTAAAATGTGTAATTTACTATGTGAATCTTGCAATAATTTATTAATTAAATTTATATGCCACTCATTTTTTTTGTTATGGGTTTTTGGCTTTTGCAAAAGGTTCTAGCATTACATACTTCACTTTTCTGTATTTTAATGTGCAAATATGGGGCAGAGTTCACTGTTGTTCTTGTTTTTTGACAGAAATACAGCATCTGCTTCTTTGAAAACCTACCACCCTTAGTTGTCTGGTTTCCTTCAAATATATTTCTGTACAACTAAAATGCTTTGAGTCACAACTTCTTTTGTTTTTGATTAAACAGCCATATGCTTTAGAATTAAACAGTCTCAGTTGTTATATTAAATTTGTAGATGACTTGCTACCTTACAAAACTCAATTACTTCATGTCCCCATCAGCCTTTTTAGAATGAACAGATGGAACACTTCTGCTATGCCAACATGTTTCCTTGACTTATGATTAGAATTTGTAAAGATACTGTGTCTCTTGCATGTTTTGTATTTCTTCTGACTGAAGAGCTGGTTTTGATTGCTCTCTTTCTTAGGCTGCAGACTTTATGCAGCTGGGTCCCCTTCTGGCTTATAAAACCTAACCGAAACCAACAGCAGTTTAAGATGAGAAGAAATGGCCTTTGATTTCATTCTTTCTGTGATAGATCACCTCAAAGATAATTACCTATCCCTCTTGCTCGATTTGTAGTTCACCCAGCAGATTTCCACTTATCTCTAGAATGCAGGAAAACATTTGAAATTATTTTATTGCAACAAACCAACAGGGGAAAAATCTACTGCCTTGTTACAGATTTTTTTTTTAAGTGTTGGGGAAACCAGGGGAAAAATAATCGAAAAATAATACCACAAATAAAACAATTCCAGTCTGGGTGGCCCAATGGCTTTTCGTGACCAGTGACCGTTTCTTTAAAAAGACTAATTCAGATGTTGACAACGAACAAAATAATAAACATCAACAATTGCTAGTTTTAACCTTTCAAAGTTGTGTAATAATTTTTTAGGCATGCGTCTAAAATATTATAATAAAAGCCAATGAGAACATGTTTATCCTTGTACATTGATTAATTTAAAATCATATTAATAATCTGCTGCATTCAGTCCAAATGTGAACTGGATTGTATGAATTAATGCTCCAATTAACTGATTGCATCTCCAAATTGATTTAAATGAAGAACATAGTATACAAACATGAAACAAAATGTTCTTTTGCACTAATCTAATTTTAAGACAATTGACTAGTTTCAAATAAATTAAAACCATGTTCCACTAATTTTTTTAAAAAAGGACATTCACTCTCATTCTAAAGGTTATGTAAATAGGTAATATCAATTTCATCAAAATTCCTTCAGCTTTTTTTGAAAATAGATTACTGGCTTTGATTGATTTCTCTGAAGCACATACAGATGTACCAGATGTATAGCTATATCATCAGGGCCAAAAAGTTAAAGTAATAAATGTTTAAGTTGAATAAACTACAGAGAAACACTCCAAGATAAACCAAAATGATCCTTGCAAGAAAGAAACAATAAAAAAGAAAGAAAGAAAGGAAAGATGAAATAAAGAAAAGACACATTAAAAAGTGGCATTTTCCAATCTTTTTGTGTAGTTTGCTTTAGTTGTAGTTAGCAAAATTATTAAGACATTGAGGCAGCCTCTTTATGGAAAAAGGCAAAAGTAGCCAAACCTAAAATAAAGATTTTCCCCTCTCTCATTTATGTAGAACTTTGGATCGTAAAGTGAAATCAATGGAGAATAAATCTAGGACAATGTATGAATTAATTATCACCACAAATTATTTTATTTGCTACCTGAATCTTTTTTTAAAAAGGATTTAGACAAAATCATAGATAAATTGTATTCTTTAAAAGTGGCATAACAGCCTGTTTCAATATTTGAACTTAATTGCCTTGAATGCTGGAATGGTGTGATAAAAGGAAAAGATAATAGGATCTTATTAATTTAGATAATAGGATCTTATTAATCATTAATTTTTTTTCTTTGAAGTTTCAATCTAGCAATATATCATTATTCGTAGGACATTTGTTTACATAGGGAAATTGAATGTATCCCAAATCTATTTAAAAAACCTCCTGAATCTTGGGAAACAACTCACAAAACGCATTGTTTGAACATAATTTGAAAAGTACCACATTAAAGAAATGCAGCAGAATTGGGAAGTTCATTAAAACCAAGTGTCTGATGTGCATTTATTGTTGGTGTTTTTATGTCTGTCTGTCTGTCTATCTGTCCATCCATCCATCCATCTATCCACCCATCCATCTCCTTTTAGGAAGAAAAGCTATGTTTTGAAGTACTAAGGACAATACTATTTATATGCATTTCAAACATTACTGTGCTTTTCCAAATACAATTCAATTATTCTATTCCTTTGCATTTTAACAGATTAATAATTGCATTCCATTGAAAATCTTTCTGGTGAATCCAATGTTATGTTAGGAATATAAAGAAAATTAAAATGATCAAAGTTGCCTATATAAATATATTAGGAATATAAGACAATATTCTGTGAAGTATCAAAATATTTTAAATACTGTTTAGTAAATAGGGTATCTTCAGATGGATAAATGTGATAGATTATCATCTAATAGTCTGTAGAGATTCTCAGACATCCAGGTCATGGTTGTTCCAAAGGCACTTTTTCAGGAGGCAACTGGACTTATCTTATAATAGTTCAAAATACAAATGAGTTCTGTTTTAGAGTATAACATATTTAACAAGTTCATCCTGTGTAAAGTTTTTATTCACTTTTTCTGGTAGGTATTTAACAATAAACAATAAATTTAAGGGGGGGGGATTTCCCCCCCCCCCTTAAATGCTTTCATTTTGTGCTCCTATTACTATTTAAGTCATAAAAAAGGCTTCTTTTGGAATAATAAAACTAACATTTTGGGCAGAAGACTAGATTGAATGCATTCACTGGCATGATAGCTTTCTACATGCTTCTGGGCAACAATCAAATTCATGATGGGGCTTTTTTCACTTAAAGAAATCAAAGAATTATGGACGGGATCATCTGGTCATCCTTCTGCAGCGTGCAGGGGAATCATCCTTAGGAGATATTTGTGAAACTGCTTCTTAAAACCTTCCACAACATCCACAGAACAACAACACCACTATTGTATAGATTATTTATTTTCTATTTTATTTTATTTGGTTTGTCAATTGCTTACAAGATAATAGGCATAAGTAAAAACATAGTTATGAATACGTGGATACATATAAGAAAAATAAAAGAAAGAATAGGACAGGGACGGTAGGCACGTTGGTGCACTTATGCACGCCCCCTACAGACCTCTTAGGAAAGGGGTGAGGTCAATAGTAGACAGTCTAAGATTAAAGTTTTTGGGGTTTGGGGAAGAAACCACAGAGTCAGGTAGAGTATTCCAAACGTTGACCACTCTGTTGCTTAAGTCGTATTTCCTGCAATCAAGTTTGGTGCGGTTAACCTTGAGTTTGTATCTATTGTTTGCTCTTGTATTGTTATGGTTGAAGCTGAAGTATTCATTGACAGGTAGGAATACTTATTATTGCTTAGCAAGATTCCATTGGAAATATTTTGTTGCTTCTGTATGTAAATCAAAAAGAGTTGTGTGTTCTAGTTTTGTCTATGGAGATGCTCAATCATCCAGATCAGAAGTCTCCAAGCTTGCCAAGTTTGGGGACCCCTGATTCAGATCAATGTTGTCTTAAAAGTACTTTTTCCGATAGGTGACTGGACTTTCTTGTTTTTTTTCCTTTGAAAATATTTTGCTTCTCATCCAAAGAGCTCCTTCAGTTCATTCTCCTTTTTTTCCCCTCTTCTGTTTAATTTTCTTACATCTGGCAACACCTCAGGCTTTCAAATTTTTTATCTTACCCCAGGGAAAGTTATAGACAAAAAGCATCACCATGTTTGCTATTGTAACTCTGTACTGTTGTTCATAAAAGGTATTGTACCTAATCTTGCCTGATCATTAAGGTCTAAAAATAAAATAAAGTGTGATTGAGTCATAAAGAAAGCTCCATTCATATTGAAATCCAAATGTTGGTTGCTTGCCAGACATTGTTGCTACTTAGCTGATGACTACATTGTGTGTTTTTTTTAAAACTATGCAGCAAAAACTGAGTCAGCCTAATTAAAAAGATTTGGAGTATTTAGCTTTGAAATTTGTTCTTCATGGAAGAAAAAAAATACAGCTAACGTGAAAAGTTAAGCATGTTGGAAGTTTGAGTTGAATTTTGAGGTACCTTCTGATACGTATCTGAGGTAGTAAGTGCTTTTTCATCAGTAATGTGCCATTGATAAAAGAGTATTCCAAAATAAATTAATCAGGTACCTGTTTTTTTTTACTTTTCTTTAAAGATTATAGTGGTTGTGTTGGCCTTAAATAAGAAAAAAACTTTGCAAAACTTGCAGAGATTATATTTTTGGGAAAGACAGCTGAAGTTTCATAACAGTTGCAAAGATTAGAGTTTCTTAGTATTTTCATCAGGCAAGGTGGTTAAGAATCAGAAAATAAAATAAGTAGAAATTCATATTCTTAGAGAACTTCCAACCAGTTTCTCTGACTAAAAGTAGATTCGAGCAAAGATTTCAATGATAACAGCTGACTATTTCACCATACATGGTCATTTTGCAATCCCACAACCTGCTGTTTCTGAAACACTATTTTGTCATTATTTCTCATTATTTAAAACATTTATTTTAATCTACCCATAATTTCTTAATCTCATCTCTCTCTCTCTGCAGCTAGCGCCTACCTTCTAATTGATAAAGAGTTCTTCATTTATATTTTCTACTATATCATAAATTGAATACCTTCAGCTTGAACTTACAGGTGAAACTCGAAAAATTAGAATATTGTGCAAAAGTTCATTTATTTCAGTAATGCAACTTAAAAGGTGAAACTAATATATGAGATAGACTCATTACATGCAAAGCAAGATAGTTCAAGCCATGATTTGTCATAATTGAGATGATTGTGGCTTACAGCTCATGAAAACCCCAAATCCACAATCTCAGAAAATTAGAATATTGCATGCAATCAATAAAACAAGGATTATACATAGAACAATATCGGACCTCTGAAAAGTATAAGCATGCATATGTACTCAGTACTTGGTTTGGGCCCCTTTTGCAGCAATTACTGCCTCAATGCGGCGTGGCATGGAAGCTATCAGCCTGTGGCACTGCTGAGGTGTTTTGGAAGACCAGGATGCTTCAATAGCGGCCTTCAGCTCTTCTGCATTGTTCAGTCTCATGTCTCTCATCTTTCTCTTGGCAATGCCCCATAGATTCTCTATAGAGTTCAGGTCAGGCGAGTCTGCTGGCCAATCAAGCACAGTAATCCCACGGTCATTGAACCAGGTTTTGGTGCTTTTGGCAGTGTGGGCAGGTGCCAAGTCCTGCTGGAAAATGAAGTCAGCATCCCCATAAAGCTCGTCTGCGGAAGGAAGCATGAAGTGCTCCAAAATCTCCTGGTAGACGGCTGCATTGACCCTGGACTTAATGAAGCACAGTGGACCAACACCATCTGACATGGCTCCCCAAATCAACAGAGACTGTGGAAACTTCACACTGGACTTCAAGCACCTTGCAGTGTGTGCCTCTCCATTCTTCCTCCAAACTCTGGGTCCTTGGTTTCCAAATGAGATGCAAAAGTTGCTTTCATTAGAAAAGAGGACTTTGGACCACTGAGCAACAGACCAGTTCTGTTTTTCTTTAGCTCAGGTAAGATACTTCTGACGTTCGTTGTTCAGGAGCGGCTTGACAAGAGGAATATGACATTTGAAGCCCATGTCCACCATCTGTGTGTGGTGGCTCTTGATGCACTGACTCCAGCCTCAGTCCTGACAATCCTCTCCAGGCTGCGGTGATCCCTGCTGCTTGTGCACCTTTTTCTTCCATACTTTTCCCTTCCACATAACTTTCTATTAATGTGCTTTGATACAGCACTTCGGGAACATCCAGCTTCATTTGCCAACACCTTTTGAGGCTTTCCCTCCTTATGGACGGTGGCAATGATGGTTTTCTGCATAACTGTCAGGTCAGCAGTCTTTCCCATGATTATAATTCCTACTGAATCAGACTGAGAGACCATTTAAAGGCTCAGGAATCCTTTGCAGGTGTTATGGATTAATTAGCTGTTTAGAGTGGGACACTTTGAGCTTAGAATATTGAACCTTTTCACAATATTCTAATTTTCTGAGATTGTGGATTTGGGGTTTTCATGAGCTGTGAGCCATAATCATCTGAATTATGACACATCATGGCTTGAACTATCTTGCTTTGCATGTAATGAGTCTATCTCATAAATTAGTTTCACCTTTTAAGTTGCATTACTGAAATAAACGAACTTTTGCACGATATTCTAATTTTTCGAGTTTTACCTGTATAATCTTGGACTGTTACATTGGATTGCTTTTTTTAAAAAAAGCATTTTTGAATCTGGGAGTAAGAATCTTAGTTTGCAAAATATTTCAGGAGTATAGCATCCTCCCCCTCAGTGTAACAGTGGGATCCCATTTCAAATTTTAGATCGTATCACGACTGGCTGAAAGCTGGGGGCATATTACTGATCCACTATCTGACTTTTTCAGATAAATGATGCCGTGCTTCAATGATTCCGTGCTCTAGACATTGATATCTGAATATAGATATTTTTAACATTCATGTTTCACTGTATTTTTAATTTAAGTGAAATATAAATATATGTTGCAAGACCATGTGTATTATGCCATATGCTAAATAAATACATTTCAGGGAAGGAAGCATCTGCTTATGAATAAGTCGTCACATAAGCTGAGTAAAATAAATATAATTATATAATCAAATAGATATTCTTTAGTCAAACAGATATTTCTCCTTAGATTAAGGAGAGAAGCAACCTAGAACTAAGGAGAAATTTCCTAACAGTGTGAACAGTTAACCAGTGGAACGGCTTGGCTTCAGAAGTTGTGCGTGCTCCTTTGTTGGAGGCTTTTAAGAAGAGTCTGAACAGCCCTCGGAAGTTGTGGGAGCGCCATCACTTGAGACCTTCAAGAAGAGATTGGACTGCCATTTGTCAGAAATGGTGTAGGGTCTCCTGCTTGGGCTGGGGGTTGGACTAGATGACCTATAAGGTCCTTTCCAACTCTGATTATCTGTTATTTGTAAAGCCACTTGTCTGAAATGGTATAAGTTCTCCTGCTTGATCAGGGGATTGGACTCAATAGAAGACCTCCAATGTCCCTTTCAACTCTATTATTCTGTAAAATTCCTTCTTTATTAGGCAGGCAAATAAAAAGATAGCTTCCCTGTATCTAGATACAGTTAGCAAAAGGATCAGAAATATTTTCTCTTTATCCTACTTAATTTCTTATTTAATTTAATTGGATACAAACATACACGCTTCCGATCTCTAGAATTCTGTAACTAACCCCTTTTCCTTTCAATAAACCTGAATAATCTCTACCTAGCTTTATTGGTTGTTGAATGTTTGTTAGGGACTTGGCACAGTGGAGCAATGAAAGTTAATGCTGACTGATTCTAGATTCTCTAGATGTCAGAATAAAGCATAAGGGGCAAGAAAATAATTATAAACACCTGGCTCCATTAAAAAAAACTAAGATTCTAGCTATTACTGGCAAAGGTGTTTCTACTATATGTGAGATATATAGTCCCTACAGTAAAAACAGAAATAGGTGGAATGTGAAACAACTACTAATGCTTCCCTTCCCTTCCGTTTCTTGTCCTTCTGCTGCTCCATTGCCTTTCTTTGCCCTCCGTCTTTTCTCAGCCCAGCATGCCTAAAAAAATGACAAACGGTTCTTGTCAAGGCCTGAATATACTTGAGTTGCCTCATTTAGCCCCAAGGCCCAGGTTTTGCTCACCATTGTTAGACTGAGAAAACACAGTGCTCAACAGAACAGTTACGAGATACAAAATGCAGGACCTGTACATTTATGCCAGGGGTTTGCAGAGAAAAGAGAGTGACTTTATTGCTTTATCCCTTTTTTTCTTCAGCAAAATTACTTGGTCCTGGATACCTTGGGAGCTTTCTGCCCAGAAAATAGCATGAACTTGCCATGAATAAACCTTAACTTAAAGTTTGAAGCACAATTCAGGAAATTTTCTTGCATTTTGTCAATTAGGATTAACTGAGGTTTATGCACACCTTTCATATAGTGCTTAATCAATTTAATACAAAAAATAATTTGGAGGCAGACATACCAATAGGAAAGCTTCCATTCCACTTAGTCATTCATTTAAAACATGTACTTTTTATGATGTTTGATGCTGGAGAAGACTCCTGCGAGTCCCTTGGACTGCAAGGCGATTAAACCGGTCAGTCCTAGAGGAGATCAACCCTGATTGCTCTTTAGAAGGCCAGATCCTGAAGATGAAACTCAAATGCTTTGGCTACCTCATGAGAAGGAAGGACTCACTGGAGAAGAGCCTAATGCTGGGAACGATTGAGGGCAAAAGAAGGAGGGGATGGCAGAGAATGAGGTGGCTGGATGGAGCCACTGAAGCGGTCGGTGTGACCTTAAATGGGTTCAGGAAGATGGTGGAGGGCAGGAAGGCCTGGAGGAACGTTGTCCATGGGGTCATGATAGGTCAGACATGACTTCGCAATTAACAAAAACAAAGTCTGTAACGGTCTCCTAACGTCCTCTGAGCCATACTATTTTAAAAAATGGTTGCCTAATGTTCTCCGGATTTGATCCCTGGGCTTAAAGTGTTAGGTTTTTCAAAGATGATTTTTCTTTTTTAAATTTTCTTTTAAATAAAGTTTATTTAAGTTTCATATATTTAAAACATTTTAAAAGAAACAAACAAACATATAAACAAATATATGTACATATATACATTTTGCAGCAGGTATTGAGCATTGGTTACACTTTTCTTTTCTTTTTTCTTTTACCCCATAACATTGACGTGATCTACCTTGTTACAACACCTTCCTCGTTCTTTCAACGTTTTAATTTCACAGAATGCTTTATGATTAATCAAAGATGATTTTTCTAAGTTACATTTTTCTTGATAAAGCAAATTCAATCCTTAAATTGTAGTTGGGTTTGTTGCAACCTTGCAGAAACTGAAAACTAATTCTCAAATATAGTTTGCAGTAAATTAATATTTTGCAGGTGAGGCTTTACTATCTCACCCTAAGGGCTCTGCTTTCATGCTGAATAATTATTTGAAATTGGAACAATTGTTCCATATGAAATTGGCAATAAATGGTTGCTTTGATGCTTAAAATATTGAAAAGACCTACCATCTGAGTGTTGCATCTAGCATTATAATGCAATTAAATAAAATTGTAAGTTGCAGTAAGATTACTTTGCTCAAGGATATGCTTGGCTGCTTTCCCAGAAGTTATATTTGACATAACTCTACAGGGACCTTTTCCCTCCGTGGTTATATTATAAAGTCTAACTGTGCAAAACAAAAATGTTAAAATTTCAAACCACAATTATCTCTGCAAATCTTTTCCCCCTATTTTATGTAAGAGAGATTTCTGTAGACTATTAATTTAGTGATCTTCATAGAAGACCCATGGATTGCACCATTTCAATACTACTTTTTTGTGCCAATTATATCATATGTGTACTGTAGAAGTTTGTCTATATTGCCAGGAGCCTTAGTTCAAGCACAATAGTAGTGACTTTAGATCAGCGTTTTTCAAACTTGGCCGGAGGATTCTGGGAGTTGAAGTCTTCACATCTTATAGTTGCCAAGATTGAAAATATTGTTTTAGATATTTTACATTAGGAGTAGATACATTGAGAAATGTCAATGGAGATTCTTAGTCATGGTTGTCCCAAAGGTGTTTTTTCAAGGGGCAACTGGACTTTCTGGGGTTTTTTTGAGAGTGGGGGGAAGGTTTTACTTCTCATCCAAGAAGAAGCTTTTGCAGCTTCTTGGATGAGAAGTTTCTTGGATGAGAAGTTTCTTGGATGAGAAGCGAAACATCTTCAAAGAAAAACCCGAAAGTCCAGTTGCCTCTTGAAAAAGCACCTTTGGATTACACTGAGAAGAAATCTTGTCTGTTTCCTATTGCTTTTTAGTAGCTCCACTGTAGCTGGACATGGAGTATTGAGGCTAGTATAATACTTCTTCTTTCTATGCCATGCATGTAATTAAGGGAATGGGGTTTTGATTGTGTGGTCATGCCTTCCATCTTGTCTTTTTTTCACTCTCCACACCACCCCCCCATAACTTATGGATGCCCCTAGAGAAAACAAAGAAATACAGGATCATAAACTATTCAGTAAGATTTGGGAGAGGTATTAAAACCAGAGAGCATGTAAGTAAACAAATAGACTTAAGAACTACCATGCAGAGCATGGAAGAACCAATATCTTTCTCCTCTTGAGAGATACAGTAGTTCACTATTGGGGTGCTGTTCCTGAGTGACCTCGAATTGCTTTATGTCTGTGTCTTCATAGGAGGTAGGTTGTTCTTGATGGTTCTGCAAATTATCTATTTGAGAGAAGTTTCCCCCCCCCCCCAAAATATGTTAATCCCAAATGAATGATAAACCAAAAGTTCTGACAAAATTCCTTTGATTACCTGTTCCTTTGTGATTGAATCAAATCTAGTTACTGCTAATGTAAAAATTATCCAGCTGTACTGCATTCTATAAATTGTATACATTATAGATGTATATCGATCTTATAAGCACATTTATCAAAGAATGGCTCTGAACTTGGGTATCTCTAGGATTCCTTCTATCCGTCCAGGATGATCTGTGAGAGAGGCCTTGCAGAGAGTCTCCCTATTGAGGAAATACCATTTGCAGGCACCATATAGTTAAAATGGCTCCCCTGCTTTGGAACAGTTCACTTCTGAATATTCACACCATTGCCTCCTTATTATATGTTAGAAAAATTAACTTAATTTTCAATTAATTTTCAATTAAAAATTAACTTAATCTTTAAAAAGACTGAATTATGTTACCCATGAATATTGGCATTATTTAATTATGTTTGTTGTATGTTGGTTTTATCAGGAATGGAATTCGACTGGTATAACTACCGGTTCTGTCTATTAGCATTGTGCACACATGCGTGACTCGTGCGAGTGCAATTTACAACCTGCTGAGCTGCCTGGACAGCTGAGCAGCGCTGCATGCAAATATGCAGCGGTTGGAAAAGCCCTTTTTTTCCTGCTTTTTCAACTGCAGCTATGTTGCGCAAAGCAGCTGCAGTTGAAAAAGCAGGAAATAAAGGTCAGGTAAGAGCCCGGGAGGACGGGCGGGTGGGCCACAACAGCAGCAGACATAGAACCGGTTCTATGTCTGCTGCTCTTCAGAGCAACCGGTTCTACAGAGACAGAACCGATAGAAACCCACCCCTGGTTTTTAGTCCATATATCTTCTGTGCTGCTCAGTCTCTGAAAATGAAGCTTTATTTACTTATTCATTAAATAATAAATAATTCTGTGTCTTTTGTGGCAAAATGCTTCATTATAAATTAATTATAACCTTTAGTAATAATTGTATCGAATGTCCAGATGACTTCTAAAAAATTGCAAAATACTGTTGTTTAAAATGGACAGCAAATGCCATTCAGGAGAAGCTGGACTGTGCAATGTTTGCTAGCATTATATTGTTATTACAGTAATAATGGTGATAAAAATATTCTTTTTTAAAAACTTTATTTTATCCATGTCTTTTCAGATTTATCATCATTTTAAGGGCTTTATACTTCCTTTTTTAAAAATTTGGAATTTTATGGCAGTGCTGCCATTTTGAATTTTAGTCATAGAATCACAGAATACATAAATAGATGAATATACAGTATTATTGTCCTATATAGTTCTATTGATTCAACAGTATACAAGTAGAATATGTATACACTTATGAAATCATTTTCCATATATTAAATTATACCTTAATAGTATATTTAATAGTTATTATCACTATTTTTGCATAATAGTTATTATCACTATTTTTGCATAAGAATTGGTGCAGCCTACATAATGGTAATTTAATTTACTGTTACTATTTTGGTTTCCTGAAGCTTAAAAACATTATTTAAAATAGATTAAATAAAAAAGTAATTACATTTATTCTTAAGTGTTCCATTTTGAATAATTCAGATTATAATATCACAGCTTGGAAATACCTTCTTTAAATTGTTTTCTTAACTTTATGCAGGCATTAGAAATACTAAATTACTAAAATATAAGTGAAATTGTTCCAGGGCTTTATTATTTTTTTTAACCATGAATTCAAGTTTTATTTATGCTTCCTATCTGTCCTTAAAATGCAGAGAAGCTATTCCATTTCAATTTTCATTTATTTCCAAAAGTATAGTCTGCAATTCAGAAACATTGGCACCCAATAAAATATTCTTTGACAAAAGGAAATTGGTTTTTTCTCTTTCATATGCAAACAAATGCAAGGTTGAAAAGGGCTGGGGAATAGAAAAGAATCAGAATAATTGGGTAGAATGATTATCTGGGAAAGGGAGCAATGCAGATTTTTGAAATATAAATGTAGCACATTTTAATATGTTAGAAAAAGTCAAAGCTGAAAAATAATTTCAGATCATTGTGCAGATCTGTTTCTTTATGAAGTTCACTAAAACATGGAGGACAGCAACTCAATTCCGCTGATGCTTTGAGGTCCATGATGCCACGAGATGGCACTTTAAAACCTCTTATTTTTAAAACCAACATTTAAAAAAACACTACTGTAGAATCATAGAATGTATGAAGAGGGAAGTTATCTAGAGGGAATGCATTTATTTAATTTACTTTTTATTTAAAACATTTATGAACTGACTAGCCCAATATCCCCCAGCTGGCTTTTGTGGCTAAGGCGGGACATGAACTGAAAGTTTTTTATTTTCTAGCCTATTGCCACTGGACCAAAGTGGTCCATCCTGGCAGCTTCCAATCAGCAACTAAAACAATATGAATAATAAAACAACATACTGCCATAACAAAATTGGAAGGGACCTTGGAGATCCTCTAGTCCAACCCTCTGTTCAGGCAGGAAACCCATTTCAGATAAATGTTTGTCCAAACTCTTCTTAAAAATTTCCAGTGTTGGGGCACTCACACCTTCTGGAAGTAAGTTGTTCCACTGATTAATTGTTCTGTCAGGAAATTTCTCCCAGGTTCTTTCTCTCCTTGATTAGTTTCTAACCATTGCTTCTCATTCTGTCTTCAAATGCTTTGGAGGATAGTTTGACTTCCTCTTCCTTGTGGCAACCCTGCTAGCATGTCAACCCTAGTCCTTCTTTTCATTAAACATATTACATCTATTAAAATCATAAATGTTAAAAATCTGGCACCACTTTCTCTGTTCAGTTCCAGATTTGATTAAGCCATCCAAAAAACTGTTTGAAAGCTTTTAGTGAGGTAGATCTAACAATATTTTTTTAATCTCTTTTAACAGCTCAAAGATTCAGAAGCTTTCATTTTGATTGTCCCATCTTTTAATTTCTGTCAAATGGTCCTATCTGTTCTCACTATCAACTGAGAACAAAGATTGTATCTTTAAGCCTTTGAGAAATGTACAGTATTACTGTTTATCTCTCCTCAGACTTCTCTTTTGCTATCTAAACATGTTGAGCTCCTTCAACTATTCCTGCAAGACTTGGCTTCTAAACAGGACGTAAATGATGCTTAGATTACAATTCAATTATCTGTAAGGTTTACACTTCTGAAATTTGTTTTGAATTTCCAAGTTTACAAAATACATTGAAATATATATTTTAAAATTTATATGCTTGAGCGAAGTACATTGAAGATATCCAAACTTTGTGTATTTTCACCAGCATGCATAATAATGAATTTTCATGAAATTTTAAAGAGATATTGAGAGATAAATATAGACAGGACCCATTTATCAATGAATTTGTGCAAACATGGCATTTTATGGTGGTGGCATAGTGGTTAGAATGCAGTACTGCAGGCTACTTCTGCTGACTGCCTGCAGTTCGGCTGTTCAATTCTTACCAGCTCAAGGTTGACTCAGCCTTCCATCCTTCTGAAGTCAGTAAAATGAGGACCCAGATTGTTGGGGGCAATATGCTGACTCTGTAAAACTGCTTAGACAGGGCTGCAAAGCACTGTGAAGTGGTATATAAGTACTATTGCTATTATGGAACCCACTTATTTCTCCCTACTTACCTTACTTGCCTCCCATATCTCAATTTAATTTGTACATCAAACTATTCCATGAATCTGATAAAATAAGCTACAACTCATGCTGAAGCCTTTTAATAAAATTTGCTAGTTAGAAAATGTGCTGCCAGACACCTGATTTTATGGGATTTGAGCGATCCATCCCCCGCTTCTAAGATATTCAGGCATAGTTCTTTATTTTAGAATAAATAGGACTCTGAATGGATATTTACTATTCCACCCACTAGAACTTTTAGAAGCAAGCCAGGCTTCTCCTGTTGTAAATATTTTGAATGTTTGCCATTATTGGAAGAACAACTTTTGTACTTGTTTAACATTTGCTGACTTTATATAGTTTGATAACTTTTTTGTGATCATTTCATCCCACACTCGAGAAAGCCAGCTGTCATTTAGTTCCATTTTTGGCATCTTATTTTATGACAACCCTGCACCTACCCACATATACCTTTCTCATGCATGTGCCTGAGATGAAATGAACACACTGCAGTTAAACTGTGAGTAATTCCCAACTGATTTTGTCTTGTGAAAAATAAACCTCTGACACTTGCATTAAAATCCTCTATTTTCATTTGTTACTGAAACTCTACACCAGTGTTTTCCAACTTTGGCAATTTTAATATATATGGACCAACCAGTTAGTTAGAAAACTGGATAATTTCAGATAGACCTTTATTTTAATTTTTCTCTGCTACAGCTGTTATTCAGCTGTATCATTTATTTGATTTGTATGACTCGCAGATACTTTAAAAATCTAAGACACTGATTAATTGACTGTGTGTCACCAGATCACTGTCAATGCTTAGGGACTATGTAGATTTTTCCATGAAAAGTGTTAAAACACACATCTACATTAACATTAAAACTGATTAGCAAAAGTGTGCTGGAAGAGAGACCTCTTTACAAACACTGAGGAAGGGTTTGCGAAACGCATCTTCTGTATGAGTAGTAGTTTTGGCTTTTCTTAAATCTCTTTTTCTCTTTTTTAGAAAAGAAGTTGGGTTTTCACTGAGCAGAGATGCTTGTAAGGTGGCAATAAGGGCACATTCTTAAGTAGAATAGTAAATTTATGGCATGGATTATACTCATGATAAAGCAATTTTTAATTAATCATAATGGTTGTGATAGTGCAAAGAAAAAATGTCTTATGAGATATAAAGAATGTAAGATATACTGTATAGCGTTCATCAAAGGTGATGAATCTTATTTCATCACATTTTATTCGATGTCAGTGTTAAATGGAATTCCCCAATTCCATATAGCTTGTGTCCAGAATGGGAACAATGAGTATGAGACAGAGTCAGTGTAAGAAATTATGCCTGGGAAAGTCAAGGATGTTGTTGGAGCGTAGTGTGGCATCTGCAGGAGAAGCAAGTTGTGTGACCCATGCCATGATGTCATTGTGGTTCTAACAGAGCCCTATATGGCTTAATATTCCCTAAGATCATCCCATCCAACAGCCAATGAACAGTAGCAGAAATTTGGAGCAGATTAATTTGCAATTCTTTTCTATTCTCCCCTCCCCCCCAATAGTTGTTTCTTTCCCTTCTGTGAGACAAGTTCAGTGGTGGTATTCAAATTTTTTTACTACCGTTCTGTGGGTGTGGCTTGGTGGGCATGGTGTGGCTTGGTGGATGTGGGATGGCTTGGTGGGCATGGCAGGGGAAGGATGCTGTAAGATCTCCATTTCCACCCCACTCCAGGGGAAGGATACTGTAAAATCTCTATTCCCTCCCCACCCCACTAACCTGCTTTCCAGCTCCATTCTCATGTGCAGGGCAACAAAACAGCTGATCAGCTGGGACTCGGGAGGGAGAGAATAGATGTGGGTGGGGCCAGTCAGAGGTGGTATTTACAGGTTCTCTGAACTACTCAAAATTTCCGCTACCAGTTCTTCAGAACCTGTCAGAACTGGCTGAATACCACCTTAGGACAAGTTGATGTTATTGATCAGGGGTGTCAAACTCGTGGGCTGTGAGCTAGATATGTCAGAAGCTGGCCACGCCCTGTTTAGCAAAGGGGGGGAAATCAGTACGTTATGTGATGACTCTGTGACGAGTTTGACATCCCTGTTGTTGATGGATATTAGCAAGGAGAGAATCTGAGCAATAAAACATCTAATAAGTCTTAGTTCAGATATCATTATTCCCACTAAATTAATTTACAATGTTTCAGCTGTAAACACTGAATCCAGAGATCCATCAGGTGCAGTCTCAGCTGGTTCTTTGGTCACTCTTTTTTTTTCTTCATTATTTCCAAATGTAATCTTCCTGGAGATAATTTTCTGTTTTTATGAAAGCTACATACAAGTAATCAATCACCAAATGTATTTCATCTTGCTTACCATAAATTAAGTTACACTCTTTACACTGTATAAGGCTTTGTCAGGTGTTCCTGAAATAAAAAGACAAATGAATGAGCAGCTTGGTGCCATAATCTATTTGCAGATGAAAAATTGGCATTTTGTAAACCATAGCACACTCTGAAGAAAAGCTTTAATATCTGCATGAACAGAAAAGAATTTGACCTTCTTTAATGTGAGTATGGGTCACATCTTATAAGAAGATTACATGGTGCTGTTCCAATTTCTCTTAAGAATTTCAGTATATTTGAACTGATCCTTCAAAAAAATAAGGCAGATCTCATTTAGTGACTGCTTCTTGCAGTGACCATTTGCAGTTTTAAAAGTGGTGAAAAAAATAACGATAAGCAATTCACATCTATAATCTTTGCAGGTTATAAGGGAAAATGTAGGATTATAAAGTATAGTTGTGGCTTAGTGACCATTTTGCTTAACAACTGAATTTTTGATCCCAATTATAATTGCTAAACTAGGACTACCTTGCCATGGCAACATTCAGATTATATTTTTTTCCCATAGCAGCATACGCTGTTCTGAAATCAGTGTGACATAATAGTTAACGTAGTGGTGTTGTGATAAGATGTGACATGATATTCAGCCTTGGAAACTAACTGGATAATTGAGCCTGCTACTCTCTCTCTCTCTCCTTCCTCATTAGGTTATTATTATGAGTTGTCACTATGTGTACATCTCGAGGTCTAGGAAGAAAGATGGGACATAAATCTAATTATGATTTCTTCCTTGAACTACCTTTTCCTTATTATAGAAACTCAAAGAGGTAAAAATAATTTTCCTTTGTCTTGGTAACATCACAGTGTCACCAAGTTGTCCTTGACAATCCTATGGAAGGCTGATTGTGGTCCCCAGTTAATGATAACAATATATACAAAAATGTGAAATCACAGCTGCCAATTCTTTAACTGGCCTTCATATGCTGGTATTTATAGTGACCTGTTAGGCACAGGAAACCAGGAGCAAATTCAAAAGCATTGCGGGCTTATTCCATACACAAGAATTTGGTCTACTAATGGTCAGATTGGTACCAAAATGGACTTCAAGAGGGGCTGGACTTAGGTTTTGGAGGCAAAGGGACTCCAGACTGATGGTGCATTTGACCCAGCCCTCAAGCTCAGCCTGGTCGTCTCCTACAGATCATCTTCAGACTCCTTCTCCTCCTCCTCGTCTTCATTGCACAGTCAGCCACATGTTCAGACTGGATTTGGCATTTTGATCCACCTATTAGGTTTGACAAATTTAGCATTTTCAGATATCAAGGAAGCCCTTTAGGGCTCCAAAGGCTCCAATCATAACTGGTATAACAACAGATTTAGTCTACCTCTTCAGCTAAGACCTGTCTGATATGGTTGCACCTGTTCAGCATAGCGCTTTGCATCACGAGGGCACATCGACCTCTCAACCGTAATAAAGATGCTGTTCTATTGATGGAGCAAAATATCCTTTAATATTATTATTCATTTAATGCAACTACCTTAGATCATTTTAAAACAGTTACTTCTATCTATTTTCATATTCCTAAATGTTGTTTTTTTCAGTATTAAAAGAGGATTTTAAAAAATGGTGTAGACAAAGTTACAGAAAAAATCCACGCAGTTACATAGCCGGTTTCTTCTATGTGCTCATTTCCCTAGCAGGCACCATTCAGCCCGAGGAACAATGATTGCTGAACTGTTTGGTCACAAAAGTCTACTTTTAAAGGTTGTTTTTTTAAACAGGACTGATGGAAAAGAATAATATATGTGTAATATAAAACCACACAGCCATATTAAGCATGTGTTTAATGCGGAAGTCGAAAAAAATGACATTTTTTTTCTCTTACTGCCTATCTATGTTTGTTTCCATTGTTGTATTTAATCTTCTTTGTATTACCTTTTTACATATATTTCTGGTGCAGGGGTGCTGATTAAAGGCAATCATACAAACACGTGATTCAAGTTTTGGCTTCCATTGTACAAAGAGGAGTCCCCTCCCCTCCTGTTTTCTACTGGCTTTAAAAGCTAAAGTGTGATTATAATAGTATGGCTGTGGGGACCCTTCAAAGCAGAAAGGTATATCAGTATGCTCTGGTGCGTGCATGTAACATTTGTACAGTCCCAGAAAAAGATGCAGCTGTATGTAGAAATTTGCAGATCCTTACTTGCATACCTGTGATGGTATAAGAGAGAGGATGTAAGGGCAGTTTCTTAAGTGCTTGATTAGATTCTTTCCTATGTATATCTCAAAAGATATTGAATGGATTTTTCTTGGAACTAGCCGAGATATTAATAATGCAGGAAGGTATCTAATTCTGCAAATCTTTCTGTAGATTGAAGAGGACACTGTAGCTTTTCTGGATCACAGTGACACTGATGAGGAATTTGATCCAAGTACACTTCCAGATCCAGATGGATACAAAGATGTTGAACAAGAAATTCTTCCAAAAAGCCACAGGTATTTTGTTGCATTGACATTTTAATTTACTTTTGTTCTTTGTTTTTTCCCTCCTTCTTCTCTAGCTTACCAGATTCTAAATGATTAGTCAAACTTGCCTTCACTCTGTTGCAGTTAGATCATCCAATTAGCTTAGACCAGTGATGGCTAACCTGTTTGTCGTGATGGCCGAAAGTGTGCGCATACGTGCTCAACAGCACGCACGTGTGCCTGCACCCATAACGCAATGTACACGCAACCCCCTCTCGTTCCACCCTCCCCCCTGTGCATGCATACAGAACTCCCCTGCACTCTCCTTGCCCCCTGCGCATGCGTGAGGGACCCCCGTGCTCCCCCTGCACATGTGCACATGTCTCCCGCATGTGCCACACATGCCACGCATGCGTGGCAGATACCTGAAAATCAGCTGGCTGGCGGGAGGCACATGCACATGCCCAGTGGAACTGAGCTGGGGCAATGGCTCGTGTACCCACAGAGATGCCTCTGCGAGCCACTTCCGGCACATGTGCCATAGATTCGCCATCACGGGCTTAGACTATTCAACTACGGCCAAGAGAATGCAGAATAGTCCTGGCTGGTAATTTAAATCCATGGCTTTGTTATCGAGCAGGTATATACACAGGTAACATAAATGTTAGTGGTAAGATGGATTCTGCGCATAAGCTGTATGTACTTGGGCTCCCCCATGATCATGACTATTGGACACAAAGAATGTAAGCGAAGAACTGCCCGGGTGTCTCCAAAGTTCTTTCACTTGGCTGTCTGGCTTCTCCTTCTCCACTTCAAGAGAATCTGAGTTAATAGGAGTGGGGCAATGCTGCCCCTGATAGTTGAGACTGTGGCTGGTCATACTGATAGTTGAGACAGTCGTCAAGTGAATTCTGCCCCATTTTACAACCTTTCTTGCCACAGTTGTTAAGTGAATCACTGCAGTTGTTAGGTGAATCTGGCATCTCCATTGCCTTTGCTTGTCAGAAGATTACGAGAGGGGTTCACACGACCCTCCCAGGACATTACAATTGTCATAAAAATGAGTTAGTTGTGCCAAGTGTCTGAATTTTGATCACGTGACCATAGGGATGCTGCAATGATTATAAGTGTGGGAAAACGGCCATAAGGCACTTTTTTCTCAGTGCTGTTGTAGCTTCAAACAATCACTAAACAAACTACTGTAAATCAAGGACTACCTGTACAGTAGCAGTGGAGGAAAAGGCATAGCTACGGCAGGATAACGTCCTGTTCCCTTCTGCTTTCCTTCTTCTGTTGTGACTTGTTTTGGGACCCCTGGAAACATGTGACAAGAGAAATCCCAGGACTTCCTGTATGGATTAAAAAAAGCACAAGAGTGGACAGAATTCAAGTCCCATTCCTCATTAACAGAGGGATACAGTCAAGATCAAGGGAAGTACTAATACCACTCTATAAAGCTTTAGTAAGACCACACCTAGAGTACTGGATCCAGTTTTGTTCACCATATTATAAAAAAGAGGTTGAGACTCTAGAAAAAGTACAGAGAAGAGCAACCAGGGTGATTAGGGGACTGGAGACTAAAACATACAATGAACGGTTGCAGGAACTGGGCTTGGCTAGTCTAGTAAAGAGAAGGACCAGGGGAAACATAGCGGTCTTCCAACATTTGAGGGGCTGCCACAGGGAGGAAGGAGTCAAGCTATTTTCTAAAGCGCCTGTAGGCCACACAAGGAATAATAGATGGAAACTGAACAAGGAGAGATTCAACCTGGAAATAAGGAGAAACTTTCTGACAGTGAGAACAATCCACCAATGGAACAGCTTGCCCTTGGAAGTTGTGGGAGTGCCATCACTTGAGACTTTCAAGAAGAGATTGGACTGCCATTTATCAGAAATGGTGTAGGGTCTGCCGCTTAGGCGGGGGATTGGACTAGATGATCTATAAGGTCCCTTCCAACTCTGTTTATCTGTTATCTGTTATTTTCATATAAAGCATGCCCAACTCTTTATAAAAAAAGATTTGTGAAGTGGTCATAGTTTCTATCTTTTTCACTGCCTCACGGATGCCCCCAAGTCTACCCCGCTGCCTTATAGGGTGGCTGAAGGTGTCCACTCACCAGTTTGTTCACACTTGTTTTTAAGAGACTGAAGTAAGATAAATGTATATTTTAAAAAATATTTAATTACTTATTTAGTTTAGTTTATACATGATTAACAAGACAATCTTTAATATTAGTGAAAAGAAAAATACAAATACAAACCAAGAAAAAACAGAAACAGACTGTTTTCTTTAGGATATACGTAATGAAAGGAAGAAAATTCTACTTTGTACTAATGATGTTGGGGAAAAGGTTGACGCTTTGTCTTGGTTAGAGGAAGCTTTAGAAAGTCTTTTCAACCACAGGTGGCAATTTTTTTCCTTATCTCATCCCTTAAGGGATGAAAGATATGTATAATCCACTATTTTATATCTGCTATTTAACAAATCACCTTTAAGCCACATCCCTCCACAAGCTTAGTGAAATGAATGTTTCATGTATCTGGTGTCATTTATTGTATTGTTTGTTTAAGGCAATCATAATGTAAAATAAGAAGGCGGAGAGAGGCACAGGGGACAGAGTTAACAGAGCTAAATATTCATCAGGCAAGTTAAAATTTAATATCTCTAGTACCTCAACTGTGTTGAAAAGGAATGTCGATTTGGAACAAAGCTCTGATCAGTCTTTTCATTACTTCAATTAATCTCTTACATACTTGGCTGTTCTTCTTAGTTCTCACTTCTAAATGGAATATGCAGTTCAGCGGTTTCAAGATGTCATTTTTTTTTCAGGCTGAATTCCTAACCATAACTTTTGCTAAGTAGATATTTTTTAATTATAGTCACTAATTGAAATTTATCGTTTAAAGGATATTTGGGGAAAACATTGTGATTTGAAGGTTGATACTAACCATTTCCACTGATGATATGGTTTAAAAATGCTTTCAATCTCTCGTTTAAGATGAGTCATATTTGATGTTCAAAGGCTCATACAGCCTTGTAAGCATTTTATCCTCATTGTGTAGTTAACTGTAGCATACCGATAGTTAAAGAGAGAAAAATTAGGAGAGGATTTTAGCCAACCAGACTCTCAATTTGCTGTACAACCTGCAGTGGGATTCAAGGTGGTATAGGAGAAAAACTAAAGCTGCATCATGTCTAAGACTATTTACATATCCACCAATTAAAACCATATTTTGTGGATATTTAGTTTTATAGGGAAGGTGTGACATAGAAGGCATGTTTCTTGGGTGCTAAGATGACATTGTTTAAAAGAAGTGACCTAGAACATGCCCATCCTATTCTGTCTTGGAGAGAGATGGTCTCACAAACAATCCAGACTTATACAGGGAGGTCAAAGTACACGCAGAACCAATTGCCCATGTCATTGCATTCTGGATCAGTTACAGCTTTTTACAACGGAGAACCAGGGGTGGGATTCAAATTTTTTAATAACCGGTTCTGTGGGTGTGGCTTAGTTGGTGGGCATGACTTGGTGGGCATGTGACCGGCTGGGCATGGTCAACTCAGCATCACTCACATCAAGGCACGCATCTCCTCGTCTAGCCTCTCATGACTGTAGGGATGCTGCATCAGTCGTAAGTGTGAAAAACGGTCATAAGTTGCTTTTTTCAGTGCCATTGTAACTTTGAATGGTCATTCCACACAAGCAGAATACCAGCAAAGGAGGAAAAAAACTCCAGAGAAGTTCCAAAGACAGGAAGTCTAGTCCTGCCAAGAATGAAATAAGAGTTAATGGAGAGGCAGTTTCTGTAAGCAATACCAGAATCTTTCCTTCCTGCCTTCCTTATAGGATTAGGCCAGTAATTTCTTCTAACAACCGGTTCTCTGAACTGCTTAGAATGTTAACAACCGGTTCTAGCGAATAGGTGCATACCTATAGGTGTAGAATCCCACCCCTCCGGAGAACTTTTCAAGGCTTCCCTATTCAAAACTAATTATGGGAGATCCTCTAATATCTCCCCCACCCCCAATCTTCGGGACACAGAAAAAAAAACTTGATGGCATCACTTGGTCATCTAAGAATAGAGATATATTATCAGTCTATTGATGATATCTAACCCCAAGCCAATAAACTTTGACCAGTGACTTTGTGTAGATGTTAAAGAGGAGTGAGTTCAATGTTGAGCCCAGAACCCCCACAGAGCTTTGATAGATGTGTAGATGTAACATCTACTTTGTGTAGATGTTAAAGAGGAGTGAGTTCAATGTTGAGCCCAAACCCCCAGAGCTTTGACTAGATCTCTCTTCCCCACTGAGTGATCTAGGATACCACAATCAAAATGATTTTATCAAGCCAGTGTTATTAATTGCTCTGGTTCTCTTAGATGCAGATGAGCCACGGTGACACAATGGTTAGAGTGCATACCGCAGGCTACTTCTGCTGACTGCCGGCTGCCTGCAGTTTGGCAGTTCAAATCTCACCAGGCTCAAGGTTGACTCAGCCTTCCATCCTTCTGAGGTGGGTAAAATCAGTACCCATACTGTTGGAGGCAATATGTTGACTCTGTAAAGCGCTTAGAGAGGGCTGTAAAGCACTGTGAAGCGATATATAAGTCTAAGTGCTATTGCTATTGCTTAAGTGATATTGGTATCTTTAATTAACTTGGGAAAAAACATACTGAATGCAAAATTAGTCCTTTGTTTGGGAATAGTATTTCAGGTTCATTTAGAGCAACATACTGAATGCAAAATTAGTCCTTTGTTTGGGAATAGTATTTCAGGTTCATTTAGAGCAATATTTGGTTCTTAAGTTCTTTGGAAGGATGTTTAATTCAGAAATATATATTATCCTAAAACAAACAAAACAATCTTTTTAAACTATCCAGTTTTGCAATCTAAATTTAATATTGTCAAACACTAGAAAGGCATAAAAATGGCATTGGATTTATCTGAAAGACTTTCTCTTTTGTGTAAGGCTTGATCTTCACAAGATGTCATATTTCTGCTGTTGCACATAATTGACCTTAGTATTTTGTTTTAACAGGGTTAGTTGCTCTTTTAAGCTGGCTCGATCCCTTGATATACAACATATGGATTGAATCAGTCATTGCTTTGGGGTTCTGTAGGCAGAAAAAAACAGACAAGAGTGTAATAGCAAAGGTGGAAAAAGGAGGAAAAACATACAAAGAGCTAGTAGTAGCTTAAAGGCTGAACAATATCAGCCATTGAAGGACATTTTAATTTCATTTGCCATAAAGGGTATGTATTATGTAGAGGTGAATGATGACAATGATGACAGCTTTGAAAGCAGCAGTTCCAACAGACCAGAAAAAAGGAAAGAAAGAAAGAAAGAAAGAAAGAACGAAAGAACGAAAGAGAAGATGAAGTTGAAGTTGAATGCCTGAAGCAATGAAAAGATAACGCTTTGCTGACCAAGGTTAGGATTAGAGAGTTGCTGCATTATGGATGTAGGACAGGTTGTATTTGGTTTAAGTTGAATAACCTCACTTTTAACCACAAACAAAAGAAGTATTTGGATGCCTCCTTTTCAAACGTCATTCTGTGCCATATATGATCTACTTCAGGGGTGTCAAATTCAGTTTCATTGAGGGCCTCATCAGGGCTGTGATTGACTTTGGGAGTGCCAGGGAGGCATGGCCAATTGGGTGGGTATGGCCGGCTTGATGCCACTCCCCAAACTGCTGGCATGTTTCCTCTTTGCATTTGGTAGACTGGGCTGAAGCAACAAGGGCAAGGCCCTTACGTTTTTCAGGCACCCTATGGGCAGGAACCAACCATGTCGCGGGCCAGATGTGGTCCATGGATCTTGAATTTCACACTCCTGACTTAGTTGATTTAAGAATTTTTTAAAAAATAAGGATTATTTTTGTTACCTTCAAAACTAAACACTCAAGACAAATAAATAGAATATACAAAAATACAGAGTAGCCACATTAAACCTTGGCAGGATTAGTGGAATACCAAACAGGTAATGAAAAAAGAATAGATAAACTAATTTCTGTGAAAAATGGGTTAATAGATGTATAATTAATTAAACCAAGTAAAATTAAGCAATGCATAATATATAAAAGATAAAAAAACCTGACCAGAACACACAAATCCCTGAACAGAACAGTACCCTTATTCCTTAGTATCAAACTTTTTTTTAAAAAAAGAAGATAACATGTAATTGGGATAAGAATGAAACCTACCAAAACTTTACAGTGTCCTGAAATGTGCATTCTACAAGGTCAAGAATACAATTGAATTGGAACAGAATTAATTTATTAATTTATTTAGTAGCCATTTAATGATGCCCTTGTGTGTGTGTGAGAGAGGGGGTGGGGTAGGAATTTTTTCCCCTTGGTTAGTCTAAAATAGCTTTGTCCACATTTTGTTTGATTTTAGTTCTTAGGGCATTTGGCTTCATGGTTGTAGAAACCTGAGCGGAGAACATTTTCAGAGCACAACACACTGAAAAAGAGACTAACACATCATGTAATGTATTTTCATTATTCCTACTGTGTGCAGTCACTGTGTGCTGACACTCAGTGAGGAAGAAGTCATTCTGAGGCTCCACAGAAGGGTCTGTATTAATTAATCTTCATTAGAAATCTTTCTTTGGCCTTGGAAATTAAAATGTACCATGGTGGTTTGCCATCCAGAGTCTTCGATTAGCAAAATAGCAATTCTCAAGAGGCTGTTTGTACATTTTGCATTATGCTGGCAGACCATAAGAAATCAGTATTTAAACTGCATGAAGTCAGATAACTGCCTAGAAAAGTGCATTAGTTGGTTTTAAATTGAGAGCAACAGGATTAACTAGAGCAGGGATCAGCAACCTGCAGCTCTGGAGCCACATGTGGCTCTTTCATCCCTCTGCTCTGGCTCCCTGTCACTGGTCGGCGCCACAATTTTGAGAGGAGTTTCCGGTTAAAGGGGGGGAGCATGGCATGCCAGGAGGAGACTCTATGGCAAGGGACGGGTTTTCTGGTCGGCTCCACAATTGATAAGTCTTTCAGTTAGGACTGGTAGAGGAAAAAGGACGCCACACTAGGAGGAGACTCTATGGTAGGGGAACCGGATTTCTGATCGGCTCCAGAATTGAACAGGGGGCTTCTGGTTAGGACCTTTGTGGCTCTTTGAGTGTTTAAAAGGTTGCCGACCCCTGAACTAAAGTGACATTTATTTTTCCCCTCTACAAAATGCAGAAATGTCTGTCCATTGAAGGGATGTTCCATCTGTCATATAGGGCCTTCTCTTGTATTTCTGTGTAGGGAGTTAGAGCTAAAAGAGGCCATTTAAGGCTATCAAGTCCAATCCTTTTCTCAATATTGGAATCAAATCAAAGCAATCTAAATAGATAGCTGTCTATTTCAACATATCCAATGAAAGGCATCCTGCCACTTTTCTGGATAATTAGTTCTATTATAAAACTGCTTTTACTGTTAAAATATTTCCTTTCAGATGAAGTCTACTTTCCTGTCACTTAGCTGCATTGTTCTGTATCCTATATTCTGGAATGAGAGACAACAGCTCTTGACCTTGTTTTAAGTGCTGTATTTTCCATTACTTAAAGTATGCTATTCATTCATAAAGTAGCATACTTAAAAGTATGCTATTCACCCTTAGCTCTTGCTAGTCATTCTCTTTAACTGATCATCTATCTTACAAGGTACCTATTGTGGAGACAGAGAATTTATTAAAGAAAGCATACTACTTTAAGAAGATGGAATATAAATCTAAATGCACTGCCTATTAACATACAGCAAAGAAATATTCTCAATATGTTTCTGCTGACAAATAACAACTAGCTGCCAAGATGAACCACTTTGTGGATCCTATAAGTAAAGCTCATGCTCAGTGTATAAACAGCCCAGTGTAACATAGCAAACTGCCTTTTTAAAAAGTAAGCTTTGGGTTGTAAACTCAGTGAGATATCTGTGGAAATTATTTCTACATTTGTCTGGAAATCCTTATATTATTTTAGTGTAAAACCATTTGTTTCTTAGTTTATTCCTGGCATCTCCAGTTTAAGAAATACTTTAGTAGTACTTTAGTAGTTGTAGGTAAGGTTTTTCTTCCCTGTTGTCCACATGAAACCAAGTTAATTGAGAGAAAAGAGAGTAAAAAAAATGCAACTACGTCACAGTGCATGAAACCAGGCGCAGTTGGATCTTCTTCAAGGCTTCTCTCAGAATCAAGCTACAGCAGTGGTGGGATTCATTTTTTTTCACTACCAGTTCTGTGGGCGTGGCTTGGTGGACATAGCTTGGTAGGTGTGGCAGGAGAAGGATATGCAAAATCTCCATTCCCTCGCCACTCCAGGGGGAAGGATACTGCAAAATCCCATTCCCTCCCTACCCCACTAACCTGCTTTCCAGCTCCGTTCTCCTGTGGAGGGCAACAAAAGGAGAGGCAGAGAATAGATGGGGGCGGGATCAGTCAGAGGTGGTATTTGCTGGTTCTCCGAACTAATCAAAATTTCCACTACCGGAACCTACTTAATACCACATCGGAGCTACAGCTCTTGGGGCACCTGCCTTATTTAGGTGATCTGTGACTGGAATCTTCATTGGTCAAAAGAATTTTTTCTTAATGTGCAGTTCCTGTTACTTCCTGTATACCTTTCTAGTACAGGTAGTCCTTGACTTACAATCGTTAAGTCTGGTCTCTTCAGTACATATTTAATTATTTAAGAAATGAGTTTGGATTGGCCACCCTCACAAAGACAATTCTCAAAAGCCTAAATGCATTCTGATGGAATTGATTGCCCAGGAGAGTTCAGAGAAAGAGTGATACATATATGTGATTGCTCATTTTAAAGATACTTGCAATGAGTATTTTAATCAGCTTTTAAATGTGGCCTATTTTATATACTGAATCTGTTATGCTTTCTTATTAGTGTTTTAATCACTAATCTTATTATGAACAGATGCCCTATTTGCAATTTCAATCAACTGAAATTCTCCTTGGTTTAAAATCCATTCATGTGATAGAAATAATTGGCTGAATTGCAAATTGCATAAGAAATTGTATTTTAATTAACCTGATTTAAGTCTCTGTCTCTGTCTCTGTCTCTGTCTCTGTCTCTCTCTCTCCCCCACTCTCTCTCCCCCACTCTCTCTCTCTCTCTCTCTCTCTCACACACACACACACACACACACACACACACCCCATTCATCCATCCATCTGTGGGGGGGGGGGGTGTTGCTTCAAAAATATTTTTGCTTTATATCAAAATCCAGAGCAAACTTTGTTCTAAATCTGTAGGTTCTAATAGTACGTGATTTTTTTTAATCAATTTTTTTTGTCAGAAATCAAAATAATAAATTTAGAGTTTGGTTCAGCTTGATGATGATAATGATGTTATCCATGCAGTTGTGTCTGACTCTTGGTGATTCTATGGGCCAGGTCTCTTCACATCTTCTAATCTTATGTTCAACTTAGTGGTGATTAAATTGAATGTTATGAGACTGAACAAGCTGCCCAAGATCACTAAATGAAATTGACTGGCCCAAAGCTGTCCGTACCTTCCGGTTGATTTGGATTACATTCTGGAATGTTCTGTCACTCCACACCAGAGGTCTCCAAACTTGGCAACTTTAAGACTTGTGGACTTGAAGTCCCAGAATTCCTCAGCCAGCATAGCATAGCTGGTTGAGGAATTCTGGGAGTTCAAATCCACAATCTTAAAGTTGCCAAGTTTGGAGACCCCTGCTTCAGACTGTTGACCAAGTTGGTACAAAAAACATTGACATCCAAGACAATGGAGAGAAGGCTCTTCTAGCCTGGGTAACACATAAGAAAATAAAACTCAACAGCTATCAAAGACAAAGGGTCTGTTTATGTGCTTTATTCTGTGAAGACTTTGCTTGCTTGTTTATTTATAAATACATTTAAAGAATTTATATCATCTTCTATTTCATGCAGTGATCTTAGCGGTTCACAAAAACCAGTTATTTTGGATTGTTGTATGCCACAAAGAGACTCTTTTTTTGAGATGGGCGGCTATACAAATTTTATTAATAATTAAATAAATTAAAAACAATGGAATAAAAAAAGAACAAGACTTCCCACTAGACACCAGACTCAGCCCCACCCTAACCAAATGCTTGGGAGCAGAGTGAGATCTTCATGGTTTTCTGGAAAAGCTAAAAAGATTCTGAATTTTGTGTAGGAAACTGTTCTAGAGGGCTGGGGTGACCACAGACAAGGTGCACTACCAAGATCCTATCAAATGACAGTATTTAAGGGGAGGGCATCTAGTTGTATGGGCAGATACTATGCAGGAGAGGTCATCCCACATATACTGTGCAGAAATGGCATATCCAAAAACTATACTAATAGACCATTAAGACAGAATCTAAGCAGAATTGTATCCCAAATACAATCAATCAAAGGTAGTGTATGGCCAAGTTTTCATTCACATTGTGGTTGAGATAGTCAAATTCATATTTTGATCCTATGTTAAAGATAAAGTAGCAATTCATAAGGGCTTCCTTTCGCATGTCATTTGCTTTGTTTGATTGCATATCATTTTAAATGTTACCAGGTCGCACGTAGCTCTGGGGAGGTCTATCATGACTTCAAATGTTCACTGGTCATTAAGGGAGGACTACCTGTATTATGTGAATCCAGCCCTGAAGATGTTATGGAGTAAAGTAATAAACCAGTTCAATAGCACAGCACTAATATTTAACCATGGTAACTCACTACAGATTTCCTAATAGAAAAAAATTGGACTATAAATCTAATAAATAGAGCCACCTGTGGTTGGTTAAGCTAACCATGGCTTCATGCGATATATAAATTAAATAATTGTGTTTGTGCTCATATGAATTCTGTCAGTCTGCTTAAAATATGATTAGGCTTAGAAAAAGTAAGGGACAGGGTTGCTATCAATTACCTCCAATGTGAGAGTCAATATATTTTTTAGTGCATTTGATAGGGACCATGGCAGGGAGGCACAGTTGCATTCATTGCCTGTTCATTAATTTCTCAGAGATACTTATCTGTTACTCTGAGAATAGATTTCTCAATTAGATAGGCCATAGGTTATTCCAGCATGTCTCTCCTTTAATTCTAGCAATGACTTGTGCGTCCTCCTACCCTGCCCATTCATTGGCACTGCTTGATAGAAACTGATTTATGTTTTCCAATGACTTGCATAAGGATAAAATATTCTTCTATAGCTGGACCTATGCATATCTTATCATTTCATCCATAAGCAGTTTACTCAGGCATAGTTTAATAACTGCTTGAGAACCTCTTGTGAAGACATCAATACAGAACAATAAAATAAAATCTGTGAATTGGATCTAGGTTTACCCATGTGGAAATCAGGACAACTCAATCTATTTCTGACTCGATGTAGCTAAAGATGTCAACAGTCCGATTGCTTCTTATCAATAAATATGAGGTTCTGGATTTATACATGTATTGTTCCCCGATTATTGTACCTTCTTTTGTTACTTTGGTTTAATAGCTAGATAAAAGAAAAGAGTCAGGAAGGCAGAGCATATGGATGGTGCACCTGCAGTCCTTCCATAGAACATGGAGGTCCAATTTTATCCAGCTTGACACACGTAGCAAAAATATGAAAAATGTAAAATGTAAAACATATATAATAAACATTTTCTTTTAAACTGATGTACAAATAGCAGATTTTGCCCATTAAAAGATGCTGCTGTTTCTGTCTGTGCAACAATAAACATTTTTTTAAAGGAAAGTGGGGTAGAAGGGAAGGGAAGGGAAGAGAATCACCTTTTGAAAAACAGGGAGAGAACAAGCCATTGTCATAATACGATAGGCAGCCCCAAGCCAGAATTTCCACCCTAAAGTCCAAGTCAAACATTTTCAGTCCAGCATTAATTTCAAATGATGGGAAATTCTCAGGTCTTCTCTTGGTATAAACTAACCATCTTTAGATGCAGAAGGTCTGGAGGCTGTTCTTTCAGGTCCTGCCTTTTGGTCACCAAGATGCTAGATCAAATATGCCTTTAATCTGATCTAGGAGAGTTGAACTATTTTCCTGTTTCTCAACTTCAGCAACTTTAAATAGTGTGGAATTCAATTCCCAGAATTCCCGAGCCAGGGAATGGATCTATACTATATGAGCATAGTTGTTAGAAGAGATTCAATATGATGGCATTTCCCATTAATTATGTAAATAACACTATTTCTGGGTAGTATACGTGTTTGTGTTGATTGTAGTCAATAAATAATTGGGGATATTGAACTCAACCAGGAATGGTTGATAAATGATATATTTTCCTGGGTCATTTTCTTCCTGCTTTATTTCTAAGCATTTGTTATTTTAAAACCTTATTACTGCAGCCTGAGATCATTTCTTAATTTAGGTTTTGAATTTTCCAAGCTTAATTTTTCTTTGCACATCATTACCATGTTTGTCTCTAATTTATAATTAAACATTTTCTCATTTAAATCTAGTTACTTTCCTATATGAGTTTGATTGGCTTAAATTCCAACAGTTAAAAGAATGATTTATTTCTACAGCAAACGTGGAATGGATAAGCGGCGGTTGGATGGAAGCAAATCAGCAGTGGAAACACCACAAAAGAGGAAGAAGATGAAAGTTAACCAAGAGGACTCTTTTCTACCATTAGATACGGGTCTTTCCCTTGCAGAAGATGAAGCATTAGTATTACAATTGCTCAACAATTAAACCTCTTTTTCCACCCTTTGCAAAGTTATTCCAGTTATTTTTGTCTTTATTAAACAAAGACAAGGATAGATGAATGCCAAAAAATATTTATGTGTTAACAACTGAAAGTATAGATTCCCTAATGTGTGCCTCATGACTACTTTAGTTCATAGGTGTACTCTGCTATGAAAGTTGTAAGTGTCTTTATCTGTCAGATCTTTCAATAGTTATTTTTTTTAAGATGCCAGGAGGTGTTTTTTAATATATATACAATAATTCTTTGTACAGAAAGTTTTGAATAAGGAGGATAAATCCATCTCATCTTGGGGTAAATTGTATAAGGTAAAATGACCAAAATTGAATGGATACCCATAGAAATGTTTTAAATATTATTTATGTCAAACAATACATTTTTTTCCAAAATAAAATGAGAAAAGATTTGACTTCAATTTTCCTTAAAGCATTTACATGATATTCCCAACGTTGATATAAATTCTCCATGCTTTTGCTTTCTAGTCAACTATCAATAAATCAAGATACTAATAATTCTCTATATCGTTTCTTCTTATGGGATATTTCCAGATTTTTTTCCTTCAAGCACTCGGTTTCAATCATTAAATAACATTCCAACAGCGTACATTTTTCACCATTGTTAGCAGGAAAAAAATATGCAGGTTGAAATGTGTTCCACAGGAGAGTAGAGCTCAGCTTCTGCTTCAGACTTTTTAAAATACAGGTAGTTCTCAAGTTATGACCCTAATTGGGACCAAAATATCTGTCACTATGTGAAGCAGTCATTAGGCAAAACACCATTTATCAGTTCCAGTAGTCCCAGTTGTTGGGCCAGGTCTACACAATCATCAGGCTTCTCCTGCCTGCCACGCTCACTTCTGCTATAACTCCCCCACTTCTCAGACCTTGTGGCCACCCTGCACTCTGCTGCCCACTGTCAGCTCCAGCTGACCTGCGCTCCTCCCACTGAGGTGTTAACAACCTAGCCCTTTGCGAGGCAGCTGTTAGATGCATGAGGTTGCACAGAGGCTTGCATGACTAGCAGCTGTTGCACAAAAGGCCAGCAGTTACCTCAGCTAAGCACGTGTGCTGGCCTGCTTCTCCCCTCCCCCAGATACAGTAAGAGTTTTGTTTATTTACCCGTGGCCCCCCCCCCCCCAAAAAAAAAGGTCTTCAGAAAGCACCCCCATTGCACAGGTCCAGATTCCAAGCTCAGCACGGCAAGAGTCACAGAGTCCAATGAGCACACACAAAGTCCAGGAAAGCAGTCCACAATTCAAACGGATCAGGATATATGGCATGAGCACACAAGACACAGAATTGTGCACATTGCCCCAGTAATGCTCAAGTCTTCAGGGTGGGATTAAGTAGGCAACCCTTAGTGAGAGGCATGGTTGCCTCCTCATGAGCAGTCTAGCTGATCAGTGTTGAGCCTGTCTCCCCTCTGTTCTATGTGTCCTTGGATCAGGAGGAGGTGTGGACTCCACCTCATCCTCAATGCTAGCAGGCAGCAGCTGTTCCCGGTCCTTGCCTGGAGCCTCCTGGCCAACTTTCTGCAGCTGTGGCTTGCTTCTCTCCGCCTCAGCCTTGTCTGATCGACCCCACTGAGGCTACTCCATCAGGCTAGCACGCTCTGAGCTCCAATTCTGATCAATCCTTGGTTCCACATTTTCCTCTACACCCTCCTCCTCTCAACTCATGTCTGAAGAGGGGCCGGTTGACAGATCCATGACAGTACTGCTTTGTCAGCAACAGGAGAAATAAGATGGAGAAGGCAGCTGTGGTGGTGGTGGGCAGGTTGCCAAGGGGGGCAGGGTGGAGGGCAGGGCAGCCAAAAAGGCAGAGATGAGGAAAGACAGGCAGGAAGATGGGGGGAAATATATATTATATTTTGTATGGCATAACAGAGTACAGCATTAGTGCATAAAATTCTCAAAACGAACAAAATACTAAACACCCAATTATTTTAAAAGCACACAGTATGAGTAATGAATACAATTATGAATAAAATTAAACTACATATGAGCAGTTACTGAAGTACTAAAGGAGTGACTAAGCCTATGATACAGATATCTAGATCATTTTAGCCATTGGACAGCACTGCAGTCAATATGATGTATTTCGTGCAGAGATCCAGGGAACCTGAGGGGAAATTCTGTTGCAATAGAGTGTAAGGTTGGTGGGACGTTCCCATAGTGAAAAATTAGGATTACCAACCAGCCCCCATTTATATTTCCAATATTAGCACCTGCCATGGTTGGTTTGAATTCAGTTGAGTGCTTGTCCAGATTTTTCTGGGGAGACCAAAGCGAAAGGGGCGTTGTACTGAATCAGACACTAAATTAAACATCTGTGTTAGAAGTTGCCCACTCTTGGCACACTGATATCTCAATGTAAATGTCTGCTCTGACTAATTGTTGTCCAGGTTTTCACAGCAGGTTCCGAGAATTGAGTCTTTAAGTATTTGATTGGGACACTTCTTGTGTATAGGTAATAATAGGTTTGTCTCACATTTTTCCCACTCCTTTTTTAAAGCTGATTATCTTGTTAAGATGTGGGGATGATACGTTAAATACTACCAGTAGCTATAGTCAGAGGAGTGGAAGCACATCCTGCAGTTATAAATGTGAATGGGTTTCCAACCTTTCAAAAAAATGGTTAATAGATTATGAGACCCACTCGCATTTTGCAATAATCCTAAGTTCGAGAACTGGTCATATTTGTTTTGTACCATCATCATTTCAAATAGTTGATAAATAATTGTTAAGGACTACCTGTATACCAAAAAGAGAGAAATCTCAGAAAATAAGGCCACATTTGTTTTTTAAATAAATAGCTATGTCATGTGGTTAGGAAGTTGCAGTCCTTTTGCTTGGTATTTAATTTATTTTGTTTATTTATTTAAATATATATTAAACATTGCACAAGAAGGATTGGTTGTTTTATTAGATATTTGATCAATATACATTTCCTTTCTTCCTGCCTGCCTATTAAAATAAGCAGGTTTTGAAAACTTTGAAGCCAAGGCTTGGGAAAGATTGGCATTGAACCATTAGAAGCAAATCCACAGTGTTCTACCTTAGTTGTGGGAGAGATCATAACAATCAAGAGGCATGTGTGAAATTCACTAGGAAATGGCAAGTGAGTCAGGATTTACAGCTCCCTGTTATTATTATTATTAATTAAACTTTTATACTGCTCCCTCTCCCAAAAAGGGACTCGGGGCGATGTACAGCCTACTAAAAACACACAATAAATATACAATAAATACAATTAAAAATACATTAAACAATTTGATCCGGCTGTGTCCATCCAAGGGAATCAATTAAAAATTAAAACTAATAAAACCCCAATTAAAATTGAATTAAAACCGAAACACAGTTACTGGGCCAGGCCAGCCTGTTTAAAAAATAGGGTTTTCACTGCGCGCCGGAAGGTCAGGATATCCGTCATAGCCCGTATCTCCGGGGGGAGATCATTCCATAGGGAGGGAGCTCCCACAGAGAAAGCCCGAACTCTCGGGGCCGTCAGCCGACAGCGGCCAGGCGGCGGTACCCCAAGAAGGGCAACCCTGTGGGAGCGTACTGGGCGGCGGGAGGTTGACGATGGCAGTAGGCGGTCCCGTAAGTACCCAGGTCCCGAGCCATGGAGCACTTTAAATACCATCAGTACCACCTTGAATCGAATCCGGTAGACCACAGGAAGCCAGTGCAGCCTGCGGAGAAGCGGTGTAATGTGGGGGCTCCGAGGGGCACCCACAATCACCCGCGCGGCTGCATTCTGGACCAACTGTAACCTCCGGAGACTCTTCAAGGGGAGCCCCATGTAGAGAGCATTGCAATAATCCAGGCGGGAGATAACGAGGGCGGAAGTGACTGTGCGAAGTGCGCCCAGATCCAGAAAGGGCCGCAACTGGTGGATCAGACGAATCTGATAAAAAGCCCCCCTGGCGACGGCCGCAATGTGCTCTTCTAAAGACAGCCGTACATCCAGGAGGACGCTCAGATTACGCGCCTCATTTTTTCAAAAAGAAGTAGGATTGCAATCAGCTTGTCCACATCTTATATCTGCCTTACTGTAACATAGTTGTTTATTTCCAGTATCAGTCATTTTAAATTGTGCTCGGGAATTTTGGCATTCTGAAATGAGATCACAAACCATAGAAATGCAGAGTTGAATGAGGCTTTGTAGACTGTCTTGACTAACCCCCTGTTCAACACAGAAAATGCAGAGCTTAGAGAATCCACAAAAGTTGACTTTTCATCATTTGAGTGGGGACTGATAGCAGGGAAAGCAGATCATGCCTCTAAATAATTAGTCCCAATGCTGTTGGTAAGATTAGCCAAATGTTCAATTAAACTGCACCTCCCTGTCATTCAAGGCCAATTATGGGGCAGCAGATACATTTTTCTTGTTCTTCATGAAATGTGAAGAGATTTCTATTGTGTTTTTACGGTTCATCCCATGCTAAACATATCCATTCAAACCGAATTCTTATTTTGTTTTTATATATGATAATATATAAAATATGATAACTGCAAGGTTATTACGTATATGGTATATGCTCAAAAGTGAAAAGGTTCAAATTAGCCACAGTAAAGGGTAATTCAATTGGTTGAAGATTATGGAATTTGCAGAGATGGCTAAATATACTTCCTTGATTACATAAAAGACCATTTTTGCATTTACTGCTGTCTTGAAATCCCTTACACAGTTTTTTTACATGAAAAAGAAAGAAATAAATTTGTGCTTTTGATGATTAAGTGAAAAAAAAATTAGAAAATTAAAAAGAGAGCTTTTCTTTTTGTAATCATGGAGTGAGAGATAATTTTGTAATCGCACTTTTATTTGCTGCAAAGAAAATTGCAGCATTTGCTTTATTTTTCCTTTATATTTCTTTTTCTTTTCTTTTTGTACTTTTTCTTTTGCCTTTGCCTTTCTTCCTTTCCTTTGTATTAGTTTTTGTTAGCTTTTACCTTTTATCTCAATTTGCAGAGACAAATTGAAACCAAAAGAATTATTTGGGTCTAGGAAATTCTAAACATGTGTGATGTCCATCTCTATCTGGCATTCAAAGATGTTCTGTACTCCTAAATTTGTGTTGCTTATCAAGATTTTGTATATGGAATCACCTTTGCATTGGAAATCTCAGTTGACATTCTAGAACAAATCTACAGAATATATCCCATTTTATTGAAAGAAAGTCACAGACCCCCATTTGCACAATGGAAAGTTAAAATGTTTCCTTTTTTAAGCCTTGCATAGCTCAAAATCCATATCTTTGTACACTTCAAGATTCATATCAATGGAGGCCACCATCCAGATACTCCATCATCTAAGATGATAAAGGGGAACCCTACATTTCTATATTTTATTTATATATGTTGTTTTGTTTTTGCACATATGTGCTGAAGAATGGTATATAATATTACTTAATATTTATTGCTAAAATAAATGCAAGACACACTGCTTTAACCATGTCAGCAGCAAGTGGCCGATTATTTCTTTGAAAGAGATCGTTAGATCCAGCAAGGCTGTTTCATGTTCTCTAGAATTTATCTTTGCCAATTAGAGCTTAGAACATAAAGGCACATAGCTCTAACCTCGGTTTTTACAGTTCCCAGAAGAGGCTCTAAAATGAAATGAAAAATGAACTGTTAAGACTCAAAATAAGTTTAATTGGCTTAAAAATAAAAGAATCTCCAAATTTCCTCCAACCTATGGGGGAGAAAAGGAAATCCTGGTTTTGCCTTTATGTGTAACTCTTCTATTTTGCATTATTTCCCTACCTTACCACCTCCCCAAATTATAAAAGATAATTCCTAAACACCAAAAATTTGCTAATCCCCAATTTAAAGTATTTGCATGGAGAACTCTGGTGAAAGCTCAAACTGATTATTTCTCAAAACAGACTTGCTAGTTACGTAAAATATAGGTTTGATATTTCACAGCACATTACAAAAATAACTGGATTGCACTGAAAAACTCTTTATCATATACAAAAATAATGTGTTTTCTGGACACATGTTGACATGCTCAAGGTCGATAACAGTGAAATTTGGCAACAGGTTGAATTGAGAAATGATGCCTGCATTGAACCATGATATCAACTTTGCACAGAACTGAAATTCTTTGAATTGAAGCCAACACTGACATATTACTTGGGTCCTTCCACTTGATTTGCTGATGAAATGTGGAGAGAATTCACTGAACACATTTTATTTCAACCCCACATCTTGTCGGCATGGCAAGACGAGGTCCAGCACAACAACATTTCCATGGTTTTCTTCTGTTTGTTTGTTTTTAAAAGCTATACATAACTTTTTACAGAGTTGAAAAATAAAAAAACATAACAACCTTTGATGTACTGTACGTTTGGTATAATTTTAAACCATGATTCAGAATGCTTGCAAATGAGTAAAATTAAATTTAACTCCAAAGCAGTTATCAGTTTTGAAGTTTCAGCTTGACATTTCGATCTCTTATGATTATTGTGTGCAATAGCAATCAAAAGCTGCTCAGATTTCAAGGTTGTTGCATTACCTTTCAAAAATAGCAGTGCTGTTCCTAATTTAATGGTAGGGATAATTTGGTCTCAGCCAGAAATGTTTATATAATTCTGTTGAAGTGCCGCTGTCTCCTCTCCCCCCACTTGCTTTAAAGCAACACTTAATACATTCCTACTTATCTCTACTGCAAAAATCTTAGGATGCTTCAAATCCTTTCTTGATAAAACAGTAAAGCCAAAAGGAACAAATGTCAGAGAGGGCTGAATTGGCAGATAATACCGATTTACAAACCTTGTGAAAATAAATGGCTGGATTAGGCCAAAGGCCTAACATTCTGTGTCACACAGTGGCCAAGCAGGTGCATTCAAAATATCAAGGAAGACAAGTTTCCTTCACCACAGCTGGTATTTAAGGTTTATTGCTTTCAGTTCTGAATAAACTGTTATCAAGATTAATAGAATCGTAGGGCTGGAAGGGACTTTGAAGGTTTTGTAGTTCAACCTCCTGCCCAAGGTTATACCATCCTGGACAAGTGATTGTCCATTATTTCTTGGAAAGGACTGGGAGTATTTTAAACCTTTTTTCCAATAGCACTCTTAGCACTTGGATTAGATGACCTACAAATTTCCTTCCAACTCTGTTAATCTGTATATGCTGCCTGCATCTGTACATTTCCCAGAAGAAAAAATGTAGCAATAGCACTTAGACTTATATACGCTTTATAGTGCTTCACAGCCCTCTCTAAGCGGTTTACAGTCAGCCTATTGCCCCCAACAATCTGGGTCCTCATTTTACTCACCTCGGAAGGATGGAAGGCTGAGTCAATCTTGAGCCGATGAGACTTGAACTGCTGGCAGGTGGCAGTCAGCAAAATTAGTCTGCAATACTGCATTCTAACCACTGCTCCACCACAGCTCATACCTGCTCATTCCAGGTGGTGAGTTCACTCTTTCACAGCTTAGCTTCCCCCCCAGACACACACAAAATAATGTTATTAGAGATTACAATAAAAATAATATAAACCAGAAGTAAATAGTTTTTCCCTGTCCAGTTGTGTCTGACTCTAGGATGCAGAGCTCATCTCCGTTTTCCAGCCAAAGGAGCCAACGTTATCTGAAGACGCTTTTGTGGTCATGTGGCCAGCATGGCTATTCATCAAAGGTGCACAGAATGCTGTTACCTTCCCACTGAAGTGGTACCTATTTATCTACTTGCATTTGCATGCTTTCAAACTGTTAGGTGGGCAGGAGTTGGGGAAAGTAACGGGAGCTCATCCTGTCATGTGGTACTTGAGTCTTAAACTGCCAACCTTCCAGTGCACACAATTTTGTAAATTGATCATCTCTTAAATTACAGCACATACTCTTCTCACCCCCTATATCCTCTCTTTTTAAAAACTGACTTTATTAAATTTAAAAAAAAATTGCAGGGAGGAGAGGGAAAAAAGTGACAAAGAAAATTGTGGGGATGTTGACTTCTGGCTTTTTTCAGTACTGGTACATCCATCTCTTAAAACAAAAGTCAAAATCCTTGTCATTAATTCAATATCAGCAAAGCAACAAGTTCAGTAAGATTAGTCAGACAACTCAATGATCAATCTTAACCTCGATAGAAGAAGCCAAACTATTCCTTTCCTATCTTTTTTTTTTTAACCAATCTTAATTCTTAGCCCATTCAAATAGAGTCCCACTTGATTTTTTTTGGTCATCTTTTTATTCTATTCCAAAAGATACTTCAGAACTTTAGGAAGTCAGTTGTATAAATCTAGTTAGATAAAGTTGTTTTTTTTTATCACTTCATAGAAAGTCCTTTATAGCTTTAGCAAATTTCTTTTGTATAGCCAGAAGAAAAAACCCCATCTCTTTTTTCCTGGTCTAATAGTTGTATAACTCCTTTCAGCATTGAAGTATCATCCTGTTTCATTTGGAAATCCAATAGATCCTCTTCTGCATCTTTCTCATTCCTTTCCACACCAATTTCACATTCTGATTAACTTCAACTTTATCCTTAACCTTGGTAGGTCCTTATATCTGTCCATCATTTCTGAGTCTCAAAGACCATTTCTCATAAATTTCCATAGTTTTTCATTCATAGTTTTCCATCAAATAGCTTATAGTTTCTTTCTTTCCTTCCTTCCTTCCTTCCTTCCTTCCTTCCTTCCTTCCTTCCTTCCTTCCTTCCTTCCTTCCTTCTTTCCTTCCTTCCTTCCTTCCTTTTTTCCTTTAGCTCCCTCTAGGGTCTAATTTTTATAGTCCCATTATCTTCTTATGGCTAGTAAAAGGGTAAACAATGCCACTTTCTTATGAGAGAAATTATTCCAATAAATTAAAATTATAATTCCAAATCCATCTGAGCCTGTAATGTATTATTAAACTTTCTAAAAACCATATTCCAAGCACCATTTGCTGTTTAATCCAGAAAGTTACATTTTTCAAAAACATTTGTATTTACAAGTTGTTTCTCTCAGGAGAAGGCAATCCACCTACCAAACACAATATAATTTATCATTTTGAAAGGCCTTAATCCCTCAAAAGCAACAGAGCCCCAGGGGGTGGGGGGTGGAATGCTGCAAATCCTAAGTGATTAAGAATTGAGGCTGAGTCAAGCTTAATTTCCTTTTAAAAGGCTTTGTGAACAACTGTGAGCAAAGATGATTACTCCTCCTCAACTTCTAGCTGCTCAACCCAGAAACAAACTGCTAATAGTGATTCCTGTGGTTTACTAGTGAAGAGTAGCTGTAACGAATTGTGGGCTATTTCAATGATCTCTCTTTAATCCAGAGAAGATTTGACAGCCAGGATCTTAATCCCACACCGATCTCTGTCATAACACCAGAGATGGTATTCAGCAGGTTCTGATCAGTTCTGGAGGACCGGTAGCGGAAATTTTGAGTAGTTCGGAGAACCGGTGGTAACCTTCCCCCAGGAGTGGGGAGGGAATGGGGATTTTGCACTATCCTTTCCCTGCCACGCCTACCAAGCCACACCCACCAAGCCATACTATGCCCACCAGGTCACACCCACAGAACGGTAGTAAAATGTTTGAATCCCACCACTGCATAATACTATCCCACTGTAAGTGACATTTAGCTCACCATAGCTTTCAATTGGGAGTCACTTTTCCACATCTTAGATTGATACCCTGTTGACTGAAGGGAGATCATGAGCTTATCCCTGGCTTAGGATATTTTTTAACAAGCATATTAGATGTGATGATCAAGCTACAATCTGCCACACTGTGCCAAGAACACATAACAGAAGGAAAAGAAAGCTAATAAAAGTGGGAACCAACAATCTTCTAGTTGAGGGGGGGGAAATAATAATCTACCCCTTTCTGCCATGTTGCATCTTTCTTGTGCATGATACATTTTAGGATTGCAAAAATCCAGATGTCTACTAAATGCTATGTTGTGATTCCTTGGATTTTGCAACTCAGCCTTATTCCTATTCCCCCTACTATCCAATCAGATGTGGAATGTAAATATGAGGCCATCTCACGGCAGATCAACATGGTTTTGGAGTTTTATGCATATCTTAAGAGTAGAAAGAATTTAAAAACTGGTTCCAGTAAAAGTAAAAGTTTCCCTGTCCAGTCATGTCCAACTCTAAGGCTTGGTTTACTGGCCAAGAGAGCCAACATTGTCCAAAGACATTTTCCATGCCCATGTGGCCAGCATGGCAATACACCAAAGTTTCACAGAATGGCACCATATTCCCACTGCAGTGGTACCTATTAATCTACTATCTTTTGCATGCTTTCAAACTACTAGGTGGGCAAGGAATGGTAGCTCATCCCATTGAGCAATGCACAGGACTTGAACCTGGACTGACAGCTATCCAGCTGACAATCTCAGTGTCTTTAACTGCTGAGCCATCACTGAGCCAATCAATGGTTGCTGAAAAATAATGGTAGATCAGTCAGGAATTATTTTCTATTTATTTATTGAGTTGATTTGGCATTGTCAAACTCCAGAACAACCTTGGGCAATTCACAATACAATCAACAGAATAAAACTAATACAATAAGAACAAAAATAAACAAAACAAGAGCTACTCTAGAAAAGAGGGGGGGAACAAGATGATGAATCTGGCAATGCACATCGAACCAGTGATAGTATTCTACCGGTTTGACCCGGTTCTGCCGAGCTGGTAGCAGCGATGAGCAGCGGAGACCTAACCGGTTCTCTCCACCCTCTGCTTTTGGGTCCACTTGACCATCTGGGCTCCCATACTCAACCTTTATTCTCTGCTTTTGAAGTGCAGCTGCTTTGCATGGCACAGCAGAGTGCCATGCAAAGCAGCAGCTGCTGAAACAACCATGAGAGTGCAGGCTTGCAGGAGGTGAGTTGGAATGCCTCTGTGCCCGCACAAACACCTCTGTGCAAAGTGCACGTTTGGTGTGCACGTGCACGCAAAGCACGCCCACCAAGTCATGTCCACCAAATTGGTGGTAAAACTTTTTGAATCCCACCACTGCACAGAACTATATTCCTAATATCCAGTGAGGGACTCCATCTACTGTAGTTCAAATTTTGAGAGAACCGTTGGGTTTTTAAGACCCTCCTGAATGCCATCGGTGTGGGAGTCTCATGGATCTCAGGGTGAAACTTATTCCAGGGGCAGGTTCCATGATGAAGAACATGCACTTCCTGGATCCTGATTGAAGATACTTCTTGATTAAAGGAACCTAGAGTATGCCAAGCTTGTCTGCTCATAATTTACATAGCAACTACAGAGAATATTATGATTATTGGTCAGAAATTCTTGAGCTAATCTTGTTTCAGTCCTTTGAGGTAGGTCAAAGAAGGAAACCAAAGTTATGATTACAAAACACTACTTTGATTAAATGTTACAGTCACAGAATCTTGCATATCTGAAAGTACCTACCTCTCTCTCCCTATCAACAAGGGAACTTGAAAGGGCCAAGCCTGAAATGTTTTCTCAATTTACGTTTCTGATTTGGATTCAGATTTCTCTTCTCTAATTGTTGTCTTTGTTGTAGTTCATCCTCCTATTCCATTTTGTGTTTAAGGATATCTTGTCATTAAGTCTTTGTACATGTTGGCCCTGTTTACTAGATTTCAGAATTCTAGAAAAGAAAAACTTTACTGCATAAGAATACACAGTCATGTAAAAAGAGACTTGGAGTATTAGCTGTTTAGCTGAATATGTCAATTTCCAATTGTTGGAAGAATTATCCTTCTGGGTTCAGTTCCAAGTGGGGAAAAAGACATTGGAAACACGGAGGCTGTTTGGAAAGATGGTTTAATGGTGGACAGGACCACATGGCTCGGAGCTCCACAGTGAAAAGAATGATCACATGCTTCAAGATGTTGGGTGAAGGAAAAGAAAAGGGCCAAGATGTTGGAGACCCTTGGTTTTATGCCCTCTGTTGCGGTTTGAATTTGAGCTTGTATTCTGATTGGTTGTCAGATTCCCATGGGGCCATGCAGGGGCAACTCTGTAGGCTGTCCTGAGTCCCAGGTTTGGTTGAGCCTTGCTGGTTGATGATGTAATGAAAGGGCTTTGGGCAATTCCTGTTATAGCTTTACCTGGAATAGATCTTTGTTATGTAAAATAGACTGACCCAGGCCAGAGTAATGGCCCATTAGCAAAGGTGGCGAGTGGGGTGAGTTTCTGCCTCTTTGAGTTTCTACTTTTCTTTTTAGGGGAAATATTCTGCCTTTTTAGTATATCCTAAAATATTTCATTTTCCTAGAAGAGGGGTAGGTTTTAACTTAATAATCACTGAAATTAATTGATACTAATTGTGTCTGGTATCTCTGTTTGAGGAAGCTCAGAAGTTAGTAAGCAGCCACGAAAAGTAGTCAGCATTGCTAGTAATATTTACCATGAATTACTCTGAGAGTCTTTACCACTTCAGATGGTGGTAAATTCTTCAAGTTTACACCTTCTGTAAAGTACTTTTTATTTGTCCTGGATCTTCCCACATTTAGTTTCAGTGATTTCACATGCATATTAACATTATATAACACCCCAGCTGTTAAATAAACAAAAAAAATAAGGAATTGAAAATAAGAATTCATATGCATATGCACGGGGTTAATACTCTGTGATAAATGTGGTGCAGGATTTGTTTTTATTGCCTTAGTGCAAAAAAGTATAATGGGAATCAATCCTAAATCAGAAAGATTATGCCCATGCATGCACATTTAAAAATATTTTTCATAATGTCAGACCATAAAGCTTAAATAAGTCCAATTAATTTTATATATTAGTGAGGAAAATCTCTAAATTTCTTGCATTTTGCCCTCCTTGAATCAAGAAGACCTAGATTCATCTGTTCTAACTACACTGAAGGGCAGAAGAAGCTTCCGCTCCCCATTAATATAAAGTATTTGGGCAAAAGGTTCACAATCAAACAATAACCAGAGTACCACCCTTTTGTTTCACTAACCACTTTCAAATTGTATCAGCCAAAGCGGGATGGGGTGTAATCTTTGGGATGTGTGTGAAGGGTTGAAAGACTATCCACAGGTGACTGCTTAAAGAGAGATAAGACACAATAACAGTTTTTTTTCGAACGCCATCACTCTGCTAATGTTCTGATCCAATCGGGTTCCCAGAGAACAAACACAGACAAAGGCAGCAGCCCCCACCTATTATGGTTTAATCACAATTCTGTTCCTTTACAGATAAAAGGCTGCTTTCCAACAATTAGCTCTGATAAGAAAGTTGTTCCAAGTTGTTTGTCAAGGCTGCCAAAAACTCAGAGATAAGAACTAATTTACAGAATTCTCCAAATACGAACTAATATGTCCACCAGTTGAGTTTCAGAGCTTCTTTGCTTTCTGCAAAGAGCGCTTTTTCAAACCTGGCTTTTATCCTCTTAAGGGAGGGGCCATTACCTTGCAGCCTTACTCCCAAGTTGCTTGTGCTGCTGTAATTGTTCTTTCCTCCGAGTAATCCTTTGTGCACATGCTCTTGGCACAGGTTCCTTGGGAACCTCCTCATCACTGCTGCCAGGCCCCACAATCTCTGAAGGCAGCAGTCCACTCCCTGATGGTCCTGGCCCCTCATCTGAGTCCTCACTCTCCTCAGCCATCTGCACCTGCTGCTGGCTAACCACAACAGCTAAACAAATAATTCCCTCAACACTGTCCAACTATTTACTAAGTCTGCATTACTATTACTATTAATCTTCTCATCATTCCTATCATCCATCTCCTCCTAGTTGTGACTGTATGACTGTAACTTTGTTGCTTGCATCCTTACGATTTATACTGACTGTTTCCTAGTATGATTTGATTGCTTATTTGTACCCTATGACTATCATTAAGGGTTGTACCTTATGATTCTTGACGAATGTATCTTTTCTTTTTATGTACACTGAGAGCACATGCACCAAGACATATTCCTTGTGTGTCTAATCACACTTGACCAATAAAGAATTCATTCATTCACTCATTCATTCATACAATGAATTATTACAATTTAATTAAACTATAATTCATCTCACTAAACCAGGTAAAACTGCACCCTTTAAATCTAAGTAGCTGCTTTCACAGAGCATTTTAAAAGGTCCCAATTTTATTCTTTCTTTGAACTACAAACTGATCTTGGATTGGGTACCTCTTCAAACAGAAAGACCAACCATAAAGTTGGAAAGAGCTGTTCTATTCACTGAATGCAACCAGTGTATAGTATACCCCTGATGGTTGTCTAACCTTTGCTTGAGAAAAAGTCCAAAAAACTCATATATTTGTGCTTTACTGACTATACATAGGTCTCTGGGTAGACAACAGCAGATTTAAATGTATGGGTGTACTGCACCATCTTATCTGTCTACTGTAGAACTTATATGGTGTTCTAGAAGGAAAAATTCAGATGGAATATAGAGCAACAAAGTGATTCAAATTCAGGAAAGAAGCATCAAAGTTGTATACCATTACCATGTTTATTTAATTTAGATATGCAACACATTTTGAGAAATGGAAAACTATAGAAGTAATATAAATGGGAGATAAAAATGCTGGGAGACTTTAACAACCTCAGATATATTGTCATTTTGGTGACTGGAAATGAAGATCTAAGGAATCTCTTTTTGATGATTAAAAGAGGACAAAAAGCTGGTCTGCTGGTCAACGTAATCAACCAATCAACAGGAAAAGCCAACCTAACGCAAATAAGCATTGAAAAGAAGATTTATTTATTTATTTGATTTGTCAATCGCTTACAAGATAATAGATATAAGTATATACATAGTTATGAATACATGAAATGGGTACATATAAGAAGAATAAAAGAAACAATAGGACAGGGACGGTAGGCACATTGGTGCGCTTATGCACGCCCCCTAAGATGACGTAGTTACAGAGTTTATCTTCCTAAATTTAAGTATTCAGTATGATGAATGTAACCATGAAATAAAGGCATCTGCTAATTCGGAAAAGAAATAAGGCAGATCTCAACAACTATTAAAAATGCAGAGACATCACACTGATAAAGTTGTAGATTCTCCAGGCCATGATTTCCCCCCCACTTGTAACATATGGTTGTGAAAAATGCTCCTTCCATCTATGAACAAAAATTTAATTGTGAATTCAATTGTGGTAAATTGTAGAGCTAAAGAAAATTGTTGAGAATTTTGAGCAGCAAGAATAAATCTTTCTCTAAAAGATGAAGGAAAACCATGCTGCTCACTGGAATAATGAAGCCAGTTCTTAAAATAGCCTGGACATGTAAATGGGAAGGGCAAGAGATATTCAAGCAGATCCTGATCCTTGGAAAAATTGAAGGCAGTATAAAAAAAACTGCCAGTTACATGCACAGACACCCACGCTCTCTCTCTCTCACACACACAGTGTTGGATATAAACTTAACGTATTGCTATTATAAATCTTAACTCAAAGCAAGTTGCAGACCTTTCTAGCTAGAGAATGGAGGCATGAGAACTACTTTTTAAACAATCCGGAGAAATGAATTGCCGGTTCAGGTGTGGTTCAAAGGTTTCAGGTTTCAGTCTAAAATTCATCCAGGTAAACCTGCTGTGCCCCCTACATCCTGTGCTCCCTTTTCTGCTATCCTGGGCCCCAGGGAAGCCTTCTGGGAGCAAAAATGCCCCCTCAGAAGGCTTCTCTGAGGCCCAGGAGGCAAAAAAAAAAAAAAAAACGGAGCACGGGTAAGTGTGTGCTGTGCCCCCCCTGTGCTCCATTTTTTTGCCTTCCTGGGCCCCAGGGAAGCCTCCTGGCATTTTTGCTCCCAGGAAGCCTCCCTCGGGCCCAGGAAGGCAAAAAATGGAGCGTGGGGTGGGAGAGGGCACCCAGCACCCCCTCCCCCCCATATGCCCCCTTTTGCCTCCTGGGCCCCAGGAAAGCCTCCTGGGCAAAGCAGTAAGACAGCGAGGGGGATCCCAGCACAGCTGATTGTTGGGAGGTGAAAAAAAAGAAATACTTTAAGGAGGACTGGGCGGGGGAGAATGCAGTCAGTGAGGTCGGGCATGCACACAATGTCATGCATGCATGATAAGGACTGACTGGGCAGGGAGGGGAGGGGCAGGCGGAGAGGGATGGGGCCATCCAGGGGCACGATTTGCCGGTTCGCCGAACTGCACAGAATCATAACAACTGGTTCTACAGTCTTGGCAACTTTAAGAGTGTGGACTTCAACTCTCAGAATTCCCCAGTCTTTGATTTAGGGTTGACTAGATTTATACCACGGGTGTCAAACTCAATAGTGTCACATGACCTATTGCAATGTATCACAATGGTTTTTGCCTTTGCGGAGCTGGGGTGGGCGTGGCCTGCGTGTGATGCATCTGGCCCACGGGCTGCCAGTTTGACACCCCTATTCTATACTCATGTTTACCAAAAGGCTTCCCTACACATGACATGGCATGACTAAATAAGAATCTTTAACACATAGTAGGAACAAGCTACTAAAACCTGGGGCTTCAAAAGGGATTATTGGGTATATAGATGAGCCTCTATTTACAATCATTTGTTCAGTGAATGTTCAAAGGTACAATGGCACTGAAAAAGTGAATTATGAACTATTGTGAATTTTGTGATCAAAATTCAGGAGCTTGGCAATGGGTATGTATTTATGATGGTTGCAGCGACCCCGGATCACGTAATTGCCATTAGCAACATTCCCAGCCAGCTTCCAACAAAGTCAATGGGATAAGCCAGGTTCACTTAAAGACTCTGGGATTCACTTAACAACAATAGTGATTTTAAATTGAGGATTACCTGCCTATACTCCACAGGTGTCAAACTTATTGTATTATGTTGCCGTCATGTGATGTTTTGTGACATTTTTCCCCTTCGCGGAGCTGGGATGGGTAGGGCCTATGTGTGATGCAACCAGCCCGTAGGCTCCCAGTTTGACACCCCTGCTATACCCAGTTCACAGACTAAGAGTAACTCACCCCTCACCAGTGGTGGGATTCAAAAAATTTTATTACCAGTTCTGTGGGTATGGCTTGGTGGGCGTGGAAGGGGAAGGATACTGGAAAATTCCCATTCCCTCCCCACTCCAGGGGAAGGTTATTGTAAAATCGCATTCCCTTCCCACCCCATTAACCTGCTTTCCAGCTCTGTTCTCCTGTGCAGGGCAACAAAAGAAGACCCAGCCAATCTGCTGGGACTCGGGAGGCAGAGAATTAATGGGGGCAGGGCCAGTCAGAGGTGGCATTTGCAGCTTCTTCAAACTACTCAAAATTTCTGCTACCACTTCTCCAGAACTGATTAGAACCTGCTGAATATCACCTCTTTCCCTTGCCATAGCTTATCCTAGCCATTCCATGGTTGATGCTTAATGTTATGTATAATCCAGGGCGAAATAGCTGATTCATCAAACATAGCTTAGTGAACCATCGTATAACAACATAATATAATATATTATTATAATGTAACAGTAAGGGCATCAGCTTTCTACTTGCGTTACTCAATTGACAGCTTTTTACCACTAATGCTTGCCTTATGACTCAATGATTATGACTTATGACTCAGTGATCCTTTCATGTTTGCTAATGTATGCAATGAAATTTCATTTTAATGTATGCTGATGAATGTACATTCAAAGTGACAATAAAGTTATTCTAAGTTCTTCTGACATCAAGAAATACTGTGTGAATAGTACTTTTAATGTTTTGTTAGAATCTGATGTTGATGTATTTATATAACTTCTTCCAAACTCACAAAAGAGATTTGCACACTAAAGCCATTAGCTATACTGTATGTATACAGTAGGCCTGGATAACAACTGGATTGGAGGAAAACGCTGGGGTTGGGGTACCAGTTGTCCAAATGTGTGCAGTCCAGATTGGGTGACTTTAATGCACACAAGTAAAAAGCTGTCATTTGTATAATTGTCCTACATTTAATGCATCGTCCTCACCAAAGAGTGATTGACAGATGACAACAAGCTGCAGGAAAATCATTGAAGGGGAAAAAAAGAACCAATGTGCTGCCTGATCAATTTTAAAGTATTTACATCTCTTTAAACCGAGAAGCCTGCCAGAATGATGAACATAGCATTATAATTTTTGAAGACATCAGCAAGAAGTAGCCGAAGGCAGAAATAATCTATCCATTAACTTTATAGTCATTGACTATTCCTCACACCTCATCTTCGGAAGTAGTGATAAAATTAGGGAACTGTCTATTCTAAGGAAGAAGCAGCCTTTCACACATAAAATAAATGTTGCCTTTTAAGCAAGAATACATTTATATTCAAAGCCAACAGAATTGTCCTCAAGCACAACCAGTTCATATTCTGAGCCACATATTTAAAGCAGCATGCTTTGGTTCTATCTGCATTCCATAGTTCAAAAAGAACCATGAAAATTTAATATACCATGTCCTTTAATTACCTTTAAAGGTTGTCCTAGCTAATTTAAAATCAATGTCTTAAAGTTCAGCATTCCCCAGCTCTGTTGTCTATAAAACCCTGCAAACTCCCAAACGTAGCCTTCTCTATATGCAGTTATAAGTCCATAGCAGTGGTCTTCCCCATCTTGTTCAATCTTGTCCACTGCTTGTTCAAACATGTCCCTAAGCCAGGATCAGAGCTCTTTAGCTAAGGAGCCTCTCTCTTTACAGCTGAATTCACACTGTTTGTATTTATTTACTTATTGAGTTTATGGTTCAGTATATACCAGGGGTGTCAAATTCAATTTCAATGAGAGCCACATCAGGACTGTGTTTGATCTTGGGGGGGCAGGGGTTGTGGTGGGTGTGGCCAGCTGGACGTCACTCACTGAGGCTCCGTTTTCTACTGTGATGGCCTTCTGCAGCCCTTTGGCAGCAAAAACAGAGCATGAGTCTTCTCTGGGCCTCTGTTTTCACTGGCAGAGGGCTGCAGGAGGCCATAATGGCCAAAAGTGGAGCCTGGGTGGGCTGCGTGTGGCCCCTCCCAGCTCCATTTTTGCTGGTGGAGGGCTGCAGGAGGCCGTCACAGCTGAAAACGGAGCTTGAGTGGGCCTTGCATGGCCTTCCTGAACTCCGTTTTCACTGGGAGAGGCACCACAGGCCGGTCCTTCCCTGTTTCCAGGACCGCCCCATGGGGCAGATCTAAGCATCCTGTGGGCCAAATCCCGGCCCCCAGGCCTTGAGTTTGAACCCCTGTTATATACTCGAAATTCTAGACCTAGAAAACCTAGAACTACGCTGCCTTTGGTCCGATCTAAATATAGTATATAAAAATCATACATTGCAATATCCTACCTGTTAATGAATACTTCAGCTTCAACCATAACAAAACAAGAGCAAACAATAGATACAAACCCATGGTTAATCGCACCACACTTGGTTGCAGGAAATATGACTTCAGCAACAGAGTGGTCAATATCTGGAATACTCTACCTGACTCTGTGGTTTCTTCCCCAAACCCCAAAAACTTTAACCTTAGACTGTCTACTATTGACCACATCCCTTTCCTAAGAGATCTGTAGGGGGCGTGCATAAACGCACCAATGTGCCTACCATCCCTGTCCTATTGTTTCTTTTTTATTTTTCTTATATGTATCCATGTATTCATAACTATGTTTTTACTTATACCTATTATCTTGTAAGCAATTGGCAAAATAAAATAAATAAAAATAAATAAATAAAAATACTGTAGTGCAAATCTAGAAAATGGGTGAATTTGTTCACAGCATTGCCAGTGTGATCATAGCTGATGTGCTTGGTTTGATTAGTTCCTGTCTGGAGCTTGGTTCACAGCATACGCTTTGATCCAATGAGTAAGTGAAATTATCTCCTAGAAATATTTTGTTATGGCCAGTGTCTCATATTTTGTATTTCTCATATTACTTTTCATTTTCTGATATAAACAGATGAGAAGAAGAGTCAATTTTTTTTTTTAGATAGTGAGAAAATCTAGCAGTTAAGGCACCAAACGAGAAACCAAGAGACTGAATTCTAGGCTCTCTTAGCCACGAAAGTTGGTTGGGTGACTTTGGATTTTGATCTGTCTGAACCCATGGTGTCAGGTTCAACTGACAAGCCAGTCAGTCCATTGATTGCGACCAATAGAGTAGCATTGAGTCCCTTGTGGTCAATTGGTTGTAAAGTATTGAAGACTCAGTGTTATTGAAATTGTCCTTCTTACATGTTAACATCCAGTTTTTCTTCAATATAAAAGAATCTGAGTAAAGAGAATTTAGAACAGGGCTGTCAAACTCGCGGCCCACAGCCTGGATGCATCACATGCTGGCCACGCCAAGCTTAGCAAAGGTGAAAAAAGTCACGATATGTCATGTGACACTGCCGTGACACTGCGAATTTGACACCCCTGGTTTGGAAGCATAAGGATCATTTTTAGGATCCTTTTTTCAGGGCTGATAAAATATATCTAATCATTAATGCCATTAAAAATACTTACGCTGATCTAGGCATAAGGAAAACCAATTAGACAATGTGTTCCTGATCTAGGCTTATTGGTTCCCTGAACATTGATGAGATGGATGCTTTTGTTATCAGATAGGTTACTTATATTTTAAGTGATGTAAGCTGTATTTTAATGGTAGACCTATGGGGTTGCTGGAAGGGACTATAGTTTTGTTTTTTGTCCTCTGGTCTAAGACTGTAATAAACTAATTGTTTTGTTTTAGTTTTTCATGAGAACCCCAAAGTATAAAGCCTGTACACCTGTGAATAATTCAAACTTGGCAAAAAGAAAAAATCTGTGTAGCTAATGAGGTGTCAGATTTCCCTGTCCTTCATTAAAAACTACTCAGCAGCAAGATATAACACCTGGAAATTCACCACTGCTGCTTCTAAGAGAAGAGAACTTCTTACATTCCACTTCCTCATTTCTATAAAGTTTATCAAGGCAAAAGAGGAGAACTTCTTACATTCAATTTCCTTATCCTTGTAAAGTTTATCAAAGCATCCTTCCAAAGGACTCTGAGTATATAACTCCTTTAGATTTAAATCCTTTTGAAAAGCCCATGAAAACATTGGCTTTCCTTCTAACAACCAATTCAAGAGATGAATACCAATAGGATTGGCACCCAAGTGAGACCATAGAGGCAGTTTTTCACCCACTTGCCATATATTCTAAAAACACCACAATGAGAACCAAGCATGTTCAGTAGCTATTGAACGTAAGATGAAACAGAAGGAAAAAAGACTTAATGAAATGTAGGATATCTGTGTGGGATTTGCTAACTACAATTATTAGAGGTTTTGCATAACCCTTTCTGTGTTTTGCAAATAACATTACTTTTGTTGATACTATAATGAATACTGTTCCCTTTAGAGTTCTTTTTAACTTAAAGTTTTAGGCAGTTTCACAAAGCTGATATCTCTTTTATGCATAAGTGGTATCTTTCCATTACATAAGGATCTATTTGTCAGAGAAATTTGGGAACTCCCCAAAGTTGTTTTTTAGAAATGTTATAGAATACTAGAATATTATAAATAAACTTCAGAATTAGATTGGGTTCATAAAGTATACACAAAAATTCATATCATAGGTTGCAAACTAAAATAGCTAGCTGAGGAATTCTGGGAGTTGAAGTCCACAAATTTTAAAGTTGCCAAGGCAAGACATTCCTGCCTTAGTGTATTGTATATATCTTATATTAAAATCATGTTTTAACCAGTTAAAACCATAATGTGCCTCATTAGCATCTGATATTCATGATTTATCATAAAACATCTGAATGTTTTCTTCAAGTAGTTAGGTCTTCTTCTACCTTGGTATTATTTAGCTTATTGATTTGCCAGAAAGAATGCTTATGGCTTGACTGATATTATTGTAACCATAATTTTGAATAATAATTTATTGAATCAACCATAGCTGGAGTTTAGCATAAACAAAGGAAACCATATTATGTTTTGGTATGCTATGAGATCCTGCCAATGAATTAAAGATATATTTTTCATAGCCTATCTAGAAATGTCAAACTTTCAGCAACTCATTATACTTGTCTTCTTTTTTATTTCCAGCAATTAGTTTGTGATCATTTATATCATATGATGTACTGAAACTCCTTTCACACTGTTCAGATTAGCTGAAGATTGCTATTAGAAGCAGACTGGACCAGATTTTCTATCCAGCTGACTATTTCATATTCACACTCAACTACTCTCTTCAGCCTGATTTTGACAAAATAAGGTATGATTATATTTTGCTCTCTTTTACATCCATTTCATGGGAATTGGGAAATACCAAAATCCAATTTCTACACAAATGGAGAAATAGGCACTTAATGCATGGACCTGATGGGCACTTGCCCATGGGCCCCCAAGCATAGGAGCTCCATACTAATCTGTGTATGTTAATCCTTCAATGTATCTTGTATTATATAAATACAGCAATTGAATGGCTTACTGAGTATTATTGTGTTTTTCAAGCCTCGTGTGTTGTTCAAATTGTTTATCATGTTGATTAGCTGTTGCTGCACAGCATGTTTTTAATGTTTCAATACCAATTTTGTTGGAAGTGCCAATAAAATAAATATATATTTAATTTAATCAACCATTTACATTTTTATGAGTAGCTGTCTTAGGGCCCCCAGTACACTGCTTTGCCCAGGGCCCATAATTTATTTATTTATTTATTTAAATTTATATACTGCCCCTTCTCCCAAAGGGACATAATGCTGGTAAGATAGCACTGTCCAAGGTAGAATTGCATATAGAATTCTTCTCGCTACTCAAATTATTGCAAACAGTATGTCATTCAGATGTTCCTTGCTGTATGCATGCCATATGTGGTCCTTGCAAATAATTTTGTGGAAATGTGTGTGGCTTGAAAGAAAGAGAACACAGATGTGGCTCTAACTGAAAATTCATATCTAGAGTAAAAACAATAATGTTTATGATAGGAATACATCCAGTTTTGGTCACCACATTATAAAATAGATGTTGAGACTCTAAAAAAAGTGCAGAGAAGAGCAACCAAGATGATTAGGGAGACTAACTGGAGACTAAAACATATGAAGAACAGTTACAAGAACTTGATATGGCTAGTCTAGTGAAGAGAAGGGCCATATTAGCTGGTGCTCCATTCAAAATCCAAGAAAGAAATACTTAGACTCCATTAGTTAGAGAAAAGATATCTTTTACTGGAAATCAAGTGGTAGCAACAAAAGAATTCTGAAGCTGAGAAAATGAGCGCGTAAATCACAAATACAAAATGATGGCAATGTTCCCACTCCCTAATAGTTCAATTTACTCATCCAATTAAAAGTAGCATATAGCATCATATGGGCATCTTCACGTGGTGATGAGGCCTCTATCCATTGACCTTGACATATTTTGATAAAGAGTATAAATAGAAGCCTAAGCAAGAATCTCCCCCCACCAGCTTATACAGATCTGTTTTGTAACACCTCCAGCTCGCTTCCCATAACCATGGCCCACTCCCTCCCCCCGTTACTTATGACAGCCGAAAGATGCAAAGCAAAGGAAGAAAATCTTGAAGGCTGACAGACCAGGGGAGAGATGATAACAGTGTCCCAATATTTGAGGGGCTGCCAAAGAGAGGAAGAGGTCAAGCTATTTTTCAAGGCACCCGAAAGCCAGACAAGGAATAATGGATGGAAACTGAACAAGGAGAGATTCAACCTAGAAATAAGAATAAATTTTCTGACAGCGAGAACAATCAACCAATGGAACAGCTTGCATTTGGAAATTGTGGGAACTTCATCACTGGAGGCTTTCAAGAAAAGATTGGACTGCCATTTGTCAGAAATGGTGTGGGTCTCCTGCTTGGGTGGGTGAGGGTTAGACTAAATGACCTACAAGGTCCTTTCCAACTCTGTTAATCTGTTATTATAGGATACCTAGGACCATGTGATTAAAGCCCTGTTCCTGATAAGGGCAATCATTTCCCTATCTTAATTCCGTTCATCCATTCTCATCCTGTCCTATCTCAACAGCCTTATACTTATAGTTCATTTATTAAAATTCATCTTAAGCCCCAAACCACAAAAACTGGCTGCAGATTGCAAAGTCCAATATAGTGCAGATAGTCTCTTGGGAGGTCTCAGAGCTAAGCTCTGCTGCTTTCAAACCGAATTAAAAGTGTATTTAATTAATGAAATGTAATATTACTGCCCAACAACAGAACTCATATACTTAATGGTTTCCTTCAGATAAAAAATTACAATTTGGCAGCCAAGGACAGGTCACACTATTTCAGTTCCAAGTTGTAGGATAATCCTTCTATTTTTGATGGTCTCCTTGGCCTTCAGTCACATCTCTCTAATTTATGATTTTAAGCATTGCAGGCCAGAGTCTCACTCCAAGCTCATTCTCTCCACCTTTTCTTGGCCTTGGAACTTGCATTTAATAGTTTCATAAACACATAAACCCACTTGGATGTCAAACAGATGATAAATTTGGTTGAACCTGTTGACTTACAAGGTAAGTTACATCGGGTCTCTACTCGTTGCAGAATACCTTATGCCACCAGACTTGAAATTCTAAACCTAGAAAACCTAGAACTACGCTGTCTTTGGTCCGATCTAAGTATAGTATATAAAGTCATACATTGCAATATCCTACCTGTCAATGAATACTTCAGCTTCAACCATAACAACACAAGAGCAAACAATAGTTACAAACTCAAGGTTAATCGCACCACACTTGATTGCAGGAAATACGATTTCAGCAACAGAATGGTCAATGTCTAGAATACTCTACCTGACGCTATGGTTTCTTCCCCAAATCCCAAAAACTTTAACCTTAGATTGTCTACTATTGACCTCACCCCTTTCCTAAGAGATCTGTAGGGGGCGTGCATAAGCACACCAAGGTGCCTACTGTCCCTATCCTATTGTTTCTATTATTTTTTAATTTTTCTTATATGTATCCATGTATTCATAGCTATGTTTTACTTATACCTATTATCTTGTAAGCAATTGACAAACCAAATAAATAAATAAATAAATAAATACATAAATAAATAAATAAAATAAATCCTTGAATCTGAAGTTGAAAAACATCTTAGAAAGAAACACTACAGAATATCTTCTGTGGGTAAAAAAAAAAAAGATCCCCATGGATGTTGTTGCTGTTAGTTGCGGAAGTTATGTCCGACCCATCGCGGCCCAATGGACGACGTTCCTCCAGGCCTTCCTGTCCTCTACCATCTTCCATTTAAGCTCACACCTACTGCTTCCCCATGGATATACACTCATAGAATTACCAGGAGTTGAATGTGATTTGAATTTTTGAATGTGTCTCTGGAGAAGCTCTCAAGATATGTTAAGTTGGTAAATATGATTTTTCCAAAGCTCAAGAGCTTCCACAAAAAAAAAAAAAAATCCCATATTTTCATCTTTTGCATTCTCCTGCCTACTCCCACCCCTTTAACAAAAGCTATTCTTCCCTATTGCCAGGATACTAAAGAATTTCACAAGCGTTTAAAACTCTGCTATACTTTCTTTTGGCTGCAAATGACAGTCTTTAATCCTGATGAAACTTTTAACCTTTCCCATTTTCTTTCATTGGTGGCAGGGCCAATTCACTTGAGTCTGTGGTACCTGATTCCTGAGGTAATCTTTGTCTTGGACTCAGCTTTTACAATTAAGTTGGTCCTGTGATAGGCTAGGCTCCAATGCATTTCAATGTATTTTTTTTAATGTCTACTTCCAGAGTTGCTATTGCCTCCTGTGGTTTTTTTTGCTTTTCTGTAGAAATTGGGGTGATGGGGTAGTATTTTGTTTGACTGAAATTTAACTTGGTTTTGGTTTCATTCTGTTTTTCATCTTTTTTTTGGTAACTATTGTAAAACCATTTCAAGATTCTAAAAGGAGTGAAGCATAACTTTTACCATTAATTAAGATGGAGGAAATGACCACAAATTAAGGCTGCTTGCAGTTTATCATTTTGTGAGAGCACAATCTTTGTGTAGAACATTGAGTCTGGGTTGTAAATCTTGTTTGAATTTATGGAAAGTTGCTTCCATAACATTGCTTTAGGAGAAAGGATCAGAGGTGGTATTCAGCTGGTTTTGACTAGTTCACTACTGGAGAACCAGTAGTGGAAATTTTGAGTTGTTTGAAGGACCAGAAAATACCACCTCTGACTGGTCCTATCCCCATCTATTCTCTGCCTCCCGAGTACCAGCTGATCATCTGGGTCTTCTTTTGTTGCCCTGCACAGGAGAATAGAGCTGGAAAGCAGGCTAATGGGTGGGGAGGAAATGGGATTTTGCAATAATCTTCCCCCAGGAGTGGGGAGGAAATTGAGATTTTATAGTATCCTTCCCCTGCCACGCCCACCAAGCCATGCCACACCCACCAAGCCATGCCCACAAAACTGGTAGTAAATTTTTTTAGAATCCCACCACTGGAAAGAATCGTTTCATATACAGTACTCGGGGAAATGCATCATAATGTCATTTAATGCTTGTAAAAAGCCTTGTGTGGACCTTGGTTTTTTGCAACAATTAATATAGCAAATCTAGGAGTGCAATGCAAGCACAAAGATGCAAGAAGATGTGTTTTACAGTATGGGAATGTGGGATGTATTAGGGCCAAAAGATTTGGATTTCAACATTTCAGGCAAACACTAGAGAGCAGCAAAGAGTTTTCTGTAAAAAATTGCTTTTTTTCTATTGGTCATCCAAGTTTTTGCAGCCCAAATATGGTAGTCCGAGTCACATTGAAAGCCCATGTGGCTAATTCCTCCCTAGCTTTTTTTAATACTGTAATTTACCTCTGTGACATATTTTATGGGATTTAAATGCATATACTGGTAATCACAAGGTGTGACTTAAATTTGGTGTCCAGGGAATCATTTAAAGAGATTGCAACATAGCATTCCGTTGAAGCATGCTAAATGAAATTATCTCCAGCCTTATTCAGGCACTGTGCTATCAGTCTCTTGATTAAAGTAAATTGGAGATTACTTTCAGCCACCCAGTTTATATACCTACTTAAGATACTTGTATGATATATCCCATTACAAATTCTAGATTTGGGATTCATTACTGGACACTTTATATCCAGATGCCTGTAGGTGGCTTTGAGTAGAATCTCTCATCCCTATGAGGTCACTCACACCAGGAAATCAAAGTTACGAATGCTAATTCAACTTTTATTGTAAGATCACAGTAATGGAATCTTGCAAGTTTGAATGCACCTCTTCCCTCCCTACCTTTACATTCAAGACAACCAGAGAGGTTTGAGACTGAGACACTTTCTCACGTTACATTCTTGCTTTGGACTCAGATTTCTCTTATCTGACCACTGCTTTGGTTACGGCTCTTCTTCTTCTCAAGGTTATTCTCACATCCCGTTACATCAATATTTGTGTGGCTTTATGGTGCTCTAAATTTGTTTTTTTGCTTACAGCATGGGTGTCAAACTTGATTGCGTCATGGGCCAAATCGTTACATATCATGACTTTTTTGCCTTTGTGGAGCCGGGATGGGCGTGGCCTACACATGATGTATCCAGCTTGCAGGCCACCAGTTTGACAGGCCTGACTTATTAGGTAACATCATCAGAGTGAATGTGGGGTTCTGACTGGTTGTCAACTATGGAAGAACAAATCTACCCAAACACAATGGATCTAGGAAAAAAGAGGACTTATAAAGACTTATTAGACACACAAGGAAGATTAAAAACGAGACAAGAATTACAGCAACAAAATATAAAGATAGATTGATGGCCATACATGCAAATTTAGGCGAGATACAAAAAGGACAAAGAACAATTTGGTTTCTGCATGGAAAAACATCAGTTAGATAAAATTCTACAAGAAATGGAAAAGAAAATGAACTCAAGAATATATAATTTTCTACTAGATTTTAAAATGGAAGAGGAGGTGATCAAAGAGACTATGGTGGTATGGGCGAAAAATGTTGGCCATAATATAGACCTGGAAAATTGGGAGAGAATGTGGGGATTAAATTACAAACTAATTACATCTACAGCATACAGGGAAAATCAATATAAAATGTTCTACAGATGGCACCTTCCTCCTGCTAGACTGGCAAAAATGTTTAACCCAAACTGTTGGAAATGTGGAAAAGAAAAAGGCACTTATTTCCATACCTGGTGGACATGCCAGGAGGTGAAAAAATATTGGAATACAATTAGACAATGGCTAGAAGAAATCACGAATCAGAAAATTGAATTTAATCTGGAAACTTTTTTATTAGGTATAATAACACAAAAATGCAATAAAACAGATAGATATATCATGTTACACATTTTAACAGCTGCAAGGATTTCATACACACAACTCTGGAAACAAAAAGGAGTTCCACCAGAAGACATGGTTATAAAAAAAAATAGATTGTATAGAGATGGACAGGCTAATGATGAAAATAAAAGACAGAGAAGATTCAATTTACTATAGGGCCTAGGATGCCTGGTATGAGTGGTTTAGAAATAAAAAGAGAATAAAATGGAAATTAGGAAAAGAATGAGGGAATATGTAAATATGTAAATGTAGAGAAGATTGATAGCAAGAGTAAGTTGTAATGGTAAAGGAATAAGTAAATACATATAGTGAAAAATGTAAAAGATGTCTTGATGTTGATAACAATGTATAAAGTTTTATTTTATGTTTTTTTTTTAAATTTGAAAACTTAATAAAATTTATTTTTAAAAAAAGAATGTGCGGTTCTGAACAAGGATGGACTCTAGTCTTCTTGAATACAAAAGAGATGATTTTAAAACTAGGAAGGGAACAAAAAGACTAGATCCTATTCCCAATCCTCAGCACCCAACACTTATGTAAGTAGGGATCAAAACAAAGCAAACAGGCTGAAAACAATCTAATGAAGAAACCAACAAGGACAAATCCATACCCTCCAAAACTGGTAGGGCAAACTAGAACTTATAAACAGGCCAATTTATCCTTGAGCTACAGATACTCTTTTCTATTTAGAGAACTATTTGTGTCCTGAGGAACCAAGTGCTACCTTCAGCGAAGTATTTGGGGTGAATTTGTCTACAGATTCTGGCCAATTAATCATTCTCCATCCCACCCCCATTTTTTTAGGATATTCCATGCTGCTTCTTTCTCTTTAAGTCAACATTCTGAGGCCACTTGGCCTATGCTTCTGCTATTAACAAAACCCCTTCCCGAAGGCCTTGTCCCCTTGCTAAAAATAAGTTGCATTTGTTTTGCAAACTGCCTGCTAATACAAGGGGCATATTTCTTGTTTGTCATTTAATAACGAAGAAAGACAGAGAGCCATTGTAGTGTGGGGGGATAACTTATGGACTGGAATGAATATGATCAAAGCTCAGGGCTGTACTTTTTCACAGAAACTCGTTGGGAGCCTCTGAGTTGATAGCATCTCTTAGCCCAACCTACTGTTCAGGATTTCTATTTCCCATTACCCCGAGGGACTGCATTTCATTATGAAAGTAATAGAACATAAAAACGACATCTCAAAAGTATTTCCTGCAAAGGGCTCTATGATCTAAGGTTAATGCAGCTGTCATTTGCTTATGGGAGATTTCAAAGCCTGCAGCCATAATAACTTAGACTTTGCTGCTAAACGACACTATGATGCGATGGTCTTGTCTCCAAGGTGTCTCTGACCTAGCAGCCCAGAAGTTCTCCCTCTGCCTGATTTAAAAATATACTTTTCTCACAGATCAGTTAAAAACGGAATCTCTAGCCAAATGAGCATCCGGTCTTTCAGAGACCCTAGTGAATTAATGCAGGCAGAAGAGAGAGAGAGAGACAGATTCAAACCCCAAACCCAAGCAAGGTATGAAAAGTTTATGAATATAACAAAAAAGAGTTCTTTTTCCCCACTGGGTTGACTTTAGTGGCAGTAGTAAAAGCATAGATTATACATTGGAATACCAAGGTGGCATAAGGAAACAGAAGTTAGATCCAGAAATAAACTCAGTGAATCAGTTTTGGTTTTCCTCATCTGTTGTTGCCTCCACTGATTTCCAACACAGGATTTTTCTAACAAGTGTTGAGATAGTGAACAAAATGCGCCCACATCCCTAGTACATAGTGGATAAATTTGACCTACAAGAAGGTCAAGGGGTGACAAAGCATTATAAGCCAGCACCACGATATTCACAATATCCCAGAAGGCAAAAATAAGAGCCTCAAATTAAATAGAAGTTATTTCCCTTCTTTTAATAAATGGCAGCCTCTTGTGGGGCTTTATAATCTTGTGTAGTTTTGAGTCAAGATGCCAACATCTCATAAGATTTGTTTCAGATGTTTACAGCTGTATTTGTTGGTTTCCCTGCACTATTTCATGAAATGCCTTGGACATTCATTCTTACCTTGCTTACCTCCCAAGTGAATTACTGCAATGTGCTTTACATGGGAGAGCCCTTGAAGAACATCTGGAAGCTGAAGCTGATCCAGGACCCAGTATTATAGGGAGTGATGGTGTACCTCAATATGCCTATGTATCTTTGCTCTGTGAGATACAGTACACTGGTCTCCAGTTTGCTTCTGGGTACCATTCAAAATGCTACTTAACACCTATTGAGCCTTTCACAGGGCTGGGTTATTTTTAGTATGAACTCTAATTGTTTCCACCCATCTAGCTAGAGTTGACTAGAGGGGACCCATCCATTAATGAATGTCATCAGATGGGACTAAATAAATGACCTTTTGCTGTTAAAATATCTGCCCTTTGGAATACCCTTCCATAACTAAATTGTCTTGACTTTGCTGACTTCTTGAAAAGTTTTATAGATTTGGATGTTTCCCCAGAGTAAGGGTTTGGACGTTAGTTGGAACCCTTGAGATTCATTAATTAGAAAAAGTAACACTGAATTTGTTATCTAGTTGGTAATGAAATGTCGATAAGAAAACAATCAAGCTCAGAGACCTCAAGGATCCTCATGTCGTTAATTTATTGTTGATTGGGTTTTGCCCTTGGTTGCCATTAGGCATTTTTATACAGTTGTTATCTGTATTTGGAGTTTTTAATCTGGTCTTAGCCTCCTAGTCTCAATGTCAAGATGGGCAACCAGGTGAATCAAACAAATAAATAATGCACCATCATTATCATTATTATTTTTAAAGTGTATTCTCTGAAAAGTTGGTGACACCTGAGATAAGCCTGCCAAATGTATTATGCTGGAGCAGAAATATGTTTAATAATAATAATAATAACAATTTATAGTACAGGGTTTTTAAAAATCAATCTTCAACTCAAAGCAGTTGATAATATTAATCACTCAACATGAAAAAGTTCTGGCTGATATTAACAAAATAAACCTAACATTTCTTATGTACTTCAAGCTTACTGTTTCACATGTCCATAATGACCCTGAGGGATAGGCTTAAAAATGAGACTGCAATACTATATTGTTCTATATTACAAGATTTCAGTTTCCAGGGACAAATGTTTAATGACCTAGAAAGTGCAATTTTGTTGTTTTATTGAAAAGTAAGAAAGGTTGCAATTGTTTTTCAGTGTTGCTGATAGTATAAGTGAATAAAGTGACTATCTGATGATCTGCCTGAACAGAATGGGACAACCCACCATGGACAACTCCCCACTGCCATCTTGCCACAGGACAATTCAACACATACAAAAATTAAATTGATTTCAGTGGAACCGTGGCTAATAATAATAATAATAAAAAAATAAAATAAAATAAAATAAAATAAAATAAAATAAAATAAAATAAAATAAAATAAAATAAAATAAAATAAAATAAAATAAAATAAAATAAAATAAAATAAAATAAAATAAAATAATAAAATAAAGAAACGCAATCCGGAAATACAAGACTTACAATAATTTTGTCACCAATAATAAAAGTAACTGAATGAAGTGATCAATACAGTTGTCACCTCAGAGATTGGCCTGACTGAGGCCATCTTGGAGGCCTCAGTGTTGCCACAATGGTGCTGAGGGATAGGGAGGGGGGAATAGAGATAACTGGGGTTTTGTAGTCAAAACAAAATAGTTTCTCCTGTGAACCAAGGACATTCCCACAGGTGGCTGAAAAGAGGAGAAGTGAAGTTTCCAAGCAACCAGACAGCACCCTGATTGGAGCATGTGATCGATTGTTTGGGAAACTTTACTTTTAATTAGGTGAAAACCACGGGAACCTTAAGAGTCAGTTTTCACCAGTCTGTGCCAATATGGTATATCCAATAAACCTGTTCTTTGAGGAACCTGCTTGCCTTGGAGTTTGTTTACTATGAGTATATTACTTGGAACCCTGACATTAGTGTTGAACTGTCTTGTGGCAAGTTGGCAGTTGCAAGTTGCCATGGTGAAATGTCCTAGACTCCTGTCTGAATGTCAAAAGATAGTCTTAATAAAGATCATATTTTTCTTCTTTGGTATCTTTTGGCATTACTGCAGATTTCCTTCCTTCCTTCCTTCCTTCCTTCCTTCCTTCCTTCCTTCCTTCCTGGAGGAAAAAATTATATCATAAAAAATTATATCATAATTTTTTTGATTATATATCATAATTTTTTGGTCTGATCCAGCAGGATTTTTCTTCAAATATATTCAATCAGCAATTGGAAGGGAAAACATCTCATTTTGGAACTGGGATATATTTATCAATTCAAAGCAGAGGAATTCTTGCAGTGCAGCATGGTAAGGTAAGATTGAGTCCCTTTTCTTGCATAGGAGCACCTGCTTTAATTGAGAACTGTCTATTGAAGATTTATGGGAGAGTAAAGAGTGCATTCACTACAGAAAGGTCTCAAATTAAGCATAGTGTGCTATTTTTAAGGCTTCTGTTCTCCACCTGTAACCTCAGCCCATCAGGACTATTCAGGGTTGGGCTTCAAAAGTTTCAGCAACGGGTTCTCTACCCAGTTGCTGGGTGGGCTTGGCCATGGTGGGCGTGGCCTATTAGAACTTCTGGAAGGCCCATTTTTCTCCTTCCTCAGGCTCTGGAAGCTTTCCTTGAGCCCCTGGGAGGGCGAAAACTGCCTCCCCTGGCTCCAGAGGCCCTCCGGAGGCCGGAAATGGGCCTGTTTCCAGATTTCTGGAACTTCTGGTAGCCTGTTTTTCACTTTCCCCAGGCTCCGGAGGTTTTCCACGAGACTCTGGGATGGTGAAAACTGCCTCCCCCGGGCTCCGGAGGCTCTCCAGAGGCCAGATACAGGCCCATTTCTGGACTTTCAGAACTTCCGGGAGGCCCATTTTTCACCTTCCCCAGGCTCCAGAGGCTGTTCTTGAGTCTCTGGGATGGTGAAAATGGCCTCCCCCAGGCTTCAGAGGCCCTCTAGGGTGATGTATCTGTTCCTTCACACTTTCCATAACCAATACTGCTGTTCATTCCCCTTGCTGCTGTTCTCCTTTTCTCTTTTCTTCCCTTCCATATTTCCAGGGAAGTCCATTTTTGGATTTCCAGAACTTCTGGGAGGCCTGTTTCCCCCGCTCCACAAGCCTCTGCGTGGGCGCTGCACTTACCTCTCATCCAAAATAAGCCACATGGAGACTCCTGGGAGAGGAGGGGAGGGGTGGGAGGGGAGGGGTGCAAGGGGCCAGCCAGGGCTGGGATTTGGTGGTTTGCCAAACTAGCCATAACGTTAGCAATGGATCTGCCCAAACCCGGGCGAATCCATAGCAGCCCACCCCTGGCACTATTCTGTATAACAAATGCAAAGTCTTCAGAGTGTTAGGTAGCCATTTAGCTCCAAACTCGGAGCCAATAGATCAGTACTCCAGGCAGCTGCTTGAAGACACGGATGCTTCAAGACAGCACTATTTTTTTTCTGCTGCTTTGTGCAGCAAAAAAATTATGCCCTGTGGTCCCTGTTAGCTTGACAAGGATCCTTTTTAGGGAAGACAAAGTGATTGGAGAAAATTAGTCTCTAATTCTAGCTCACTGCAGGGATATGATTTAATGTTTTCATTATTTTCTGAATATTTTCAGGAAGCACCATTGTAATTTAGATTTTAAAATAATTTGTCAGGATTGAATAGGTTTTAGAAGTCAAAGATATATCAACTATTTCCCATTCTATTACATTTTCATGCCAAGGAAGTTAATTATTCTACAATGCTCTTCTTATATTTCTTTTAGCCTTTTCTGAATTACTGAAATCACTGACTGTTTAAGAGAAACAATTTTGTAAATAACTGGAGGCCAATTTAACACTGTTGTACAAAAAAAAAGAGAAAGAGAGAGAAACACTGATTTAATTGTGATGATTTGTGATGCAATATTTATTTTATCCTTAGCATATGAATTAATGTTATGTATTTTAAAGCATTTATCTTTATCATAAATTTGAAAGGTCCATACGTTACCAGGTGGAATCTTTAGCTTGCGGGATTTCCCTTAACTAGAAGGAAACTTTGGTACAATCATTTACACTTTTTATCAAGTTGCAATATGATTGTTTTAATCAACACATTTGAAATAGGCCCACGTATACTTTGTATTTATTTGGAAGAAAAACTTCAGCTGTCTAGCACATCTCTGGCTGTTTAGAAATGCAGCCTATCATTTAAGCCAGGGATGTCAAACTCAAGGTCTGCAGGACCTGGGGTGTGCTTAGATCTGGCCCATGGGGCTACTCTGGAAACAGCGAAGGACCAGCCTGCAGTGCCTCTGCGTGTGAAAAGGGAGCACACGAGGGCCATACGTTGCCCTCCCTAGTTCCATTTCACTGGCAGAGGTTGCAGGAGTCTGTTGCAGCCAAAAATGGAGCTCTCTAAGACCGTGAGTGGCTCCCGAGCTCCATTTTCACTGGCAGAGGGTTGTAGGAAGTTGTTGCAGCTGGAAACGGAACTCGTTTTTGCTGACATAGCACTCGGGCTGCCATACGTGCCCCCGACATGAATGATGTTGAGATGGCCATGCCCACCCCAGCCACGCCTACCTTGCCCCTCCTCGAGGTCAAACACAACCCTGATGCAGCCCCCAATGAAGTTGAGTTTGACACCCCTGATTTAAGCTGACTCTGAAAAGAAAGCTGTGGCTTGTCTGCTTGTTCTGTCTCTGTCTCTCTATCTCCTTATTATCTATCTATCTATCTATCTATCTATCTATCTATCTATCTATCTATCTATATCATTTATCTTTCATCTATCAATCATCTATTTCTCATTATATTTATTATAGCTGCCCACTACAACAGACTCTGTGTGGCTTAAAAAAATCTAATACCAATTTTTAAAAAGTTAAAAACAGACCAAATGAAATAGCCCATACTTAATTATGCAACAATTTCCTCTGCAATATATTAATTTCAAGCCTGGGACCCGAGCCAGATTTTTTTTGAAACTCCAGGATCATTCACATCTATTAAGACTGCTTTAATTTTGATGAGTCAGCTCCATAAAGTGACCCTAATCCTAACCCTTCTCCAGACAGGCTGTCCAGGGAATTCTGGGAATTGAAGTCCATCCATCTTAAAGTTGCCAATTTCGAAAAACACTGCTTAGGTATATTCTGGACATACCATAACAGGCTGCAAAGATCTAGTGATCAAACAACGACAGCAGTGAGAAAATGAAAATCCTAATTCTTGGCTTTCATCTAGTCTAGTGCTTCCCCACTCAGCTATAAGGTACCTATTTATATGACCCATTCTTACATTTTTGTGGTGTTTATGCCTGATTTCTACACAGTCTATACAAAACCAGATCTGTGCTGTCTGAGTTTGATTGTTTTCTTACAGGGGTCTCCAACCTTAGCAACTTTAACATTTGTGGACTTCAACTCCCAGAATTCCTCAGGCTGAGGAATTCTAGGAGTTGAAATCCACAAGTCTTAAAGATGCCAAGGTTGGAGACCCTTGTTCTAGCAGACATTTCGTTACCTAACTAGATAATGTCATCAGTGGTAGAAGGGAGTAGGGTTGGTTTGCTCTCTATTTATATGCAAGTGTCTTGCCCTGTCAGTATTGATGGGAATGTTCTTGATGGTTCCTTGATTAGGCTGTTGTTTTAGATGTTTGCCTGAATACCAGTTCCCTTGTAAAGAGCTCTTCCTCATGTGCTTAAAAGCAGAACACAGGGAAACATATCACCTCAGCCATATATTGACCATTGGTCAAGATAACAAGATCTGGGGAAAGGCTATAAATGAACTATTTTGATTGTTTGCATGCCAGAATTTCCTTGTTCCCTCCCTAATTATTCTAATTTGAAAAAAAGATCAGGCAGTAGGTTATAGAAAAGACTTTGGAGAACCATTGTGTTATGAACTGTTATTGACATGAGAAGAATTTAGGTTCAAATAAATGTAGGTAACTTCCTAATAGTAACAAAATCCCACTCTCATTCTTCTTTCACCTTCATATCCCCTAGATTGGTTCTATATGTTAAGGCACATTTGGAATATGGAGGACATACAAGTGCAATTGCTGGGAGATTTATCACTCACAAAATAGCTGACTGGGAAAACTAACCAAGTACAAAGTATTGATTTAGTAAAATGATCCTTATATCCTTTGTTGCCATTTAGGCTTGCTGTCTTTTGTCTTTTTTTCTGGCAGGTGTGCGAATTCCCAGGCAAACAAAGGATTGCAGCTGTAATTTCTATTTGCAATCTGACAATCTCTCACTTTTAATTACATGGCTTTGGAAAGGTAAAATATCAAGTGGGAGTTGAAATCTTTAGGCATTGGGGATTCCAGCTAAACATTTATCCTTTATTATCTTATCTCTTCTAGTTAAGAGGAGAGATTGAGAAATGTGTGCTAACATGCTTCAAAATGCAACAGCAGCAACTGCACTGTTATAGGAATATTGCAGGGATCATGCTGCACAATTCAAATGCTGATCATAGTTCATCATCTAAAAAACTAAATTAAGAATCATTGTTGTGCCTACCATATGTATACATTAGCTCGATACATATGCTTCATTACGAACCTATGTGGTCGGGCTTAGTTTTGGGGGAGGAAAATAAGGGAAAAAATTCTGCCTCTGCCTACCAGCATCCATCAGTATTCATCTGGCTAGCATCCTGTTATATATATATATATAACACTTTGTCTTTATATATATACACTTTGTCTTTACACTTTGAACTATTGTAGGATCTCCATAGTTATTTGATCAAAATTTGGACATTTGGCATCTGATATATATTTACAATGGTTGCAACTTCTCAACCATCTTCTGACAAGCAAAGTCAAGGAAGGAAGCTGGATTTACTTAATGACCACTTGATTCACTTTTACCACTGCAGTGATTAGCTTAACAATTGTGGCAAAAAAAAGGTTGTAAAATTGAGTATGACTCACTCAACAATTGCCTTGTTTAGCAACAAAAATTCTGGTCCCAATTGGGATTAAACAGATAAACAGATCATCAGAGTTGGAAAGGATCTTGTAGGTCATCTAGTCCAACCCCCTGCCCAAGCGGGAGACCCTACACCATTTCTTCAAAGTCTCAAGTGATGACGCTCCCACAACTTCCGAGGACAAGCTGTTCATTGGTTGATACAGTACAGGAAAGCAATATAGAAATCTTTTCTGCTGCTATTTTCTCCCCAACTTCATCATCTAGCCTCTCTTTCTGGTATTTCCTGGAGGCCTCTCCTCAAAGTACTGACCCAGCTCAATCCTGCTTAGCTTCCAAGTCCAGAGAAAATCAGCCAGTGATGCTGTCTCCTGCTGAGGCAAACATACCACACCTAAACACTGGTGACAGAACAACTGTGGCACTTAGAGAAACAGAGCTAATGAAGGCACCATCTGAGATAGGATGACTGTGAGAACATTTCTAGAAAAGTCTACTGTGAGTACATAATAAGGCTTCCCAAAGTTGGTTAAAAGGGACGCCTTATAGATGATGTTCCACACCTCTTCCTCCCATTGATGTAAGAGGTGGAATACCTGGAAATTAAAGCATCATTGGCACAATTGTACCCATTTCCCCCCACTTCTTAAATATCCAGCCAAGGTAACAATAAGAAAGGGGGGGAAAGCATTGTGATTTATTTCTGCCTTCCAACTTTTATCCTCCTTAGTGACACAGTACCACATTAGGAGGAAGCTGTGTGACTGTGGAGAGAGAGGGGGGAGGGGGGAAGGAGGGAAGGAGGAAGAAACAGAGAGAGAGAGAGAGAGACAGAGGGAGAGAGACAGAGAGAAAGAGAGAGAAAGAGAAAAACAGAAAGAGAGAGAGAGAAAGAGAGAGACATAGACAGACAGACAGACAGACAGGGACAGAGAGAAAGAGACAGAGAGAAAGAGACAGAGAAAGAAAGATAGAGACAGAGAAAGACAAAAAGAGAGATACAGAAAGAGAGAGAGAGATGGGAAAGAGGGGAGAGAGAGAGAGAAGAGAGAGAGAGGGACTTTCATCACATCTCTTAGGGATGTGTTAATTATATCTTTCTTTTATCAAGGTGTGTTGTTAAAGTCAGGACTTTCAGCTACAGGATGTTCTCTCTTGAGATTCCTCTTTAGTGCTATAATTTTAGAAATCCATTCAGATGCTTGCTTTCCTATTTTATGGCATTAATGGTGCTAATTATTGCTTTGTTCAGCCAATGGTACACAGACAAAAAAAAATCCTGGCTTGTATTGCATGCCTTGGCGACAACCCAGGCTAGTCAATCAGAATTAATTTACTCTTTCTCCATTAGATATAATAAACCATAATTTTAGTATTAAAGTATTTAATAACTGTAAAATACACAGAATCAAGAATGTTTCCCCAATTTAAATTAATTATGGAGAACTATGCCTTGGTGGATTTGTCCAAGCATAGAAGACAAAGGAGATGCAATTCCTAATCTATAGGATTTCATAGATACAGATCCAAATGAAATCTCCAGAAGACGTTTAATTAGCACTTGGTATCAAATGTTGCTGCTACAATGTACAACCACAAGAAGATTTTGGATACGGATGATAGAGAAATGTGAAAAAATAAATATTCCAAAGGAGTTAATTCAAGATTTTATATTTACTTCTTAATCTCAACCAAACATCTCTGATAGGTTTGTATTTGCAGGAATTAGAGGAGAAGAAAGTGAAATGAGGTCGTGTTTGTCCCAAAACTGCTTTTTCAAAAAGCAGCTGGACTTTCTTTGTTTTAACTTGAAGATGTTTCACTTCTCATCCAAGAAGCTCCTGCCTTTTTCAAAAGCACATTTGGAATGGTTATATCCTTCTTGATTCATGTTTCATAGTGACAATTTGCTATCTTTAAGATAAAGAAGAGCAAAATTTACTGAATAATAAAATAGTCAAAATAAAATTTGAAAATGTGAAAATGACTTGTGAATGAATCAGAGTGGAGTTACTCTTTTTACCCATGGACTCTTCTTTGTATGATAAAGACTTTATATATCTACTGGAATGATTTGCTCTCTTTTGCTCTCTTAACTTCTCTCCTATGTCCTTCAAACTACCCATCTAGCTGTTCAATTGTCACCTGATATGTTTTTCTTCCCTTCTTGTGGAACAACAAAACTGGGTGTTATTTTCTACAGGACTCACCAACATTTCAAAGATAAAGGAAGGTCGTCTAGAACAGGGGTCGCCAACCTTTTGGACCTCAGGGACCATCAAACTCATAATTTTAAATCCCAGGGACCACTAACCAGTTTTGTGGGCATGACCTAATTTGTGGATGTGGCTTGGTGGTCATGTGACTGGCTGGGCATGGCTTGTATGTAAATATTATAAATATTTATATAAATATTGATTTTTTTATAAAAAAGAGCAACTTTTGCCCAAAATCAGGCAAAGCAGGCAGCCAGATTGAGTTGCTCACAGAATCACAGATTCATTCAGATATTTTTTTCTGCCATTGGCTAGCTCAATCTATCACATAAAATTTGCTAGCAAGCAAACTCACAAAATTAACTCACAATACACCATATATGTAAATATTGAATTTTTTATTTAAAAAAGAGCAACTTTTACCCAAAATCAGGCAAAGCAGGCAGGCAGATTGAGTTTCTCACAGAATCAATCAGTGATCTATCTATCTATCCCTGATCTCCTGACCTTCCGCCATGCCTTGAAAACTCATTTATTTCAGCAAGCCGGTCTGGCCTAGGGGTTTTTAAATCTTTTAATCTGGTTTTAACTTTCTTAATTCCCTTATTTTTAATCTTTTGAAAGGGCCAATGTATTTAATTCTTTTAATTTTTAAATATTGTATATGTATTTTTATATGTGTATTTTATCTTGGCTGTTCACTGCCCCGAGTCCTTTTGGGAGAGGGGGGGCGGTATATAAATTTAAATAAATAAATAAAATAAATAAATAAATATCTGCCATCGGCTAGCTCAGTCTCTCAAATTTGCTTGCGTGAGTCTGCACTGAATAATAGAACCTTCAGTCCTAAGGGAGATTTGGCTGTGCTTAAAAGCAGAGCTGAAGATCTAAAGACTAGCCAGAAAGCAAGAAATCCAACCATTTTCTGCTTCCTAGCAATCTCCCGGCACAGCAGAACAGATGATGGTCAAAAAATAGTAATTTAGCAGGCAAGTTTGTCGGGTAAGGAGTGAGTGGGCGGGGAGGGTTCCCGCTAGCCATGTGGGCAGCGCAGCCTTGTGTTTCTGCGCAGCCTGGATAAATTGCTTTGGTGGGTGGTCTGGGAGTGAGATTTCTCAAGGCCCACCAAAATTTTCTCAAGGTGACCGCTGGTCTAGAATATACTGTAGAAGCGTCTTTCCAGATAATTCATGTGAAGTTGCTATGGGCTATGACATGAGAAATGATGATGGGGGAAAAATTATGGTTTTTAACAGAGACATTATTGGACCAAACCTGGTGAAACATTTGTGTCAAAAAGAGAAGGTTTCTTGCATTTCTGAGGGTATTTTACATTCTTACCAGCCTTCTGATGATGTAAACTCACCATAGAATGTGATGCTAAGCATCAACCTATGGATTACACAGAAAGAAATCTCAGGTGTGCTATGACAGTCAATTGTTATGTGCTTGAATTTTAGCTGTGTTGCTCTGCAAACTTCCAAAGTTTCTTTTGAAAAGGCCTCAGGAGATTGATAAAGGTAAGAGACAAAACTTTAAATGAAAGTATAAGGAGAGTCAGTCTTTGCAAACATTTAGGAGAGATGTTCTTTGAACATATCCTCTCAGAAGTCCAAACATTTTCAAGGTCATATAGGAATGAATTGCACAGCCCTAAATATGTCTATTTGTATTCTGATTGGATAAACTATTTGTAAAAAATGCTTGAAAAAAAGGATTTGCTGGCCCTAAAACCATGCTATGTTCTGATAGTTGCCAGTCTTTATTTATTCTTCAAGCACTTGCTAATAAAATACTTAATCTCTCTCTTATAAAAATAGTATACATTGGAAGAACCCCAGAGAGATGCCTGTAACAATCCAATGGCATCTGAGTAATCAGCAATGAAATTTAAATAAATTAAAATGGTCAACTTCTCATTAGATAAGCAAATCTCATGAATGTTCAGCTAAGAAATGTAACACCTTATGAGATCACAAAGGTAACATTCTGGCTGATATTTGTTTGTTCAAATAATTGGCACTTGCTTTACTGACTCCTAATGTACTTCCAAGGCAGAAGTGACTGCAATTATGAATAACAGAAGTTCATTCAGATCCCAAGAATATCTACAATACTCAATGCACAGGCAAGAGTCAGTTTGGTCTCGTGGTTAAGGCGCCAGGCTAGAAAGCTAGAGATAATGAGTCAAGTCCTGCCTTAGGGTCAAGATCATCCAAAAATGGTTTAATAATCCAGGATAATTCCAATCTACAGCAGACTAACACTCTTAGTTTTTCCAACTAATGAAGGGACTTGGGCTTTGAGTGGCATGCCAAGGACTGCTCTCTGAAGAAATAGTGGACTATTATATGAATTGAGGAAATAGTGGGAGCATTATATGAATTGAGCAAATAGTGGGACCATTATATGAATTGATTTACATTTTAATAAAATTAATATGCCTATCCTCTGGCATTTTATAGTTTCCCATTTCTTTCACATTAATTATGATTTGGGAGCATTTTTTGTTTACCTCTGGGGGCCAAAATGCTTTTCCAGGGTCACAGAGCTTCTATTATCCATAGGCTGAAGACGTCCTTCTGACTTTTCAACTGCTATTGAATTCATTTTCAGCTATCTATGCAAGATGAGGTTATTTCTGATATGGGAAGGTGAATTCAAGTACTCTGGAAGAGCATTGTGGGCGTTTGATGACTGTAATAGAATAAGGCAAGGAAGGGCAATGGAATAAAATTAGGAAACTTATTAGCTTGCCAGCTTCAGCTAAATTCTCTACTCCAGATGGACCTTGACAGAGTTCTATCAAATTTTCATAGATGCAATTAGTTTACCCCATTTAGAGACATTCAATTAGAGGTTTCCAATTAAGTTGCAACCCCCATCATTAAAACATTATTAACCCTCCCAATCTTTACAAGCTTCATGAAAAATGTGCATAGCAATAATGTTGAGCACATTTCTTTCTTTAAAGTGAAAGGCTTTTCCTTAAAATCAAGCTCCCTTATTGATCTAACCTCTGTTGCAATGTTTGTGGTAGGGGGCCATTGGATACCCCTGATGGTAGCTTTTAGAAAACTGAAGATAGTTTTAATTCTTGTAGCAATATGACTTAATGAGCAAGAGCCATGTGCAAACAATGTATGTGGTTTTAAAAAAAGAACAATTTTAGGATTCAACTCAAGGATGATGGTGGAGGTAGGACTTTGCACAGATACATCTTATGCACCAATGGTGCCCATTCCAGCACTGGGAGTCCTTGATCATGGTGACTCATGTCATGGTCACTTCCTGGTTAGATAATTACAATGCATGCTACATGGGGCTGCCATGAAAACCACCTGGAAATTACAGCACTCATCCAGTGCCAGGCATTATTTGCCTACGTTACACTATGTTCTGTGATCTGAGCTGCCTTCCAGTTACTTTCCCTCCCATACTACCACCTCTTACAATACTAGACAACACAGTATCAACAGTAGAGACCTTCAAATGTCTAGGTTCTATCATATCACAAGACCTAAAATGGACACCTAACATTAAAAACCTCATCAAAAAAGCACAACAAAGAATGTTCTTTCTGCTCCAACTCAGAAAGCTCAAACTGCCCAAGGAGTTGCTGATACAGTTCTACAGAGGAATGATTGAGTCTGTCATCTGCACCTCTATAACTGTCTGGTTTGGCTCTGCAACCCAACAAGACAGACACAGACTTCAGACAGTAATTAGGACTGCAGAAAAAACAATTACTACAACCTGCCTTCCATTGAGGACTTGTATACTGCACAAGTCAAAAAGAGGGCTGTGAAAATATTTACAGACCCCTCACATCCCAAACATAAACTGTTTCAACTCGATGGTCTAGAGCACTGCACACTAGAACAACTAGACACAAAGAGAGCTTTTTCCTGAACACTATCACTCTGCTAAACAAATAATTCCCTCAACACTGTCCAACTATTTACAAAGTCTGCACTACTCTTACTATTAATCTTCTCATCACTCATTATCCCTGTGACTGTATGACTGTAACTTTATCGCTTGTATCCTTACGATTTATAATGACTGTTTCCTAGTATGATTTGATTGCTTATTGTACCCTATGACTATTATTAAATGTTGTATCTTATGATTCTTGACTCTTGATAAATGTATCTTTTCTTTTATGTACACCGAGAGCATTTGCACCAAGCAAATTCCTTGTGTGTCCAATCACACTTGGCCAATAAATAATTCTATTCTATTCTATTCTTTCTGGATGCAATTCAAGGTGATGGTTATAATGTTTAAAGACCTCCATGGCATGAGATCAAGTTATTTGCGGAACCATATCCCCTTGAGGGTATCTGCCCACATCATCAGGGTAAACAGGGTAGACAGCATAGGTTCCATCTCTGAAATGATACCTTGTTTTAATAGAAACAAGGAAGCTTATCTTTTTTTTTAGTAGCCCTTGCCCCGTGGAACACCTTTCCCCAAGATCATTTTAGATTTTTTTTTTCTAGAATTTATTTGATTTGTCAATTGCTTATAAGATAATAGATATAAGTATATACATAGTTATGAATACATGAAATGGGTACATATAAAAAAAATAAAAGAAACGATAGGACAGGGACAGTAGGCACATTGGTGCGCTTATGCATACCCCCTACAGACCACTTATGAAAGGGGTGAGGTCAATAATAGACAGTCTAAGGTTAAAGATTTTGGGGTTGGGGAAGAAACTACAGAATCAGGTAGAGTATTCCAGACATTGACCACTCTGTTGCTGAAGTCGTATTTCCTGCAAACAAGTTTGGTGCAGTTAACCTTGAGTTTGTATCTATTGTGTGCTCTTGTATTGTTATGGTTGAAGCTGAAGTATTCATTGAGAGGTAAGTCATTGCAATGTATGATTTTATATACCATACTTAGATCAGACCGAAGATGGTGTAATTCAAGGTTTTCTAGGTCTAGAATTTCAAGTCTGGTGGCATAAGGTATTCTACAACGAGTAGAGGAGTGGAGAACTCTTCTTGTGAAATATTTCTGGACTTTCTCAACTGTGCTAATATCAGATACGTAATGTGGGTTCCAGACTGATGAGCTGTATTCAAGTATTGGTCTAGCAAATGTTTTGTATGCTCTAGTTAGTAGTGTGATATTACCAGAGAAAAAGCTACATAGGATTAGGTTAACAACTCTTAATGCCTTTTTGGCTATGTAATTACAGTGGGCTCTAGCACTTAGATCATTAGAGATGAGTATTCCAAGGTCCTTTACAGAACTTGGATAATCAACAAGGTTTTGATTATTCAGCTTGTATTTTATTTTCTGATGTTTTTTGCTAATATGCAAGAGAGAGCATAAGGTAAGGTTGGAGCCCAGGTACTGTACGGTTTGATAGACTAGAGATTGTGGTCATATTTTCTTGGCTTTTTTTGTTTTTATTATTACTATGGATCACCCGAATTATCTTTTTACAAGTTTTTTTTAAAAGAATAAAAATGGGCACAATTTATCTTATCAACATTCCTTTTCGACCATCATTTGCTTCCTAAAGTAGTTAAATAGTTACTTGTATCAGGAATGGAGAGCCTTTGTCTGTATTTAGAGAATTACAGCTTTTAACAGTTCCAGCTAGGATCCATGGTTAACAGTATTTACACTTAAAAAATAACCGTCTGGAAGATCAGCATTCCCCAATTGCTGTTTTAAGATATGAGCTCAATAATATCTTATTTGCATGTCTCATCAACTGATAATGAAACACACATGGCCTCCAGGAATGACACAGCATCTTAAGTAGGAGTCATTTATAATAATCGTCTCCAAAATATGTTAATTTTTCCTTTGAAACCACCAAGTTGGCCACCATCACAATATTTTGAATTTTAGTGTAACAATTGGTCTCCAGAGTAGTAAGGATTTTGAGATTTTTATGTAAACAGCCTGATACCAGCTTCCCCATTATCAGTAAAGAGAACTGGCTTGTTTGCTAAACACGGGAATGTGGTTAAGAATAAAAAATTTAAAAAGTCAAGTGTGGACTTGGAGACAATCAAGGCAGGATTCATGAGATACTACTGTTCTTGCCTATTGTTGATAATTCATGAATTTTATTCATGAAGACAAAATTGGTAAACTTTTATTTATTTATTATTTTTATTTATTTGCCAAACATATATGAAGAAAAAAAACAAGTATAAGTATGAACATAACATATAAACATATAAGTATAAATTATTAGTATAAGTATATGCATAATAAATGAATACAAATAAATGGGAACAATAGGACAGGGAAAGTAGGCATGCTGGTGTGCTTATGCACGTCCCCTTATAGATCTCTTAGGAATGGAGTGAGGTCCATGGTAGACAGTTTCAAGTTAAAGTTTTGGGGGTTTGAGGATGTAACAACAGAGTCAGGTATGAGTTCCAGGCATTAACCACTCTGTTGCTGAAGTCATATTTTCTGCAATCAAGTTTGGAGGAGTTTACTTTGAGTTTGTATCTATTGTTTGCCCGTGTATTATTGCGTTTGAAGCTGAAGTAGTCGTTGACAGATAGGACGTTATAGCAGACAATTTTTTTGTAAGTATTGTTTTTGTTAGACATTACCAACATCCTTAATTGATTTATAAAGCTTTGATAATGTTGATTAAAATCAAGATATCAATCTCGAGTAAGGTGATAATATATATAATTCACTGTGCAGTCTTTTATTTTTTTACACTAATGCAAGTAGTATACCCTTTAAAGAATTTAAATGCAGAGGGATCCATATTAGATTTCCAGGTGAACAGCTTATTTGTAGACTTCAATCGGTATATCAATATTTAGAGCCAGGATGCTTGAGGAGCTGCTTTCAAACAAGATGTATATCAAATTAAAGTCAACAAAGAAAAAGGAATAATTTATTTCCATGATGGCTGGCTAGCACCAAAAACATCTTATGAAAGTTAATTTGCCCTTCTCTTCCCAGATTCAACAGCATGATGTATTAAACTGGTTTAAAGGTTCCCAAGCCCATGATTTTGCCTGTCTCTCAGATAATAAATAGAATGATTCCAGTTCAGAGGTCAAGGAAGCGATTGTCTCATCTGTCATGAGTATCTTCTTCAAAAGATCTCTCAAGGAATGTTCATTGGTTGGAATCTGACAAGATTTGTGTCATGGGAGTAGGGAAAACATTATCTTCACACTGAACTAGAAAGTTATATCAAAGCCAACACAAAAAATATGGAGAGAGATTTGAAGGACACAGCAAAAGTGGCATCTAAATTTAAGGCTGGGGAAGAGTCAAACAAATTCTTATCGAGATATTGTTTAAAGACTGTTAATAGGGTATTTTAATGCTGATTATTGGGTTATGGAGAGAAGTCGTATGCTCTGCTGCGTTTATATCATTGGAAAAGACATTTGTTCTTCAGTGCATATTTTGTTATGCACCTTACACTTCTTCGTTACCATAATTCACATCCAAAGATTTCCATTCTTTCTCTTCTTCTTGCTGTGTATACTTGAGTTGTCTTCTAGACAACTTCTCTCTGTGGTATGGCTGTGCTCAACAGTATCCATGGAATGCATGCAGGTGTGTGCCAAAGTAAGCAAGTAGATGGAAGCAGCTTAGTTACATAACACCTATACGTAATGTATCTTCTGCCATCTTACCCGGATGATCCCCATCTCCATTTTCCTCCTGCTCAACTCCATCTCCCATGGAAGTCACTGGAAATTTGAAAAGGATCCAGAAGAATAATGTTGGATCTAGGATGAGTATTTCTCTTCCTTTTTATTCATTCAAGATATCACTTTTCTTTATTCAGGATTCTGTGTGAACAAGACCAGAAGTTGTGTCTGCATTAACCAAGTCAACTCTTTCAAGAAGGAACAGCAGCTTTTTTTTTCATTTTTTGATGGAACACTGAAAAGAGATGGACTTTCCCCCCTTCGCTAAACCGGGGGTGGCCGTGACCAGCACATGACACATAGGCCCATAGGCCGTGAGTTTGACCCCCCCGCCTTACAATATTAGCGATGCTATCTGGAAAATGTGCTTCCCACATTTCAGAGAGCCAACTGAGAGTGGATCCTGGACTGCAATTCCCTTTGCAAGTAATCCTAAACAGGGACATCTCAAGAAAACCATTGAAATAGAGTAATTTTGGAATAAGGATCTAAGAGACTCATGTTCTGATTTGCTTTCAGCCCAAAAAACTACTACCAGTGGACAAATAATTGTCTCTTACCTCAACCTACTTTATAGCTCTTTTGGAGTTACAATTGGAGGAGGAAATAGAATGTATGCAGTCCTGATTCCTTGAAGGAAAGGCAGAATATGGATCTAATAAATAAAGCAAGAATAAGTAAATATTTAATATGCTTTTTCTCTTGTAGGGTGCCAAAGGACTTCTGTTTTGTTTTGGAATGATGATATGACTTCTTTGTATTCTTTGACTTATGAAAATTAAGGGCACTTGGCTAATTCCTTAGCTATTCCATAATTTATTTGCAAGAATTGGGTATTCTAGTTTAATGAAAAGAAGGACTAGGGTGACATGGTAGCAGTGTTCCAATATCTAAAGGCCTGCCACAAAGACGTGGAGGTCAACCTATTCTCCAAAGCACCTGAAGGCAGGACATGGAGCAATGGAAACTAATCAAGGAGAGAACCAACCTGGGACCAAGGAGAAATTTCCTGAAAGAACAATTGATCAGTTGAATGACTTGGCTCCAGAAGTTGTGGATACTCCAACACTAGAGGTCTTTAAGAAGAAATTGGACAACCATTTGTCTGAAATGTATAGGGTTTCCTGCTGGAGCAGGGAGTTGGACTAGAAGTCCTCCAAGATCCCTTCCAACTCTGATTTTACAGTATCCTTCCCCTGCCACGCCCACCCAGCCACACCACGCCCACCCAGCCACACCACACCCACCCAGCCATGCCCACCCAGCCATGCCCACAGAACCAGTGGTGTTTGAATCCCACCACTGCAGGAAGGATCAATTTGGATTTGATAGGATTGGGTAAAGAGAGGAGCTGGCTTTGATCCTGGTCCCTTCTAAGAGTTAGAGGAAAAAAGGATGCAGACTTTTAACTGCTACATTTTCCCCCCACCAACTACCATAATTCTACTTAAATGATTAAAAGAGCAGCTCATGGTTTATGGTATCAGAGGGTTGAAACTCCCAAAGGATTTCAATTCCTAAACCTAATAGAATCTAATCAAATACAGAACGACAACTTGGGGGCATGGTAATTTCTTCTTAGATTGGTGTGTTTTGTTTTTGCTCTCCCCCTTTTGGAATGATGTTTCTGTGGAAATAGCTGTTTTATCTTCATGCTAATTAAAAAAAGAAGCTTGGAAAGAAGCATTTGTTAAAACCAGTTCTCAAGGGGATAGAGGAAGCATGCTCTGAATTTTAAATAAAGTGAAGAATAATTATTTGAAATACGTGATGGGCAAGAGATATTTGGAGTGGGAGGGAGGCTGTTAGTGCAGATCAGACTAAATATTTGGAAGGTACACTGAGATTGTGATGTTCAGTTCAAAGAGCTGATTGGTGATCCACGGTTACTATTCCTTCTTTTTAACGGTCCTTGAATTACTCTATTTTTCCCCAAATATCTTAAGCTTTAGAAACATACATTAGTTGAAATGCGGTCTATAATGTTCCCTATTAATTTGTTTGTCAAACATTATTACTTTTTTCCATCAACAATGAAGCTGAAATGGTGCAAAAATAATCACTTCAAATTACTTTTAATATCACTACAAGACTTCAAGTGCCCACACATATGGAGCCAAAACAGTATATCTCAAATAAGAGGAAGCATCAATTGACAAGGTGATTGACAGAACTCTTAAAAATCTTTACAGAAAAACAGTGTAGGTTGTTATAAAACATCTTCAAATGGAGTAGAGAAAAGAAGGCAAATACTGTATATTAGCAATAACATTAGCCAGAAGCCTGCCATTCACTACTGTATACAATAATTTTATTTGTTCATTAATGTGTTTAAATATTGACAAGGTAGTTCTTTGGTGTTCTCTGAGTTTGGTTGTTTTCTTGCAGATATTTCATTAGCTAGGTAACATCATCAGTGTTGATGTTACCTAGCTTGGGTAATGAAGCATTTTCAAGAAAATAACCAGAGAGCACAATGATCCCTCAGATTCTGAGATGCCATAGTCCAGATGGAGCATCGACCTGGCCATTTGGCCAAACCATTGCAATTTGGGCGGGAATGTGCTAAGATGATTTCAGGAACATCTGGGAGCAGCACAGCGAGCAAGCAGTTTAGGGTGCAAAATTGCCCTACAGTAGAACTTATGAACTCACATGCAAAAGATTTGGGCACATGGTTCTGCCAAGTACCACTGTGAATAGAGCTACCCATAAAAATCAATAACAAAAATAAAGAATTTAACATAGTAAAGTTAAAAGCTCCTATTCCAGTTCTTACCATATTTCCCTGAAAATAAAACTGGGTCTTATATTAATTTTTGCTCCAAAAGATGTATTAGGGCTTATATTCCTGATGGATTGATAGTTATTCTCAGTGCAGGTTGAAAGGGGCTGTGGCTGTTTATTTGTTTTTATTTAAATATCTACATGATATATTTTCTGAAATGCTCATGATGGGCTTGCATCAGGGGTAGGTTTCTACCGGTTCTGTCCACCTCTGAAGAACCGGTAGCTCTGAAGAGCAGCAGACACAGAACCGGTTCTATGTCTGCTGATGTTTTTGCCCACCCGCCCACCTGGGCTCTTACCTGATCTTTATTTCCTGATTTTTCAACTTCAGCTGCCCAACGAGGCACAGCTGCAGTTAAAAAAGCAGGAAAAGAGGGCTGTTTCAAAGGCTGCTTCTCTGCACGCAGCGTGCTGATGACGATTTACAGGCGAAGATTTACAGGCGCCGCTTGCAGCCTGCAGGAAACCACATCATAAATCACCGAACCTTGTAAATCCTGAACCGGTAGTTAACCCTGTCGTATCCCACCCCTGGTTTGCATTATAATTCATGTTAAATGTGGGCAAGTATCCAACAATTTTGCTGTGCTGCTCAGAAATAGTTTTAGGTTTCTAAAGAAGATTGAGAAATGGACTAAATCTACAACTTATCTGTGATGTCTTTGATCACAGAGCCTTCCACTATTGCTGGGCGTAAATTTGCAATTTAGTCCATCCATTTCAGGGTGGAAAGTAATGCCCAGTGCAAGAAACAGAGTAATTTGCAATATAGCACACTTTTAATATTGTGGGTCAGGATTGAAGTAGAAGTTAATTTAGACCTATGGTGAAAAATACCAGATTGTTCCCCAAGCCAAATAAAAGACTGCACTGCTTGCAGAAATCTCATGCTTCATAGACTTACATTCAGACTGACTGACTTTTTATTTTGTCAATTACTTAAGGAAAGAATGAAAAATATGCATGAGATCAACCTCAATTTAGAGCAGGGGGATTTGTGTCTGATTGACATATATCCTTATTTGTCCCAAGGCAACTGAATACAACAGATTAAACATTTAAACTACTCTGCAGTTGTGTTGACATATATATTAACCTTTTCTTAAAAAAGAAAAGAAAGTATATTTGTCTATCTTATAGATAGATTCATAGACTGCACTTAGCCAGAAAAGAAGGTTTGTATCCCACAAATATTCAGTTTATATACAGTAAACCATAATAAAGAACCTTTAATACAATGTTCCCAACCTTGGCCATGTATGGACTTTCCTATGGGAATGGCTGGGGAATTCTGGAAGTTGAAGTCCACACATCTTTAAATGGTCAGGGTTGGGAAACACTGCTTTAATAGTACAGAATTAATGACTAGCACGTAATGATGTTACCTGTTCCTGAGTTTTGCAGCGTCAGAACAACAAGGGGCTAAAAGGTCATGGAGTGAGGTGAGATAAAGAAGAAAGTAACACTGAAAGCATCCATTTTTTGCCCTGTTAACATTTTTGTGTATGGTGTATTTATTTCACTAAAACAAATTTTTTACGACCCATATTCCACACATACTGATATAATACAGAATTCCAGCTTTTAAAAATAAAAATAAGTGTCTTGAATCTGTTAACCTTGAAGACTACAGGTTTTTTTAAATTTAAGAATAAGAAAATGACTTTCAATAAAACGAAGAAACGAACACATGTTAGAAATAATAGAAAGAGAAAAGTAAAGACAAAAATAAAAATATTAAAATAGATTTTAATTCTATTTTATTCTACTCTTCCCAATGCAAATTATCATATAATACATAAGATAATATAGTAATTACGTCTTAGTGAATTAGGCCCATGAAAGTGCAGATAGAGGTTTTTTTGCAGTCTCTAATTGGGCCATACATGGGAAACTGCAAGATTTGACCTTTTCCAAGGTCCTAATATGAAGAATCAATGAATTCTAGAATGCTGGAGAAGAAAGGAGCTGTACACACATCCGATGGAGGAAAAATGTTTGTCTCATTTATTTCTTTATTAAATTTATATTCTATGTATACATAGAATTATCTTCCTACAAGTTCACTATTTAACTAACATAAAACTGAACAATGCAATCTGCTGAGAAGCAGGAATAACTCTTGCCATTTTTAAATTGCCACTTCTCTGTGTGTGTGAGAGAGAGAGAGGGAGGGAGGGGGAGAGAGGGGGGGGAGAAAGGGAGGGAGGAGGAGAGAGGGAAGAAGGAGAGAGAGGGAGGGAAGGAGAGAGAAAGGAAGGGAGGGAGGGAGAGAGAGGGAGAGGGAGGGAGAGGGGGATAGGGAGAGAGGGGGAGAGGGGGAGAGAGAGGAAGGGAAGGAGGGAGAGAGAAAGAAAGATGGGAGGGAGGGAGAGAGAGGGAGAGAGAGAGAGAGAGAGAATCTTTCAGACTATCCAATGATCTTTTAAAAGCAGCCGCAACACAGAATTCTCAGTTTGTGGGAAATTATATGTCAAGGTTGATTCTTAGGTCTGTCCTATCCAAGCAGTTCTTTTCAGACTTTTAGCCATTTCCCAGAACTCATTTGTTACAGTTTGTAATCTTCTCTGCTGTGAGGCTTAATTCCATTAAAGAATGTCACAAAACGGATTTAGCGTTGAGATTATTCTCCTTTCCTGTCTGTTCATTGTTCCATCAGGTATCTGATCTTCCTTCCAAGGGAGTCTCCTCTAGACCCTCTGTTTAGATCATGAAAATTTTCATTTAATGATAAAAGCAGTAAAATCGCATCTTACAAGTTGCTCTTTTCAGTTGACATGATTCATTTCTTTTCCTATTTCTAAAAATATTTCTAATATTTTCCTTCTCTTCACAGGGGGAAACCAAAGCCATTCCCCCAAACAGGTGAGCAAGTTCTCATTGGAAGTCATATTACACATTACTAATTATTACTGTTATTGCTGACTATTGTTTTATTTGATTTATTTCTGTATTCCACCCAGGATCTTATTGTTTGAGTTAGATGGCCATATGTATAATTAAAAAAAAAACCACAATTAAATAAATAAAACCAAGTTGTTGGATCTGGCTGGTCATGGACACTTTCTGTTGTCCTACGTATCATACTTTTATATCAATACTAACTGGATACTCGTGCTTCGCTACGAAACTATGTGATCAGGCTGAGTTTTGGGGGAGGAAAATAAGGAGAAAAATTCTGCCTCTGCCTACCAGCATCCACCAGTATTCATCTGGCTAGCATCCTGTCAGTGTATGAGAGAGTTGAGAGCTGTTTGGAAACTGAAACAGTATTTGCTGTGTGAGCAAGAAGGAGACAGCAAGGAGTCTGAATGTGGCTTAGCTCAACTGTTCTGTAGCAAAGCTGCTTGCTGCTGTGAAAGTAAAACTGAAACTCCTCTCCTCTGCTTGGGTTTTGCATTTGGAACAGATTTCTTTTCAGGTGGGAAGAGGGAGTAGAACTCCTTAGCATATTAATAATAATATATGAAATATTAATGCTCTGATGGTCATTTCAAAAAATCCTTTCTTAGAGAGCACCTAGAAGCCAAGAGGAACATATGTGCCAAATTTCAAGTTTGTAGGCTTTAGGGTTCTGGAGATTTTGTGATGATGCGTGAGTGGTATTTCGTATATATATATACGAAATGAATCAGCTCAAAAACCTTACACACACACACACACACACACACACACACACACATATATATCAAAATTTAAATAAGTAAATAAAATAAATAAAATAAATAAATAAATAAAATGGATAGTTACACTGGTTACAGTGGCAATGAATGTACATTTGGAAGACCTGAAAGACAAATCTATCTATGTGGTTGCTAAGAGCCAACAATTACTTGACAGCATATAATCACATCAAATCGATATCACCATCTATTTAAAATCAGATTCAAACGAACGTTTCTATAATATTTTGAACTTTGGAGGCCATCCATGTATTTCTGCTTCTGGAAACCCCATTGAAATGGATCAGTCTTTATAAATAACGGAAGAGGCCAAACCCGAATGGCTTATAAAACCAGCAATGAAATAAAATAAAATGAAATAAAATGTCACCTAGCTCTTCACCACTGTTGCAAATCATTCAGCTACTTGTTAAGTAGCAGCTCAACTGTAGAGCTCTTTCCTGTGTTTTTCCTTAAAACCAAAGCAGGGGAAAAAGGAACGGATGGGACCCAAGGACTTATTTCTTTCTCCTGGAGAAATTAGTTCCTGTGAGGAAAATATTACAGAACCTGTATACTTCCTTCAGCACAAACAATAGCGCTGAGGATCCACATACAAAAAGCTACACAAACGTTTTCAAATTGCATTGGCTGTAGAGGTACGGACAACTGTAGGCAGATTTTGAAGCTGCTGCATAATCTTACAAAGGACACAGCTGCTTTAAAGAGAGGTGCTTTTTTATGTAGTAAGCTTTATGAAACATCTCTTCTGAATGACTTGCCTAGCCCAGTCCTATCATTTATTTATTTCTAAATCATTTAAGAAGACCTACAAACTTAATTCTGCTATGGATCTTGACCTTAGTTATTATCAGGGATTCAGCCTGTTCAGGCTGATTCGAGTGAACTGAATGTTAATTTTACATCCAGTTCGGCAAACCAGTAGTTCTGAAGACCAGCTCTAAGAGCATTGTTAAAATGAGTTTATCTCTTTTGACCCACCCAGTCACATGACCACACAGCCACACCCCCAAGGCATGTCCACAGAAACGGTAATAAAAAAAATTGAATTCCACCACTGGTTATTATGGTTCCATTCTGAAAAGCAAGAAAGTATCCAGACTGGAAAGCATTGTATTATGGAGTATAATTCAGCTCTGTAGCCACTGCTCTACGGTCTCATTATATAATGTAGTCTCTAGGCAGAAGTGGCTCAGTTAGATGAGCTTGTCTGGCTCTTGTTTTGTTCTTGGTGAGGAAAGACAGGATACATTTATTTAGCTTTCTGTATATGCCAATCCTGCATTTTTTTAAAACCTCCCTCCTTGATGAGGTTCAGTCACAGCCAGCACCGTTTCCCATGTAACACATATTTATTTGCATCACCTGTCTACCTTGCGGCAATTCAATTAAACTTTGATTTATCAGCCAAGCAACTGAAATCTAAGAATTTTCTGTTATAAGCTCTTCTCAAAGGACTGAAAACCCTTTGTACTGGGGTTTCTTTTCAAAGGCCAAATGCACCAGAGATGCACAAAATTCTTTCAGCTCTCTCCAGCCCTTGTCTTCGTGTTGAGCAGTGCTTTCTGCTGCTACCGATCTATTCCTCCAGTTGACCCAGATTGTTGTATTCTTATTTCCCACTGAGCCCGTGCTTTCTTAGCAACCTAGCTTGAAATACTGTCAATGTTTCTGTGGTATTAGCTAGAACCTAAGGAGCTTCCTTCTCCACATGATATTGCTTCAGTCCAAAATGTTAAGGTGTATGGAGAAAAAAAAAAGCATAGTGAATAGACTTTCTCATTATCTGTGTAGGTCCTGCATTGTAAGAGGCAAGAGCAAGCTAGATTTCTGTGGTTAACTTAAGGATAAAAATGCATTTATATCTGGGTACATCACAATAAATGCTTTAGTCCACTGTTGCTGTTTAAAAATTCCAGAATATCTCAGTGTGGCTACACTGCTAAGCACTCTCCCTAGGTGGTAAGTTGCAAACAGTTGGCATTACTGCTGCAAAGGTTTAAGCTGTCAGTTATGCATTTTTCACTATAATTTTTTTTAAATAGAGGGACATCTGTGTAATTCTATTTTTGAAGTTGTCCAATATATGGGTGATTATAATTTTATTTTCAAATTACTTAACATGCTGTAGAGATAAAGGGAGCAGACATAGATTCTTAGCAGATTCCTATCTTTGATGCCTAAGTATTCAGCATATACTTCAGCCCCCCAAAAAACCCAGCACAGTTTACTAATATACCAGGTCTCTCTTGCAGGATGTCATCTTGGTATCCAAGCAAGACTATTAAGGTTTGAAGTGAAAGAAAGACAGTTGGTGTAGTGGTTAAGGCATAAGTCTAGAAACTTTAAGCACAAAGCCAGCTGGATGACCTTAGGCCATTCACTCTCTGTCCTAGGAAGAAGAAACCAATGGCAAACCACTTCTGATGTCTTGACAAGGAAAACCTAGGGGCTCATCCAGGTGGTTGACAGGAGTCAACCGTGACTTGATGGCACCAATATCCCATTTTAGTGCATAGCTGTTTGCAAAAGACACTGGATGTCAGAACTGCCACCTCACTGTCAGCCTGCCATGATCCATGAGGGGAAGCTGGAAGGGACAGTGGGGGCCCAGGGAAAAGTGAAACTGAACTGTGAGAAGATCTATGAGAACCTAGGAAGTCTTCAAGGTTATTTTCCTGGGAGAAGAATGGCAACACATAGAGTGTCTGTGGTTTTAAATTTTTAATTCAATTTTAATTTTATGGGATTTTATTGGTTTCAGCCATTTATTTAATCAATTTTAAACTCTTTTTAATTTTTGTAATTTGTATGTTTTATTGTGGCTGTTCACCGCCCCAAGTCCCTTTTTGGGAGAGGGGGGCGGTATATAAATCAAAATAATAAATAAATAAATAAGTGTCTGTTTCCAAAATATCTTGTTTAAACTTGGACAATGAGAAATAAACAATGGGAAGAGGGCAAAGGAGGAAAGTCATATTCTCCTGTTAAATCTATGCTATCAAGAAGCAAGCACACTGGAATGTAACCTGTAGTATTTTTGAGGTAGTCCTACTTCATGTGATGTAATGCTGGACTAAATAATTGAACATGATGAGTGAGGCTGAATAATTGCAACCCTCTTGCAAAGAAAACACAAATGGATTAACTTAATATTGGTTTTCCAAAACACTAGCAGTACTACTCATGAACAGAAGTCATAAATGCTGCTTATTCTTACAGCACATTGGGTTTTTTCCTCTGTTCTCTTTCTCCTAGTATGAAAGAAAGATGCAAGTCACTTAGCACCCAAGCCTGGTCCCAACAAATTCTAAGTTTTCTATTGTTTGCCATCTGTAGATGGAAAATCACACTTCTAAGCTTTCGAATTTAATATATTTCAGCAGATGCCTGCACTGTAGCTGTTTTCCCCATCCTAATTCATGAAGTCAAACAATAAACATCCAAACAATTGGTAACACATTATTACAGTCATTCATTATGTTTCTGAAATTGTAGTTTTGCATCCTGGTAAATCTGCCCAAAATGCATTTATACAACAAAATGCTATAAATATGTTTGTAACTAAAACAACATGCTACAGTTTAAGTTGTAAACAATAAAAATCCACTTGGATGTTTTAAAAAGAGGATATAAGAAGAAGCACTGAAAATATCAACAATTGCTTAGGCACCAAACTAAGAATGAGTGTCATTTTGAGTTCAAGAAAAACAATGTGATAGCCTATTGGATTACTAAAGATAATTGCAACTTAATTTATGATTAGGTTGAATTGGGCAAATAAGTGGATTTGGCAGTAGTGTTAAAGACTGATTTAATGGTCCTAGTAAAGTAATGGAAATGGCAGGTAAATAGCCAATAAGACCAGTTGGTAATATGGTACCCACAGTTTAAGCCATGGCTGAATGTAGATCGAAACATCAGTTTCCTCATTCTACTCTGCTCTGATGCCAAATGTCTTGCAGGTTAATTTGTATATATAATTGCCCAGTAAAAAATAGTGCCAATTTTGTTTGTTTCTTTAAACAAGTATACTATCTCTGGGTTATAAAAATCTAGACTCCCATGAAGAGTTGGAAATTTTGACTCTCTAGTGATCTCTTGGTATTTTCGCAGCTCAAAAACGGGTATGCCTAATTTAAGCTGACTGTCATCATGAATGCTTTTCTAATTTCTGTCCAATTTTCATCTTTGATTTGCATTCTCTGATTAAGACTGAAATCTCATCTATATTTACTAGAGGGTAAATTAACAGAGAGCAACTGTGAGTTGTACTGTAAGCTCTTAAATAAATGTTGAATATGTTAAATGTATGGCTCCATTATCTGTAGGCAATACGACTTTGATAATTTGTCAAGTCGTTTGAACTTTTCACTCAGTCATTCCATATTTTATGAGTTCTCCAAGCTTTTATTTCAGTGATGCAGCCCAACTCAGAAGAAGCTGCAAGAAGTAAATTTTCAGTTCTTGTTTAGTTATGCTATCCAGAGGTTGATAAATGTAAGGTCCCAGAAAGGCAACATAGTGTTGATAAAAGCTCCAAGCAGTTGCATTGCACAATGAAATATTCAGTTTGTAATCTGGATTACTGGATTATTTTTCACTTCCTGACATTGTATTGTACAACTTTTCTTTCTCTTATTGGATCCAGTCAGATGCAAATTTTGTTGGCTGTATTCTGTTCCACGTCCAAGGAAAAGAGGTTTATATACCAACAAGAGTGAATATATGTAGCACACGGTTGAACAGTGGAATTTTTGGTGCTCTCTGAAGGTGGTTGTTTTTGTCAGGTGTCAAACTTGCAGCATCACATTGCCATCACTTGACATTTCACAATGTTTTTTCCCTTCGTGGAGCTGGGGTAGGCGTGACCAGCATGTGATGCATCTGGCCCAGGGGCTGCCAGTTTGACACCACTGATACAACATACAATGTAAAGACTGTAACAGCTACTATGTACAACAGACAGGCAGAATAGTTGTTTGGGCTAGCAAACAACACCCAGAGAAACAGAAATTAACCCCAGGATTAACCCGGTCAATCATACAGTAAACAACAGCCCAATCAAAGAACTATCAATACAAAAACATCACCACCACCCCACTAGCACTGAAAAGGCAAGCTATTATGTATTAATAGAGAGCAAACCCTCTTCCCTTCCAGCATTGAAGATGATACCTTGCCTGATAAGTAGTATCAAACTGGCAGCCCCTGAGCCAGATGCATCACATGCTGGCCGTGCCTACCCCAGCTCTGCGAAGGGAAAAAATATCGTGTAACATCATGTGACGGCAATGTGATGCTGCAAGTTTGACACTTGTGTTCTATATCAATGGTCGCCAACCTTTTGGACCTTAGGGATCACCAAGCTTGTAATTTAAAATCTCGTGGACCACTAATATGAATTTTAATTGATGGTGACTTGCTGACGTTGGTGGGAAAGTCAGTCCCATATTCTAGAACTATAGTAGTCACAGGACTGGCCCTTTGGTTATCCCGGAGTAGTTACTCCTCCACCTGGGTGCACCGTCCTGCCATGGACTGGAGGAGCTGCTCCGCATGACCAAAGGGCATTATTTTTTTGTTTTAAACATTGTGTAAGCTGCCTCAAGTTGCCATGGGCGAATAGGCAGTAATATAAAATAAATAAATAAATAAATAAATAAATAAATAAATAAAATATGTTCTCAAATTTCCCAACTTTCTTTATTCCTGAGCTACAGGTTCATCTTCTTGTAAATGCAGTAGAATATAATGGGTATAGTTCTTTGTTTTTAAGATGAATTTAAAAAAAGATTCTTTCACCATTCAAAATCTCCAGAGGATTTTTCTCATTTACTTTGCAAATGCAAACACTTTCTGTTTGCTCTGAGGCACTGTGAAAACCGTCAATCATTTGGTCCTTCAGCTCACAGTTTGTCCACTTATTAATTACACATTTCCGATTGCTTGATAGAGATTTATTGTTGTTATGAAGTTGCTATGCATACACTCATGCACACAAACACACAATTATTCATTTCATTGGCATGTGATACATATCTAATAACACTGATATTTCAGATACCATCTCAGATCTTTAAATGATTATTCAAATACATCTTATTCTAATCAATATCGGCACTCACTTAAACTCAGAAACAACCTCTTTTATTAATCCTTAAGCAAAGTTTCTCTGTCTTCTTGTTTATTGTGCGCTCAGACTGACAACTAACCTTGATTCAAACATCAGACCAAGGCAAAAGATGGACAAATAAAATTATTACTTTCATATAACTATGTGGAATAGTGTAATTTTGCATAGAATTGCACAACCATTTCCATACCACTAAACATGTATTAAAAATCTGAAAATTGCATTCACTTTTGAATGGCAATATTGTGATACACATCTTAGCATAAAAGTAATCATCTGAGTTTTTTGTTTTGCACATTTTTCTCTACCATTTCATAAATTTGATATATGATGTACGTTGATAATTTATTCCTGTTACAAAAGTGATGAATTTTCATTGATGGATCCACCATCGTAAAAATCACTTTGTTTCAGATCAGGTTTTTTTGAAGATACGTCGCATCTCTCTCAACAAACAACAAAACAAATTTAATAAATTAAACAAATTTAATAAATAAAACAAATATGGATGAACGTGGCAGGTGAGTTGAGAAGTTGTGGCTTGTTTTATTTTCTTTTGTTTTTGTTTTAACTAATAAAGAGTTTTGATATGGATAGATGGATGGATGGATGGATGGATGGATGGATGGATGGATGGATGGATGGATGGATCATATGTGCCATCAAATCAATGTTGACTCCTACCATCCATCCATCTGATATATTTTCTCCATCATCACCTGTCCCTGGTCCTTCAGAACTTCCAGTGGTGAACATCACTTGAGTCCACCAATCTTGCTAATGGTTGTCATCTTTTTCTCTTTTCTTCCATCTTTCCCAATATTAAATTCTTCTCTAGAGGGCTAGGTCTTTACATAAGGTCTGCGAAGTAGATCATTTGAAGTCAAAACATGCCAACCTGACATATTTTGAGGGTCAAGAGACAACATGTAGAGTGATCATGCAAAGTGAATGGTGTCGTGTCAATCACATTTGTTCACGATTATTTCTTCAGTAGTCAGGATTATTTCTCCATTGAATCTGGATCACTGAAGTTGAGGATAATTTTGGAGTTGATTTCTTTTTTTAAACTTTGTTAAAAGAATCCGTATTCCAGTTATTATGTGTTGCTTTCTTTAAAAGATATAACACCCTTAGTCACTGAAGGAGCCCCCAAGGGCTTTTCAAAAAGAAGTTTTAAAAACCTGTATGCTTGGATTCCATTTTTATGTTAAGATAATAGTTTGACACAATTTATCAACAGATACACATTTTTACTGATTTTCTGAGGACTTTATTTTGGAATAAATTTCACAATTGTCTCCTGCTGATACCTGAATTCTTCTGCAGGCCATATTCTCTTCTTATAGAGTTGTTTGTTTGCTTATCAAATAGTCCAACTCAAATATAATATTAATATATGTAATGACTAATATGTTATGAATATTCCATCATAATACTTCTGGTTCCAAATGAAGTATAGAGTATAGAAATATATGTTCACCAGCTAAAATTAATATTTCAGAATATTACTCAGTTGCCCTGTAGTGAGATTCAGAATGCATTATGTTACAGTTCCATTGAAGAGAACTTCCTTTCCCTTCCCTTAATTCCTACAGGGTATAATTTCTCAAATATGCGTGGTAAAGGGGAGAATACTGATATTCATACTGATATGAAGACATAGTTAGAAAAACATGTCCTTAAAGTAAACAAACATTGCACACAAAGAATATTGAAAAACAACACATGATAAGAAACAGTCTGGCAGTATCACTGATGCCATTGAATGTAACTTTGAACATATCTGATGTGTAATTTATTAGCAACCATGTGCACTGAACAGACTTGGTTGTAAGATGTAGACTTGAATAGAATAACAGAGTTGAAAGGGATCTTAGAGATCTTCTAGTCCAACTCCCTGTTTAGGCAGGAAACCTTATATGATTTCAGACTAATGGTTATCCAATCTCTTCTTTAAAACTTCCAGTGTTGGAACATTTACAACCTCTGAGGCAAGTTGTTCCACTGATTAATTGTTCTAACTGTGAGGAAATTTCTCCTTAGTTCTAGGTTTCTTCTCTCCTTGATTTATTTCCACCTCTTGCTTCTTGTCCTGCCCTCAGGTGCTTTGCAGAATAGTTTGACTCCCTCTTCTTTATGGCAACTCCTGAGATATTGGAACACTGCTTATCATGTCACCCTTAGTCCTTTTCATCAAACTAGACATACCCAGTCCCAGCAACCAATCTTTGTATGTTTTAGCCTCCAGTCCCTAATCATTTTCGTTGCTCTTCTCTCCATTCTTTCTAGAGTCTCAACATCGTTTTTAGATAATGGCAACCAAAATGGCATGCAGTATTCCAAGTATGGCTTTATCAAGGCATTAAAAAATGGTATTATTATCCTGCCAAAGTTTTGATTTATTTTCATTAATATTCCATTTTTGGATGTCCTTTGTTGCCCATTCTTTTCCCTTCCGGGACTGATTTTCTTAGATGGCGGATAAGAAATAACAGCAGACTGAGGTTTTCTTTAAGCTGCCACCTTCCTGGCCTATTGTTCTGGCTGATTCCATGCCTCCTGAAGGATCACCAGAGGGAAGCACCAGCACCAGGTGTTAAGCTTTGCAAGGCAGCAATCTTCTCTTTTTAAAAATCTCTCCTTGAGGACTCCTTAAAGGAGCCACTAGATTAATAGAGCTTCCATAGCAGATGTTAGGTTCAGTTGTCCAGTTGTTCAGTTGTTCAATGAGGCATAATGAGGGAAATGGCTGGTGGCTATTTCCCTCACAATATCATACACCAAGGATCTTTCAAAACATAGTTTTTAGTGGGTGAACTGGGATAAAAGTAAGACTACTAATCCAAGGAAACAATAATTATTGTTGGATAAGCCTGTGAATTTTTGTTTAAAAAAATGTTTATTTTACCTGGCATTTTTCTCAAAGCAACTCTGAAGACAGAAAACAGCAAACCAGTTGGATATTTGTTATTGTATGTTACTATGATCTTTCTGTTTTTGAAAGCGAGTCTGCATGGCACAGTGAAGGAAAAATATAGGGAGACCCAGTTTCTAGTCCTCCCTTAGACACAGAAGGCAGCTGGATGATCTTTGGTCAAGGAGTCCCTCTCGAGCCAAATCTGCGTCAAGCCAAATCACAAACTTGTTGAGAATTAAAACCCCTTGTTTCTTCATATATTGTGAACTTTCGCTGTAAGAATAAAGCAAGTGGAGTGCAAAATGTGTACCCTTGCAACTAAGAAGAATTAATGCTTTAAAAACCTTGATTTTATTTATTTTTTGTTTGATTTTGTATTCTGGATGATATTTAACAGAGATTAAATAGAAAGCTGTATGCAACAAAATCTCATTTTAATGTATGCTGATTAGTGTACATTCAAAGTGACAATAAAGTTATTCTAAGTCTAAGTCTAAAATTAACTATTCCTCTTCCCATTGCTGAATTCCCATTCTTATGTTTGAATCATAAATTACAATAAAGATGGTATATGTGGATAATCACCACTTTATCTTTCCCTCACACAAAATTAGAGGCCTAGAGGCCTACCATCTGAAAGAAAACAAAATGGGTTCAGACTTGGAGAAGAAAGGCAAACTGGTTTGCTCCTGTGTACTAAATGTAACTGTTACATTAAAAGTGGAGTCCTTCATGCTAGAGGGTTTAATAACTGCTAATTGTCCCAAATCAAAGGGCAATCGAAAGAAAAACTATCAAATTTAGTAATAGCTCCAGATATCTCTGGCAATCAAATAATGGTGTGTTTTTTTAATAGGAGCAGTGTGGTTCTTCCTCTATCTTGCTTTACCTCCACCACATGTCCTCAGGAGCATTTGTTCTAAAATAAGACTTTTATTTTCACAAAGCCCAATATTTTTTTAAAAAAAGAATCTGCCATAAGCTTTGCATGGATTTGTGTTTTCCTTTTTCTTCCTCTATTGTGCTGAGTGGTATTAATACTTTATGACCATTCATAAGGAGATTTGCTTCTCCTCTTTCCTCCTAACAGATGTTTCTTATCGCCTGCATGACAAATGAGTTGCTAGAATGGTTTCCCTTCTCCATTCATGTGGATTATGAATTCCCTTTCAGAATCCCTGTGATTATAAATTCCCTTACAGTTTTTTAGATGAATGGCATGGGCTCTCAAATTCCCTCGTGACTTCTCCACCTTCTCACAAGCATTTAACATTTCCTTGTGTTTAGAATGAAAACACTGGCATCATCTCTTCAAGGATGGCTGTTTCTTAAAATAAAATAAAAAAATAGATTGCAGGGTTTTTTAAAATTTATTTTGTGGAAGAATAACAAATGGTTCCATGACAGACAGAAATGAAAGATGGCAGGATAAGAAGGCAGAATATTTGTTGACTTTCTACAATTTTCACAACTGCTGCAGGTGCACAATGCCACACAGTAACATAGCATTTGGGAAAATAAATACAGATACAGATAATGAATTGTTTTAATGGAATAATACACGTGGAGAGAATATTTAGAAACATGGGAAGCTTTCTCTTCTTCTTCCAGTATCAAAGATTAAACTGCCAATACTGGGCACATATTATCATATGTGGTGGATGTGCCTAAAAGCCAAAAAAAAAAAAAAATTGGACAAAAGTACATATGTGGTTTATTAAAAATGTTAAGGCAACATATAGATTATAAGCCAGAACTATTTTTTGTTAGGCATAATATCAGAAAAATATGTCAAAACATATAATATCAAATATACATTCCCTGATAAAGGGAGTGTATATTTGATATTATATGTTTTGACAGCAGCAAGAATTGTATTTGCACAATATTGGAAGAACAAGGAAACACCAACAGAAGATATAATTTTAAAAAAACCCTTTTTTTGTCTCATTGTCTCTTTGATTCCACCTTCCAAAGAATGCTTCTTATGGGAGCCTAGAACAAAGTTTGCAGAGGGCTGTTGGAAATGGGTCAATGCCATGTGCAACCTTGGGATCCTTTCTCAGAGCTTTGTGAATGCATATTCTTCCAGACACTAGAAAAGGACCCTGGCATAACCTGTATTCGTAGCTAAGTTCTACTCTGCATCCCTCATGAATTTGGAGACTGAGGCTGTCCTTACAGTTTTAATGTGGAATAACTGAAGGTCAGTGATGATGGCTTTCCCTTGCTATGTTTCCCTTCCCACCTAGTTTCACTTACTAATGAGGAAAAATGGCTATCGGTTCCTTACATCTGTTTTGTTGGCTTGGACGATTGTGACCAAGTGCCTGGGATGGGGTTTTAGCCTCATCTGAAGGTGCTCAAATGACAGTTTAGGCACTGATTTTTTCTCCCTCCCCCCTAAAAGTAGCCTGGCTGATAGGCAGAGGAGCATAGATGAAGGGATTTTCCTGGAAGCTCTCTCCTATTTCATCCTGTACCATTTTGTCCCGATACCTTGTCACTCACGTGCAAGACAGAAAGAACCAAGAATGTCAGTAAGAGCAGCAGTGTGGGTGATATCGTAGAAGAACTAAATCTGTGTATAGAAGGATTCCCATAATCCTAGGCCAGGCATTATATGGACAGATTCAAGTGCAGGAAGAGATGTCCAGTCTTTCCAGCAGTCCAAGCCAAAATAGCCATGAAGGACATTGACCAATTACTCAAAAGGAAGACAGTAGGTATGAAACAGCCTAATATGACCAACAGGAGCTGAGCAAATCTTGATCTGAGATAACTTCATCACTAGTGCTTCCAGCGAGGTATTTGCTGTTTGTATAAGGCAAGATTTGTGTCAGAAGAAGATGGGAAAAGCTGTTTTAATACTTAGAACAGTAAAATATGGTTTTCAACTGCCTTGTTGGTGGGCTGGGGCTGAGTTGAAGGTGATGTCATGAGGATATATCCTCCAAAACTGGGTAATGTGGCATCTCATTGGGATGTGAGAATGAGCTTTTAATGTAAACCTATCAGTTCAGAACACCCAAGACTTAAATACCACAAGCAACCAAATATATTGAAAGCTGGCTGCTTTGAATTATAATGATAAGATAATATCGAGAAGACCATTTTCCATTATGCCAGAGGCTTTGCACTCATTAGCTTAATTATTGATAATCTAAAGCATACACCTGAGCATTTGGATAGATTTCTCTCTGTATGTTTTGCCCCTGTATACACATTTAGCTGCAATTTTATATTGTCTTACCTCAAAATAAATCCTACTCTATTTAGTGTGTTTCTATGTAAGTACACATGTATAAGATTGCTTGAAAGCTGAAATTGCTAGAAGTGATCTAGAATAGCCTAGAAAACACTGCTGCCTAACTTTTCTCTCTAGCTACACAACCTTACTACACAACCTTTGGTTTTCTCCTCAATAGTTAGCTTACTAGCTAGAGAGAATTAAACTTGTTCCCATATTATTTTATATTAAGTCTGGTCTTTCAATTCCTTTGCAACGTGTCTGCTTGTCTGTTCACCAAGATAGGCCTGTCCACGGGGGGGGGGGGGGTGTGTGTGTTGTTCAACATTTTTAACAACCGGTTCTGTGGGCATGGCTTAAGTGGTGGGTGTGGCTTGGTGGTCATATGACTGGGTGGACATGGTTTGGTGGTCATGTTATTGGCTGGGTGTGGCCAACTCAATATCACTCACATTGAAGCATCTCCTTGCCTGGCCTTCATGACTGTGGGGATGCTGCAACAGTCGTAAGAGTGAAAAATGGTCATAAGTCATTTTTTTCAGTGCCATTATAACTTTGAATGGTCACTCAACACAAGCAAAGTACCAGCAAAGGAGGGGAAAAAACTTGAGAAGTTCCTGAGACAGGAAGTCTGGTCCTGCCAAGAATGTAATAAGGGTTAACGGAGAGGCAGTTTCCGTAAGCAACACTAGAATGTTTCTTTCCTGGCTTCCTTACAGGATTAGGCCAGTAATTTCTTCTTAATAACCGGTTCTCCGAACTGCTTAGAATGTTAACAACCGGTTCTAGCAAATAGGTGCGAACTGGTAGAATCCCACCCCTGGGCCTGTCTGAGATTTCAAATAGAAAGAGGAGAAAACAACACTTTTTAATTACATTTTACCAAAGCAATGCAAGAAAAATGCAACCCTGAGACACTCTAACATCAGAAGATTGGCTCTTAAAATTTCCTGATTTGCATATTTTCCCCACTCTGCAATTATTTTTATGTTGTCTGACACAGCTCTTAGCGATGATAAAGCTATTTGTTTCAATGAAATTACTCAAAGCAGTTCTAATTTTTTTTTTTACAGGGCAAAAACTGTCAATGACCCCCAACAGATTTATTATGACAATTTCTTTGCTGGAGCAGTGGTTCTCAATAAAATATATTACTTTGAAGTTCATATAGAACAAAGCTGCTAATAGAATTGAAGGGATCCATTTAGGACATCACATCCAACACACTGTTCCATTTAATTAAAGCATTCCCTGCAGAAGACTGATGATCCAGAAAAAGAGAGAGCATCAGCTTTCTATTCGGTTCCACAACTGAATTGCTCTTACTGCTATCATTTTTCTATCAACAGCCCCCACCCCCACCCCCATTCCTTCTGCAGCTTCTTGAAATGTGCTATTTTATCTCCCTTAAATCTCAGAGCGAAAAATCCTTAATCCCTTCCATCTTCTTTCACGGGACTTTAATTCCTTGCCCATCCCTCTTCTACTTCTTGAAATACCCCCCACTTTCTTCTGAAAAGTGTGGTGCCCAGAAATAGATAAGAGTATTAAGGACAGGAATCTGACCACTTCAAAATAAAGTAGAAATATTGATCCCTGTGAGATGGAGATTATACTTTTTTTTGATAGAATTCAAAACCGTGTTTGTCTTTTCTCCCCCCCCCTCCCCCCCACACAGTTATAGCAGATTGTTGACTCTCTATGCTGCTATTCTGCTTAGGAGAGGATTGAAATGTGTCCTGATGTTTTCATATAATAGAGCAGAAAAAAAATGATAAACCTTTGCTTGAATTATATTTTTAAGCATGTAGAAAGGAGATGGATCCTATCAGTCTTCATTGTGAGAAGTAGAGGCTGTTCTCCTAGTCTAGTCAGTATTTCTTGGACTGTTGATTAGACTGGGAAGTAAATGGGAACATAAATCCAAGAAAAGGCAGTGGCAAACATCTTCTGAATTGTTGTCCAGAAAACAGTATGGATAAGTACATAAAGTCAGTAGGAATCATACTCAACGTGAAGAAGTCTTTACTCATCTTAAGGTGCAACTGGACATATAAAGGGACAAATAGTTCTTTGAACAGCCTTCTCCTACGACACAAATGCCTTAAAGATTAATATAAGTTGCACTTATCAGCTGCCAGCTTCTGTTCCTCAGAGGTTCTGGAATCCAACACAGTCCCAGCCAATAGGGACTGTGGATTTTGGAAATTGTGGTTTAGAACGGTAGCCACCACTTTTGGGTGTCAGGGATGGGTTCCATGAAGGATTTTTTTTTCTGGGGACTGGGGGATGCGTGGTTTGATGCCCTGCCTGGATCCTGTACATGCTTCGCTTGCATGTGCAACCCAGTTTCTAATGGTCTTTGGAACAGTGCTGGTCCACAGACTAGGGGTTTGGGGATCCCTGATTTAGAACATCAGTAGGGCAGCAGCTTTCATATCCTTCAGCTACGATCAATTTGGGAAATAATTTGAATTGTAAAATGGATTTTGAAATATGTAAAAACCAGTGCCTTATAAACTGCTGCTACAGTGCCTTTTTCAGCTATTATGCATACTTTTCTTTTTGAGCCTCTATAGAATAATTTGCCTAAAGTTAAAAGATTATTTTTTCTCTTCCATAACCTACCAAAATGGTTAATATTTGTGTTAATCATTCTGGGCACAAGACTAAGAGAATGATGAAGGGAATGATCTTCCATGATTGATTGCAGATTAGAAGTCAATGAATATTTCCCAGTTGCTATCAATAATTTGGTTCTCCTACATTTGAGACAACTACTGAGATTCAATTTGGCTTGTTGGTGCTATGCTTCATGTTTCAAGGCCTGACATAGTTTATTCTCTACTCCCTCTGAAAGTAAAAGCTGGATTTGCATATTCTGGCTTTTTATCTAATGTATCTGGTTTATGAATAGGGTTGGATGAAGAACTGTGTGTGCAGGGCATCTTAAGTGAATGAAGCTAATTTGCAGTTCCTGGACTAACTAAATGTAATGTTCCTTTAGGACTGTATTATGTTCTAAATTTCATGATGCAGTTTTTGGTTCAAATAGTCCATCGAAAAATGCATTTAGTATGGACAACCGTGCCAAGAAATAGACAACCATAATGAGAATAAACATGAATTTTGGACCAGTTAAAAACAAAACAAAAAGGCAAACTGTTACAAAAATGAGATGGAACAGATTTATGGTTACATACCCATGAATATGAAATTAATTGCAAATGGACCGTATTACCCATTTCTAATTATAATTAAATGAGTTTATTATGTTACTGACATTTCCATTGGTTCTTTCATTGTTTCCAACAATATTTATTCATCTACATTTATTGATTTATATAACTAAGGATTTAAAAACATTAATACCCCCTTCATTCAGCATATTTAAGGGTTTTTTTTGTGATGGTTATAGGCTTTTCATTCTCTTTGGATGGGGATTGGGGAGCAATGTAAAGTCAGAGGAAGAGGATGGGCGTGTTCAGTGTACTGGTAGTGATCTCACAGATGTATCAAATAATGAACATCTAATTCTTTGTCCTTTGTTTATAAGGTTTATGAACTGCCTCTAAAAGCTCTAGACCAGGGGTGTCAAACTGGATTTCTTCGAGGGCCAGATTAACATTGTAATTCTCTTCTGTGGGCTGAGCAGGGAGGGGACAGATGCCTCCTGCAGCTCTCTGCCGGCCAAAATGGGGCACTGGGGGTGTGTGTGTGCAAGGTTAAAGTGCTGCAGGAGGCTGTCCAGACCATAAAAGGGACCCATGTGTCCTATTTTAGCTGCCAGAGGCATAGTGGCCTGGTCCTTTGCTATTTTTAAGGGGGCAGATTTAAGCACCCCACAGGCTGGATTCGGCCCACAGGCCTTGCGTTTGACATCCCTGCTCTAGACAGTTACAAATACAGTAAAATCAGACCAGAATAGAAATAATTATAAAATAAGAAACAATGGATCATAACTATAAGAGAGCAATGTTTGGTGAAGATCTTATTCTAGTAGCTTAATTTCAAAAGTTCTTACACTAGGTTTTAACCATTCTCCAGAAAGCCAGAAGAGTAAGGTTCATTGTTAATACTTAGAAAGCACAGGAATTGCCATGTTGAGATATTCAACCTTTTTATTCTGTTTGTGTCCAATGGTATCTGTCTGACTGTGAGTTATTACTAATCAAATCATGATACCCACTGGGACCAAAATTTGAGATTGTCACTTGTTTTATACCTCACAGGTTTTGCATATTTTGATTCTCTCCCCAAAGACATATATTTGCTAGCTTATGCCAGCTAAAAGAAAACATACATGATATTCTCAATTCTTTTTCCATTGCAAAATTGGAATTCCAAAACTAATCCTCTTGCACAAATAATTTATTACCAATTATTCAAAATCACACACCCTGGGGAAGCTAAAAACCAAGCATTTATAAAGCACATTTATTAACATTTTTTTTAAAAAAAGCACACATTTCAGTCAGAAAATGTATTGCATGTTGCTGACAGTATATAACATCAGTGTCTACGAACTAAAACAACAGAAATTCAAACTCTTAAAAATGTATGCTAGAAGAAAGGGAGAACATAAATCTATCCATGAACATATGTGTAATAGATCTCATCATTCAAATATAATGTTCATTGTACAAACTCAGAAGAGAAAGGGATGAGTGTCAAGGGAAATTCAATGTGTGCATGTGTGCCATATATCATATCTATGGCATGTATCATAGTATCCCTGTCATACAGTGCGTGTTAGGGAGATGTTCCCCTTGAGCAACGTTTCCTACAAAATCAGGAAACTAGCTTTAGCAACTGTTTACATAGGAAAGATAACTAAACCCTTCTAAATATTTTCTCTAGATGGTAGAAATGAGAATAGAAGATGATTGGCTATACCAACCGTAATTAGAATTAGAATTCTTTTATTGGCCAAGTGTGATTTTATTGGCCAAGTGTGATGTTATCTGTATACATAAAAGAAAAGATACATTCATCAAGAGTCAAGAATCATAAGGTACAACACTTAATAATAGTCATAGGGTACAATAAGCAATCAAATCATACTAGGAAACAGTCCATATAAATCGTAAAGATACAAGCGACAAAGTTACAGTCATGCAGTCACAAGTGGGAGAGGATGGGTGATAAGGAGTGATGAAAAGATTAATAGTAATACTAGTGCAGACTTTGTAAATAGTTGGACAGTGTTGAGGGAATTATTTGTTTAGTGGTCAGCCAGCAGCAGGTGCAGATGGCTGAGGACAGTGAGGACTCAGATGAGGGGCCAGGACCATCAGGGAGTGGACTGCTGTCTTCAGAGATTGTGGGGGCTGGCAGCAGTGACGAGGAGGTTCCCGAGGAGCCTGTGCCAAGTGCACGTGCACGAAGGATTACTCAGAGGAAAGAACAATTACAGCAGCACAGGCAACTGCTGACATATGATGTTACAGTATCTGTGAGCTCATCTAGATCTGCAGAGGTATCTTCAAAAATATTCCAATCAGTGCAATCAAGGCAAGCTTGGAGCTTCAGCTTTGCCTCATCAGACCAAGTCTTCACTGATTTAATTGTTGGTTTCATGGTTTTAAGTCTTTGTCTGTAGGTAGGTACAAGGTGAATCATGCAGTGATCTGAGTGTCCCTTTGTTCTTGAATAGAAGTCCATGCAATGAATTTCCATACTCAGAAAATCCAAGATGTGAGCTGTCATTCTTCATTCTTCATCAAGACATGGAAGTATGGGGAAAGTAATGCCCAGAGGTGGTATTCAACCGGTTCTCACCTACTCGGACAAACCAGTAGCGGTTATTTGGCATGGGTCGCCGAACTGGTTCAGCGACCCCTGGCTGGCCATGCCCCCAACTCAGTCGCCCAGTTGCTCACTTGTGATCGCTCTCCTAGCTTTCCGTTCTCCACAGCCTCTTTCTCCCCGGGGGAAAGGAAGAAAGGCATGGATGCTGCAAGTATCTCTTTCCCCATGTGAGTTAAAGTGCCTGAAGTGAGAAGGAGTGCGGTCTGACAGAGGGGGCGAGGGTGAATTGAGCTTTGGAGCACTTTTGAAACGTAAAAGAAATGCATTTTGGAAGCAGGTCCTTTAAAAACTTCTCCAAGGATTCCCCATGGATGCTGCAAGTATCACTTTCCCCTTGTGAGTTAAAGTGTCTGGAGTGAGAAGGAGTGCGGGCTGACAGAGGGGGTGGGGGAATCCACTCCAGCCTTGAAGAAATTTAAAGGAGCTACTTCCAAAATGCTTGTCTGTTAAGTGCTCTCTGTGTGTGTGTGTGTGTGTGTGTATGAGAAAGAAAGAAGGAAAGAGAAAGAAAGAAAGAAAGAAAGAAAGAAAGAAAGAAAGAAAGAAAGAAAGAAAGAAAGAAAGAAAGAAAGAAAGAGGAAGGGAGAGAAAGAAAAAAATAGGAAGAGAGAGATAGATAAAACTCTGTGCTATTATTTTTAATAGTTCCATTTTTTATCATGTGTTAATATTTTACACTGTCCCTACACCTAGAGAGATTTTTCTGCCTTTCTTTTGCCCAGGGCTACCTCACATTTTTCAGGGTTTACATGTATTCAATGTCAATAGTCCAGAGCATAAAATACACATGTGTTTAACAAGAGTTGAAAAGGGACCTTGGAGGTCTTCTAGTCCAACCCCCAGCTCAGGCAAGAAAACTGAGGATGCCAAACTCTGAGTAGAAATTCTGGGAAAGGTGTCAGAATAATACTTAGAAGGACCTTGGGGTGAACCCTTTACCATTTCAGAGAAATGGCTGTTCAATCTTTTCTTAAAAACTTCCAGTGATTAAGCACCCAGAACTTCTGGAGACAGGCAGTTCCACTGGTTAATTGTTCTCACTGTCAGGAAGTTTCTCCTTAGTTTTAGGTTGCTTCTCTCTGTTCAGTTTCCATCCATTGCTTCTTGTTTGCATTCTGCTTCTTTGGAAAATATATTGTCCCCCTTTCTTTGTGGCAGCCCCTTAAAAGCCTGTTGCCTATGACATTCTTGAGTAAAGCATGTGAGCCATTTCCTCCTTTCAGTGGTCCATGACAGTAAATCTATAGTATGCAGATAATAAAGTCAAAAAAGGTGGAACTATAGATAAGTTGAGGCTGGGTGACAAGGAATGGCTGGGAAGGGAGGGGCTAGGTGAGGCACCCCTTGAAATGAGTGATATTGAGTTGGCCACGCCCACCTAGTCACATGACCACCAAGCACGCCCACCCAGTCACATGATCACTAAGCTACACCCACCCAGTCACATGACCACCAAGCCATGCCCACCAAATAAGCCACGCCCACAGAACCGGTAGTAAAAATTTTTGAATTCCACCACTGGTAATGCCCTTATTATGTCCTTGCATTGGGAGTAGAAGAATAAATGCAATGTGACACTGGTACAAAATGGGTATGTGGTGGAAATAATGATGAAAATGCATAATTCTTGAGTCAGCAGTCATTTACTTATTTAGCCAATTTTCAAATGAGAGTGATAGGAAGTGAAAAGCAGAATAAATTATTCCATAATATTTCATAAATTATTATGTCTGGTAGATGCCCAATTTGCATTTTTGATCTATGGGGAGGATCTAGGACTCCAAGATAAGGCACTTACAGAACTGTAACTTCCCGAACTGCTCCTTCCAAAGACACTATGGCTCTAACTCTCTAGAGGTCATTGTCCAATGATTCTAGGTTAATAAAAGCTGTAAGTGGATATGGATATATATATATATTCTGTAAGTGAATATGGATATATTCAATATTCAGCCTGAAAAAAAACGCTGAAGTGACGTAGGATGTGATATGGAATGGTTTTAGTGCTAGTGACACAGTAATTCCAAAAAAATGTGGCACTGAGAATTTTGCTTCACTTCCCAATGTAGGACTTCCTAACTTGTACTTTGTGAACTAATATAAGTATTGAAACCAAGTTATTCTATTATAGTTATATTTTTACAAATGTTTTAATGTGGCCTGAAGAGTTTAAAAATGTATATAAGGTAATGTGGTATACTAGGGGATGGCCATTTGGCTTGCAATTTGACATGTCATTAGGGACATCATTTCATGCATCAATGATTCCAAGAACTATGCCATCATGGCAGACTCTCACCCATCTGGGCAACGGGACAGTGCTGGCAGTGGAGAATCACATTTCTGTGAATACAGCTACAATGCTAGAATTACCTGAACAGATGAAAGACTGACAATCTACTTTGATCTCTTGCCATGAAAATCTCACACATAGTCACAACAAATTGCATTGGCTTTCTGGTCAGGAGGCACTCAACAAACTACTTGGGAGGGGGGGGGATGAAGATCTTCAAAATAATTTATGCTATTTATGATGTGGCTGGAGCAAAGGCTTTCATGAGTGCTCATGAAATAAGGATCAGAAGCAGCCCAACTGTCTTATGTAGTCAAACTTGCAGTGTATGAAGCATGAACCAAGGAAAACTGGAAGTGGTTGAGAATCAAACAGAACACCGTTAAGCTGATCTGTTGGGTGTTAATGACCTCAAACAGAGTGGCATTGGACACTCTGAATCTGAGTGAATCATATTGGACACTCTGTTGGAAATGAAAGGCAAGAAGAAATGGTGTTGCATTTATAATCATAAAATAACTTGCAAGATGTTGCAACTATCACAAATGATACCCTATTGTCAAGTGCCCGCATCATACTCATGTGACCATAGGGATGCTGTGACAGTCATAAGTGCAAGAGCTGATTGTAAGACTCTTTTCTGAACGCTGTTATAACTTTGAATGATCACTAAACATATGGTTGTAAATCAAGGTCTATCCTTAGATCGACACCTTCAACTGGCTTGGATCAATAAACAATAATAGAATTACAAGTATCCAAGAAATTAAAAAAAAAAAAGATTGTCTGGAAAATTGGCCATGAAAGACCCAGAGCAGGGGTGTCAAACTGACAGCCCACGGGCTGGATGCAATACACACAGGCCATGAAACATTACGCGATGGCACTGTGATACCATGAGTTTGACACCTGTGACATAGATAATATTTTTAGAGATATTTATGTACAAATATCTGATTTGTTCATTGATATTTTCAATATTGTTCTACAGTATTTATCTGTAAGTTGGATGATGAAGAAACAAGAGAGGAATAGACTAAATCAGGGCTGTGAAACCTCCGGTCCATGGGTCAGATGCGTCATGCGCTGGTCCCCGCCCACACCCTCTTTAGCAAAGGGGGCGGGAAGTCCCAATACATCACATGATGCCATTGTGATGACATGTATTTGACACCCCTGGATTATATGGTTTTGAATTTTGGTGCTGGAAAATAATTTTGCAAATACCATAGACTGTATGAAGAACACCTCAATTGACATTAACTGCCTAAGCTTTCCTTAGAAAGTAAAATGACAAGACTGTGATTTTCATATTTTGTACACATCAAGAAAAGACAGACATCATTATAGAAAGAGATCATGCTTGACCAAGTTGAAGAAAAATGCAAAAGAGGAAGACCAGTGACATGATGGATTGACATAATAGCAACAGCTGTGGATGCCACTCTGACAATAATTAGCTGCCTAATTGTAGACTGACACAGTTCAGGACAGCTGTGTACAAGGTCACCACAAGGAAACAATATTGACTTGATGGCAATGAAACATTATAAGAAAGTGTACGCAAAAATCTGAACTGAAGAAGCTTCTTGAATGAGAATTGAAAAGTTTTCAAGGAGAAAAAAAACAACAAAGTCCAGTTGATTTTTGAAAAGCACCTTTGGAACAATCATGAATTGGATGATTCTCCATAGACGCACAAAAATCCATATAGCGATGAGGCGGTTATAGAGCATTGATGCATTGATAGAGCATTGATGCTTTTAGCTGAGATTTCTTCAGACTGCAGTCTCCATTTCACTTTTGCATTTAAATGCACTGTGGGAGGCTGTTCATCAAAAAATGAAAGTGGATAAAGAAAGGATAAAATCTTGGTAGGATCAGGACAAAACCTAAAAAATTAAAATTTGGAGTAACATTTTGCTTCTTGTAACAAACCAGTAAAAGTAAACTCTTAAACGAAGGGCATTTTAAATAGTTTGTTGAATGCATCAAAGAACCTGCAGGTGTGGCCCCAGAACAATGTAAATAGTTTGGTAGACAACATCTTTTTCAGTCTTTATCAAGTCTGATTCTCATCATTCAAATGATGAATGATTGTGGGAACTAGTATATCTAGTCCAGTGATGGTGAACCTTTTTGTTTTGGTGTGCCAAAAGCACACTCATGCCAGCACCTACAATGCAATGTGCCCCCACTGCACATGCCACGCAACACGCCCGCCCCCTTACCTGCACTGCACATGCGCATCCCTCCTGAGGTTGCAGAGACTTCCCTCGAGCCTCTGGGAGGGCGAAACTGCCTCAAACGGGCCAAAAATCAGCTAGGAGGCACGCACATGTGCAGTGAGGTAAGTTTGGCTGGGGCTCACATGCCTGCACAAATGGCTCTGCTGTGCCACCTGGTTCGCCATCACGGGTCTAGTCTAATGAAGAGAAGGACTAGGGATGATATGATAGCAGTTTTCTAATATTTGAGAGGCTGTCCCAACGAAGAGGGGAAAGCAAAGCACCTGAGGGTAGGACAAGAAGGAACGGATGGAAACTTATCAAAGAGAGATCCAACTTAAAATTAAGGAAAAATTAGTGAGTGTAATTCATCAGTGGGATATGGCTTGCCTCCAGAAGTTGATGGGTGCTTCATTACTGGAGGTTTTCAAGAAGAGATTGGGTAGCCATTTGTTCAAAATGGAATAACAGTGATGGCGAAACTTTTCAGCACCAAGTGTCCAAAGCGCACATCGTATCCCCAAAATGCAACACGTGCATGCGCCGTGCATGCACCCCACCCTGCACATATGTATGCCCCCCACCCCCTGCATGTGTGCGTGATTCCATGATCCCAGTGCAACCCCACTCCCATGCATGCATATGACCCCCTGCATGTGCCCCATTCCCATGTGACCCCCATATCTGTCCTGCCCCTGTGCATGTGCACAACCCCCTGCATGCACCCCAGCCTTGTGACCCCCAGGCAACCCTGTGCCCACCCCGTCCCTGTGCATGTGCATGACCTCCTGTGTGCGCCCCGCCCGCCACATATGTACATGCGACTCTCACATGCATGCCATCCCCGTACATTTGTGGTAGAGACCTGAAGACCAGCTGGATGGCGGGAGGCACGTGCGCACATACGTGGCAGAGCTGTGTTGGGGTGATACTCACATGCCCTGAGAGAGGGCTTTGCATTCCACATCTGGCACCTCTGGTTTGCCATCATGGGTATAGGGTCTCCTGTTTGAATAGGGGTTTAGACTAGAAGACCTCAAAAGTCCCTTTCAAACCTATTCTGTTTTATATTAAGAAGGAACACTTCCCAGAGGAAACATTTCCATTTAAGATACTGTAAACATCAAGATTTCATAACCATAATTTATTACATATCCTACTTGATTGTTTTCAAAAATACCTTTCAGGCTGGATTCAATTCATCAACTTCAGATATTCAACTGTCAGGGTTTTGAGTAACAGAAATGAAATAGTTTGTCACCACCTTCATTTAGGAATTTTTTTAGCTTCCTACGGTAGCAAAAAGCCCTTGCATTTTCTGCTGAATTGCGAACCTAGCTTAGTTTTGCAGCCCTGATAAGATTGGCCAGCTGGTGAATCTGGCTTTAAAAATTGGGGAGGGGGAGGGGGAGAGCCACCAATACTGGATAAACTAAATTCAGATAAGAACTTGGAGTCAAATCCATCTTAGTCATTAAGCATGAACTGATCCATCATAATCTAAGAGACCCAATTTACAAATGAGTAACCCTATTGATTTCAGTGGACCTCCTCTCAATTTGATTAAACCTATTAGGGATGCATCCTGAACTCTTAAATGATGCATTTGAAATCACTGGGAAACTTATTCATTTGCTTAGACCATAAATAGCTTATGATAATATAGCTGCCAAGGAAGATGCAGGATCAATAGGAAAGAGAGGCGAATCTTCATTTGTAAAGGAGACATTTCCTGGCATGTATGTAATTGCTTTTGAAGGAATGCTCAAACTCCTTCTCCCTGGAGAATCAGCCTGCCGCAAACAAAGCACTGCATAATTAAAGGATTGAACTTAACTGAACCTAACACTTTCAGTTGCCTAATGAGATGCCTTTGAGTCAGACAATTTAGTAAGGAAACAAAAGCTCTTGAAGTCCTAAGTGTAGACATGGAAGAATCACAGAAGCTGCTTGATTTCTCAAGTTGCAGTTGCAATCCACTTTTGGAACATCATCACTAGGAGAAAGGGGGAAGAAAGACAAGGTAAGAGTGGGCTTTATTATAGTAATGCCCAGTTGGAGAGGGCGTAGACCACAGAAGGGTTTTTCCATGTGGACTCTCAGAAGTTCCATGTGATCTATCAGCATCACTGGAGAGTTTCAAAAACAGACTGGACAACCATTTGAGAGGGATGGTATAGCCTGCCTTGAGCTGAGGTTTGGATTAGAAGACCCTTCCATCCCTATGGTTCTATGTTCTATATCAGGGGTCCCAAACTTGGCAACTTTAAGACTTGTAGGACTTCAACTCCCAGAATTCCTCAACCAGCAAAGGCTTTCACCCATTTAAGACATTTTAAAAACATTTTCTCTTCTCTTTGCTCACCTTGAGGAAACACCAGACCATTAATAACTGGTGGAACTCAAGCTGAACCTGACCACCAAATCTGTGAGAACAATCAATCAGTGGAACAGCTCGCCTTCAGAAGTTGTGGGAGCCAGAATTGTTATTCAGCAGATTCTGACCACTTCTGGAGAACTGGTAGTGGAAATTTTGAGTAGTTCGGAGAACCGGCAAATACCACATCTGACTGGAGATTTTACAGTATTCTTCCCCTGCCACGCTCAGCAAACCACGCCCACAGAACCGGTAGTAAAAAAATTTGAATCCCACCACTGGTGGGAGCATCATCACTTGACACTTTCAAGAAGAGATTGGACTGCCAATTGCCAGAAATGGTGTAGGGTCTCCTGCTTGGGTGGGTTGGACTAGATGACCTACAAGGTCTCTTCCAACTCTGATTATTTGTAAGTACAAATTATCAGGAGTCAGCAGATAAAGCTGATGAGAACATTAACACTTATGCTGATATTAATTACTGCAGTATCCATTCTTATTTCAAAGAATTTTCAAGAGCTAGCTTAGAATTAATATTTTCTTTCTTTTCTGTTACAAATACATGATCTTTTCCTTCAGTAAAAAGGATGCTTATTCCCAAGCAAACCAGGGGACTACTGACACATAACCTATACCTCATAACTAAAAGGATGAGCAATTGTCTAAAAAGACACTTGTAGTAAGTCCATTAATTTTCAAGATCTAAAATTATTTCGCTGCACCATTGTTAACAAGCAATCTGGTGACCAAAGGGCTGCTGGCAAAGCTCCCATAAAAATAGAAAATCAATCACAACAAATCTCTTAACTGTTTCCCCTCCCCTCCTGCAGTTGGTCCCGATTGTGTGTACGTGCCATTGAGTCAGTGTTGACTCCTAGCAACTCCTAGCAACTCCCTGGACAAGTCTATGCCGTTTTTTTGGCAAGATTTCAGAACTAGCTTGTGACTGCTTTCTACCTAGGACTCAGAGACTGACTGGCCCAAGTCACTCAGCTTACAGACTCCTGGTTTCTAGCCTCATGCTTTAGCCCAGGGGTCTTCAAACTTGACAGCTTTAAGACTTGTGGGCTTCAACTCCCTGAATTCCTCCTCCAGTCATGTTAGCTCAGGAATTCTGGGAGTTGAAGTCCACAAGTCTTAACTAAATTAGCTGTTCAATCCTCAGGGTTATCCCCATCACCCATCTTGAGTTTTGTGTCTCCCATCAAGTCATTAGAGTTAATTCTGCTCAAGCTAAAAGGATATTTGCTTAGTTGTGCAAAGAAAGCTTAGGTTCTTATGAGATGACAGGTTGCCTGAAAATTAGCTAGCCCGTGGGTTGGTAATGCCCTGCTCCTTTAAGACTTCTCCCTAATCAGGCTAGCTGCCCAGCAACGAGCAGCTATAAAAGCTGAGCAGAAAAGCAGCTGAGTGTTGTGGGTTGAGACTACTTTAGGAGTGAGAGGGTTTCTGTTACTTGGTGGAAATAGAGCCACTGGAAGTAGCCTAGGACTAAGAGATAGAAGTACTGTTGTTTAGCAGCAGGGCTCACAAATTGTAGTAGTCTAATAGTAGCAGTAACAGTAGGCGAGTAGAAATGTGTGAGAAGGAACTGTGAGTACAGTACTACCAGTTGTGAGCTTGTGTGTGGGTTGCCTAAAAGGCAAGGGGGCTTGCATTGACCCACAGGGGTTTGGGGAGCCCACTGGTTTTGGATATAGATAAAGGAGCCTGGGATCACTGATGATATAACCATAAAGAAAATGAGGGGATATTCATAAAGTGAAGTGGGGCACCCCAAAAAGATATAAAGAGGCAACTATGCAAATGGATGTGGCTGTGAACCACAAGTATTTCTGTACACACTTGTGACCAACAAACCTTGGTTAAAAAGGGAGCTGTAAAAGAGAGTTTGGCTCTTGTTAGAACCCAAGACTTTGCAGACATTAACCAACATCTTGGCTGAGGAAACCAGATATTAGCCAACATTCTGGCTGAGGAAACTTACTAGAACATATACCAAACACATGTTGACCAAACAAAGGGGCTATTTCTCCCTCTTAGAATTCTACCTTGGTAGAAGCAGGGAATCATCCTTTCCTGCAGGAAAGCTAAAATAACCTGAAATGGAACTATGTTTCCTGATACCTGGGCTAATGTTTCAGAACTGCTAAGGCAGAAGCAGGAAGGCAGGCTGTGATTAATTGAAGAGTGGCTATGGAGGGAACAGGAAAGAAAAGATGGACTGTAATGGCAAAGGCATGAAAGGGAAGTCAGAAGAGTTTAAAAGGCTGATAGACCTACTTAAAGGGATAGAGTCACCAGAAGGGGTACATTCTACCCCAAGGGTTTCAGAACATGTAGAGAGTGGAGATGATCCCAAAGAGATTAAAAAACAACAACCCCAAGTTGTCCAAGGAAGAGGACGTAGAAGTTTGTTTCCCAATGTTTGAAAGAATGGCTACCTCTTTCTTTTCTTTTTTTTTTTAATTTTGAAAGCTTTATTTGGCATACATTTAAAACAAACAAATCAACACACACACACACACACACACACATATATACATATATACATTTTATAGCATGTATTGAGCAGTGGTTTCTTTTTTTCTTTAGCTTTATCTTTATCATTGACATGATCTGCCTTGTTAAAGTAATACTTCATTCTTTTAATGTTTTAATTTCTCTACATCGTTTATAATTAAATGCACGTCTGCTATCATTTCAATAACTTATCCAAATATCAGATATTACTTTTTTTTAACCACTCATACCAAGTATTCCATATTTCATAATAGTCACTATTTTGTTTATTTTTCAGCAATTTAGTTAAGCTATCCATCTCAGCACATTCATGTATCTTTTTAGTTACCATATCATCCGAAGGGGTAAAGGATAGTTTCCAATTTTGTGCGTATGTTATTCTAACCGCAGTTATGATGTGCAAAATTAAGTATTGATATTTTTTTCTCCATATTTGAGTCTATCATGCTCAATAGGAAGTTTTGTTATATCTAAAATCCAATTTCTAATATTTCTCCAAAATTTCTGAGCACATGGACAAGTCCACCACATGTGGAAATATGTTCCTTGTATATAGTTGCATTTCCAACAATTGGGTGATAGATTGGGGAACATCTTAGCCAGTCTCGCAGGGGGTAGATGCCAGCGATAAACCATTTTATATAGATTTTCTTTGTACGAGACTGACATAGTTAATTTGTAGTTTGTTTGCCAAATATGTTCCCATTTATCTAATTCAATGCTATAACCTAAGTTTTTAGACCAAATTGTCATGGATTCTGTAATTGTTTCTTCTTTTAATTTATTATCCAAGAGATATTTATATATTTTACTAATTGCTTTCTTTTCCTCTCCTAACCATATTTTATCCAATTCTTGTGGGATCATATTAAAGTCAAATTGTTCTCTATCTCTTTTGTAGTGGGTTTGTATTTGTGCAAAGGGCCACCATGCTATCTCTTTTCCTTGGATTTGTATTTAATGTTTATTTTTAAGGTCTCCCAGAATCGTATAATAAATTCTTATACCTAATAATATTTTCATAATCCAATACATTTGGATGTGTAACTGCTTCCAGTGTGGATAGCCACAATGGAACCTTTGGATAGTGTTTTTTTTAATCTTTTCCTAAATCTTAAGCAATACATTTCTTACATGGTGCCTTTAGAAATATGAATGCTGTTTAGATTTTCCATTCCACATAAAAGCGTGCCAGCTGAGTTGGAGATAGAATCCCTCTAATACTAGTAACCTTCTATTTTCTAATTTAACCCAATCCTTAAGCCAATTTACTACAGCTGGATCATAGTATAATTCAAAATCTGGAAGGCCAAATCCTCCTTTTTTCTTAGCATCCTGTAATAGTTTATATTTCACTCTGGGTTTTTTCCTCTGCCATATAAATTTAGATATTGATTTATTTAATTCTACAAAAAAGTTCTTTTCCAACTTGACTGGCACTGTTTGAAATAAAAACAACAATTTTGGTAAAATATTCATTTTTACTATTGAAATACGTCCCAGTAGCAGTTACCTGCAGTTTGGCCCAATTATCTAAGTCTTTAACTATTTGTGCTGTTAGTTTGTCATAATTATCTTTTTAATTGATGAACATCTAGCAGTCAACTATATTCCCAGGTATTTTACTTTATCACCTGCATACCTAATTTATTTGCTAGTTCTTCTTTCTGGTCCTTTGTACAGTTTTTTGCCAATATTTTTGTTTTTTTATTGATTTTTAACCCTGCCACCTTTCCATATTCTTCTATTTCCTTTAGTAGTATAGGGCTCATTTCTAAGGGTTCTTCTAGTATAAATACCATATCATTGGCAAATGCCTGAAGTTTATATTCCTCTTTTTTAATTTTTAGTCCTCTAATCTCTTGATTTTTTCTGATTTATCCTAAAAGAGTTTCTTCTGCCAATGTATACAGCAGGGGAGCTAAGGGGCAGCCTTGTTTTACTCCCTTACTTATCTTTATGGTATCTGTATTTTCCCCATTTATTAATATTTTTGCAGTTTGCATATTATAAATTGTCTTAATAAATCCTAAAAATTTTCGTCTAGTTTCATACCCATCAATTGTTTAGTGAGAAAGTTCCAGTTCAAATTGTCAAATGCCTTTTGGGCATCTAGGAATATCAGTGCCATTGTCTTAGTTGAGTGTACTTCATAATATTCTAATATATACATAACAGTTCTTGATTTGTTTTTATTTGTCTTTGGGGAAGGAAACCATTTTGATCAATATGAATAATTCTATTTAATACTCTCTTTAATCTTTCCACCAATATTGTGGCCATTATTTTATAATCTACATTTAAAAGTGATATTGGTCTATAATTTTGAATTTTTTGTGGGTCTGATTGTTCTTTATGAATGAGAGTGATATATGCTTCCAACCATGATTTAGGGATATTGGCAAAGAATGGCTACCTCTTTCAAACATAGCCTGACTTTGCATATAGGTTAAAAAAACCTGTGACACTATTCAAAAATGCCTCCTCCCAGTCTATTACACGCAGTCTTCATTATCTGCCCCTCATCAAGGTCAACTATTTCTTCAAAAGATCTCTTGAGAAAGCAAACACTATCAGCTTCTTAAGACAATTGCGGAACATTTTAAATCCATACCAATCAATATACTTCAGAGTTCAGTTCATTTAATAATATGTTCCTAATCAGTCTAATTAGTTAGCACAACTGAGAATTAAAAATATGGTTAATTTTTAGATGGTATTCCAGATGTAGTATGCATCTATGGTAACAATTCAAATGTTAATCATTTCTTCCAATTAAACATAGCAGTTTTTGTTTTAAAGCTATATTATATTTCACACATGTTAAGTTTACTTCTTCAAAATTCTTAAATCTCTAGATTTCAGGATAGGGATAAATTCCTTTCATATTTACCTAATTTGAATTGTTGAACTAATGGGTGAAAAAAAAATTCACAATTATCTTTCAAAATGTTATATTGATTCCTATGGACTACTCCAACAAAATGTATCAAAGCTGTATTAACAGAACAGTTAATACTATATATTAATGAAAGAGATATTTTTTATTGGGATGAATTCTAATATAGACATAGGATATGTTATTTGAAGGACCACTTATTTCTCATGATTTCTGCCCAGATAACATATGCTTGTCAGTATTGGACACTCTGTGTCCTTTTGATTGAGTAGTGTACTCTTATGGGGTTCAGGAAGTGTGCCTTTCCTGTCGCAGTCTTTCCCCTCTGGGATGAGATCCCTTCTGAAATCCATGTGGACCACATTGCCCTGTTGGCATTCTATAAAAATTTGAGGACCTGATTATTCCCCCAGCATTGGGAGATGAGATTGATGGGGCCTCTTGTTGGATGTCTCTTATTTTTACATTTGTCTGTATACAGTATTGAGCCCAGATCCCATCTTATGCTTGGTTTGTATTGGATTTTATTCATTATATGATGGTCCAGATTCAGTTGGAGCCAGATGATGTGAGAATGACCTTGAGAGGAGGAGGAGCTGAAGACTAAACAATGATCAGATAAGAGACAGCTTAGCCTTCAGAAGGAATGGGAGTGGTAAAAGTTTCAGAAGACACCCTCCCTAGTTTCTTGGGCTGTAAAGTGGGGGAGGGAAGAGATGTACTTTCAGACTTGTAAGATTCTGTTACTGTACTATGCAGTTACTCTAACCTTACAATAAAGGTAGTGCTACCATTCATGGTTGGTGCTTCTTGTCTAGATTACTCAGAAGGGTGACAGGCAGTGCCTGAATTGAATTAAACAAATGAACAAATAAGCTCTTTTCAAATTTTCCACTTGTAGGCTAAATGTACAAACAAGACATGCAGATTGAGAAAAAATGATTGCATATGAATTTCATACAAGTTTTTAAAATCTTTCAAACTGATGCTGAACTGGGTAGAAACACATTGAAAACAAACACAAGAAGTTAAGCCCCCTCCCTCCCCCCCAAGTTTTCATATTTTCTCACATTGAAAACAAATGCAAGAAGTTAATCAACTTTTTTTTAATATACTTTTCACATATTTAGTCTCTTAACATTAACATCTTGTAAAATTCTCTTGTGGAATCTTCAGTGAAAATTTGAAAACCTTCAACATTCTTCAGTTTGAGATTTAAGCAGTCTCATGAGATTTCAACATTACCATGCTTTGTTGAGGATTTAACCTGAGGCCTTGAGATACATTGTTATGTAAGATCTTGTTTACTATTTCTGCAATATTAGCAGATATTAGCAGGGGGGGGGAGCGCTCAGAAATTTAGCAGTCACCCTCTTTCCTATGGATGCCAGCTTGCTGGTCCATGACCTGAAATTGCTAATCCTAGCTATGTTCCCTAGCTGAATCTAGTCAATCAATATGACACATCTATTTTTTTCTGGAATCTGCCCCTGGTGGCAACCAGAAATCATGAGTAGGAGCTTACCAAGCTCTCAGGAGATTCCCACTGTAAGCATCTGAAAGACAAGGGAGACTCTGAGTCATCTTCAAAACTGCTGCTTTCACCAAGTTGCACACTGAAAAAAAACTAAAAAAATCTTTTGGATACTGTGAATTAAAATTCTTGTCTCAAGTGGACACATGCTGCAGTCTGGAACGTGGGGATTTTTTTTTTTTTAACTAAAAAGAAGTTAGGGTTTTTTTTTCCCATTATACTTCAGCTGGCTAGGAGTGCGCAATGGTTTATTCTGATGTGGATGGATTGATGAGAGCTGCTAAGTGTCTTTAGCCTGCCATTATTCCTTGAGCTTGGCAGCAACGCAGCTCACCAAGCTGCCATTCTGAAATGATTTCTGCCTCTATGAGAGAACTCCAGCTATGTTTTACTGCTTTTTGCTGCTGCAGAATGGAAACCGAACCTCCTTGAGTACAAACATTTTGCCATCTGAACAGAAAAGAAAGAAATATGCTATAGCAAGTAATAGAATAATGGTGTGCATGTGTATGTGTGTGTTTCTCTGTATTTGCTCAAAGCCTTGAGCTTAATCTTAGCATTTCGAATTAACAAAATGCTGTGTTAATTTTCTATTCTGCTCTCAAGACTTACATATAAACACTTCCTTGCAATTTTCTTGTCAACAGTGCAGCTTCCCATTTCCTTCTCCCAGGGTGTTCGATTCCCCAGAAGGTTAAATTAAAAGTCTTAAGGATTTCCTTTTGGTCTCCCATCCCAGGACTTCAAGAGCTAATTATCTTTAGCTTTTTAGATTACCCAATGTCAGTCAAGTATTAGTGCCACCTTCTGAGCTCTCCAGATGGAAGCTCCTCCAGGCATTAGGGGCAGTGATGGATTCTATTTGGGCAGAGGACTTCATTCTGTATGAAAGATTTTCCTACTATCCCAGGTTTGGAGTGATGTCCCAACAAGGTTGCAACCTGGCAATGCAAGCCAGGATACGTTTTCATTGCCCAAGCTTTTAATTTTTGCTTAATAGATGTGTTATGAGCATCAGTTTTGGAGTTAAATAAAACTTCAGCAGAATTTGTCATGATCAGCCGTTAAATCGAGACTGGGGAGGAACCTCTAGATTATAATACCACAATTCTTTATTTTAAAAACAACAATGTAGCCATATAATATAGTCCACCAAAACCTTAACTTATCCTGGATTCATTCTTTAACCCTTCAACATGCATTATTTTTCTTTTCTTTTTTAATTATAAAAATACTTTATTAAACAAATTTATACAAATACAGTAAAATCAAACTTTGCGCTTATCGCAACTTAAGCAAAACAGTATTCACTCAATCTGACATCTATCAAATTGTGTAAAGTATTCATTCACGGTTGTTACTTTAAACATATAGTACAAATCTGCCACCATCCCATCCTCAGCCTGCCTTCCAGTCCCTCAGCAATGCTGACCATGACCATTCTAGCTTGTTGGTCTGCAGGAGAAACCAGATACTTGGCTCCTGCAGAGGGATTTATCTTTGTTATGCTTGTCTACCACTTTCTAAAGCAATTTGTGGGTGTCCTGTGAGATGTTAATCAGCTTAAGGGCACTGTTTTTGGTAAGAGAAGTAGAGACATTGATAAAAGAATTAACTGTTTTAGCTGGTGAATAAGAGAATGTTCTTCCCAATCTCACTTTAATAAATGAGAAAGTCTCTAAGCTTCTTCCCCTCCCAAGTTAAAATCCACTAGTTAAATCTTCTCCTTCCTACATCTTTAGTTTCAAGAGGGAAGAAAAAGCTACTATATACTGAAATGCAAAAATAAAATTCACACATCATGCTTTTTTAATTTACCAATATTTTGTTTTCTTGTTTGTTCCCTCACTTCTTCATTTATTACATAAATCTGCTTAATTCAATGAGTCTTGATGGCTTACAAAAGGTGCTGCAAAATGTCAGGCCAGTATATAAAATAAGCATTCTCTCATGCAAGGGCTTGCTGTAGAGCAGGGGTGTCAAACTCACGACAACACATTGTCATCACATGGTATAGTGCAACTTTCCCCCCCTTTGCTAAAACCAGAGGTGGGCATGGTTAGCGTGTGACTCATCTGGCCTGCAGACCATGAGTTTGACATCTCTCCTGTAGAGGAAGGCAGCTGATCCAGCTGTAAAATTGTGACTCCTCAATGTCCCCTTCACCTGAGATGGATTCCAGATTTCACATCAGCCACAATCCCAGAGCAGATGGCATGGAATGGCAATGGTCATCTGGGAAACCCTAATAGTTTTCAGAGATGCTGTGTTTCAGAGAGGCAGATGTGACATCCAGTGATTGAAACTGAGCTTTGAGGAACTCAACACCCTTCCTAGCTTCTGTCAGAATCACTATAACTTCACCTGCGCAGCCAGGTTTGGAGATGTGTAACTGGGTATCATCAGTATTAGCATCATCAGCATCATAGTACTTTTATGCTTTTACTATTATAAACTGTCAAAGCGAAAAAAATCAGCTCTATAAATTAAGAGGAAATGAATCGTGTTTTTCTGTTGCCAGCCTACTTTATTTACAAATAACTAGGAGAACAAAAGAAAAACAGTACATTCTGAGAAGCAAGCAAAAGAAAGAAAGTAAAAGTAAAGTAAAATTCTTCCCCTGCACACATGCGCAGTAAATCATACATCACAAGACACTCATATCTTGTTGCTATGGAAACGTGATAACAAGTCTGGCATATTAAGACTTACCTTACCTATTAGATCTCTCGGCGGCTTTCGATACTATCGACCATAGTATCTTGTTGCGACGGTTGGAGGGGTTGGGAATTGGGAGAACCGTCTTTCGATGGTTCTCCTCCTTCCTCTCCGACCGTTCGCAATTTGTGTTGACGGGAGGGGAGAGGTCCACCTCTAGGCCCCTGGCTTGTGGGGTGCCTCAGGGGTCGGTCCTCTCCCCTCTCTTGTTCAACATTTATATGAAGCCGCTGGGCGAGATCATCCGTGGTCTTGGGGTGAAGCGTCATCTATATGCAGATGACACTCAGCTGTACATCTCCACCCCGGACCACCCCAACGATGCTGTGGGGGCTATGTCTAGGTGCCTGGAGGCCGTGCGGGATTGGATGGGCGGGAACAGGCTTCGGCTCAACCCATCCAAGACCGAGTGGCTGTGGTTCCCGGCACCCCGATATAGCCAGCTGATTCCTTCGCTGGCTATTGGGGGGGAAATTTTGCCCCCCACAGAGAGGGCTCGCAATCTGGGAGTCCTCCTGGATGTACGGCTGTCGCTTGAACATCATGTCGCGGCCGTCTCCAAAGGGGCATTTCATCAGATCCGTCGGATCTACCGGTTGCGGCCCTTTCTGGATCGGGACGCCCTGCGCACGGTCACTCAGGCCCTTGTCACCTCTCGCCTGGACTATTGTAATGCCCTCTACATGGGGCTCCCTGCGGGGAGCACCCGGAGACTCCAACTGGTGCAAAATGCGGCCGCGTGGGTGATCATGGGGGCGTCGCGTAGCGCCCATGTGACGCCTCTCCTGCGCGAGCTGCATTGGTTGCCGGTGGCTCTCCGGGTTCGCTTCAAGGTTCTAGTTTTGACCTTTAGGGCGATCCATGGCACTGGGCCAGGTTACTTGCAGGACCGCATCCTACCGGTGATCTCCAGCAGGCCGGTGCGTTCACACAGGGAGGGCCTTCTCCGGGTCCCGTCGGCCGCCATGTGTTGCCTGGCGGCCCCGAGGGGTAGGGCCTTCTCTGTGGCGGCCCCTGCCCTCTGGAATACTCTGCCGCCGGAACTGCGTACCGGCACGGACCTGAGGGCCTTTAGGCGCGCGCTGAAGACCTGGCTTTTTGAGCCGGCCGGCCTGGGCTGAGATGGTTTTAATTTGTCTCCATTTGTTCTGTAATTTTAAATTGGGGTTTTAAGGGTGTGGGGTGGGTTTTTCTTGTTCGGCCAATATTTAATTTAATTCCTTTTAACTTTTGTATTACTGTTGGGGTCTAGATTGGCTGTACACTGCCCTGAGTCCCTAGGGAGAAGGGCGGTATAGAAATTTTATAAATTAATAAATAAATAAATTTATTTGTGCCATCAAAGTCACCTGAATAGTGCAAATGGGTGTGGAACTTTCTTGGAACTGCTTAAAGGATTGTGTTTTAAACTGGAGATAAGCGGTGTTGTATCCTTCCTCCTCTGTTGAGAGAGGAATGTTCAATCGTAATGTAGATAGACTCTTTGACCCCTGTTTCAAGCCAGGGGTTTTCTCTGTCCAGAATGTGGACTTTTCCGTCTTCAAAAGAATGACCTTTTGTCTTTCAAATGCAGATAGACTGCTTTGGGACAACCATGACCTGGATAATGGAGAATTTCCATAGAGCATTTTTAATGGATGTCCAACACTTTTCATAAGATGCTGGTGATAAGCTATTGATAATCTATTATGCTATTTTGCTATCAACCCTTTAGATCAGGGCTGTCAAACTCGTGGCCCACGATCCGGATGCATCACATGCTGGCCATGCCCATGCCTGGTTTAGCGAAGGGGAAAAAGGTTGTGATATGTCATGTGACACTACCATGATGATGTGTATTTGACACTGCTGCTTTAGATGTGTGTAAAAAAGATAGGAAGGATTGGGTGATAGACCATTTGTCCCAGTAATCATAGTAGTCTACATTTGGATGTAGACCTATTGCTGGCAATACTTGAGTCAACCCCAAAACACATATATGTCTGCAATTCTCTCAGTCCAGACCCTTTTCACTTCCTGGGAGGTCGAGGGATAAAGCCCATAAAATAGGCTAGCATGGAGCTTGTTTAAATTCCACCAAAAAAGCTAAGTTTTTAAAAAAAGCTAAGAGTTTAAAAGTGGACAACAAACCTCCCCCTCCACATGAATTAACAGGGCTTTTGATTTGATAGCTCAGGTTCACATGAATGAAACTAACTACTAATGTCCCTTGAACTATCTTAAGAGCAAGGGTTCTTTTTAAAAATTATTTATAAATTTTTATTAAAACTTAACATTTAAAAACGTTGAGGATGGTGGAGTCGTTTTGACATAACTTTTGGTCATCATTCTAATATAATATAATATAATATAATATATAATATAATATAATATAATATAATATAATATAATATAATATAATATAATATAATATAATATAATATAATATAATATAATATAATATAATATAATATAATATAATATAATATAATATAATATAATATAATATAATATAATATAATATAATATAATATAATATAATATAATATAATATAATATAATATAATATAATATAATATAATATAGATCTTATATACATTTGTACATATATATACACATATACACATGTATTCATCCTTAATTACATCCTCCAACATCCTTAGTATTATTTTAGTCTTATAGTCTCGGATATGCTCTCAACACCTCCTGTCCATCTTAGGCCCTTCCTTTCTGTCCCCACCAATGGTAAAATCTATTCCAAATTATATAATATTCTGATTCATCCTTATTTTTCATCTCTAGAGTTAGTCTATCCATTTCAGCGCATATCAGAATTTTATTTATTCATCTTTACTAGGGATTTCTTTCTCCTTCCACTTCTGGGCAAATACTGTTCTTGCCACAGTGATGACATGTATATTATCAAATATAACTCTTCCTTATTATATTTTTTGATATAATTCCCAATAAAAAGCATTCTGGTCTATGGTCTATTTTAAATCCCATCATTTCTTCCAGCCACTTTCCAATCCTGTGCCAAAACTCTTGTGCTTTTTTACAGCTCCACCATGCACGCTAGTATGTGCCCCATTCCATTAAACATTTCCAACATTTTGGGGATTGGTTTTTATACATCTTAGCCAACATGGCTGGTGGGAAATGCCACCGATAAAACATTTTAAATAAATTCTCCTTGCACGTTGTGGCAAGAGGAATTTTTTTTGTTCCTTTCCCATAATATTTGCCATTGATCCAATTTTATACTCAAAGTCTCTAGCCCATTTCACCGTCTCTTTTACCTGTTCTTCCTCCAATTTGTAAATAAAAATTTGTAGATTTTCCTTATTAATTTGTCATCTGCCCCCAAGAAAATTTTGTCTAATACCGTTTCTTGCCAATTAATCCCCTGTTCTTTTCTACCCTTTCCGTACCTCGATTGGATCTGCAAATCGTCCCACCATTCTAAATCCATCCCTGAGCAAAGGTCCTTTCTATGTTGTGTATGTTGTGTATGTCTGGAAGAATTGTAGCTAAACAAGCTCAATTTGCATGATGCCTCTTTTTCAGAACATTGGACACCGAGATACGCTTTGAGCAAGGAAATTATATCAAATCTAGATTTAGACAGCAATCTGGGTTTTTATGTCCTGTGTTTTATAATTGGGATACATTTAAGTACAGCCATCAATTCTTATCCTTAGCAAGATGTATGTACGTTCATACATATTTATGAGGAAAGCTTTAATTTCTATCAGAGGTGGACAGAATAGTTTTGTCTCTCTCCTTTAAGGAAAGAAAGAATCCAATAGGAAAGAATCATAATCAAAGTTTATCTACTTTAGTCTCTCTTTCCTACATAGACAAATTGATGGATTCAAGGGCATTATAGATCCCCAAGACAGAACATATGTCCTGGAAAAAGTGTCTAGATTCCATATGTTTGAGCTGGCAAGGAGAAGATTATAAACTTTAATCGTTATTATCCTGGTTCCATAGTTGAGACAACTATAAATGTTTGAGAACCACCAAGCCATGCCAAATAGAGGTTATTTGTTTATTCACTAGGAAAGGCAAGCCTTAATCAACCACATTAGCCAATTAAAATGTTATAGGATAACTGTAATGGACAAATGTTATTTAATGAGAACCAGATGGTTTTAATAACTGTTATATTAGAATTATCCCCATAAATTTACCTATCACTTGCTGCCAATGAGAATTCCAGGATATGAGTGAAAGGAACAGTGTTCCTTTAGCTACTTTACTTAAATTGGTGTTGCTGTAATCCTAGTGGGATCTTTGGGGTAAAGGTTGGGGAGGGGTATTGGAATAGCTAACATTCCAACTCCTGTTCACTTAATGCCTTGATGGAAATATCTCTGTTTTGACTAGTTGGACAAGTGCCATGGTTATTCAGGATCTTGCCTTAGAAAGAATGATCTTCAGACAATGCATCTATGATGTTTCCCAACATGGAAGCCACCACATGTTTGGGATTTCCAGTTAGTTTGGTCCATCCAGAGAATATCATTTAAGGAAGGCAATTTTTGTTTTGTTTTCCAATAATAGTTCTTCTACCCTAAAGGGGAATTATTGAAGGAGATAAGATGTTTTTCTACCATTGATTTTCAGAGGATAGTCCATTTAGCTGGAGTTGGAAAATAAAATTAATTTGCAATTTTCATAACAACTTTTCCAAGTGTTTATCTTGATGTGTTGGCCTATAGCTTAGTTGTCAAGTTCAATAACAGTGTTCCTTTAGGGTTTTCTGTGGATTAGAATCACAGCAAGAATCACTTGCCTCCTATAGGAAGCTTACTATGGGAGCTGATGCTACTTACTAAGAGAGCTGATGGGTTGCTACTGGTTTCTGAATGTGGGTTGATCACTGCTTACACTAAAGAGTGTTCTCTTCATCTGAAAGGAAGTCTTTTTTTTCTTCTTTGGAGAGAATTTAGCAAAAAAAAAAAGGATGAAAATACCTCAAACAAATAAAATATGTAGATAACACAGCGATTGCTAAAAGAAGACTTTGATGCCACCTACCAATACATAAATCCTAAATGTAATTCCATAACAATAGGCAAATATTTCTTACTACTAATTGCTACTCTTCTGCATGGTCCCTTCTCTCTCTCTCTATCTCCCCTAGAGTGTTATTATGCCCATGCCTTTTTGTCTTTTTCTGAATTTGATGTGTGCTATTAGCAAGAACAGCAAGCAGAGGGAGTGAGGCTGGATGCCTTCTGGCAGGGTGTGTTTTTTCCTAACAGCTTTAGAATGGTGTTTAGTTTCTAGCAATTTTGACCTTAAGAAGCATGTAGGAGCTCTAATTTGTATATTGTGTGGAGAATTATTAGTTCGAGATTAAGCATCTATAAAGGGAAAACCAAACTCTGAAGATTTAACAAGCAGGAAGTTAAAAGAACAGCTGTTCTTGTTCTATAATTAAGAAATCCTCGACCTCCTTGGGGAATTCTTGAGTAATTTAGGGGTGGGTTTCATTTCTAAAAGAAAATCTGGATCAGATGGAATCTGGGATTTGTTTCCCACATTGCCTGCAGGCTGGTTTCAGCCTTTCCTAGGCAAGGCAAGACTAATTTTTGATTGCACTCTCACTTTGTCACTGCACAAGCAAAGCAGGAGTGATGTTAAAATGAACTCCAGGCTTTGCTTGTATGGTGTAGAAGATCAGTGAATAGTTACGGTACCATACTGAGAACCCTGTGATTATAGGTGAAAATTTTAATTATTAAAATATGCAGCATATTAGTTATTTGTTGCCCTAAATAATTAAATGAAATCATCTCCCTGGGAGTATATCACAAAAAGTGTCTTAAGGAGCCGAGGTAATGCAGTGGTTAGAATCAGAGGTGGTATTCAGCAGGTTCTGACCAGTTCTAGGGAACTGGTAGCAGAAATTTTGAGTAGTTCAGAGAATCAGCAAACACCACTGCTGACTGGAGATTTTACAGTATCCTTCCCCTGCCATGCCCACCAAGCCATGCCCTTAGAACCGGTAATAAAAATTTTTGAATCCTACCACTAGAATGAAGTATTGCAGGCTAATTCAGCTCACAGCTTGGAGTTTGATCCTCACTGAATTAAGGTTGATTCAGCCTTCCATCCTTCTGAGGTCAGTAAAATAAGGACTCAGATTGTTGGGGGCAATGTAAGTTTAATTATAACTGAAAGAATCAAAATATTTATTAGAAAATATGAGTTGGTGTTATCTAAGTTAGTTGATGTTACAATTTTAGACTTGAATGAGCTGTATATAAAAAAGCAGGAATATCTATATTGCTGATACTTCCTGTTTTGCTCCAATGAATAGTGACAAAGGAACAACAAAAGATGAGTATAGATAAGCAATTGTGACATATTTTGAATGAATTCAGTCCAGGCAAGGGGAATAGTTAGATGGGTGGAATGAAAGGAGAATGTACAGGAATGACTGGGCCATTCTGAGAGTCAAGAAGGAATGAAAATGTTGAATGTTTGGTAATCTGCTTGGAAAAACTGTGGCTAAGAATTAGTCTATGCGTGCATGTAATATAACAAAGGAATGACAAACCTAAAATATACCATTTGTTTGACTACTTATTATACATTACCGAAAGAATGAAGGAGGTACAAGGATATGCAAAGTCTTGAATCTGGGGCAGACCAATTTTGGGTTATGTCAAGCTTCTTGGGAAAAATAATGGCACGGAAGAAAAGGAAAGAAATTAAGGAGAAAAGAATGAAAGTAGTTCTCTATGCAAAGTTGTAGGACCTTCTCCAAGTGTCTTTGTGCTGTTCTCCTGCTACAAATATCCTGAATGTCCTCATATTTCAATAAATGAAACACAGGGCCACTTAATCCACATGGACAGCATATTAATAAGGGTATGATGAATCATCTAAGTTTTCATTCAACATTAATGGGTGACAAGATTCAATTTAATTTGACATTCAAAATTCAAAGGCAGAAAGGTTTTATAAAAGTTTGTGATGACCCGGGGTGTGGCACAAAAGCAACAAAGTCACAAAAGTAGGTAAAGTCCCTTTAATACCTCCAACTTGGCCCCTAAAGTCCAGTTATCTTCGGCTGGAGAAAAAATTCTCCCAAGAACAGTCTTTAAAGGGAAGAAATTCAGTCCAAACCCAAAGAATAGAATAGAATGCTTTATTGGCCAAGTGTGATTGGACACACAAGGAATTTGTCTTGGTGTAAATACTCTCAATATACATAAAGAAGGAACATTTAAGAATCAAGAATCATAATGTACAACACTAAATGATAGTCATAGGGTACAATCAACATCAAATCATACTAGGAAGCAGAGGATACAAGCAACAAAGTTACAGTCACAAGTGGGAGGGAATGGGTGATAAGGAGTGATGAGAAGATTAACAGTAGTAGTAGTGTACACTTTGTAAATAGTTGAACAGTGTTGAGGGAATTATTTGTTTAGCACTACTTTCGGGAAAAAACTGTTCTTGTGTCTAGTTGTTCTGGTGAGCAGTGCTCTATAGCGTCATTTTGAGGGAAGGAGTTGAAACAGTTTATGTCCAGGATGTGAGGGGTCTGTAAATATTTTCACAGCTCTCTTTTTGACTTGTGCATTATACAGATCCTCGATTGAAGGCAGGTGGGTGGTATGTACATATAAATTATAAATAAAAACCAACACAAACCATGCTGCAGCAATTAATGAGACAGGGAAGGATAAGGAATTGCAGACTTCCAAAAGATAACGAAACACACACAGTTGGGATGATGCCAGAACCCAGATAGGCCTCGACAAACAAAGATAATGCACACTTTGCTTCCAGCAACTTTGCTGTGTGTAGTTTAAATAGTTTTCCTAGCTGCAACTAATGAAGGGGATCAGGGCCCTTTCCTCCACCATAAACCACGTAATTCACGTTGTTCCCTCCCTGCATGCCCTAGGATGAAAAGGGGGTTGCCCTGGGTCTTCCTCTGAATGCCCAGCATTTGTGTGCCCTTCCCCAGTTTCTTCCATAGCCACCAGAGCCACACTCCCACTCCCTGTCAGCTGCTCAATCCCCCCCTCAGAATCAGATTCCAACAAGGGCATGACAAAGATGTATCCATAGGCTATAACTGAAAGGTTCCCAAAAGCCTGCAAATGTTTCCATTGGGACAGAATGGGATGAAATATCGAGGATAGTAGATTACAAAACACTAACCCTGCTTAGGTTTCAGTCAGATAGCTTTTAAGGATTTCACTGCAACAAAGTTTGAAATATCCTCTTGGATTTTTTTCAAAGTGGATGGAGTTGAGAAAAGGACAGGCTGGGCAGCATCTAAACTGTTCAGCAAAAAATTATGTGGAATCAATGGAGAAAGCAAGAGAAAAATTGTTGTAGCTAAAGATGCTGGGCTAGAAACAAATTGGAGAATGGTGAGTTCTAAACATGCCTAAATCATGAAACTGAATGACTTTGGGTCAGTCACTGTCAGCCCTACGTAAAAAGGACAATGGCAAGCCAATTCCAAGATGATGCCAAGAAAATTGGAGATAGGAGGGAGGGGAGGAAGTTGTTTCCTGCTTTACATTAAAAACAAAAACATTTTAAAAAGTTTTATTAAACTTAAAAAAAAAATACCATCCTCTGTCCATTTATTTTCTGAGCTATTAAGGCTTATTGGTATAATTGGGAGTATTGTTTCAAAAGATGCCTAGAAAGGTGTGTGTGTGTGTTATTATTATTGTGTATAATACCCCTAGACAATGTACTATAGGCTATATTAAACAGACTGACTCAAGAAAAACAGACTGTCTTGCCTTCACTCAGTAAAATGGAAGATAGAGACAGTAAAGTAGCAGGAAGAAATCCAAGAATGATGAAGATGATGAAGAAGATGGTGATGATGTTGATGATGATTTCAGTGGAATGGAATGAAAAAGTCTGAAAGAGAACTACAGAGAAAGGCTCCATAAAGAGATTTACTGAAAACCAATATACCAGTTGAATAAATTGGGGGCTATGCATAAACAGAATAGATTTAAACAAAAATACTAGTTCAGACAAGAAAAAGTATGCAAGATTTTTAAAAGCCCAGAAGAATAAACATAAATCTCTTTCTTTCTCTTTCCAAGTGAATCTACCTAAACAAATTCTAGCAGAAGAGTGAGTGCAAGGACGCAACAGCTGTTATAGATGTTAGGTGTTATAGATTGGATGTTCAGGGTGATAAAACTCATTGACAAGTTATCACATTATCGAAAATATGTCACAGTATTTGATCCCATTAGCTTTGTTCATATATGAACCAAACACTGTAAACAGTATTTGAAATTCTGCAAGCCAGAAAATTCCTTGAATCTCTGAATCACCTTCCAAAGATTTTCAAAGACATCTGATTCAATTTAATGCCTTGGATTAGAGAACAGAATGCAAAGATACCACTGGATTAAAACTACTTCAAACTGAATCATCCCTTTAAAGCTTTGTGTGATTCTGCTTTTTATTCTTTTATGATTGGGCTTATAGGTAGACTGGTCTTTTTTTAGTCAATTCAACATTATTACTTTTACTGCATCCTGAGTTGCATGGCTATTTATTCATAGCAATAATGTGGCTCATAATTTCCCATAAATCACATGTGCCAAAAATGAAAATGACAATTCAGATCAAAGCATGCAATTAACCAAATGCCGGAAGTTTTGCAGCTGAAGGATAAAAACTGAACTTTTCCAATTCCTTCACATTAAGAATAAAGAAAGACATAAAGAAAAGCAAAATGAAAAGCTATGCATATGAAGTCATAAGAAAAAAAATCAGATAAAAAAACTACTCTGAATAGACAGAAAATTGGCTCACAAATTTTTATAATGGAAGCTGTATATTTTCCATTTCAAAAATACTTCTTTCAAGTGTGTAAATGGAATAAAATATACTTAGCAATAGTATAATCTGGGCAATTTTGAAAATTCAATCAACGATCACATCTATTATTACAGTTAGGAGAATCATATCACCTCTGCTTTGTTTGATTGTATAAAGTAAATAAATGCTTTATTTTTAATAAATTAAACTTAGTTTTATTTTCAATTTGCCAGGGATGTTAGTGTTTGATATTTTAGACTTGGAGAAATCATAGGCTAGTTGAACAAAACAATATTTAAATGAACTACAGTCTCTTTGCAGGGTTAGCCAGCAAATGACCATTTCTAATAATCGTGATGAATAATGAACTTAATGAATAATACCAATAGAAGAGCTTACATTGAAACTCAGGGTTGAATTTTGGAGTCTTGAGTGCTTTTTAAGCTTGGTTGTTTGTTTGCAGGCATTTCATTATCAGACCAGGTAACATCTTCAGTGGAATTCATTAAACTCAGTTTAATGAAGAACAGGGAGTCCAGCTGAAGAAACACCAGGAGAAGATCAAATAAAAAAATAAACTATTAGGAATTTGTTCATGAAATTTCTATGATCAAGAACGGTCCCTTTCCTTCTATGTTGACTTCTGGCAACTGTCTGGACACACCCCTGCAGTTGTCTGGCAAGATTTAAAATGGTTTGCCACTGCCTGCTTCCTGGGGCTGAGGGATAGTGACTGGCCCAAGTTCATTCAGACTTTATGCCTAAGGGAGGACTAGAATTCAGTCTCCAGTTTTAGTTCTGGTGCCTTAATCACTACATCGAAATGGTTCTCATCTTTTCTAAATTACCTTCCAAAAGTGTAGCAATTGCATAACAAGATTGATGAAATCACTCTGTATAGCACGATTGCATAGTGTGAAAAAAACTAAGAGCTTAAGAACAACTCTATTCTAGTGTTTGCTGTTTTGTGTGTTGCTTTTTCCTACTACTCTCATTTTCTTTTCCATAGTGGGAAATTTTTCTGGAAATAATTAGTTGCAGAACAACTTTTGGTAACCATCAGATTTCTAACTTAGATGACCTTTCTGTTTACATCCGTTGGGAAAACTCTGTTGATCAGCACTGTTTACCTCTAATTAGTAGTGCTGGGATTAAGGCATGTACTAAAGGAACAAGCTTTGTTCAAGTTTTGATTCAATAAATCTATGCAATCTGTACTATTTTCTTTTTTTTTTGTGATTATATCCACTGGAGACAGAGTTCTTAAGCTATGTTTTCCCTATCCCAAGTGGGGTGAGTAATACTTTGAGTGTATTGTGGGTGCACTCTCAAATGCATTGATCAGGCATTGATAGCTAGTACAGCTAAGAAACTGCAACCACTTCTTATGGCCATGAAGCAAGAATGCAAGACAAATAATACAAGAATCAGCAAAGAGAAAACAGATCTGGTAGCAATTGGAAAAGCATACCTTAAACCTAGTAATAGAAGGAACCAGCAAATATCAAGGAACAACATTAACCGAAGATGGTAAAATGGATGAAAAGATTAACATATGATGCAGTAAGGCAAACCAAGTTTTGGGATAGTTAGCTCCATTCCTACAACACAAGGCAGTACTAATCGGCATAGAGAAGCATCTCATACAAAGTATATTCATTCCCCTCACCCTACATTACTAGTGTCAAACATGGACACTTACAATAAAACATAAATGAAAGTTAGTCACCAGGGAGATGAGGTATTTAAGCTGCTGGAGTGACCAGAAGAGAAAAAAAATCAGCAGACCATAAGAGAAAGAAATGGCATAGTACCAATCTTAAACTGTACACAAAAAAGCAGCCAATAAAGTGGTTTGCTCACTTGGAGATGATTTATTTTATTTTTATTTATTTTTTATTTTTATTTTATTTTTATTTGCATTTATATGCCGCCCTTCTCCGGAGACTCAGGGTGGCTTACAGTCTATGAAGCACCATGCTAAATGCTCGGCAATAGCCTTCATTCCATTGTATATGCCTTCTTATTACTAGGGCTTTTGGCCCCCCCAAGTGGCATTTTTACAAAGTCAGCTTATTGCCCCCAACAATCTTGGGTCCTCAATTTACCTACCCCGAGAGGATGGAAGGCTGAGTCAACCTTGATCCTGATGGGATTCGAGCCTGCACTAATTGCAGGCAGCTTGCACTAAGTGCTAGATGATTAACAGCCTGCACCACCAAGGCCCTTTATGATGGCATTCCACACCGTACAAGGCGTATACAAAAAGAGAAGGACAAAGGACACGAGGCCGAACCAGAAGAAGATGGAGAGAGAACATCAAACACACTGCAACAACATCAATTAATAAAGGTTGACAGCAAGAACTGGAATTTTGTATCTCCCTTGACATCTGAATCAGTAAATGAGGAAGTAAAGAAGACCACAACTCACAAATGGCTGCAATGTGAAGGCTGCCTGCTTACAGATAGTTGCCATGTTGGTCATACTTATAAAACAGCTGTTAATCAGAAGGCAAGCTAGCTACTTAGTAAGCTCTATTCTTTGTAAAATCCAAGGGTATTGCTGAAAATAAATGTAATACAAGCGTTGGTCTTTTGCTTTGCAGTACGCCATCTTCCTATGTCACTTTCCCCCCTCAAATCTAAGTCAGACAAAGCAAAACACTTAGAGGGTACCAATAGAAGAAATTGGGGCAGGGAGAAAAGAGACAGATCACTGCCAAGGGGCACTATGTTGTCTATCTGTGAAATATACTTAGCATATAATCAAAACGGTAAATGAAAATCAAGATAGCATATTCTCTGGAGATTAATAGCATAGCTATAGCCCGCTGCCTGCAGATGGATAGATCAGATGAACATCAATGCAGTAGCCCAAAGACTGCAAATATGTTTGTGGTAACCTTTATGGGTGTGCAATAGGGCTAGCATAAGAAGGGATACTGGAGGATCTAGAATGGTTTGGATCTGCACCATTCCCTTTAGAGGTCCCGTTCTAAAGTCTTCAGTCATGCTAATCTTTTTATACCCTTGTTTCAAAAGGTGAAATACTGTGCTATTTACAGATAGAAATTTACTATTGTGTCCTTTGTGTGTTCTTTCTGATCTCTTTAAGACTGTTCTGCCCAGGAGAGCAATAGACAGGCAAAGTGGTCTTGTCAGTTTTTTGAAGTAGTCCAGACAAACCATAAAAGCTAGGACTAACTTTATTGTAAAGCTACATTAACATAATCGTGCAAGTTTGAAAATATTCCGTTTCTGCTTTTCTTCTACTCCCCAGAAAACTGAGGAAGGTTCCTTCTGAGACCCCCATCTTCCTTTTCCTCCTGAGGGTAGGGACATCTTTTGCCATGACAGTTGTCTAGGCTGTGACTCTTCTTCCTGCCTCTCAAGGTCTTTCCAATAGATTGTGACAGGTCTCCCATGCAAACTACTTTTTGCTCCGTCAGTTAGAAGGGTCTACGATGGCTCTCAAATCGTTACAGATTCTACAGATCAGTCTCCCAAAGGATTAATCCAATTAGTAGCTCTTTTTATTATATAATGGGGAGGGCATGATGGTTCAATGGTTAAAGATGCTGATCTTGTCAGCTGGAAAGCTGACAGCCCGGGTTTGAAACCTAAGTGCTGCACAATGGAGTGACTCTTGTTATTTGCACCGTCCCCTAGAGTCAGAAATGACTGGACAGGGGGAACTTTTATTTTTAACCTTTATTGCATGGTCTCCCAAATTTGAAGACAGAAGATGAGATAAGATAACCTTTATTGTCATTTTAATAATAATAATAATACTTTATTTGCGGTCACAGACGAAAACACAAGTACAACAAAAGAAGAACATGGGAAAATTAATCATGAACAATTGGTCACCAAAAACATGACTAAGGGGAATTACAGTATTCTCCTCTGATGGTTACAGCACTTAAAAAAGAATTTGGAAACCTGAGAAGTGATGTATGAGGAGCCATCCCCTAATATAAGAACAAATTACTATCCATCCCCTAATATAAGAACAAATTACTAACTTTGGGTCTAGAAGGGTCTGTTCCAAGGAGAGACAGTAACTTAGATCTGCCTGCGTTATACATAGGGCAATATAAAAGGACATGCTCCACAGTTTCAACCTCAGCTCTGTCACAGGGCATAGCCACTTGTTAATCGGGAGCCTCTTAAATCTCCCATCTAGTAGTGCTGAGGGCAAGACATTAAAGCGAGCTAGGGAGAAAGCTCTTCTATACTTGGGAATGGTTAGAGTGTAAAAATAGGAAGCCATCCTCAGTCCGTAATTATTAAATTTGCTGAAGATCAGAGGGGAGCAAGTTTTGTTAGCTCTGGCTCGTAGATATTGTAAGTCAATGTCCACAAGCCGTTGGACTATCCTAAATTGGGCGTCCTTAAGGCCATAATCTCCCAGGTCATCCCCTGTAAAACCTAGCAGATGTAATTTCTTCATCAGCTCTCTTTCCCAACGAGAAATATGAGAGTCAGCAAACTCCAGGGAGAGGTAGCTACCAGAAACTGCCAGAAAGAGCATCCAAAACCACCATTTAAAGGTGTTAATCCATGCCATACATTCGACTGATCGAGTGCCCAGTTCCAGGTACATCGGAGCAAAGCCAACACAAGGAGGAAGACCCAGAAGTTTTCTAAGAAAGACATCCTGGGTTCTTTCAATACAATCCTTGAAGCCCCGTATCCATATGGGAATTCCGTAAAGAGTTTGAGCCAAAGTTTTGGCTTTGTAAATATGCAGAGCAGAAGGAATAAACTGGCCTCCTTGGGTATAAAGAAACCTTAAAATCTGCTGGTGACTACAGGAGGCTGAATTCAGCACTTGGGTTCGATGTCTAGTCCAAGCACCGGTGTTCTGAAATGGAATACCTCAATACTTAAAATGGAAAACCTGCTGAACAGCATTACCATTGATAGTCCAGTTATACAGTTTCCGGGCTCTAGAGAACACCAATATTTTGGATTTGTCATAATTATTATTTTTTTTTAGAAAACTTTATTGAATTTTATTACATAAAAACATTAAAAAGTATATAATTCAATAACAGCTGTTTGCGGTGCATTATCATATAACAATCATTTGTGCAATAGTAATAAATTATACATAACTATATTCTTATTCTATGTTCTATATTTAACAATCATCTATCCTTAGTCTGTCTCCGATCTGTCCAATTGTACCATTGTTCCCATATCTTATAAAATATTGAAGATTCCTCATCTTTTAAACTCAACGTTAATTTATCCATTTCAGCACAATTCATAACTTTTTGTACAACCAGTTCTTCTACAGGTGTGAATGACTGTTTCCAACACTGACCAAAAGCTAAACTGAATCCCACATGTTGGAAATGGAAAAAAAAAGAGGGAACATATTATCATATGTGGTGGTCTTGCTCAGAGGCTTGAAAATATTGGCTTAAAATCCAAAATTGGGTACAGGAAATTACCAATGAACAATTGGATTTAGAACCAGAGCTCTTCCTATTGGGGATCTTCAAAAAAAAAAAAATGTAAAGACTACAAAATACTTATTACTACATATATTGACTACGGCCAGAATTGCTTTTGCTCGGATTTGTCATAATTAATGGACCAGTGATTCTCAGCACAGTAAGTCCCAAATGCAGAAAGTAATATTTTCAGACCTGGCCTTGACAATGAAAAGAGGGCCGTATCGTCAGCATAAAGGAGAAGCGGGATCTTCGTAGTTGACAGCTTTGGGGCGTGGGATTCAATACATACAATGTGAAAGGTCAAGTCAGTTAAGAATAAATTAAACAAAAGAGGAGCCAGAACGCAACTCTGCCTTAGTCCATTCTTAATCGGGATAGGATTTGAAAGTTCTCCCTGCAAACCACACCTGACCTGACTAGACGTCTGGTTGTACAAGGATCTAATTAGGAACAGAAGACGTCTATCAATAGAACTTTTGAGCAGTTTTGATCACAACAGTCCCCTAGGGACTTATTGTCATTTTTTTTTCCTGTGGGCACTCTGGCACACATTACAAATGAAATTCGGTTGCCTGCTCTCAAATATACACATACATAATACACATACACATATGCTATATATATCCATATGCATATACCTACACCCTAACATATATACATACATATATAAATATTAATCACTGTCATCCTGAATGCATAGTGGGAAGAGGAAGCTTGAGAGTTCCCAAGGTTGATATTGTGTGGAGCAAAAATGTGGATGAATCTGGATATTCTGATTCAGATACCACAAAGCCTCCTTCCAGAAGGTAGCAAAGAAAATGGGTCATGAAGAGGATATGTAACATCCCAGACAATACTGCAGACCCTGCTCAAGCATTGCTTCTGTGCCATGTCCTGGATAGAAGGGAGTGAACATCTGCCATCCTCGTCACACTCTCTGCACCACCTTCCTATCCGAAGCAGTAACGCTTCCAAACCAGACTGTGATGCAATACGACAGGATGCTCTCAATTGTCTCTCTGTAGAAAGTGGTGAGGACAGAGGGAGGAAGATGTACTTTTCTCAAGTGATGCAGAAAATGCAGGTGCTGCTGGGCCCACTTCACTAGCGTCTCACAGCTGAGAGACCAAGCCAGCCTAGCTGTTAGCTGCATACCCAGAAACTTGATGCTGCTAACCATCTCCACAGGTGAATCATTTATACACAGAGAAATGTGACTGTGTGAGCCTTTTCTGAAATTGACATGGATCTCTTTATAGTTTTACCAATGTTTAAAACAAGGCTGTTTTTATTATACCAGTTCACCAAACCTTCTACCTCCTTGGGGTCCACACCCTCACTGTCATCTTGAATAAGGCTCACAAGTGTTGTATGGTCATCACAATATGGTTGGTGGCAAACCTCACACAATAATCATGGATCAACAGGGTGAACAATAGCAGATTTAGGACACCGACCTGAGGAGAACCTGTGCTCAAGAAAATGGTGTTAGAAATATTAGTCCCAACTCACATACTGGGGCCTGTCAATAAGAAAATTAAGAATCCAGTTGCACAAAGGAATATTAAAGCCTAAGAGGCCCAGTTTGTCCACTAGATGCTGAGGAGAACGGTTGTGTTAAATGCCAAATTGAAGTTGACAAACAGCATTCGCATGCGAATGTTTTTTTCCTGTAAGTGTGCCAAGCTCGGATAGAGAACAGAACAAATAGCATCCTCTGTGGATTTGGATGGTAAGCAAACTAAACCGAGTCAATACTGGAGGGGAGGCTAGATACAATAATGTCCTTTATCAGCCTCTCAAAAACATTTCATAATGATGGATGTAAGTGAAATGGTGCGTCTTGGAAGTGCTTGCAAATTGAAAATTTGGTTCCTGCCCCAGGTGGAAAAATTAATAGCAAACCCAACGACTCCATTTTTTAAACATGACAAACCTGTTCAATACCAGAATTCGATATGCTCGGGTGCCTTCCTAAGTATTAAAATATTTGCAACCTAAGTTGTAATGATTAAAAAAAAATAAGGTAGAAATGGGGAACCCCTTATATTGGTTTTGGATTAACACAAACTTGTACTTTTTTTTTTAATCCAGAAAAGTTCAGACACTGGGATGGGCTGGATCACACTGGCGGAATGGCTTTGACATGTTAACGTGTAAGCCAATCATTGATACAATACATTTTTTGTAAGTTACCCAGAGTCTCCTTGTGGTGAGATGGATAGCAAACGCATCAATTTTTTTAAAAAACATATATATCTTAGCAATCACAGTGAAGACAGAATAGTTGACTGTACCAAAATCAGTAAAATGGAAAAGGGATTGTTCTGCCTATTGTTTTAAATAATATGTTGCTGTCAGAGGAGACGAAGCTAGTCAGCACAAAAAGTGTCTGCAGTTTATCTCAAAGGTATTTTTCCAAAAGACACTTTGACTCTTTTTTTCCTCAAATCACCTTTGCGATGACTATGAGCTGGATGACTGAAAATCTCCACAGACTGAAGTTTAATCACATAAGCGTGAGAAAAGGTTCCTTGGGGGCCACATGCACATGTCAGGGAGAACATAGTTGAAAAGACTTTAGGAGGTAACATCCAAATGGCTGCAGCAATAAATTACAAGGGGTCTTTAAGACCATTTGTTTACCAACCATTCAAAATCACAACAGCATAGGGGAAAAAAGTAAATTATGACTGGTCCTCACACTTATGACTGTTCCCCACAGTCACACAATTGAAATTCCAAAGCTTGGCAATTGTTATGTATTTACAATGGATGCAGCATCCCAGGTTCACATGTTCCCCATTTGCAATCTTCCCAGGAGTTTTCCAGCAATGAGGGAAGCTGGATTCACTTAAAAACTGCATGATTAATTTAACAACTACAGCAAAAATGTAAAATTAGGTGTGACTCACTTAAGAACTATCTCTCTTAGTAACAGAAGCTCTGGTTCTAATTGTGATCATATGCAGAGGGGGGCCTGTCAATAATTATACTGATGAATTGAGAAAAGGAGTTATTTCTCTTTCCAGTCATAAACAGAGAAAAAGACTATATTGAAAGATTTAAGAATTGTTGTGTGTTGACAAAAATTGCGTTTTTCCCCCTTATTCTTTTGAGGATTTCAAGTTGGCATGTTGTTGGTCCTTGGCTTCCAAATATTTAAAATTGGGACCAAAGTCAGAAGTAGATTATATGTAATAAGTAAAGGTGTATTCATATTTCTGCTCCCCCTTTCTCTATTCCAAAACCAAGAAAAATAATAAGCTAGTATGATGACACTGACTGGATGCATGCGATACATCAGACTGTGCCATTGTTTGCTCAATATTTATTTATTTACACAATTTATAGAGCCAGCAACCTCACGACAACTCTACACCAGATGGAGCCATTATGTATTTTCAGGCTGTATTCATGTTAAGCCAAAATCAGACGGACTACAATGTGGCTCATTTTATTGGTATACAACGGGACAATTATTCTACTGTTAAACTCTTAGATTTTATTTTAAGTGTTCTTTCCATTTTCATTCCCTCCATGGTAATTCTTCTCTCCTATTGTTCAGGCGTTAACATTTTACAAATTAAAACTATGAAGACAAAGTCTGAAATTGAATAGGTTGAATCCAGAAATGTCAGTGAACTGTGTGAAAATCGATGTATTTAACAAGAATGTTAACAAGAATGTGGCCAGAATAGCCAGGGGTGTCAAACAAATATGAAAACATTGCTTGGTAACATCATAGTAACATAATTCTCTGTGTAGTTATTAGATGCCTATTAATATCTGAAACTATATACATCCCCGCATACCCTAAATATATGTACACTATCTCCTGCCTTCAGTAGAGCTAATGAGATGCTGCTGAAAAACAGTATAAATGATGACAAAGCTAAAGCAGAAGCAGAATTGCTGCAAATTCAGGATCTCTGGCAGATTCCCTTCTCTCCCCTCCTCCCCATTCTGTCCTCACCTTCCCCATGCATCCTTAGATGTTAATGTTTGATTTCAATTTATTTATGTTTTAGTGTACAGGTAGTCCTCAAGGTACAACAATTTGCTTACTGACCGTTGGAAGTCACAATGGCACTGAAAAAAATGGCTTATGACCATTTTTCACACTTATGACCTTTCCAGCATCAATGATCATGTGATGCAGAGGTGATATTCAGCAGGTTTTGACAGGTTCTGGAGAACCGGTAGCGGAAATTTTGAGTAATTTGGAGAACTGGCAAATACCATCTCTGACTGGCCCCGCCCTCATCTGTTCTCTGCCTCCCAAGTCCCAGCTGATTGGCTGGGTCTTCTTTTGTTAAAGAAAGGAGCTGGAAAGCAGGTTAACGGGGTGGGAAGAGAATGGGGATTTTACAGTATCCTTCCCCTGCCACACCCACCAAGCCATGCCCACAGAACCGGTAGTAAATGTTTTTGAATCCCACCACTGATGTGATCAATATTCAGATGCTTGGCAACTGATATATATTTATGATGGTTGCAATGCCCCAAGATCATGTGAACAGTTTTTGCAACCTCCTACAAGTCAATGGGGAAGCCAGATTCACTTAACAACAGGGGTACTAACTTTATCCACTGCAGTAATTCAGTTAACAATTGTGGCAAGAAAGGTCATAAAATGGGGCAAAATTCACTTTACAAATGTCTCACTTAATGACAGAAATGTTAGGCTCAATGATGGTCATATATCAAGGACTACCTGAACAAGTAGCCCTCAAGTTACAACCATAATTGAACCCAAAATTTATGATACTAAATGAAACATTTGTGAAATGAGTTTTGCCTCACCTTCTAACTTTTCTTGCCACAGTTGTTAAGTGAATCATTGCATTGCTTAAATTAGTAACATGGTCATTACGTGACTCTGGATTCCCCACTGACTTTGCTTTTTAGCTGGTTGCAAAATGGGATCACATGACTTCAGGACATGGCAACCGTCATAAATATGAACTGGTTTCCAACCATCTGAAGTTTGATTATTTGACCATGGGGATGCTGCAACGGTCGTAAGTGTGAAAAATGACCATAAGTCCCTTTTTTCAGTGCTGTTGTAGCTTTGAATGATCATAAAATGAACTGTTTATAAGTTGGACTACTACCCCATCAGGTCCCAGTGCCTTTCCAATATTTTGTCTCTTTAACGCCTCAGTTAATTCCATCATTGTTATTTTTCCCTCTAGCATTATCTTAATCTCCTCAGATATCTGAGGTAACTTCGCTCTTTGCAAATATTGTTTCACTATTTCTTCATCAATATTCTCTTGATTATATAATTTTTCATAGTATTTTTGTATTATCTTTTTCTTTTCATCGTTTCCATTACATGCCCTTCCTTGATCATCTATCAGTTGCATTATCTTTTTCGTTTCTCTCTCTTTTTTCAGTTTATATGCCAACCATCTGCCTCATTTATTTGTGTTTTCAAATAAATTTTGTTTAGCACTCAGTTACCCTACGAGAAGATGGGTGGACAATACATTTTATAAACAAGTGATACATTTACAAAATGAGGAAGAGTCATTAAGAAAGAAGAAAGCAATTATTTCCATCAAAGAATCTCAGAGATATTACCAAATGAAAAGCTTTCATTGCAGCTAACCTTGTAGATCATCCTTCCTCAGCTAGACTTCCTCTCCCTGTAAATATGGCCACAAGTAATGAATAGTGTCCATCTTCTATCATGTTACAAATTATAATTTGGCCATAATTTGGAAGGGCTTTGCACAGGGATTAGGATTAGGGTTAAAATGTGTGTGCAATTATGCTGCTCTAGTTGAAAGAAAACCTAGGATGCAAAGATTGATATACAGAATTCAATGTAGGGTATGTTATAATTTTTGCACCCGAATGGAAAACAGAAGAAGATCTGCCTGGGTGGATTGCTACAGTATATTTCTCATAATCCTTTTCTGCAATGCTGGAATATTTTCTTAAGAAATTTCTATATTTAAATGCTAACATGCTTGTACCTAAAGAGGCCAACATTTGTCAGCTATGATTGTGTCCCAGAGCTGTTGCTGCATTTTGAAAAATCCAGCTCATGGAACCTCTTGGTGTGGTTTTCTGAAAATAAAATGACAAAAGATTGGATCAGGGACAGTACAAGAACAGATGATCCTGAGTTGATCAATTCCCATGCATTAAGGAAAAGCCAGGCTTTTAGCAGCCAAGTGAGAAAGGGTAAAACTGCAGTTATAATTCAAATATTGTTCTTAATACTTGAAGGTAGTCTTAGAGGGGGAAAAAAAAATCATCTAGCAATGAGAAACTTTTTTTAAAGGAATTGCCAGGAGAAAATCAGCCACTGAAGTGCAAATAAGATACTCGGTTAAGAAAGAGAAATAAAAATTGAGACAGTTACTTGTGTATCAGCAAAAACTGGGGCAAAAGGTTATTAGGATGTTCATACAGTTTATAGGTGCTGAATTATTAATATATGTAAAGTACTTATTACTACAGTATCATTTAAACCAACTCTAGTGCATCTCAGTACAAAAAGACTGTTTAATTGTTGCTTCTGTTTTAAAGCTTTTAAAGGATACAGCAATTATTTCAGGATTTAAAATTAAAAGTATGGGTTATAAAATACATAATGCCACTCCAATTAATTGTCATATTGTAGATGATGTAATCTTCCTTTCCTTTCCTTTCCTTTCCTTTCCTTTCCTTTCCTTTCCTTTCCTTTCCTTTCGTTTTCTTTTCCTTTCCTTTCCTTTCCTTTCCTTCCTTCCTTCCTTCCTTCCTTCCTTCCTTCCTTCCTTCCTTCCTTCCTTCCTTCCTTCCTTCCTTCCTTCCTTCCTTCCTTCCTTCCTTCCTTCCTCATTACTCAAAAGAACAATAGACATTCATGGAGTATGGATCCTAACAGGCAATAATGGAAGGAAAAAAGTTTTTTGGGCAGATTTATAGATCAGATTAAATAATAATTTACTAAGCCATAGCTTGTTCCATAAACTAAGATTGATGGTATTCATACACGATATTAAATCAAAGGTAAGCCACTCTATCAAATCATATGATGGCTTATTTAGTTATAAGAATTTTAGCCCACTTTTCATTAAAAGTAATTCGAAAGGGATGTGCAAAACCAAGTCAAATAATTTAAGAAGAGGCCACCAATAGTTTAAAGACTTGTGAAAAAAATAATGATGAGACTGGGATAAAAATAAGTAAAATATGTTTCGATTTTTTTTTTTAAAAAATAATGGCTTAAATCCACTGAGCCCTTTGGAGACATTTTATTCTACTGATGCATGCTTTTAGGATAGCCATCAAAAATGTGATGGGTATTGATCCAAACAATAGCTTGATAAGAAAGTATTCAGTTCATCATGATATGAATCTGAACTGCAGTACTGCTGTGGAAACTTTTTTCTGTGTTTAAATCCTTTCAGCTACTTCTTTTTATACTTCTGCTATCAGACCTTCGTATTCTTACAACTACTAAGGCCATATTATATTCTCATTTTAGCAATAAAAGCTGCTATATTAATCAGCTCTGTGCAGTTAAATATAGCCTCCTCCAACGTACAGAAGTATTAACATCAATCTTAATGTTTGTCTGGCATTAAAACCCATTTTGTTAGCAAGCATATCACTGCAACTCAAGTAAAGACGTAATTTATAACTTGATTTTATGTGAACATTAAGGATATGTGCTGCCCCGCTCACTCACACACATACATGGAACTGAGGTTTAGTAAGTTTATTAATATTCCCAGCAATTCCCTTCACCAAAACTCAAAACTGTTCTAATTAACGCCAGCCACAAGCAGGCCAAGATTTGGCCACAGAGCAATGGTCCAATAGTTCACAAAGCAATTGAAAGTTGCTCAAAACAAAATCATTCCACTAAATTATTTTGGTTGTATAACCAAGACCTGGCTGGGCCCAGAGAGAGGTGTTCCCCTCGTAGAAATGTGCCCAGTGGGTTATTGAGCATGGCACCAGTCTAGACCTCAAGGCTGGGGAGGGGGTTGTTATCAGAGAATCTCTAGTAGCCTCCAGAGGCACTGCTCCACAAGTGCCCAGCTGTGAGACCCTCTCTCTTAGTTGGGCTCAAGGGATCAGGTGGGATTGCTGTTGCTGTACCAGCCTCCCTGCTGCATGGCAGCTTCTACTGATGCATGCTTTTAGGATAGCCATAAAAAATGTGATGGGTATTGATCCAAACAATGGCTTGATAAGAAAGTATTCAGTTCATCATGATATGAATCTGAACTGCAGTACTACTGTGGAAACTTTTTCTGTGTTTAAATCCTTTCAGCTACTTCTTTTTATACTTCTGCTATCAGACCTTCATATTCTTACAACTGCTAAGGCCATACTATATTCTCATTTTAGCAATAAAAGCTGCTATATTAATCAGCACTGTGCAGTTAAATATAGCCTCCTCCAACGTGCAAAAGTATTAACATCATTTAATACATTTTCACTAAAGCGGAAGGCGGGATAAGGCACGATATAGAAAACAAATCATCTAATAAACATTTTAGTAATGATCTAACAATTGTTCTCTTTCTCTTTAGCATCCCTATTCCTAAGCCCTGGTTCCAGGAGTTATCTAAATACACATTCTATTTGCTCCAGGCTATCGCTATTCCTTTTTTTAATCAGTAGGGTGTATTCTTTTTCCTTCAGAATCTGTGAGTTTAATGCCCATCTTCTATTTTTTTTTTTCTTTTGGTCTTTTCAAATTACTTTCGAGAGATTATGGCCCGCCCATGTATTTGGCATGATGTCTACTGAATCTGTTATTACCCATTTCCCGATTCATCCAGACCATGTCTATCCTGGACCATGATTTGTGGGGATTAGAATAGAAAGTATATTTATTTTCTTTTGGATTTAACTCTCTCCAACTATCCTGCAAATTTAATTCATGTGTCATCTCAAAAAATGGTTTTGGTAGAATTTTCCTTTTCTTCTTCCTTTTTATTGCTTATGTAATCTTTTTTAATGTCCACCACTGTGTGAAAATCCCCCAATAAGCATATGTTTTCCTGTCTGCTTCTATTATTTTTTCATACAATTTACTATAAAACTCCTTCTGATTATCATTTGGAACATATATTATTACCACTAGTAACATTTGCTTTTGCTGAATTTTACTTCAGTCATTAGTATTCTTCCATTATAATCGGAGTAGATTTGTTTAGCTTTTAACCCTTTAATATAAACTATTATTCCTCTCTTTTTTTGATCAACCAATGATGCATAAAGTTTCCCTAGTTTTACATACTCTAGACAGCTCCTGTATTGCTTCTTAATATGAACTTCTTGAAGACATGTTATATCCACATTTTGCTTCAGTAAATTTATAAATGTTTGTTTCTTTTTTGTGGGAGAATTCAATCCATTAATATTCATTGATATCAATTTAATCTCTTCTTCCATTTTATTGTTTGTAGGTTTGTCTCTGTCTTCTATTAGTCCTTGTATCTCTCTGTGCTCTTGTTCTTATCCCCTCTCTTTTGTGTTGTTCCATTTCCTCCTTGCATCTCTCTTCTTGTTCTATCTCTTTTCCCTCTGATTGCTGCTCTTCTTGACTTCTACTTTCTAGTTCTTCTTTATGCTGTATTCTTCCTCTACCGCTATAAATTGATCATAAAATTCTTGTGCTTATCTAGATTATCGATTTTTATCTTCTTATCCTGCCATGTAATTAGCATTCCTTCAGGTATAAGCCATCTGAATAATATGTTGTTTGACCAGTTGTGTCACCAGAAAACAATATTCTCTCCTTTGTTCTCTGACTCTTCTTGGTACTTGCTTTAGGGTTTGGATTTCTCTGCTTTTATATACCATTGGTTCATTTCTTGTTAGTTTGTAAATTTCATCTCTTGTTTTTTTTCTCGCAAATCTAATATGTACCTCTTTTGGTAGTTTAGCTTAATTAGTGTGCACTCTGTACACCTCATCTACTTTACTCTGGATTTGCTTTATTTATTTATTTATTTATTATTTCAATTTGTATACCGCCCCCTCTCCCAAAAAGGGACTCAGGGCGGTGAACAGCCATAATAAAAACATACAATTAGAAAAGTTAAAAAAGTTTAAAAATTAAATAGATGGCTAAGACCAATAAAACCCGTAAAAGATTAAAATCAAATTAAAAACCCTACTCATAACGTTATGCCAGACTGGCCTGTTGGAAAAGGTGGGTCTTAAGTGCTCATTGGAAGGCCCGTAGGTCAGTAATGGCTCGCATCTCCACCGGTAGCTCATTCCAAAGGGAGGGTGCTCCCACAGAGAAGGCCCGCACCTTCGGGGCTGCCAACCGACATAGGCCAGCTTGTGGCACCCCGAGGAGGCCAACCCTGTGGGAGCGCACTGGCCGGCAGGAGGCCGATGGTGGCAGCAGGCGGTCCCGCAAGTACCCGGGTCCCAAGCCAAGGAGCGCTTTAAAGATGGTCACTTGCACCTTGAATCGCACCCGAAAGGCCACCGGAAACCAGTGCAGCTCGTGCAGGAGGGTGCTCCTCTGAGAAGCCCCCAAGATCACCCGCGTGGCCGCACTCTGCACCAGTTGAAGCCTCCAGATGCTCTTCATGGGGAGCCCCATGTAGAGAGCATTGCAATAGTCTAGGCGGGAGGTAACGAGAGCAGAGGTGATTGTGCGCAATCACCCCGATCCAGAAAGGGCCGCAACTGGTAGATCCTACGGACCTGATAAAAAGCCCCCCTGGTGATGATCGTCCAATGACAGCTGCCCATCCAGGAGGACTCCCAGATTGTGCGCCCTCTCCGTGGGAGCCAAGATTTCACCTCCCACAGTCAGCAATGGAATGAGCTGACTGTATCTGGGTGCAGGAAACCACAGCCACTCAGTTTTGGTTGGGTTGAGACGAAGCCTGTTGACCTCCATCCAACTCTGCATGGCTTCCAGGCACCGGGTCATCACTTCAATGGCTTCATTGGGGTGGCCCTGGGTGGAAATGTATAGCTGAGTGTCGTCAGCATACTGATGGAACTCCACCCCGAAGCCACGGATGATCTCCCCCAGCGGCTTTACATAAATGTTGAACAACAGGGATGAGAGCACAGACCCCTGAGGCACGCCACAACACAAGGGCCTCGAGGTCGATCTCTGCCCTCCTGCCAACACAAATTGTGAGCGGTCAGAGAAGAAGGAGGAGAACCACCGTAACATGGTGCCTCCCACTCCCAACCAATCGGTCTTCAGGCCTGGGCATAGTACCGAAACAGCATTGGTCGCATTGGTTGATGATCTCTGGAGGGCCCGTGACAGGGGGTATTCCTTTGTCCTGGTCCTGTTAGATTTCTTTGTGGCTTTTGATACTATCGACCATAGTATCTTATTGCAGTGGTTGGAGGGGTTGGGGGTTGGAGGGTCCTGCGATGGTTCTCCTCCTTCTTCTCCAACCGCTCGCAATTTGTGTTGACGGGGAGAGGTCCACCTCTAAGCCCCTCATTTGTGGGGTGCCTCAGGGGTCGGTCCTCTCCCCTCTTGTTCAACATTTATGTGAAGCCGCTGGGGGAGATCATCCGTGGTTTTGGGGTGCAGTGTCATCTGTATGCGGATGATACTCAGCTTTACATCTCCACCCCAAGCCACCCCAACGATGCTGTGGAGGCTATGTCCCGGTACCTGGAGGCCGTGCGGATTTGGATGGGCGGGAACAGGCTCCGGATCAACCCTTCCAAGTCTGAGTGGCTGTGGTTTCCGGTGCCCCGATATAGTCAGCTGACTCCGTCGCTGGCTATTGGGGGAGAGATCTTACCCCCCACAGAGAGGGCTCACAATTTGGGAGTCCTCCTGGATGCACGGCTGTCTTTAGAAGAACATATTACGGCCGTCTCCAGGGGGGCTTTTTATCAGGTTCGCCTGATTCACCAGTTGCAGCCCTTTCTGGATCGGGACGCCTTACGTACGGTCACTCATGCCCTTGTCACCTCTCGCCTGGACTACTGTAACGCTCTCTACATGGGGCTCCCTGCGGGGAGCACCCGAAGACTTCAACTGGTACAAAATGCGGCTGCGCGGGTGGTTATGGGGCGTCACGAAGCTCCCATGTGACACCTCTCCTGCGCAAGCTGCATTGGTTGCCGGTGGTTTTCCGGGTTTGCTTTAAGGTTCTGGTTCTGACCTTTAAAGCGATCCATGGCATTGGACCAGGTTATCTGCAGGACCGCGTTCTGCCGGTAGTTTCCCACCGACCTGTGCGTTCCCACAGAGAGGGCCTTCTTTGGGTGCCGACGGCTTCTATGTGCCGCCTGGCGACTCCTAGAAGTAGGGCCTTCTCTGTGGGGCCCCCGCCCTCTGGAATGGTCTGCCTTTGGAGTTATGTAATAACATGGACCTGAGAGCTTTCAGACGTGCATTAAAAACCTGGCTCTTCGAGCAGGCTGGCTTAGGCTGAAATGGGATTTTTAATGTAATTTAGTATTTGAGTTTTAAATTGGGATTTTAAAATTTGGGTTTCAATAATTTATTGGGGGAGGGTATAATTGTAGACAGCCTAAGATATTTAATTCTTTTTTAACTTTTATAATTGTAACAAAGTTTTATGGTTGGCTGTACACCGCCCTGAGTCCTTCGGGAGAAGGGCGGTATATAAATATAATAAATAAATAAAGCCCCCCAACCGCCGCAATAGGATACTATGGTCAACAGTATCAAAAGCCGCTGAGAGATCTAATAGGACCAGGACAGAGGAACAACCCCTGTCCCGAGCCCTCCAGAGATCATCTACCAACACGACCAACGCCGTTTCCATGCTATCTATCTCTTTGTAGGGATTCTGCTATAAGTTCCAACATAATATTTCCCAGGTCTTCTTCTTTACTTTCCATCATGTTTTGAAATCTCAGGTAAAATGTAGCTTGTTCCATTTCCAGATACATATTTGACTTTTCCAAGTCCTTGTTTACCGCCATCAGTTTTTGGTCCACTAATTCCAATTTTTTTCCCCTTTGCTCTGTTCTGGTTTCCACCATCTTTATTTTTTGTTCATTTGTTTTCTTTTTTTTTATAACAAACTTTATAGATTATACAACTAAAACAACAAACAAACACATACACAACGCACACAAAAAGAGAAAAAATATACATATACATAACTATTCCATTATCAACAGTCTGTGATTCCTTATTTGTTATCATTATTGGTGTCATATTTCCAAATACATCTTAATGTGAATATATAGTTACTACCACTTTTTCAATTTAACAATATTTCCTAATGTACTTTTTATTTTTGTTCTACCCAGTCATGCCAGCATTCCCAGCTCTTATAATATTCTGATGATTCTTTATCCTTAAGTGCTAACATTAATTTATCCATCTCTGCACAAGCTGCTATCTTCTGAATGATCATTTCCTCTGTTGGAATATCAGCTTGTTTCCAACATTGTGCAAAGATTAATCTAGCTGCAGTGAGAATATGTAATATTATATATTTGGCTTTTTTGGAAAATTGTCTATTAAATATTCCTAATAGAAAGAATTCTGGTTTTAATTCAATTTGTTCCATTGTTATTTCCTCTAACCATTTTTTAATTCTACGCCAATATCTTTGGGTGTAGGACCACCACATGTGAAAGAATGTTCCGTGTTTCTTTTTACACTTCCAACAGTTCGGATTCATGTTAGGAGACATCTTTGCTATTCTCGAAGGTGAGAGATGCCATCTATAAAACATTTTATAGGCATTTTCTTTATATGTTGCTGATTTTGTAATTTTATTATTCCTAATCCAGACCTTTTCCCATTCTAATAATGTAATACTACGTCCTATGTTTCTACTCCAAGCTATCATGTTGCCTTTGACTACTTCTTCTAATTCTGTCTCTAAGAGATAATTATAAAATTTTGTTATATTTTTTTTATCAGGACCTAATAAGATTTTATCTAGTTGTTTTAGATTACCGTCGATTCCAAAGTTTTTTTTATCTTGTCTGCATCTATTTTGAATTTGCAGGTAAACCCACCAATCTACTCTTAGCCCTTGTTTATTTATTATTTAATCACACTTTTATACCGCTCCCTCTCCCAAAAAGGGACTCGGGGCGGTGTACAGCCTACTAAAAGCATACAATAAATACACAATAAATACGATTAAAAATAAATTAAATAATTAGATCCGGCTGTCTATTCAAAATTTAAGTTAAAAATTAAAACTAATAAAACCCCAATTTAGATTAATTAAAACCAAAAAAACATAGTAACTGGGCCAGGCCGGCCTGTTCGAAAAGCAGGGTTTTCACTGCGCGCCGGAAGGTCAGAATATCCGTCAGAGCCCGTATCTCCGGGGGGAGATCATTCCATAGGGAGGGAGCTCCCACAGAGAAAGCCCGAACTCTCGGGGCTGCCAGCCGACAACAGTCAGGCGGCGGCACCCCAAGTAGGGCCACCCTGTGGGAGCGTACTGGGCGGCAGGAGGTTGTTGATGGCAGCAGGCGGTCCCGTAAGTACCCAGGTCCCGAGCCATGGAGCACTTTAAATACCATCAGTACCACCTTGAATCGAATCCGGTAGGCCACAGGAAGCCAGTGCAGTCTGCGGAGAAGTGGTGTTACATGTGCGCCTCGAGGGGCGCCCACGATCACCCGCGCGGCTGCATTCTGAACTAACTGCAACCTCCGGAGACTCTTCAAGGGGAGCCCCATGTAGAGAGCGTTGCAATAATCCAAGCGGGAGATAACGAGGGCGGAAGTGACTGTGCGAAGTGCGCCCAGATCCAGAAAGGGCCGCAACTGGTAAATCAGACGAATCTGATGAAAAGCCCCCCTGGCAACGGCTGCAATATGTTCTTCCAAAGACAGCCGTACATCCAGGAGGACACCCAAGTTGCGTGCCCTTTCCACGGGGGTCAAAACCTCTCCCCCCACGGCCAGCGAAGGAATAAGCTGGCTGTATCTGGGCGCAGGAAACCACAGCCACTCGGTTTTGGCCGGGTTGAGACGAAGCCTGTTACGACCCATCCAACCCCGCACGGCCTCCAGGCACCGGGTCATCACTTTGACGGCTTCGTTGGGGTGGCCCGGGGTGGAGATGTACAGCTGAGTATCATCAGCGTACTGATGGAACTCCACCCCAAAGCCACGGATGATCTCACCCAGCGGCTTTACATAAATGTTAAACAGCAGGGGCGAGAGCACCGACCCCTGAGGCACCCCACAAAGCAGGGGCCTTGGGGACGATCTCTGCCCCCCCATTAACACAAATTGCGAGCGGTCGGAGAGGAAGGAGGAGAACCACCGTAATACGGTGCCTCCAACCCCCAACCCCTCCAACCGCTGCAATAAGATACTGTGGTCGACAGTATCAAAAGCCGCCGAGAGATCTAACAGGACCAGGACAGAGGAACAACCTCTGTCCCGAGCCCTCCAGAGATTATCAACCAACGCGACCAACGCCGTCTCCGTGCTATGCCCGGGCCTGAAGCCCGATTGGAGGGGGTCAAGATAACTCGCTTCATCCAGGAATTGGGGAAACTGACGGGCCACACACTCTCTACAACCTTCGCAACAAAGCGAAGGTTGGAGACGGGACGGTAATTTAATAACAATGCTGGGTCCAGGGACGGTTTCTTGAGGAGGGGCCGCACCACCGCCTCCTTCAAGGCGGTAGGTAGAAGCCCCTCTCTCAAGGAAGCGTTTATAATACCCTGGAACCAGCCTCGTGTCACCTCCCGAGTGGCCAAAACCAGCCAGGAGGGGCACGGGTCCAACAAACAGGTGGTGGCATTCAGTCCCCCCAACACCCTGTCCACGTCTTCTACAGTAACAGGGTCGAACTCAACCCAACTGGCCTCACCGATATCCACCCCCCCCCCCCCGCCCGGAGATGCCCAGTTGGAGTCCAGCTCGTCCCGAATCTGAGCGATTTTATCCTGCAGAAAACTAGAAAACTCCTCAGCCGTCCCTGTAAGGGATCCTCCCGCGCTTCCCTCTCTAGAAGGGAGCGGGTCACCCTAAACAGGGCAGCTGGGCGGTTTTCCGCGGACGCAATAAGGGTGGAGAGGTAAGTCCTCCTCGCCACCTTCATCGCCACTAAATACATCTTAATATAAGATCGTAGAAGTGTTCGGTCAGGCTCAGAACGGCTAGCCCTCCAACTGCTCTCTAGGCGTCTTTTCCGGTACTTCATCTCCCTTAGCTCCTCAGAAAACCAAGGAGCCATTTGGGATCGGCACCGGGTCAGAGGCCGCAAGGGCACGACCCGGTCAAGGGCCCCAGCAGCCACCCTATCCCAGGTGGCGACCAAGCCCTCAATCGAGTCGTGTGTGAGAGCTTCGGGAAATGGCCCAAGCTCCATCAGGAACCTATCAGGGTCCATCAGGCGCCTGGGGCGGTACCATTTTAATGGCCCCGCCTCCCTGCGGTCAGGGGGTGCGGAACGGAAGTCGAGCTTCAGGAGCGAGTGATCCGACCATGACAGGGGTTCTACAACTATATCCCCTATACCCAGATCACTCTGCCACTGATCAGAGACGAAAACCAAATCCAAGGTGTGACCTCCCACGTGAGTAGGGTCCCGAATTAACTGGGTCAGGCCCATGGCCGTCATGGAAGCCATGAACTCTTGGGCAATCCCCGAGGTACCGCCAGCAGATGGCAGGTTGAAATCCCCCATGACCATAAGCCTGGGGGTCCCAACCGCCACGCCAGCTATAACCTCAAGGAGCTCAAGCAGGGCCGCTGCCGCATAGCAGGGAGCCAGGTATGCGACCAGCAAGCCCACCTGTACCTTGGAACCGAACTTCACGAAAAGGAGCTCACACCCGGTCGTCTGAGACACAGTGGCTTCCCTCGGACACAGATCCTCCTTAATAACCACCGCAACCCCCCCTCCCTCCCCTGGGCCCTCGGCCGATGAAAAACCCGAAACCCGGCTGGGCACATCTCCACCAGGGGGACTCCCCCCTCCTGGCCCAGCCAGGTCTCGGTAACTCCCACCAGGTCCGCACCCCCCTCACAAATCAGATCATGGACGAGGGGGGCTTTATTAACAACGGACCTGGCGTTACATAACATCAGCCGAAGGCCCAGGGCCCGATTGCTCAAACCCCCTGGGGAACGGGAGACGACAAGGGGGTCGGAGCGCGCCACAGCAAGCAAATAGCGAGGGCGCGCTCCCGACACAAAATATGGCCCCCTACAACCGCCAAATCTGCCCCTCCCGCTCACCGTCTCAATGAATTTAATTCCACCCTCCCCGATGACCCCCCCATCCTCAATACAGAGCCACCCGGATTCCGACTCTCCCGGCCACGCTCAACCCCCGGCCTGGTCCAGTCTCTGGCGAGTTGTTCCCCAACTCCCGCCCGGACCTACCTAACCCCCTTAAAAATCTAAGTAAAAATTTATTAAGAAACCCCTCCCTCCTACGTTTCTTAAAACCCCACCATCCCTCCGGATCCGTCCTTGAGATGGGCCCTCAAGAGAGTGGAGGGCCATTCCCGAGACAGGGGGACATGTCTCAGGGCCCATAGATCTCTCCTCGAATAAGACAGCATCCCGGGCAGGATCTTCTCTTGTCGATGACCATCTTCAAGTCCAGGCCGCCCCTGCCGCCTCCAAACAGGTGAAAATCGTGGGAGCAATCCTCCATCCTCGACTCCAGCTATAGGGGCAGCTCTCCGACCCTGACTTCGATGACAGCGACGGTCTCCAATATCGGCTGAAACCTTTACAATGGGGGCTGCCCATCCCCCCCCGGGTCCCCTCACCACCCCTGCCACAGGTGGGGAGGACCCAAGAGGGGGAGAACTCCACACCCCGTCCAGATCGCCGAACATGAAGCCGCCAGACGCCGAGCATAGTCCTCCGGCACATAGTCCTCCAACGCTGCTTTCCCGCGGCACGAGTCGACAGCCACTGCCACTGGGCGCAGCGCCAGGCCTACCATGCCGTGGCCCGGGCGCTGCCCACCCCCCCACGGGTCCCCTCACCACCCCTGCCACAGGTGGGGAGGACCCAGGGGGGGAAAAACTCCGCGGGCCGCCAAACACCGGCTCATCAGGCGCCAAGCCGCCATATGTTGAGCCGCCGAACGCCGCCGAACGTTTTTGGAGGTCTTGCCGTGATTTTAAAGTTCCTTGCGCATCTAGGAGGTCCTTGTATTTTATCATCTTATTAAGATCCAAATTGTTTGGGTGTATCATCGCCTCCATCGTTGAGATCCAAAGTGGGATTTTTAAATAATGTTTTTATTTTATTCCAAGTAGCCAATAAAGAGTCTCTAATTATGTGTCTGTGGAAATCTGTTTAGTTTTTCCGATGTCCCATAAAAATGCATGCCACCCCCTTTGTAAATCATGGCCTTCTAGAAATAAGATTCTTTTATTCGACAGTTTTACCCACTCTTTCAGCCAAAGTAAGGAGGCTGCACTATGATATATTTCCCAATTTGGGAGTGCCATACCCCCTCTGCTCTTCATATCTTGCTTCGCCTTTAATTTTATCCTCGGTTTCTTCCCTTGCCAAATAAATTTAGTGGTTATCCTATTAAGTTCCACAAAGTAATTTTTATGTATTTTTATTGGTATTGTTTGGAATAAATAAATAAGTTTAGGAAGAATGTTCATTTTAATAGTAGCAATCCTCCCTAATAGAGAGATTTGCAATTTGACCCATATCTCTAAGTCTTCTTTTACTTGTTGTAACAATTTATTATAGTTATTTTCCATTAGAGTTTTACAGTGGGCCGTCAGCCAAATTCCTAAATATTTAATTTTTTTTACCACTTGTAGTCCCATTATCTTTTCCAATTTTAATTTCTGTTTTTCTGTTAAATTCTTAGTTATTAATTTAGTCTTTTCCCTATTAATTTTAAGTCTTGCAACTTTCCCAAATTGTTCTAACTCTTTCAATAATTCTTGACCTGTTTCAATTGGTTCCTCTATAAAAAAGACCATATCATCCGCAAATGCCTGCAGTTTGTATTCTTCTTTCTTAATTTTTAACCCCTTTATTCCTGGGTTTTGTCTAATTCATGTACGCAATGTTTCCAACGATAATATGAAGAGCAGAGGGGATAATGGACACCCTTGCCTAACTCCTTTCTCTATTTTTATTGAACGCGTATATTCTCCGTTAATTATAATATTTGCCCTTTGTGAATCATAAATTGTAGTCACTATATTTTCAAATTTAGTGCCTAAATTCATATTGTAGATTTGTTGAATTAGGAATTGCCAATTTAGGTTATCAAAGGACCTTCTGTGCATCCAAGAAGACAAGGGCTATTTGTTTTTCCGGATGAGCTTCATAGTACTCCAAAACATTTAACACTATTCTTAGATTGTTCCTGGTTTGTCTATTAGGGAGGAATCCGTTTTGGTCTTTATGTATATATTCATTCAGTATTTTTTTTAATTTGTTTGCTATAATTGTAGTAAATATTTTATAGTCAGTATTTAACAGAGAAATTGGTCTATAATTTTGTATAAATCTTAAATCTGAATCCTCTTTCGGGATCAACGAAGTTAGTGTCTCCTTCCATGAATCCAGCATTCTGGCTGCCAATAGAACTTCACTGTATACTTCTACCATAAGAGGCCCTATTTGCTCTCCTTATTTTTTGTTCATTTGTTTTCAATTGCCTGCTGTATTGTTCTTTTTTTTTTAATCATCAAATTTGTGTATATCATCCTTCATCTCCCCCATCTCATTCTTTATTTCTTTGTGGGTTTTTGACATTGTTTCTTGCATCTTCATTGTTTCTTTGTTTGCTAGCAGAGTTGTCTGCACTGTCTGCATATTCGATGTGGTGCTTGATTTTTTGGCACTAAGAATGCCTTCTATTGATCGTTGGCCTGATGGTCATAAGGCTATCCCTATTCCTAACTTCTAGCTAAGGTATGCAGGATGTCTAACTCTGTTACTGTTATCAGTCCTCTAACCACCTAGAATTGATACAAGTAGTACACGTGCATATTCTCTATAAATAAACATTATACAAACATATTTGTTCTTGCCAGTCACACTCCACATTTATAGGCACCTTGGTGTTCTTTCAAGTGTGTGCCATAGCCTTGCTTCATTTTAGCAGACAGCCCATCACTGATTTAAACATAACTCATGAGCCAGCATCTGCAAATATCTCAGCAAGCTCTTAAGGGTGCCTACTTGAGTTCAAGGCCCTTGGTAGTTTGAAAGTCTTGGTTCAGGTATTTGTTTTACTGCTTTACAGGTTGTCTGAATCAACCAGTTGTTTCATCATCCAGCTCTTCTTTTTTTTTTTTTTTGTAATATTTTTTTTAAAAATAACATACAAAAATTCCAATTTCAATTGAACAGTGTGTTGTCTGGGTACAAATCATTTTAGGAAATAATAATCACAGTATTTACAATAATATTCATTGTATTAATAAGCATACTATTTGTTTAACCAAGTTAACATACCTTCCTTATATCACTAATCTTTTCATATATTTCCCTGTTTCTAGCTCCTGTTTTTGTCAGCTAACCATTGATAAAATAAGTCCCAAGACAAAAAATATTCAGTTTCTTCCTTTTCCTTAATTGGCTTATCCATATCTGTACATTCTAATATTTTTTAATCACATCTTCATCTGTTGGGATCTCTTTGCTTTTCCATTGTTGTGCAAATACTATTCTCGCTGCAGTCAATACATATAAAATCAGATATACATTTCCATTGTTATACCTGTCTGGTAAAATGCCCAACAAAAATGTCTCTGGTTTCAAAACTATATCTTGTTTTATCATTTTTCAAGCCATGTATATATTTTTGTCTAATATTTTTTTGCTTTTTTACATGTTCACCATATATGATCGTATAAAGCAGGTATCTAGTAGCATTTCCAACATTTTGCAGATTTATCCTTAAACATCTTTGCTAACCTTGAGGGTGGAAAATGCTATCTATAAAACATTTTATAAAGATTTTCTTTGTACGCAGTAGACATTGTTAATTTATAATTTCTATCCCATACTTTCTGCCATTGATCTAACTCAATTGAATAGTCAAAATTTTTAGTCCATACTATCATTATCTCTTGTTCCTCTTCCATCTCGATAATTAACAAATAGCTATATATTTTCTTTATTAATTTTTCATCTGTTCCTGTTAATATCTGATCTAACTCTGTTAATTCTTTATCATCTAGTTCTTCTATAATTTATTTGGAAATGCATCCAGGGCCAAGCCTCTCTCTTTTGAATATTTTCAGGTTTATTTGGATGTCAGATTCTAGGAACACATGTTTTTGCAAATGTGAAGAACTTACAGGAATCTCCCAGCTAATCCACGCTTGCTCTTTCTGGCAAAAGAAACAGAAGAGAAAATTGTCAGCCAAACATTGGTTGCTTGCCAGGCAATCACTAAATCCCCCATTCCAAACCCCTCAGGCTCAGGCCTAAGTACACATCTCTTGCGGTTGATGCAAAAATAGAAAATAAATTGCTTGTGTTTCCCCAGGTTCTCACCATAGTAGCAAAGCTTTATTGCTTTCTAAACTCCTAAGGCTGGTATGTCAACAATTCTGCTTCCCATACATCATATCATGCCAGCCCATTGCTGCAGTGTAGTCATAGACATCCTCTTCCAGTAGCACGTAATGAGATGTGCCATTTCTGAAATGTTACTCACTGCTTGAAATGACATTCCCCTCTTCGCTAGCTCAGAAATGTACTAAAATTGCTTGCTTACTGGTCCCCCATTGACAATATCACATGATCAGCATGGAGCTCATTTTCTACTGGTAGTGAAGATTAGAACTTTTATCTAAAAGATCCCTATCTTCATTTATATCCTAGCCTCTGTATGAATATTCTCTTTCCTTCTTGCATAGCATGAACTACTTGATGGATGGATCTAGTTTTACCCTTATCTTTTGCCTCTTATGTCAGGATGGGTGTGATGCTACAGTAATCTCAGATTGGCATGAATTGTCATAGTCTCTCTCTCTCTCTCTGAATGGAGCAGCTGCATTTGCATCAAAAGTTCTTAGAACAGAGTAATCAATGGCATACAGAGATCTGAATTCTAAGTCTGCTTTGCTTGCATGTGGCAAGCTTTTGAAGGAAACTGATCTAGCAGTTTCAGAGAATATTCTTTTTTCTATGAAGAAACAATATAACACCTATGAGTATCGGTTAATCACAGGTATCCAGCCTAATTAAACAGCTCCTCTTTACACTCAAACAACTTCAACAAAATGGGCAGGCCAACCAGCCAAATAAAGCAATAGCAATTTTAGTCCTGCTCATTTGGCTATTTCGCTTTCAAATATCTTTGCAGAAATTACTCCTTAGGATGTCAATTACTCTGTCAAAGATTCTACTGTCACATATAAAGGCTCATATTTCTACTTTTATCAGAATAGTTCAAGGCAGAACTTGGCTTTATTACATGTGTGTGTGTGTGTAAAGATTGGGCTGGATCCAAAGCTCATTAACATATTGTAAAAAGGATTTTCCAAACCAAGCATTCTCCAAATGTTTTGAAACTAAAATTCCCAGAAGGCCTCCAGAATGATTATGCTATGCTAGTTGCAGTTTGGAGAATTAATGCCCAAATATGTGTAGATAACTTAAAATCCATAGGATTTTATTCCTGATAAGTTCTGTTTATTTTAACAGATCTACATCGTGCAAGACACTGATTGATCCTGTCCAAAATTTTCCTTTTCAAGATGGTGTAGGATGTAGTGCAGAGCCATATTAAGGGAGTCATCTACTGATCTATTTGCTCAATAAGCAAATTGCAAGGGGTCTAACAGCAGGTCTGTGATAGTTTTTGTTCTGTGGCGGGAAAATGAGACACTCGCACTCCAGTTGATCGGGTTCTTTCTGTTTATTTCCTAGGACTGAGCGCCGGTGGAACCGCGGCAGCCTCTCTTATGCCGGCTGCTCGCGACCTGTTGGCCAATGACAGCTGCTCAAGTTTACTGCCGTTGGATCGACCAATTGCGGCTGAATATGCAAATATAGAACACCCCTCCCCACTTGGTTTAGTCCGACCAATCAGGAACCCCCCTAGGTTATGTAGTCACATAAGTAGGCGGGGCTCCTATGGTTCCGACTAGACCTGCGCAGGTCAGTCGTGAGTTCACCAGCAGCCGATGCGGACGGACCTGTTGATTTTTCCATCTCTTCCCGTGGAACCTCCTGGAAGGTAGAGCCGGCCATGCCACTCCTGCCGGGCCTCGCTCGGTTGGTTGAGTTGGGTAGGCCGCTCCCTCCAAGGTTTCTTTCTGGCAGCAGCTTTTCTCGTGCCTGTTTCACATCGCTCGAGGTGTTTCTCTCTTTGGCTGCAGGTGCGTAGTTGCAAACTTCGACTGGGGTTAGTGTCAGTGGTGGTTGTGAAAGTGTTAGGGTGTTTTCTATTGCTTGGGGTTGTTCATCCCCTTGTTCTTGGTTTAAGCCAGAAGGGTCTCCCCCTTCCTGCCTGTGTTTATTTGTTCATTGTTGATGTGTGTTTGAAGGGTCTCCCCCTTCTCCTCCTGGTCTGTCAGTGTTTCCCCATAGTGTTCGTGATCTCAATTGGTCTATGTGTCTCCTCCAGTCCCTGTTGTCTGAGGTGACTAGTCTGTAAGACCGGGGTCCCGTTACCTGTGTGATAGTTGCCGGTATCCACAACGGGTCCCCTGAAAAATTCTTTACATATACTAAGTCCCCTGTATTAAATGTCCGATGTTTGCTGGAGGAATCTGTTGGTTTCTCTGTGCAGTAGGTGGGGTGTAATCTGTCTAAATGTGATCTTAGTTTCCTACCCATTAATAGTTCTGCTGGGCTTTTGTTAGTTGTTGTGTTTGGCGTCATGTGTTGTATGGTTAATAGCTTATCTATTTTTTCTTCCGGGCCCAATTTTTTAAGTGTATTTTTTGTAAAACGAACCATTCGTTCTGCTCACCCGTTCGCTGCCGGATGTGCCGGCGCGGTTAGAGCATGTCTTATACCCAGGTTAGCCAAATACCCTTCGAATGACGTTGACATGAATTGTGGCCTGTTATCAGATACATCTGGCAATCCGTGTGTTGCGAATAATGTTCGGAGTTTCTTAATCACTGCGTCTGTGGAAGTGGAATGCATGATGCTCACCTCCAGCCAATTGGAGTAAGCATCCACAATTATTAGGAATATATATCCCCTTGTTGGTCCCGCAAAATTGATATGTATTCTCGACCACGGTCCCCTGGGTATTTCCCATTCTGTAACTGGTGCCTGTGGGGGTGCGGGTCTGGATTCCTGGCAACATTTACAACTTGCTACCCACTCCCCTATGTTTTTATCTAACCCCGGCCACCATACATAGCTTCTGGCCAAAGCTTTCATCTTCACTATACCCGGGTGTCCTTCATGTAAAAGGTCCAATATTTTTTCTCTTAGCTTATTTGGTAGAACGACCTGATCCCCCCAAAGTATGCATCCTTTTAGGAGTGAAAGTTCAGTTTGTCTGTTTTTAAAAGGTTTCATGCTTTCCTCAGTCCCTGATTCTGGCCATCCCTTGTTTATCCATGCTGCGATTTTGTTCAGTGTGTTGTCTTTAGTAGTTTCTCTGGCAATGTCTCTAGCTGTTATAGGGTAGATTTGGTAGGGTATCGATTTGGAGAGTCGATGTGCTCGGTGCAGGATCATTGTCTATATCTGGTAATGGGCAACAGCTTAATGCATCAGCATGGGTTATGGTGCTTCCTGTCCTGTAAATTAAATTGTAGCTGTAGGCGGCCAGGAACTCAGACCATCTCGTCATTCGTGGTGACAAAATGTGAGGTGTTGCCTTATTCCCTGCTAGGATCCCCAATAGTGGCTTGTGATCAGTGATTAATGAGAAGGTTCTCCCATACAGGTTCTCTGACCGTTCGCAATTTGTGTTGACGGGGGGGGCAGAGGTCGACCCCGAGGCCCCTACTATGTGGGGTGCCCCAGGGGTCGGTGCCCTCGCCCCTGCTGTTCAACATTTATGTGAAGCCGCTGGGTGAGATCATCCGTGGTTTCGGGGTAGAGTTCCATCACTACGCTGATGACACTCAGCTGTACATCTCTACCCCGGGCCACCCCAACGAAGCTGTTGAAGTGATGACCCGGGGCTGTAATTATTCCTGGAACGGCATACCCTTGCTGGGTGTCCTCTCCTATCGCATTTCCTGCAGATAGCGTCACTGAATCGGCACTCCGAGCGTGGATGGTTTCCCCCACATCTAGCGCACTCAAATTCGGGTTTTTTCCCGCTTCGTTCCCTTGTGTTTTTCCCCGATTGTAGATGGTATACCTCTTCTTTGTCATCCTCCTCACTTCCGGTCCCCGATTCGACGTCCTCGTGGTGTGTGGTGGTTGTCTCCTTGTCCACTTCTGGTTTCGGTGGCTCCTTACTGTTATTCCCCGCTCTTTTATTAATTCTTTTCATTGTTGCGGCCGATTTGTGGGTGGCTTCTGTGGCAGTGGCTTCTTCTGTTGCCTCCTTCATGATGATTTTAGGTTGGGTTAGCAAACGGCCTTGTAATGTGAGGTCTTTTAGTCCGAGGACCATGCGGACTCTCAGTGCCTCGTCGAAATTTAGAAACTCACATTCTCTGCTAATGTCCCACAGAGCTGCCACAAAATCGGCGATGCTCTCATCCTCCCTTTGATTCCTCAGATAGAATTAGTGTCTCTTTATTAGGCTCAATACGGTTGGTGCATAGTGAGCCCGGAGAAGCTTCTCCAATTCCGGCCACGTTATTGTTTTAATGTCCGTGCAACCAGTGCCTTTGCCATTCGGAATACTGCGGGTCCGTAATGGGTCAGGAAGACAGCTCTTTTTCTGTGTTCCGAGACTTCGTTTAGATCGCTGCTCTCCAGGAACATTAGAAATTGGTCTACGTAGGATTGCCATTCTTCTTTGGCTGGGTTGAATTGTGCGGGTGGTGAGTTGTTGCTGGACATCATGCCTCGGTCGAACTTCGTGGCCACGTGCTCAACTGGATTTTTTTGTCTCAGATCCCATCCTCGTCGCCAGTGTTCTGTGGTGGGAAAATGAGACACTCGCACTCCAGTTGATCAGGTTCTTTCTGTTTATTTCCTAGGACTGAGCACCGGCAGAACTGCGGCAGCCTCTCTTATGCCGGCTGCTCGCGGCTCGTCAGCCAATGACAGCTGTTCAAGTTTCCCGCCATTGGATTGACCAATTGCGGGTGTGTATGCAAATATAGAACAGTTTTCAGGTGAGCCAGCACTAACCTTTCAAAGGTTTTCATAATTACGGATGTCAATGCAACCAATTTGTAGTCATTAAGCTCCTTGATGGAAGGTTTCTTCAGCACTGGAATGATAGTAGAGCATTTGAAGCAAGAAGGAACATAACGTATCTCTAGTGATTTATTAAAGATGCGGGTGAAGATGGGGCCAGTTGATCAGCACAAGCTTTTAAACAAGAAGGAGTTATCTTATCGGGGCCTGGTGCTTTTCCTGGCTTCTGTCTATGAAGTAGACCTTGTACATAATTTTCTGTGATCACCAGAGGGAGGTGGGCAAAGGGATGGGGTCAGTTATAGTAAGCTTGGCTGCTGTTGGTGTATCTGAGATAAAGACTGTGGTGATAGTTGACAGTGATTTCCTCTCAAACCTACAGTAAAACACATTCAGGTCATCTGCCAGTTGTCGATTCCCTTCAGAATAGGATTCTATGAACCAGATGGCTAGAATTAGAAAATAAACACAAGTAGTAGGTACAAGTTTGCTACAGCCCACCAACTAATATTACCTGCATTAAGCAATTGTTGGAAGACACATCACCATCCTACATAAGCTTTTGATAGCCCTCACAAAAAATCATGAGCATTTGGATATATTCCCATTGCTGAAGTGCCTAGACTGGGGCCAAAATAGATAAAAGCAAAATAATTAGAAGGAATTATCTTGTCTGGAGTTCTAGGAAGCAGAAAAAGGAGAAAAGAGTATCTGGCAAACATTATGACATCTGTAAAAACTGTGCAATATTGACTTTGCATCATCAAAAGCTCTGCTGGGTGTGTTTTCCTGCATGAAGCTCCTCTTAATTACCACATGGAAAGACAAAGGGCATGAGTTGCGTCTCCAGTTTGAAAGGAAACAAACTAGTATTGTCTGGCTGAGATGACCCTGTCTTAAAAATCTCAACGAAGCTTTTTTATACTAGGGAGATCTTTCATTTCTTGAATAAAGAATTGAAGTTTGGTTTATTCTCGTGTATCAGGATCTAAATTCTTAGTACCACAGAAGTAACAAGCAGCTTCAAAAAAAAGAAAAAAGGGGTAACACCCCACCCCAAATATGAATGAAAGAAATGAAAAAGTCAAGAGTTTTGAAATGCATCCAACATAATAGAAATATTCAGATTCACTATGTAAAGTAAAATAAGGGTGTTTTCGGAAACGACTCTATTTTCTGAACAAAAATAATGATTACAACTGCTATTGGAACCTGATGGACTCAGTTGCTTTGGCAAATGAATGAGGTAAAAACAAGGTTTTCAAATGTCACAGTTGTTGGGTCTGTGGCCAACTTGCAGAGGCTCCCAGGCATTGTTGATATACCCTTTGTTTCCTTAACCAAATCTAAGCATTCTCTAAGAAGTAAAATATCTGAAGGATTTTAGAAGCAGCCATGAGAATAAAAAGAAGCTTCCAAAAAGCAAAGGGAAAGCAAACATACTAAGGCCTCTGTCTATATGAATATATGGATCACAGGATCTATGTCTGTAGGCAGCAGAAACAAAGAGGAGGAAAATAAAAAGAGATTGTATTCTTTCCTTGTATATGAGGAAAAGCAGGGGAAGAAGTTTGAATTTTTGCCTCAAAGTCAATTCAGTCCAGCTACTAAAAGAAGTTGGAAGAAGTTCTTCAAAGATAATATGATGATCTGAGACTTCCTGGTCAGTATCCCTTGGACAGTGTTGGGCTTTGGGGTTTAGTAAGTCTTTAGTTTAGGTCTTAATCTATAGAACAGATTTCTTGATGTTTCAATTGGTAATGGTAGCTGGCATCTTCAGACACCAAGTAGTCTCCAGGCAACTGAGCAAGAGCTGGCTGAGCTCCTGTCTTTATAGCCAAGTGTCCTTCAAAAAGGCTTTGCTTTAATGAACTCACTATAATCAAAGCTAGAAAATTCCTCTTACTGTTTTCAATGTTCTTTATTTATCCCAGTTTCCCTGAAATCTGGGTTGCTCTTGCTTCCTTAGGCTTGCCAGGAACTTGATAAGTCCTGCCAGAGGCTTGACAAGTTTGAATACACTTCTTTGGAAGTCTGAATTCATTTCTAATTGAGAATTAAAATTTACATCTTTATCAAAACACTTTCAACTGAACAAGAACAAAGTGGAAGGTTGTATTCCGCAATCTGAACAAATTAATTAGACCAATAGAAGTCTAATTAATCCAACAGAACAAATTCCAAAATGGCGATGCAAAGGGATTGCATTAATGCTACCAAAACCCTGTCTGTCATATATTATGATTAACTCCCTTGAGCATTCATAGCAGAATATATTCCTTAACAATGAAATATACTACAGTGTACTGAAATCCATTTGGCAGTTTGTCAAAAATATTCTTCCCTGTTTTAAATACTTTGTTCCTAGGATGCTTGAAAAATTATTTCAAGTTGCTTGTGCTCACATTTTTAACTTTACTGATTTTTAAAGACAAGGACTGATACTTTCTGTTCTAGCTTTCTCTCATTCCAAATCTCTTCCCATGAAGAAGCTGAAGGGCAGACTTCCTCATAAAACCTTCCCTTGTGCTTTAACCAAAATAACGAAAACCAGAGAAACCACAGACCTCCAGAAATGATGTTTTGAAAGATACAATACTCAGACACATACACATTAACAGGAGGTGACTCTTCAAGGTCATACAGTGTTTGCTGCGATGGATGTACCGTAGCCATTTGCACCTGCATCAATTCCTTTTGTTTTCAATCACACAACTCACTTTCGTGAATGAATCTTACCTTCCTCACCCACAGTAGCCTGGATTGTTACACCTATTGGAATCTAATACTTTGATCAATGTTGTCTTTTCTCTCAAGGCACTACTGTAAATAAAATAAGACAAGACGGTTGATTCTTTTATTCTTCAAGCTTTGGAAACTTTTTCTTCGCCTGGCATATTTATCTTAGATTTTACACTTCAGAATATTAGAACTGCGTCAAGATAAGACTGAAGAGGTTGAATGAAGGAAAACTACAGAGCAATGCAAATCCAAATCCAAATCAAACAGGAGAATAGCAAATCAACAAGGATAAGAATAATGTAGGAAATATGGAGTATATCAGCTGAATGTGAAGAGACATTTTCTAGGAGCTGATCAGCTTAAATATGTATGTACTCTAGGCAAATATGCTCTCAAGTCAAGTTTGACTTTTTGTGACTACACCAATATATTTCTTCAGTTTTCTTGGCAGCAGTACAGAAATTCTTTGCCTTTGCCTTCTTGAAGTATTATTCCTTAATTTCACTTTGCTATTCCTTTGCAGTTTCCAATCTTGGTAATAATCAGTCTCGACCCAACGTAGCTTATGAGCCCAGACACAGAATGTCAGATGTTGACACTTGCTGATACAAATAAGAATATTCAGGCGCATCTCACAAAGATTTATAAAAAATATACAGCAAATAACCTTAACATGGAGGTGCTGAGAAGAGAATTGCAAACAATTCGAGTGAAGAAAGAAATGGAAGACACCACAAAAAACTGATCTGGCTATCCAGAAAGTGTAGTAAATATCTGGAAACAAGAAAGGACATTTCAGATGGGAGGGAAGAGAAAAATAGGTCACTGAAAAAATCTAGAGGAAAGTTAGAATTGAAAGCTGTGGCCAGAAAACTAAAACTCAGAATGAGTTGTATCTGACGAATGAGGCTAAAATGATATCTTCTTCAGATATATTCAGAATGAAAGGAAGACAAAATAAATTCAGTAGACACTGCCAGCTGCTCAAAGATAAAAGGAAAGGATGTTAGTGCTATTCAATTCTTATTTTGATTGTCTTCTCACAAGACAATTGTGGAAAATAGAATGAATAAGTTTAGATGAAGAATATAGGAATAATCTTCCATGATCCAACAACCTCAGTTCAATATTCTGTTTTTCACAGTAGCCCACTGGTTTTCTTCCCAAGCAGACATGTTCCATTCCAGTGTTGTTTTCCTTCTCCTAGAAGTAACATTGAGTCTCAAAATGAATAACCCTTAATAGAATTATCCTCCATGAATATATCCACTATCCTTTCTAATGTTCTCGGTCCTTTATATTTTTAGATGTGTATAAAATATGGGTAAACTTGAATATATCTCCCTTTTAAAGCCATCTGTGTTAGTTAGTTACCCTCACTGAGCCTTACATTAATGAATTCCACAGGTTAATTATTCATTATGTGAAAAATTGATTTGTTTTGTCTGTTCTAAATCTCCTCCCAATCAGCTTAATTAGATGATTCCTACTCCTAGAGATCTGAGAGAGGGGAAAATAACCTCCCACAGCTTATTTTTTTTCATATCTGGAATAATTTTGTACCTCTCAATCATGTCTTCACTCATTTGCCTTTTTTTCCAAGCTAGAAAGTCACGAACTTCACAAGCCTTTTCTCATATGGAAAGCCAGTGATCTGAAGCTTTTGATAGTTATCTTCTACATATTTTCCAGTTGTATTATATCTTTTCCCCCAATGTACAGAGTATTCCAAATGTGGCTGTATATATTCTGACCCAGCTATAGCAAGTAATGATAAATGGCTTATTGGTGAGTAAACACAAACCCCTTTTTAAACAGGGTAAAAGCAGTCTTTTATTCACATGGATAGACAAAAAAACAAACATAATTAATCCCAACAGATTGGTTCTGACCTAGAAATCCAAATTGTTTGCTGTATCCTACAAACGAATGGTTCTCTGTGACATCTGGCCATTCCCATACCCCTACTATTTATTTCCCAGCCAGGGAGGAGCTGGCTAGTATCTACGTCTGCTTTTCCCTGAGAGCTGGCTTGTTATTTTCCGTTGCTCTCCTTTCCTCTCTCCGTATACGCACGTCAGGGATTGGCCCTCTCTGTTCCTTCCCCTCACTCAGCTCAGGCCCTGAAGACAGCTGCCTCTCCACCTAGGGAAGGATAAAAGGTCCCGGCTCTGCCTGTGCCTCTGATGCTGTTTCCTTATCAGAGCCTTTCAAAGATTCCGAAACTGGCCTCAACCGCCTCCTCATCTGACCCTTCTGCTAGCTTTGTTGGCAACCAACGGGCCACAACAGTATTATATATTTGTTTAAGAAAATTTCAGTGATAAACAAATTGGTTTTAGTTAACTTCTTTTTTTTTTTTGAATAAACTTTATTAAGTTTTACAATTAAAATACACAAACAACACTCAAACAAATTGGGAAGGAAAGGGAAGAGGGATAAACGATTAAAAATGATTACATCATTAACAGTTTGTGGTTCCTTATTTATCTCATTATTTTGTGCTATATTTGCAATTAATCTTTAGTGCGAATATCTAATTACTACTATTAACACTCCTCATTCAAAATTTATTATTATTATTATAATATGGTCTATCTTCTATCAATCCACTCATACCAACAATTCCAACTCATATAGTACTCTGGTTCTTCTTTATTTTTTAGTGCTAGAGTTAATTTATCTATTTCTGTACAGCTTGATATTTTCTGAATAATCATTCCCTCAGGTGGAGTATAGGGCTGTTTCTAGCATTGTGCGAAAGCCAATCTAGCTGCTGTCAATATATGTAGTATTATATATTTAACTTTTTGGGGGAATTGTCTGTTGAGAATCCCTAATAGGAAGATTCTGGTTTGAGTTCAATCTGCTCAGACGTAAATTCCTCCAACCATTTCTTTAATCTCAGCCAATATCTTTGGGTTTCTGTACAAGACCACCACATGTTTCTTCTTTCTTTTTATACTTCCAGCATTTAGGGCTCATGTTGGGAAATATCTTCGCTAATCTCGAAGGGGGTAGGTGCCATCTATAGAACATTTTATAAGCGTTTATATGATGCCGATTTTGTAATTTTATTGTTTCTATTCCAGATCTTTTCCTACTCTGTTAGAGTAATGCTACGGCCTATATTTCTACTCCAAGCTATCATATTACCTTTAACTATTTCTTCCTCTAATTCTATCTCTAATAAATAGTTGTAAAATTTTGTTATTTTTTTTTTATCTAGGCCTAATAGAATTTTATCTAATTGTTGTGGTTTATTATAGTCTCAGCTGTTTCACCAAAGTCCAGACAGGAAGGAAAACAAATGTCTCAAGATAATGAGCAAATGAGTCTTTATTCGCCCACACAATGCTCCGGATTCAGGCAACACCGAGTAACCATGAGGAAATTAAAGTCAGCTCTGGCGGGCCTTGCAGCCAGAGCTGTATTTATACACTAGTTAACAACTTAATGAGTTTATCCACCATCTGGTAAGCGCTACTGCATCACATTCATGTAATACCCTATACACCGTGCTTTTATCCATCAATAACCCACCCTTATTTAACACATGTGTACACATATCATATTCTCTCATTGGATTTACAGATATTTAGTGGCCCGTCATTCCTCTTGAGATCGTTAGTTCAACAGGCAGTATCTAAATTTCTTTGTCTACAACCCCCCACAGGCTGTAACAGCTCAGTGTGTGATGTCAGCATGGTTTGTTATCTCCGTTGAAACAGTCAACTCCCCAGGTCGGGTGATTAACAGCACTTCCCCCCTCGATAGCACAGGCTGACATGGCACAATGCGTGGTGTCATGGCTCCAGCACATCCTGGAGACATGACATATAGATTCCGAAGTCTTTCATGTCCTGTCTATATCTATTCTGGACTTGGAGATATGCCCATTGTTCAATTCATAACCCTTGTTCCTGGAGGTCTTGCCATAATTTCAAATTTCCTTGTATATCCAATAGATCTTGCCTTTAACATCTTATTAATGTCCAAGTTATTCAGGTGAATCCACCATTATTTATTTATTTATTTATTCCATTTATATACCGCCCTTCTCCCGAGGGACTCAGGGCGGTGAACAGCTCATCTAAAAACCCCACAAAGAATACAAAAGTTAAAAAATATTAAATTTCAATCGGCTGCTTGATAAAACTAACAAACGCCCCCCCCCTTAAAACCCAATTTAAAATTAAATATGGAGACCAAATTAAAACCATTATCTCAGCCCAGGCCGGCCTGCTCAAAGAGCCAGGTCTTCAACGCGCGCCTGAAGGCCCTCAGGTCCGTGCCGGTACGGAGCTCCGGTGGCAGAGCATTCCAGAGGGCGGGGGCACCCACAGAGAAGGCCCTACTCCTTGGCGCCGCCAGACGACACATAGCGGCCGACGGCACCCGGAGCAGACCCTCTCTGTGGGAACGCACCGGCCTGTTGGAGAACGTTGGCAGAATGCGGTCCTGAAGGTAACCTTGTCCCATGCCATGGGTGGCCCTAAAGGTCAAAACTAGAACCTTAAAGCGAACCCGGAGAGCCACCGGTAACCAATGCAGCTCGCGCAGGAGAGGCGTCACATGGGCGCTACGTGACGCCCCCATGATCACCCACGCGGCTGCATTTTGCACCAGCTGGAGTCTCCGGATGCTCCCCGCAGGGAGCCCCATGTAGAGGGCATTACAATAGTCCAGGCGAGAGGTGACAAGGGCCTGAGTGACCGTGCGCAAGGCGTCCCGATCCAGGAAGGGCCGCAACCGGTAGATCCGACGGATCTGATGAAACGCCCCCCTGGAGACGGCCGCGATGTGATGTTCAAGCGACAGCCGTACATCCAGGAGGACTCCCAGGTTGCGAGCCCTCTCTGTGGGGGGCAGAACTTCCCCCCCAATAGCCAGCGAAGGTATCAGCTGGCCATATCGGGGCGCCGGAAACCACAGCCACTCGGTCTTGGATGGGTTGAGCCGAAGCCTGTTCCCGCCCATCCAGTCCCGCACGGCCTCCAGGCACCTAGACATAGCCCCCACAGCATCGTTGGGGTGGTCCAGAGTGGAGATGTACAACTGGGTGTCATCTGCATACAGATGACACCTCAATCCAAGACCACGGATGATCTCACCCAGCGGCTTCATGTAAATGTTGAACAAGAGGGGAGAGAGGACCGACCCCTGAGGCACCCCACAAACCAGGGGCCTAGAGGTGGACCTCTCCCCCCCCGCCAACACGAATTGCGAACGGTCAGAGAGGAAGGAGGAGAACCATCGGAGGACGGTTCCACCAATCCCCAACCCCTCCAACCGTCGCAACAAGATACTATGGTCGATAGTATCAAAAGCCGCCGAGAGATCTAATAGGACCAGGACAGAGGAGAACCCTCTGTCACGAGCCCTCCAGAGATCATCAACCAACACGACCAATGCCGTCTCAGTGCTATGTCCAGGCCTGAAGCCCGATTGGAACGGATCGAGGTAAGTAGCTTCCTCCAGGTACTGGGGGAGCTGACGTGCCACCACACTCTCAACAACCTTCGCCACGAAGGGAAGGTTGGAGACTGGACGATAGTTGTTTAAAATAGCTGGGTCCAGGGAAGGCTTTTTGAGGAGGGGGCGCACCACCGCCGCCTTCAGGGCGGTAGGGAGCACCCCCTCTCTCAAGGAAGCGTTGACAATCCCCTGGAGCCAGCCTCGTGTCGTCTCCCTGGCGGCCGAAACCAGCCAGGAAGGGCACGGGTCCAATAAACAGGTGGTGGCATTCAGACCCCCCAGCAACCTGTCCACACCCTCGGCGGTCACAGGGTCGAACTCCCCCCAGATAACACTCCCAAGACCTGCCCCGGACACCTCCCCCGGGACCATCCAATTGGAGTCGAGCCCCTCCCGAATCTGAGCGATTTTATCATGCAGAAATCGGGAAAACTCCTCCGCCCTACCCTGCAAGAGGTCATCCCGCGCTCTCGGTTCAAGTAGAGAGCGGGTCACTCTAAACAGGGCGGCAGGCCGATTTTCTGCTGATGCAATAAGGGCGGAGAAATACGAAGATTTCGCCGCCCCTATCGCCACAAGGTAAGTCTTAATATGAGATCTCACCTGTGTTCGGTCAGACTCAGAACGGCTCGCCCTCCAAATGCCCTCTAGACGTCTTTTCCGGCACTTCATCTCCCGTAGCTCCTCCGTATACCACGGAGCCAAATGGGATCTGTGCCGGGTCAGAGGTCTCAGAGGCACAACTCGCTCTAGAGCCCCGGCGGCCAACCCATCCCAGGTGGCCACCAGGTCTCCAGGCGAGCTGAGAGCCAGAGACTCAGGAAATGGCCCAAGCTCCCTCTGGAACCGCTCCGGGTCCATTAGGCGCCTGGGGCGGAACCATCTAAGTGGCTCCGCCTCCCTGCGGTGGGGGGTGGCGGAACAGAAATCCAGCCTAAGGAGGGAATGATCTGTCCATGACAAGGGTGTAATGACTAAATCCCCACAATTACAGTCATTCAACCACTGCCCAGAGACAAAAATCAGGTCCAGCATGTGTCCTCCTATGTGAGTGGGAGCAGAAACTAACTGGGTCAGGTCCATGGCCGTCATGGAAGCCAAGAACTCCCGGACCAACCCCGAGGTTTCACCGAGCGATGGCAGGTTGAAATCCCCCATGACCAAAAGCCTGGGGGTCTCAACCGCCAGCCTGGCTATTACCTCTAGGAGTCCGGGCAGGGTCGATGAGACGTGGCAGGGAGCCAGGTACGCCATCAAAAGACCCATCTGAACCCCTTGCCCCCACTTCACAAATAGAGATTCACAGCCAGCCGTCTGAGGGACAAAGTGGCCTCCCTAGGACAAAGGACTTCCTTTATAAGCACCGCTACCCCACCACCCCTTCCCTGAGCCCTAGGCTGGTGAAATGCAAGGAAACCTGGTGGGCACATCTCAACCAGAGGGACACCGCCCTCTGGGCCCAACCAGGTTTCGGTGACACCTTATTGAGACAATAAGGTGACACCTTATTGAGACCCAGATCAGGACCTTTAAATAATGTTTTTTCCTTATTTTATTCCAATTGGCCAGAATCTCTAATTAAGTGTCTATAAAAATATTTTTGTTTGGTTTTCCCCATATCCCAAAGGAAGGCGTGCCAACCCCTCTGTAAATCATGCCTTCTAAAATTAGTATTCTTTTATTTGATAGATTCACCCAATCTTTCAACCATACTAAGGAAGCTGCACAATGATATAACTCCCAATTTGGGAGGGCCATACCTCCCCTGCTCTTCATATCTTGCATTGCTTTTAAGTTTATTCTCGGTTTTTTCCCTTGCCAAATAAATTTTGTAATTATCCTATTAAGTTCCGCAAAATAGTTTTTGTATATTTTAATTGGTGTTGTTTGAAATAAATAGGTGAATTTAGAGAGAATGGACATTTTAATAGTGGCAATCCTCCCGAATAGGGAAAGTTGCAGTTTAACCCATGTCCCTAGATCTTTCTGTATCTGTTGTAATAATTTGTCATAGTTATTTTCCATTAGTGTCTTACATTGTGCCATCAAGCATATTCCTAAGTATTTGATTTTCTTTACCACTTGTAATCCCACCGTCTCTTCTAGCTCTGATTTCTGTTTTTCTGTTACATTTTTAGTTATTAGTTTTGTTTTCTTTCTATTAATTTTAAGTTCTGCAACTATTCCAAATTGTTCTAACTCATTCATCAGTTTCTGTCCCTTTTCTATTGGGTCCTTAATAAAAAAAAACATGTCGTCCGCAAATGATTGCAATTTATACTCTTCTTTCTTAATCTTTAACCCCATTATTTCCAGATTCTGTCTGATTCAAGTTAATAGTGTTTCCAAAGATAATATGAAGAGGAGAGATAATGGACATCCCTGCCTAACTCCCTTCTCTATTCTTACTGATCGGGTATATTTTCCATTTATTATAATATTCGCCTTTTGTGTGGAATAGATTGTAGTTACGATATTTTCAAATTTAGTGCCTAAATTCATATTATAGATTTGTTGGATTAAAAATTGCCAATTTAAATTATCGAAGGCCTTCTGAGCATCCAGGAATACAACAGCTATTTGTTTGTCTGGATGAGCTTCATAATATTCCAAGACATCTAAAACTATTCTTAGATTGTTCCTAATTTGTCTGTTAGGAATAGCTGCAGTAAATCATTGTAAACTTCTACCGTGAGGGGTCCTATTTGTTCTCCTATTGCTTTGTAGAGTTGCCCTGGGATCCCACCTGGTCCCGGTGTTTTGTTGTTTTTCTAGTTATGTATTGCTATTTCCACTTCAGACCAAGTGATATCTTTAGTTAGTATTTCTGTAATTTCCTCCCCTATTATTTTATCTTTTCTTTCGCTCAAATAGTTCCTTATCGGTTTTTGTTAATTTCTTAAAGATTTCAGGCAAAAATGTGTCTTTTCCAAAGCTGCTATATACTGAGTTGACATCTTTGTTGGATCATCCAGTATGTGACCTCCAGATTTTTCTGCTGAAATTGACAGATTGTATCCATACAAGTGAGTCTAGATGTTTTTTGCCTCCATGTCCACCACTTTCCAATTAGTTTGCTCCAATTTAACTTGGTTAAATGTAACAAAATTTGCCACTTGTTTAACAATTTTCTAACGAACCTTGATCCAGAGATTACATTACCCCAAAATCCTTCTGAAGCAATTCTCAATCAATTCTATTTTTTAACACCTTGAATAATTTAGGGTGCAAATCTGCAAACTTGGTCAGCTCGCTGCTTATTCTTTTTTTTTTAAATTTTAAAAACATTTTTATTCACAAAATTAAAACATACAAATACAAATATGTAAAAAACATTAATATATAACTAAACCATATTTCTTTCCATTTGTTATCGAGCTTGGTAAGTCCTAGTTCTTCTTTAGACATTGGTTTAACACTATTCTTCTATGAATAAATAAATCGTTTAATATATTGTAATATTTTCATATTATTTAACTATTAAATAAGGGAATGTAATAAACAATATTAATAATAATACTAATAAGTAACAGGAAAGCTTTGCCAAAGATAGATTCTACATTAATATAAAACGCTAAATATATATTATTTCTTAAATTCATTTACTTGTTTCCCTTTTTTTTGTCTTCTGCCCATTTATACCATTTGTCCTATATTCCATAATATTCTGTGTCTTCCTTTCCATTAATCTTTAGTGTAAGTCTCTCCATTTGGACACAATCATAGGCTTTCTGAATAGTAATGTGCATTGGTGGTGTATTAGGGTTTTTCCAATATTGAGCTAGCAAAATACGTGCCGCAGTTAATAAGTGTATGGTCAAATATTTTACTTTGGAAGAATAATCCCCTTTAATTATTCCCAACAAAAACAGTTCCAGTTTCCATTCCAGCCTACAGTCTATAACTTCTTCTAACCAAATTTTTATTTTTACCCAATATTTCTTTACTTTGGGGCATGTCCACCACAAATGGAAATAAGTACCTACTTTTTCTTTACATTTCCAACACAAGGATTTGCTGTCGGAAATATTTTGGCCAGTCTTGAGGGTGCCAGATGCCATCTTTATATCATTTTATATAAGTTTTCTTTATGTGCTACTGATTTAGTTAGTGTCAATTTTTTTTCCAGATCTCTTTCTAAACATCCAAATCGATATTGTAACCAAAGTTTTTTTTCCCAGGCTAGCATTGGGCCTTTGACAATTTTCTCAGCCATTTCACACTCCAGTAGATAATTATATAATTTGGAAATCGAACATTTCTCCATATTTAAAAGTATTTTATCTAAATATGTATTTTTAACTTCAATTCCATACTCATTCACATCTTTGTTATATCTCATTTTAATTTGGAAATATGACCAATTATCAATAAACATTTCTTGTGTTTCTAATTCCTGTTTTGTTTTAATTCTTCCCTCGTTATCTATGATTTGATAATATTTTAATTTATTACTAATATCCATCGTATTTGGGTGAAACATCGCCTCCATCGTTGAAAACCATGATGGGATTTTGGTGCAATGATTCTTCCTTATATCATTCCAAATTTTAATTAAAGGTTTTCGAAATACATGTCTAGTAAAATATGCATTATTTTTGGTATTTGGATTCCATAAGAAAGCATGCCAACCAAGTAACAAATCATGTCCCTCTAGCTGTAAAATCCTATTATTCCTCAAATCAATCTTTTATCCATATTAACGCTGCTGCACTATAACGTATCTCCCAGACAGGTAGCCCGAATCCACCTCTGCTTTTATTATCTTGTAAATATGTTTTTTTATCCTTGTTTTTTTCTTTGCCCAAATAAATTTCATCACAATTTTGTCTAACTCTTTAAAAAAAAAATTATCCAATAATATCAGAATCATTTGAAACAAATATAATATTTTGGGTAATACATTCATTTTAATTGTTGCTATCCTTCCTAATAATGAAATTTGCATCTTATTCCAATTTTCCAATTCCTTTTTGATCTGTTTCAATAATTTTATATAATTGTCCTCTCGCAGATTTAATGTTCTTGCTCTCAACCAAATTCCTAGATATTTAATTTTATTTACTATTTATAAGCCCATCTTTTCTTCTAATTTTTTTTGTTTACTAATTATTAAGTTTTTAACTAGCATTTTAGTTTTTTCTTTATTAATTTTTAATCTTGCTACTCTGCCAAATTTGTCTATTTCATTCAATAAAATTGGTCCTGAGTTTAATGGATCCTCTATTACAAAAACCATATCATCTGCGAAAGCTTGTAATTTATATTCTTGATTTTTAATTTTAGTTCCCTTAATTACTTTATTTACTCTAATTCTATCTAGCAAAGTTTCCAAAATTGTTATAAAAAACAGAGGTGAAAGCGGACATTTCTGTCTGACTCCCTTCCTTATCTTCAATGATTTGGTAATTTCACCATTTACTATTACATTAGCCTTTTGTGTGGCATATATTGTGTTTAATATTCTTACAAAATTATCTCCAAAATCCATCAAATCTGTTTTTTCATGAAATCCCAGTTTAAATTATCGAAGGCCTTTTGTGCATCCAAAAAGACCAAAGCTACTTGACTACCTGGATGTTTTTTGTAATATTCCAATGTATCTATTATTGTTCTTGTATTGTATCTAATCTGCCTCGTGGGAAGAAATCCATTTTGATCAGAATGAATTTTATTAAGTACAATCTTCAATCTTTCCGCCATTACTGCCATAAAAAATTTATAATCCAAATTTAAAAGGGAAATTGGTCTGTAGTTCTTTATTTGGTTGGCATCTGTACCCTCTTTCGGTATTAAGGTTATATATGCTTCTTTCCAGGATTCTGGGATTTTAGCTTCAGATAATACCTCGTTGCAAACTTCTAATAACATTACTTCTAATATTTCACCTATCTCTTTATATAATTCATTTGGTAGCCCATCTGGGCCTGGTGTTTTATTTCTTTTTTGTTTTTGAATCACAGCCTTTAACTCACCCAAGGTTATTTTTTTATTAAGTATCTCTTTTTTATCCTCAGATATTAAGAAGGGAATTCCTTCTTTCAGATAATCTTCTATTTTATTTACATCGACTGTTTCTTGCTCATAAAGTTTTTCAAAGTATTCTCTTTCAATTTCCTTTTTTCTTTTCCTGGTCTGTCTCTATTGTTCCATTTTTGTCTTGTAATTGATATATCATTCTTTTCTGATTTTCTTTTCTTAATTTATATGCTAACCATCTTCCAGGTTTATTTGCATGTTCAAAATAATTTTGTTTTGTGTATAATAAGTTTTTAACTAATTCCTCTTGGTCTACAATATTCACCTCATGTTTAAGTAATATTAATTCATTTCTAACTAGTTCTTCTCTTGGAGTTTCCATTTGTTTATTTTCCAGCTCTTCTATTCTTTTTGTTAAAGTTTTCTGTTTCTCCTCTCTTTTTCTGTTCCTATTTGTTGTATAAGCTATTGATATTCCCTTTAAGTAGGCTTTCATTATATCCCATAAGTTTTGCCATGAGGTATCCTGATTTTTATTAAATTCAAAGAAAATAGTCAATTCTTCCCTAATTTTTTGTATATATTCCTCTTTCAGTAATTGTGAGTTGAGTGTCCATGTACCCTTTTTGTAATTACCATTTTTTCAAATTATTTGTATTAGGTTATGATCTGCCCATGTATTAGGTAACATTTCTAAATCCTGAATTTGTTTATATAATTCATTACTAACCCAGGCCATATCTATTCTGGATCATGACTTATGTGGGCTGGAGTAAAAAGTAAACTGTGCTATTCCTGGGTTTCTTTTTCTCCACACATCCACTAATTCTAGTTCTTTGACCAACTCTGTAAATTTTTTAGGTAACGTATTCCGTTTTTTATGTTGTCTTTGACCACATCTATAATCTTGTTCATTGTCCGTTATTGCACTGAAATCTCCTACAATGTAAATTCTTGAGTTGCCAAATTAGAATAATTTTTCATATAAAATTTTATAAAATTCACTCTGGTTTTTATTTGGAGCATATATTACCACTAGAATTATCTTTTTATTTTGTATTACCACCTCTACCATTACTATTCTTCCCTGTTCATCTTTATAAATTAATTCTGAACTTACATTTTCTTTTATATATAATACTACCCCTCTTTTTTTCTCTTCCGCTAATGTTGAATACTTCTTCCCCAATTTGTTATTAAGTGCCTTTTATCACTCTTCTTTATATGAACCTCTTGTAAACATATTATCTCCGCTTTTTGTTTCTCTAATTTAAAGAACGTTCTTTTCCTCTTAGCTAATTCATTTAACCCATTAATATTTATGGATATCAGATTCACTCCTTTATCCATTCCCTTTTTTGTTTCTATCCTTCAATGCTTTTATTTGTCGTCTGACTTCTCGTACTCACTCCTATTTCTTCTCTTTCCAACGTCTCCTCATCTCCTTCCCTCCCCTTTCTCCTGTCTCTTCCCTTATTTCTAACTTGTAGCTCTTCTTGACTGAAACCCTCATGATTGTCCCTACTGCTCACTTCTTCATCTATACTTCCTATTTGCTCGAAAAAATCTTGCACTTTAGATAAGCTATCTACTTTCACTCTTTTCTCTTTCCATATTGCGAGTATCCCCTCTGGAATTATCCATCTAAAAGGTATAGTTTTTTAATTTAAATAGCTTGTTAAGAGTCTTTCCTTTGCTCACGGATCTCCTTGGTAGTTGTTTCAAAACAATCACTTCTCTGCCTTTATGTTTTATTCCTTCGTCTCTTGTAATTTTATAAATTAAATCCTTCATGCGTCTCCTTGCAAATCTTATGTGTATTTCACGGGGGAGCCCATGCCATCTCGCATAGCTTGGGTATACTCTGTAAACATCGTCCAATTCGTTCACCATTTCCTCCTTATCTCTACTCAAAAGTTCCGCCAGCATCTCTGCCATCACTCATGGTAAATTCTCTCCTCTCTCTTCTTCCACATTTTGAAATCTTAGACAGTACGAGGCCTTATCCATTTTGATATGAGTCAAAGTCTCGTTAGTCTCTTTATTATGTTCTTAATTGTTTGCTCCATGCCTCCAATTTCTTTTCCATTTGACTCGCCTGTTTTTCAATCACTTTGATCTTCTCTTCATTTATTTTGATCAGTTCATGGATCTGGCCTATTTTCCCATCCAAATTTTTAACTTCATTTCTCATTTCCCCTAATTCATTTTTTAATTCCTCTTTCATCGTTTCCCTTTCTACTTTACTTTCTGAGTGATTTTTCGACATTGATTCCTGTAATGTCAGTATCATACTTTGGATGGACATCAATGTGGCTTGAAGTGACTGCGTGCTGGATTGAGATGTCGATTTTTCTGGTTCCAACATTTCGTCAATCGTTTTTTGAGTCGATACTATTGTAGAAGTAGATGAAGTTGCCAATGGTGTCGCCTTTCTTCCTACTTTTGTAGTAATCGTAGATATCCTGGTCATATCTTTAATAATTTTTTGTTGTTTCTCCACTATTCTAATTATATTCTCCCAAGTCGTATCTCCAATTACCATCAGACTTATTTATCTTTTATAATTCTGTTTTCTCTATTCTATAGCCCCTCTTTTCCTTTCTGATTTTATTTTGACAACAATAATTAGAACAATTGTTTTCAATTAACAAATATTAGGCGAAAAAAATCAATTCTTAACTTTTCTAGTAATTCCAAAATTCATTAACTATTTAAGTTTTAGTATAATCTTTATATATGTCCTTAAATTAATTACTATATTGATGATATTTCCAATACTGATTCTTCAGATAAATTATAATATATAAATATGTACTATAAATTCAGTATAATCTCTAATATAAGAAGATCATGAGCGGGGAGGGAAGGAAAAATCAATTATCTTATCATTATCTTAATTAATGTTTTAAATTCATAATCCAAAATCTATCCACAAACCAATATATATATAAGAAAAAGGAACAAAATCAATTATAAGCTATAGTTCTAAAAACTTAAATACTATTTACACAAATTAAACTTATTTCAAACTCAGCAATTAATTTTATTCTTATTAATTAAATATATATTATACATGAGGAAAGAAAGAAAAATGGAACCGATGATTGTACTCTCCTTTTTTCTTGAAATTTTCTTAATAATTCAGTCTTATCGGTATTAAGTTCAAGTCTCAGGTTTCAGTTTCACCAGTCTCAGTTCAGTCTAATACTTCTGTCGCTTTCCTCCACTTTCTCAATCGCAATGTCCGCCTCCACAAATTGCACTGTCACTCTCTTACTCATTTTTAATGTTTACAAGAGTTCTTTTCTTTAAGTTAATATTTTCCACAGTCTATTCAAATGGCTGGAGATCAAACTCTTTCACCACCAAAAGCAAATCTCTCCCTTCTTTTTCACTTTCCATTTTAGTCACAAAGTTTCTATTTTCTCCGGAGCTATGGGTACACCACAATCTTGCCGCTGTTCACCACTTTCCCTTTTCCGCTCCGGAAATTCACTCACAAATTTATTTACCTTTCAAAGCTTGCCTTAAATTATAATCCAATGCCAATTTTCCTTTTACTCTTTTCTCGGCCTCCAAGCTCCTGCTTCCTTCTCGCAATTGTTTCACCGTGTCTTCAGGCCAGCTGGGACAGCTGACTTGTTTGCCCTACACTTCGGGTTTCCTTCTTTGCCACCCAGCTTGCAGCTCCAGGAATTTCTCCTCGTATGGATGATCCCACCGGGATCAAATTCTACCTCGAACAGCTGCGATCTGGGCAAAATTTCCTGCTGTAGGAGGACTAGACAAAGTTCTCCTACCTCGCCATGACGCGACGTCACCGGAAGTCAGCTCGCTGCTTATTCTTAAGTCAGGACAATTAATTAACATATTAAGAAAGCATCTGTTGCAACAGATCCTTGAGATTCCATTTCTCTTTACTGAATACATTTTCTACTTCTTCCCAATGTTTTTCTGGGATTTGCCATCCAGTTAGCAATCCATAAAAAACAACTCCCCTTATTCTATGACTATTACTTATGATGGAGAACTTTGTCAAAGACCTTTTGAAGATCCAAGGATCAAAAGGGTCAACTCCATCCATGTTCCTATTGAGATTCTCAAAGTAACATGTCAGTTTGGATGAACTTTTAAATGTTATCTTTATATGTTATTTCTGCAAGAACTGGGGCAGGGTAGGAAGAGACAAATTTTGACCCTAACTTTGAAAAGGGAAAAAGAAGGATCCAGGGAACAACAGACGTACCATACCATACCATACATATTAATTTGTAATAATTACAATGAAGTCAAGAATTTATTTAATTGCTTTAGCTGGTAACTACCTTTACAGATTGTTGAATGCTATGGGCATAATATACAACGAATTTAGTAGTGTACCTGACAAGGCGCCCAAGACATTCTAATTAGCAAAATAAATCAAATGACTTATATGGCATTATAATTAAATAGGTACATACAATAACTGGCTTGAAAATCCTACTCAGAGCTCATCAAAAATGACCCTATCAAAGTGGAATTAGAGACAGAGTGGGGTGCCACAATATGCAATACTGGACTTCCTGTTCTTCATTTTCACTAATAAGTGGAAGGAAGGAGTAAAGATTTGCAAGTAGGACAATGAATATGGTAAAAAACAGAAAAACAGAAACTGCATTCAAAATAATAATGACAGACTAAAGAAATGGGGGAAAATAACATTTCTTAAATGTAGACAAAAGCATTGTTTTTGTTTCCATTTTCACTATGTGCAATCAAGTCAATGTTGACTCTTAGCAGCACAGAGATAGTATCTGTCCCTAACCTGGACTATCATATCCTCCAAGGTACACCCATTGCCACTGTAACTGAGCCCATCTAATTTTTCTGCTGGCCATCCTCTTCCTCTTTTTCCCTCCACCATTCCTACCGTTCCTCTCTCGCTTCTCTAGAGTGCTGGGACTTCATTTAGGAAACAAAAATTAGAATCATTAGTTATAGCATGTGAGATATCTGGTTTGGTAACAGCATATGTGTAAGCAATTCTTTAAATAGCTGGTGATTAGAAAATGAATGTGAGTCAGCAAGTGGGACATGGATGCAATCAATACATACAACTGTATGGTATAATAGTTCCTAAATTATAGGAAGTAATTGTTTCATTTTATTTTGTGCTAATCACTACTCCTTCAGCACTATTCCATTTCTGGATAGCATATCAAGAAGGATTCCAGAAAAACTAGAATATTTTCCAAAAATGCAGTGGCAATAATCAGAAGAGTAGACAGTGATCCTATGAAGGGAGATTGAAGTAATTAGGAATATTTAGTCTTGAGGAGATAAGGCTGTTATGATAGCGTTCTTCAAATATTCAAAAGGATATTACACAGAAAATCAGGACCTGATCTCTTTCATTCTCCAGTACAGGATATAGAATAAAAAAAAATTAAGGATCCAATCTGGGTCAGAGGTTTTGTCTTCTGGGTTTTAGGACTCATGCTTGAACCCATCTTCAGGGAACTTCTCTCTAGCGAAGTGGTCTGTATGTGATCTTTATAGTGCCTATTGTAAGTGGCTTTTTAGATGTTGATTGGGGTGTGTAGCTGTCTGTCTGGCTTTTACGTTATTAGTTGTCATTTGTTTGTGCTGACCATCCCTCACCTTCTAAGTACTTGATAGGTTGGTGGTAAATCAGCACTCCTGTTGACTGATGAGTGGCCTGCTTCCCAGGCTTCAATCACTTTCCTGGCTGTTTTTGGGCTTGATCATCCAATCTTAGTAGCTGCAAAATTGAATGTGTATCCTTGTTCATTGCAGTGTGAGGTTACTAAGGAGTTCAGGTCTCCTTGTCTGACCCCTTGCTTATATTCTTGTAATCTGATGGTTAGGTTCCACTCCATCTGTCCTACATAGTCACAGGGGTAGTCCATGCAGGGGATTCAGATAACAGATAATCAGAGTTGGAAGGGACCTTGTAGGTCATCTAGTCCAACCCTCACTGAAGTGGGAGACCCTACACCATTTCTGACAAATGGCAGTCCAATCTCTTCTTGAAAGTCTTCATCTTCTTGAAAGATTCAGTAGATTAAACCTCCAAATGATCTTTACACTGCATAATTTGTCCTTGCATGGTAGCTTCTGGGTGGTATGCATTGCCCACTCTCAGATGGCCTTTTAGGGTCCTGAAGAGTAGCTCAGACAAACAAGTCAACTCTCACTTTATTGAATGGTCACAGCTTGCTTTATTAGAGTACAATCATCAGGCTCCCTCATCCGGCAAGAATGGCAGGAATCCATGCAAGGTTAGCACCCAGCACACTATATAGCTGAAGACCATGCCCCTTCTGCTCACAACTAGTCTCCTTTCATCCGCCTGACTCTAATTATACCCGCACCTCTATCCTGGGTTGTCATTCTTCACCTTACCTAACATCTTGAGCCCTCTCTCGCCCCATGCCCCTTTCCCATCGTGATTCCCTGTACACACCCTCCCCAGTGCCCAGTTCCATCCATGTGACCCAACCTCCCTTCTGGGTGGGTATTCCCGTGTCTTTCCCCCAGCCCTCATCAATTTGGTGTCTTGTGACCGACGTTGGAGTCGTGCATGGCTGCCATTCAATGTTTGCTGATCCGCCGCTGGCCCAGGTTAGCCACATCAGCTGGGGCGTGCGTTGAGGTGTCAGTTTCACTTGGTAGTTGAAAAGTTTATCCTGACAAACCATGGTACTCACAATTCAAAGATGTAGTAATCAGGGTTTATTTCTTCAGTCAGTCTCACAACAATCACCAAAAAGCAACATTGGAACAATTCCAACTAAAGATAACGCTGGGAGCTAATTATGGTAATGCAATGTCTGCAAATCTTGGAATAAACTGTCTATAGAAATTTGTGAAACCTAAAAAACTGTAATTGTTTTCTCATGGTTGGTGACTTCCACTCCAATATCATTTGTACTGTCTTAGCATCCATCTCTATACCATTAGCCGATATACGATATCCTAAATAATCTAGCTGTGTAGCGTGGAAGTCACATTTTGACAACTTCACATATAATTGTGCATCTAGTAATTTCTTCAACACCTGTTGGACTAAGTGTATATATTCCTCTTTTGTTTGTGTCTAATCTTCATTCTTTCTTTTTTAATTGTCTCATTCTTTGGTTCCTTTTGAAGTCTGGGTTCTAGTTCTTTAATTTTCTTCTGTAGTTCATTTTGTTGTTTCTTTTCTATCTTATTTTTTCTAATTGTATAAGCTATTGATACCCCTCTTATAATAGCTTTTGCTGTATCCCATAAATTCTGCAAATTAGTGTGGTCCTTTAAATTTACACTGAAAAATATTTCCAATTCATTTTTCATTTTTTGTATATATCCTTTTTCTTTTAAGACTTGTGTATTTAATGTCCATCTCATTTTCTGTCTTCTTTGTCCTTTCCAGGTGATTTTTAACAGGTTGTGATCCGCCCATATATTGGGCATTATTTCTACTTTGGATATTTCATTTCCAATTGTCTTGTTTGTCCACACCATATCAATTGAGGACCATGATTGGTGGGGGTTTGAGTAGAATGTATACTCTTTTTCATTTGGGTATCTTTTCCGCCATATATCCTCTAAGTTAGTTTCTTGTACTAAGTCAAAGAATGATTTTGGTAGACAATTCTTTTTTTCCCCTTTTTTGTTCTTTGCCAATATAATCTTTTTCACTATCCACTCTGGCATTAAAGTCCCTGACCAAGCATATATTAGCCTGTCCTGTCTCCACTATTTTGCCATATAAATTTTGATAGAACTTTTTTTGATTCACATTTGGTGCATATATTCCCACTAACAATACTTGTTTTTTGCGATATCTCCAATTGTACTATTAAGATTCTGCCCTGTTCTTCTGCGTAGTTTTGTTTTGCGTTCATCCCTTTTTATATATAGATAGCTACCCCTCTTTTCTTTTGATTTGCCAGTGCTACATACAACTCTCCTAACTTGGGGAATTCCAAATATTAGTCTGGTTTTTTTGGGATATGCACTTCTTGAAGGCATATAATATCAACATTCAGTTTCATTAATTTTGTTAACATTTGCCTTCACTTGGTCGGGGAATTCAATTCATTGATATTTAGTGAAATTAATCTAATTTCTTTTTCCCTCTTATTAATAATAGGTCTGTCTTGGTCTTCTATTAGCCCTTGCTTCTTTCTGAGGTCTTGTTCACAGTCCTTCTCTTCTTGATCTATCTCTTTATCTCCTCCTTCTTGTTCTTCTTCTAACACCTCTTGTTGTTGCTCCTCCTGCTGGTCTTCTTTCCAGTTCTTACTCGTTCTTACTTTCCAGTTCTTCTTTACTGCTTGTTTCTTCTTCTATGCCCACTAGCTGTTCATACAATTCCTGTGCTTTTTTAATGGTATTGATTTGTATTCTCTGCTCTTGCCAGGTCACAAGCATTCCCTCAGGCACCAACCATCTGAACCAAATACTCTGTTTATTTAGGAATGATGCTAAAAATTTATACTCTTTTCTAAGTTCCCTCACACATCTTGGGATCTGTTTTAAAGTCACTATTTCTTTATCCTTAAATGTCATCGGTTCGTCTTTTGTCATCTTGTAGACAGTCAGCTCTTTTCTTATCAGCTTATTTCTTATATGTTTTGGTGGCCTCCTGTAGTGCTTTTTATTTGCTTATATTCCTAACCTTTACCCCTTTTTTCCAGCCATTTGTAAAATAAATTCCATGTTTGATAGTATTCTGTATCTTTTTTCTGTTTACTTTTCAGTAAACAGTACTTTTCCATTTCTGCACAGTCCAATATCTTCTTAATTATCTCTTCATCTAGTGGTATTTCTTCATTTTTCCAATGCTGAGCAAATACAATTCTCACTACTATTAATATATGAATATTAAATATACACTTTGTCTATCAAATTTTTCTGGTACTATACCTAATAAGAAAAGTTTAAGATATTACATGTTTTCCTGCCATTTTTTTTCTAACCACATGTATTTTTGCCCAATTTTTTTTGCTTTAACACAAGTCCACCACAAATGGTAATATGTGCCAGATTTTTGAATACATTTTCAACATTTACTAGACTACCAACCTTTTCTGCAGATGGAACGTGAGTCCTTGATCCACTATTTTCCTCCACATTCCAGTTCCCTTTTTCAAACTCTGCAGCAGTTTGACTTTATACTTACCATAAATCATGTGGCAATGAGGCATCTAGCACCAGCATCTGTTGCACTAATATGACATCCTGGCATGCAACACTGGTCAAGTGCAACATGCCACGCGATCATTCCAACAATAATGTTCCAGTGGTAGTCACCATTGATCTTCAGCAAGAAGTCTTGTTCAGCTGACACAGTGGTTTTTTACAATCGGCAGAATTTTCCTGCATTATTTGTAAGGCTGGGACATTTATGATGATTAAGTGATTTAAGTATTGCTGAAGTAAATATTGAGAAAATATCAGACTTTTCCTTTTATACTTGTTCAGCAAAATATGATGTTCAGCAATTGTTTAAAAACTGGAGCAATACATATTTTTCTATTGAGGGAGAACGATTAGGGCCCTCTAGTAGAAAATATTTCATTTTGTAATGGTTTACAAAGAGCATTGGCTCTTGGGTGGCATATCGAAACAGTTGAAAATGAACAAACAGATGAATGAATGCTAGAGTTTGAACATCATCTGCATTTGGGGGAGGAAATATTATGTTTGTTTCCCTGCCTTCTGAATCAACAAATATTTCAACTTGTGATAAACAATGTATCAGTGAAGCAAGCAATAGATGTTACTATTGTTCATCAGTTTCATAAGGTATGAATCATCTTTGTTAATAAAAGGAAGAGTGTAAACGGAGCCTTGTTTGATATACATTAGGTATTTAACTTATGTTTTCATCTTGGCATCATAACAATAACGAAAACCAATACAGAACATTTTGTCAAGTTGTTCTAAGAAACAGCATCTAAAAGACTTAGTCATCATTGGTAGATGATCTCCTTAGGAAAGTTTCTCTTGGGGAAAAAAAACTGCCAAAAGTACATAATTTGAATGTGACTTTTATTTTTTTTTAAAAAAAAGCTAGATGTTTTGGCCAATATGCAGTCAAGGAGTTGGAACAAATTATTTGGGAAGGTTGCAGTTTTGGGGATCTTCCATCCCCCCCCTCCCCCCCCAAAAAAAAATGAATACAGAAGAGTAAAAAAAATTACATTATTAGAGAAGAGGTAACTGAATTTTCCTCTCTCTGAAGATAACCCAGTGAGGCTGTACAAGGAAAAATTCAAGTGAAACAGAAACAGCCCCCCGCCCCCATAATTACCTTATGGCACTTGCTAAAAGAAAATTTAATTTTAATAATGATGGTAACAATTCAGTTCTTAAGCAAAGCAGTCACTAAATGAAACTGCAATTGTGATTCCAATGGTCCATCAATTTTCCTTTGCTCTACAGATTCATCAAGATTATAAAGTGGGCATTGGTTACAGTTACTTTTTCATCACTGTTGAAATTGCAAATGGTCATTATTCAAGGGAGTCACTAAAGTAGGACTATCTATAATGTTATATGTATTGTAAGCAAGTAGGGTTTGTTTGTTTTAATGCTGAGATCACCTTCCTGGATGATTTTATAAGAGTTTGTAATAATGGGGATGTTCTGACGCAGCTCCTCAAACACAACAAACCCTCTGAGGTGAACTCAAAGATTCCTTTGTTAAGAATGCTGGCAGCCCCAGAAAAAGTTTTTCTCTCGATGCAGGCTAACAAGGCAGTCGAACCTTTACAGTTGTCTATCACACCTATTCATCTCCACCCCCTGCCTTTCATCTCCAGAACTAGGGTGAGGCTTCATTAGCAGTATTGGCTCTTCCTTCCCAAGAATCAGCCCAAAGATTTCCACTGCTCTCCTCTCCTCTGCCTTCTGTGCATCTGTGTGTCAGGCACTGGACCTAGCAGTTCCTCCTCTTCCTCATTATCTACCTCCAGACCTGGGGGCTGTTGACTCTCCATCTGAGGCCTGACGGATGGCCCAAGCTCCGCTTCTGTCAGGTCCATTCCCTCTTCCCCCTTGGAACTCCCATGTGGCCTTGATGCTGACTCCCAAGCCTCCTCCTCTGATTTGGCTGCTGGAGGAGCCACAACAGGGGGAAATACTTTCCATTTATTTCAGTGGGTCTAAGCAGGGCCGTATTTGGATTCATTCCATTGGACATTAATGTTGAATGATAAAAAAAACATTTCTCTTCTTCTGGTGAATAAATACACAAACGGAAGAACTTTTCAGTATAATGTCATTTAGAAAAAATATAGAAGAATTTGGGGATTATGCTTAATCTTCTCTAAGCTCTCCAAGGTTTTTACATTTTATTCCTTTTTTAAAAAAAGTGGATTGTAGCAGTGATGAATTTTCTAAGAAGCATCCGTTTCCGGATACTTTACCTCTGTTGCCTGTTGCTGCATACAGAGTTATTCTGAAAAGAGTTTTGGATTTGACAAGCTCGAACAAATAATGTCAGTCATACAGCTCATCTCATTGCTAGCCTCATTAGTACAGAAAGAAAACTATTCTAAATTTTGCTCCTGCCATCTTGGCACTTTTCAAGTTGATCTTTAATTCATCCCTCTTTAATTATCTTCCAGATTCTCATCAGCTAGATCTCAGAGCTTCCAAAAATGAAGTGTTAACAACTTGTTGTCTTTTGTTATAAAAGGAAACCCAGTGTAACACACCCAGTTCCCTTTCTGTTTCTCTTCTCATTAGCAGGGGTTTCAACTCCAGGTACTGTGGCACAAATTATAACAGTTCACCTTTTCCCAGTATGTGCCATTTTGCAGCATTATTAATTCATCTATCTGGCCATCCTTTCCATGTGATGCAAAGTGGATTAATTAACAAACTTACTGGAGAATGCCAGATGAAAGGTTTGTCCCTCATTTTCAACTGTCAATTTTTCACATTATCTCATCTACTACTTGAGCAAAAATGTTTTAATTTCTCTAACAATTAAAGCATATCGGACTTTCAAAGTTAACAGCTTATCTAGACTTATCTAGAAGATGGGTTTTCGAACTTTTTCAAGTTGAAGGACCATTGTGAGATGCCCAAACTTTTTTGTTAATTCTTTTGCGATGTTGTAAGTATAGAGGTCCCTGGTAATGATACAATTGGATGGAGAGGTATGTCAGGCTTATGTATTTTGGGGCATTTATAGATGTGTGGGGAGGATAAGTCCCTCCCAACTGCTTCTTGCCTACCAATGTTTCACTTTGGTAATTTGGCCTTTCTTGGTGAGGCTGCTGAGAGCTTTCTTCATCCAGTTGTCTAGTTTCTGTATTGGGTCAATGTTCACTGTGATGTAATTTTAGTAATTCTTTTGCTTTTTGTATATATTGTGATCACTCCATGATAACTGTGGTTTGGCTTTGTCTGCTGGTAGGATGATAGTCTGGTCCATTGTTGGTTTGTTTTATGGTTCCTTGGATCTCTCTGGAAAGTCCTGTTGTTTTGAAGGCTCCTTTTAAGACTGCAAAGAATTCCAGTTGATTGGCATCATTTGTATTATAGTTGAGGCCTTTCTGTAGAATTCTGTTCTGCAGTGGATTGTAGATGGCTGGACCACCCATCTGAGCTCAGGCATCTCTTTGATTCTGGGATTTACTTTGAGGAGTTTGGTTTGAGATTTGGTTTTTGTTTTTCTGACATGTCGCTGGAAAGTAGCCATGATGGTGCTGGTGTGATGGATATTCCAGGAGCCACAGAAAACTGATTCAATGGATTCAAGCCTTAGGGTTGCTTACTCTATTGTAAATTATACCCTTAATGTTGGAACTTCAAACATTACTACTACACAATATAGTTTTTCATCATTCAGGCTCATACATTAGTTCAGATTGACAAGACAATTTGTAATAAAAAAATTCTTAGAGCTATGAATCCATATATTTTTAAATTGGAATTAGCCTGAGAAACATTTTATAGAATTATCTTCTTTCCTAAAAGCAGTATGCTTCTGACTCAATTTTATCAACTATATATAAAATGCATTCTTTTCCTTACATTATATGGGTAGCATGATTTCAAATGAATTTTTAAAAGGTGAAATCCAAGTGTAATGTTTTCTCATTAATGGGAGCATGTGGAATTAAGATATGAACACTTTTGCTTTAAGCCAAACATGTAATTATTTTTAAACATATTTATGCCTCATTTTATTTTAAGGAAACCCAACATCTCTTTCATAGGTTTATTCTACTCCATTCTTACAAAGCACATAAAGTTGGGACCAACCACCAATTCGATCTTTCAGGAAAGGTCATCCTAGTACCATGATGGCAAACTTATGGAACACATTCCAGAGACGGCACACAGAGCCCTCTCTGTGGGCATGCGCGTCATCACCCCAGCACAGTATGACATAGAGCTGGTGTTGGCAACCTGCGGGCTCTTTCATCACTCCGCTGTGGCTCTGTGATGATACGGGGAGTGGCACAAAGGCAACACAGTCACATAAGTAAGAAAAGTCCCTTTAATACCTCCAACCTAGCCCCCAATGTCCAGTTGCCTTCGGTTGGAGAAAAACTCTTCCAAGAACAGTCTTTAAATGGAGGAAATTCAGTCCAAAAACAAAGAACATATAAACTGTAAATAAAAACCCACATAAACCATGATGCAGCAATTAACTGGACAGGGCAGGATAAGGAATTGCAGGCTTCAAAGGCCAACAAAAGACACATAGTTGGGAAGACGCCAGAAACCCAGATAAGCCTCGACAGAACAAGATAATACACAATTTGTTTCCAATAAGTTTCTGTGCGCAAACTTCAGATGCAGCTAATTAAGGGAATCAGGGCCATTTCCTCCCCCATAAGCCATGCAACTCACATTGCTCTCTTCTCCGTTTGACCCTGCATGTGCCCTAGGATGAAGAGCGGGTGGGCCTGGATCTTCCTCTGAATTCACTCTGACTTGCTCTACCTCTCTCCTGCTCTGCCCAGCTGGACTGTGCCCTTCCCCAGTTTCTTCCACAGCCAACAGAGCTACACTCCCACTCCCTGTCAGCTGCTTGGCCTCCCCCCGCTCTCAGCCTCCCCTCCTAGTCACCCCAAAGAAGTCTTTGAAGGCTGAACGCCGAGAGGCACAGATTTCGTCTGCCTTCTGTGTTCCCACCCTGCACTGAAGCAAACCAAATGGGTTGGAATCTCCCTCCTCCGCCAAGCATGGCTCCAAATGTTCGGCTCACACATCCTTCCTGGTCAGCGCCAGCACACAGCCAGTGGCGAGGAAGGTATGTGCCCTGCCTGCTCTGCTCTTGTCCTCCAAAGGACAAGAGCTTCGTACCACCGCCTCCCTGCCGGAGTACCACATTTATTTGCTTGCTGGCTGCCTCAGAGGAGGGAGCTGCACTCAGGCTCCCCAGGGCCCCGCTGTGGGGGGGAGAGAGGGAGAGGGAGTCAGGTGTCTCCTTGACAGGATCCAGGTTGGAGTTGCCTTATTTTGTGTGGATCTCTAATGCTTGGCTTTGCCTGCCAACCTCTCCTTCCCCTCCACAGCCCAAGTGATTGAATTCACATGACACATGAAGCTGGGCAGGAGAGCACAGATTGATGGATGGATGGATGGATGGATGGATGGAGACATGGAGAGAGAGATGAGATAGAGAGGGAGAGAAAGAGACAGAGAGACAGAGAGAAAGAGAGAAAGAGAGAAAAAGAGAGAAAGAGACAGAGAGGGAGGGAGGAAAAGAAAGAGAGAGAGAGAATGAGAGGGAGGGAAGGAAAGAGGGACAGAAAGAGAGAGAGAAAGACAGAGATCAAGAGTGAGGGAAAGAGATGGGGAAGGGAAAGAGAAAGGAATGGAGGGAAAGAAAGAAATGATATTACCAAAGTTTTTCTTTTTTATTGTTTCTAAACATAATATTTCAAAAGCAGAAAAAAAAATGAAGGTCATAAAAGTGCATTTATCACATTTTTTCTTAGGACAATTAGCTGAACTCTGCCTTATTTATCATTATTTTAGGTAGTAAAACCTCAGTATTTGGATTAAATTGCCATGTTGACACTTTGCAATAAATAAGTGGGTTTTGGGTTGCAGTTTGGGCACTTGGTCTCTAAAAGGTTCGCCATCACTGTCCCAGTATATGAGCCGAGAACCACAGAACGCTATCTTGCAGTTGCTTGAGATGCCCAAACTTTTTTGTTAATTCTTTTGCGATGTTATAAGTAGAGGTCCCTGGTAATGATACAATTGGATGGAGATGTATGTCTGGCTTATGTATTTGGGGGGCATTTATAGATGTGTGGGGAGGATGGGTCACTCCCACTGCTTCTCATTAAGTCTACCACCGTTTCTCTTTGGTAATTTGGCCTTTCTTGGTGAGGCTGCTGAGAGTTTCCTAGTTTCTGTATTAGATTGATGTTCACTGGAATATAATTCTAGTAATTCTTTTGCTTTTTGTATATATTGTGATCACTCCATGATAACTCTGGTTTGGCTTTGTCTGCTGGTAGGATGATAGTTTGTTGGTTTGTTTTATGTTTCCTTCGATGTCTCTGGGAAGTCCTGTGGTTATGAAGGCTCCTTCTAGGACTGCAAAGAATTCCAGTTGATTGGCATCATTGTCAAGACCTTTCTGTAGAATTTCTGTTCTACAATGGATAGCAATGCTATCTTGCAGTTGCTGTTGGATACGCTTCCCTATGTCAGTGCCTTCACTCTGTTATATATTATTTTAGATTGTTGGCTCCCTTGAATCTACAGTGGATCAAATGTTAGGATATACTCTGGGAGCTTGAGGGCCGGGCTGGGTGCTTGCCCTCTGCTGCCTAGAGCTCCAGGCAGCCTGCACTGCCGTCTGGGGGTTCTCTGTGTGGCCTGAGAGGAACAGCAAGACTCCCCTGATGGACAAAAATTTGGTGCTCTCTCTGGTCTTGCCTTCCTCTGCTGGAGACAATAGACCACCCCCCAGCTATGCCTGGCCCATCACAGGTGTCCCCCGATGTGAGTGACATCGAGCTGGCCACACTTAACCCAGCCATGCCCAACCCAGCCATGCCCAACCTCCACCTCTTCCAACGTCAACCATAATCTTGATGCGGTGCTCTTCAAAATTGAGTTTGACACCCCTGCTGTACATAGAAATAAAAGAAGGGTAACTTAGGATGACAATTGAGCCCAGAATTTCTATTGCTAAGTCAGGCAGCTGTTAATTGAATCATGCCCCATTTTACAACCCTTTTGCTGCGGTTGTTAAGCAAATCACTGCAACTGTTAAGTGAATCCTGTGGTTGCTAAGTGAATCTGGCTTCCCCCATTGATTTTGATTGTCAGAAGCTCCCTAGGAAGGGTGCAAATGATAATTCCAGGACCCCAAGATACTGCAACACTTGTTAAATGCGTGCCAAGCATTCAAAGTTTGATCAGATGACTGTGAGGATGCTGCAAGATCATAACTCTGAGAACTGTCCATAAGTCACTTGTTTCTGTGCCATTGTAACTTTGAACAGCCATTAAATAAATGACTGTAAGTCAAGGACTACCTGTATTAATTTAATTAATCATTCTAATATGTATCTACATGTGCTGGACTGATGCTATCACAATTTTCTCATTTTTTTAATAGCAACATAATGCAGAATTTAAAATAAAGCACTTTTTAAAATAGGCAATAGTTGTAACACAAGTTTGCTTTTAAAAGTAACATGTTAAAGATTTAGACTGGAAATCTTGAAACTTTCACTCATTTGTATTATGAATGTAAAACGGAAGCAAAACCACTTTTTGTGATTGCAAAGGGTTGGAAGGATTTTCTCCTTCAACCGCCAGAAATTTTTAATATCTCCATCCTATATTTTTTTTGAAGCATGACTAAAAAAAGAGAACCTATTAGAAAGCATAAAGAGAATGAAAATTCTATACCTATTTATAGTTAAGTTTCAAAACAAAGAAAAAACAAAGCTATAAATCTATTGTAAAAGCAAAATTGGCAACAGTCTGTGAAGGTGTTTATCTAAGCAAGAGATCCTATTATTTATTTTATTATTCATTTATAAAATTTATTGGTCAAAATTTATTGCTCTGGGCAGCTTACAGTTAAAATCAAAAACACAAGGGGAAGGCCTGGGTGGTGTGGAGGCGAAGTGGGATCTGTTGTTTAGCAACCACCTCTATTGCGCTGTTCCCCCACTTGGACTCCAAGCTGATTGGGAAAGCCATGACTTTAGGCCCTTAGGAAAGGATAGGTGGGTTGGGCCAATGGTGGGAATCAAAATATTTTACTACCAATGTAATGGCTTGATGGGCATGGCTGGGGAAGGAGACTGAAAAATCTCCATTCCTTCCCCACTCCACTAACCTGCTTTCCAGCTAAGTTCTCCTGTGGAGGGCAACTAAAGAAGATGCAGTCGATCTGCTGGGACTTGGGAGGCAGAGAATAGATGTGGGCAGGGCCAGTCAAAGGTGATATTTGCCGGTTCTCCGAACTACTCAAAATTTCCACTATCGGTTCTCCAGAACTGGTCAGAACCTGATGAATAACTCCTCTGGTTGGGCCCAACCTCACATCAGGAGGCAGGATGTTCTAGAGGGCAGGAGTAACAGCAGGGAAAGTCCTCCTCCTGGACCCTGCTAGCCAGAATAATCAGGCTGATGGGACCCACAATCCTCCTCTGCCAGCACGAGTGGTACGGGCCAATCTCAATGGAGTGAAATGGTCCCTCACCCCATTGCAGCCATGTCATGAAGGATTTTAAAGAGGTGATTACCAACATCTTGAGTTGCACCTGGAAGCAGATTGGTAATGCAGGTCACGGAGCAGTGGTGTTTGGGGCTCCCAAAACTACCTGTGCTGCTGCACTCTATATCAGCTGAAGCTTCTGAATATTCTTCAAGGCTAGCCCCATGTATAGCACATTACAATAGTCCAGTCAAGAGATGAAAAGGGACTGAACAATTGAGTGCAGAGAATCTGCTCCAGGAAAAGCTGCAATTAGTGCACAACACAAAGTTGTGCAAATGCTCTCCTGGCTGTGACTCCCAACTGTTCCTCAAACAGGAATTGTGATTCCAGAAGAACCACCAAGTTGCCGATTGGGTCTTTCTGGGGCAGTGCCACTCCAAAGTCCTGGATCCCAGAGTCCTGTGTGTGCAAAGCCATTCAGTCTTAGCAGGTTTCATTCAATGCCTGTTGTGCCCCATCCAGGCCCCTCTAGGCACCACAAAAGAGTGCCCCAGCATCACTAGGATCACCAAGTGTAGAAATATAGAGTTGGGTGTCATCAGCGCATAATATATACCCCAGCCTGTGGTGATGGATGATGTCACCCAGCAGTTTCGATATAGATGTTGAAAAGGAGTGGAGAAAGTACCGAGTTCTGCAGTACATCACAGAATAGCAGCCAAAGGCTGGACCTTTCATTACCTCTTAGGACCTGCCACAGAGAAAGGAGCTAAACCCAGACCTATCCCCTGAAATCAGCTCAAAAGGGTACCATGGTTGATGGTATTGAAAGCTGTTGAGAGGTCAAGGTAATTTGCTGTGTTGTTTATTGCAGAGATAATAACAAAAAATGCTGTTTCCATCCTATATCCACGTCTGGATCCTGATTGAAACGGATTCAGATAATCTATTCCATCCTCTGCAGCTGTCAGGCCACCATCTTTTCTGTTAAATGGGCACGGATGAGGAAAAAGCGGGACTCAGGAGTGCGAGGAACTCTTTATTTACAACCGGAATCAAAAGCAAACAAACGCGGCCAGCCAGTGCTGTCCAACACTTCAGCCACTGACGGGGACCCAATCTTCCCACCAGCGGCTGAACCAACAAGTTCACTTTGCATATGATGTGAACTCATGTAAATGTAGCGTCATGCATATTTAACACCCCTCCCCTCTTAGTTCAGGCCAATCAATCACTGCATACGTGGCAGACATAGTCCTTCAGGTAGGTGGGGCTTCTATGGGTGCGATTGGGCCTGCGTGATTCAGTTGTTCCTGAGGCAGCGGCCTGAGCGGACAGGTCTGCTGCTGCTCCAGACTCTGCCCTTGGAAGTGTCTCGAAAGTTTACGGGATCGTGGCAGTTTCTGTTGAGCTAGAGGTGTCAGAAGTACTACGCTGAACTCCCCCCCACAGCCAAGTCCTCCGCTGTTCTGTTTGGGGTTGCCCTTGCTAATATGTGTCTTTGTGGAGTTTCTAATTTCTGGGGTTTCGTTGTTGCCGGAGGTGTGTTGTGTTGTTCGGCTTCGGGTGGGGGTCGAACTATGCAGCTCCGCAGTTGGTCTATGTGCCGGTTCCATGTTCTTCTCCCTTCTACCTCCAGTCTGTATGATCTGGGTCCGGTACTTTCGATTATTTTGCCGGGACCCAGGTTTCCCCTCCCGTGTAGTTGCATGCATACACTGTGTCTCCCAGTGTGAATGTTCTGCACTTCCCAGTGGAATCTAGAGGGGTGTCATTTGTATATTTTGTATGGATTCTGTCCAGTGTGGACCTTAATTTTCTGTTCATGAGCATTTCTGCTGGGCTTCTGTTTGTTGCTGCACTTGGTGTTATGTGTTGAGTTAGCAACAATTTGTCAATGTTCTTTCCTGGTCTGTGTAAGAGGCTATAGTTATACGCTGCCAGGAAAACTGTCCATCTTAGCATTCTCGGTGATAAGATGTTGCGTGTGGGTTTGTCTCCTGAGAGAATGCCAACCAGAGGTTTGTGATCTGTGACCAACTCTAAGTGTCTGCCGTATAGGTATTCATGAAAATGTTTCACTCCTGCTATGGCAACGAGGGCTTCTTTGTCTATTTGGCCATAGTTTCTCTCGGCTTTTGACAAGGTCTTAGAATAATAGGCTATGGGAGCTTCCTTCCCATTTGGTAGTCTATGGCTCAGTACTGCACGATGCCATATGGAGACGCGTCGCAGGTTAGCCGTAGCAGCAGGGTCTCGCTATATTGCATCAATACTGTGTCAGATATTAGAATGTCTTTTATTTTGAAAAGTGCGGCGTCCTCGGGGGGTTGTCCCCACTTCCAGGTTATATTCTTATCCAACAGTCTATGGAGTGGCTCCGCTAAGGTCACCTTCTGTGGTAAAAATATGTTATAGAAGTTTAATAAGAAATAAGAATAAGAATGCTTGGAGTCACTTTTATTGTGTGGGGTGGGGGCATCCTTGATTGCTTTCAGTTTGCTGTTTGTGGGTCGGATGCATGACCCATCGATTTGGAAACCCAAGAATTCTACGCTCAGTACGGCAATGTGCCATTTGCCCCTTTTTAACTTGTCCTACTTCTTGGAATCTTTCTAATACTGTTCGGACCCTTTCTAGTTGGGGCTTGTCTTTGGCCAAGATTATTATGTCATCGAAGTAAGGGACTATTCCCGGCAGACCTTGTAGCAGCCTTTCCATTATGCTTTGAAAAAGGATGCTATGCTAACCCCGAATTGCAGCCGGTTGCACTTGAATGCGCCTTTGTGGGTTACGATCATTTGGGCTTCGGTGATGGCTGGGTCTACAGGCAATTGTTGATATGCCTGTGCTAGGTCCAACTTAGCAAACATCTTGCCCCAGCCCAATGAATGTTGTAGGTGCTGGACTACTGGTACCGGATATGCGCTTTGTTGTAGTGCTAGGTTCAGGGTACTCTTGTAGTCTCCACAGATTCTGACTGACCCATCGGGCTTTACAGGGGTTACTATACAGACTTCCCACTTTGCGTGGTCTACCGGCTCAAGGATGCCTTGAGCTACCAGTTTGTTTAATTGCTCTTCAACCTTGGATTGCAGAGCAAAAGGGACTCTCTGGGACTTAAGTCGAACAGGGGCTATGTTGGGGTCTAGGTTAAAATTTTATTGAGGTCCATTTATACTTGCCCAGTTCACTGCTGAAAACTTTCTGGAATTCCCTTTCCAAAACATCTAGATCATCTCCGGCGCTTGCTCTGGTCATCACTGTCACATGGATGCCAGTGAGGCTGATTTGTAACGGCGCAAACTACTCTCTCCCTAAGAGGCTGGGCAGATCTCAGTCTACAATGTTCAGTGTGACCATGGGTCATTCAAGCAAGGGAAGCTGTGCATCTTGCCTAGTCTATTCAAATGAATCCCCAGAGGAGAAGGTTTGCATATCCCATGTGTGGAAGGAGGAATCTGTTTTCCTGCTGGTGGACATAACTGAGAGCTATAGTACAGAACAGTAAATGCTTGATAGCATCAATATGGAACCTGAGTGGAAATATCTTTTTATTATTATGTTTTTTATGTTTACATATCTCATTCTTATCTTTAACAACACTGTGGCATCATTGTTACATATACAAATCTCCATATATTTATATTCATTTACATACATTTATATATATATTTTTCTTACCTCTACTATTCTTATTCCTACTATTCAACCATTCATACCAATTATTCCAGACCGGATAGTATTCTGATTCTTCTTTGCCTTTTAGCTCTAGAGTGAGTTTATCCATCTCAACATATTCTAATATCTTCTGGATTACTAATTCCTCCAGCTGTATGCTATCTCGCTTCCAACATTGTGCAAATGCAATCCTCTCTGCTGTTGTTATGTATGATATCATGTATTTGGTCTTTTTACCTCATTTCCCCTTAATTATTCCTAAAAGGAACAGTTCAGGTTTGAACTCTATTTGACATTTCATTATTTCTTGCAACCAACTCCGTGTTTTGACCCAGTATTTTTTGGCTTTGGGGCATAGCCACCACATGTGGAAGAAGGTACCCTGGCTCTGTTTACATCTCCAACATCTTGGATTCATATTGGGATACATCTTGCCAATCTCTTTGGTGCCAAATGCCAACAATAAAACATCTTATAAAGATTCTCCTTATATGCTGCAGATATTGCTAATGTATAATTCGTACTTTATAGTTTTTCCCAGTCTTCTAATTCTATGTTATGTCCAAATTTTTTTGCCCATGCTATCATGGACCCTTTTACTACTTCCTCTTCCATATTAAATCTTAGCAAGTAATTATATGTTCTTGTTATAAATTTCTCCTCCGGGCCTACTAAAATCTTATCTAATTGTTGTAACTCATTATCAAATCCGTATTCTGTGTCTTTTTTTATATCTCGCTTGCAGCTGAAGGTATGGTAACCAATTTATAATTATTCCTTGGTCTTTCAGCTCCTGATTAGTTTTTCATTTCCCCTGGATATCTAATATTTCATTATACCTAACCATTTTGCCTCAATCTAATGTATTGGGGTAGATCATCGCCTCCATGGTGGATAGCTAGCTGGTTATTTTCATATAGTGTTTTTTCCTAATCTTTCCCCAGAACTGTATCAGTGAATCCCTGATTTGATGTCTATAAAAATATGAATGTTTCTTGCTACTCTTTTCCCACAAGAAGGCATGCTACCCCATCTGCAGGTCAAGTCCTTCCAGACTTAAAATCCTTTCGTTATTTAAGTTTACCCACTCCCTAATCCATGCTAATGCTGCAGCATTGTAATAAAGTTCCCATTCTGGGAGTCTGAAGCCACCTCTACTTCTTTTTTAAAAATAATTTTTATTCTTTAAAAACAAAAATACAAAACTCTTATTTCCATTAACAGTAAATGTGTCATTGTATATACATGTTTCTCATTCTGTGACTATACATCATTTCTATCTTTATTCTTCACCCATTCATACCACCTATCCTATATCGCATAATAATCACGATTATCCTTGCCTTTTAATTCCATTGTGAATTTGTCTAGCTCAGCACAATCCATTATTTTTTGGATTAAAGCTTCCTCTGATGGTGTTTTATCTCTCTTCCAGCTTTGTGTAAAAATAATTCTTGCTGTGGTTAAAATGTGTACAATAAGGTATCTTTTATCTTTACTCAAATTCCCTTTAATCATACCTAATAAAAATGTTTCTGGTTCCAATTTCAATCTATACTTTACAATCTCGAACGGCCATCTCTGTACTTTCTCTGTACTTTCTATTTTTTAGCCTCTATACATTGCCACAACATATGGAAAAACGTTCCTTTTTTTTTTTTGTTTGCACTTCCAGCATTCCGATTTCATATTTGGATACATTTTTGCTAGTTTTGCCGGCACTAAGTGCCATCTGCAAAACATTTTGTATTGATTTTCCTTAAATGCCATCAACAGAGTCAGCTTCTAGTTCTCGGTCCACATTTTTCCCCATTCATCTAGATTTATGTTGTGGCCTACATTTTTTGCCCAGGCAATCATTGATCCCTTTACAATTTCTTCCTCTAATTCCACTTCCAATAGATAATTATACATTCATGTTATAAATTTTATATCTTTGCCTGTCAAGGTTTGGTCCAATTTTTGTAGTTTGTTATCTATCCCTTGTTCCTTTACATCTTTCTTAAATTTGGTTTGAATTTGCAAGTATGCCCACCAATCTAATGTTATACCTTGTTCTTTTAATTTATCCAATGTTTTTAGATACCCCTGTTCATCTAGTAATTCTTCATATCTAATCATTTTTTAAAATATCCCTCATATTTGGATATAATATAGCTTCCATAGATGAAATCCAATTTGGTCTTTTCAGATATTTTTTTTACTTTCTCCCATGTTTGTAATAATGAGTCCCTTATCAGGTGTCTACGGAAATAAGAATGAATCTTATTCTTTTTATCCCATAGGAAGGCATGCCACCCAATTTGGAGATCACAACCTTCTATTGCCAAGATTCTTTTATTTTTCAAATTTATCCACTTCTTAACCCAAATTTATCCACTCCTTAACCCATAATAAAATTGGTGCTTGATAATATGTTTTCCATTTTGGGAGTCCAAGGCCACCTCTGGTTCTATTATCTTGTAGTGTATTCAATTTTATTCGTGCTTTTTTCCCATCCATATAAATTTCATAATTGTCTTATCTAATTCCTGGAAGAATTTCTTATCCAATTTTATAGGTATTGTTTGGAAATAATATAATAATTTCTGAAAGGCCTTTCCTTTTCAAATATTATTCTATATTCTCAGGTTTTATACAATCTTCCTTATATAGTTGTACAAAATATTTGTGTATTTTCTTTTTCTCTACCATTCGATATTCTAATTTTTTGTTATCATCTTCCAATTCCTATATCATCCGTTTCTCTTTTTCTATTCTTAATTTATGAGCTAGCCATTTCCCTGGCTTATTCGCATGTTCGAAAAAGTTCTGTTTCGCCATTTTCACCTCTTTAACTCGCTCTTCCTGATTTATAATATTCAGTCTATGTCTAGCAAAAACCATCTCCCTCCTCACTTTTTCATTTTGTGGTATTTTTTGTAGTCTATTTTCTAGCTCTTTAATCTCTTCCTGCAGCTTATTCTGTTTTTGCCATCTTTCCTTGTTTCTTTTGGCTGTGTATGGTATTGCCAGCCCACTCAAAACTTCCTTGGCTGTATCCCATATTGTCTGTAAAGATGTTTGGTCCACTATGTTTTCCTTAAAAAATAATTCAATTTCTGTCTTTATCTACAAATTCTTTCTCTTTTTGGGGGGTTAAGAATCCACCTTCTCCTCTCCCTTTCTTCCTTTCCAAGTTATTTTTAGTGGGTTGTGGTCTGCCCACACATTCATCATAATCTCTACTGCTTCCAGTTGATTTCCTAGTTCTGCATTCATCCATGCCATATCTAATCTAGACCACGATTTGTGTGGGTTAGAGTAAAACGTGAATTGTTTTTCCCCAATTTTTTTCTCCTCCATTGATCCATCAAATTTAATTCCTGTGTCATCTCAAAAAATGATCTGGGCAAGATTTTCCTTTTCTTTTTATTTTTTGCACTACTGGTATAATCTTTTCTTATGTCTACTACTTCATTAAAATCTCCCACAATGCATACATTGTCTTGTCCCATCTCCACAATTCTATCATGCAAATCTTTATAAAATTGACTTTGGTTATCATTCGGCACATAGATTATGACTAATAACATTGGTTTATAGCATATCTCTACTTCAAGTATCAAAATTCTTCCCTGTGGATCTACATATTTTTCTACAGCCTTAATTTCTTTTTTGATATACACTGCTGTCCCTTTCTACTTTTGGTCTGCCAAGGCTAAAAATTAACTTCCTAATTTAGGGTATTCTAAACGTTTCCAAAATTGTTTTTTGATACGAACTTCCTGCAGGCATACTATTTCTATTTTTTGCTTAGCTAATCTAGTTAATATTTGTTTTCTTTTAATGGGTGAGTTTAATCCATTTATGTTGTGCCACCTCTACTTCTGCTATCCAGTGGTGCTCTTAATTTTACTTGAGCCTTCTTTCCTAACCATACAAATTTTATAGTGATTTTATTTAATTCTGCAAAAAAACTTTTTGCCTAATTTTATGGGGATTTGAAATAGATAAAGTAATTTAGGTAAAACATTCATTTTAATAGTGGTCATTCTTCCTAATAAAGATACTTGTAATTTCCCCCATGATTCCAAATCTTTATTTGTTGCAACAGTTTCATGTAATTATCTTCTTTTATCGAGGAATACCTTACAGTTAGCCATATTCCTAGATATTTGACCTTCTTTGTAACTTGCAATCCCGTTTCCCTTTCTAATTCTCTTTTCTGATTCTCTGTTAAATTTTTAAATTAATATTTTAGTTTTTCTCTGTTAAAAATTTTGAGACCTGCCACCTTTCCATATTTTTCTATATCTTGTATTAAAATAGTTCCCGTCTTCATTGGTTCTTCTATAAAAAATACGAGGTCATCTGCGAATGCCTGGGTTTTGTATTCTTCTTTTTTGATTTTAGTTCCTTTTATTTCTGGGTTTTGTCTAATTCGAATTAATAATACTTCTAGTGTCAGGATAAAAAGTAGAGGTGACAACGGACAACCCTGTCTTACCCCTTTCATTATCTTAAATGTCCCTATGGTATCCCCATTTAATATTATGCTCACCTTTTGAGTGGTATATATGCCTCTAACATTTTTTCAAATTTATCTCCAAGATTCATATTTTTAATTTATTGGTTCATAAACTGCCAATTTTGTCTTTTGGGCATCCAGAAAAATTAAAGCAGCTTGTTTTTCTGGATGGGCTTCACAGTACTCCAATATATTTACTACCTTCTTGTATTATTCCTAATCTGTCTTGTTGGCAAAAATCCATTTTGATCAGGATGTATGGTTTCATTTAATAATTTTTTCATCCTTTCTACTATTATATTTGTGAACCAGAGTGGAAATATTGATAGATGTGTGGTGGGTGCTAATGAAACCCTGGCTTCCTGGAACTAATTTTAATGCTTTTAAATGATTTTCCGACTCAGATGCTTATCGTGAAGGTAAACTGAGGCAGAACCTAGAGCCAGATTTGGCTTTCAATATAGTTTCCTACATTTTCTTACCACAACTGTTTCCCCCCAATCTTTAAGACACTTATATAATCAAAAAAGAGGGAGGAATCCTAACTCTTTTCTAAAACAGCACAAAGCAACAACTACATTTGGAAAATCACAGTGTGCTTTAACTAATGCTTGGTGCTGCTTTTCCACATAAAATATTCTTCTGTTGGGAGCCTGGATTTTTGGTGAAGTTCTGTATGAAAAATGGGTGTCACTTGATTTGTAGCCTACTCTGGAGTAGATCCAAGAAGAGAAACAAGAGTAGTATTTCATGTTTGAGGACAGGGGCTTTTAATGGCAAGATATTGAAGTTGATAGAAAAGCAGCAGGATTTAGATAAGGTGCAAATCTGGCTCCAGAGGCATTTGTAGTGGGACATGGTTCCCAAAAATGAAGGTGGTGATCACAAGGACTCAAAGTCCTGCCCATTTTTAATGCATTGCAATGCTCATTAAAAAGGGATGTGATTTCCATTGTACAGCTCCCAATTTGATCCTTTGGAAACCTGCCCTTCCTTTTTTTTTGCAGTATTTTTATTGAACATTTTTCAACAGTTTATAGCATATATACACTCTTTACAATGTTACAGCATCACAAGTACTCATATATACATAGTATTTACATTGTTAATCTTTGCTTTTATTATCTAACCAACTATACCATGCATCCCAGACCAAACAATATTCCAATGCACCTCTATCTTTTAATTCTAGTGTAAGCCTATCCATCTCCACACAGTCTAAAATCTCTTTTATCATTATCCCTTCAGAGGGTACACTGTTGTATTTCTAGTTTCGTGCTATACGAATCTGGCTGACATCATTATATGGAAAATAATATATCTTTTTTGCTGTATTCTCTTATTATCCCTAGCAAAAAGAATCTAGGTCTAAACTCAATTTTTGGCTCGGCATTTCCTCTAGCCATTTTTAAATTCTATTCCAATATCTCCTGGTTTCTGGACATGTTCACCACATATAATAGAAGGTACCTTGGTACTATTTACATTTCCAACATTCCAGTCGTCTGGTTGGGAACATCTTCGCCAGTCTATCAGGAGGTAGATGCCAATGATAAACCATTTTATATTTCTTTGTAGGCTGCTGACATTGTTAATTTGTAGTCCGTCCCCCTCCCCCCCATTTTCCCCAATGTTCAAATTCAATACTATATTCAAAATTCTTTGCCCAGGCTATAATGGTTTCCTTAACCGTTTCCTCTTCCATCTTAAAATTGAAGAGGAAGTTGTATATTTTAGTTATCATCTTCTCTGTCCCCTGTATTATTTTATCGAGTTGTTGTTGTTCCTTATAGAAACCATATTTTTCTAAATCTTTTTTGTATCTTTCCTGGATTTGCAAGTATGGCCACCAATCTATCTTTATACCTTGTTGCTAGGGTATATCGAGCTCCTAGATCAGGCTCTGGGCATTTCCCGATAGGGTCTTCTGTGGCTGTGGAACAGGCACAGGGGCTGACGCCCTTTGTTGCTTCTTGGAGCATGAAGCAGCCATGTGCCCAGGTTCCCCACAATACAAACATAACCCCCCTGCACGCTGTCTGTTGTACCTGGTCACTGACAGGTGGGGTCTGGTGGTGCCTAGGTCCATGGGCTCCTCCAGGGAGCTATCTCTGTAAGAGGGCGTCAATCCTGAGGCAAAGATGAACCAGTGCATTGAGGGTTGTTGGACAGTTGACCTGAACCAGCTTGTCCTGCAACTCCTCCTACAACCCATCCTAGAATGCGTCCATGAGGGCAGCCTCATTCCAGGCCGAATCCTGGCTAAGCAGCCGGAACTCACTAATATATTCCTGCAGGGGTTCCTGGACCTGCTTTAGGTCTTTCAGACATCGGGTAGCAGTCTGTGTTTTGGTGGGGTCATACATAAGCCAGAGGTGGTCACAAAACCCCCTGAAATCATCCAATGAAGGGCTATTCTGGACCAGCAGAGGCTTGGGCCAGCGAGCTGCAGAGCCGGAGAGCAGACTAATCATAAACCCCACTTTATCCCAATCCATGGGGAAGTCTTCCACTCTCAGGCTTATAAATAACTGGCATTGTCCCAAGAAAACTAGAAACGTGACCTGGTTGCCATCAAATTTATCCCATTTACCCTTATTGGGATATTGTTCACAGAATTTCCTAATAAGGTGAGGTATTCGCATGTTGGACTCTGCTCCCAGGAGGCTTCACTAGCGGGGTACCCCTTCCATTGTACCAAGTACTGAAGACAACCACTCTGGATTTGGGAATCCAGGATACTATCTATCTCAGTGATCTCCTGTTATAGAACCAGGCAGGTCCTTCTCTGGATGTATGTTCTTGATTTCCACTGGCTTTAACAAACTACTATGAAATATGGGATGGTTTTTTCCTAATATTCCCTAATTAATTAATTCCCTAATATTTTTCCCGAAAGCCATCACTCTGCTAAACAAATAATTCCCTCAACACTGTTCAAGTATTTACAAAATGTACACTACTATTACTGTTGATCTTCTCATCACTTCTTATCACCCATCCCCTCTCACTTGTGATTGTAGGACTGTAATTTTTGTTGCTTGTATCCTCATGATTTATATTGACTGTTTCCTAGTATGATTTGATTGTTGATTGTACCCTATGACTATCATTAAGTGTTGTACGTTATGATTTTTGATTCTTAACAAATGTACCTTTTCTTTATGTATACTGAGAGTATTTACACCAAGACAAATTCCTTGTGTGTCCAATCACACTTGGCCAATAAAGTATTCTATTCTTTTTGTTTGTTTGTTTATTGAATATTGAATAGCCCGAAGGCCTTTTCAAAGATCACATGGTTAAAAGAAAACCTTATGGTTACAAAAGTGACAATTCAAAAAAAGTATATACTTATATACGTTAAATTGGCAATATCAGTATTCGATAACTATATTTACAAAGATTAAAATACTAAATAACGTAGCTCCTTTCTAGCTCAGCTCATCTTTCTTACAATCGATAAAATTCTTTTCAATATGACTGGCTTGTATTACTGTCATCCTTTTGAGATAGCCAGTGATTGCCCTTATCAGAAAAGAAGAGTCTACCTTCAATAGGAATGTTAACTTATGCCTTATGTCCCAGTGGGGAAATTTATCTATGATTTATCTATTCTATTCTAATATCACAGGTAGTTTAAGTTCAACTATCATGGGGTTTACCACCCATATAATGGGGAAGGGGCCAATATATTTTGGGCCTAATTTTTGGCAAGGTACTTTTAGTTTTAAATATTTCATGGGCAGGTATACTCAATCGCCCACCTGAAAGGTTTTCCCTCTGCCCTCTTTTTATCAGCTTGGGTTTTGTAGGTAGTGGCTGTTTTTTGTAATGCCTATTTGACTGCAGCCCGTGTATCTTTTATTTTATCTACCCAGTCCTTAAGGATACCCTGCACTCAGGGACATTGGGGACATTCTGATATAGGCATTAGTTCCACCCCATGAACAACCCTGAAGAGTGTAAACCCCATGCTCTGATGTACAGCATTGTTATAGGCAACTTCTGTGAATGGGAAGAGACTCACCCACTCTGTTTGCTGATATGAAACATAGCATTGTAGGTATCATTCTACTGCAGCATTTGCTCTTTCTGAAGCCCCATTGCTACTTGGATGATATGTGGTGCTCAGTCCTTGTGAGGATCCTATTAGACGTATGAAGTCCCATCATAATCCAGTGGTAAACTGAACTCCCCTGTCTGAGATGATATGTTACGGCACACCATGGAGATGATAAACATGATTTATAAACAACCTAACCAGGCACCATGCTGATGGTAACCCTGTGCAGGGGATAAAATGTGCCTGCTTTGAGAACATGTCAATTACTGTCCAAATTACTGTATGTCCATTGCTTTCTGGCAGGTCCACAGGTTGCAGAAGTCCAATAGGATTCCCAGGCCACAGTTTTGTAGTAGCACAGGTTGCACAGCCTTTTACATAATTTTCTATGGTTGCTTTCATGCAGGGCCATCAAAACTGTTATTTTGCAAGATGCAAGGTCTCTAGAAATTCAAAATGGCCAGCTGTTTAACGTCATGGCAGCATTTCAATACTATGGCTCTGAGGGTAGGAGGAATATACGATTTATTATTTTTCCATATTAGTCCATCCTTCTCAGTGAACTGATCACATTGATCAGTAACCAAAGCAGTTTGTAAGTCCTTCTTCCAATTGTCGACTTTCTCCAAATTTATTCTGGCACAAAAGCCTGCTGGAGGTATTATGGCTTGGACCACCTCCTCCCTACAGCAGTCATATTGGGGCAGTCGGGACAACACATCTGCCAGGAAATTTCTTCCAGTTGGAACATATTTCAGTCTAAAACTAAATCTACTGAAGTATTGTACCCACCTTAACTGCTTTGGTGACAACCATCTTGGGGTCTGGAGAACTTTGAAGTTTTTATGATCTGTCCATACCTCGAATGCTTCTGGTGCCCCTTCCAGTAGATGTCACCAGGTCATCTATGCCCATCTCATGGCAAACGCCGTTTTCTCCCAGATGGCCCAGCCCCTTTCCATTTGTGTCAACTTACGAGAGGTATATGCACATGGCTGTAACTGCTCTTGAGCATTTTTGTCTAATAGAACAGCACCCACAGCAACATCACTGGTGTCAGCCCATACCACAAATGGTTTACTGGGATCTGGATGTTTTAACACCATTTCTTTTGAGAATAGAGCCTTGAGCTGCACAAATGTTCATTGGCACTTCTCAGTCCACACCAGGGGTTGCCGGGTCATGGCTTTGCTTTTAAATGTTTAGCTCATAGTAGCTCAGTAAGTGGTAAGGCAACTGCCACAAATGCCAGAATAAATTATATAAAATATAATTTTATCTATAAAAACTTGTGAAGCCTAGAAAATTCTGGAGTCATTTTTGGGTGCTGGGAGGATGCCACCCTAACATTGCTGCCACCTTCCATGGATCCATTTCTATTCCGTCATCTGATATGCGATAGCCCAGATAATCCAACTGAGCTTTGTGAAACTCGCATTTCAACAGCTTCACGTACAATTTCACAGCCAACAACTTCTTTAATACCATGAGGACCAGGTGGACATGTTCATCGAGGTTTGTGGTGTATATAAAAATGTCATCTAAGTATACAAGGACTTTCTGGTATAAATGTTCATGTAATACCTCATTTATCAATTGCATGAAGAAGGCAAGAGCCCCTTGCAGCCCAAACAGCATCACTCGAAATTGGTAGCTATCCAAGGGACAACTAAATGTGGTTTTCTACTCATCCCCTGATTTGATGCGGACCCGATATTATGCATCCTTCAGGTCCAATTTTGTAAATATACTGCCCTTCGCTAATGTGGCCCTTCACTAATGTTCATCAGAGGCAATGGATATAGATTTTTACACACACACACTGCATTAAGACCCCGAAAGTTGACATATAGACATAAGCCACCATTTCCCCCCCCTGGAACAGTACAGGTGCAGCAATATGGGTATGGCCTGCTTGGATGAAACCCATGGCTAGGTTTTTATCAATATACTTTCTCAGCTCTTCCATCTCTGTCAGGGATCATAGAATACATCCTGAGTTTTGGCAATTTTGCCCCTGGCACCAATTCAATCTGTTGGACGATGAGGAGACAATTGTTCACATTCATGTTCACTAAAAACTGCTGCTAAGTCAGCATAGATGTTTGGGAAGGTAGGTGCTTCTAAGCCAGTGGTGACTCCCTGTACCAGCCAGCTCATGCAGTGGTGGATTAGGCCCAGCTGGTATGCATACTCACCTGAAACCCCCAATCAGATCATTGGGCCCCATTTGTCCAGCCAATCAAGCCCCAAAATCAATGACTCAATCATTTTAGCCACAACAACAAATCTTATAATTTTCCAATGGTCAGCTCTCTTGGGTCTTACAGGCTGCATCGCTTATATGTGCATCGCTTACATGTGCATCGCTTACATGTGTGTCACTTACATGTGCATTGCTGGTACCCCACCAAGTATTGACCCATCTACCTGTTCGAACCTGATGGGTTTCTTCATGGAAATTATCTGCAATCCCATTTGATCCATCACTTTCTGGCTTATGAGGCAACAAATACACCGAGAATCAATTAAAGTTCCATATGTGCTCCCGTGAGTCATTCTGGGATTCCTGATAGTGACAGGAATGATAAATGGTTGGATAAGATTGCTTACCATCATGTCCTCTGAGCTGTCATTCCCACTATCCACATACGTCTGCAGGACCCCGTCACTCACAATAGGCTCCATGTTGGGTGTGGACTCCGGCTGGCCATTCCTTGTTGTTTTCCTGGAAAATCTTACATGAGCCTCCCTCAGTAGTCTCAGTCGGTCCTTGAGTCTTGAAGATTTGCCTCACCAAAGTGAACAAAGACACCAGCTGCTATGTAGAACAATGATGGTTTATTCCTTAACAGGCAAACAGCAAATATTCTCTTCCAGCAAAAATGGCTCAAAGCCAAGTAAGGTTAGCAATGAGAGCTATCATTATCCAGCCCCTTTTATTAGTACTCAGCCACAGCCACCTATACACAGCTTAACTCCATCTTATCATTACTTCCTTGCATTACCTAGCTCCCTGCCTCATACCGCCTTTACCACTTGATCCCCACCATGTGCACACCCACCATCCACATCCCATGGGTCCAACTTGCTCCCACATGCCCTTCAGCTGAGCCCTAATCGAGCTGTCAAAAACACTGGTCCCCATCGCACCTTCTGCTCCATCACAGTGCCTGCCCTGCCACAGCATCTGCTATCTGTTTGGCTTGGCTGTCAGTTCCTCAGCTGCTCGGAGTTCTGTCACAGCTACAACATTGGACTGAGGGAGACAACAGTGTGAGAAGCTCCTGTTGTCTGGTAGCTGCTGAAGGGACCCAACCTATAGTGCATTGTCAGCGCATTGTCGGGCTATGAGGTAAGTGCCGTACACGGAGCCCGACAGGTAGTTTGTGTCATCTTGCATAGATGGTGTGAATTTTGTACACCTCATCTATCTCACCTTGGAGCTCCTGTCTGCTTCTCTGTAGAGTCTCTGCTAACAGTTTTGACATGATCTTCATCAGGTCTTCATCCTTGTTTCCAATCACATTTTGGAATCTCAAGAAGAAAGCAGATCTTTCCATTTCCAAATGGATGATTGCCTCTTCCAAGTTTCTATTTGCTGCCATCAGCTTCTGTTCCATTGTTTCCATTTTCTTTTCAGTTTGTTCAACTTTAGTTCAACTATCTTTACTTTTTGTCCATTCTTACCAATTGCCTGTTGTATTGTCCCTATCCTAGTGGATGTCCCTGGGATGATTCTGTTTAAATGACAACTGAAGATGGGTTAGTTCATTCAAACATTTGTTGGGCAATGATACATACAGAATCAGACTGCCTTTTCAAATAAAGTTTGTTTTAACTGTAGAACATTTAGTATGTTAAAGGCCTTATTTTACCTCAGATTGTTTTATGAAGGACTGTCTCTTCCAGATCACATCTACCCATCTCATTAGGGTCCAGCAGGAGGGGTATGTTGCAAATCCCATTGGCCAAGAGCTTCATCAGATGGAATCCAGATAATGTATCTTTTCTGCTATGACTCCCACTCTCTGGAATATCATCCTTCCTGGAGGGGAGGCTGGTGCCATCTTTCAGACTGCAATGAAAACATGGTTCTTCCAGCAATATTGAAGGTCCTTTGGGAAGCCTGCAAGATAGCTATATTGAGTTTAGCTGGGTGTTCTCCCACAATTTTGCTTTTATTATCTTATTTGTTTTTATTTTTAAAGTATTTTAATAGTTGTTTTAACTATTAGTTGAACATCACCCAGTCCTATTTAATGAAGTGAATGGCTATATAAATATGTTTAAAGAATAAATAAATTTAATGAAGATGGTTGTATACTCTTTCCTTTTTGTACACACCACTCTGGATTTCTCCTGGAGGAACATTGATTGAACAATAAAATAACCTAATAATTCATATTTTTCACTATACCCAAGGTATAGTATGTGGTACTATATTTATTTTTATTTTATTTATTTATTTTTTGTCAACTGCTTACAAGATAATTGGTATAAGTAATAACATAGCTATGAATACATGGATACATATAAGAAAAATAAAAAAAACAAAAAAAAAAAACAATAGGACAGGGATGGTAGGCACGTTGGTGCGCTTATGCACATCCCCTACAGACCTCTTAGGAAAAGGGTGAGGTCAATAGTAGACAGTCTAAGGTTAAAGTTTTTGGGGTTTGGGGAAGAAACCACAGAGTCAGGTAGAGTATTCCAGACATTGGAATAGTTGTATGGTACTGTGAAAAGGTTTTTAAAAAAGTTAAAATAGAAACCCAAATGGCCCAAGGAAACAGTCATCCCACAGAGTTTTAGCAGTGCCCAAGAAAATAAATTGCTTTCTATGTTCACCAAAAAAAGTCAAGATTATGGTTGTAACAAACAAAAAAGAGATGGGGCTTTGACTGTGCAGTCACAACCTATAACTTGTCCTTTTTTTACACTTCTGTACATGCCTCTATTGGCAAGCATATTGGATATCTTTGGTTGGTGTCCAGGTCCTTGACAGCAAGCTGTTGTTTGGAAACAATTTGAATAGTTGCCTCTCCTATATTTTTTGGAACCTGTAAAGATAAAACTTCCCAGTTACATAGGGTATTTTTAAAGAGCTGGAGAAATTCACAGTTCACTATTTGGAAAGAGAATATTGCACTCCACCAGCATTTTATTCATCAAATCATGTACTGAGTTTGAGATACAGATTGACCCACACAGCATCCATCTACAGCAGGGGTATCAAACTCAAGGCCTGCCGGCCAGATCCACTACTTAAATCTGGCCTGCAGGCCTGCCCTGGAAACAGTGAAGGTCTGGCCTGCGATGCCTCTGCCTGTGAAAATAGAGCTTGGGAAGGCCACGTGTGGCCCTTTCAGGCTCCATTTTTTGCTTTAAAGGCCTCCTGCAGCCCTCTGCCAGTGAAAACAGGAGGGGCAGGCTAAACAAACTAAAAACAAAACAAAAGAGGATAAATATTTCCCATTTTGCATTTGAGCATCCAAGAAGGGACTGGAAAGGAGAAAGGGAAAGATAAAAGATAAAGAAAAAGAAGGAAAGATGTGAAGAGAGCAAGGAAGGAAAAAGAAGGAAAGAGGGGAAGGAAGAAGAAAGAAGAATAAAGAGAGAAGGAAAAGGTAGGGAAGGAGGGAAGGAAGGAAGGAAGGAAGGAAGGAAGGAAGGAAGGAAGGAAGATTATAATGAGAGGGAGAGAGGGTCTGAGGGAAGTCCTGCATAGCACTTGACCACTAAAGATTCCCCTGACACGAGTGACGTTGAGCTGTTCATGGCCACTCCAGCCATGCCCACACTGTACCCTCTGAGGTCAAACACAACCCTGATGCGGCCCTTAATGAAATTGAGTTTGACACCCCTGATCTACCCCTGATCAGGGGTATATGGGGATAGTCACAGATTATGATTTTAAAAAGTAAAAACAGTGGTCATGATCATGAAATCAAACTATTTTTAATTTTATGGTTGCAGAAAATGGCAGGAGAAGGGAGGAGAAACAGAGATTTACTTTATTGTGCACCTGACCTTCCAAGAATCTTACCTTGCTTTATAGAAAGGATATTCCTATAGCCTTTTTCTTTCTTTCTCTTTCCTTCTCCCTCCTTCCCTCTTTCCCGATTTACAAGAGGTTGCATGTTGAGGTGCATGCAAAATATTCTCACATATTGCACCACATTTCAAAAGCCTTTTGCAGTCCATCAAAGACTAATGAGTTCTGGCCATCCTGATGCTGCATTTCCCCCTTTCCCCTGGCCAACATAATAAATGTACCCTCATTCAGAAAGATCACTCTTTTTTAGAAACATGATCTCAGTGAAGGCATGAGGGTGAATAATAATGTAGGAAAATCTAAATAGCACTTAAAGCTTGCCGTTGAAGAAAAATGATCCTCCTGATATTTAAATATTTAAAAATCTCCCCAGCTTTCCATAGATAGGAAAGGAATATGTTTCTTCAGTGGTCTGAAAAACTGGAGTCCCATTTTGCAGAGTTAAACCTGTTTATTTACAGGAAGTTCTCAACTAATGACCACAATTGGGAACCAGAAGTTTTGTTGTTAAGCAAGGCAGTTGTTAAATGAATTGCATCCAACTGTACAACCTCCTTTACTGTGATTATTAAGCCGATCACAGCAATTACACCCTTCAACTTCTCTTCATCCATAGACCTCTCTGTGCCATATGGTATACAGAGGAACTGAGAGGGATGAAACACATGAGGAGATGTCTAGAGCACCATTGGTGGAAGAGGGGATGAACTAAGAGCTGCTACTAAGGCTTACCTCTTGGCGATTCATGTAGCAAAGTATAAAATTGGTTGCCGGTGGCTCTCCGGGTTCGCTTTAAGGTTCTAGTTTTGACCTTTAGGGCGACCCATGGCATGGGACCAGGTTATCTTCAGGACCGCATTCTGCCGGTGATCTCCAACAGGCCAGTGCGTTCCCACAGAGAGGGTCTGCTCCGGGTGCCGTCGGCCGCTATGTGTCGTCTGGCGGCGCCGAGGGGTAGGGCCTTCTCTGTGGATGCCCCCGCCCTCTGGAATACTCTGCCACCGGAGCTTCGTACTGACACGGACCTGAGGGCCTTCAGGCGCGCGTTGAAGACCTGGCTCTTTGAGCAGGCCGGCCTGGGCTGAGATAATGGTTTTAATTTTGGTCTCCATGGTATTTAAATTTTAAATTGGGGTTTTAAGGTGGGGGGGTGGGACCTGTTTAATTTTATTTATCAGCCAAATTGGTTTAATACTTTTTTAATTTTTGTATATTAGTGGGTTTTTAGATAGGCTGTACACCGCCCTGAGTCCCCTGGGAGAAGGGCGGTATATAAATTTGATTAATAAAATAAAATAATAATAATAAATAAATAATACTTCACATTAATTGTGTCTGCAGATAATCACCCAGTGACCTTCTTTAAGGAGAATCACCTTCTCCTGGGGAAGGAGGAGATTGAGGTCCACCTGAAGGAGCATGCTGAGGAATTTGCAGATTTTCTGGAAGATAAAATCGCTCAACTTCATTCCCAGTTAGATGATGGCATGGTTGCTGGTCCAGTGGAAGCCCCTGTTATCTGGGAATGGTTTGACCCTGTTGCTCCTGAAGAAGTGGACAGGATCCTAGCGAGTATGCATACAAGCACCTGAATTTTAGACCTATGTCCCTCCTGGCTTGTGGAAGCTAACAGGCAGGTGGACTCTGGCAGTGATTAATGCTTTCCTACATGAGGGGGCAGTGCCCCAGCACTTTAAGGAGGCTGTGGTCTGCCCTCTTCTTAAGATGCCATTGCTGGACTCCACCTGATTGGATAATTTCCAACCTGTCTCCAATCTTCCCTTTTGGGGGAATGTTGTTGAGAAGGTGGTTGTGCGACAGCTCCAGAGATTTCTGTTTCATCCTTGCCTTCCCCCAAAAGCACTAACCAAACTCTGTGTCCTGGCAAAAACTTTTTTATTAAATGAATGTGAATTTATTGCATTCACATTCAGCCAACGGACTGGCAAACAATCTTGCAAACGTACAATTATTAGTTCAAACCTTATCTATCTTGGAAAATATTTCCACACGCAGCGCTCGGTAAATATTTCCACATGCAGCCCTGACAGGAAAGGGCTGGGCAGAGTCTCTAGGTTACCCAGACAGATCTTCATGAGGCTGGAATGAATGAACAAATGAATTGTTTCCTGCAAAAGCCCCTCCCCTTTTACTCCTCTTTTAATCCTTATGGGAGGGGTCATTCATCATCCACCTGTGGCCTTACTCCCACGTTGACCCTGAGTTCTTAATTGTTCCTTCCTTTTGCACATGTGCAGGCTAGGAACTATTCCAGAAGCTCCCCCGCCTCACTGCTGTCTGAGCCCGAAGGCAACTGATGACTGCCAGCCTGCCCTGGCCCCATCTCTGCCTCTGACACAGAGCCCTCGTCCGAACCTTCCTCAGCCTCTAGGACTGGCCCAGGTTCCTCCCCAACCTCCTCGCTGTCTGACTCTGCTGCCAGCTCCGTCAGCTGCCAGCAGGCCACAACAGTTTCTGGATGAAACCGATTATCTTGACCCCTATCAGTCAGGATTCAGGCCTGGATTTGGGACAGAAACAGCATTGGCCACACTTTTGGATGATCTCTGGCATGAGTGGGATGGGGGTAGTGCTTTCATCCTTGCTCTACTTGACCTCTTGGTGGCTTTCAATACCATCGACCATGGGATTCTCCTGGGGTGGCTTCAGGGGATGGGAGTGGTGGCCTTGTGTTGTCCTGGTTCACTTCCTTCCTCTTTGGCTTCTCTCAGTCACATGTGCACATGTATCACCTCTCCTGTGGGAGTTCCATTGGTTGTCGATTTGCTTCCGGGTGCAATTCAAAGTGCTGGTTGTCATCTTTAAAGCCATTCATGGCTTGGGACCAAGTTATCTGAGGGACCATCTCTCGCCAGTCACATCTACCTGACCCATTAGAGCAGGGAGCCAGGGAATGTTGTGGGTCCCATCCTCGAGGAAGATACACCTGGTGGGACCCAGAAGAAGGGCCTTCTCCATGGTGGCTCCCTCTCTCTGAAACATCATTCCCCCAGAGATTCTACTTGAACTCTTGGTGGCTTTCAATACCATCAACCATGGGTTTCTCCTGGGGTGGCTTCAGGGAATGGGAGTGGGTGGCTTTGTGCTGACCTGGTTCACTTCCTTCCTCTTTGGCTTCTCTCAGTCAGTGTTGATAGGAGGGGAGACAACCAGTCCTCATCCACTGCTTTATGGGGAACTCTCTCCACTCCTGCTCAACATTTATATGAAGCCTCTGGGTGACATCATCCATCATCATGGACTGAGGTATCAGCAGTATGCTGATGATACTCAGCTATATGTCTCAACCCATGGTGAGTTAAGTGATGTTGTGTTTTCCCTTTCACAGTGCCTGGACACTTTTAGAGGCTGGATGGGGAGCAACGGGTTGAAACTAAACCCTTGCAAGACTGAATGGCTCTGGGTTTGAGGTTCTTTGGCTCAGGGAGAATTGCCACCTTTGTCTTGGATGGGGTGGCACTACCCCAAACAGACCCTGTGCATAATCTAGGGGTTTCCCAGATTTACGACTCCTGCTCGAAGAGCAGATGGCGATCGGAGGGTGTTTGTAAAACTGCGGATTTTGTACCAGCTACGCCCTTTCCTGGACCAACAGTCCCTACTCACAGTCACTCATGCCCTAGTCACTTCCTGTCTTGACTATTGAAATGCGCTCTACATGGGGCTGCTCTTGAAGAGCATCCGGAAGCTCCCGTTGGTGCAAAATGCAGTGGCCCGCATGATTTTGTGCAGACCCCGGTACGCATATGTTTCACCTCTCTTGTGGGAGCTCCATTGGTTGCTAATTTGCTTCTGGGTGCAATTCAAGGTGCTGGTTGTCACCTTTAAAGCCCTTCATGGCTTGGGACCAGGTTATCTGAGGGACCATCTCTTGCCAGTCACATCTACCAGACCTATCAGAGCAGGGAGCCAGGGAATGTTGTGGGTCCCATCCTCGAGGGAAATACACCTGACAGGGTCCAGAAGAAGGGCCTTCTCCATGGTGGCTCCCTCTGTCTGAAACATCATTCCCCCAGAGAATAGAATACTCTTCCAGATTAGCCCTATCTGGTTCTGCCAGTGGGTCTGGAGAACTCAGAGCAGGATGGAACCCATTAAATGGCTCATGTGATCTGCTGTTGTCAGGGTGGGGGGAATTGGGGGATGATTTTGTTATAATGTACTATATTAATTTATTTGATTCTTTTTGTTAGTCTTTATTGTTTTAAATGTGGTTTTATATTCTGCAAGCCGCCTTGAGTCACCATGGTGAATAGGTGGCAATACAAATTCAATAAATAAATAAATAATAAATTGAGTGGATCGTGCAGCTTTTAAGCAAATTTGGCTTCCCCATTTACTCTGCTTGTTGGAAACCAGTTGGGAAGGTTGCAAATGGTGACCCTGGGATACCACAACCATTGTACCCTAGCTACCAAGTGCTGAATTTTAATCATGTGACTATGGAGATACAATTCAAAGTGTGAGGACCAGTTGTAAGTCACTTTTTCCAGTGTTGTAACTTCAGTTGCAAAAGGAATGGCTGTAAGTCAAAGACTATTATACTTCTTAGTATCAGTTCTAATAGGTCTGTCTGTAAAACATTAAACATGAAAAATTACAGATTTTCTATGAATGTGTACAGTATTTTTTTTTTTCTATCACATGCTGGAAAATTTAATTTCCTCTTCTCGTAAAAGGTGCATTCATCCAGCGATGCAAGGAAATGATGCTACTGTTGAGAAATGCAGAAGAGATTTAAAAACGATCCGTAGCATCCCCACCATAACTCTTCTTCACCTGGTCTATCAGATTAATTAATCTTTGCCCACCATCTGGCTCTAAAGATTTAGCCTTCAGCACTACACAAGACAAATGGTTTTATAAAATAAGTCCTGCATAACTAAAATTAGCACTCAGAGTCTAAGCTTTTGCACTGACATATTTTTCAGCTGTATGGCAACTGAAACGGGGAGTTGCATATACAGTATTAGTTACCTTCTCGTGTTCATGCATGCTTACATTCTTGATTTTAGTTTTCAAAAAGTCCATTTTTCCCTATATTGCTCACAATGTGGAGTAAGCAGCAGCCCAAAGGGAAATGATATTGATTTACCTAGTGAAATAGATAGAGTGTTATTGCTGTTGCTAATAAATAGAGATAGAAATATAGCAATAGATACCATAGATTGTAGTCTTACATTCAAAATTCTACTCAACATAGTAAGATTCAGTACCGGTGCAATCCTAAATACAAGTAGTCCTTGCTTATTGACCGTAATTGAGACTGGCACCATATCCTGCATTTACAGCCTTCTTCTGCGAGTCTTTGTTTTGGAATCTTATGAGATGCTTCTCCCAAAGAAGTCAGCTTTGGTGACCTCTGATGTTGTTTTGCTGTTGTGAAAGAGAACGGAGGTATCCAGAAGGGATGGAGGGATGATTTCTGAGGTCCCAAAAGGTTTTGGGAGAACAAATGTCATCCGTATTAAATGGGAAAGAAGGACTTGGAATGATGCAGATCTATAGCAGACATGGTCCTCAAATAAATGTTCACAAGCAGCATGCTTGTGATCAATTTCATAAGGTACACTTCACTTCAGACCCAGAAGAATTTGTCACAAACAATGTCATATTATTTTACCACTTTCTTACAGCCAGTTATTAACTTGGTAGATCAGGGAAATGCCATAGACCAGGAGTGTTGATTTCATTGAGGGCCGCATCTGGGCTATGGTTGACCTTGGGGGTCGGGGGTTACTGGGTGGGCATGGCCAGCTTGATGCCACTCACTGGGCATGGCCAACTGGATGGGCATAGCCAGATGGGTGGGCATGGACAGTTTGACGCCACTCCCCAAATTGCTGGCATATTTCCTCTTCACATTGGGTAGACAGGTCAAAATCACACTAGCCCGATGTTTCCTCTATACATTGGGTAGACCAGGCTGAAGCCATATGGGTAGACTGGGCCGAAGCCACATGGGCCAGCCCTTTACATTTTCTAGGACAGCCCCATGAGCCAGATCCGACCACATCATGGGCTGGATCCAACCATATTGCGGGCCTAATCCAACCACATCATGGGCCTTGAGTTTGACACCCCTGCCATAGACAGTTCATGTGGACCATCAACAAAGCTGCCTCAGAATGCCTTGTAGTATTCCATTTAATAAAATGGTAAAATATGGCTGGATGATAGATAGCATTGTTAGATGAACTCACTGTTGGCTGCATGACCCACTCAAAAATGGCTTATTAATAGCTCCAATTCAGCTTGGAGGAAGTACTGAGTGAAGTGCCACATGGCTAAGTGCTAGGTTTTATGCTGTTCAACATTTTTATCAATGTGGCAGGTGAGAGGGATTTTTATCAAGTCTGAAAATGACTCAAGGCTGGAAGGTATGGCTAATAATATAAATGAAAGACAGAAGATAAAACTGGAATAGACAGGATTGTATGAAATGATTAGAGTAGAATTTAACAAGCAGAGATGTTAAGGAAAAATGTACATCAATTATATAAGTAAAGGGAAAAAAACCCAGCTATCTACTAATCTCTATGTATTAACTAAACTATGGGTCCTTTGGTCCATAATCTGCATAGAAGAATATACATACAGACCAAGCATTTATAAATCTATTCTTCATATTTTGCCACCTCTTAATTTCTTAACCACTTAGGTCAATTTTTCTAATTTTCTAATTTCAAACTCTTACAAGCCAATTTTTCCATGATACCTTTAGAGCTGAAAATAACAACTCAAGCTTCGATTCAGCAAAAAAGCATTATTCTCAGGAAAGAAAAGAGAGGGAGGGAGGGAGAATGGGAGAGAGACAGAGAGAGAGAGACAAAGACAGAGAGAGAGAAATTTAATAAATATGACTGTGAGATCTCTTTCCCAAAGTGTTTAATCATGAGGTATGTAAAGCACATACAAAGGCATATGTCTAGCTTTTTCAAGATATTTGATACAGCCACATAGGAATAATATACTACCAGTGATTTAAGCAAAAAAATATTAACTAAAAGTGAGATTGCTTTGAAAGGTAGTTTATACCTGAGATAATTCTATTGTGAATTTGAAAAAAAAAAGATCAATTTTTATAATGCTTTTAGAGTTACACATTTTTTAAAAAAAAAAAGTTAGTCATTTACAAATGGTGAAAATTAATCCCCTAGATTTGAAGTTTGAAGCAATACAAAGTTCTCATGCATTAATCAACTTGACTTCACTTTTTATAAGAATGGGGATGGGGTGGGGAATAAATGGACTGAAAAAGTTAAAACCCACTTTAAAAAAAGACCAAACTACCAAACTTTCAGCTCTTCCAATAAAACCTATGTTAATCATATGCAGAATCTTACAAATATAATCATTCTCTTTGCAACACTCACATTGCTTATATTTAATTGCAGCACAAAAATCAAGACAACCTTTTTAAAGAAGGAAGATGAGGGTGGGGGATAGAAGCTTTACCCAGCAATGCCCAATTCCTTCATGTGCAGAGTTGTAAAGGGCTGAGGGAATTTACACATTCAGCTGTAAGAAAAGGCTTTCCATCTGCATCCAAGCAATATAGCTGATTTCCTTACTAACATGTAACTAATTACAAAGTTGACAAAGACATAGAACTAGATTAAAGATTAATAAACACCTTCTTTGTATTTTGTAATGTTTAGTCCAACAAGTAATTATTTACCTCCTTGGATAATTTCCCCCCCCCAAGAAAGATTGCCAAGACAAATGTTTTGCTAGATAGTACATATGGAACAGACTGAAAAATAAACGTAATATGGATCAAATCAAAATTTTAATTGAAACAATCTTCCAAAATAGTGGCAAATTTCATTCAACCTTAAAAGAAACTGTCATATTTATTGGGGTCTGGCATATCTGACCTGATGACTATAGACAGAAGGAACAAAGTATTTGAGAAAGTCGTGATGATGAAAGGAAATTGTGTCCAGAGCAGTTTTATGCTGAAGATGGAAATTTCCAGCTTGTTTTTTTGCTAATAATACTTTTATTTCTGAATTCCTAATATGAATGCTCAAGATGCACTAAAGACATCTGGATATCTTTTATTTCCAGTGCTTGGAGTCCAGCCCACTTATATAATGGCTTTGTATAGACTTTATTGCCACCCTTATGAATATGGCAATCATAATCAACGCCTTTCAATATACTCTATAAAGTTACTTTTTTTCACTAAGAAATTTCAAACCAGCAAGACTTGTGTCTTTACCATAAGGCACTATTCAAGTGCCATTCTGAAATTTAGCTTTATGATCTTCCTCATAATAAAGGAGATGGTAATAAAGGAGATGATAGAACACATGTAAGAAAAACAAGAGTAGAGCTTTCAATTGCATGGTTGAGCTGACATATTGACTTGTCACCTTTTTTTGACACAGAGACCCTTGTCCAAATCCTCCCTATAGGAACCCATTTCTTGTCTCATTAATATAACCAGTGCAGGAAAATTCCAATAGCTTTTATAATCCATTACCTCCTAAATCCTAATCATATGGATCCTTAAGGAACAGAAGCTAGATTTTTTGTCACTACCTGTAGTTCTCTACAGGTAGACTACCTGTAGTTCTCTACAGGTAGACCTCAACTCATATGATGACCCAGAGTGAGGATACAAAATAAACACAGTAACAAAAACCCGGTGAAGCCCCTTTTATTCCTTCACTTTGCTTCCAAGCTCCAAATATCCTTGAGGAAGACAAAAAACTCCCACACAAGCAATTACAAGAAGGAGGGAAAAAACAACACAAACCAGGCAAGATAAGGGCTGGAGGACAGAACACACCCTGGGAAGGATGACAAACTCAGAGAGGAACTATAAACTAGAGATATTTGTTTTCAGCGTTCGCCTGTACGTCCTCTTATTCAGTTGTCACAGCTGCAGCCCATGAAGAAGATCAAAGCCCTCTCCTCCTGAGTAGACCATGTCTCTCCCTTATCCTCTCTTCCCTGCATGCCCTAGGATGGAAAGGGGATGGGCCTTCCTCTGACTCCCCAGCCTCCTCCACAATCTCCGGAGCCACACTTCCACTCTGTCGGCTGTTCCTCCTCTGACCCTGAGTCAGTCTCCACCTGGGCATAACAACTCATGATCACAATTGAGACTAGAATTTATGTTGCTAATCAAGGCAGGTGTTAAGTAAATAGTTGTTAAGTACCGCTTTATAAAGCCTTAGTAAGGCCACACCAGGAACACTGAATCCAGTTTTGGTCATCACATTACAAAAAAGATGCTGAGGCTTTGGAAAAAATGCAAAGAAGAGCAACAAAGATGATTAAAGACCTGGAGACTAAAATATATGAAGAATGGTTGCAGGATTAGGGTTTGGCTAGTCTAGAGAAAAGAAAGACTAGGGGTGACATGATAGCAGGATTCCAGTATTTGAGAGGCTGCCACAAAGAGGAGGGGGCCAATTTATTTTCCAAAGCACTTGTGGGCAAGACAAGAAACAATGGATGAAACTAATCAAGGAGATAAGCAACCTGGAATTGAGGAGAAACTTCCTAACAGTGAAGACAATTTGTCAGGGGAAGAGCTTTCCTTCAGAAGTTGTGGGTGATTCATCATTGGAGGTTTTTACGAAGAGACTGAAATGGAATAGGGTATATGCTTGAGCAGGGGGCTGAATTAGAAGACCTCCCTTCCAGCTCTATTCTGATTGATTGAAATCACATCCAATTTTACTAGTTTCTTTTTACAACTGCATTTGTTAAGCGGATTTGGCTCCCCCCCCCCATTGACTTTGCTTGTTAGAAGCCCTTTGGAAAGGTCACAGATGAGGATCAAGTGACCTGAGGGCACTTCAACTGCCATAGATACATGCCCAATGGTCAGGTGCTCAACATTTAATCCCTCGAACATGGAGATGGTGTGATGGCCATGTGTATGAGGACTGGTTGTAAGTCACTTTTTCAGTTCCATTATAACTTTGAACAGCTACTAAATGAATGGTTTTAAGCTGAGGACAACCTGTATATTTTATTGCCATACAGATACAGAATCCCTATATCGGGCAGCTTTAGAGAACAGGAATTCAGATAACAGCAGACAAGTTTGGCTTCTAGTCAGTGGGTCAAGGCTCTATTTAATGATATTTCTATCACCCTTTCTCACTGTATCTGTAAATCTTGGTTTTGAAACATGTACTTTAGAATGGATTCGTTGCACCAACATTTCTGATCATGTCCAGATAAGGTTTCAAATTTATTCCAAGAGAGATTATACTGTAGACTCTTGTAGCAATTCTAACATTATTCGGGCAATCGAAGTGTACTTCCAGGTCTGAATAAGAGACAGCACCAGAAGGCAATCATTCTTCCTTTAAAGAAGTTTTTTTCAGTCTTTGCAATTTTTAATACATGTGAACTTCAATCCCTAGAATTCCCCTGCCAGCATATCTCATTTCTTTTCTCTAGCAACATCAACATAACAATTGCATTCTTTGGCTGTTGGAATGTTGACTTCAATATCAGAGCATTAGGAGGTTTTTCTTAGAAGTCATCTTGCAACATAGAGAGCTATCTTCTTGTGGAAAAGGTATACATTGTTCATTAACAAAGTGAGTTATATTTGGCATTGGAATCCCAGCAGGAGCTTTAGCTGTCAATTTTAAGTAAAGCTACAGAACTATTCAGATTCAGCACTGAAAGCCTACTGAATACCAGTATGACAAAATTATTTTTGCTTCTTGGCCTGGATTCCTTATAACAAGTAAGTTTCATAGTAGGTAAATTAATTGGGGGAAAATCTGCAGTCAACTTATGTGCTACTTTGGTCTAAAACCCTCTGAGAGGCTTATCTTCTTTTTCAGCAAGATGGAAAAAGTAAAAAAAAAATGCAAAAAATACTTCGGCAACCAAGGGACACTTAGTCATCAAAACACATCCCATAAAGAAGTCTCACCACCCATAGAATCTGAAGCTCTCTTAAACAGGAGAGAAAAAATAATTACTCTCCTAAACTTCAACAAGTGGCGCTAGTTTGATTTCCGGAGATTTCCAAACAAGGGGCTGCAGTTGAGAAGATCCAACTCTGTAGTGCCTGAAGAAGGCAATCCCTTATCCAATTATACTTCTTTATCTTGTCATACAGGTAAAGAAGTTTATCTAGAGTGAAGTAAAGAGCAATATTGTTGGGATCTTTCAGAATACACTTTTGTTGTGATTATTATGTGAAGAGTGAACTTGATATATACTTGCCCCTGTCATCAGCAAGGAAGGCAGCAAAGCACAGCATCAGATGGATTAAAGACTCTTTTCCATGAACAAAAAATTCATGGAATAACATTTGTTATTTGGCCCCATGGAAAAGAAAACCTAAACAATTTCCCAACACAATTAAACAAAGTCAAATTCACCATGGAAATGGAAACAAACAACTACCATTCCTAGATGTACTAATCTACAAAAAAACAGATGGCACACTAGGATACACCATATACGAGAAGAAAACACACACCAACTGCTACCTAAATGCTCAATCCCACCACCACCCAGCACAAGTAAATTCTGTAGCCCAAACACTAATTACCAGAACCAAATGCCTGGCAGACAAGGCACACATAAAGACGGAACTATGCACCCTAACCAAAATACTGATAGCTAACAGCTTCCACAAAAACAAAATCATGAACCTTATCCACAAAAACATACTGAAACACAATAGAGACCTAGAAGATGAACAAACCTATGGAACAGCTGTCCTGCCCTACATAAGAGGAACAACAGACAAGATCAGCAAGATACTACGCAGGCATCACATCAAGACTGCCTTTAAAACAGACAAAAAAATAGCAGCCATCCTAAGAAACCCCAAAGATAAAATTGACCTAGAAAACCAAGGCATATATGAAGTACCCTGTGCATCATGCCCTGCCACATATATAGGACAAACCAACAGAAGGATAAGTACCTGCCTTGAAGAACACAAGAATGTAACAAAAGAGCTGGAACACACTTCCTCACTAGTCCAACATATGAAAGCCACAGGTCATAGCATCGACTTCAATGGCACCAAAACCCTAGCTGCTATAGAAAACCCCGGCTACAGAATCATCAGAGAAGCCATAGAAATTGATAAAAGACCTAATAGTATGAATAAAAGAGATGATTCCACCATACTATCAATCATCTGGAAGCCTGCACTCACCAACAAAAAAATCTCTATACCACAATCCAGGCAAACACCTGGACACAAACAGGTGTCCCTAATACCTCCAGCCCAAACACGCCCCAGCCAGCTACCCAAATAAAATCTAGCTTCCTAATAAATAATTATCGGCCATTCACAAGAAACCAAGCTGCACTAAGAAACCCAATGCACAAAACACAATGTTGCCAACCAATCAAAAACACAGCAACTCGAAGACCAATAGAAACAGACCTAGACTCCTAGCCAATCAAGATGAGGAAAAAAATATTCAAATAAAGCAGAAAGCCAGCACCAAATTCAAACAAAAAATGGCTGCCAAGCCTGACACATAAAATTAAAAAGAACCCAATACACAAGCCTGAGGATGGCAGATGAGATTCTGCCGAAACATCCCTATAATAAAAGCACAAATATTACATGGGAAAATACCTGAAGAAACCTAAATACCGTATATACATACACACACACACACACACACACACACGCACACACACACACACACATATAGTTCTATCTACTTCTCAAGTATAAACAATGCAATCTATGCTTGACTGTTAAATGCCACATGGTACTATCAGCTGTGAACACATAAGAAATAACCTGATTCATTTGAAACAGCAACAAAAGGGGGCGTGCATAAGCGCACCAAAAAGTGCCTACCGTCCCTGTCCTATTGTTTCTTTTTTTTCTTATTCGTATCCGTTTCATGTATTTATAACCATGTTTATACTTATACTTGTTATCTAATAATTATTTGACAAAATAAATTAAATAAATAAATAAAAATAAAAAGAGACATGAGAAGCATAACTATTAAGAGTTAGAACTAACCCTCCATTTCAACTTTTAAAGACTATTTTGATTACTTTTGTGGCGCAGGTTAAAACGCAGATGCACAGTTAACCTGAATGATTTATTCCTGATATAAAAGGCTCTATAGTTTCTTACCAGCTTTACTGGATTGTTAATGCATGTTATGTGTTCTTAATGCTGATAAGTGTATACACACAAACACAGTATTCAAAGATTTACTACACTTCTAGACAGATAACAGCAGATAGAAACATGAGTCAAATGCCTAGTAAGATAGCCTGCCAGTGTGAAATACAAATATAGGTAGTTCTTGACTTAGATCCATAATTGAGCCCAAAATTTCTGTTGCTAAGTGAGATATGGAAAAGTTAAGCAACTTTTGCCCTGTTTTACAACCTTTCTTACCACAGTTGTTAAGTGAATCCCTGCTCTTGCTAAGTTAGTAACGTGGTTGTTACGTAAATCTGGCTTCCCTTTTACTTTGCTTGTCAGAAGATGGCAAAAGGTGATTAATATGACCTCAGGAGACTGCAATTATCATAAATATGAGCCAGTTGCCAAGCTTCTGAATTTTGATGACATGACCATGAGGATGCTGCAATGCTTATAACGGTGAAAAATGGTCATAAGCAGGGGTGGGATTCAACCGGTGTTACTACTGGTTCGGTGACTACATTTTTACATGCTGCGCACAAGTGTAAAAAACCTTTAGCTGTGCCGCTTGGACAGTTGAAAAGTGCTGTGCGCAGGTAGGCATCTCCAGTTCAGCTGGGGCAGTCAGATGATGAGGCATAGCCCCCGAGTTTCAGGTCTAGGTGAATCCAGAACCAAGTTGAGCAACGTTCCTCAGTGAGGCATTGCAATAAGTCACAGGTGTCAAATTCACAACATCACATTGCTCTCAAGTGATATTTTGTGATGTTTCCCCCCTGATATGGAGCTGGAGTGGGCGTGGCCTGCACATGATGCATCCGGCCCGCAGCCCGCCAGTTTGACACCCCTGCACTAAGTAAAGGGTGAGGTAATTTTAGCCAGCTGGGTACAGAAATCTAATTATAAATTTGCTTGCAGTCCTTATGGGAGACAACTCTTAGACTTCTTAGCTCTTGTGCCTGTTTTTTGTTTATAACTTGAGCAGTGGACTGGCTGACTACCTATTTGGTATCCTGTGACTCTTGGAATGCATTTGGACTATGTTATTGTTTCTTGGACTGTATAGGTAGTCCTTGACTTACAACAGTTATTTAGTGACTGTTTGAAGTTACAACAGCACTGAAAAAAGTGACTTATAACCAGGGGTGGGATGCTACCAGTTCTGCCTGGCTCTATAGAACCGGTAGCTCTGAAGAGCAGCAGACACCGAACCTTTTCTGTGTTTGCTGCTGTTTGGACCACCCGCCCGCCCGGGCTCTTACCTGTCCTTTATTTCCTGCTTTGTGTGGCACAGCCGAGGTTGAAAAAACAGGTTGCGTGGCTGATCAGCTTCCACTGAATCCTGGCCTCCTGGTTCCTGAAGCTGACCATTCTGAAGCACAGGCTCCACTGAAGTCATATTATCAGAATTCCAGGACAAAGTCAGTCTCTGAATCATGCCTTATAGCAGTATGCATTCATTCAGTAATAAAAGACTCTAATTACTTTGATTTTCAGTCCCTAAATCCAGTCCAGCAAAGAATAACTATATCATTCTAGTCCACATTCACTTGCATCCTGTTCTCAGTCCTCTAATATAGTCTACGCCTACATTCTCAATGACCAAAGAGTACAAGGGCCATCACAGTCCATGCAGCTGGTCTAACGAAAGAAATCATGCAATTAAAAAAGAAACTTGGGATTTAGAAGGGAGCCAAATTTTATCACTCATGAAAAACACAATGAGCTCAGCTGGGATGATGGTGACTCACCCACTGATTGTGATTGTACAACAGAGCTGATCCTGCCCTTTGCTACACTCAGCCTCATTCAACAGAGAATGGCCATAAAAGTGTCCTGAGGGCCTTCTTTTTTCCTGCTTTTTTTTTTAAAGACAAAATTGTGAGACTCTTTATTTTCTCCAGATTGTTTTCTTCCCATGTTTTCCACCTTGGAAATGGAGAAATGTGACCAGCAAGGAGTTCATATACCTGTCTAGTTCTGCAGAGCTGTTCATTATACACCACCCAAAGTCATTTCTGTGAGATTTTGTGAGCCCTATAAATCTGATAGATAAATAATGCTTTTTTTCACAGAAAGTAATGATTAATCCTTTATTAACACTCTTATCTTGGCTAACCCAGAGCTGTTTTGAATGAGAACTTAACCTCTATTTGTCAGGTTCCTAAGTGATGAAATCCATTTAAAAAGAAAAGAACACCATCTTCCAAAACAATATATTTTATTTAGGAAAGCATCAAATTGGCAAAATCCATGGTAATTCTGGATCTGACACAACCCGGAATTACCCCACAATATTAAATGTTAGAAACAATCCCCAAAAGTCACATTCTCCAATAGAAGTAATACAACGTTGCTTGATGTCATAAATCTCCACCTCAAGGGGCCCACGCACTGACAGCTCATTTCCCACGGGAGGAAAGATCATCTAGCCAAAACAACTCTCTTTATCTCCACTCCTACCCCCTTAGGAATGTGGCAAGCCCGAAACCCTTCCCCCATGAGTGCCACAGAGAAAGTAAGAAAAAGAATATATACTAAGCCTAACTAAAATGGCTACATATATGTCAATTTCAGGCGTGACACTATTATTGAAAACTTACCTGTTCTAAGGTCAGAAGTTTCTGGTATTTGCCCGAATGGGTTAAGCCTATAAGGGGTTTAGATAGGTTATTGGGAATAAATAGTCATAAACTACTCATCTTTAGGTGCATGAATGTTGTGAAGATAAGCATGGCTAGATATCAGATAACCTGCTAGGCCACCCACACACAGGTTACAGATAGTCCTTGATTTACTATCCATCTCTTAATGACCATTCAAAATTACAATAGACCTCCAGAGAGCTACTTTGAAGTTATGACTCCAACGAGATTGGCTAGGATATATTCTAATTTAAGTCCAAAGTGTTGGAAGTGTGGACAAAAAGATGGTACTTATTATCATATGTGGTGGTTATGCCTAGAGACCAGGAAATACTGGGTTAAAACAAAGAACTAGCTACAAGAAATCACCAAATATCAAATTAGATTTAAATCAGAATTTTTTTTGTTAGGAATAATTACAGGCCAATATCCCAAAAAGATTAATTATATAATATTGCATATTTTGACAGCAACCAGAATAGCTTTTGCACAATTATCCCATCTAGCTAATATCCCATCAGAAGACTTAGTTATACAAAAATATATATATATTGGAATGCACGGAAATGGATAAGCTCACACTGGAAATGAAAGATAAAAAAGATTCTGAATATTGTGCAGTATGGGATAAATGGTGTGAGTGGCTAAAAATAAATAAAGATTAGAAAGAATGGATTGTTGTAAATAAAATAAGAGATTTTAAGAGATTATTAATATAGACATGTATATAATATAATATATGAGATATATGTATTTGTTGGTGCAAAATCGTTGTTATGAATATAAATGTGATTTGTATTTTTGAAAATTATAATAAAAACAAATTTAAAAAAAGAAGTTATGACACCTGGCCTAGAGGTGGAGCTCTTGCCTCACAATCAGGAGGCTGTGAGTTCGATCCCAGGTAGAGGCTAATATTTGCTCCTGTTTTGAGCAGGGGGTTGGACTAGATGACCCCCAAGGTCCCTTCCAACTCTGTTATTCTATGTTCTCTCTGGTACATATGATCGTATTTTGGATGCTTGGAAATCAGCCCACACTTACAGCTATGTGCAGCGTCCTGCAATTACATGATAATTTTAAGAATTTCTCCCCAATAAACTGGCATTTACTTCCAGTTTCTGGCAAAAAGTGTCCATTGACTAGAATGGATTACATTTAATGCTCACCATGTTAGCTTACCAACTATTGCATTCCCTTAATGACTACTGCAAAAAAAAAAGTCATAAAATCAGGCACGGTCACGTGGTGACCCACTTAACAACTATCACAATTTATGGCTGTAACTCTAGGCTCATTTACAGTAATAACTCGAGGATACCTGAATATGCAAAAAGGGGGGATTTAATTCTGTGGTCATGGAATCGAATTGATTTATCTCCACCCCTGCCTACATCAATTCCCCTGTAGTCTGTCTGAAAATAATGGCAGATATTTTTGCTGTGTGAATGTGAGGAATTCAGATCATATAATCAAGGTAAAATAGTAGATCCTCAGGTATATGTTAGCCTGTTTTATTGCATCTGCACAGTGTATCAAGTAATGCATACTGTTGTGTTTTAAAGTTCCCTGTCTGGTCCGAGGAATGAGCGGGAAGCAGCGCGATAGCTGATTGGCTACTGCGTCTGACAGCACGCTATATAAAGAGTGCTGTCAGATGCAATCAGCTGTTGACTGTCAGCCTCTGTGTTAGCATGCGCTTTGACATTTACCCTTATTAGCATGTTAATAAAAGGGTTACCCTGAATCTGCTGGTCTGTCTCAATAATTCCCACTGAATATAATACATACATTTAAGCTGTCTTTAGCTTACAGATTTAACCTGGAAATAAGGAGAAACTTTCTGACAGAGAGAACAATCAACCAATAGAACAGCTTGCCCTTAGAAGTTGTGAGAGTGCCATCACTTGAGACTTTCAAGAAGAGATTGGACTGCCATTTGTCAGAAATGGTGTAGGGTCTCCTGCTTGGGCAGAGGGTTGGACTAGATCAGGGGTCGCCAACCTTTTGGACTTCAGGCACCACCAAACTCATAATTTTAGATCCCAAGGACCACTAACTGGTTCTATGGACAGGGCCTAATTAGTGGGTGTGGCTTGGTGGTCATGTGACTGGCTGGGCATGGCTTGTATGTAAATATTATAAATATTTATATAAATATTGAATTTTTTTATAAAAAAGAGCAACTTTTACCCAAAATCAGGCAAAGCAGGCAGGCAGATTGAGTTGCTCACAGAATCACAGATTCATTCCGAGATCTATCTATCTGCCATTGGCTAGCTCAGTCTGTCACATAAAATTTGCTTGCAAGCAAACTCACAAAATTAACTCACAACACACCATGTACGTAAATGTTGAATTTTTTATATAAAAAAGCAACTTTTATCCAAAATCAGGCAAAGCAGGCAGATTGAATTGCTCACAGAATCATTCAGTGATCTACCGTGTTTCTCATATAATAAGGCTGGGTCTTAATTTTTTTTGAGCCCCGAAAAAATGGCTAGGCCGTCTTTTCGGGGGTGAGTTAATTCCCCCCCCTTGCATCCTTGGGTGGGTGGGTGGCAACGGCTTGCATGTTGACCTCGGCCTTTGTGGGGCACTTCATATCGGGAGACCTTCCACCATCGTTGCTTTCCCTTCTCCCCGTGCCACCGTGGTGTTTGGCACAGCCACGTGGGGTCGGCCAGGGCTCCTCCCTGCAACTCCCTGCACCGGAGCCACTTGGCTTCAGGCGCTCCTGTCGCCACCTTCCCGGGCATCGTTTCAAGGCAAAGCCTATTTTTTTAAAAACGACGCCCTACTACAACAAAGCCTCTCCTATCTGAGACGGCAGCCCCACGTGGGGAGGCGAATCTTCCGGGGCCACAGCGCAGGACCTGCCCACCCCCGGAGAAGCGCCCAGCCACCATCCCTGCCTGATGCAAGGCAGAACAGAAGTGCCTTGCCTGGGGCACCCTGCACAGCTGACAGGGGAGACCTCCTGCCCAGTGGTGGAGCTCTGGCCAAGGCAGAAGGCACTTCCCTGCTGAGCCCTCCGCTCATCCCGCCAGGGCCGTGCCGGAGCAGGGCGGGCTGGGCAGAGCCAGAAAAGCGAGCCGTGGATGTGCACCCACCTACCAAGCGAAAGCTGGGCCGACCCGAGCTTGGATTCCCAAGTCCCTCCAGCCTGACCCTGAAGGGGCCACCAGGAGAGGCTGCCCAAGGCAGTGATAGCACCCACCCATCCACGGACAGGGAGGCGAGGCAACAGCAGCGCTGCTTCCCTGGTCGGCAACTTCAGTGGAGTCCGCAGCCGCCTGTCCTTTCCACTCCTCACCCAGCTCGCCCCCATCCCCTCACATCTCCAAATGCATCACCAGCTCCAAACGTGGTGCTGAGTGAGTGCCGATGCTCATCATCGGCGCTCACTTGGTGGGGCTCAGCTCAGAGGAGGACGCAGCACAGGCCGTTGCCTCACCTACCTGTTCGCGGACGGGTGGGCACTATCATTGCCTCAGGTGGCTTCTCCTGGTGGCCTCTTCGAGGTTGAGCTGGAGGGACTCGGGAAGCCAAGATCGGGTTGGCCTGGTTCTTTCGCTTGGCAGGAGGGCGCGTGCCCGCAGCTCGCTTTCCCAGCTCTGCCCAGTTCGCCCAACTCCAGCACAGCCCTGGGGGGTTGAGCGGAGGGCCCAGTGGGGAGGCACTCGCTGCCTTGGCCAGAGCTCTGCCGCCGGGCAGGAGGCCCGCCTGTCAGCTGCGCGGGGCACCCCAGGTGAAGCTCTTTGCGCTCTGCTTGGTGCCAGGCAGGGATGGCGGCTGGGCGCTTCTCACGGGATGGGCCGATCCTGCGCTAGGGCCCCGGGAGATTCACCTCCCCACTTGGGGTCAGGATGCTCTCTCGGGCAGGGGAGGCTTTTTCATAGTAGGGCGTCGTTTATAAAAGAATGGGCTTTGCCTTCGAACGATGCTCGGGAAGGTTGCGACAGGAGCGCTTGAAGCCAAGGGTCTCTGGCGGGGCTCTGTTTGCAGGGAGGAGCCTTGGCCGGCCCCATGTGGCTGTGTCAAATGCCACGGCAATGCTCCAAACGCCGCGGCAGTGCTCCAAACTGGAAAGCAACGGTGGCGAAAGGTCTTCTGATATGAAGTGCCCTACCAGTACCGAGGCCGACATCCACGCTGATGCCACATTGGGTGCTCCTAACGGCAAGCCTCCCCGCCTTTCCCCCATTTAGCATGTTTTAAAATAGGCCTAATTTTTTTTTTTTGGGGGGGGGGGGGGGGGGCTTAATTTCATTTTAAGCCTATAAAACAAGCTGGGACTTCCTATTGGGGGAGGCCGTATTGTTGGAGAAACACGGTATCTATCTGCCATCGGCTAACTCAGTCTCTCAAATTTGCTTGCCAAGAGTCTGCCCTGAATTTGCTTGCAAGCAAACCTTCAGTCCTAAGGGAGGTTCGGCTATCTTTATCTAGAAAGCAAGAAATCCAACCTTTTCCTGCTTCCTAGCTAATCTAAATCTCCCAGCGCAGCAGAACAGATGATGGTTGGAAAAAGGAAAAATAACAATTTAGCAGACAAGTTTGCCGGGTAAGGACTGAATGGGTGGGGAGGGTTCCTGTGGGCCATGTGGGCGGCGCAGCCTTGTGTTTCTGCGCAGCCTGGATTAATTGCTTCGGGGGGATGAGATTTCTCTGCAGCCCACCAAAATTTTCTCACGGCCCACTGGTTGGCGACCGCTAGATTAGATAACCTACAGGGTCCCTTCCAACTCTGGTTATCTGTTAGTTGATCTAGTAAAGTAAAGCTAGGTCAGACTTAGATGGTCATCCATCAGGAAATATCCATTTTTAATCCAGACTAGGAGATTGGGGGGAAAAAAGCAGTGACAAACCATGTCTGAACAGTGGCCAGGAAAGCTGCATGAAATAGCCATTTACGGTGGAATTTAACTTGGAGATTTTACTTTTTATATCCTTGATTATGTTTTGAGTGCTTCCAATAATCATAATTCCCTAGGACCTGAGGTTATTTACAACATTAAACATTAAATAAAACTCTAAAAACGATAAAAATATATTTTACGGGAAGGCTAGAACAATAAAAATACAAAAGACATTATCATGATTCATGTATAAGAATATAAATGTTGAAGAAAAGAGACATATATTTAAAAATGCAAGCTGAAAATTTAGTAAAATGATCTGGGGGGTCTTCTCTATCTATTATGGCCTAACCCAATAGCCTTGTCTTAGTTTGTTAGTCATGCTCTAGCAATAATTGTGACTTTGTTTGCAAGAAACTCTATTGTATATGACAGTTTTTGATTTACAGGCCATTACCAAATTATTCGGTTTCACGTCAAGTGAGGGCTCTGTCAGGCATCAGGAGCTGCTTTTCAGTAAATGGTGTGAAGCCACCTGGGAGGCTGTGTATCAGCATCTCATCACACAAATGTTTAGTGTGTGGCTTGACGATCTGGCAAATCTTTTCAGAGATTATATTATAATACAGGTAGTCCTTGACTTACAACCACATTTGAGACCAAATTTTCTGTTCTAAGCAAGATATCTGTTTGATGAGTTTTGCCCCATTTTAGGATCTTTCTTGCCACTGTTGTTGAATTGAATGTATTTATTTTAGAAAATTTATATTACCGCCTATTTGCACAGGGCAACTCAAGGCAGCTTACATGAATATAAAAACATCATATATATAAAAATAAAAAATAATAAAAGAAAATAATAAAATAATAAATTAATTAAAATAATAGCCCCCCCACCCACCTCAGCAACAACACATCACACAGGCCATTTAATGGGCCCTATCCTGCTCTGGTTGACTAGGCCCGCTGACAGAACCCGGTCTTCAATACCATGCTAAAGAGTGTTAGGGATGGGGCCAGTGTAATTTCCAGGAGAATGATCAGAGATGGTATTCAACAAGTTCTGGAGAACCTGTAGTGGAAATTTTGAGTAGTTCGAAGAACTGGAAAATACCATCTCTGACTAGAGATTTTACAGTATCCTTCCACTGCCATGCCCACCAAGCCACGCCCACAGAACCGTTAGTAAAAAAATTGAATCCCACCACTGGGAATGATGTTCCAGAGAGAAGGAGCCACTACAGAGAAGGCTCTTCTTCTGGATCCCATCAGGTTTATCTCCCTAGGGGATTGGACCAGCAACATTACTTGCCTTTCCACTCTAATTGGTTGTATAGATGTGACCGGCAAGAGATGGTCCCTCAGATAACCTGAATCACCGCTGTTGTTAAGTTAGTAACACGGTTGTAAAGTGAATCTGGCTTCCCCATTGGCTTTGCTTGTCAGGAGGTCGCAAAGGGGGATATGACTCCAGGACACTCCAACTGTCACAAATATGAGTCAGTTGCCAAGCATCTGAATTTTGATCACATGACACTACAAAGGTTGTAAGTGTGAAAAATGGTCATAACTCACTTTTTTCAGTGCCATTGTAACTTTGAATGGTCACTAAATGAACTGTTGTAAGGCAAGGACTGTCTGTAATTAACAGTTTTTAAAAATTGAAAAAATAAAAAGTTGAAGGCTGTTCAATTTTTTCCCCCACGTGTATCCAGGTGCAATTCAAAATATCTATAAAGTCCTAAAGACCTGAGTTTTCAAGACTGCTTGCTTTAAATAGCGGCTGCCTACCAGGAAGAGAATATTTGCCAAGAATCCCAACCTCCCTGAGGTGTGGTGACTGGAGATTTTGGAACAAGTGTTCTCGGCTAACACTCCAGTGGATTCATTGACTTTTAATAATAAGAACTGCCTCTCCACTGTTAATACTTTAAAAAGCTGTTAAAAACATGGCTATTTTAATAGGATTTGGGGGCTTAAGAATGTGGTAAGTAAAACCCAGGATGTGACTGGTGCTACAGACGTTGTACAAAGCTTTTGAGGATTATTGAATTATAGTTTTATTGGTCTTCCTATATTATTTATATTTATATGTTTCATTTTATTTCAAAGCTGCTTAGATCTGCTTGGTTGAAGAAGCATAAAAGTACTTGGAAAAGTAATGAATGTTCAAGTGAGGATTAAACCTTGCAACACATTTAGATTCCTGCTTTGTTCCTAGATTTAATAAGATCATTATAATAGGACAAGCAACATTACAGACATTCAAAATTTGATTGATTTATTCCTTTTCCAAGGTGCAGAAGTTCATCAGCCAGTAAGACCTTTCTGTTTTCTACCTGGAACAAGTAAATAAATCTCTACACAGAAAATATATGCAAATCACCACCATCCCATCATCAATAATCGTGACATTCCGAAAACTGCAGGGAAAACATTACAGTTTTTCAGATTGTTTTGCACTTATTCTGATTGTACTCATTGTCCAAATAAAGAATTTCATGGGGATATTTCAGCATGAAATAGCCAGTTCCACTTCGTTTTCTAAGGTTTATGATTGGGTTCATACACCGAGTTAACCCATGTGTTGCTTAATAATGTTTAATTGAATATTCACAATTGGCTTGCTTCAAATAATGTGAAACCCCACAGATTACAAACCATAATGGCTGGGATAACAGTATTCTAAGCCCATATAACTCAAAAACCTATGGTGCTATGATTTCTAAGCCCATATAACTCAAAAACCTATGGTGCTATGGCTCATAAAATAATACATGAATTTATGTTAATTAATGATATTAATGGCAGCATAAGGAACTGAGCGAGACTGTACTGATTAAAGCACCAGACTGGAAACTGGGGACCATGAATTCTGGTCATGCCTTCATTGCAAAGTCAGAATAAAAGAATAACAGAGTTGGAAGGGACCTTGGAGGTCTTCTAGTCCAACCCTCTGCTCAAGCAGGAGACCCTATACCATTCCTTACAAGTGGCTGTCCAGTCTCTTCTTAAAAGGCATCAGTGATGGAGTATCCACACTGAAGGCAAGCTTGTTCTCACTGTTAAGAAATTTCTTCTTAGTTTTATGTTGCTTCTCTCATTGATTAATTTCCATCTTGGCTTGCCTTCTGGTGCTTTGGAAAATAGGTTGATCCTCTCTTCTTTGTGGAATAAATATTGGAACACTGCTATCATGTCACCCCAGTCCTTCTTTTCTCTAAACAAACTAATTCCTGGAACCATTCTTCATATGTTTTAGCTTCTGTCTGAACTATTTCCAGAGTCTCTATATCTTTTTTATAATATGGTGACCCAAATTGGACACAGTATTCCAAATGTGATCTTACAAAATGGGACTAATACTTCACATGATCTTGATTCTATTCCTCTCTTAATGCAACCTATGATTATGTTGGCTTCTTTGGCTGCTGTCTCAAACTGCTGCGGTGTGCACACAGAACGACAGAAAAACAGACAGATGAGAGAGGGAGGGAGGGAGGGAGGGAGGGAGAGAGAGAGAGATTGAGATTGAGTTTACAGGTGAGTCTGGGCCTGGACAATTCCTCCCCTTTGGCCAAGTTACCATGTATAGCAAGGGCTCTTCCCACCTTCTTCCCTGGCATTCAAAATTATGCAGATTCTCTTCTCCCTACCTTCTTTTAATCCCTGTTTTTCCATTTTCTAGCGACCTAGAGTTGAAGATAATTTTTGCGCTTCGATTGTGTCCACATAACAGGCCAAGTTTGTTTGGGACTTAGCATGTGGGGTGATCCTGCCTCCAATTTCATTTCACATTGTTAATAAAACCTGGAGGTTGCAAAAAATCAGCCAGGCTGCTATACTTCTCTTCAGCACTTGTTGGCCATGTTCCATGGGCAGCAATGGTCTATTTTATTGTGTCAGAAGATCAGAATACACATTTGGAGCCTAGGATCTGCAGCACTTGTTTATTGCAAGGCAAGGATAGCAATTATGTAACAACAGCAATCAACGGCTGGCAGGCAGTCTTTAATATAGCGGCTGCCTGCCGCTCTGTTAACCAATGACTTTGAACTATTTTCCCGTGTTGCTTGCAATGGGCTACTGTGCATCTGAGCCTGCACAGACACAATGCCCCTCACCATCCCACTGGAACTTTAATTATAGTCTCATGCTACATTTGTACTCTTCTAGGTATGAGGGTCACCGGCAGTTCCACACCAATTTGTGGCTCTCCAGTATTCTCCTGATGTCCTCCTTCTTGGCAGTTGTGCTTTGCCTTATATCAGGATCGTTTGATACATCCCTCAGGGTCAGCAGAAGTGGGGCGTCCACAGCAGGTGTCATCTCTGGTGCTGGACTCTCCCTTCCAGTACCTCTAAGTATCCCTATGTTCTCCTCTCATCCACGTCATTCATCTGCTCTTCCCTGGGGGACTGGGTCACTCGCTTTGCTATTGGCTATCAGAATCTCTCTGGAGCTGGTCGATGTATCTACGCCACACCCTGCCATTTCTGAGTTCCACATGACATGACGTGGGCCAGTGACTTCCAGAATATATCTGAGCACCCAGATGGATTTTCCCACATAGTTCTTCATGTACACTCTGTCCCCTTGTTTGAAAATCCTGGCCATACCATTCTCTTCTCTCCGGTTGTCTATTCTGTAAGTCAGGGTGTACTGTGTCCAGGTGTGTTCTTAATCTTCTCCCCATTAACAGTTCTGCTGGGCTTCTGCCCGTTGCCATGCATGGGATGATGTGTTGGGTTAACAAGTATTTTTCCAATTTCTCTTGGACATTCCCTTGCTCCATTCAGCTGAGGGCCTCCCTTATAGTGCACCACCATCCACTCTACTTGGCCATTTCCTGCATGGTAAAATGGTGTGGTAGGTGCATGGCAGATTCCTCGGTTTGCCAGAAATATCTCAAATGGCCTTGCTGTCAATTGTCTGAGACCAGCATGTCTGGCAGACTATGTGTTGCAAACAGCACATTGGTGATGGCATCTGTGGCTATTGTGTTCATGATAGCCACCTCTAACCACTTTGAGTACACATCTATGATGATTAGGAAGAATTTCCCATAGACTGGCCCAGTGAAGTCGATGTGTATCCTGTACCAAGGGCTCTGTGAAGTCTCCCATTCGCAGGTGTGTGTGATAGGGGTTGACGGTCGCATCTCTTGGCATGGTTTACAGCTGGCCACCCATTGCTCGATGTCTTTGTCCAGAGATGGCCACCATATGTAACTGTGGGCTAAGGCCTTCATCCAAATGATCCTGGGGTGGCGTTCATATAGTGTCTGCAGCAACGATTTCCTTAGTGTAAGGGGAATCACTATGTGGCTTCCCCATAGCAGACAACCTTTTTGTATGGACAGTTATGGTGTCTCATCTTGAATGGCCTGAAATCTGTGCTAGTTGATTTCCTCTGGCCACCCCCTCCACACCCAGTTTAATACTTTTGCTATCGTTGGGTCTTGGATGTTATTATAGTCATTTGCTTCCAGAACACAATCAAATTGGATGAATCCCATGTCTCTGTTTCAGGATCGAATGATGTGAACTTTGGGAGGTTTGCCATGCTTCCTTCTGCGTGATCTGGCTGTTCCCTCATTGATTCCATGGTCTTCTGCAATGATCTGTGCAATACTCCTGTTCCAACTGAAAATCCCACCTTCGTCACCAGTTATTGTGTCGGAAGATCGAAATACACATTCAGAGCCTAGGATCCGCAACACTTGTTTATTACAAGGCAAGTATAGCAACTATGTTACAACAACAATCAACGGCTGGTGGGCAGCCTTTATATAGCAGCTGCCTGCTGCTCTGTTAACCAATGACTTTGAGCTATCTTCCTATGCTGCTTGCAATGGGCTACTGCACATCTGTGCCTAGGCAGACACAATACATTTCCTTCTGATTTTGATGGAGTCAGAACTTAGTAGATATTGTGCTTCCTCCCCAACAGCTTTTTAAGTCTTCTCACCACCTAGAAATTTGCAACGTCTCTCAAGTTGGCTTGCTATTCCCCCCAGTTTGAAGAGTATTGCCATCAGTCAAATAGATTCGATAAGAATCTCTGAGAAAAATTGGGTGATTCTGTTATCATAAATATCATGGATGGACACTTGGCTTGCTTGTTATATTTCACATCATCTGCCATTCACACTATGTGTATTTCATTACTCTTGAGTTTGACAGGGCAGTAAATGTTATCTCTCAGAGATGCTTGGATTCAGCTAATAGTATGCTGCCTGGCAGAAGCAATCTTTAGATTGGGGAATACTAGTTTCCCTTTAAAAAAAATTAAGATATTTGCAATAACAGAGGGCTTTGCTTCATTTGTAACTAACATTTGCAAAATTCTTCCGCAGCTGATATTGGTCCCTTGCTATTAGCAGGTATATTGTACGTGGCACAGATGGAGCAAAGGTTAATAATTGAGTCAAAATTTTATTTTTGTTACTAAAGAAGGCTTCAGAGATCCAAAGCCATGATGGGGCTATCTGTTGACTCATGACATCAGGAAAATTGCAACCTGAAATGTAAGAAATCTGTATGGTAAAGAGTTTGCATTTGGGAAGGGAAGAGAAGGGAAAGGAAAGGAAAGGGTAGGGAAGGAAAGTAAAAGGGAGGGGAAGGAAAGTAAAAGGGAGGGGAGGGGAGGGGAGAAGAGGGAAGGGAAATGAAGGGGAGGCGAGGGGACTTCAGGGAAGGAAAGGGAAGAGGTAGGTTGTATGTTTTGTGAAGAATATAAATTCTGGTGAAGCTAACCTGCTCTTACAGACTGAAGGTAATAAATATAGAAATGGAAGTGATATTATAAATTTAATTATAAATGAGCTAAAATATGTGTCAGAAAATAAGAACTGATATCATCTAAGTTGTAAATGAGCAAGAAAATAGGAAATAACCAGACTGGTGATAGCTGCATGTTTGTTTGCATATAAAGTTTATCTGACCACCTCAAACCAACCAGATTTAAGCATTTTTCAGAATTTATATACTAAAAAAAAGAATATGAATTCTGAATAACATTAATTAAAATAATAGTTAGAGGTGAAAAATTAAAATTATGGAGAGATAGAAAATGATGCCACTCTATATAGCTAATCTCTGAAGCCCTTCAAAAACACCATGTTTTCACCTCTTTCTGAGGGGCTGTGAGGATGGAGGCCATCTACACTTCAGGGAGCAGAGTATTCCATGGGTGGGGTGTTGTTACAGAAAATGATTGCCACTGAAGCTCCTCACACTGTACTTGGGAATAGTTGGGTGTTCCTTAGCAGGCACTCTCTAGTTTTTGGATAGGATGTGCAGAAAATTATAGGGCTGAGGTGAATGATGGCAATAAAAAAGCCAGGAATTTTCTGTGAGAAAAAATGAATTGGATTCCAAATGGATTGTTTTGCATGAAAAAGTCTATTCATACAGTATGTCAGCTCTTCAAGATAAGCCAAGTCAGGAGACAGATTCTACAAGGAATGCTGGAACTCCATTTTATTATATAGGGTATAACAGAATCTTGAAAGCATAACAGAGACTCTCTCGTCCTCTCTATGATACCAAAGAGAATGAAGGCTGGTTAATTTTGACTTTCTTTCTCATATCAACTTTCCTTTCAAGGCTAAACTGGTGTTTACATCATGGCGGTTGAAAATTTTCATCAAGGCCATCTCCATATTCTCTACAGCATGTTTAATGAGTTAATTCAGATGCATCAAAACATAGACACGGAAAAGGAATAAATCAAATAGTTTGATTTATTTGACTGTCTAGATGAAAGACTGCAAGAATTAGTGAAGGATAAAAGGCTAATCAGAGGTTTTGAATGTGGCTCATAACATTATTTGATAATGTCAGAACTTGGGAAAAATGCATATTTCAGAAAGAAAAGAAGTGGGGAAAAATCATGCATGAGGAAAAAAAAATATTAGAAAACAAATTAATCTCCAAACCTAACAGATAAAAAACTGGCATCAAAAGTTTGATATAGAAACTTGGAAGCTTGGAACAGAATTGAATGAATTATGATCCAAAGTGCCAAAAAAGTTTGGAATTATACTGATGACAAGATGGGAAAATGCTTAATGGCATTTATTTATTTATTTATTTATTTAATCGTATTTCTATACCGCTCCCTCTCCCAAAAGGGACTCGGGGCATGCTAAAATAAAAGCAAAAGAGGATGGGAAAAAGTTTTTGATTGCTGCAAAAATAAAGACAAGGCAGAATATTGTGTAATAGAGAAACAGAAAGCAATAATTGCAATGATTATAGTCAAAGAGCACAAGGAATAGGTTTTTTAAATACTTTTGTTTATATGCTAGTCTATTACAAGACACTGACTGTCACAAATACTTAAGAAAAGTAAAATTGAAATGAATCCTATAAACCTTAGCATTCAGACTGCGGGAAAGAATTAAAAGTAAATCATAAATACTGTGTGAATATTTGTTGGCTGGTACAATGCAGCACTACTAGAAAAAAAATGTTAAAATGTGAATCTGATTTTCTTATAGCTTGGTTGTGCAATTTGATTAATACATGTCTGAAAATGGGGCAGCAATTTAATTTAAGGGCAATTAAAATAATACTTTTAATGTTTTTGTTATTTAATATTTTATATAAAGAGGAAATTATAATGGGATTAGTTTATTAAAGACATTTGTGAAAAAGTCTGACAGAAAGGGTCAAAGAAATAACAAGTAGCATAATTTGGATAGTACAATGCAGTATGTGGTACAGAAATCAGATTTTTTTTTTTGCTTTCCAGCAGAAGATAAATGAATGTGAGAAATAGGATTTGCTATACAAGTGTTGATATAGAGAATGGCTGTAATTACATTTTGTCACACAGTCAGTCAGATGTTCAGATTGGATTTGGCATTTTTGTCCATCTATCAACTCTTTCCTGGGATAGGCAGGTGTGGATGTGTTAAAGATATTGTTGCTACATGGAAGCTGTATGTTCCGAGTAAATTATTATTACCAAATTTACTTGCCACCCATTTTGCAGCTGGAAGCGAATCTGAGAGGCTTACAATAAGGTAAAATATACAAATATCCAAACCATATACAAACATCAAACCAATATGTAAATATGACAACAGCTTAAAAATTACATTATTAAAACAAACTAAAAAGCATAGGTTTGGAAGGGAGAGATGGGGGTTTCTTCTCTGTTAGTGCATCAACCATTTCCAGTCAACAGCTTCTCCTTGGAAATCCCGTGCTGGTTGGCAAGGCCAGGTTTTAAGGCTTTTCCTGAAGGTTAAAGGAGAAGTGGCGGATCTTGCTTCCTGTGAGAAGATGTTCCAAAGGGCAAGGACCACAGCAGAAAAAGCTCTTCTCCTGGATCTGACCATCCAAAATTCCTTGGTTGATGGGATGTGCAATAGGCCACTTTTGACAGCACGAAGTAATCATACCTCTCCAGCCCTTATTCTTAACATTGGTACACCACAGGGTTGCATGTTGGGTCCCTTGCTCTATACCCTTTATGTGAATAACTGCATTCCCACTCATGCTAGTAATGCTATTACTAAATTTGCAGATGATACAACAGTGCTGGGACTCACCTCCAGGGGGATGAGATAAGGTAGACTGTTTGCTTTTGTGGTGTGGAGACAATAACTTGGTCCTCAACACCAATAAGAGAAAGAAGCTTATAGTGGACTATAAAAAGAACAGATCAGACATTCAGCCCTTGCTTATCAATGGAGACCGAGCAAGTGGCCAGTTTTAAATTTCTGTGTATTACCATAAAAGAGGACCTGACCTGGAGTGCTCACATTGTAGCACTGGTCAAAAGGGCTCAGCAGAGATTATACTACCTGAAACTTCTCAGAAAACAACAACTGAATGAAAAACTGCTGGTGACCTTCTACTGCTGTACCATAGAGAGTATCTTAACTTACTGCATCTCTGTATGGTTTGCCAATTGCACAGTGGAAGATAAGACAGCACCCCAGAGGGTTAATGTCATTGTCCAGAAGATCATTGGTTGCCCTCTCCCCTGTTTGGAAGAGCTCTATAGCTCCCACCCCAGGTGTTGGGTTTTCAATTCAATGTGTGGAGTGTGAAGGATGTGTGTTTGTGTTCATTTTCATGGTCATGATGTGCACTGAAGATGGTGTTTGATTTCATTGTACGAGGTGCCATGACAATAAAGTAAAGTGAAGTGAAGTGAAGTGAAGTGAAGTGAAGTAAAGTAAAGTAAAGTAAAGTAAAGTAAAGTAAAGTAAAGTAAAGTAAAGTAAAGTAAAGTAAAGTAAAGTAAAGTAAAGTAAAGTAAAGTAAAGTAAAGTAAAGTAAAGTAAAGTAAAGTAAAGTAAAGTAAAGCAAAGCAAAGCAAAGCAAAGCAAAGCAAAGCAAAGCAAAGCAAAGCAAAGTAAAGTAAATGAGTGAATGGTCCAATTCCATTGGAGAAAGACAATTCTGTAGATATCCTGTACCTCTGCCATAAAGGGCTTTAAAGACAATAACCAACACCTTGAAATGCACTCAGAAGCAGATCAGAAACCAGTACAGCTTGCCACCCTAAGAGCTTGCAAAACTGTGCTGCTGCATTCTGGACCAAATGTAGCTTTCAGATACTCTTCAGGGTACCTACACTCCATGTAGAGTGTGTTGTAATAATCTAACTGGAAGATGACCAGGGTGTGAGTGATTGAGCACAGGATCGCACAGTCCAGCAAAGGGCTTAATTGCAGGTGTTTTGAGCAGTGGTGAGATTCAAATTTTTTTACTACCCGTTTTGTGGGTGTGGCTTGGAGGGCGTGGCAGGGGAAGGATACTGTAAAATCTCCAGTCAGAGGTGGTATTTGTCGGTTCTCAAAACTCCTCAAAATTTCCGCTACTGGTTCTCCAGAACTGGTCAGAACCTGCTGAATACCACCTTTGGTTTTGAGGCATAATTCAAATTGTGTTTTGAGTTATGAGTTGCTTTTCACAAATATGGAATTGAAGTTTGGTTGCCAAATGTGATAAAAGTGATACACAATGTAAGTAATGAATACATAGGAATAAATGTATGGCATGCTTAGTACATACTTCAAAACTGGGCTAGCAGTAAGACAAGGTTGTGTGATGTCTCTTTGTTTTATTTATAGATAAATGCACAATGCTTGTGATGATGAGAGAAGTGTGTTGTTTGTCAACATGAATGCAGATAATATTGCATTTTTATGCAGATGATGCTGTGTAGTTGGCTATAAAACTTAATGATTTGTAATGAGCACTATGCAGACTGCATGATGCTGTAAGAGCAGGATCCTGAAAATTAATGTATCAAAGATAAGGTATTTGTGTTTGAGAGGGAAGAATGAGTGAAAGATTGCAAGTTAGATATAAATGATGAAAAAATAGAGTAAGTATATGAATTAATGTAAAAATGGATGGAAAAGATAATAAGTCATGAAAGTAGTACTAGTAGAAAGGTAGTGATTAGAATATGGTTTGTTCTTAGAAATGAATGTCAAAAAAAGTGAAATTTTGTATGTATGAGCATGCTTCTTGCCAGTTTGTCATGTCACGTGACAATGAGAAACATGCCAGGAGAAATATAAAAAGGAGTTGAATGCAGTGGGAATGGATTATTTAAGAAATGTGTGTGTTTAAATCAAAAGTATTTGATTCAAGAATAAATAGGTGTCAAAGTGGGCTGAATGCATAGTTATTTATCATAATAGGAGCATGTTGGGGTTGCTTTGCCTTAGAAATAATGAATGATACTTCTGAGGAAACAACTGTGGATTGAAAATGATTCCATGGAGAGCGAAGCCAACAACTGCAGCAGAACAAGTCAGCTCCTTGGAAATCTTCTCTGGAGCAAGGAAAGGACCTGTGATTGCCCACAAGTGCTCCATACAGTGGCTTTCCCTGAGGAAAGGCAGCAGTCTCTATCAGTTTTAAAGTTCTGGAACTCAAGGGAAAACCATCTTTGCCCAAACCATAGTTAGGAGCCTTCAAAAGGACATTTATAAGTTTCATAAATCACTTCTTAAAATTGCTTTTTAATGGCTTTAAGAACCTTCGGAAAGGTAAGTTTCATTACATCAAGTTTCTCTCTATCCTTGAAGAGAGAAGTTTTATCTAAGTTTGAGAACTTATTCTAAAACAGAATAGCATGATGGACGTGGATATATGCGTATTTCTTAACATCTGGCTTTATTTTCCTCTCCTTTGTGTCAATATCCACAAACACTGTATAACCCTACTAATGGAGCACACAACCTGATGCAGCTGAGAATCAAATGGATTCTCTTCTTAAGGCACAATTACTGCTCTGAAAGTGATCATCAGAGAAGTGACCTTTTGCCCTGAATATTAATACACATATATTGTACTAGTAATTGTGCCATCTCATTTTTGCCATCATCTCTCCATTTGCAGAGGTTGAGAGCTATGGTTTAGTGTGTGTTATCTGATCATATGTGAATACAGCAATCAATTATACTATTCTGGAAAGATACAAGGTTGGGAGCAGTCGAAAATTTTTACAAAAGCATTTATTGAAAGTTCAAAAAATGGAAATGGCAACAATGCAATAAAAATTGTTCACTTTCCTGGAACTAAACATTGTTATATACTATCCATAGAGTATATATAAATACTTGCGCAAGACAATAGTCATCTCATCATCTTCTATGTTCTTATTCAAACTAATTTCCTTGTTCTTTCCTAGTTTCCTATTTTTACTCTTTTACATCTTCATTTAGGAGGCCATATGTTTTTGTGTAACAATGTGCACAATAATAAATGCAGAGTAATATTTACCTAACCATTTCAGAGCACTCTAGGGATGAAATTGAAGCAGTTTATCAGCACTGCTGTGGAGATCCACGTGTGTAGAAAAGTGGGCTTTTATGTTGCGTCCTGCAATTACATTTGCATCTACATCTACTTGGAGCACTGTACAATCATAAATTGTTTCAATAGGTATACAATATTTGTTTAATCAGTCATTAAGTCATTCTGGCTTTGATTGCAAAGTAAAGTGTACATTATAGTTAACCAGAAGCTCAATTCTGTCAAGCTAGATGTCTTGAATGGCCATTGTTCATTTATATTGTTCAAGCAGCCATTGCTGTGCTCAATTTACAATACCTACATCCCAGAATCCTGTGGTCCCACCCAAGCACAGTTGGACAGGTTCTTTTGATTATTCTCCTGTAGCTCAGTCTAGCTTTTCAACTTAGCCAAGCACTATTGCATCTCTCCATCTTTTTGAATTTGGATTAAGTTTGGTGGCAGCATTCTTGAAAAATATGTGAAGATCTTGATACACATCAGAGTCTACTGGCTCCCAGGAAGGCAATTTAAGGTCTGCTGTAGGCTTAGTATCACTGCTGGACCTAGATCTCCAGCATTTTTCTAAGAAGTCAATACACTTAAGCAATTAAAGGAAAATTAGCTCAGTCTAAATACAGTAGTGCATACATATAATGGAAGCCCATTTAAAAAATAAAATTTTAAGGAACTATTCAGTTATGGAGCTAGGGTTAGTAGTTTTCCCATGTCAGGCAAGCTTTTAAAAAGAGGAGGGTTTAGTATTTTGATTCCTTTTATTTTTGTTTCTGTTTGAGCTCTTTCCCTGTTGTAGAGAGGCAGATCAAAAAAACGGAATTTTGATTCAGAGATCTTGACTTGGGAATCAGGAATTCATACCTGCTTTTTCAGGTATTTTAGAATTTAGTATTTGTCAGTCGCTTACAAGATACAGGTATAAGAATAAATATAGTTTTGAATAAATGAGATACTTATAAGAAAAATTAAAAAAACAATAGGACAGGGACGGTAGGCACGATTAGTGCGCTTATGCACGCCCCCTCTTAATTTTTTTTATTTTTTAAGGTCTTTTAATGATGCATATATATATCGCCATTGTACCTGAATCCATCTTGCTGATGGTCATCCTCTTCGCTTTTCTTCCCCCTCCCCAGCATTAGAATCTTCTTTGAAGTATTTGCACAATGAGTTCAAAACAGGATAATTTGAGCCTGATCATTTGTGCCTTCAGCGAGAACTCTGGATTTATTTATTTGCTGGTCCATCAGTTTGCGTTCTTGGCTACCCACGGTATTCTCAGGATTTTTTCCCAACATCAAAGTTCTAAGTTTTATTTGCTTCTTCAAAGTCCAGTTTTTGCCCACATAGAGTGTCATGCGGAATACCTTGGCTTGCATGAGTCAACACAACATTTGAATATATTTTCCAAGACCTTCATGGCTGCTCTATTAAATAAATGTCTATGGAGCTTCTCAGTCATCCAGATCATGGTTGTCCCAAAAGTGCTTTTTCAAGAGACACCTGGACTTTCTGGTTTTTCTTTGAAGACGTTTCACTTCTCATCCAAGAAGCTGAAGAAGTTTCTTGAATGAGAAGCGAAACATCTTCAAAGAAAAACCAGAAAGTCCAGGTGCCTCTTGAAAAAAAAAAAAAGCACCTTTGGGCTCTATGAATTACTAGTCTGGAGTGTCCAGTCTTGACTAGTTGCTCCTTTACTGTTGATGGATGATCCCAAAAGACAGATGTCATCTACCACTTTAATAACTTCATTGCCAATATAATGAATTAGCAATAATTATTTTGAGGAAGGTCTTTAAGGCAAGGTTTTTAATTCTGGTCAAATTAGATATGGAAGGAGGATTGCCATTTGTCTCCTCCCGAGTAAACTAGGATAGAAAGGAATTTCTCTAGAGAGAAAAGATTGGTGGCAGCATTATTGAGACAGCACAATAGGGTTGTGAGTTTAGAGCCTTCTCATGGGAGCCAGTGATGCCCAGTCCATCTCATCTATGTTCCATTATTGTCTGCTTCTTGGAATATTTCTTCTTAGATGTGCTTCCCGTTGAGGACTCTTGAGATTCACATGCATCTTATTTGTTAGGCGGTAGTGAGATATTCTAGAAAAGAAAATATAAAAGGCAATGTGTTTCCAGTAACAGGTAGTTCTTGACTTACAACCACAATTGAGCCCAAAATTTCTGTTGCTAAAGCGAGACATTTCTTCAGTGAGTTTTGTCCCATTTTACAACTTTCCTTGCTAGAGTTGTTCAGTGAATCAGTGCCGTTGTTAAATTAGTAACACGGCTCTTAAGTGAATCCGGCTTCTCCATTGGCTTTGCTTGTCAGAAGGTCACATAAGGTGATCCCATAAATACGGGTCCGTTGCCAAACACCTGAATTTTGATCAGGTGACCACGGGGATGGTGCGGTGGTTGTTAGTGTGGAAAACGGTCGCAAGCTACTTTTTCCAGTGCCGTCGTATCTTCAAACGGTCACTTAAACCAACTGCTCCAAGTTGAAAAGGCAAGAAAAGCCCCAACGCGGACTTAACGAATGTCTCCCCTCGCCACATAAATCTGAGGCTCAAACGCGAACGTAAATCGAGGACTGCCTGACGCTGGACTGATCCTCCTCACTTCCAAGCTGGGACCGCACTAACTTGCTCGAAGCGCTTAAGATTAGATCTTGAGGTGAACTTAACTGAAGCGGGCTCGGGTTTCACCCTCTCAACTTCTACGCCGCGCTATCACCGGGGGAAAAAAAGGGGGCGTCGTGGGGGGGCGGGCGGGCAAAGGAGCCCTCCGCTGTGTCGGCGAGTCGACAACCTAGGAACACCGGCGGGAAGCGCAGCCAGTGGGAGATCTTGGCTGCGTGACGTCACCGCCCGGGCTGGCTATAGGCTGAGAGCCCACTTTTTGCGAGAAGCGGCGGCGGCGGCTTTGCCCCTTTTCCTTCAGCGCTTTCCGCAGCCCGTGGTCGGGGGGCATCCTTGCCATCTTCCTTTCCCTCGCCCTCCTTCCCGTTCCGCAGACACTAAGGAGCAGGTGAGCTAAAGAACCCCCCCCCCCCCTCTTCTTTTCTTTTCCTTCCTTCCTTTCCTTTCTCACAAAGGCTCGCCTTTGCTCCGTGCAGCGGGGGCTTCCTCCGAAAGCGCCCGCGGGTGGGGTGGGGTGGGTTAGATATAGCTGTCGTGCAGGAGTGGGACGCGGGTGGGCCGTGGGGGGAAGGGGAAAGTCGGGGGTGGGGTGGGGGGAGAAAACCCCAGGAGCTGCACAGTGTGGAAACTTTCTCAACCTCCAGAACTTGAGGTTCTGGAATGGTCAGGTAATCCAAGCTATCGAGCTGCTGAGTAATTGGGGTGTGGGGGTGTGGAGGAAGCGGTGGCTGGTGTATATAAATGTGAATCTCCGTGACAGTCAGCAATCGTGATCCACGAATTTACAAGTCTCTCTCTCTCTCTCTCTCTGTCCCCCTCCCTCTCTCTTTCTCCCTCTCTCTCTCCTCCCCCTACCTCCCCCCCTCTCTCCCCCTCTCCCCTCTCTTCTCCCCCTTACCTCCCTACCTCTCCCTCTCTCTCTTTCCCTCCCTCTCTTTCTCCCTCCTTCCATCCCTCTCTCTCTCTCTCTCCTCCCCCCTCCCTCCCTCCCTCTCTCTCTCTCTTGGGTGTGGAGAACACCCGGGATGAATACAATGCAGCCCTGCATTTCTCACCTTTGAAAAAAATCTTGCTTATCACAGATGGTGCTTTTTTGGGGGTGGTTGGGAATCGTACTGTGGCTGAAAGGATTAAAAAATGGTAATGAAAGGTGTGTGTCCCCCCCTTCCCCCCCTTGGGTCGTGTGTCATCTATTTGGTTTGTTTAAGGCATGGAACATTTTATTATTTTTATTATACATTATCCCCCCACCAATCTTTCTTTTCTCCAGCACAGAAAAATGAGGGAGGTGTGAAGGGCTGGGCACAAGGCATTCCCTCCCTTAGCGTAAGGGGGCGAGCATCACCTCGGTGGAGAAATCTGCAGCGGATCTTTTAGGGGGAAAGGAAAGCAAGCAAAGCCCCGACGACCACCCTCCTCGATGAGTGCGGCGGAGCTGTCCAAAGGGCCCGGCCTCTCCCTGCCCGCCTGCCTTTTGAATAGGACATCTGGCTCCTCCAACGCCAGCGGCACCTGCATCACACAGTTGGGGCAGTTCTTCCAGTCCTTCTCATCCACTTTTGTCTTGATTGTCTTGGTCGCCCTCATCTGCTGCCTGATTCTTCTCTCCCTGATCACTTTCCACATCCACAAGAGGAAGATGAAGAAGCGGAAAATGCAGAAGGCGCAAGAAGAGTATGAACGGGATCACTGCAGCGCTAGCACCAGCACCCAGGCGGTGGATTCGTGTGAAATATCCCGAGGAAAAGAATCATCCAGTCCGGGGAAAATCACCCAGGATTCTAGTATCCCTTCTCCTTCTGCCCCAGAAGCACAGAATCCCCATCCAGAAAGATTGGATTTGGAAACAAATACTCCTGGGCTCTTGCAAACAGTGGTATTGTCTTGATTTTGTTGACTTCTGTTTGTGGGGACCTCACCAAAAGACCTCTCTTTTTTTGGTGTTTGTATATATTTGAGTGGCTATTATTATAATCTTGAAGATAATGATGATTATTGCTAATATATATGAAAGAACTAACCGACCCATCAGTTATTCAAACGCATGTCAAATTAAATTGTGTTCTTCAATTACTTTTTTTTTTTTGTTCTTGCAAACAGAAGGATGGGTCTTTTTTCTTTATTTCCCCCCAAGTGGAGAAGATGAGGAAAAACTTCCCAGTGCTACCAAATACAAAACAATCTTCCTGAAATCAAAGGTTCAGGCTGTACTGTTGGGATGTACATACAGAAATGTTTCTGATTATATATTACAGCAAATTTACGTTTCGTTCTTTTGGGATGGGTGGGATTACACAAAAAATTGAAAGGACTGGGTTTAAATCTACTGACAGTAATGAAAAACTGCGGGAGAGTTTGGCAAGTTTTATGCAAAGGAGGGGCTATTTCTAAGGGTGCATTTGAAACCCTGCCCTAGAACTTGACAACGGGGACTAGTCCAATTTGAAACAATCAAGAATGCATTAACCTTTTTGTGAAATCTGTAATTGTTCTCTCTTCTTCCTCTGCTTTTCCAACTCGTCCACTCTCAATTTTAGAGATTAGCTTTTATTTCCCTTTTGTAGGATCAATATCTAAATTTAGAAATGATCTCCACCCTCCAATGATCTCCACAATCCTCTTTTTTTGGGGAAAGTGACTTTTTCTCTCTCTTTCTCTGCAGTATTACATACCCTATGTCTTGCATACTGTGAATGCAGAGCAGTTGAGCTATGCTTGTGTATCTATATCGATAAGAGAGAATGGAGTTATTACTTCATAGGAATGTTTTGGGATGTATCTGTCTCTCTTGAAGGTCTTTTTTATTGTATCGGCCTTTTTCTTACATTAAATCTGGATCAAGATACCTTTTCAATGACTAACACCAAGGTGATGTACAGTAATTTATTTTACCATCCGATGTTGGCACTCTGGGACACCCACCTGATACATCTTGTGAATTGTTCTCTACAATATGTTCTGGTCCAACCAGACTTACATTTTTCCCTACTGCAAACCGACTTCAGCATTGATGTAGTATTGAGCTGTCTTCTACTGTCCTGATTAGATGATATATTTGTTTTTTTCCTAACTTTTAAACAGACAACAATGAAATGGCAGCATACCTCTGTTCCCCTCCCCATGGATCTCTCTTGTGAATCTGGACTATAGAGGTTTGGTGTTAAGGTACCATCTATTAAAAACAGGAAAGCATTTTAAAAGAGACTGCTGTGTTTTTACCGCCCCCCCCGCCCCCCCAGGAGAAATAATCCTTCATTGCTTGAGGAAACTGAATGAGTGGCTGCTTGTGCTGTATGTTTGTTAATATTAATAACAAGGAAAATAGTTCTGCTTCCATTAAACCCTTTGAAGTGCCATTAATTTCAGTTGAAGAGATTTAATCTTAGGGCCCAATCTTCCATTCACAGATGTGGAACTAAGACTTTGCGTTGAAAGATGCAAAGGAAACATTCACAGGACTATCTTGTAACTATCCTAAGTATTTGTAATTGTACTTTGGTTCTTCAACCAACCGTAGAGCTCACGTAGATGACACTCGTTCTCTCCCAGACCAGACTGCTTTGCAGGGTTTGTTGTAGGGATAACTGTAGGAGAGATCTGTCAAGATGAACCTTGAGCTCCTAGAAAAAAAGACAGAACATAAATGCAATAAATAACAGTATTTAAATGGGTTTAACTTTACATAATTGTACTTAAGCTGCGTGGCTTTTTTTTAATGAACCTTTTCTTTTAATTAAAAAGTTACTTCAAAAATAAATTTTACTTGATTAAACATTTATTTATTTGATTTCCATAGCCACCCATTATGTATTTAATGCATAAGTAGCTATTGTTTGATCAATAGGTCCATAAGTTGGTGAACTAACAGTCCTAAAATATTTTCTGTATGATATCCAGCTAAGGACTAGGTGCATCTTAATTAATATCAGATATATTGCAAAACAATAGAAGAGCTGTTTCACAGTTCAAAAATAAAAACTAACATGATGTTCTATCTTTAATATTGTTCTGCCTACTCTGTCTTACTCCTGTGGTGATTGAAACTGATTTTTTTAAGCAAAATTATGTACATTTTAATAATTCAATTGTAATACTTTACAAGATCATTGGTGGGTAGAATTCTCAGAGAATAATAGCATAAATCTAAACATACAATATTTGCAATGCCATTGTGACCTCAAAATGCAAGAGATTTAGTATCTATCGCTTATTTTTCTTTGCTTCTTAGGTTTTCCTTTCATTCTTGACCAATTAGATTGAAAAATAGCTGCTGAATGAAATCTCTCTCTAATGCTTAGAATCATAAAACTAGAAGGAGCCGTTCAGATAACTGAGCCCAATCCTTTATTCCTGCAGAAATCCCAATTAAACTGTGCTTGACAGGTGTTTATCTTGAATATATTCGATGAAAGGAAGCCCAGCACCTCTTTCTGAAATTAGTTCAAGTGTCAAATTCTACTGTTCAAAAGTTTTGCTGACATTTAATAGAAATCTGCTTTTCTGTAATTTAAACTCACTATAGGAACGGATCATGGACATCCTTGGTGTGACTCCTTTTTAAGTATTACAAGGCGGTTAGGGTTGTTGCTTATCTTTTTTCAGAGCTAAACTTTGCCAGTTCCTTAATCTCTCCTTGTTCTTTATTATTCTTGCTGTTACCATTATTTGCACCTATTCCTATATGTCACAGGTCTTTTGTAGTAGCTGTTCATAAAATTCAAGACTGCTGAAGGATATGGTTCCTTTTATTCAACTTATCTATTCTAAGTGAGAATAGTTCAGAAGGTATGGTACATCTCCTTTCTGGCATTTTTATTTATTCATCCTTTTTTAGTTCTTCTTTCTTTTATTTTTCCTTTTAATTCTTTGAAAGATAGAAGTAAAAGGCTGTAGAAATAAGTTTACTATCTCAGCAAAGGTAGACCACAGTCCTGCTGAAATCAGTAACTATGACTGACTTGTCCTCTAATGATCTCAGAAGATTTTAGTTTAGTTGGACATATTTGAGCATGGGCTGTTTTCCATTCCAGGCTGCTGGTAGGGGGCCCATATATGACGTGCTTCCATTTAAATTAGCTATATGCCACACATAGAAAAGTAGATTCTGTAGCAAGGAATAAATTTTAGCATCCCCTTTCTCCGACGTCTAATTTTAATTTTTAGTGGTGGTGTTTGAAAGATGGACCATTTGGTGATGAGACCCCTCACCGGCAGTTTAAAATTCAGGAGGACCAGGTATCAAAAATGTGAAGACTAGGATCTATTACTTCAACAAGAGTTCGGTTTTTAGCACTAAAACTTCATAGAGTTCTATATCGATTTATGGATGAATTACAAGTTTTGAGCAGAATGATTTGACACAATCTAATCAAAATTAAGGCTGTTATGCTGCAAGCATAATAGTTCAAATAGTTCTTTTAAGCTCTAAATATCAGTTCAAGTCTGTTAAATTCTAAAGCTACATGCTGCACCTGAAAGAAAAGCCAATTAAACTCAAAGGGACTAACTACACTTTAACTAAATATTAAAAAGATTTATTTAATTTCCTTTCATTGGAAGCAATGAAAGTGATAGCAGCTTAACTGGATTGAACTTGTTATGAGCAATTCTTGTTCATGTTGCCAAATGGTATGAGGTTGCAGTTCATGCTAATGTAATGAAGAATAAGGATTCTTCTCCAATATCTTAAATTGATCTTTTCCTTTTGCAATACCTTCTATAGATCCACTGACACTTATGAAGAAGTATAAATGGAATGTGTCAAGAAATTTGAAAGACCTTTAAATTTTGAATGCAAATAATAATAGCATCACTCCATTTGCAAAGCTGTCTGTTTTTACTTAGCAATAGTTTTTTTAAAGAAACACTTGTGTAAAAACACATCCTTCAAAATTAACTTACTTTGCAAAGCTGAGATATATTTTATTTATACTTCAGCATGAGCAGTGCACAAACTATTGTTATTAGTGGAGTGTTGTGAAGGTTAATGAGGTTTTCCACTTAAAATTACTTTAACAAACTTTCAAATCCTGGCTGATTAATTTACATAAACAATCCAGGCAAAAGCAAGAAGGAATAACACCCAGAATGTGTAGGATGTCTTTTGGTTTCTTGCAGAATGGTCTGAAATTAGAAAGGCTTTTTCCCCTCCCAAAGAGATTTGAGACAACTATTTTGTTAAATCACTGTTTCAAGTTTTACAAATACAATTGCTTTTCTTGATTTAACATCTGTATTAGTGAGACTGATGATTCTTTTTATCTGAATCAGAAGTTAGGGGGAGAAAACCTTATTATTCACTACTTAGGAATTGTCAGTGCTGGATGTGTTAATTCATGAGGGTACCCTCTTGTTTTTAATTAGGTTTTCTCTTCATAAAGTTATAGAGGATTATAATATACTGTAAATTTGCCATTGTAGACACATTTACCCAGGAGTACGTACCACTGAACTATCTTTTCAGTATTCCTAGAGAGAATTGGGCTGTACTGCTATGAAACAAACATTCGTTTTAAAGAAGCTTGAAGAAACTAATTTTGCAATGAACTGGTGTAAATTGATGATGTTTAGCTCTGAGAATTGCCCTTATAGAGAAGATTGTATAGCACATTCAAAATTTGTGTGTCTCAGTTAAATTAAACTGTATTGTACAGGGACTGTTGTTTTGTTCAGAGGTTTTAGGATGCTTATCTCAGAAAAGCCAAGCCAAATCCTTAGAAGTGTGACCAGATTTTACACAGTCCCTTTGATGTGTAAGGTGCACGATGTCAGTAACTAGATTCACATATATTTAACCATCATTGGTTTGGTTTATCATAGAATTGGAACTGACTCTGTATAGCTCATTAAATCCAACCTCTTGCTCAATTTGAACCATGCTGTAAGATCATTGTTTAATATCATTTGAGGCGAACCTACTACCTATCTAGGTAATTGTCAACTCACAAACTGCCCTGGCATTAAAATTCAATGTGTGTTGTGATATCAGAATAACAGAATTACAGAGTTGAAAGCGGCCTTGGAGGTCTTCTAATCCAACCCCCTGCTTAAAGTTCAAAATTATATGGTTTTCATTATGTTATATTTTGTCATTCACCCCTCTGTGCAGGAAGCTACTTTTAATATTAGATCCCCCCCCAATAGTTATTATAATAATAGCTTATTATGCTTATTGTTACTCAAGAAATTATAGTTAAACATGGCTAAGCACAATATCTAAATCCAGTTAATAATTGCCATGACTTGGAAATATAGAAAAATAATCTGTTAATGAATGTGGGGGAAATGGCTGCATATCTATCCATGTAGTCAAAGCCTAATTTGATGAAAGAAAAGAAACAAAAGTATTTTCAGCTGCCTTGATTGCTGGTTTTAGAAACTACACAGAAGAGGTATGTTTAGATTAACTTAGAAGGAATAGAGCTTCTGGAATTGATTTGGGTATAGCTGCCTTTTTCTCAGTGATTTCAAAACTATATATTGCTTTAAAACAATCCCTCCCTTCAAGAGTAAACATTTCCTTGCCATAAAGTTGACTGATTAGCAAAAAGGGTGAGTTTGCAACGAGAAAAATGAACCAAATACATTTCCATCTCACACTCAGACTTTTTAGACACTTTTCCTTCTCTATTTAATGTTTGCAAAGCAACAAGCAAAAATGGAACCAGCAAAGTGTCCAATTAGTGGTTGTATATTTTGGTGCACCAGCTGCTTGGCAACTTTTTTTTATTTTTTTATTTTTTGCAATGCCAGAATGGGGAAAAAAATCTAGGAGGTTTATCAGACTCTTGGCAGATCTTAGTGAGCTGCATATATCAGAAGCAGTCAGAGTCATTCTTCCTTTGAGATAAAGTTATTGGTTCGCTGCCTATAATATTATCTAAATTGCAAATATATGTTTCTTTCTTTTGATTTTTGAATAAATCCTGACAGTGGAGCATCTGTCACAAGAAAAGTAATTGTTTTTAGCATCTAATGCCATGGTGAAACCTGCATGGTGAGAAATCTCTCTGTACTTTGAAATTGTTCACTGAACAGAGGCTATCCCACGGTGTCTCCCTTCCCATTGCAGGGAATTGGAACTCACATATGTGAGTTTAGTTTTAAATCCCAAGAATGTGACGTTTCATTTGTAGTGTGGAGTAGTACAATCCATCTTTCCATTTTAGGGCTTTATAACCAGTAATTGACTCTCAACCGATAAGGATTCTGTGTCTAGCATCATCATGGCTTAATATGTGTGAACCATACAATGGTTTCATTTTCATTGTTTGTAAGGTATGAAAAAAAGATATTAGGGTACACATTCAAAAGGCTTGTGGTATATATGTGCTATTAATTGTCTGTTTCTACTTCCACAGTTTTAACAGGATCATTTTTCAGAATTATCTTTTGGGATCTAAAGCTTAACGGGTTTACAATGGCAATTCGCTGGAGTCTTCTCAGTTACAAGAAACAGGATTAGAATTTGCCAAGATCTGAGATGTACAGAATATGTGGTCTTGAGAACTGGCATTCCTCCCTGTTTAAAAAAAAAGATATATACCACTTAACTTTGGCTATTAAAACTACAGGAAGAAAGTTTAGGCTTCAGGGGTTAGATTTATCCTTAAAGACTTAGATTTTTGTTTTCATGACAATCCATATTATGGATATTAATTTCAATTTATTGATAGAGCAGATAATGCTGTTTATCTATTATCAAGGCAGTTATCAGAATCTGTAGGTAACATAGCTGTTGCATTTTTTTTTAATTTTTCCCCTTCTCCAGGGGGAACTGGTAGCTTATACAGCTTCCCTGCTTTTATTTATATATTGTCCTAAGTATGTTAGACAAGGTTAAGATTCTTGACTAGGCAAGGTTAAAATGGAATGGATATTTTGTTTGGCCACAACATGATATGTGAACACAGCAATCATATTTTGTTAATCTGGATTTAGGAATAAGCATGTTGTATGAAGGCAAATGTTTTTGAGTTCCCTGAGATAAGCCTAATTGTTTAACTACTACATCATGCTGGCTTTCATTATGATAGGACTGGAAGACTAAGCTATATCCCTGTTAAACCGTATGCTATCTTTTTCTTTGCTTTTTCAGTAGGAATTTCCCATAAGATTCAACAGAAGACACCAAATTGATATGCTTTAATCTCACTACGGCTTCATGCAGGATATTAGAAACTGCATGAATGACTAAATATTGTATCTCCTGTGTCTCATTTCCCATTTTTCTTCCACAGGAGAGTTTTGATATTTCATTATGTTGTTTTTGGAAGAAAGTGCCTATTTTTAATTTTTATTTTTTTCCCCTCAGCTTTCATTCTCTTGAAATTCATTTTATTTAGCTTAAAGGGAATCATGAGACTTCAGTAATGTAGTTTTCACCATATAGTAATCCATCAAAATACTGGTAATGCCAGTATGGAATATATTCTGTGGAAAGTCGTATCTATTTAAAAAATGTTTGGTTCAGAGAAAACTATGGGCAAAATTATATTCTGTTAATTGCAGAGAAATCTTTATGAACTGAAATGAGAAATCTTGTCATCTTGGCTCCCTGACTTACAAAAGGTTTGCTTTAAAAAAAAACTGGTATATTTTTCCTCATGAGAATCTGAACTAGTACCACAATACCAGTTATACGAAGAAAAAAAATAATGAGAATAATGGATTAATGAAAAGAATTAAAGTTCACCCCAATTATAGGAATGAAGCAAACCAAAATGCAACCCCAGTATAGTAAATAGGAAAAAAGAGATGTAACAGATTGGAAAATAATTTTTATGCTTTCTCTCTCTTTTCATAATATTCAAATGTTATTTAATTTATTTTCTTTTTAAATTAACCACTACTGAAGCCTTTTGTGTGAGTTATAATAAACCAAAATGTAGGACTTTGGAATTTGTTGAATCTATTTAGTTTGTACTGAACTCTTCAGCTTCAGATTGGGATAGTGATTAAAGGGACAAAGTTAGAACCAGGAGATTATATGTTCTAGTCATACCTTGGGCACAAACCCATCTGGATGATTCCTTCCTTTTCACCCTTAGGAAGAACAAGGCAACCACTTCAAAAATGTTGACAAGAAAACTTCAGGGACTTGTGCAGGCAGTCAGCGAGAATCAAGAGGGACTCCAAAGCATAAATTGCACTGGACTCCAATGAATCGGGATGAATATGTTAAATAAAATAGTGCTTGGATATATACTGTATAATATCAGAGTTTAACTGAACTCAGAATTATTCAACAATGAGCATCTATTGTTGGCTATTTCTAGCCTGTCTTAATTTTGGCAGAATAGTTACAAATCAGCAACACTACAAATAAAGTATACTAAAGGTTGGTAATTCAGAGGCCCTGTTTCATAGTCCACCCCTTATATAGTCTATTGTAATATTGATTCAAAATGAAAACACAAATCTATTTAAGATGATATATCAGGACAGATAATAGATAATCAGAGTTGGAAGGAACCTTGTAGGTCATCTAGTCCAACCCCCCACCCAAGCAGGAGACCCTACACCGTTTCTGACAAATGGCAGTCCAATCTCTTCTTGAATGTCTCAAGTAATGATGCTCCCACAACTTCCAAGGGCAAGCTGTTCCATTGGTTGATTGTTCTCACTGTCAGAAAGTTTTTCCTTATTTCCAGGTTAAATCATTCCTTGTTCAGTTTCCACTTCAATCTCACTTTTGCATATAGGTGTGTCCACGGATGGATAGTTAAAAGTTTAGGATGCTACGCTCTTGTGGAAATCCATTGTGTTCAAACAACAGAGGATCCGGGTATTTCTATCATACCTTACTGGGATTTCTATACTCAGATTCTAGTCTTAAGAAATGCATGCATTACTTCCTTTATTCCTATATTGTTAATGCAATACCAGGAGGATTCTCTTATTTTTGAAACATAAGAGGATGGTATTCTGAAATTATTCATGAAACATGTGCACCAAAGTTGGTAGAAATCTTATAGCCTGTCTTAAATCTATATGTTGAGAAGTTTTACGAATTTGCAGATTTTCACATAGTCAAATCCTATGCATATTTACTCAATAATAGGTTTTCTTACAGCTTCTCCCATCCTGGTGCTCTCAATGTGTGTTTAATTGAACAAATCCTTAAGGTATCAAAATTGGTGTCTTTAATGTGTCTTACTTTCAAGTGAAATGGCCACGGAACTGCAGGTATACAGTGAAAGTACTAATACAATTTTTGCTATTCTTTGCATTGCTAACGAGTTTTATATTATTTTTTATTTTACTTTGCGTACATTAGACTGGGATAACTTTATTTTCATACATATTTGTTTATTCAAATTTAGTTTTAATTCCCCTTGAACACCTTATAACAGTCAAGTTAATTGTTTTATAACTGATATGGAATTCTGTCATTGTGCCTGACCTATTTTATAGAATACTGGAAGTTGACAAGTGGGAGATCACAGCAGTAGATAATAAACAGCAACTAATTCTTCTGCTAATTTTAGAATGAGCAGATTAATTTTGATATATAAAGTTCAGAATTAAGAATGATGAATTAAAAAATGCACAGCATTTTCATGCATGTGGATCAGTTTAATGCCAGGCTGCTAAATTTAGTTATGGTGTTGCAGCTTGTGATGTATTATACATTGGGTCTAAAATATATACTGTATTGATATAGATGTACTATTCTTAATAACATATTTTTCATTTAGTTAACCTATTGAACAACTGCATTATAATCTTAACAACTTTTTTCTCTAAGTTTACTTTCTTAAAGCCATTACTCATCTTTCTTTTGTAACTTTGTGTATATGGGAGGGAGGGAAGTGTGTGTGTATGTGTGTGTGAGAGAGAGAGAGAAAGAGAGAGAGAGAGAGCTTAGGAAATGAAAAGTCAGTAAAATCGATCAGCTATAAAGGGGAAAATAGTGCCAACAACAGAGTTCCTTAATGGCTTGATGCCTGAGAAGGCTTTTTGTGTTGGACAAAAGCTACTTTTATACATCAACTTATTTGCAAGGTTTACTTAGTGTCAACAGGTATATTTGCATGTCTGATGGATCTGAATCTACCAACTACAATAAGACAACTCACTATATTCTGATAAGGTGTCTTTCCATGTTGGTAAGATGCAAAAGATTGTACATTTATGGAAAAAACAGTGGTTTTTTCCTGCCCCTTTTCTATCTTACCATTTCATGTTTAGTTGGTGTACCTTGACTCACAGCAAGGAGTGGAGCAACCAAACAAAAGCAGAGGCCTGGTGCCTTCACTGTGAAATTGAAGGAATTGTCACTGAGGATTAAGCATCCTATGTTTTTATTGGCTATTATGCTCATGTCTCTTGACCTTGGCGTGGCAACATTGGGCTGAATGTATAAGATATTCTGTTGCCTAGATCATTTTTTATGGTTATATGTCATGATGATTGATAACTACAGGTTCATATAAACAGCTTGATTTATATGATTCTTGTTTATAATGCCAATTGAACTAAACTGGGGAAATAAGCATTTCCAGACTTTTAAGTATTGGCCAGGATTTTATTGCTTATTTAGAGTATCTATAGCCTGTCCACAATCCAGGTCCTCTAAAACAAGAGATTGTGTCTTGTGGCAGGCTACAATCCCTAAATCCAGATAAAATAACACAATCAAGTAAAATAATAAACTGATTTAAAATGAACACTGGGCACTATCTAAATGAAATTCAATGGTGTAAAAAGTAAGGTTCTACATTTAGGAAAGAAAAATCAGATGCACAGGTACAGTATATGTGGTACTTTGCTCAATAGTAGTAACTGTGAGAGGGATCTCGGAATCCTAGTGGACAACCATTTAAATATAAACCAGCAGTGTGCAGCAGCTGCCAAAAAAGCCAACACAGTTCTAGGCTGCATAAACAGAGGGATAGAATCAGGGGTGGAATTCAACCGGTGTTACTACCAGTTCGATAATTACATTTTGTGTGTGCATGCGCACTTGCATGTAAAATACCTTAACGCTGTGCTGCCTGGACAGCTGAAAAAAGCAGCTGAGGTTGAAAAAGCTGGAAATAAAGGACAGGTTAAGAGCCCAGGCAGCGGGTGGGCCAAATAGCAGCAAACATAGAACTCTTCAGAGCTATTGGCTCTATAGAACTGGGCTGAACCGGTAGCATCCCATCCCTGGATAGAATCAAGATCACGTGAAGTGTTATTACCACTTTATAATGCCTTGGTAAGGCCACACTTGGAATACTGCATCCAGTTTTGGTTGCCACCATATAAAAAAGATGTTGAGACTCTGGAAAGAGTGCAGAGAAGAGCAACAAAGATGATTAGGGGACTGGGGCTAAAACATAAAGAACGGTTGCTGGAACTGGGCATGTCTAGTCCAATGAAAAGAAGGACTAGGAGTGACATGATAGCAGTGTTCCAATATATTGGGCTGCCACAAAGAAGTGGGAGTCAAGCTATTCTACAAAGCACCTAAGGGCAGGACAAGAAGCAATGGATGGAAACTAATCAAGGAGAGAAGCAACTTACAACTAAGGAGAAATTTCCTGACAGTTAGAACAATTAATCAGTGGGACAAATTGCCTCCAGAAGTTGTGAATGCTCCAACACTGGAAGTTTTTAAGAAGAGTTTGGATAATCATTTGTCTGAGGTGGTGTAGGGTTTCCTGCCTAAGCAGGGGGTTGGACTAGAAGACCTCCAAGATCCCTTCCAACTCTGTTATTCTATTCTAATGTTGAGATAAGTGCATAGTCAAAGAAAATGCAATCAGGAAGTACAGAGAATAAGGGAAAGAACAGTGCAAGAACTATAACCAAGGCAAAAAGAGTAGAAACTATAAATCATTGAAAGCAAGATAATATTTAGAAATGGCTCAGGCAAATTGCCTGCCTGATTCACTGGATTATAAGAAGGACACTAGATTCTAATATTATTTATATCCTATTTCAGTGAAGTTTATTTCTAATCTTCCTATGAAATTGATTTTCTGATATGGTGGTATACCTAGTGGGGATGGCAGGATTTTAAGGACTTTTGTTATTTAAACTACTAGTTACTCAAACATTGATAGACATTTAGATTGATGTTGCATAGTTACTGGAAGGTGTTATGCACAACAGCCTTATTGCCATGTTCTGTACTAGTTGTAATTTCCAGGTTCTTCAAGGACATACATATTTAGAGGCTTTACCAAAGAGATTACCAGAGGATGGATTACTGAGGCTAGGAGCTCTCTATCTATACAGAGTTGGAATTGCTTGACCGGACAAAGCAGATTGATGCACTCTAAGGCACCAATGCTACTAAATCTCAAATGACAGAGAGCAACCCAGAAATATATCCAAACTCCATGTCTCCTATTTCAAAGGAAAGTGCTATCCAGGACTGGAGACTTACCAGCTTCTACTTCCATGAGCTGCCAGTCCCACCTTGCCTTTGCCTTGAGCATGATTCAGCTTCGGTTTATTGGTCCTCTTATTACCATCTATTAACAATTTCCAGACCCTGGTCCAATACCTTCATTTCCTTCCTTGATGAACCCTTGTGTCATGAGCAGCCCAACAAATCAACAGTTTAATCAGATGGACACATAATGCACAGCAACCGGAAAAGAGATTAAGGCATTTGACTCTCAGAGGTGTGATAATAAGTTGTCTCAGAGCAAAAACCTTTCTCCTTCATAAGATGGCCATAGAACACAGTGGAGGATTTGTCAGGTGCTCTTACAACAATTCAGTTTGGAGCTGTTCTTTTCCAGTGGCATTTACTTTAGAGGTGTTTCCTAGAAAGATTCAGAATAGCTCATTAGTGGCTTAGCATTTAACTTTTACTAGATGAACTAAAAGCATCTGGAAAAATAGATGTTACTTTAGATTACATATTACAGATGTTGCAGAATTTTTTTCAGTCCTCATTCTTAAGCCAATTAAGCTAATTCATGTTCCTGACTAATATGATTGGAACAAGAGTTACCCTTTGATCCCAAACATTTCTGGTTTTGCAATAACTTTCTTATTCATGGAGTATAAAATTAGATTTATACAAAATTCAAATTTTTGTACCTCTTTTGAGATTACAGAATAGTGACAACAATTAATGGAACACGTTTATCACTGGCCCCATGCAAGACTGAAAATGACTTGATAAAACTGATATATAATTCTAGTTTGTAGTGAGTAAAGAGAGGGGGAGATAAATCAGCTTGGACATGAGAAAAAAATTGAATTCCACAGAGGAAGTACTTTTATCAGACTAATTACAATATTTCAAGTGGTCTAAAATATATCATAACACCCACATGCCAGATGTATACCATCCAAGAATGCTTTTATTTATATCTATATATTAATATATCTGCATCTATGTCTTTTGACTAGAAAGAGTTTGATTCAAGATGCTGAATTAACCTCTTCAATGTGTGATCTAATAACAGTAACGCTTACAATTCTATACCACCTCATAGTGCTTCACGGTATTGTCTGGGTTTACAATATCAACATATTGCCCCCAACAATTTGGATCCTCATTGTACTGATCTCAGAAAGATGGAAGGCTGAGTCAACCTTGAACTCATCAGGGTTGAATTCCTGGCTGTGTGTTGAGTTCTAACCACTGCTCCACCACAACTCCTTGGATGATGAATAGGCCAGCAAGACATTCAATAGTAAGAGGGCAATGTTATCCTTCTACCTTCTTTTACCTAAATGACCAGGGTTAAATTATTATATTTTGGACACATTATTTAAAAACTGAATTCTCTTTAGAAGTCTTCAATGCTGGAAAAGATGAAAGGAAGAAGAAGCAAAGGACAACCATTAATAGGATGGATGAACTTAATTATAATGGTGATACTGCACCACTGGAAGTCCTGAAAGGTTCAGTTGGGACAAATCATCCTTGACAAGGTCTATCCATGTGGTCCCTGAATGTCAGCACTAACTTCATTAATTAAAAAAGTCCACTCCTTGAATTAAAATTCCATGGTTATTTCCAATAATCCAAAGAACTACTATAGTTTAATTCTGAATCATTTTATAAATCATACTATATTTTATTATATTGAGTTTCTATATTAAATCAGGAATATGATCCCTGCTGCCATATCCTACTTCTTAATTATTCAAACAAAAAGAAAGATGAGACTTGGCAAAGAATCAACATTTTATTGCAATTCTGGATAATCTGATCTTTATGAATAGTTATTTAGTTTAGCATTTAAGATTTAACTCCAGGATCATCAGTAATTAAACAGAAAAAATCTGCATTGAAAATTGTTCAAATAAGGTAGCATTAGGTGAGAAAATTGAAAAGAAAAACAGCATGATAAAGATGAAAATAGCAAAATATAAATAAATAAATATTTGCTAACTTTCTATGTCTGCAGTGTGTCTAATGTATATTAGCATAAAGTCTTTGTGGGCAAATTTTTACTAATCACTTAAACCAAAAGCTGCAACTCACTAAAGAATTAAAGAATTTAAGAAACCTCAGCACCCTGGAGAAGAATTTTTCACCTCAGCATTGCATACAACGAATTAAAGCTGAAGACTGTTTTGAATTTCACTATGTTATGCATTTTAAGTGCACTTGCAATTTTCCAGTAGTGACCTCAGTCAATTTAGTCAATCTTTTCTTTTCAGTTAAATTAGCCTCTACCTTGACTAATGACCAGAGATCTGCTGCTTTTAATTCTACAGCATTAGTTTTGTGTTTGTCTTTTATCACACTTGATGTTTGGTATATTCAGATAAGGGCTACTTATTTATATTTTGAACACATGCCTCTTGTATTGATATTTTTCTTGCCACTGAGCTTGCAATATTAAAATAAATACTCTGAATATAATTTATATAGATTACTGGGATTGATTCCCTTCTATATATAATGTTTAAATGTGTAACTAATAAGGTTTCTTGTAGTTATTTCAGTTCACACATTCGTTCTATTCTCATACTAGTTCATTTCTTTTCCACTGGAAATTGTGCGTATCTTTGCATATATTTCATTCTCGACATTAATGCATCTTGACCTCCTTTTAAACAGGCCCCAAATTCCACATATTTGTTTGCTAGATTAAATCCCACATATTTATTTGCTAGATTAAATGCTAGATTAAATCCTATTTTTTGTACAGGAGCTCGGCATTGTTCTTTCTTTCTTCCCCCTTCTCCCTCCACCCAACAATAACCCTGTGAGGTTAGTTGTGCTATCATGAGTGATTGGCCCAAAGTCACCGAAGAATGTGATGAATTAGATCCTGGCTCTCCTTGGCACTATTAAGCATTATGTCTGTATAGTGAGAAGTGAGATAGAAGATAACAAATAGAGAAAGTTATGTATTCAGGAGTATCCATGGAGCAAATTAATCACAATGATAGTCGAGCTATGTGACTGAAGTCCACTCTTTTTTAGCTGCATCACAAGACATATAAAAGACAGGTGGTTCAATCACATGATTGTTGTCACCATATTGATCATGTTTACCATCCCACAGACATCCCAATATAAATGCTTATGAAAGAACAGTATACACACATGTTTGTGCATCTTGGTGAGGGCAAAGTTTGCATGGGTTTGGTAAATGCCCATCTAACACTGCTCTTTCTTGTTATATATTTTTGTAAGTTGGAAGTGCATTTCGTTCCAAAAATAAAATCTGTCTGCATCCCTATCTTTCCTCACGTCCTCCTTTCTTAAGATTTTGTAATAGCCATTTTATCACCAAGGGAATTCTTGTAAAAATGCCCAGCTCTAGGTATCCTTTCTACAAACCTTGCTAAGAAAAAGGCTCTTAGCTCTGATTAAAAAGAGAAGACAACCTTGAATTTACAGTCGGTTTACGGTTGTCAGTCTTAGTTTGTCTCCTGTCATAACCTGGGGAGAAAGAAAAGGTTTGACAAAAAAGGTCAATCATGAGCATTCTGCTCAAGAAATAGTGCCAAGTATCTTCTTTTTAAATCAGATTTCCCTCCATAATAAACTAAGAAAAATCCTGCCTTTACTAGCCAATATCAGGCCAATGGCATTTGAAGATAAATAACCCCAATAAAAAGGTATTGTGGGTAAGCAGTTATTGATTCTTCAAAGTAGCCCAGTCAAGGAAGTTAAAATAATGAGTGCTGCCACTGCCTTTCTTATAAGGTAGTTAGCCTTATAGTCGCCCAGAGTCAGTCAATAGTAAGATGGCATATGAATGCAATAAATACATAAAATATGTAAGGTTACAGTAAGATTATCTTGCAAGCCTGAAAGCACTCCTTTCCCCTCTTGCCTTCTTTTTCCAGGGAACAGGTGGAGATCCTTTCTCAAGCCCCATTTCTTCTGTGGGCTAAGGTATATCTTTTCTGACCATTGTCTAGGCCAGGGGTATCAAATTCAAGGCCTGTGGGCCAGATCTAAGCCATGGGGTGCTTAGATATGGCCCACGGGGCTGCCCTGGAAACAGCGAAGGACTGGCCTGCGGTGCCTCTGCCAGCAAAAACAGAGCTTGCGAGTGTGCAGCCTTCCTGAGCTCCGAATGCAGCTCTCCCAAGCTCTGTTTTCACTGGCAAAGGGTTGCAGGAGTTCATTGCAGCTGAAAACGGAGCCCAGGAGCCCATTTTCATTGGCAGAGTGCTCAGGCCACCACAGGCGCCCCTGACACAAATGATGTTGAGCTGGCCACACCCACACTGTCCACACCCACCCAGGCCTCTGAGGTCAAACACCCCCTCGATGCGGTCCTCAATGAAATCAAGTTTGACATCCTTGGTTTAGGCTGTGGCTCTTCCTTCTGGCCCTCAAAGTTATTCTCACAACCCACTACAGTAGCACAGGTTTATCTATCCCCACCACCCCTATTTTTATAGAAAGCTGTATGTTTGTGTCAGGGGCAGATTTGCCAGGGAAGGGGATGAAGCACCATCTTTGATAGCAGATTTGGGGTATCACCAGGAATAGCAAATGTTAGTTATTTAATTGATTATTTTTGCATATGTATTGCCAGGACAGAGATTTGCCTTCTTGTGTCAGGGGCTCAAAGAACTGGTTTGAAGGGAGGGAGTGGGGAGATCTTCCAGTTCAGGAGCAAAACAGCTCGAGTCAATCCTGGTATGTCTGTAAGTCAATGAATGACACGTAATTCCCCAAATGAATTATATAAATCATTTTGAAATACCAGACTGTTATGGAGGGACTGACATCTTTACCAGCTTTTCAGAGTGCTTATTAATGCACTGAGGATGCAAGGCTATTAAAAAGAAAGTATCATGTTTTGCTTTTCATTTAAACAGATGGATTACATTTCAGATGTTTTTCTATCTTTATTGTACAGTTGTTTGCTAATTAGGAAATCCAAAATTAGTGTCTTTTTTTCCCTCCACTAGTCCTTTCCCTTGCTGTCTTTCTGGCAGTCTAAATGGATGTTACAAGGCAGTCACTTTGTTCAGTGGCTGAATTTCAGTCCAACAATAATGTGGAGACTCCAGTGTAGTAAAACCAGTAAATTAATGGTTGCCACTTGGATTATGGTGCAATCTAAGTGTTAAATATTTAATTGAAACCATAAAGAAATGTTGAATGGAATCTGGAATGACATCTAACAAGTGTATGCATTTTTAAAAGGGTACAACATGGCAAATTAAACGGATAAGGTTTGAGTGTCTCACATATTATATGATTCAAAGATTTATTTAAATCTACTGTGCTTGTTGAGAATATTGTGAACAGTTCCAGTCAGTCTTCTCCAAGGGGCAAGATGTTATAGATAAGGAGGAGGGGAAAGCAAATTGTAAATTTGATTCTAACCATAGGAGAAACATGGGAATTATCTTTACTAAATTTAATTTCATATTAATTAAATTAAAATGAACATTAAATCTGACTGAATGTTTCTTAATGCCAAATATTTGATTTAAGATTTGTGTGTGGTATGTGTGTGTGTATGAGGGTCCTTCCCACCTTTTGGACTGAAATAAGTCCAGGTTTCAAGAAAATATACAACGCAAAAGAAGTCTGCCACATGATGTTGTTATGACTACCATCCAAGATCACATTTAATTTTTCTTCCCAGCTGTATCTAAGATTTACTTGCCTCAGTTAACTATTCACTATAGTCTGAACCAAGATTAAAAAAGGAATAAAAATGGTCTATCACCCAGAACATCATCTTTCTGGCCCTATTACCTGTAGCTAATTGCCTCTGAATATTATCGAAGGAGATTCATCTCTGATTTTTCCCGCTTATTTCTCTCATAACGATAACAGAATAACAAAATATTAAAAGAGTTGGAAGGGACCTTGAGTTCTCTTAGTTCAACCCCCTGCTCAAGCATTATACCATTTCAAACAAATGGTTGTCCAACTCTTCTTAAACACTTCTAGAATTGGAACACCTCAACCTCTGGAGGTAAGTTGTTCCACTAATTAATTCACTGTCCGAAAATTTATCCATTCTTAGTTCTAGGTTGTTTCTCCTATTAGAAACAAAGCTATAGAAAAATTCTTCTCTTTAATTAAAACAGTCAGTTTTGCCATCTCTGCCAGCTCCATCATCTTTATTATCTATTCTTCCATTACCTTTTCATCTTTGTACATATAAGATTCTTGTCGCTGTCAACAAATAGAGTTCCTTTGTCCATCAAACCTAAAAAGAAAACTTCTGGTTTCAGTTTTATTTTTCTGAATCAAAATAAAAATCAGGTCCCAATATTTCTTTGCTTTTTCACAAGTCCACCAGGGATGATAAAAAGTACCCTCTCTACTGTTGCACTTCCATTTCAAACACCTTCATACTTCTTTGACAATTTCTCAGGCATTAAGTCTGATCTAAGCATAGTACACAAGATTGTCGGCTACAACGCCTTGCCTATGAACAACTTCTTCACCTTCAACCACAATAATACACACGTAAACAATCGATAACAAACTCAAGGTAAACCGCTTCAAACTTCATTGCAGAAAATATGACTTCAGGAACAGAGTGGTCAACGCCTGGAAGGCGCTACCCAACTCTGTTGTTACAGCCACAAACCCTTGCAGCTTCAATCTCAAATTGTCTACCGTGGACGTCACCCCATTCCTAAGAAGTCCTTAAAGGGGAAGTGCATAAGTGCACCAGCGTGCCTACTATCCCTGTCCTACTGTCCCCATTTATCTGTATTTACTTCCTTTGTTCATATTTATGTTGATACCTATATTTGTTATCTTTACATGTTTAACAAACAAATAAAATAAATAAAAAAATAAAAATAATGAAACACCGATGATCCAGTCCCCTGAATTCACTGGAACTGCCTATTTTGCACATCTTTAGAAAACCTGCACTCCATGTTTCTTTTGTATTTATGTTTCAAAGTGATTAAAAAAAAATTAAGGAGAGGTGGAGGATGGAACACAATTGTCAATTGATTAACCATGAATCTGACAACTATCACTTTAAGCATAAAATCCCATTCTCCATAACATGCATTTTTATTCCTAATAAAATTGTGCAATATCCATTGATTTTTAAAATGAATATTTTTTGTAAAGCTGCCATTTTTCAGCTTGATGGCTGATTGAAAAACTCATGTTTGCTGTTTCTGTTGTTCTATTGTTATTTTACAAGCACTGCTGCATTGTTTTGCTTCAATGATTCCTCCATCCAACAGAAATTTTGTTCCTCAAATTAAATACACAGAAGGAGAGCAGGAGAAGCTTGACTTCTAGCAGGTTTGTGACTTAATCCCTCTTAGATATTCAAGTAGATATTCTCTGTGTCTATCACTATTTAGTAATGAAGCAGCCAACACTGCAATTAGATACACTTGCAGTGTTGGCTACCTCATTACTGAAGAGGAGTAGACAGAGAGAATTTTCTTCAGTCCTGCTCCATACAAACTCTAACTTGATTCTGGCTCAATAAAATGTTGTTTCTAAGGACATCTTTCATTTGCTTCCATTAAGATACTTGGTAAATGTTTATAAACTATTCAACTGAAGAGACCTAAAATTATTAGCAAAGCTGGCATCGTGATCACTTCTGTGATATAAGGAGTCTGTTAGGAACATTATTCTGTTTGCATGCTCCTTCCTTGTTCCTTATGTGTCTTCTAACATCACCACAAATGGTGCAGGCAATGGGGTTGGCCCAGCTTCCATAGCCCTTTGTCCCCTATCTATGCCTGCTAGAATTCGACATGATCATGGTTGTGAATTCTTGGAGATGTAGTCTCCCAACACAATAAAATTAACTTCCTTTTGAATGGAAACATATTCATGTAAACATTAATCTAAATTAAAACAAATATTAAAAGTATTGTTAGGCCAACATTTGTTTTCTGAAAGTTTTCTTGTTCTGCAAATCCTTTTCCCTCCCCCTATTTCAACACTTTCATAAACCACTTTTCAAGCTTTCTTTATTGTTTGAAGGTGCCAGAAAATCTTGAGGTCATCACTTTATCAGCCAACTATCATTTTGTAGGCTGCTCCTGCTTCCTTTGAAAAAAGAAAAAGAAAGCACAAAGAAAAATGGTGTTAGGTTATCTTCCTTTGGGACTGAATGTAAACATTGTAAATCCAATGAAAAACTAATTGTACAAGAATGGCAGCATATTAATACCCATACCAACATATTAATGCCCATTATTCTTTTCTTGCCATTTTTTTCTTTTAATGTGTGAGTGTGGATAGAGCATCATTTTGCTTTTAGCATCAGGGAAGCTCATGATAATTTAATAGTTACTCCTCTAATTCAGTGATTAGATTAGAAGAATTAAGGAGTACTTAACATTGTATTATATGTCGCAGCAGTACAGGCAGAGATTAAAAAGGTCAAAAAGAAAAATCAGCTACTTTTTTTCAGTAGCATTTTTTGATTTAGAAATTTTATAGATTCCTTTATATTACGGCTGTCAAACTCACCACATCATGTTGCTATCACGTAATGTATTGTGATATTTTTCCCTTCGCGGAGCTCAGGATGTGTCCTGAGCATGGCATATCTGGCCAGCGGGCCACCAGTTTGACACCGCTGCTTTATAACAATTTGAATTTCATGGCTTCAGAAGAAATTTGAACTCAGCAATAGATCTCAAAAAAAAGAACAGACTTTATTTATTTACTAGAAATTCTTTCATGCCTCTTCAATCATTTAAGTGCCCTATAATAAAATATATGAAACTTAATGTTGAGTTCACAAATCTCACTTTCTAATCATGTTCAGAAACTGGTTATTAACTATTTTTAAGCTATTAGAGACCTTTGAATCAATATGTTTGAAAACACTGGGTGAATTTGCCTTCAGAATTAAATGAAAGAAAAATTTAATCACAAGTTTAAGGATTTGAAGAATGTCAGAAAATAAACAGCAAAAAGCTAAATAAGATTCTGATCTTAGAAAATTCTAAGCAGAATTTTAGAATTCTATCTAAAGAGTCCAGATAAAATTGGAACATTGGAATGTTTACTATAAGATTTTGGAATTAATTATAAAGAACAAACAACTTCTTGTGGGAAATAGATCCTGTTTTAGCTTTTACAAGACACAATTAATTTCATAATTTTGAAAACTTTAGGTAGAAGAAAGATAATACAAGCCTACAAAATTATGCAGAACATTATAACAATGATGCCAGCTTCAATAGCTAGACCATGTCCCAATATGTTATTGAATAAATGAGAGATATAGAGCAAATTTATCTGAGAAAAGAGAGATGGCATTGGAAATGGATTTATAATTTACAGGACAAAATAGTGATTTAGAAAATGAAATTTTAGTGGAAGTACAATAGAAACTGGCAGAAGTTTTAAAATTCAAAAGTGAAATACAAATGACTAACCAAGAGAAGGACCAGGATAATTTTTTCCTATTGAATTTACAAAAGTGGTTTATTAAAGCCTTGAAGAATTCTGTGCACCAGGACAAAAAAAATGAAGAAAATCAAATCCTATAGCAATGTTTGAATGTACTAAAGATTAAGACTGTTTGAAGTTAAAGGAAGGAATATAAAGTTGATGTATTTGGTCAAGGTTAAAATAAGGCATGTTGTTACTTCTGCAAACCTTTTATGGGCTTTCTGTTGATACCAAGATGGATTTGTTTATAGATAATTTAGATGGGATTTGTGATGAAGAGATAAATGTTGGTAAACTTAGAGGAGGTAAAGAACCACTAAATTTTTTAATACTTGTAACGGAAGTTGGGAGGTATTTTCATATTTTTCTTTTTCATATATTTCTTTTCTCTTTATTATATTATATACTGTATATTTTTGTATATTTCTTTTCTTTTTATTATATTCTTCTCTTTTGATTTCTTTTCTCATTTAGATTTCTTTTTCCCTGTATTTATTCATTCTTCCTATTCTCTTTTCTTTCTTTAAGTTTGCATTAGTTTTTACTATTATAATCAAATCATTTATAAAATTATATATTAAAGAACAGAAATGACATAAGGTTTATTTCTGTCTTCCTTGGATTTGGGGGCGAAGATCCAAAACATCTTCCTTTCTAATAGTCTAGAGTTGTGCTGAAGGGAGAAATTATGGGTTGAACATTCAAGATCTTCTGGACAGACTAAGGCTGTCAGGAGGGTCTAAGACAATTCACCATGGTCAACTCACCACAGCCAGTTCATTGTGGGATAACTTGCCATAGCCAACTCATCATAGGACAACTAGCTGCAGGACAAGAGTTACATTAATATCAAAGAAATGGTGGAATAGAACCATTAAAGAAAGGATGCAAAAGGAGGAACAAAATGAAATGTGAATGACAAAAATTAAAAAAAAATTAAATTATTTTAAATACTTAAAATCACTGAATTGTTCCTCATTGAGTTGTCCTGAAGTGAGTTGGCCATGGCAAATTGTCCCACCACAAGTTGGCTATGGTGAGATAGTCACAACAAGTTGGGCACAGCAAGTTGTCCCATTCCTGTTGTCAGGAAGTTCAGCCTCTCTTGTGGCACATTTGGCTACCTGGGAAGGAAAAATTCCAACTTTAAACTCAGCAGGCAAGTTACTGCATTTCAGCAACATGCAAAGGCCTTCTGTGAGCCATGGTGACACTGTAGTTAGAGTGCAGTACTGCAGGCTATTTATGCTGCCTGCAATTTGGCAATTCAAATCTCACCAGGCTCAAAGTTGACTCAGCCTTCCATCCTTCTGAGGTGGGTAAAATGAGGATCTAGATTGTTGAAAGCAATATGCTGACTCTGTAAACCGCTTAGAGGTGGCTGTAAAAGCACTGTAAAGCAGTATATAAGTCTATGTGCTATTGCTAATAGAAAGGCTAGTAAATGGGCTATTAGCTCTCTGAATCATCTGTCTATCTTGCTTCTTCTAGATGTCTCTTAAAAAAGTATTTCTGTTGATCAAGATGCCACAGGAGTGGTAAAACTTGCAGAGGGAAGATATTTTCAAAGTTGATTAGGTTGGCAGGCTCCAGCCAATTCTGGAAAGCTACAGAGAAATTATTTATTCAAGAGAACAATGAGACCTGAGAGACCATTCGTTCTGAACTCACTCACCTTTTGGAAGCATTGGCTATTCTAGGGGCAAACAAGGGAATATTTCTTAGGTGGCTAAATGCAAATAGCTACTTTGATATTCAAACATCCAACAATTGTGCTTGAACTCCCCAGGAGACCTTTTAAAACCCTAGCTAGAATATCATCACAAAACCAAGTGCTTGACTTTGAAAATAACTTCTTTAACTGCATTTAATTTATTTCTCTTAGCTATGAAATTCATTATATAATTCTTGTTAATTTTCCCCAACTGATCTCCCACATAAACATTCCAGTATTGTGTTGAGGTTTTATCTCTTGCTTGCACCTAGTTCCCACATGACCAGAGCTTGCTGAATTTTAACAGACCAATTTATCTCCTGAAACAGCTGAGTAATTGTAAAAGCCATGCTTCGGGTTTTATTTTATTTTTTCTTTCCTCTGAGGAATATTGTGAGCTTTTTTGCAAAAACTCATCAAGTAATCTTTAATTGAGGTAGATGCTCAAGTTGATACTCTTCAGGTCAATAGTTCTTTAGCCAGCTAAGCTGAATCTTTGTTACACTTAAGAGGGCAAGTGACATATGTATTATTATAAAATAATTAGCTGCATATTTTTTGAATCAGTTATGAAAAATGGATATTTTAAAAAGAATTCTTTATTAGGGTGGTGCAAAACATTTGAAAGAAGTGCTTCACTAAATGTATCAGCATAATCAGTGTATATCTTTCTTGATATATGAAGGCAGCTGCGTCCTTTGCAGATTTGCAAGGATTTGCAAAAAAAAGCTGTATTTGGTTATATTTTATATGCATGGCCATTCTCTTTCATCAGCAGTCCCACTGGAAGTGTTATCGAACAACAAATATGCAGACAATCCCTGCACAACTTTTTTCACCAGCCATATGAATTTGTAGCTGTTTTGATGAATAAAAAAAAAAGATGCTATACTGAAATACTTTGTATAGTCCTATTTTTAAAAAATTTAGAATGGAAGTTAGCATTTTGGGGAAAGCTTCCAATGATTTGATGATATCTCAAAGGGAGATGCTCAATGTTCAATCCTTTTTTGTATGGTTTCAACCATCGTAAAGGTAAAGGTTCCCTTTGCACATACGTGCTAGTCATTTCCGGCTCTAGGGGGCGGTGCTCATCTCCATTACAAAGCCGAAGAACCAGCGCTGTCTGAAAACGTCTCCATGGTCATGTGGTTGGCATGACTAAACGCAGAAGGTGCACGGAATGCTGTTACCTTTCCCACAAAGTGGTCCCTATTTTTTTACTTGCATTTTTTACGTGTTTATGAACTGCTAGTTGGCAGAAGCTGAGACAAGTAATGGGAGGTCACTCCATTACGCAGCGCTAGGGATTCGAACCGCCGAACCGCCACTGAGCCACCACATCCCTGTTTCAACCATACGAAGTCCCAAATAGGGGTGGTAAGCCTCAAACTTTAAAATAGTTTCTGAAATGAAGGGAGAAAATTATGATACATTCATATGGCATTCATAAACATGTATTGTTTATCATAATTTTCAATCAACTTTCATATAGCTTTTGCAAAAGGAAACCCCGCTGTTGATTTTTTACTACCATTGTATGAAAACATTTTATATGTTTCCCCAAAAAAGTTGACAGCAAGGTTGTCTACTCTTGATTTATCTTGTTTGTTTCTTATACTAGATGCTCTAAAGATTAATGATTAATGATGGGACTTACAGGTTATTGTTTCCAATGTATTAGTCAATGTAGGAAATAATGAGCAGATATTTGTCTGGTTGATGCCTGAAAATCGTCAGTGAAATAATTGGCTCCTGAGCTATAAGGGTTTTTAGGATGTCCAGTGCTTCAGTTTTGATCTCTAATAGGTGCTTCAAAGAGTCATACTGCCCCAGGAAAAGGCACAATTACTTCAAGTATTGCAGGCAGGTGCTCTGTTTGCATTCCTGAGTTTTCTTAAAATATCTTTTGGAAATAAAATTCGAAGACTGCCCAGTCCTAATATTTTAACTGTTAAAAACTTTTATCCCAAGCAATCAAAATTTACAGCCCCATAATATGTGAACCTTTGGAAGCCTTAACAGCCTTTTTTGAAATAAGGAGGAGGTCATGAGAGCTATTAAGCAGAATAGCCTGCTGCCTGGAGTTACTAGTGCTTCGTCACTGGAGGTTTTTTTAAACAAAAATTGAACAACTATTTGCTTGGGATGATCTAAGGATTCCTGCCAGGGATTTGTAGTAGAAGGTCCACTCCAACCTATATCTATGAACAATGAAGTTACCTTTAGAAGCTAAGATAAATCTACCCTGGACATTTCATCATCTTACCCAAAGGTGGTATCCAGCAGGTTCTGACCAGTTCTGGAGAACCAGTAGTAGAAATATTGAGTAATTCGGAGAACCACCATCTCTGACTGGCCCCGCCCCTGTCTATTCTCTGCCTCCTGAGTCCCAGCTGATCCGGTTGGGTCTTTTGTTGCCCTGCACAGGAGAACGGAGCTGGAAAGAAAGTTAGTGCGGTGGGAATGGGGATTTTGTAGTAACTTTTCTCCAGGAGTGGGGAGGGAATGGAGATTTTACAGTATCCTTCCCCTGCCATGCCCACCAAGCCATGTCCACAGAACCGGTAGTAAAAAAATTCGAATCCCACCACTGATCTTATAAAACACGGGAAGCTTCCTTATAGAGAGCAAGCTGATTTTTGTTCTGTATCATGCACAGCAATTTTTCTTGACCTGGTTTACTCCAATTGAATTCTGGAAATATTTAATCTGCCTGACCATCTCCACACTGGATGGGAATGTTCTCAGTTGAAATGGTGAAATGAGTGTTCTCCAGGACACCTATAGAATACCAAATTAGAGAAGACTGGGTTGAGAGGACAAAACACGATGTGTAAAGTTACAGGCGAGGGGTCTTTCCAATGTAAACTGAAAACTAGAACATGTGCAATGAGCTACCTCCCTTTTCCCAGCTGGGTATTAGCTGATGGCTAGATATAACCATGATTTTGAGGCATTTCTCTCACCCCTTTCGCAGTTCCATTCAGAACAAAAGAAAAAAGATAGAAGAAAAAGAAATAAACTTTTTATATTTCCTAGTACATTAAAATAGTGCTCTTAAATGTATGTTCTCTAACTTTCTTCTTGATCTCTTTTATTTTGTTCATCTTTATCTCTGATATACTAACAATCAAAATTTTCCAAAGGTAATCATTCTCTCTGTCTCTATCTCTCTCTGTCTCTCTCTGTCTCTTTCTCTGTCTCTCTCTCTGTCTCTCTCTCTCTCTGTGTGTCTCTCTCTGTGTCTCTGTGTCTCTCTCTCCCTCTCTCTCTCCCTCCCTCCCTCCCTCTCCCTCTCCCCCCCTCCCATTTTTATGTTTTGTTGGATAGTTTATTTAATAGATTTTCTATCCTTGGCACCAGATCATTTTTCCTCTCCCAAACAAAGCTGAATTTGAGATCCAGGTCAACATATGGTTGACTGAGGTTTATATAACATGGCCAATTAATGTTTTACCAAAACAATGGCAAAGGAACTCCTTCCCAAAACACAATTGCATCTTATCTGTCCCTCTATCAGGCTTGCCCACTAAATATTGCTCTAAGCCAGGGCTGTCAAACTCCTGGCCCACAGGCCAGATGCGTCACACACTGGCCACGCTCATGCCCGCTTTAGCAAAAGGGGAAAATGTCCCGATACATCACGTGATGTCACCATGATGATGTGAATTTGACACCCCTGCTCTAAGCCAAGGGGGCCTGAAGGGGAAAGGGGATTAAAAAATCAAAATGTCTTCTACAAACTTATGATTGAAGCCAGTGGTGGGATTCAAATTTTTTTACTACCGGTTCTGTGGGCATGGATTGGTGGGTATTGTGTGGCTTGGTCGGTGTGGCAGGGGAAGGATACTGTAAAGTCTCCATTTTCTCCCCATCCCACTAACCTGCTTCTCCGAACTACTCAAAATTTCCACTACCGGTTCTCCAAACTACTCAAAATTTCCGCTATCGGTTCTCTGAACTACTCAAAATTTCCGCTACCGGTTCTCCAGAACTGGTCAGAACCTGCTGAATACCACCTCTGATTGAAGCCACACATTCCTAGATGTAAAAGGAGGCAGGGTTTTGACTGTACAATTGCTACTCTCTATCTTGACTGGTTTTTTTTACACAGATGCCTCTGCTATGAGGCTGCTTATCTACAAGGTCTTGCTTTGAGAGTCCCTTTGGATTCCTCAGGAGCTATCAGACAAATGCAGCAGATGAGAACTATTGTGGGGGATCAGTTCAGTTTTTTCCTCTTTACATTAGTTTGGTTTCTCTTTCAGTTATACAAGTTTATGGGATTATCTGCACTATTTGGTTTCTCTGTTATCAATACATAAACAAGAGTTTCTGAAGAGCAGATGCAGACACTGTCCCCTACTTACTATCAAAGTTACCTCAGAGTGCATTTTCCTCACCCATTTCCTAAGTAGCTATTCCCATGTCCCACAACTGACTCCATGCTAACCATGTGCCTATACTTTCTTGGGCTTAAATTGCATCATGGCTATAATCTTCGTTTGAGTCTATTTATTATTTTTCTCTATACCCATGAAGATATATAGACACGTGGTTGCCAATTCAAAATGCAGCTGGGTTCTGTTCCTGACTCCATCCAATTCAGAGTTAGTTCTCTTGAATTCAATTGGTCAGAGTTCTGAACTATTGTAATGCAGCCAATATTTATTTGTTTCTGTCCTGTGCTGTTTTCATTAATCAAAAGCTTTTGTCCTTCTGTTAGAATAAGATGGTTTTCAGAGTCCTTTCTACCTTCATCCTATTCTGCAGTTTATGTTCTTGCAACACTGTAGACCAGGGGAGTCAAACTGGTGGCCCACGGGCGGATGCATCATGTGCTGACCAGTGGTGGGATTCAAAACTTTTTACTACCAGTTCTGTGGGCATGGCTTGGTGGGTGTGGCCATGTGACTGGGTGGGCATGGCTTTTTTTTTTTTTTTGCTTTTTCACAGCCACCCCTCCACCCATTTTTTGGGCCTTCTGGGCCTCAGGGAAGCCTCCTGGGGAGACTTTTTGCTCCCAGAAGGCTCCCCTGGGGTTCAGGAAGAAAAAATGGAGGCGGGGGCCTCAGGGAATCCTCCTGGGCAAGCAATAAGACAAGCTACGGGAATCCCATCACAGCTTATCATATGAACATCTGATTGTCGGGAGAGAAAAAAAAGAAATACCTTAAGAGCAAGTGTCAGGCGGGCAGGGTGAGTGAGCATTGGGTGGGTAGGGCAAGCAAGCCAGCAGCAACTGCGTGACCGGGGTGGGGGCATGGCCAGCCAGACCTTACTAGCAGTTCGGTGAACCATGCCAAATCCTTGTTACCAGTTCGCCCAAATCGGTGCGAACCGGCTGAATACCACCACTGGTGCTGGCCCTGTCCCCACCCAGTTTAGCGAAGGGGAAAAAGTCCCAATACATCACGTGACACCACCATGATGGTGTGAGTTTGACACCCCTGCTGTAGACCATTTAGCTCCTTCATGGAAAATAAATTAGACATTTTTTTCTTTTCATGTTCCACGAATCGAAGGCCTATTCAAATTACTGCTGTAAGTCACATTCTAAAGAGTTAGAAGATGTCGTTTTCCATTACCCACTGAAAGGACATCATTTCATAAAAAGCCCAAGGAATTTTGCATTAAACATAAGAAAACATGTACATTATATTTCTCTGGATAAAGTTCTTAAGTAGGGCTGGATAGATTTTCTGCTCTCTTTCTTTGTCATACCTATACAATAAGTTTATGTGACCTCTTGATGTTTGGCATACTGATATTTTATCAACTTTAACCAAGAGCCATTTGTATTGGATTCTGGGAGCTTGTTTGCTTATTTATACAATTTATTAGGTCGCTCCACTAGTGAATTATGACTCTGGGTGGCATCTATTGATTTTAACAGGTAACTAAAATGTGCAATTGATGCAGTCTCAGTGCTATATCCTAGTCTGAAACCAGATTGAAAGGGCTCTGGATAATTCATTTCTCTAGGGCTTTTTGAAGCTGCAAGCCTTCTTGAGAAATAACCAGATGACTGGTTCCCTATCAGCTGGCAAAATTAGCCCCTCTATCAAGGAGAGAGTTATGACTGTCTAATTCCAAGCCCCTGCCATCTCCCAGGAGGTCAATCAAATAGTGAGGCATGCATTCAGGGGTGGGATTCAACTGGTACAGACCGGTTCGGGTGAACCGGTAGTTCTGGTGACTGTTTGACCCCACCCATCCACCCCTGCTCTATTCTTCCTATATTTCCTACATTTTAAGTCCAGTTGATCGGCGCAGCAGTGCGGATTGCCATGCCTCAGCTGTTTTTACTCACCGGGGCTGCAGCAAAAGGTAAGTTTTCTTGCTATTTTCAAAAGCACCACATGCATGCATCACACATTAGGCACGTATGCACGCACAAAGTGCGCAGCTACTGAACCAGTTGTTACACCAGTTGAATTGCACCACTGCATGCATCTAAATCATAGGCTGTTGCATTTGTAGCCCTAAGGATGTTCTCTACTTCCTCAAAACTAACATGTTCAAGTTTATCCCAGATAACTTGTGTTAGCTAAGCTAGTACTGTATGTATCTCAGTCAACTCCATATGATCTGCAGACTAGCATCTAATTCAGACAAGATCCGAATGGCTTTATCTGTGAGATGCCTAATATAATCCTCACAGTAGCTCTGCAGGTGTTGGGGCATAGTGAGCCAGCCTGCAGATACAATAAGAGCAAAGAAATGCTCACTTGTTATCACTCTTATCGCCACAGGATAGTCCTTCTAAAAGCTCTTTAAATGCTGAAGTTCAGTTTGCTTTTCTGCCAGTTCTGCTCCTAAGCATTTCTTCTATCATTTCATCTCCTTAAGATCTGATGACAAGTCAAAGGGGAAGAGTTTAGAAGCCTGACTGCACAAATAGCAAGACTGTGTTCTCTCTGTGTCTCTGTCCTATAGCATCATTATACCTTCCCCTGCCTAATATCCTTGTGGCGTTATTGCTTGCTCTTAACATCCCCTTCACATGCAAACATACATTACCTAACCCTCTCTGTCCCTTCCCAGGATGCTCCAGGTATTAAAGAGACTTCTGCCTTGTATTCAACACCCTGAACGCCCAGGCCATCAGCCACACTACCCTCTGATTATCCCTACTTTTACCAGGTCAATCAGGTAATAAAGAATCATAGTCAATGGATTAACTAGGATATTCTCTTCTGAAGGTGAGAATAAGCAGCAGACCCTCAAGTTCTTCAATGTGATGTCTTCAAATCCACAATTTCCCTCCTTGCCTCATGTTGAATCAATTTCATAAATCCATGCTTCTCCTCCATCTGCTTCTCTGGAAGCCACAGCTGAAAAAACATGGAGATGCTGCCAAGTAGAATAAGCAATCCAGATTCCGGCTTTGTTGAGTTCTCCAAGTCCTACTAAAGAGGCCAAAGGGCAAGATGGCCTTTGTCTCATGAGGCAAGCCATGCACTACCTGCAGAATACTGGCAGGCCTTTATTAGCTGATCCCTGCTCCTGCCAATGCCCAATATGTCTGGCATTCATACAACCAAACCCTCCACTCCAGCAAGGCCACTACCGTCACCTCTATGCACCCCTGACATGATGAGCCTGCTGCCTTTTTCCAGTTTCTGCTGATACGTTTTCATCATTTCAGGCCATCGCAGCTGGATTGTCCTTATTCATTTGTAAAGCAGAGACACGTCCATTTCTGAGCCACTCTCAGCTGCCAGCAGCTGCCAATGTTGTCAATGTTGCCAATTTATTAGCAATAGCAATGGTATTTAGGTATATATACTGCCCAATAGTGCTTTTACAGCTCTCTCTGGGTGGTTTACAATGTAAGCATTTTTGTATATGGTTCCCAATAATCTGGGTCTTCCTTTTAGTCACCTTGGAAGGATGGAAGGCTGAGTCAACCTTGAGCCCCATCAGGATTGAACTCCAGGCTGTGGGTAGAGTTTGCCTGCAGTATTGCACTTGAACCACTGTGCCACCAGGGCTCAGTATGCTTATTCAGTTGGTCCATTAGGAACCTCAAAATAATTCATGCCACTTCCTTGAGTCAAACTCACTACCACAAACAGCAACCAACAGCCTCTAAGACTTGTTCTCAAACAGTTCACCAGTCTTGATGCCATAATGCACAAAAACCTGTAATCTAAAATAACTGGGAGACAAGCAGGTTGTGTCTCTGCTATAAAACTAATTGTGCTAGTCTTAAAGAACAAGAAAATAGTCCAAATGCTTTTGCTTCTTGACTGTATAGAAGAGATTTCAAGTATTGCACTGAGTCTCTCATCTGCAATACCTGAAAGAGAAATAATATAAGAATCAACTGGGTTAAATCAAGTACGTGTTTGACAGCTGCAGGCTGGAAAAATGGAAGATAAGAGTAATATTTTCTTATTCCCTGCAAAAGGAGAGGATATATTTAGCTTGTCTCAGGACTTAAATGAGTGTAATCATACATATTGATGGAAATCTGTTCTTGACAGACATAATTTTCAATCTTTAATTCACAAGGGATATTTAATTCACAATGGAAAAAGAAAACAACAGCATGCTACACTTCCTGGATCTCCCCATCAGCAGAGGAAAGGACAACAAAATAGAAATACAAATCTATTGAAAAACAATTGACATTAACCAAGTATTCCATTACTAAAATAACAACCGAACCTCCCACAAGAGGAACCGTGTAAGAACATTATTCAGATGAGCACAAACACACTGCAACAACCCAGGACACCAGAAAAAGAAAACAATCACGTATACAATATCTTCCAATAAAACAGATATCCACACAAGTTTATCAAAAAGTGCCTGACCACTTAACTCATTACAGCACAAACAATACAAGTTATGAAAAGGATAACATATATCAAAAACATCTCAAAAACGATCAACAGACTATTATAAATACACATCGCCATAGCACACAAATCAACTAAAGCCATTCAAAACATCTTAAATCAACTAAAAGACTCAAGTAGCCCAGGAAGGAAAAATGGGACTCCTCTACAATGTAAAGTATAAGGATTGTAACAGCCACCACAGCTAATCTGCAATTTACAGTCATTTCTTTAATGACCATTCCAAATTAAAGTGGTCTTAAAAAGGGACTTATGACCTGTATTGACACAATCATTGCACCATCCCTGCAACCACATGATCATAGTATGGGTATTTGGCAAACTGGCTCATATTTATGATCAATTTCAGTGTTCCACAGTCATGTGTTGGTGGTTTGTGCCCTTTTTTGCCAATTTCCGACAAAAATTCCCATGGGAAAAAATGGGATTCAATGGAAATTCTGACCCCAATTGTACTCGTAAGTTGAGAATAGAATAGAATTCTTTATTGGCCAAGTGTGATTGGACACACAAGGAATTTGTCTTGGTGCATATGCTCTCAGTGTACATAAAAGAAAAGACACATACATCAAGAGTCAAGAATCATCAGGTACCAATCAAATCATACTAGGAAACAGTCCATATAAATCGTAAGGATACAAGCAACAAAGTTACAGTCATACAGTCACAAGTGGGAGGGGATGGGTGATAAAGAGTGATGAGAAGATTAATAGTAATAGTAGTGCAGACTTTGTAAATAGACAGTGTTGAGGGAATTATTTGTTTAGCAGAATGATGGCATTCGCTTGGGGGGAAACTGTTCTTGTGTCTAGTTGTGCAGTGCTCTATAGCGTCGTTTTGAGGGTAGGAGTTGAAAGAGTTTATGTCCAGGATGTGAGGGGTCTGTAAATATTTTCACAGCCCTCTTTTTGACTCGTGCTGTATACAGGTCATTGAGGACTTGAGGACTACGTATGTGCATCGATAATCATCAACTAGTAGTCACAAGACATAATGAAAACTCCTTAATCTCACAATATGTGGACACACTCAACCATAGTTTCAACTGGGAAACTCTGTGTCAACTCAAAAATATTTCTCTGGTCTTTTAGGGTTGTCAGCAGAAAGGGAGTAGGGAAAGCAATGCATACCTTAAATATTTTTATAGATAATTGCTAGGCAGCCGAAGCTTCTGGCGGAAAGATTATTACTGGAGAGCATGATTGATGACTCTTGGCTATGAATATGTCCATTGGAGAATATACATCCAGGGGGTGGGGGAAGACCAGGGTCAAGGCTGAGATGAATGATGTGTCTCAGAGTTGGCTGCACCCAGATAATGGCAACATTGTTCACTCCTAATAAATGATTTCTTTTTTTACTGAGAGACGTGGCTAGAGACTCATGATTTGAATGGGAGTGGATTGTCAGAGCCCTGACACTCTGAACATGCTAGACCAAGGTGAATCCCAACACGCTAGGAAATTCCAGAAAGCCTGGCATGCTGTCAAATCAGCAGCATATAGACCACATTTACACATCATTCAAAGGAAACAATAAGAAAACTAAGAAGGAAACAAAAAAGACCAAACCCATCCTCTCTAGCAACCAACACACTCAGATAAGCAGGGACTAACACCAGACAAATAATCTAACAGGTAAACAATGCCATAATCAAGGCACTCCCATTAATATTGGTAAGGCAAGTTACTGCACATAAAGAGGGAGCAAACCCCAACTCACTAGCACTGACGATGTTTCCTAGTTGGGTAATGAAATGTCTGCAAGCGAACAGCCAAGCCTAGAGAGTATTAAGAAGTTCACAATTTGAATCTATTCTATCTGCCTTTCCAAGGCCTCCCAAACTGTTTGCGCCAGCCAGGTAGTTTCCATTAAGTGTTTTGATAGATGCTATAATAAGCATTAAGTGCTACAATGTTCCTTCCAATTATCTAGCAAGTGGAATATCTGCAGAGAGTATTTCCTTTTATTTGGTAATTTAAAAGTATATTAGTTGGTTTTTTTTTATCCAAAGCAAATGCTTTCTGTCTCCCTCTGGCAACTAAGAAAGAGTCAAGTTTCCATTTGCTTTTGAAAACTGATGAGCAGAGAAGCTTAAACAGGGAGCAGCCGCAGCTGTATTTGAAATATATTATTCAGTATTGTTTCCAGGAGCTGAATCAGGGTTTTCTCCACCATTTCCAGTTATTTTGCACTTGAAAGATTGTTTAATAGAAAAGAGCCCAAGAACTGTAATAAACTCTATGTAATCCTCTGAATTCAGGCAGAGCACACCCTTATTTTCCTGTGGGCAAAATAAGAAACTCTATATAAGCAAGTAGAGTGATGGGTGATGAATATCTGGGTGATGGATATCTGCAGTTTTCATTGAAGAATGACCTAGGAGATTTTTATAGCCAGCAGATGTAAGGTAAACTGTCCCTCTGTTTCCTGGTGTAAATGAATTGTGTCATATGCCCTATATTTTACACCACAGATGACCGAGACAATGGCCGTTCTTGGTAGGTTGCTCTTTTCTTGTTATTAGCCCAGTGGCTACAAAGCCATAATTGTTCTTTCGTTGCATGAAGGCATTAAGAGCCCTCGTTGCAAAGCAGAGGATGTTTAATTGTATTAGGAGGCTAATCACCTCCACAGCAGAATAAGTACATGAAGAACAACAGCAATAGCAATGTAATATCAACAGTGCAAATTATGCTGTGCAGAGGATAAGGGAACTCAATGTGCCTCAAGGAAACTATACCCTTAAATTTTAACATTTGTCATAGGCCAAAGTGATGTCTATAGTGGTGAGTAGGTGTCTGCAGAGGGCATTTTAAAAAAAAATCAAGATGGCAGCCATGATTGCATGACCAAAACCAACCTCCTTTTTATAGAGCTATGGTGGTGCAGTGGTTAGAATGCAGTACTGCAGGCTACTTCTGCTGACTGCCTGCTGACTGCAATTTGGCAGTCCGACTCTCACCAGGCTCAAGGCTGACTTAGCAGCCTTCCAAGGTGAGTAAAATGAGGACCCAGTATGTTAGGGCCAATATGCTGACACTGTAAACCACTTAGAGAGGGCTGTAAAAGCACTGTGAAGCAGTATATTAGTCTATTGCTATATGCAATACCTATAAAGGCAAGGCTTTGATCATGCAGATACAACCACCCCAAGACAGGGCTGTATGTGGATAAGGATGTAATTTGGGGCAGGGAGAGAGGTTGGAATTTTTTATAAATGTAAGTGGTATTTTTTTTACCTAAACAGAGAAACAGCATAAAACAACAAAACCCAAACAAATAAAAACAATGGGAGTGTGAGCAACTCCCAGCTTCCTGCCAGCTTTACCGTGACCACAAATTTGTCAAATTTCAACCCCGCAGGCTGAACAATGGGGTTCCAGCTGTTCAACCCATGGATCCCAGATTTTGTATGAGTTTTTAAATTAGCCCATTTGAAGTGATCATCATCATTGGTCCGATGAAGAGCACATTGGGCAGCCAGTGATTTCCAGCAGTTTCGATCATTCGTAGCTTCTTGAGCATCGTCCCAAGGAACATTAATAATCTTAAGATCTTCCTTAAATGTTTGATTCAAAACCTGTTGCTCTAGTATATGATGTTTTTCCCAATTAAAGGTTACAAACACAAGAGTTTTAGTAATATAGAGATTATTTTAAGGCTTAGATTGTGGCTTTTATATGCTACCTACCCCAAATGGTGATAAACCATGTAGCAATTTGGGGCAATAATGTCAGCAGGATTTCAGGTGCTATGCTTTCCCGATTACAAACGTTGCCTTACGGAATAGCTCCTCTATCCCAAAAATTCAGAAAGTCCAATTCAGAAGGCCACGAAGACATTGCTTTTCCCACAAGTACTGGGGCTGTAATGTGTGGCCATAGATGATATGTTTATAAAATGTTTGTTATAGGGCCCTGACATGAATATTTTAATATCTTTTTGTTTGATGTTTACCTATTTCCTATGCAGAGCTTCATGTGTGGGTATATGGACAGCCACATATATTTTAGGAAGGAAGGAAGAGCTAGGATTTGAGGCAAGTGAAAAGAAAGAAAGAACATGAGGTTTTAATTATGCATGCTTAGACATGATGATAGGGCAGAAGGTTAAGGGGATGAAGGTTTTAGCTGAAAGCTTAGCAGAAATTATGGTTTGAAGAAAGCAAGAGGAAAAGTATTGAAAATGTATTTTGAAAGGCAATTTCAGTAATTAGAAACAACGAGAAACAAGACATGGAAATGTTTTACAGGATGGATTCCACATATCTTCATTTTTTAGCCTCCTTCCTCTCTATAGCAAGTTGGCAATGAACATATTATATTGATAATGAAAACAAGGCTGTAGATTAAAGCATATAAACAATGCATATTATGGACGCATTAAAATGTTCCTACCTTGTTTTACTGAAACCAAAGTGTCAGGGTATTGTACAAAAATCAAGGCTATTAAAAAACAAGAAATCCCATAATAATTTAAATTGCTATTCAAGACATTAAAATGTGTTCTTTTGTAAAAGAAATAAAAATTAGACATAATTACACACCATTTAAGAACATGTTTTTCAAGTCTTCTTGAAAAAAACAACATGAATGGCAATTCTCATGTTCCACTGGAGAATAAATTCTTTATATGAAGCCCCACTGTGGACAATGTCCTATTCCAAAGGTCAGCCATATGGACCACTGCTTCTGGAGCCAAGCGCTCCCAGATGAATCTAGTCTTGTGCAAAACTTCCACTCCTTGGTAAACCAGGAAATCAAGTGAATTTTAGTTCCCCATTTTGTCCAAGAAGAAAAAGTTTCACTAGCTTTGGAACAAACCACAATCTTAAAGAAACTTTCAACTATAGCTACATAAAATTTGAAGGTATAATTCAATGTAAATGTATGTAAAGGCAAAGGTGAAGAGCAAGAAAACCTGATTTATATCTCGACATAAGAAACTAGGATATAGTTGTCTTTACTCTCTGGAGACAGAGAGAGAGAACCAGAATATTTCCTTCCTGGGTGGGATTCTATCAATTCATACCTATGCGCTAGAACCGGTTGTTAACATTCTAAGCAGTTCGGAGAACTGGTTGTTAGAAGAAATTACTGGCCTAATCCTGTAAGGAAGGCAGGAAGGAAATATTCTGGTATTGCTTACAGAAACTGCCTCTCCATTAATTCTTATTACATTCTTGGCAGGACTAGACTTCCTGTCTCAGGAACTTATCTTGAGTTTTTTTCCCTCCTTTGCTGGTACTTTGCTTGTGTGGAGTGACCATTCAAAGTTACAATGGCACTGAAAAAAGTGACTTATGACCATTTTTTACACTTACAACTGTTGCAGCACCCCCATAGTCATGAGAGGCCAGGCAAGGAGATGCGTGCTGTGATGTGGACCACTAATATGATTTGCCTAATGACCAGCTGTGTGGGTGTGGCTAGGTAGTCATGGCCAACTCGATGTCACTCACATCAAGGGGCACTCACCAGCCTTTACTCGCCCCTCTCCTCCACTCCCCTCCCAGCCACTCCTCGCTTGCCCTCCCAGGCTCCTCAGGGCCCCAACAGGAAGCAATTGTTGGAGCTAAGCAGCTATCACAAGAAAGAGTTGGCAAAACAGCTGGCTCACTTAAAATTGGATCTGACCATGAAGGAAGCTCAGCAGAAGCACCTCACTCAAGACTACGAGCATTGGCTGTCTAAGCAGAGGAAAGATCTGCGGGAGTGCAAGGCTAGGTACTGGCGCCTGGAGGCTCAGTGGGCTGAGATGGTCAGCCAGTTCCAGGCCATGATACACTGGAACAAGACCCTCCGACTCTTCGCCACCAGTAGTATTTCTTTAGCCTTCACCCAAAGCCCTGTACCAGGAGGCTGAAACAGACCTCAAGTCAGAATTTCTGTCCCCCCAACCCACAGAAAAAGACCCCAAAGGGTCTGCAGCAACACAAACATCCATTGCACATATCAGACCCAGGGACTATAGTTTGAGGTCCCCTGATTTAATGCAATATAAAAAAGGCAAATAATTTTTATGTAGACCACCAAAATTTTCTTGCAGAGCACCAGTGGTCAATGGACCACCACTTGGTGACCACTGCTTTGGACCAGTCATTCTCTCTCATAGGGTTGTTGTTGTTGTAGGAAAAGTAGGAAGAGAAGGTGTGTTGAATATGTTTGCCACCTTGAGTTATTTGTAAAAATAGTAATGGCAGGATACAAATAAATAAACCAAATTGCCATTTGACTCTTTCCTAGCTGAAGAAAACAATAATAATTGAGTTTTATATGATTTGGGGAGAATGTTGTAATCTGCTAAAGTCTTCAAAGAAAGGATAAAAAACAGCAATCCCAAACTCTAATACTTACGTGGACAATGGGCCATGTCCAGAAGATGTGTGGGTTATTTGGAGAGAATAGAATAGAATACTTTATTGGCCAAGTGTAATTGGATACACAAGGAATTTGTCTTGGTGTAAATACTCTCAGTATACATAAAGAAAAGATACATTCGTTAAGAATCAAGAATCATAATGCACAACACTTAATGATAGTTATAGGGTATAATCAGCAATCAAATCATACTAGGAAGCAGTCAATATAAATCGTAAGGATTTACAAGGGACAAAGTTACAGTCATGCAGTCACAAGTGGGAGGGGATGGGTGATAAGGAGTGATGAGAAGATTAACAGTAATAGTAGTGCAGACTTTGTAATATTGAGCAGTGTTGAGGGAATTATTTGTTTAGCAGAGTGATGGCTTTTGGGAAAAAATGTTCTTGTGTCTAGTTGTTCTGGTGTGCAGTGCTCTATAGCATCGTTTTGAGGGGAAGAGTTGAAACAGTTTATGTCCGGGATGTGAGGGGTCTGTAAATATTTTCATAGCCCTCTTTTTGACTCGTGCAGAATAAAGGTCCTCGATTGAAGGCAGGTGGGTAGTAATTTTTTTTTCTGCAGTCCTAATTATCCTCTGAAGTCTTTGTCTGTCCTGTTGGGTTGCAGAACCAAACCAGACAGTTATAGAGGTGCAGATGACAGACTCAATAATTTCTCTGTAGAACTGTATCAGCAGTTCCTTGGGCAGTTTGAACTTTTTGAGTTGGCTCAGAAAGAACATTCTTTTTTGATGACGTTGTTGATGTTAGATGTCCATTTTAGGTCATGTGATAGAGTAGAACCTAGAAATTTGAAGGTCTCTACTGTTGATACTGTGTTGTCTAGTATTGTAAGAGGTGGTAGTATGGGAAGGTTTCTTCTAAAGTCTACCACCATTTCTACGGCTTTGAGTGTGTTCAGTTCTGGATTGTTCCACTTACACCATGAGGCAAGTAGAAGGAAGATGATGGAGATAGGCATATCCTATTATCAAAGTGATGCAGAAAAAATATTATCTTTTCTTTCCATTGGGATAGGAATGAAATATGGAATCTGTTTTAATATTGCATTACATTTATGTGTGAGTCCTCATCTCCAAATGGCAGGAAATTGGAATTTAATTGTACGGTCAAAGGGGCTATTGAGAAATAAAACACAGTATTGCAAATGGTTCAGGAACTTCTGGTTGTCCACCACTTCCCTAAGCTAGCCAAAAAAGAACCTTTTGAAATATACATCTCGGTTCTGCCTATTTTTTCTTAATTTTGGGGTAGTGTTGCTCTGAAACAGTTATTTTAGTCATTGTTTTCCTGAGTGTTGCTGTTCTAATCACATGAACCATGTTCTGAAAGATTTTCAGTGGCAAATTATCATAGGAAAAGATTGCCTCTCATGGGATCAGTCTGAATTCTGTTTAGAGGAAGCCAAGATATCCTTGAATTTTGATTCGGTATAAATTGACTGAGAGGATAAACTACCTTGTTATAAAGAACTTCTTCTGAAAATGGCTCATGCTTCCAAAGCTAGGAGTTATATAGCCGAGGAAAACCATCAAGGAGAGTGAAATAATATTTCTTTCTTGCAATTTAAAAATCCAGAGTACTTTTCTTTTTATTGCAGTATTAGGGTCAAGCTGGGTATTTACCGTATATTGTTTTGCTGTATGTAGTATGTCTATTATCACGGAGAAACTCTATGGTGTCACTAGAATTTGAAAACAGCACATAATTAATAAATGTGCACATAACAAATAACAGATATAGCAGTGGAGGGGTTCAAAAAGTTTTACCACCAGTTCGGTGGGCGTGGCTTGGTGGGCGCACTTTGCACTCATGCACGCACTCTGCATGCGCGCATGCTAAACGTGCATTTTGTGCAGGCTCAGAGGCATTCCAGCTCACCTCCTGCAAGCCTGCACACTCCCAGTTGCTTCAGCAGCTGCCACACGGCACTCTGCTGTGCCACGCAAAGCAGCTGTGCTTCAAAAGTAGAGGATAAAGGTAAGTATGGGAGCCTGGGCGGGCAGGTGGGCCCAATAGCAGAGCAGCAGAGAGAGCCAGTTTGGTCTCCGCTGTTCATCGCCACAACTGGTTCGGTGGTAGAACCGGTAGAATACCACCACTGAGATATAGAAGGAAACAGGATTGGGATCTAAAACAAGGAGTCTTTAGCTTTTTGACCCAGCTGTCTTCTCAAGAAGTAACAGGGGCACAATTGGTGGAAAGCATTACTCACAGATCCAACATTATTCATAGTTTAACTTCTTGCCCTTGATTTTAGGATAGATTATTGTTATCCTCTCCTGACAGGCGCTCATTTAGTGATTGTTCTAAATTATGAGAGACCCCCCCCAAAGAGGATTTAAGACATGGATCCAAAGTTCTGCCAGTTGGCCAGGATCCTGATTGGCTGCAAGAAGCAGGCTTACTATAAAGCAGGAAGCCAGAGAGCACCTCTCTCTCTCCATTGCTGTATTTGAGCTCCTGTGTTGCTATTTTGCTTGCTGATCAACCTGGTTAGTTTCTACCGTATTGATTGCTTAACTGTGTATGACATATTGAACTACTGCTTGACATTGAATATTGGACTGTGCCTATACCTTGTATATAAAACCTTTACCTTTATACCCTTTACCTTCTGTGGTTGTGTAACTTTGTGAACATTGCTACATCTTTGCACACTGCCTTCGTTTGGTGCGTAATCCTTGTTACCAAGGACGCTCTGCTAATACTTATAATACCCCACCGCAGTTACATGACCGCACTTCAGTTGCTTGGTCATACAGTTACATTGACAGTCACTTGCAACATTCCCCAGCAACGTGCCCATATTTTACTATGGCTTTGCTGAAAATTGGCAGTTACTTCTGGGTTTTGTCAAAATCATGCCCATTGTGCTGTCCAGCCAGTGTATGGGAATTGGATAAGTAGGTAGCAATTGTGAGCTGTCCCCTTAAGGGAATGCATCATGGTAAATGTAGCTAAAGGTATCCTGGGAAATGTAGTTCATGTCATGTGGCCACATCCGTAATCCCGATTGGTCACTAATTTGACCCTTGATGGGTTGGGGGAGTTTTCCTCACTTTTGCCTGGATTCACTAATTCATGGCAGCTGCTTTATATAGTTACGAGATGGGTTAGGAGATAACCATCTTTTACCTACAAGGCAGATATACAAAGGATTGATCATTAAAGAAGAACTTCGTCACAAATGTGAGTTATGAGGATACCTGATGAACCAATAAATGTACTTTGTTATGGATGTCTTGTTGAGTTTATCTATCTGCCTCTGCACAGCTACAAATCCACTACTGTGCAGGAAACAGAAAACCCAAAGTGAACCACTGATCTGTTTAACATCTGTGGAATTTGCATAACGACTGCCACATTCATTTTACAATTGCTGCCTTTCTTAACAACCACCACAAAAAAGTTATAAAATTAGGTAGCTCATATGACCAACCTGTTTTACAACTGTTATGGCTTACAACCATAATGGGCAGGCTCCATTATGCTCATAACTCAAGGACTACCTATATGGTGTGTGTTTATGTGTGTGTGTGTGTGTCCGCACAATGCAAATTCCATGCATCCACGGTTTTTGGAGTTCTGCTGTTGCGCTTATAGTATATTTTCTTATGTTTTTCAAGCTATTTTGAGACTGTCCTCTCAGTTTTTGATAGACTTCAAGGAATACTTTTCAAAACTCTTTACTACATGTTGGTCCAGCCCACCTCCCACAAATGTTACTATGGGAATCAGCACTTCCTTGTGTGGAAACAAATTGGAAAAGTTAGTAACTTTTAACTTATTTTTCCTGTGCCAACGACAACAATAGCTCTAAGCAGCTTGGAAGCATTATAATATAAAAGAGTTTGTATTAGGAGATAGGCAACCAGATGGGACTCCAGCTGCCAGCTTTAAAAAGAAAACATTAGATGCCAATTAAAATGTACTTTGGGTTACATTTCATGAAAGTTTTACAATAATTTTAGAATTAGAGAAAACAGTTCCTGTCATGTAAAACTGCATCTTCTATTTTGACTTTTAAATACTGTTCTGTGAGTAAAACCTCCTCCAACCCATAGAGGGTCAATTTAGTGATCAATCAGGATTACAGATGTGGTCATGTGACATTTATTTATTATTTATTTATTTATTCGTACTTCTATACCGCTCCCTCTCCCAAAAAGGGACTCAAGGCGGTGTACACTCAACAAACAAGCTAATACAGAAAACAGAAGCGAAAACAGGTAAATAATCAAGATGGCCAAGAATCACCCCTATAAATTTCCAAAATATAAACCCCAATGATCTTATTTGGCTAGACCGGCTTGTTTGAACAGCAAGGTCTTAACTGCGCGCCGGAAGGTTAGGATGTCTGACATGGCTCGTATATCCGGGGGGAGACAATTCCAGAGGGATGGGGCTGCCACAGAGAAAGCGCGTAGTCTCGGGGCTGCTAGACGACAGCGATCCAGTGGTGGTACCCCGAGCAAGGCAACTCTGTGGGAGCGTACTGGGCGGCGGGAGGTTGTTGGTGGCAGCAGGCGATCCCGTAAGTATCCAGGTCCCGAGCCATGGAGCACTTTGAAAACTGTAAGTACCACCTTGAAACGAATCCGGAAGGCCACAGGAAGCCAGTGCAGCCAGCGGAGAAGAGGTGTTATGTGGGCGTCCCGAGGGGCGCCCAAGATCATCCGTGCAGCTGCATTCTGAACTAACTGTAACCTTCGGAGACTTTTCAAGGGGAGCCCCTTGGGGCTACATTTCCCAGGATACCTTTACTACATTTACCATGATGCATTCCCTTAAGGGGACAGCTCACAATTGCTACCTAACTATCCAATTCCCATACACTGGCTGGACAGCACAAATACTGAACATAAGAATGTTACATTCTAGTTTTCTACAGTGCATTCACAGGTCATCCAAATAGGAGATGATGTATCTGGCTCATAGAGCAACAGCCTTTTCGATTGGTGGAAATATTTGAAATTTTGAGAGATTATCAACAGCATTTTCAGAATGCTTGCAAATTCAAAAACCATGGTGAACACCAATTGCTTCCTCTTCTCTGGATAGATTTATTCCAATTTTGACTAGGCAATGGGAGTGTTGATTTTGATTAGAAAGTTGAGAGAAGCGCTCTCTCATAGAATTGGTAGGAAAAAGTGTGGAATCCTACCACTGATGTGAATGCTCTTTCTAAGGTATCTTCTGCCCATATATTTTGCATTTGAAAAATTGCAGAGAAAGACCAATTGAGGCAACCATAGAGAATACTAAAACAGGCTTATTATATTTGGGAAGAAGACTGATTATTATCCTGAGATGAAGTTGAATTAATGATTTTATGATGCAGCAAAATATAGTTACTAACTGGACCATTAGATAATGGAGGAGATAGTAGTTGAAAGTAGCTGAAAGCTCTTTCACTATCATTAGTTGGGGGGGTGGGGGGGAAACTAGCTTGTCAGTTCACAGGAAGACAGTTAAAAAGAGAGTGAGAAAGACTTTGCCATAATGTACATTGAGAACATATTGACCATAACTTACAAAAGATTTCAGTTGCTGGAATGCCTTTCTTCTTAATAAATTCCTGCAAAACAAGTTCTGTGGGAATTGTGCTTGTATCCTTTGGATTTCACACAGAGAACAAGAGCCTGACAGTTCACATGAAAACGAACTGTAGTCCAAAATGGATCAAGGCAGGCCAGAAAAGGAAGAGGAAATAGCTACTGCCAAGTCTTTTCATTGAAGATACCCAGAGAGCTTCCACTAGTCAGCAAATATAGGTTATAATGTGATAGCTTCACTTTTCATTTGATCTCCTGCTTTTTAAAAATAGCTGTTCTGTTCTGTTCTTTTTTTTTTTTTTTAAGATGATGTTAAACGGCTGAGAACAAAGGGAGGGGATGATCTTAAACAGGAAAAGAGTCCTGAATTTCTTCAGCTGGAAGATGTCCTCAGAGGTATCTATGTGCAGAATAAAAAAAAATGGAATGGCAGCCATGTCTGTGTAATAAAAATTCTGCTACTTTTTACAGGACCTATGTTAGACCCACGCCCTCATTAGTGCTGTGATTATCGATTGAATATTTGTAGCTCAGGGTTGAACTGTGGGGTCCTTGGTGCTCCTGAGCTTAGTTGCTGTGATTACTTTATTTATTTATTTATTTAATTTTTGTCAATTGCTTACAAGATAATAAGTATAAGTAAAAACATAGTTATGAATACATGGATACATATCCATGGATACATATAAGAAAAATAAAAAAAATAAAAGAAACAATAGGACAGGGACGGTAGGCTTATGCACGCCCCCTACAGATCTCTTAGGAAAGGGGTGAGGTCAATAGTAGAAAGTCTAAGGTTAAATTTTTGGGGTTTGGGGAAGAAACCACAGAGTCAGGTAGAGTATTCCAGACATTGACCATTCAGTTGCTGAAACCGTATTTCTTGCAATCATGTTTGGTGTGATTAACCTTGAGTTTGTATCTATTGTTTGTTCTTGTGTTGTTATGGTTGAAACTGAAGTATTCATTGACAAGTAGGACATTGCAATGTATGATTTTATATACTATACAGACATATACTATATCAGACTAAAGCGGCATAGTTCTAGGATGTCTAGGTCTAGAATTTCGAGTCTGGTGGCATAAGGTATTCTGCAATGAGTAGAGGAGTGGAGAACTCTTCTTGTGCAATATTTCTGGACTTTCTCAACTGTGTTAATATCAGATACGTAATGTGGGTTCCAGACAGATGAGCTGTATTTGAGTATTGGTCTAGCAAATGCAATAGATTTATATACCACTTAATAGTGGTTAGATTTATACACCATTTTAATAGTGCTTTACGACACCCCTCTAAGTCAGGGGTGTCAAAGTGGCGGCCCATGGGCCAGATGCGTAAAACATATGCCATGCCCATCCCAGCTCTGTGAAGGGGAAAAAAATGTCACAATATATCACGTGATGGCAACGTGATGCAGCAAGGTTGACACCCATGCTCTAAGTGGTTTACAGAGTCAGCATATTGCCCCCAACAATCTGGGTCCTCATTTTACTGATCTCGGATGGATGGAAGGATGAGTCAACCTTGAGCCGGTTAGGATCGAACTCCTGGCAGTGGGTAAAATCAGCCTGCAACACTGCATACTAACCACTGTGCCGCCACAGCTCAACTGACTTGCTCTCCAGTTGGTTACTATAGCTAGCATGGAGATGGTGCCTAATCTTCTGTATCTTGATTTCAGACAACCATGCTTCCTATTTTCCTTTTGATTTTTCAGAAATTTGATATGCCACTTGTCAAACAAAGAACCTGCAGGTTATTTTTAAAAATGTTAAATACTTTATTCATTGAAATACTACCATGACACTATATGAAGACATAATTTTACTGGAGTTCATATGCTATTCCACTCCAACATAACTTATGTAAAATATTTCATTTATTAACATAATTTCTATTCTAGTCCAATCTTCATTTCTGGCAGTAGGTAAGAATCTCAATGAGCAACACTGAAACACAATCAATCACAATATAATATATAGAACACCCCAAATTAAAAGTGATACATAATGACAAGCAATATAATAGGTCATAATTAAATAGGCCACACCATCATGAGCTCTCAAATGCTGAAATAAACAAAAACATTTTACAATACCCTTCAACTGTCAGTTTGCTTTCTTTCATGGACAGGGGATTAAAAAGACATGGAAAAATCAATCTGTAGAGTGCCTGCATGGTGTGAAACAAAGAGGAAGCCTCAGAAAGCAATTTCAATGCTCAGAAATCTTTGGAAGAAAGTGTCTTCTCAAGTATGTTGATCTAAAGTTGTTGAAGGCTTCATAAGCTAAATACCACACTTTAAATCTGACTGGAAAAAGCGTCAGTTAAACACAATATACAACATCCTGACAACATTCTTGCTTCTGTACTGTGTATAAGGCTAATCCCGCATAGAGTACATTATCATAACTGAGATGTGAAGTTATCAATGCATGGAGCAAAGTAGTAAAGCAATCACTTCATGGAATGGTGGTAGCTATTAATAGCATGTATGGAGCAAAAAAGACAAGATGGTGGTCATAATCAACTGATAGAAGCCTCACCTCATTTTATGCAGGTGGAAGAAGCAGGGAGGCTCAAATTGTCCATTTGTGCCCCTATTTTACTTACCATCTCTCACAGACTTCCCTGGTTGTTGGCATATAAATTAATTATGTGCCATCAAATTTGGCAAGGATGAGTGAATCCCTCTTATATTGTATGGGTGTCCGTCTCTTTCTTTTTTATCCACTTCTTGTCATTGCTGCCAGTTTTTATTATTTTTGCTTTTTACTGTATTTTTTTTAATTACTTGTGAGCCAAGCAGAGTCATTCAGAGTCAGAGAGCATGATAACTGAATTAATTAATGTTTTAAAAATTATGCTGACCCTACATAGATGTTCTCTAGGCTGATCTGTTCCCAGCATGGTCCTTCAGATTTTTGAAATATGCACCCATGGTCACTATAATTACTTGTTCATCCTCTTCTCTTTCCTTCTACCTTTCCAAGTATTATATTGCTATGGGGAGCTACATTCTTTAAGAGAATGTGTCCTAAATATGATCATTTGAGTCTGATCATTTGTGTGACAAATGAAACTCTGCAGGGATGGGATTCAAAATTTTTAACAACCGGTTCTGTGGGTGTGGCTTAGGTGGTGGGTGTGGCTTGGTGGTCATGTGACTGGGTGGACATGGCTTAGTGGTCATGTTATTGGCTGGGTGTGGCCAACTCAATATCACTCACATCGAGGCATGCATCTTCTCGCCTGGCCTCATGACTGTGGGGATGCTGCAACAGTCATAATTGTGAAAAATGGTCATAAGTCACTTTTTTCAGTGCCATTGTAATTTTGAATGGTCACTCCACACAAGCAAAATACCAGCAAAGGAGGAAAAAAAACTCAAGATAAGTTCCTGAGACAGGAAGTCTAGTCCTGCCAAGAATGTAATAAAAGTTAACAGAGAGGCAGTTTCTGTAAGCAACACCAGAATGTTTCCTTCCTGCCTTCCTTACAGGATTAGGCCAGTAATTTCTTCTAACAACCGGTTCTCTGAACTGCTTAGAATGTTAACAACGGATTCTAGTGAATATGTAGAATCCCACCCCTGAAACTCTGGGTTAATTTGTTTGATGGTTCATTTGCTTTGTTTAGTCAAGAGTCTTTTCCAACACCAAACCATCAGTATTGTTTTATCCTGCTTCTTCCAAGTCCAGCTCTAGATTTTAAGGGAAACCATTGCCTGAAGAATTCTGATCTTTGCAGGTATGGTATAGACCAGTGATGGCTATCCTTTTTGGCACCAAGTGCCCAAAGTGAACATGTGCGCACATCCCCAAAATGCAATATACGCATGCCCCGTGCATGTGTCCAACCCCCGCACATGCGCAGCAGAGACCTGAAGACCAGCTGGCCAGTGAGAAGCCTGCACACATGTGGAGCAGAGCTGAGCTGGGGCGATGACTCACGTGCCCAGGGAGAGGGCTCTGCGTGCCACTTCTGGCACGCATGCCATAAGTTCGCCATTAGGGGTATAGACACATCCCGACATCTGAATATCTTTTCCCAGGCCATCATGGCTATTCTACCAAGTCATGGTATACATTTTGACTCCTGGTTTTTTAATGGTTGATAGTCAATCCTAAAAGGAATAAACTATCCATGATTTCAGTATCTTCAATAGCAATTCCAATGGCATACAAATAAAAAGTGAAAACGTAGTTAGATGTTGAAACTGATTTGGTCTCTGGCAGAGGTGGTATTCAGCAGGTTCTGACAGTTCTGACAGTTCTGACAGTTCTGACAGTTCTGACAGTTCTGGAGAACCGGTAGTGGAAATTTTGAGTAGTTCGGAGAACCGGCAAATGCCACCTCTAACTGGAGATTTTACAGTATCGTTCCCCTGCCACGCCCACCAAGCCACTCCTACAGAAGCAGTAGTAAAATAATTTGAATCCCACCACTGGTCCCTGGGGATATTAGGTTGGTGGACTGGTGTGCACAACTTATATTGTTTGAGACTTCTGTGGCATATTTAGGATTGAACTCCAAAATAGTGGGGGGAGGGTAGTTGAAGAGAAGGAATGGAAGAGATGCCTTGATTATTTTTCCATAATGCAAAACTGGGATATATTTTTGATCTATGCACTCAGGCGTCTCTGACCACTGCAAAAGTATTACTGTCAAAAGCAGGCAGCCCATAGGGTCTGTTTTTTTATACTATTATTATTTGGGGAGGGGTGGTATGTCTGAGCCTTTCAGAGAGATTACATCCTTGAAATGATGGTGCTTTGATATATTTGAGTAGACATGGTCGGATGTGCCTGCACATTGTCACAATATTTATAATCAGGAACTTAGTGACTGGAATATCGAGTGGTTGAGTTGCATCCATGACAGATTAAACACTTGAGATGGGAGCTTTCATATCACATTGAGTTGCATCCATGACAGATTAAACACTTGAGATGGGAGCTTTCATATCACATCAATTTCTTTATATCAGATATAATGCTTTTCAATGGAAATAATTTACACCTCCTTCTAAGAGCCAGTAAGAGATGAGGGGGTCAAAAGTAACGAAGTTTCTAGCCAGACACAGCATGTTTCCTTTTTTTTTTTTTTCCTATTTCAAATGTTGAATGAAGACAACATAACAGAAGCCAAGCCTAACTCTTCCTAAAAGCTATTATCCAGTGTTCACCCCTGGTCTTCAGCATTAGTGGATTGGGAAGAGGCAAGAGAGGGAGAGAGAGGAAGTGTTTATTAAATCTGTAGATGAAATACATTTGGGCAGAATAGCTAATATCCTAGGAGACAGAAAGAATATTCAACATTATCTTGATAAGAAAAACAGGCTGAAAATGTCATAATGAAATTTAATAGAAAGACATTTTTTTTATTCTTGGAAAAAGAAATCAGATATAAGTGTTAATTGGCTTGGGAATAATAGTTTAGAAAAGATCTGAAACTGAAGTTCATTACAAGCTGATATGAATTCATTTCCAAAACAACAGATATAACTTTTGGATGCATTAACGAAAATGCAGTTGTTGTCATTATTATTGTATTTAATACATTTTACAGTATTAAATTAGCTAATATTGTCATAAAATAGCTCAACCAAATACATTCAATATTTTAACAAAAATAGAGTAAAATGACACAATGCTTTATCATTCTTTTTTAAACCAATAAATACTTGAGCATGCAAATTCCTCAAATCACTTTGTATATACATATTAAACTGGATCAAACTATTAGAAAATAATCAGCTATACCAAGCTTTTCTTTCTCTCACTTCTCTCTAAGTTGGGCGCGTGTGTGCATGCATGTGTCATTTTCTTCATTAGGGATATTTGCCAATATTGCTGAATCCAGATCAATCATTCTCTGCATTCCAAACATATGTCATAAGTTGTTTATCAGCCATGGACAAAAACATTATCAGTTGTTTTTCATATGCTTCCTCAAATACTGATAAGTTTTACCTAGGATGCTTTGCAGTATCTTGATTAGGTTTTTTTCCCTATTTCAAAAAAATATTTGCCAAAATCTTTGAATTTTTATACATGACTATCCATATAGATAAATGTTCCAATTCCAATATGTGGATGAAGGGTCTAAAATTTCCATTAAATTATAATTTAAAGAAAAAAATACATAAGATGATGCATCATTGGTATTTAACACCAGGTAAGGTACCTAAGATATATAAAAGGTATATCCAATGAATGTTGGAAGTGTAAAAGTAAAGAAGGGACCTTTTATCATCTATGGTGGACATATGATAAAGCAAAAAAGTTTTGGAGCATATTTCATATTTTAATACAGGAAATTTTGAAAATGAAGATAAAAATACCAGAAATTTTCCTTTTGGGTCTCATGGAAAAAGAACTGGAGAAAAAATTGGAATTTAGCTATTACATATGTTGACAGCAGCAAGGCTATTGTATGCACAAAAATGGAAGGACACTTCAATTCCTACCATGGATGAATGGTTGCAGAAGCTGATGGAATTGGCTGAAATGACAAAATTGACTATTTTGATTAAAGAAAAGAATATAAATGCTTTTGTTTCCACATGGAGACCACTTCTGAACTTTGTGCTTGAAGTGGAAAAGAGTGAAACTTTGATTTTCGGTTTTACTGATTAGACTGACAGATCTTTATAGAAATGGCTTGTTCATGTTATTATGAAAAAACAAAAAGTTGTGATTTGATGTTAATGTCTTATTTTACTGCAACAGAGAGAGTCAGAAGTCAGTACTTCTTTTTCTTTCTTTTAATCCTTCCTCATTTTTCTTCCCCTCCCCCTTCCTCTCCATTGTTTTCCCATTTTCTTTTGTATTTTGTATCTTATAACTCAATAAAAATGTGGATCACCATAGGTAAATGTTCCAATTCCATCTTCATTGTGTGATCAATTGGTCTATTTGTAGTATCTCTTAGGTTTTAAGTACCATTTATATAGCAGCTTCACTGAACTTTCCATAATTTTAGGTAATATACGGTTAATTGTGTAGATTTTTGCCCATGCAAGAGTTTAAACTTAGTTCTCCAAACCTCTTACAAATATTCTAGAATACTTGTGGAAACATCAAGCAAAATATTGAAATATTTGTGCTTCTGGCATATCTGAGTTGGATTTTGAATTAATATAGAAATATTATTAACAGTGTTGAACTTTGGTGTTAGAGAAGACTCCCGAGAGTGCCATATAATAGTTTAATAATATATAGATATGGATCACAGAGCAAATCAATCCACTCAAGACCTAAATGTCTAGACTCAAATTGGGAAATTTTGGAAATATGTGAAAATCATTTGAAAAATGGATAATGTTTGAAAAATAGAAGGAAAGAGAAGAGGAGGAAGACACCAACAAAACTCAATGGACTCAATTACATTAGCAATGAGTACACCATAGAAGACCTGAAGTTCCAGGTTGGAAACAAATCATCCTGGAGAAAATATATATAGTCACTAAGAATTGATACAAGTTGATAGCACATAGTCAATAATTAAGATTTAGAATAATATTCCTAAAAATGGTTCAGAGTTTAAAGAGTATAATTCCCCCAGATTTTTGTAGCTTTGTCCATCCATAAAAAACAGAGGGATTTAGCTTTTATGCATGATAATCTCTGGAAATCACTATAACACTGTTATAGTGTTACTGTATATATAGTGTTATCATTTCTCATTTATTGAGATTCACATGTAGGCCTGTCAAATAGTAAGAGCTCTTGACAAGATTCATTAAGTTTTACATGACCTCTTTAGGGTTGATGATAACAAGAACTATACTGTCAGCAAACAAATTAATGTTCATATGAGCTGCTTTAAAAGCCATTCCTTTAATTTGATGGTGTTCTTTAATCTCTGCAGCCAGGGTTCTACAGCAAAATCAAAAATTGAATATGGAAAAAGAGATAGTCTTGTCTCTCAGTCAATGTTAGGGCAGGTCTATACTATTTAATCTTTATTTAGTTCTTATATGATAACTGATTATGTGCCAGCCTGTAAATTTACTCACCTTTAGTGACCCATAGACAGATTTGCTCAGGGGTGGGATTCTACCTGGTTGGACCAGTTCTATAGAACCGGTTGTTATGATTCTGCCCAGTTTGGAGAACTGGCAAATCTTGCTACTGGCTGGCCTCTCCCCTCCCTGCCCACTCACTCCTTACCTGACATGAGCACCATCAAACTTGCCTGCTAAATTGCTATTTTTACTTTTTTCCCCACATTTACGTATCCCAGGATAATGATGTGATGTCCAATTTGGGTCGGTCACCAGTACAGCAATGTACTCTTCCATATTATCTCTACTGAATTACAAATGGCAGTTTGTGACAGTTCCATGGAAGTCCTATCAAATTCCACTGTCTTATTATTTTTTCTTACTCAAATCAATTCTGATGGATATCTGGTTGGATCCTTTTCGGACATCTATCAGAATTTCCCACTATTTCCCACCTTTCTTCTTGATATAAGAAGACAAAAGATCTAGTGGTACTATTGCCATCCATCAGGATTTTCCAAACCTGATCTAGAAGGAAGGACAAGCCTTGTCCTTTATCAGTTAAAGCAAAATTAAATGAGGAATAAATACATGAAACGTGATACCTGGTCTAGGTTTGCTTTTCCAAAGATCAACTAACAAAACCAATGTCTAAAAGGGCATTTAAGTAGCAAAAACAACTAAGTCTCAGCATTTAAAACACTAGGAAATTTATCATCATCTGTGCTTTTTATAGGTCATTGGAATCCACAAATGCTTTCACCATGATAAATGTGTTAGTCTTTGAGTTCTATAAGGCTCTTTCTTGTCTTAACAAAAATAATGACAATGTGCTGGAAAATGCATTCTAACTATTAAATGTAGGCCTCTGCTGCACTGGGATCTTTCACTGAGGATTATGAGGGTGAGGGTTTCTCCTCCATGGCAGGAATGTTGCTCAGATGATGAACAGAACAAAACGGTATTGATATTGTGTATGTGCAATCTAATCTTCTGTCTGCAAACATCCACAGTTTTGAATCATCCTTCCTTTAAAATCAGAGCGTGCAGCTTTTAGCTGCTTTTAAATGGCACAGTGGGGCACTTACTTCAAACAGAAAGCAGAGATGAGACAAACCTGTAAGTTTCAGGACAAATGTTAAATGTGGTAAATGGGTTTTAATGTAGCTTAAAATTAAATTAATTATATGGCATTACCGTATTTGAATAATGTGCACTTTGACAGCAACTTTGAGAGGAACAAAAAGATCATATTAAAAACTTGAATATAATCCAGAAGATTGCAAAAGGGTAGAAATTTCCAATGAGAACCAAGGAAATAATGTGGCTGCTAGGGAGGAGGTGGCTGCCCAAGACTGATAATTAGCAAGAGTAGCAATGGTAAGCATGGAAGTAAAGTAGTAGTAGAACATGGGATAATTTATTGTCTGGGACGCTGGTCACAGTAAAAAAAAATGACAATAAAGGTTATCTTCTCTTATGAAATAAAGGACCTCTTTGAAAACAAAGTGGAACTTGTACAGAAAACAGAACTGGGGACTTTTTAAAGGGCTAATGAAGGGCTTTCCATGGAGCTCAGAAAAAGAAATAAAACAAGTTTTGGGGGAAAGATTCAAAAGGTATGGAGTTTGGAATGTAAAGAGAGTTGGCCTAGGGAGTCCCACATATAAAGAGGCCAATTGTGGAAGCAGTGGCAAAGAAAAAAAATGGGGTTAGCTTAACAAGGCAAACTAACAAGATAAAAAGAAGTCATGGATTTAAGATGATACAGAAATATTACTCTACAGTGGAGGAGAATTTATTTATTTATTTTATTTATTTATTGTACTTATATACCGCCCTATTTCCCTGACAGGACTCAGGGCAGTGCACAGCCAAATTAAAACACAGAGGATAATACAAAATTAAGAACAGTTTAAAAACCAAATATAAAAGGCTGAAATTTATAAGAAGTTTAAAAGCCAACTAGATAAAAACCAGATTAAAATCCTAAAAACCCCTAAAAACCCCTAAAAACTCCTAGGCCAGACCAGCTTGATGAAATAAAGAAGTTTTCAATGCGCGCCAGAAGGTCAGAAAATCAGGGATGATCCTCATCTCCAGGGGTAATTCGTTCCAGAGGGAGGGTGTCCCCAACGAGAAGGCCCGCACCCTCGGGGTCGCCAGCCGTCCAGCCGGAGGCAGACTCTATGGGAGTGTACTGACCGACGGGAGGCTGATAATGGCAGGAGGCAGTCCCGCAAATATCCTGGTCCCAAGCCATGGAGCGCTTTAAAGATGGTAGCCAAGACCTTGAAGCACACTCGGTGGACCACTGGGAGCCAATGCAGCTCACGCAAGAGCGGTGTAACATGGGAGCCCCAAGGAGCCTCCAATACCACCCGCGCGGCCGCATTCTGCACCAGCTGGAGCCTCCCGGTGCACTTCAAGGGAAGCCCCATGTAGACAGCGTTGGCATAGTCTAGGCGGGAGATCACGAGGGCGGAAGTGACTGTGCGAAGCGCATCCCGATCCAGAAAGGGCCACAACTGGTAGATCCTATGGACCTGACCAAAAGCCCCCCTGGCGACGGCCGCCACATGGTCCTCCAATGACAGCCGTACATTCAGGAGGACACCCAGATTGTGAGCCCTCTCCATGGGGGCAAGAATTCCCCCCACCCCCACAGCCAGCGATGGAACCAGCTGGCTGTATCGGGGTGCCGGGAAGCACAGCCACTCAGTCTTAGATGGGTTGAGCTGAAGCCTGTTCTGCCCCATCCAACACCGCACGGCCTCCAGGCACCGGGTCATCACTTCGATGGCTTCATCAGGGTGGCCTGGGGTAGAGATGTACATGGAAGAATGGAAGGAAAACTTTAAAAGGAGGGCAGGATTGTGATTCAGAAGAAATGTAAGAAGACAAAAAAGGCATTGGAATCAAAGTGTTCAAATTAGGAAATACAGTATTTGTTCAATGCTTGACTGTGTTAGCTGAAAAGTAGAATGGGAGAGGTATAGCCTACAATCACTGAACCTGGGCCAACAAGTCACCAAGAAAGAGATTTTTTGCCAAGGCAAGAATTGGAAGAATTGGACTCTATGGTCTACATACAGTGTATTTGTGTATGTTCTCAATGGATGACAATTTTTTCTTTTTAAGAAAACTGTTGGAAAACCAAAGCTATACAGCAAACCTCCAGACTCTAAGATTCCCATCTATCAAGTTCAGTAGTAACTGAACTTTAGTTATTCATGTGTACTCATTTGTGATTTAATGCTATTATAATTATTTTAATTTTTAAATACTCTGTGATTGTGATGTGGTGTTTGGGGCACTGTGCTGGAGTAGCTTTCAAATTTCATTGTATTCATGGAATGCAATGACAATAAAGGTATTCTATTCTATTCTATGCTGGTACATCTGGTTATAGATATGAACAGCTATTGTTCCACAAAGATAGAACTATTCCCAACCTTTAATTCTGAGTGTAAGTCAGTGGTGGGATTAAAAAATGTTTACTACTGGTTCTGTGGGCATGGCTTGGTGGGCATGGGTTGGCTTGGTAGGTGTGGCAAGGGAAGGTTACTGCAAAATCCATTCCCTCCCCACCCCACTCACCTGCTTTCTAGCTCCGTTCTTCTGTTGCACGGGAACAAAAGATGACCCAGCTGATCAGCTGGGACTCGGAAAGCAGAGAATAGATGGAGGCGGGGTCAGTCAGAGGTGGTATTGCTGGTTCTCCGAACTACTCAAAATTTTCGGTTCTCCAGAACTGGTCAGAACCTGCTGAATACCGCCTCCAGTGTAAGTAGTTGTGTGTTGTGGGGTGCTTGGTGCTCTCTGAGTTTGGTTGTTTTCTTGCAGACACTTCATTACTCAAACTAAGTAATATCATCAGCACTCGTATGTGTTGTAGTGCTAATTACCTGGTTTGGGTAATGAAATGTTCATAAGAACACAACCAAGTTCAAATAGCACCAGGGATCTTTCATTTCAACTGAGCTACAAACATTCTTTAATGTCCTGTATCTGCTAATTAGAAGTGTGTATTGATTTGTGGAGGTAAAGGAATCACCCCATAGAATTGGTTGAAGAGTTCGTAACAAGTTGGTTAATGGGTTAGACAGATTTAGAGGCACTGTATGGATGTTCTAACTTTCTCAACCTTAGAACTAGTCCTTGTGTGAAATACTGGGTACCCAAATACTGAACTATGTTGAGCAATCAATGAGAACAGGAACAGGAGTAATAATTTACAGCAGTACAATCAGAAGGCAGAAGGATAAGAATCACTGCCTGATGCAGTGAAGGAAGTATCCATTTCAAAAGTCATATGTAGAAAGGCCATGGTGTTATCTGAGGCTACTTTAAAATGATAGCAACCCTTTTGATGTTATTTGATTCATATCAAAATAGGTTGCTTTGATTCATCCACTTTTTTCCTGAAAAATTACAGTACAGAAATTGAAGTAAGAATAATAACAATAATCAAAAGATATTTCTTGAAAAGTAGGCTCCGATATTCAAAAGTCATTCAATGCTATATTGTACAGTACAGTGGGGAAAGGGGTACTGGAAAATACCAGAAGAGCCCTCCATCTATTGAATGGTAGACTCCGTTCAGTTGAATAGAACTAACTAGCAAATAAATTCATAAAACCAAGTTGAGAAGAGCTTCTAAATTTCACAACATGCTTTTTCTACAAATTACTGTATCAATTTCATGTCTTTTGGATGGAATTGTTTCTTCACAGTTTGGCATTCCTTTGTGGATCCCTCCCTGTGAAATGAAAATTATAGTACTATATATTCAAAAATGAAATTTGCAAGAAAAGATGATGCAGTTCTGAAGAAGCTTCCTGGATGGAGAAGCAAAACATCTTCAAGGAAAAATAAAGTCCAGTTGCCTTTGAAAAAGTACCTCTGGGTCAACCATGATCTGGTTGACTGAGAATCTCCATAGCCTTTTGCCCATATATTTGTTTTCATGAATGGTAGCAGGATTATATGGCTACACCTGCACTTTTAATGTACATTTTATATAGGCAAGACATATAAAAAGGGGTGTCAGAGCTTCTATCTTGTGGTAACAGATAACAGATAATCAGAGTTGGGAAGGGACCTTGTAGGTCATCTAGTCCAAGCAGGAAACCCCATGTCATTTCTGACAGATGGGAGTCCAAAGTCTCAAGTGATGGCACTCCCATCACTTGAGTAATGTGGGAATGGCCATTGTGTCTTTTTCTCTGCCTCCCCTTTGGATGAATGATATATCACTGAAAATATTGGGTGAAAAAATATTGTTTTTCTTTTAAGCCAACCTGACAAACCCTTAGAGCTAAAAAAAAAAAGAGCACTGAAACTTAAGTAGTGTTGCTTTTCCTCTAATCACACAGAGAAAGTTGAATCTTTAACCCTATTGCAGGAAAAAAGGTTATATGGAATGCAGTAGCCTCGTTTCATCCTTCTAAAATAGGACTGTAGCACATCAGTGCTGAATTTTGTCTGGTCTTTAGTCTGGTTCAGGCACCGGAGGATTTGGAGGCTGCTTTAATATTAATGGAACTTTCTTTTTAAAAACGAACTATTTTACAGTGATGCCATCTGTAAGTTCAGAGATAAGACAATGAAGTTAAATAAAATCAATGGTATATCCAGAGCACTGGGTTCAGTGTTATTAACATCCTGGACTAATCCCATAGTTCAGCACTCCAAAATAACATAGATTTTGCTGTTTTCACAATAGAACAGAGGGGGAAAAATTCCCTAAAGTTTCTGCATATTGATTCCTTTTTGGGATGTGGACTGCACAGCAATTGGATGAGAATGAGCAGTCATTCTCCTTACAATGTTCATTCAAATGGGAAACATGCATTGGTACTTCAGTGTGAAGAAAGAGGCACATCTGTTTTCTAATATAATAGCCAAGCACTTTATCCTTGGTAGCTAATAATATGTAGGACTCATGTTGGTACTGAACATTGGTACACATACTGTGTGTGTGAGAGAGAGAGAGTGAGAAAGAGAGAGTGAGAATACTAGTTAAAATGAACGACTAGTTAAAATGAATTTTATTAAATATAATAGGGAGAAAGAAACAAAGGGGAGAAATATTGGAGAGGGAAACCTAGTGCTTATATCTGACCTTGAAGTGAGGCAAAAAGCTTGTGCAGGATATATGTGTGCCTGGGAAAAAAAAACAATCTTAAGATTACCCATCTCATAAAAAGAAAATAAAGCTAGAGTGATAGACAAAAGGGGAACCAGAGAGGCTGAAAAATCATTGCAATGTAATTCAGCAATCCCCATCCCCGCCTATGAATCACGTTCTAAAACCATATTGAGGGTTATTAGGGTGCTCCAATCAGTGAGTAAAGGCCATGATTCAATCATATTGATATTTGTTACAAACCATATCTTTTTTCCTCCTCCTCCTCCTCCTCCTCCTCCTCCTCCTCCTCCTCCTCCTCCCCCCCCTCTCTCTCCATTGACTTGAATTCATCCATAAAGAAACTAATCTTCCTCTTTGAAAGAACATTGTTCTATTGTGTATTTTGCTTCTAATACATTCAGAAACAGCCAATCTCAGTCCTGCGCATGGACAGAAGAGACGTGAGGTCCAAACTTGAGGTACTAATACCACTCTATAAAGCCTTAGTAGGACCACACCTAGAGTACTGAATCCAGTTTTGGTCACCACTCTATAAAAAAAATGTTGAGACTCTAGAAAAAGTACAGAGAAGAGCAACCAGGATGATTAGGGGACTGGAGATTAAACATATGAAGAACGGTTACAGGAACTGGGCTTGGCTAGTCTAGTAAAGAGAAAGACCAGGGGAGACATGATAGTAGTCTTCCAATATCTGATGGGCTGCCACAGAGAGGAGAGGGTCAGACTATTTTCTAAAGCACCTGTAGACCAGACAAGGAATAATGGATGGAAACTGAACAAGGAGAGATTTAACCTGGAAATAAGGAGAAACTTTCTGACAGTGAGAACAATCAACCAATGGAACAGCTTGCCCTCGGAAGTTGTGGGAGCGTCATCACTTGAGACTTTCAAGAAGAGATTGGACTGCCATTTGTCAGAAATGGTGTAGGTGAGGGGTTAGACTAGATGACCTACAAGGTCCCTTCCAACTCTGATTATCTGTTATCAGTTACTTGCTGAATTCAAAGCAGAAAAAACTGAAATACCCACCAAATGCTCTTTTCTTGTGAATGAGGGGTATTTGCAAGTACTATCAAGTATCTTAACAATCCAGAAATAAAGAAAAAAACATGTTTCTTCCCTGGGCCCCGCATATGGGCTAAAGGAACATTTTCTTAGAGACAATTATATTTGAAGAGTGGCCAGCTAAGAAATTCTCCTCTGGAGACAAAGAGTCTCCAGGAGAAATAAAAATCACACAATAGATCAGAAATTTCAGCAAGACCATTGGAACAGTTTGCGTGACACAATGTGAGGCATCGTTTGGTGGAACATAGGATCAAAACTGATGAACGTTTGTCAGAAAGAAAGCCCTAAGGGTAGGACAGCCTGTGTAGATCTACGTCAGTCCCTGTGTGATACCTTCCAGCAGCATGTGCAGCTATCAACAATCTTGAAACCCAGCAGGTTCTGCTGGAAGGCACTCATTATATGAATTGCTGCTATCAATCATGGATTGCCCACATGGTCCTGCCATTAATTCAGTCATAATTTTGGAAAGCAAAACTAGTTGTTAAGATGCAAATGGAACAGAGAGCTCTTAAACATGGCATTCTGCTGCTCCTTCAGCTGCTTGGGAGCTCCATGGTTATACCTAGGAACGGAATGTACAAGAAACCGTAAACTATAAGCCGTTCCCAACCAATTAAGTGGATACAGATTGGCCTGCCCATTAAAAAAATAAATCTGAAGGAAAATCTCATTATATTGCAGAAAGGAAGAAGTCTCCTGTATAGTTGCAGTCTGACTTCAGAATAGAGTAGAGTAGAGTAGGGTAGGGTAGAATAGAATAGAATAGAATAGAATAGAATAGAATAGAATAGAATAGAATAGAATAGAATAGAATTCTTTATTGGCAAAGTGTGATTGGACACACAAGGAATTTGTCTTCGGTGCATATACTCTCAGTGTACATAAAAAATACATTCATCAAGAATCATAAGGTGCATAAAAATAGATAAGATTCAACACTTAGTGATAATGTTACTAAACACTATCATATGTGTAAGCAGAGGCTTCATAGCAGACTCCGTTCTCCTGTGCAGGGCAACAAAAGAAGACCCAGCCAATCAGCTGGGACTCGGGAGGCAGAGAATAGATGGGGCAGGGCCAATCAGAGGTGGTATTTGCCGGTTCTCCAGACTATTCAAAATTTCCACTACCGGTTATCCAGAACTGGTCCGAACCTGCTGAATACTACCTCTGGTTTGCTCCTTGTTTATAGCAGTAGCTTGCCATATTGTAAGCGAACAACCAAGCTCAGAGAGCACAAAGGACTCCAGAAATCCATTTATCCTTTCCCTAGAAGAAAGTTTGGATCATTTTTGGAAAAGCTGGTCCTGGTTTTGTCTTCAGATCATATAAATCTTTTGCCTTTTGGAGGTGGAGGAGTGAGAGACCTAAATAGTTTGTTTTCTTGAGACTGAGCAGTTCTCTGCATTGGGCGCTGACAGCCTCATCTTGAAATACTTGCCAATGTAGCAGTGGAATTGCAATCATTATTTCTGAACTGCATACAGCCAAGAAGGGAAGATTATTTTAACAGTATGTGGGAGATGCATTTTGCCTGATAAAAAGCTGTCTTTTTGTCAAGTTTCTTCATTGGTTGGTAATTAACGCATCACTATAAATAGCAAGGCTTGATCTGTAAAAATAAAATAAAATAAATACTGTACTATCAGGGAACCATGGAAACTCAATTGAATGCAGCCTACAATCAATACTGTGGCTTTCCCCTTTGCATTGGGGAAAGTGCAGCTGTTCTCTGGGTGAGGGGAAAAATTAAAGACTTCTGACTTCAAAGTTTGTGTAAAAGAGACGGATTGCTGAGAAAAGCAATGGCAACAAAGGAAGGAAACAGATTAACCTGTTCAGTCTCTCTCTCTCTCTCTCTCTCTCTCTCTCTCTGTGTGTGTGTGTGTGTGTGTGTGTGTGTGTGTGTGTTTATGTAAAATCAATTCCTGGATTTATGAGCTGTACTGGTTGCCAGTGTGTTTTCAGGTTCTGTTCAAAGCACTATCATCATCTTCAAAGACTTTCATGGCTTGGGACTGTGTAACCTGAGGGCCTCTTTTCTCCCAGTTTTTCCACCAATCTGATTTGGCCAGCATGCTACAATTGGAAAGTCAGTTGGTAGGGACTAGGAGAAGTGGCATTGACCCTGTTGGCTTTTCTTAAGGCCTTGAAGACCCGATTATGTGGCTGGATCTCAGGTCTTGAGTGTGTTAAAGGGGCCTGTTTTCCTAAAATACTTTTTTGGTCTTTTTAGTTGCCAGCAGAAGGGGAGTAGGGAAAAGCAGTGCATTCCTTAAATGCTTCAGATAATCGCTTTGGCAACCGAAGCTTCTGGCGCACAAAATTATTACTGGAGAGCATGATTGATAATTCTTGGCTATGGATGTGTCTCATTGGAGAATATACATCCAGGGAGTGGGGGGAAGACCAGGATGAAGGGTGAAATGAATGATGTGTCAAAGACGGCTAAATGCTGACATGTCAACTCCCAATAAATCAATCTTTCTTCCTCTGAGAGATGTGGCTCTATGATTTGAATGGGGATGCATGTTGGAGTCCTGACAGTTATATCATTATTAAAGGTTATAATTTCTCTTGGGAGAGATGGAGAGAGAGAAAGAGAGATTGTACTTTGTTTTAATTGATTTTATGATTGTTCACTACCCAGAGTCACTTGTCTGAGGTGGGAGGCTATAGAAATTGAATAAATAAAATAATCAAAGTCAGTTCTGATGCTGATCTACATAAACATCTGCAGATACATTCTGTAGAAAATTACCCATGTTGTTCTTATATTCAAAATAATGTAAAACTGTGTAAATGTATTTTCTTCAACCACACAAGATTAGATTGTCTGTTATCCTGATGTTTCAAAAGATGGCAAAAACAGACCTCTTTAGGAGAATATTTGATCTTATTTGATGGGAGTTATAGATTGAATATACAGTATGATTAAATGATTTTATGTCTTATTAGTTGGTTTCACAGATGAATATAACAACATATATTACTTCCTATATTGTGAGCTATATAGAATCAGAATAGAAGGCGTATTCATTTTGATAAATTAATTAAATAATTACTATCTGAGGCCAGTTCTTGCTTACAGTGGCATTTTTGGAACAAAATTGTAACAATTATATGATGAAATAGGGAGGGTCTCTTAGCTACAGGAGATAATGTGAACCAAAAGTGAGGGTCCTGTTGTCTGTTTTTGGGGGAGATGTGTCAAAGCGAAAAAATTCAGCTTTATAAATTAGAGGAAATGAATCGTGTTTTTCTGTTGCCAGCATACTTTATTTACACATAACTAGGAGAACAAAGAAAAGCCGTACGTTCTAAGAAGCAAACAAAAGAAAAGTAAAGTGAAGTAAAAACTCCTCCCCTGCACACATGCGCAGTAAATCAAACATCACAAGATATTCATATCTTGGTACTATGGTAACGTGATAACAAGTCTGGCATATTCTGGGAGCTCAACAGACAAACCAAAACAACTCAGTGACAAGGTGGAATATCTTTTGATATCAGACACCAACAGTGAGTTAACCTAGAATAAAATGGGCGATCAAAACCAACAGTAGCTGCTTTTCTATTTGTCTTTCTGCCATTCCTTCAATTTTCTTCTTACCTGCTCAGCAAGAAGAGCTAATTTACTTTTGTTGAACACTTGCATGTGAATTGATCCTGTGCAATGGACTTCCTTGTCTCTTCTTTCCACAATATTACTCCTTTCCCATTCTCAGAATGTTGATTACTTACATGAAATGGAAGGAGAAAATAGATTTACTAAAAATGGGGCACAGCAAATCTTCATTCAAGCATCCTGTTTGCTACATGTCAACCTGTTTTGCAATTTGAGATCCAGTCTAGAGAAATTAGTCATGGATCATTCTTCCCTGCCTTTTTACCCAAATGTTATCTGTCAATTATGAAGAAGACATATAGGATAGAGGAACTAACAGAATTTGCATGGTATACTCAGCTACATCAATGACAAAACTAGCAGTGCCATTCACACTACATGCAAAGCTTGTTAAGTTTTATCCTTCATTGTTTTTCTGTAGCTTAACTGAATATACAAATCTGCCTGATTTGTTTATTATTTAGAGCATCGGATGAATCTCCAAAGTTAATTTATTCAGTAATCAAATTATGCCTGTACTTCAATTGCTGTAGTTCAGTCTAAGACATGCGCCATACACTAAATAAATAAAGAAGTTTAAAGGCATGGAAAATACTTGCAACATCAATTCTCAACACGCATTTCTTTTTATGTGTTGTCTTATTTGAGGATGAAGATGACAAATTCAGCAACGATTTAATTTCCAGTAAATGGACCCTCAGATTTAATTACAGCAGTGGAAAACAAATTGTTCAGTTGTACATTAAGAAAATGCCCTAGTTAACCTAATAGGTACTGTACAATTTCATATCTGTTCTATTCAGTTGTGAGAAATTGTCAGCAGTTCAAAATGCCTAGAAAAGCATTCCTACTGAGAGAGACCATTGGTTTAATTGGTTCTCCTAATCAGTTAAAAACTATGAATGAGGAAAAATCTCTACATAATTAATGAACTAAACATATTTAATCAGTTAATGGCTGTGAGAATTTTAAAGTTAGTTGCAGCCTTGCATTTGTTTGTCAAAATGTTCCTACCTTGGAGACTTTACAATAATAGGTTGGTGCTAAGATGATGAACACATATGGTTAGGGAGACTACATTGTTAAACGTAGTTTAGAGGCACAATCTATGAGAGTCTTTACTTCCATAAGCCTTACAAATATGGACAGATAAGGAAATGTCAAAAAAGCCCATAATTATTTTTTTATTCACTTGTGCAGAACTAAAAAAAAAATTGGTGCCTTTTTGTGCAAAAGCAATATAAAAACATAAACTCTTTAACTAACTATAAAGCCTACTTAGTATTCTCTGATTCTACCCTGCCTGGCAGTTATCCAGAATGTTAGACCAAAATCTTTCTTGCTTGTCTGAAATGTCGTACATTGAACCATGGGCCTTCTATACATAAGCAGTTATTCAACCATTGAACCGTAATAGATTAATCAAAGCTATGATGTGATATATTAATAGCAAATATAGCCATTGGCATTCATACACTTATAGTGCTTCACACTGAATGTTCACGCTGTTTTTAATAGTTATATTTCAGCCATCTACAGTGAACACTCAAGCACAGTGTGTCAAACTTGATTTCTGCATCAGGGCTTTGTTTGACCTCAGGAGGGCCGGGGGGACATGGCCAGGGTGGGTGTGGCTAGCATGACATCACTTGTGTCAGGGGGAGCACCCGAGTGCTCTGGCAGCGAAAACAGACTCCTGAGCTCTGTTTTTGGCTGGGACAGCCTTCTGCAGTGAAAGCGGAGCTTGGGGGGGCCATACACGACACAAGGTCCATTTTTGTTGGCAGAGACACCGCGGGCCGGTCCTTTGCTATTTCCAGGGCAGCCCTGTGGGCCAAATCTAAGCACATAGATGGCTGGATCTGGCCCCCAGGCCTTAAGTTTGACACTGCTGTCTACCAAATATTTACTGTCAGTCAGTGGTAGCTCGGTTTCAATCCATATTCCTTAGGTGACTAAGAGCTTAGAATAGGCAGGGATATTATCTTAAAACCCATCATTTTTGATAGACAGAGAAATGTTTTTTTTTAATGAAGTAGAAGATGAGAGGAAAGGCTGAGGAGAAAATTGGGTTTATTTCATCTCCCATGTAGCCTCAGAATTGTCTGATTAGAATCCCAGGCATTTGGAGGGAAAGTTCAGGAATAGTTGAGGGGAGAAAAGTTTCATAAAACACGGTTTTCTGAAATTATAGTTAAAATTTAGCTAGGAATGCATAATTTTTTTTATATTTACTATATGAGTTTAAGCCTAACATTTATTTTCTCTGTACAAGATCTGTAACTGTGTGCAAGTTTGCTTCTTTTTACAATTTGCTTCCTTTATGAAACCTGAGAGGACTGTTAAATGTGGCTGATTAAGATATTCTCATGAGTAAGTATTGATGCTTTTGAACTTTGGTGTTGGAGAAGACTCCTGAGATGGCCAAGAAAATAAATAAATGGATCATCAAACAAATCAACCCAAAGTTCTCACTTGAAGCACAAATGAGCCGTTCTAATTATCTTAATTGGATGCATTAAGTGAAGACCCAGCTCCTTAGAGAAAGTTCTAACGCTGAGAAAGGTGAAAGGAAAAAGAGGACAATGGTGGAAAGTGTATGGACTTAATTACAGCGCTGATGAGTGTATTATTGGAAGACCTAAAAGATCAAATTGAGGACAGATCATTGTGGAGAAAATCCATGGAGGAAATCTATGTGTTCACTAAAAGTCAACATTGACTTGATGGCACATAATCAATCAAGCAATCAACCCTGCCACTATATTAGAATAAGACATCAAAGACTGTACAGTACTGGTAAGATTGAGATTGCAGCTATTAAAATGGAGAATGACTTAGTTAACCTTTCAGTCAGCTATTTCATGACAAGCTAATCAGGTGAGTTAAATTAACAGGTAGAGTTAATCGACTGTTCCATAGGCCCAGTTTTCATATTTCTCGAGCAGGAAGGGTAAATTATGAAAGAAGCACCGGCTCCATTTTGTGTATACATCATGCTATGTCACAGAAAGCTTCCATCATGACAGCGCAAAGCTGTCCTGTCATTTTGAAGAATGCTATAAATCTTATCAATTACTGTGCCCATTCATACAACTCCTAGAGTTCTTGAGCTAGGTGAGAACATATTGATATCATTCATACAGTAAATCAGTCCATTTTGAATCAGTCCATTTTCTCAGTTTGCAGGATATAATTAATTGTAAGTAACAAAATGAGCTAGACCTGCACATCATACAAAGCCCATAAAACAACTGAACAAAATTAATAAAGCTCACAATGTTATGTAAATGCAACTACTAAGTTAAGCATTTGCGTGAAGATATCCTTGTAGTTACAAACTGGAGAAACAAATCCCCAATGTTTGTCCATGCTTTTCCTATTTTTGCTCCTGGAAAACTGAATATACCTTTCCTCTTTATACAAAGGAAATTTTGTCTTCTATGTATTTAGCATTCTGGAAGGATCATTTACAGATAAATTCATAATCTGAAAAATTGCAACCCCTTTTTAAGTGATGTATAAAACATTTCTTAATATTTCCTTCAAAGACAAAAAAATCCTTAAAACTTAATTAAATTGAATCAAAATGAAATTAAAACATTAACTTTGGTTTCATTAGAATGGCGAAAGAAATGCATAAAGGAAAAGTATGCTTTTCCATCATCACAAAAATCAGCTGAGGTAGCAAAAAGAACCAGCTCTAAAATCACCCTTGGCATTTTAAGAACATTTGTAAGATTTTAAAAGTGCAAACTTAAGCTTGAAGCAGGCTTCTCTAATTAAATATGTTTGATCTTTTATGTCTCTAATAATTTGAATAATCCTTTTTAAAGCTATTCACCTTCAAGCAAAGGAAATATGAATTGTATTCTGCTTCCAAATATTTCATTTGCAAATTATTCCTCCATTTGTCTCTTGTTTTCCTAGTGCTCTCTTCAAAAATATAAACAAACATATATTTTCTTTGCTGATTACAAATATTTTACCATATAAGTGCCAGCTATTCTGTTATATTTCTTCTGTTGTGCTAGCTCTGTGAGAGACAGAGCATTTTCCACAAGGAGCTTTTATAGTAAAGGTAAAGATAAAGGTTCCCTACACATAAGTGCTAGTTGTTACCAACTCTAGGGAGTGATGCTCATCTCTGTTTCTAAGCCGAAGAGCCAGCGCTATCTGATGATGATTCCATGGTCATGTGCTGGCATTACTAAATGCCGAAGGCTCGTGGAACGCTGTTACCTTCCCACCTATTTTTCTACTTGCACTTTTACATGCTTTTGAACTGCTAGGTTGGCAGAAGATGGGACAAGTAACAGGAGCTCACTCCATTACGCGGCACTAGGGATTTGAACTGCCAAACTGCCGACCTTTCTGATCGACAAGCTCAGTGTCTTAGCCAATGAGCCACTGTGCCCCCTTTTATAGTACCTATGCACTAATCTGATAGCTGCTCCAAATTTCTAAGATCCCAAAATCTTATTGCTACCTGTGTGATATGGAGTGAAATTAGTATTTTCTTTTGCTTTGAAACAATGCAGCACCTGGGAGTTAGTGGGCCACCTATTCCATCCCTGTTCCCTTTTGAAAGAGATTTTCTGCTCAGATACTTGAGTTTCAGCTGTATTAATTCCTTGTTTGGAATGGAATGGTGATTTGAAATCTTCATAATGCAAACAGAAGAGGGTTTTTCCTTGCGTGTTTCTAAGAGTTTCACAAGAAGTTTGCAATAATCTCTTCATTTGTTACAGATTACTTTTTTAGATAGAAATATTAAATGGATCCAAACTCTAAAATTAAAAAAAAATCATTTGAAATATAGGATCAGTCTGCAAACTTTCAAGGAACATTGGTGAGGTTCCTGTTTATTTGAGAGACACTGTTTGAGGAACCACATGGTAAAATGGGTGGCAAATATATTTAATAATAAATAAACCTGATGTTCTATAGAACCTATTTGAGTGTCACCAGAACTGTGAGATAGGCCAGGGGTTGCCAATCTTTTGGACCTCAGGGACCACCAAACTCATAATTTTAGATCCCAGGGACCACTAACTGGTTCTGTGGGCATGGCCTAATTTTTGGGTGTGGCTTGATGGTCATGTGACTGGGTGGGCATGGTTTGTATGTAAATATTATAAATATTTATATAAATATTTTTTTTTTTTATAAAAAAAGAGCAACTTTTACCCAAAATCAGGCAAAGCAGGCAAATTGACTTTGCTCACAGAATCACAGATTCATTCAGAGATCTATCTATCTGCCATTGGCTAGCTCAGTCTGTCACATAAAATTTGCTTGCAAGCAAACTCACAAAATTAACTCACAACACCATGCATGTAAATATTGAATTTTTTATAAAAAAGATCAACTTTTATCCAAAATCAGGCAAAGCAGGCAGATTGAGTTGCTCACAGAATCATTCTATCTGCCATCGGCTAGCTTAGTCTCTCAAATTTGCTTGCCATGAGTCTGCACTGAATTTGCTTGCAAGCAAATCTTCAGTCCTAAGGGAGGTTCGGCTGTGCTTAGCTAGAAAGCAAGAAATCCAACCATTTCCTGCTTCCTAACTAATCTAAATCTCCCGGCACAGCAGAACAGATGACGGTTGGAAAAAGGAAAAATAGCAATCTAGCAGGCAAGTTTACTAAGTAAGGAATGAGTGGGCGGGGAGGGTTCCCGTGGGCCATGTGGGTGGCGCAGCCTTGTGTTTCTGTGCAGCCTGGATTAATTGCTTTGTGAGGGTGCTCTGGGGGTGGGATTTCTCTGCGGCCCACCAAAATTTTCTCACGGCCCACTGGTTGGCGACCGCTGAACTAGATAACCTACAAGGTCCCTTCCAACTCTGGTTATTTGTTATCTATTAGCTGATCTAGTAAAGTAAAGCTAGATCAGACTTAGATGGTCATCCATCAGGAAATATCCATTTTTAATCCAGACTAGGAGATTGGAAAAAAAAAAAGCAGTGACAAACCATGTCTGAACCCGCAGCCCACGGGTTGATGACCGCTGAGATAGGCAACAAATAAATTTGATAAATAAATTAATATCTTAAAAACATTGCATCAAAATAGGCCAAAATTGTTTGAATAAATTAAGAGTTCAACGTCTTGCAGGAATACAGACTGTGTTGTAGCACACTGTATAATCCAGGCTGCTATTTTAAGCCATTAATATGTTTAGGATACAGGCAGAATGTTGCACAAATATAATAGTTTTTTTATCCTGGTTTAGGGCTCTAGCGTGTTGCATTAACACAGCCTATGTACATAAGTCAAAAAGAGGGCTGTGAAAATATTTACAGACCCCTCACATCCCGGACATAAACTGTTTTAACTTCTACCCTCAAAACGACACTATAGACTAGATTTCCTCTTTGTTGGCCACATTTTATGGAATTCAATGAAATTGTCAGCAAATTGTCAGTATTTCATTCATCCTGGCGTATTTGACTTGCATTCTAAAAGTTTTTGCTGCTTGGTGCCTTGTGTGATCTAGTTTTCTAAATCCCTCCTAGATTAGCTTGAGTCAAAATTGATATTCTCCATTAAGGAAAAACTTCTGCAAAATGAAACTACCCAAATATAATCATAGCTTGCCTAAATAAGAAATTCCTATGTTAAGAAAATATAGCTTTTGAATTCTTAGCTATACAGTATTTCAACACTAGAACTGAATTATGTAGGGAAAAAGTCATAGAGATTTAAACAGAATATTAGAAAGGAACAATGTTTAAATATTAATTTTATGGGAATGGAGAAACTTACTGTTTGATTTAAGAATAATCCAAATATGTTTTCACACAAAAGCAAACGTCTTGTAATTCCTTGAAATGAGTGTGCTTATTCACAATTCAGTGTTAACAAATGAATGCTATGTAACCTAAAAAAGATATATTATGAAGGTATATTATTGATGTTTGAAGCAGGTAGGGAAGAAAAGGGGAAAAAATACAGTATAAATATATTAGTGGGTCCCAGGAGGCATATCTTCTTTGACTTGCCATCCATCTTATGGAATATCCTTCCCCCCACCAAAATTAGATTGGTCTCTCTTGATCCCTTTTGATATTCTGAAAGGTCATTGGGATCTGGTTATATAACCAGATCTGGAGCTTCCTCAGAATTAGACATTTGTCAAGATGGCTCCATTGTTGAGGATGCCATTTTTTAAATTCTCTCTTCAGCTATGGTTTGATATATCTGGATTTGCTTTTTTTATACTTAGGTATTTTTTTTTATCCAATGCTGTGGGCTATCCAGATCGCTAGTGAAGTGTCGGTTTTATAAATATTATTAATAAATAAAATGAATAAAATATAGTAATACATTTGAGCTGAAAAATCCATGTGAGCACTGGAAGGCAACAGAGAGACACAGGAAAACTGTTTGCTCCACCTATGCATTAAGAGTTGGTTAACATCTATAAAATAGTATTACAGAGTCAGTTTGATTTAGAGAACCAGTTTGCCGTAGTGATGAAGATACCAGACTAGAAAGCAGGAGACTGAGTTCTGTTCAACCTTAGGAATGAAACAGTGATGAGATTGAAAATTTTTTACTACTGGTTCTGTAGGCGTGGCTTGGTGGTCATGGCAGGGGAAGGATACTGTAAAATCTCCATTCCCACCCCGCTCCTGGGATAAGGTTATTGCAAAATCTCATTCCCTCTCCACCCCACTAACCTGCTTTCCAGCTCTGTTCTCCTGTGCAGGGCAACAAAAGAAGACCCAGCCAATCAGCTGGGACTTGGGAGACAGAGAATAGCTGGGGGCAGGGCCAATCAGAGGTGGTTCTCTGAACTACTCAGAGAACTGCTACCGGTTCTCCAGAACTGATCAGAACCCGCTGAATATCGCCTCTGGAATGAAAACCAGCTGAGCCAGTCACACTCTTTCAGCCGATCAGACCTCATAGGGCTATTGTTGTGGAGAAAATAGAATATTATATGTGTTCCTTTCCCTGAGTTACTTCTAATAATAATAAAGGCAGAATAAAAAATGTAAATAAAAATAATGTGATCAAAAAACCTTGCCCTTTATTATTGCTGTGAGAAGAGAGTTTATAAATGAAGTAACTAAATAAACCCTATTTGATTTCTGAGAAACAGATTTTAAAAATCCTGCAACAATCATACTAAATCTACCGATGGATTCCACATCAACTGTTTCGTAGTAGGTTGACCTTCATGATTTCTTTTCTCAAGGACATGTCAGTGAATGGTTTGGGTTTTTCATTTTTGGTTGAGATTTACCATTATGATAAAAAGTGTTTTATTTTCAACCCCTTAAAATGCACTGTGGATCAGATGATTTTCTGAATTATTATAGGTGGAATGCAATTTGGTCAAACCTGGAATATTATAGCTGTCCAAGGTTTTGCCAAAACAAAATCCATATGAGTCTTATAAGGCAAATAATGCAACTGTCAACTCGTAAAGCATTAGTATGCCTGTTTTCGAGTTGCCATAAGTGGTATGGGGTGGATCAGAAGTACAATCCATGTTTATCTTACAAAGATTGTAGCTAGACTACTGGATCTTCTGCCCATGAAAATCCTTCACTGAAGAATGTGATTGATGATGCCTAGCCCATGAATGTGCTTCGTTGGAGAATCTGATTGATGACAAACCGAGGGGGAGGGGGAAAACAGGGTCACAGGTGACCATAAATCACATTAGAGTTGGCTTGAACTGGTATAAGGCCAACATGTTGCTCCTAATAAATCTTTTGAATTCTTTTGAAGCTTGGCTCAAGGCTCATGATTTAATAGGGCAATTGCCAGAACCCTGACAGTAAGGTTGGTAAGTCTTGTTTCTTTCTCTTCCTCTCTGCATATCTCATGCACTAGCCCAGGGATGTCAAACTCAATTTCATTGAGGGCCACATCAGGATTGTGTTTGACCTCTGGAGCGTGGGGTGGGCATGAGCAGGGTGGCAGTGGCCAACTCAATGTCACTCATGTTGGGGGCACCTGTGGTGGCCAAATGCTAAAGCAGGACTTCTCTCAGACCCTCCCTCACTCTCATTATAATCTCCTTCCTTCTTTCTTTCTTTCTTTCTTTCTTTCTTTCTTTCTTTCTTTCTTTCTTTCTTTCTTTCTTTCTTTCTTTCTTTCTTTCTTTCTTTCTTTCTTTCTTTCTTTCTTTCTTTCTTTCTTTCTTTCTTTCTTTTCCTTCCTTCCTTCCTTCCTTTGAAAAGGACAGCCTCCTGCAGCCCTCTGCCAATGAAAATGGAGCTTGAGGGCTCCCTGGCCCCATTTTCAGCCATGATGGCCTCCTGCAGCCCTTTGCTAATGAAAATGGGGCTTGGGGGACACATACGCCCCCACACCCCCAAAGTTCTGTTTTCATTAGCAGAGGGCTGCAGGAGGCTGGTGCTTTGCTCTTTCCAGGAAGGCCCCACAGGCCAAATCTAAGCACTCCATGGACCAGATCTGGCCCATGGGGCTTGAGTTTGACACCCTTGCACTAGCCCAACATCTTCCATTGCCTGTATGCTCTTAGCTGCCTTTTAATGGAATGTGTGGATCACCTTGTAGAATAGGGAAAAGAGATGCTCCCTATAAAACAGATAAGAGAGGCAGGAGTCCCCCGTGGCCCAACAATCAGAGAAATAAACTTAGGAAGGACCCACACTAATGGATCAAGCAATTAAAGCTGACAGCGGGAAGTTTATGTTTCAGACTTGAAAGATGCTGTTAATGTAGGTTCTGTTAATGTAGGAAAATTAGTTCATTTAGTCACATCTCCTGTCTGATTATCTGGGGGGCTGACATTTATACAGCTGCCCTTGGGTCCAAGCACAGCTTTTCCAATCAGCTGTTCACTGCATACTGAGAAGGTTGACTAGGGGAGCCAAGGGGATAGTAGCACAAACCAGTAGTCGCCAACCGGTGGGCTGCGGCCCACTGGTGGGTCTTGAGAAAATTTTGGTGGGCCGCAGAGAAATCTCACCCCCAGAGCACCCCTCATAAGCAATTAATCCAGGCTGCACAGAAACACAAGGCTTTCCCGGCCACATGGCCCACAGGAAACCCCCAGCCCACTCACTCCTTACCCGGCAAACTTGCCTGCTAAAATTGCTATTTTAGAGGAAGAGGAACAACTTCATCTTAGCTTCAGCTCTCCTTGAATGGCATAGTCAAACTGATCCAACCAGTGGACACTACAGTAGAAAGGCAGGATGGTCAGTTCCATGCTTCAATACAAAAACAGATTGTCATCTTCCATTAGCCACTAATATCTTGAATTCAAGTACTGCATATCAAACCTGCCCACTCACTCCATCTTAGGAAGATTGGGGGTAGTAAATGGCCCCATCATTTTTCTTTCTTCCCCATTCTCAAAGGCCAGGAGGCAACATTCATGATTATTTCCTTTCCTTTCCATTAATAAATACTGGAAGAGACAAAAACAGAATGCCTTTTTTTAAACTTTCCAGAAAATCTTATTGGAGCTTTGAAATTGTATGATTTCCCTAGAAACCCATTGAACAACGTGATCTGCTGAAGTGTTAAAAATGCATAAATAAATCCTATATCACAGAAATCTGTTTGATGTTCTAAAGAAACTGAAACACTCACCTCTCTGAACTGGAGGTACAGACATGAACCATAACTAATAAGCCCTCAAGCTAGCAACATTTGTATGAAGTCTCAATTCAGTAATCAAGGCTCAATAACCAACTCATGCTCTTCATCATAACATGCAATTCAATTCAAATTGCTTTATGCACCTAAGAGCAATATTTCAGACCCAAACTGGAAAATAAAGGCTTGTGATTATTGCAGACATCTGTCTGGCAGCCACAGCTGAAATCATGTCCCATTCAAAACTTAACAGCCACTGTGGGTCACATAAAAAGTTAATCTCCACTAGAAGCTGTTTCTCACTGTTTCCTACTGTGGTCAGTCAGATGCCCCAAAGCAGGTCATGAACAAAGAAAGCTGTAGCAGCAAACATCAAAGGAATGTGTTCTCCTCTAGTTGTTCTTTCCACCTGGGCTAGATTCTTTTTCTCTTTTCTCAGAAACTAACTAAAGGCAAAGCTGTCCTGCAGCTTAAGTTGATTGACTTCTATGCAGTCAGCTCTTTGAAGTAAGCCAAGTCAGGAAATAACTTCACAAGAAATATTCAACCTCAGCAACTTTAAGAAGGGTAAAGTGTGCTGACCGGGGAATTCTGGGAGTTGAAGTCCACTGATCTTAAACTTGCTGAAAGTTGAGAAATGCTGGTCTACAGTAACAGAATCTTAAAAGCCTGAACAATGTCAATGAATACTTCAGCTTCAACCATAACAACACAAGAGCACACAATAGATACAAACTTAAGGTTAACCGCAGCAAATTTGATTGCAGGAAATACAACTTCAGCAACAGAGTGGTCAATGTCTGTAATACTCTACCTGACTCTGTGGTTTCTTCCCCAAACTCCAAAAACTTTAACCTTAGACTGTCTAATATTGACCTAACACCTTTCCTAAGAGGTCTGTAAGAGGGTGTGCATAAGCGCACCAATGTGCCTACCGGACGGTTGTTTCTTTTATTTTTCTTACATGTACCCATTTCATCTTCTTTTTCCAGGTTCACTTCATGTTTTGGTAATTGACACCTACCATCTCCAATATCATCTCTTTTTAATTTTGTGGGCCACTCAGAATGGTATTTCATAAAAACGGCTTGTCATGTATGTTTAATAAGTACCTAAATAAGTCTATATGATTCTCTACATATGTCTCCATCTGTTTCTTAAACTATTTTCAGAAAATCCAGTTTGACTGCATTGAAAACAAGATGGACTGACCTCCAAATCAGATTTATTTATGTTTCATGATTCTGAACCACCCATCTCCCTCAGTTCATGACAACAAGACTGACTGTTCATTCCTGCTCTTGCCCTTTCTATCCAAGTAGGGAAAGTAAATCTTGGTGATGGATTCCTGTGCAAAGCAATCTACCAGTGCCTGCCTTTTGCTTCTCACTAGCCTCTTTGCCTTTTCTTTGCTTTCCCAGATATTTGCACATGAGGATGCCTTCATCCCATCTTCTGGTATATCTCATTTGACACTAATGCACATCCTTTCAACTTTTTCCCCTTATGGCATAACTGTGACATTACTATAGCTGTGATACTACAATAATCAAAGCAATAAAAACAGGGATGCTAAATTTGTGTAAGGAAGAACTGATCATTCCACTTCATAAAGCAAGTAATAATGCAATGTAATTTAGATATCTTAAAAAATAAAGGAGAAAGGAAGCTTTACCATATTGTGGCAGTGATGAGGAAAACAAAGGAAACATGCTTCACTCAGCTTGAGCAGAAATGGAAAGGATGCTAACTGTAAGAGCTGAATGGAACATTAGCTTCTAGGATTGAAGATACTGTATTTCTTTGACTTAATTAGCCAAAGTTGGAGCAATGCAAAATTATTTTTAAAAGGCAGAGAACACAGCCTCCCAGAAAAATGGCTGTACTGGGTATCAACCAATTACTAGAGGGAAAGGGATATGCAAATCTGAATTAGGACTGCTGCTAGAACAAAATGAAGGTCTGTAGAGTAGTGATCCTAAATGGTTTAAGACAGGGCTGTCAAACTCCTGGCATGTGGGCTGGATGCATCATGCGCTGGCCATGCCCACGCCTGGTTTAGTGAAGGGGGGAAAAGTCTCAATGCATCATGTGACACCCCCTGACACCGCGTGTTTGACACCTCTGGTTTAAGAGGATTCAGGTCAGAAAGCAGCACCTGTTTTACAATATCTGTTTCTATCTGCTTGTAATCAATTTGCCAAGAGAGGCTTAATTTATTTTATTTATTTATTTGTTTAAACTTCTATACGAACTTCTATATGATAAACTCTGCACCTTTCCTCCATCTCCCTGAGCGCAGGTGGTCTCCACAAAAAATGTCCAATGGGAAAGTAATATGCTTTTATATTCTTTCGAAGGAAAACAGAGGATTTAATAAGGGAGAGGAGCAAGGAGGCAGCCTCCCACAATCGCAACAAACTTCAAAAAGAGGTGAAAAGAACATGCACATAGGTACCTCAGGCCAAATCCTTGGTACCCAGGATATTGTAGGACCGAAAGTTAGTAGCAGATACTACATCCTTTTGTCACTGCTTGTGCTGGTCATTCAAATAGCACCCCGAAATTGGGAAGCATGTAGAAGTATGTCTATGGAGATTCAAAGCCATCTAGGTCATGGTTGTCCCAAAGATTCTGTTTCAAGAGGCAATTGGACTTTCTGGTTTTTCTTTGAAGATGTTTTGCTTCTCATCCAAGAAGCTTCTTCAGCTCATGAAGCTGAAGCCATGCTGGCCTGATCTTTCCTCTTCTCATTGGGTAAGACTGGGCCGAAGCTATGCTGGCCTGATCTTTCCCTTCGCATTGTTTAGACCAGGATGGCCCAACAGGGCAGATCTGACCACATCATGGGATATATCTAACCCACAGGCCTTGAGTTTGACACCCTGCTATAGAATTTGCAGAACGCAGCTTGATGAGAAGGATATTTAAATCCAAAACAAACCTTGGGTGACTGGTGTTGTCTAATCTCACATCTGGCTGGGATTTAGATTTTTGCATGATATCTAACCCATCCATGATTCAATGAACCATGCTAAGCAAACATAGCCAATAATTACAGTTCTCATATTGCCATACTTTTTAAAAAATCAGTTAAAGACCTAAAGACTGTCTTCATACAACATGTTGAGCTTGATTGAATTTAATCCACACCTAGAGTACTGCATCCAGTTTTGTTCACCACATTATAAAAAAGATGTTGAGACTCTAGAAAAAGTACAGAGAAGAGCAACCAGGATGATTAGGGGACTGGAGACTAAAACATATGAAGAACGATTACAGGAACTGGGCATGGCTAGTCTAGTGAAGAGAAGGACCAGGAGAGACATGATAGCAGTGTTCCAATATTTGAAGGACTGCCACAGAGAGGAAGGGGTCAAGCTATTTTCTAAACCACCTGTAGGCCAGACAAGAAATAATGGATGGAAACTGAACAAGGAGATTTAACCTGGAAATAAGGAGGAACTTTCTGACAGTGAGAACAATCAACCAATGGAACAGCTTGACTTCAGAGGTTGTGGGAGTGCCATCACTTGAGACCTTCAAGAAGAGATTGGACTGCCATTTGTCAGAAATGGTGTAGAGTCTCCCGCTTGGGTGGGGGGTTGGACTAGATGACCTATAAGGTCCCTTCCAACTCTGATTATCTGTTTTGGCTAGCTTTTTGTGGTTCAGCAGGTTGTGCAATTCATAATAACAAATCTATATAGAGCATGGCTAATTCAATAATCAGGTTAAGCATGTGCTAAAAATAGTTCCCAAATAAGAAGCTATTAAGTTTCTTTTCCTTCCCAATATCTTTTCATTCTGTGACTACTCTTTTTAGATTGGAAGTTTAAGGTAGAGTTGCTAGCGATCTATTTCTAAATGAACTTTTAAAATTCAGAGCAGAATGGTAATCTCTTATTTCTGTTTCTGTTGTTGTTGTTTATTCAGATATTGATTAATCTAGTCAAATACCCAATAAATAGAGTCATGCAATAACCAATCCAATTTTCAAAAGGAGAGATCAGTCTGGGCAATTCTTGCTCACTTAGTTTGATCAATAAAATGCATTGAGCAAACTATATGTTGAGCCTCTCTACAAAATTGATTGAATGATTCAATAAAACATTTCAGTTGTAGCTTTAAGCCAGGCATCTCAATTTTCAACTGTACAATATCTGGCTGCAAAATATTTTAGCTGCTCTCATGGGAACTTTTAGGTTGCTGCCATTGATTGAAAGTTAGGTTTGGCTTTCAGCTTGAAAGCTATGGAAGAAATTAGCTGCTATCTTTACTAGTTGCTATCTTCTGCAGTTAATTTAATGCTTCATGAAAACATCTTTATGCCATGAAAATGATCACCTAGCAAGGCCAATCCCCAGCTAAAAAGGCATCAAGCAAGGATGCATTCCATTCTCCCTTTTGTTTAATTCTTACATTTTTTTTTTAAAAAAATTGACCAACTATGCTTTTCATCCTTCCTTGCCAAACCCTGTAAGCAATTTCGAGATTGTAGATTTGTACAGTTATGATGAATAGGAAGATATAGTGAAAAGGATCTTGAAGAAATACAAGGCAATGATTTCACTGAGTTCTTACTCAATGTTGAAATTAGAATCTTACTGAGATTCAAAGGAGAAAAAAAATATGTCATATAACGTCTTGATTGATACAGCTGTAAATGGGAAGGAAGAGAAATCGGAAGACATTTCAACTAAGCAGAGTGTCCAAAGAACAATCTTAGCCTAACTAATTTCTGAATGCTTTGCCAATAGTGAAACCCAGGCTGGGTGGGATGAGTCGTAAGAATAGCTAGTAATGACGAAGGTGATAATTAGCCTCAAGGACTTATGTCGCTGTTTCTGTGGAACTGAAAGCCAACGTTGTTTTGTTCCTTATCTTTGTTGTGCATACCTCATAGAATTTTGCAAGAAATAGGATATAGCAGTGACAGCTAACTTTTCCAGCACCGAGTGCCCAAAGCATACCCACATCCTCAAAATGCAATATGCATGTGTCCTCCACGCATGTGCCCCGCCCCCATGCATGTGCATGCATCCCCCGTACATGTGTAAGCATCCCCGTGCATGCAGGGCAGAGACCCAAAGACCAGCTGGCCGGTGAGAGGTGCACACGCACATGTGCAGCACAGCTGAGCTGGGGCGATGGCTCATGTGCCCACAGAGAGGGCTCTGTGTGTCACCTCCGGCATGCATGCTATAGGTTTATCATCATGGGGATATGGGATTAAATATACCTTTTGATTGATCTGTTATATTTATTCTTCAGCTTCTCCTTTACATCTTTGTCTCAGTATTGCAGGCATGGAAGCGAATCTTAATGTTAAATGTATATTTATTTATTTATTTATTGATTGATTGATTTGATTTGATTTGTCAATCACTTACAAGATAACAGGTATAAGTATAAACATAGTTATGAATACATGAAATGAGTACATATAAGAAAAATAAAAGAAACAGTAGGACAGGGACGGTAGGCACGATTGGTGCGCTTATGCTACAGACCTCTTAGGAAACGGGTGAGGTCAATAGTAGAAAGTCTAAGGTTAAAGTTTTTGGAGTTTGGGAAAGAAACCACAGAGTCAGGTAGAGTATTCCAGACATTGACCACTCTGTTGCTGAAGTCGTATTTCCTGCAATCAAGTTTGGTGCGGTTAACTTTGAGTTTGTATCTATTGTGTGCTTTTGTGTTGTTATGGTTGAAGCTGAAGTATTCATTGACAAGGTAGGACTTTGCAATGTATGATTTTACATACTATATTTAGATCAAACCAAAGGCGGCGTAGTTCTAGCTTTTCTAGGCCTAGAATTTTGAGTCTGGTGGCATAAGGTATTCTGCAACAAGTAGAGGAGTGGAGAACTCTTCTTGTGAAATATTTCTGGATGTTCTCAACTGTATTAATATCAGATACATAATGCGGGTTCCAGAATGATGAGCTGTATTCGAGTATTGGTCTAGCAAATGTTTTGTATGCTCTAGTTAATAGTGTGATATTACCAGAAAAAAAGCTACGTAGGTTTAGGTTAACAACTCTTAATGCCTTTTTGGCTATGTAGTTACAGTGGGCTCTATGTAGAGTCTAGTGTAGGAGTGGTTGCCCCATAATTTCCAGGTAAATTTCTTGTTCCTTTCTTGAAATCCCACCCCACCTCATATAATCAACTGCTAACATTAGGTGGATTGTTTTGTACCAAATTTCACTCACTTCCCTCCAAAAAGATATAAAATAGATGTGTTTTCCCCCTGTAAGTCTTAATGTGTGTGTCTTATATTTGGGCAAAAGACAGCAGAGGGAGGGAGGGAGGGAGGGAAGGAGGGAGAGGGAGAGAGAGAGAGTTTAAGACTCATCCTTAGGTGATTGGTCTGGCAACCCAACCACAAAAACAATTAAAAGTGTGATCCCAATGGAAAAAGAAAACTATCTTTCCTTGGTTTGATGAGGTTCTCCCTACAAGAAGGATTTGCAACAGGGCAGATTTGCTCCTATGCAATAAAATAAGAAGGAGCCAGACACTTCTCCTATCTCAACCCCATCATCATGATTTTGTGAAGGAAGGGCATCCTTCTTTTCACCATATATTTCTTCTTTTTTCTGACTGAGGAATAACTTCGCTTTGAAATGGCCAAGGAGTCAGGCCAGGACAAAACTAAGTATGATTTGATTTAAATAAGAATAAAATAAAGTTACCAGAATTAATTTTTTACCAATTCACATACATTCATGGCAATATTCAGTAAACAATCAGAAAAGAGAAGACAGGAGTTACAATCCTCAAAACTATGCAAAAGTTTAATCAATTACAATAACCCTAAATAACAGTAACAATTGTGTGATTCAATGGCAGATTTTAAATAAATATTTTTTCTAAATACAATAGTTCCATTTGTAATGTTTTTTTCTAAAGATTGGAAAGTGATGCATTTATCCAGATTTCTTATGGTGTGTTAACATAGTTCCATAGGATAGATATCATTGTTTAAGAATGTAGGTGTTCTTGTTTTCCCAACACTGTGGGAGTCACCTGACTACTCTCAAGGCATTGTAAAATTTCATATGGTCCTGGGGACACAGACTGAGAGCACCTAGTATAGGGCCAAATAACAAGCTCCCATACAACATACAATACATTAATTTGGGACTAGTTACTCTTCAGGGTTGAATTGAGAATTAACATAGGTTAGTACAAAATTTGCCTAATGCAGACTGTGTGCTGAATGGAGCATTTCACGAAACAAAACTGTTATCCAATTGGGATGATTTAGGATGCTAAATATAGTGTGAAGGATCTATATAGGATTTACGTACATCAGTTGCTGTTGGGTTGCCAAGTTCATTCAATATTGCTGTGCTGATGTAAACAGGATAAAACTAGATAAAAATCAATTAAGTGGCCTTCAGTTTACTCTGGTACATGCATTACTTGAGCTACAATGAAAGTTTATGACATGCTGAGTCATAACTTCACATTAGCCCCTTCAATGAAATTGATATGCTAGCAACCAACTTTGCCTATTACAATGCCCTATCTCTTACAGGAGACAAGTTCATGAATTTACAGTTCTAAATGGCTGAGAAAGCAAACTAAAATAAATCTCACTGCATCCGGAATTTGGCATAAAGCTGAGGCTTCCTTGATTCACAGTTACCTTTCATCAATGAAAGTTTTAATCATAACTTTAGCTGTCAGTCATGCCTTTAATGTAGATTCCTAGACTTAAGACGACCCCTGAAGGACCTCCTGTAATGACCTTACTATCAAGATGCCTCAGTATAGTTGTGAGACGATGTCACAGAACACTACCCAAAGCTTGCAAAGCTATATGCTGCACCAATTGTTTTACTGCCCTAGATACCACTGAAGCCTGCTTCATCATATAGTACAACAGAGTAAACCTAAGGATTTAACCCAAAACAACATCATGATGATGATGATGATGATGATGATGATGATGATGATGATGATGATGATATCCATTCACTTGTGTCCCATTCTTGGTGATTCTATGAGACAGGTCTCTCTACATCAGAGGTCTCCAAACTTGGCAACTTTAAAACTTGTGGACTTCAACTGCCAGAATTCCTCAGCCAGCTGGGGATCTTCTGATCCTGCACTACTTCTTTGAGTTTTTCTAGGTTCCCAGTGGTGTAATCTTTGATGGTGTCCAGCTACCATATTCTTTGACGGCCTGATTTCCTTTTACTACTCTTCCAAACATAATTGCTTTCTCCAGTGAATTCCCCCTCATGACATGGCCAAAGTAAGTGAGACACCATTTTGTGATTTTGCCTTCTAGTGGCATGTGTGGTGTTATGCGCAACAAAACAATGGCGGTATGTAAACCTCAGTCATAGAATTATGAGGCACATAGCAGCCTCAAAAACTATCTTTGTTCAAAAACCTTCAGGTGGATTCTATTGCAACTTGACTAGAAATTTGGTATCCAGTAACCAGGACAGAATTTTCCCAGATTGCTGAATTTTTGTTATCAGGATACTGTGAAAGTCAGCACTGCAAAATTTGAAAACACTTGTTTTATTGGTATTGTTGCAACTGACAGTTTTTATTTTATTGAAATATTACAGGTTTTTAAAATAAAAATTGGTGTGTCCAGTTAACTACTTTAATATTGATGATTTTGAAGCCCTCTGTTCCAGAATTAAAGAACGTGAAAAGAACATTAGGCTTAAAACACAGTCAGCACAGCCTGTATACTATTATAATGGCCAACCATAAAATAGACCTAGACAACATCAACATCCTGGCATGATGGGACAGATGTTTCTTCAGAAACATAAGACAGGCAATAGAAATGTATAAATACCCAAAAAAGTTAAACAGGAGGAAGACTACCAATTGTTAGCACTTGATTGTGGGCATTGAACACAGCCAGTAGATAAGGACACAATGTGCAGACTTCACTTTCAGATCTGCACTGAAAAAGCTAGCATCAATAATGATGACCATCATCCCATATTTATCATTTCATAAGGCTTTACCGGAAAGCAGACTCACTAGCTTGGTTTCTATTGCTGTTGTTATTGCTGTTTCCAAGCTTCCTTACCAATAACAACAGAGCTCTGTCTTGGTATTTGCAGTGCTTGGCCCTTTTTCCCAGGAGTAAAAAATAAAAATACTAATACTTGGTCCTTGACACTAGGACATATTCAAGCCAGCTCACTTAACAAATGTCCCACTTAGCAACAGAAATTTGGGGCTCAATTGGGCTCATAAATGGAAGACTACCTGTAATGTGGGATGAAGGAACAGGGTCAGGTTTCTACCCAGAAACTCTCAGAGAATTGCAACTAATGGAGTCAACTTAGCAGAGAAAATATAGACAGAAGGATCAGAAGTGTTTCATTTCTTTTCTAACATTCTTTCCTATAGTTCTACCTCCGTTATATGTTCTCTCACTTTAATAATCAAGGTACCCCTTTCAATCAATAATGGTCAATTTGGTTAATATTAAAGTTTGTCTTGGAATGTGGTTTCTTGGGTAAATGTGGAGTCCTGAAAATTTCCTGTGAAACATTCATCAATTCTCACATACACTATCTACAAGAATTTCATAGGAATGTTCAATGCCCAATCGGCTGAATGTGGTTGTTTGAAGTTATTTCCTTTCTTGGCCAGCAAAGTCCATAAACACTTGTCTTCTTATCTGATACTACAAATTCAATAATAATAATAAATAATTTGACTAATATTTTGCTGCCATTTCATATTATCTAGTTTTATCCATCAGACACCTGTCTGAGCTAATGACAGAGATTGACCTTTAGTTAAGCAAACAAGATTCTTATTCAAGCATACTTTTAGCTAGTATCACTATTTCAATGAATACTTCAGTGATGTTTGGTTTTGTTGTCTTCCTTTAGCAAGGAAGGAAGGAAGGAAGGAAGGAAGGAAGGAAGGAAGGAAGGAAGGAAGGAAGGAAGGAAGGAAGGAAGGTGAGAATGATTTCTTCCTTTTGTTCCTTTCCTTTTAAATAAGAGCAGAGATGGTATTCAGCAGGTTCTGACCAGTTCTGGAGAACCAGTAGCGGAAATTTTGAGTACTTTGGAGAACCGGCAAATACCACTTCGGACTGGAGATTTTACAATATCCTTCTCCTGCCATGCCCACCGAGCCACGCCCACAGAACCGGTAGTAAAAAAATTTGAATCCCACCACTGAATAAGAGGGAGGGTGGGAAGAAATAATGATATGTAAGAATGACCTTGGGAAACAGAAGGGAAAACCGCATAGAGTTGACAACTGCCACATAAAAGATATCACAGCCCACAGATTGAGATGGGATATGGGAAATGTTTCAGGAAAAAAACCATCCAGGTTTTCCAAAGAGTAAAAAGAAAGGAGGAGAAAAATACCAGTAGTCTTGTAAGATTCTGCTAATGTAACCTTACAACAAAGATAATGTTAATATTCATGGTTCTGCTTTTTGTCTGGACCACCTCAAAGGGCTAACAGAAGGAAGACTCTTATTATATGTGTGGGCGTAGAACGTAACTCCTTTATATTAAACCAAATCCACAGCTAAAATAAATTGCTCCAATATCAGAGAATTTTTTTTTAGACTGGTTTATATTCATCAAAGGATTTAATAGCATTTCCTTATTATATACAATTTATAATGTGTTTAATAGATTTCTCCTGTGCAAAGAATAAAGCAGTTTGTCTACCATACATAATCAGACTGAAATATTAGGGTTAATTTCTATACAAGGGAATCCACTGTGTGCATTGCTTGGCAATCTTTTTGTAATGTGAAACGATTGGTGAAATCAATTCCTAAGAACAAAACCTAAAAAGAATGCTTTAAAAATCAGTCGGAATTATTGGGCCCCAAGGCATCAATGGAAATAGACAATATGTGCAATGCTGAATAAAAAACAATTTAGCATATTGGCATGTTACTATGCACATTGTGTACCAGTTCATATTGTTCCATAATCATGCACTTGTTGGAAGAAATGTCCATCTGGGTTGAGTTCCAAGTGGGAAGAAAGACACTGGAAACATGGAGACTGCTTGGAAGGATGGTTTAATGGTGGAACAGGACCACATGGGGTTTGAAGTCCTGGGCAAAATGGAGCACCTGGGTGAGAAAGGGAGAGAGATTTATACACTCTCTTGGGCTTTGGACTTGCTTCCCGTTCCTGTGGCAAGAAATGTATCCTGATTGGTTGTCAGACTCTCATGGGGCCATGCAAGGGTAACTCTGTAGGTTGTCTTGAGTCCCAGGCTTGGTTGAATCTTGCTGGGTCATGTAACGAAAGGATTTTGTGCAATTCCTATTATGGCTTAATGGCTTGGATCTGAGTGAGGACTAATCCCATCAACTTGGAGCTAAACGTCTTTTGTCTTGTAGATAGAATGGCTCAATCTTTCTGGGGCTATTAACAAAGGTGGGGGCTGCTTTCCAAGAGCATGTTTCTTCATCCAGGGAGGTATAATATTCTGCCTTTTTAATATTTCTTAGAATATTTCATTTTTCTAGGGAAAGAGTGGGTGCTAACTTTCTACACACTTAAATGAAGCCAACCACATTCACACATGTAGTCCTGAGCCAAATTCTACAGCAGTGTTTCTCAATGTCAGCAAGTTTAAGACAAGTTTTAACTTCCACAATTCCTCAGCCAGCATGGTGGATTCATGGCTGGCTGGGGAATTCTGGGAGCTGAAGTCCACACATCTTAAACTTGCTGAGGTTGAGAAACACTGTCCTAGACAGTGAAATTAATTTATAAATTAATTTTTACTTTTTATTATCTGTCTCCTCATCCATCTAGCTTATTTTTAGGCAGATGGCAGATCAAATCATCTCTATTGTGTAGAATTTAAAGAGCAAAGAAGGTTGGAAGTCTTCTGCTAATCTGCTTCATGTCTATTCTCATAGTAAAGCTGAAGTCATTACTCATACATCACAACCCAGGGTCAAATTGATTGGAGGAGAAAATGAGGACAAAACAAGTACAGGTATTCCTTGATTTATTACCACAATTGAGCCCAAATTTACATTGCTAAACAAGACAGTTGTTAAGTTAGTTTTGCCCTGTTTTACAAATAGTTAAAAATTATAGTACGTTTTTGAACTGTTTGCTTATACTGTAGACTTGATTTAATTCTGTTATTGAAAACACCTTAAAATATATGAAACCTGTAACTGAAAAATAACAGTAAGGGATTTAATGGAAATTGGAAATAACAAATATCCCTAAAACTAATCTATTAAACAGAGATTTCAGTTACTCCAAAATACACGCGGCACAAGACTGTATATTATCAATGGTTACAACTGGAATTGGGTAAATAGTAGTTCCAAAAGTCATATATTCCAAAAGTCGTATATTTTATAGCAGTCATGGCATCTCAGAATTTAATATTGTTCAGGGATTCCTGAACTTGCATGACACCCAGTTTCTATTCCCACCTCCAAAAGATTTTAAATTGCACCTTATCCAAAAGGTGCTTTTTCAAAAGACAACTGGACTTTCTTGTTTTATCCTTGAAGACATTTTGCTCCTCATCCAAGAAGCTTCTTCAGTTCTAAAGAAGCTTCTTAGATGAGAAGCAAAAATGTCTTCAAGAAAAAAACAAGGAAGTCCAGTTGCCTTTTGATAAAGCACCTTTGGGATAACCATGACCTAGATGGCTGAGAATCTCCATAGACAAATTGTATCTTACTTAAGATTTGTTACTTCATCTAATGTTGGGCCATTGGACTTCTGATATGTATTATATAATGGAAGGTCCATTAAGATATCCCGAATAATAAATTGATTCATGCTGATATCTAAGCATTTGTATGTACATCATCACAAGGAGCACTTTTTCTGATAATGGCCTCGGAGTGGCCTCGGAGTGGCGTCGGAGGCCGCGCTCCAGGTGCGGCGGCCCCGGAGCGGTTTCTGAGCGGCCTCGGAGGCCTTGGGAGTGGTGTGGAGCGGCCTCGGTGGATTTGTGGCGATGGATCCGGTGCGTGCGATGCGGAGCTCCGCCGCGGCCCTCTCCGGCCTGGACGGCCTCAGCGGTGGCCCCCCCTGTCCCCTGGGCCCCCCCGCCGGTGGCAGAGGCGGGGGAGGATCGAGGGAGACCAGCCGAGACACCTGGAGGCTGGTCGGGGGTCGGCTGGAGCCGCGGGACCGATGTGGAGGGCGGCGTGGTCACGGCGGCCCCGGCGGCCTTGGGTCGATTGCGGAGGCCTCCTCCAGCGGTCGGCGGAGCGGGGCGGCTGCGGACGGGCAGCGAGCGGACCTGGGGCATTTTCGATAGCCCCGAAGATGACGCGGCGGCTGGGAGATCCACGGAAGGGCTCGGCGGGGGAGCGATGGTGCCGATGCCCCCGTGGGCCGCTTAGGTGGGGCTATGGTGTCCCTTCCTTCCCTGGGGCCCCCACCGGTGGCAGAGGTGGTGGGCCTAGGGGGGGGACTGGCTCTGCCTGTGACTCTTTCCCCCCCGGGGGTCTCACCGGTGGCAGAGGTGGGACGACCGGGGGGAGGCGGAATATACCCCAGCTGGACTGGATTCCATTTTCTATGGCCGGAGGACGGCAGACGTTGCGGACACTCTGGGACTGCCGAGATAGGGCGGCCGGGTCCACGGAAGTACCTACGGACAGAGCTTTGGGCCTTGAGGGATGCCCCCCTCTCCCTTAGGTGGCCTTCGAAGCTCTCTAAGACCTTCCGCAATGAGGGATCCTGGGATCCGGAGCGATGGTGGGGTCGGGGAAACCGGGGAGGGCGTGGTAAATTTGGGCTTGACAAATTTTTAAGGGGATTTTTTAAAGGGGAAAAGTCCAGGGCGGGCGGGGGAGACAGCCCGCATGGAATTGGGGGCAGCCGGGCCGGCGAGCGCGCCTGTGGGGCCTCGGGGGTTCCCGTGTCGGGGTGGCAGACAGGGGGTGGGCAGCCGGGGGCCAGTTTTATCGGCACGGTAACTGGGAGAGGTAGGTATGCTAGGGGTGGAGGGCCATATCCGGTTAGGGGATCGCGCTCCCGATGTTTACAAGCGGTAGCGCGCTCCGACCCTCCCTACCCATCCTGTAGTCCTGGTTGTCCGGAATCTCAGGCCCTGAATACCCGGCTGCTGTTGTGCAATGCCAGGTCCGTGGTTAATAAGGCTCCCCTGATCTGGGAGTTGGCTCAGGAGGAGGCCGCGGACCTGGTAGGTGTCACCGAAACCTGGTTGGGCCCAGAGGGAGGTGTCCCTCTGGTTGAGATGTGCCCACCAGGTTTCCTTGCATTTCACCAGCCTAGGGCTCAGGGAAGGGGCGGTGGGGTGGCGGTGCTTATAAAGGAAGTCCTTTGTCCTAGGGAGGCCACTGTCCCTCAGACGGCTGGCTGTGAATCTCTTTTTGTGAAGTGGGGGCGAGGGGTTCAGATGGGTCTTTTGTTGACGTACCTGGCTCCCTGCCACGTCTCATCGGCCCTACCCGGACTCCTAGAGGTAATAGCCGGGCTGGCGGTTGAGACCCCAAGGCTCTTAGTCATGGGGGATTTCAACCTGCCATCGCTCGGTGAAACCTCGGGGTTGGTCCGGGAGTTCTTGGCTTCCATGACGGCCATGGACCTGACCCAGTTAGTTTCTGCCCCCACTCACATGGGAGGTCACATGCTGGACCTGATTTTTGTCTCTGGGCAGTGGTTGAATGACTGTAATTGGGGGGATTTAGTTATTACACCCTTGTCATGGACAGATCATTCCCTCCTGAGGCTGGATTTCTGTTCCGCTACCCCCCACCGCAGGGAGGCGGAGCCACTTAGATGGTTCCGCCCCAGGCGCCTAATGGATCCGGATCGGTTCCAGAGGGAGCTTGGGCCATTTCCTGAATCTCTGGCTCTCAGCTCGCCTGGAGACCTGGTGGCCACCTGGGAGGGGTCAGCCGCCGGGGCCCTAGAGCGAGTTGTGCCTATGCGACCTCTGACTCGGCACAGATCCCATTTGGCTCCGTGGTATACGGAGGAGCTACGGGAGATGAAGTGCCGAAAAAGACGTCTTGAGGGCATTTGGAGGGCGAGCCGTTCTGAGTCTGACCGAACACAGGTGAGATCTCATATTAAGACTTACCTTGTGGCGATAGGGGCGGCGAAATCTTCGTATTTCTCCGCCCTTATTGCATCAGCTGAAAATCGGCCTGCCGCCCTGTTTAGAGTGACCCGCTCTCTACTTGAACCGAGAGCGCGGGATGATCTCTTGCAGGGTAGAGCAGAGGAGTTTTCCCGATTTCTGCATGATAAAATCGCTCAGATTCGGGAAGGGCTCGACTCCAATTGGGTGGTCCCGGGGGAGGTGTCCGGGGCAGGTCTTGAGAGTGTTATCTGGGGGGAGTTCGATCCTGTGACCGCTGAGGGTGTGGACAGGTTGCTGGGGGGTCTGAATGCCACCACCTGTTTATTGGACCCGTGTCCTTCCTGGTTGGTTTCGGCCGCCAGGGAGACGACACGAGGCTGGCTCCAGGGGATTGTCAACGCTTCTTTGAGAGAGGGGGTGCTCCCTACCGCCCTGAAGGCGGCGGTGGTGCGCCCCCTCCTCAAGAAGCCTTCCCTGGACCCAGCTATTTTAAACAACTATCGTCCAGTCTCCAACCTTCCCTTCGTGGCGAAGGTTGTTGAGAGTGTGGTGGCACGTCAGCTCCCCCAGTACCTGGAGGAAGCAACTTACCTCGATCCGTTCCAATCGGGCTTCAGGCCTGGACATAGCACTGAGACGGCATTGGTCGCGTTGGTTGATGATCTCTGGAGGGCTCGTGACAGAGGGTTCTCCTCTGTCCTGGTCCTATTAGATCTCTCGGCGGCTTTCGATACTATCGACCATAGTATCTTATTGCGACGGTTGGAGGGGTTGGGGATTGGTGGAACCGTCCTCCGATGGTTCTCCTCCTTCCTCTCTGACCGTTCGCAATTCGTGTTGGCGGGGGGGGAGAGGTCCACCTCTAGGCCCCTGGTTTGTGGGGTGCCTCAGGGGTCGGTCCTTTCTCCCCTCCTGTTCAACATTTACATGAAGCCGCTGGGCGAGATCATCCGTGGTCTTGGAGTGAGGTGTCATCTGTATGCAGATGACACCCAGCTGTACATCTCCACTCCGGACCACCCCAACGATGCTGTGGGGACTATGTCTAGGTGCCTGGAGGCCGTGCGGGACTGGATGGGCGGGAACAGGCTTCGGCTCAACCCATCCAAGACCGAGTGGCTGTGGTTTCCGGCGCCCCGATATAGCCAGCTGACACCTTCGCTGGCTATTGGGGGGGAGGTTCTGCCCCCCACAGAGAGGGCTCGCAACCTGGGAGTCCTCCTGGATGTACGGCTGTCGCTTGAACATCACATCGCGGCCGTCTCCAGGGGGGCGTTTCATCAGATCCGTCGGATCTACCGGTTGCGGCCCTTCCTGGATCGGGACGCCTTGCGCACGGTCACTCAGGCCCTTGTCACCTCTCGCCTGGACTATTGTAATGCCCTCTACATGGGGCTCCCTGCGGGGAGCATCCGGAGACTCCAGTTGGTGCAAAATGCAGCCGCGAGGGTGATTATGGGGGCGTCGCGTAGCGCCCATGTGACGCCTCTCCTGCGCGAGCTGCATTGGTTGCCGATGGCTCTCCGGGTTCGCTTTAAGGTTCTAGTTTTGACCTTTAGGGCGACCCATGGCATGGGACCAGGTTACCTTCAGGACCGCATTCTACCAACGTTCTCCAACAGGCCGGTGCGTTCCCACAGGGAGGGTCTGCTCCGGGTGCCGTCGGCCGCTATGTGTCGTCTGGCGGCGCCGAGGGGTAGGGCCTTCTCTGTGGGTGCCCCCGCCCTCTGGAATACTCTGCCACCGGAACTTCGTACCGGCACGGACCTGAGGGCCTTCAGGCGCGCGTTAAAGACCTGGCTCTTTGAGCAGGCCGGCCTGGGCTGAGATAATGATTTTAAATTTGATCTCCATTTTTAATTTTAAATTGGGTTTTAAGGGTGGGGGGGGTTTCCTAATTTTAGTCTGCAGCTAATTCTAATATTTAATTATTTTTTAACTTTTGTATTTGTGGGGTTTTTAGACGAGCTGTTCACCGCCCTGAGTCCCTTGGGAGAAGGGCGGTATATAAATGTAATTAATAAATAAAATAAATAAATAAATAATCTGAATTGTATGGAGCAGGCATACTTGCAAAGAATTATGGCAAACTAAACCCTCCTTCAGGATCAACTACTTCATTGCACTTGACCTGGTCAACTATCCTATATGTATCCCTCTGTGCAGTTGCCATAGCAATGATCTGCAAGATAACAACTCTGTTAACTTCACAGCGTGATGTTCTGAGGAACACCTCAGAATGAAGTTTATTTTTCTCCTTTTTAATTAAATATTTTAACGGAAGACTATAAAGTGTGAGATACAGAAGACATATAAAACGGCTCAAAGAGATAAGTACATTCAAATAAAAATTAACAAATAAGGGATATATGGTATCGTAGAAATTAGTTTTCCAATATATCATTACAGAGCACATTTTGTGTGTAATATTAAGGCAAGAGACTAGAAACCAGAAGACTGTGGATTCTGGCATTTCTTAGGCATGAAGCCACTTGAGTGACCTTGGGCCAGCCAGTCACTCACTCTTAGCCCTAGGAAGAAGTCAATGGCAAGCCATTAAAAAAAATCTTGCCTATCTGTAGTGACTTGTAGAGGCAGTCACCAAGAGTAAAATAAGAAAAGAAAACTGACTCAAAAGTATACAGAGAGAGAGAGAGAAAGAGAGAGAGAGAAAAGGAGGAGGGAGGGAGGGAGGGAGAGAGAGAGAGAGAGAGAGAGAATGGCAATAGTACCAAAATGTTTTTCCCAGCTTTCTAAATTTCCCAGACTAAACTGTGATAGAGGTCACCCATCAAAGTTATAACCCCTTTAACTTAGTTTGCAAATGGAAGATAGAGCCTAAAGCCCTTTTGTTGCCATACCACAAATTTCCATAAATGTGTGTGACTTTCAATTTCAATAAAGGAGACTCTGTAATTATCAGTAGTTGTTCTCACCTGCAGAAAATATTCTTAAGGTGCAAACTAATTAGAGTTTTAGATGAACTGGTTGTCAAGGTAATAAATAATCAACTCTTCTAATCATTGGAAGACTTGCACCACTTAATTTGAGCTTTATTGTGCAGAATACAAGCCACTGTAAATTAACCCGAACTAAAATGCAATCGTGACTAGGACAGAAATCATCTTTGAACTCATCCAGCACAAATTTGTGTGCCGAATGCAACCTAGCTATGGAACTAATGAATTCATACTTTATGTATTGGAATCTCCAAATGTTTATAGGGAAAAGAGATGTGGAGTATACCATTTTCATTCTGCAAGGGAAAAGATGCACCACTACAGTCACTAAAAGCAGAAAATTAGTTTACCGATATAAAAGAAGCTGCCATTTCTCTTCTATTTCATTTGTAGGTTTTGTACCTAGACTGATCTGATTCACTTTAATCGCATTATTCTACTGCAAAGGAAAAGATAAGGCCACATGGACAGTTCTCTATCTTTTAACCATATCATGGAATGGATAGTAAGAACCAAGAAGAAAAAGTCTATTATTCATAGCAAACGTTAATGTCACTAATAATTTGTTTGTAGGAATAGATTGGAATTAATTAAGTTAATGAACCATTTGTGATCACTTGTATCATCCCATCAATGATTAGCAATATGCAGCACAAGTTCTTGGAGAATACTGTACGGGCTTAGCTTTGACAATCTATAAATGAAATTACACAGGGTCATATGTTTTCATGGTTATGCTAACAGGATGTTGCGTGTAGTTGCTTTAAAAAATGATGATGGGCATTATTAAAATATACCAGGAAGATAGGTCACAATAACAGTGCAACATTAATTATATGCAATTTATGAGTTCATCTACACAGACTCAATTTAGTGGTTTAATTTTTAAGTAAATTTAAAGCAACATTTTAGCAGATAAATAATTACACATAAGCCTGGAATTGGGGGAGGGGGAGAGTGCAGGGAGGGAAGGAGAATTGAGGCAAGGGAAATATATTACCATGGCATGATTCTGTTTAGAAAAATTATATTAGGTAATTTTGGAACGAAAACTCATGAGACCACAGCTCCCTCTCTCTTCTTAGTTATTTTTACAGTCAGGTTCATCCCAGTCTGTTCATATACTCAGTTAAGACAACAAACTCAATATGCAGACTCCAAAACATTTATTTGTAAGGATCTGCAGAACCTAGTCAGTCATAAAAAGGACATATTAGTCATGCTTCTAAGGTGAAAGACCAACTCCCACTGTTAAATACAGACTATATCTACACTAGAGGAATAAAGAGATTCAAATTACAAATAGATTATTGGCTACGAGTTAGGTATCAAGCATTCCATATTTGGATAAAGATGACATCATGGAAGGAAAAATATGTGTCTTAGAAAATTTTCATATCTCTACAGTGTTGGGCTGTGCTGTGCCCATATGGTGCTTAACCAGGGGTGGGATTCAACCAGCAGTTGGTATTTGCGTTTTGCACAGAGCAGCTAAGCAGTTGAAAAAGCAGGAAATAAAGTCAGGTCAGAGCCCAGGCAGGCAGGCGGGCCAAACAGCAGACACAGAACCAGTTCTGTGTCTGCTGCTCTTCAGAGCTACCGGTTCTATAGAGCTGGGCAGAACCGGTAGCATCCCACCCCTGTGCTTAACTCTAACTAGCAAACACACATTTCTCTATTTGTATTCATTCTTTGTAAATAAAGCTTGCTATACATACTGTACATGGGCAGATCAGAAAACATGGGCCATCTTCTATCAAGCAAAGTGCATTTTTGGCTCAAGTAACTTGATCATAATGTTGATTACTAGAGATTCCTAAAGACACTTCTCCTTCAAAATATAGAACACAGATACACATACACACACTTTTTCAGGGAGGGACTTCAAATCATTCTTGCTCCAGGAGACTTAGACACAAAGTCAGCTGGTTGACTTTGGCCAGTCTCTCTTTTTCCAAAACTTCAGGGACAAAGAAACCTACACAGACAAAAAATTGAAACACTGTAATAACCCTGAAAAGAGCATTTAGGATGTATATGTCCAGGTTCCAGAAAAACAAACTCCAACAGAAAAACTCTGAGGCATTTTCTCAAAGTTCCATTTTATTAGAGTTTTCATACTGGCACATTTGGGAAAAACCCGAATCTGAAAGTTCTAGTTTTCCTCCAATAAGTAAAAATTACAAATCCACATTCTATCACATGCCCCAATCACCATCCATTCCAATTTGAGACACCCCTTCAACCTACTCCTCCACCAGGTGCAGGATTAACATGACCTTGTCTTTAAAGAAGAATGCTATTATGTCTAACTATATACATTCCATGAAATCCCCCCTCCCAACTTCCCAAGCTCAAGAATGTGGCAGCGTGGAAGCTTCTAGTGCTAATATGGCTTCCAAAGCTGACAGTACAGTTCAGTTTTTAAAAAATCATATTGCTTTACTATCTGCATTAATAGCTCACTATTCAGGTCTGGCATTTTTCCCCATCCGAGTTTAAAAATAAACCCACAGAAAATATTGTAATTGTTTATGTTCACAGCATCTTGCAACACAGGGAGATTTCATCATCATTTTCTCCTAATTTATGAAACTGTTAAAGTAAAGTGCAGAACGGTGTTTCTTTAACACAATCAGTAGAACCAAATAATATTGTTGTCTGCAAAGGTTTAAAAGCCTTTCTTCTGTTTAGCTTTGGATCTTTCAAACAGCTCCTCAATTAACATTTATTTCAGAATTTATAGCAAGCAGTTTTTAATCTTTCGCACTACATCAGTGCAACATGGTTAACTTAGCCACTAACCAAACATAACTGCTCTCTTTTAAATTTGAAATCACACTATCTATGTACCAGTAATAAAGGGTCAATAAAGGGGAAATAATAATTTCTGACCCTTAATAATTTCAATACCTTAACAAATACTAACAGGCTTCAGAACGTCGGGTGGCACACTGCAAAATTGAGCATTATCAGGGCACTTCAGCCAGGCCTTGAAAGTGAATTTTCTCTCCCACTGCTTTGCTTCCTGGTTGGTTCCAACATTATCTGAGGAATCATCTCGTCCTAACAATTTGGGATGAACAGTCTTTGAATCAGCGGTGGGATTCAAATTTTTTTACTACCGGTTCTGTGGGCGTGGCCTGGTGGGCCTGGCAGGGAAAGGATACTGTAAAATCTCCAGTCAGAGGTGGTATTTGCTGGTTCTCCAAACTACTCAAAATTTCCGCTACCGGTTCTCCAGAATTGCTCAGAACCTGCTGAATACCACCTCTGCTTTGAATGATGTGGGCATAGGAATGGATTTCCAGAGGGTGGGGGGGGGGGGAATTGCAGAATACAGGAACCAGGAGCACTACTCAAGTGACCCTGAGGACACAAATAAACTTTGAAGTGCTTCAATGACCCTCTAAAACAGGGGTGTCAAATTTGCGGCATCATGGTGGCGTCACGTGATGTATCAGGACTTTTTTTCCCCTTCACTAAACCAGGCGGGGGCGGGGCCAGACTGTGACGCATCTGGCCTGCAGGCTGCCCCTGCTCTAAAAGGATGGAAATGACCAGCTGTCTGCAAGGAACATAAACCCTTCCATTGCCCGCTATCCTGTCAGAGCTGAAGAAGCTTCTGGAATGAGAAGCATAACGTCTTCCAAAGGAAAAACAAGAAAGTCCAGTTGCTTCCTGAAAAAAGCACCTTTCGGACAACTATGACTTGGAGGACTGAGAATCTCTACAGACTTTTAGCTATACAATTTGGGATGAACACCCTTTGAATGATGTGGGTGTAGGAATGGATTTTCAGAGGAAAAAATTGCAGGCTACAGGAACCAGGAGCGCTACTCAGAGGACACAGATAAACTTTCAAGTGCTTCAATGACCCTCTAAAAGGATGCAAATGGCCAGCTGTCTGCAAGGAATATAAATCCTTTTATTCCCCATTATCCTGTCAGAGCTGAAGAAGCTTCTTGGATGAGAAGCGAAATGTCTTCAAAAGAAAAAACAAGAAAGCCCAGTTGCCTCCTGAAAAAAGCACCTTTGGGACATCTTGTCTTAATGGAATTGGTCCGTCCCACTGTCCCCGGCAGAAAAGGTATTCTCTGGACCCCATCAACCCCAGAATTTTGGCAAGCAAGGTCAAGGAGAAGAGCCTTCTCTGACATGGCCCCTTTCAGTGGTGGGATTCAATATTTTTTTATTACCAGTTCTGTGGGCGTGGCTTGGTGGGTGTAGCAGGGGCAGGATGCTATAAAATCTCCAGTCAGAGGGGGTATTTGCCAGTTTTCTGAACTACTCAAAATTTCCACCACCAGTTCTCTAGAACTGGTCAGAACCTGCTGAATACCATCTCTGGCTCCCTTCCTCTTGTTAGCTTGTAATGCTTTGAGTGATTTATATTTATGCTTTTATGCCATTTTAATCTGCCCAGAGTCACTCTGGATAGTGTGACAGGCTGCATACAAATTTCATAAATAAAAATTGATACTGTCCTACAGTCAACTATATTCCACATTCCCACTGTTATAAGAACTAGGGGATAATATGCAAGACCATACATGTATGCATATTTTCCATCTGTGAAATGTTAGAATGGGACCTTTGGTCAAGGCTATATACCAATGACACTGTCGCTTTTGCAGTTCATGCTATTGATCCAGTGTGAATATTTATAGTGTTTTTGCTTTGCTTTGCTTCGCTTTGATCCCCTGGGCTGATTAATGTGAAGTATTCTCTGACACACTTTAGACCAAACAGGCCCACTGGGGCTCGCTTTGTTCCTGGTAGCGAGTCTCTTCTGGCAGACTTTCAAATTCCCACCAGGTCTCCTGCATCTGCATGAAAGGGCCAAAAAAGCAAACAGGAAAAAAAAAAGTTTCTGTGTGAAATTCCAGCTGAGAAGCTTTGAAAAATACTTGGCTGGAAATCTATTTTACAAATATGTTAAAAAACATCCCTACCCACAAAACTCTTATCCCCAAAAGCCAATTAAGCTTCCTGGTAGTTTTTCACCTTTGAAGAAGGTGCCTTTACTCTCTTCTGTTTCTTAAATGTTTCCTAGATGCATAAGTTTTGTACAATCTTGGCTTTAATTTAGAAGTAAAATGAGTTTTCTAAAAGAATATGGAAGGGAGAAGGGAACAAAAAGAGGTTGGGTATATCACCTAAGTTATATAGATAGCCCTTGATTTAAGACTATAATTGAGGCCAAAATTATGGTCATATGTCATGCCAATCATTAAGCAGGTCAATACCTGACCATGACTGATTTTACAACTTTTGTTACAATAGTCATTAAGCAAATGCCACAGTCATCAAACCAATGTCATGGCTGTTAAACAAATCCCATCATTGTTCAAGAAATCCATATGGTTTCATTCTAAATCAGTCTTGTGGTTGCAGGACACTGCAAACAACTATAATGTGGGCCTGTTGACAAATGTAAAAAACACAATAATTTATTTATTTTTGTCAAACATGAATTAGATAACAGATATAATTAGAACATGATTATGATTACATGAAATGGGTATGAATAAAAGGGGACATTAGGACAGAGACGGTAGGCACATTGGTGAACTTATGCACACCCCTTACAGATGATATTATAATATGACCGGGGGGGGGGGTCCATTGTAACTTCAAATGGTCACTAAGGCATTGGTTATAAGTGAGGACTATGTGTACTGATGCAGTTTGTTTGTGCTATGTGAACCGAGACCAGGGGTGGGATTCAAATTTTTAACAACCAGTTCTGTGGGCATGGCTTAGGTGATAGGTGTGGCTTGGTAGTCATATGACTGGGTGGACATGACTTGGTGGTCATGTTATTGGCTGGGTGTGGCCAACTCAGTATCACTCACATCGAGGCACGCACCTCCTTGCCTGGCCTCTCATGACTATGGGGATGCTGCAACAGTCGTAAGTGTGAAAAATGGTCACTTTTTTCAGTGCCATTGTAACTTTGAATGGTCACTCCACACAAGCAAAGAACCAGCAAAGGAAGGGAAAAAAAACTCCAGAGAAGTTCCTAAGACAGGAAGTCTAGTCCTGCCAAGAATGTAATAAGGGTTAACAGAGAGGCAGTTTCTGTAAGCAACACCAGAATGTTTCCTTCCTGCCTTCCTTACAGGATTAGGCCAGTAATTTCTTCTAACAACCGGTTCTCTGAACTGCTTAGAATGTTAACAATCGGTTCTAGCAAATAGGTGCAAACTGGTAGAATCCCACTCCTGACCGAGACACTGTAGTTTCTAAATGATGACTCATGGCATAACATACAGTGTGAATCCAGCCAATTTTGGTTTAGTAGAACATATAGAACATAGAATAACAGAGTTGGAAGGGACCTTGGAGGTCAGGGGTGTCAAACACCCGACCCATGGGATGCTTAGATCTGGCCCGTGGGGCTGTCCTGGAAAAAGAGAAGGATCGGCCCATGGTGCCTCTGCCAGAGAATACAGAGCTCGGGAGGGCTGCGAGCGCTCGGGCCACCGCAAGGGCCCCTGACACAAGTGACATCAAGCTGGCCAGGCCCATCGTGCCCATGCCCCCAAGCCCCCCGAGGTCAAACACAACCCTGATACGACCCTCAATGAAATCAAGTTTGACACCCCTGTTGTAGGTCATCTAGTCCAGGGGTCGCCAACCTTTTGGACCTCAGGGACCACCAAATTCATAATTTTAGATCCTAGGGACCACTAACTGGTTCTGTGGGTATGGCCTAATTTGTGGGTTTGGCTTGGTGGTCATGTGACTAGCCGAGCATTGCTTGTATGTAAATATTATAAATATTTATATAAATATTGAATTTTTTATAAAAAAAAGAGCAACTTTTACCCAAAATCAGGCAAAGCAGGCAGGCAGATTAAGTTGCTCACAGAATCACAGATTCATTCAGAAATCTATCTATCTGCCATTGGCTAGCTCAGTCTGTCACATAAAATTTGCTTGCAAGCAAACTCACAAAATTAACTCACAACACACCATATATGTAAATATTTATTTTTTTATTTTTTTAAAAAAGCAACTTCTACCCAAAATTAGGCAAAGCAGACAGGCAGATTGAGTTGCTCACAGAATCACAGATTCATTCAGTGATCTATCTATCTGCCATCGGCTAGCTCAGTCTGTCACATAAAATTTGCTTGCAAGCAAACTCACAAAATTAACTCACAACACACCATATATGTAAATATTGATTTTTTTTTTTACAAAAAAAGCAACTTTTATCCAAAATCAGGCAAAGCAGCAGATTGAGTTGCTCACAGAGTCATTGAGTGATCTATCTATCTGCCATCAGCTAGCTCAGTCTCTCAAATTTGCTTGCCGTGAGTCTGCACTGAATTTGCTTGCAAGCAAACCTTCAGTCCTAAGGGAGGTTCGGCTGTGCTTAGCTAAAAAGCAAGAAATCCAACCATTTCCTGCTTCCTAGCTAATCTAAATCTCCCAGCGCAGCAGAACAAATGATGGTTAGAAAAAGGAAAAATAGCAATTTAGCAGACAAGTTTGCTGGGTAAGGAATGAGTGGGTGGGGAGGGTTCCTGCGGGCCATGTGGGCTGAGCAGCCTTGTGTTTCTGAGCAGCCTGGATTAATTGCTTTGGGGAGGGTGCTCTGGGGGTGAGATTTCTCTGCGGCCCACCAAAATTTTCTCACAGCCCACCAGTGGGCCATGGCCCACTTGTTGGTGACCGCTGATCTAGTCCAATCCCCTGCTTAAACAGAAGACCCTATAAATGATTGTCCAGTCTCTTTTTGAAAGCCTCCAGTGATAGAACATCCACAACTTCTGAAGACAAGTTGTTCCATTGGTTGATTGCTCTCACTGTTAAGAAATTTCTCCTTAGTTTTAGGCAGCTTAATTAAACTATGAATAAGCAAACCACTAGATGTTATGTGAACATAAAGACTTTAGCATAAAGAGAATTTAGATTTTCTTCTTTCTTTTTCTTCCCCTCTTTTTTTGTCTCTTTCCCCATCTCCCTAGACATCTGGTTTCCATATTCTTTTTTGCAAATGGCTTGATATGTGGAGGATAATGTACATGAGCAATGCATGGACAGATACAATTTTGGATATGGGGAAGATATATATAGTATGTTATGTACAGGTTTATTTTCCTTTTTAGAAAATCTGTAGTTTATGTCCTAAGACTTTTAATTGCAAATCTTAGTGTTAATGTCAATTTGTTTTAATTTTATGGATTTTTTTTTACTGTTAGTTGTCCTGGACAGAAAAGCAAGGTTTAAACTGAAGATAGAAAGAAATGTATGTATATATGATCAATTACTTCTGTTTTCTCAAGTATATTGCATTTTCCCTAACGAACTTATTTTCAATTCTTGTTATCTTATTTCCTAAAGTAGTTTTAAGTAGTTTGATTATGCCTTCTGTTGATGTCTTTCCATGAATAATGAAATGCTGAGTTTACACATTTTCCCATAATCTAGAAAAGAGTCTTAATAGGTCTGATTAGATTTCTCATTATTTTGAGGGACAGAATGCATTGAATTATTGAACCCTGCCTGACTAAATTAGATTGTGCTACCTCAGTAAGATTCTCTTGGGCATTTAAATAAATACTGTAATGAAATTTCAGCTCATTTCTGTTTCAGTGCTGGCTTTTACTGGGGCTTTGCCTAGAATTTCATATTGTAACATTCTGTAATAATCTGTTGAAGCAACAAATCTTGGAAGCACAAACAAATCTAGAACAATAATTTTCTTGATATATAATATCCAATTAGGATGCAGAGATTTTAGTGGCCATAAAATCTATGATCAATGGAAAGAATAATCAATTCTTTATTGCTGCTAGACTGCCATCCCCGCTTTATTTCATGCAATACAGGTAGTCCTTGATTTACAACCACAATTGAGCCCAAAATTTCTGTTGCTAAGCGAGACAGGAGTTAAGTGAGTTTTCCCCATTTTATCACCTTTCTTTCTCTTATTCACTGCAGTTCTTAAGTTAGTAACTCAGTTGTAAAGTGAATCTGGCTTCCCCATTGACTTTGCTTGTCAGAAGGCTGTACAAAGTGATCACATGATCCCGGAACACTGCAACCATCATAAATATGAGTCAGGGGCCAAGTATCTAAATTGTGATCACGTGGCCATGGGGATGCTGCAATGATTGTAAGTATGAAAAACAGTCGTAAGTATTTCTTTCTGTGCCACTGTAATTTCAAATGTCCCCCTGGACGTACGGCTGTCTTTAGAAGAACACATTGCAGCCGTCGCCAGGGGGGCTTTTTATCAGATTCGTCTGATTCACCAGTTGCGGCCCTTTCTGGATCTGGGCGCACTTCGCACAGTCACTTCCGCCCTCGTTATCTCCCGCCTGGATTATTGCAATGCTCTCTACATGGGGCTCCCCTTGAAGAGTCTCCGGAGGCTACAGTTAGTCCAGAATGCAGCCGCACGGGTGATCGTGGGTGCCCCTCGGAGCTCCCACGTTACACCGCTTCTCCGCAGGCTGCACTGGCTTCCTGTGGCCTTCCGGATTCGATTCAAGGTGGTACTGATGGTATTTAAAGTGCTCCATGGCTCGGGACCTGGGTATCTACGGGACCGCCTACTGCCATCGTCTACCTCCCGCTGCCCAGTACGCTCCCACAGGGTTGCCCTACTTGGGGTACCGCCGCCTGATCGTTGTCGGCTGGCGGCCCCGAGGGTGCGGGCTTTCTCTGTGGGAGCCCCCTCCCTGTGGAATGATCTCCCCCCGGAGATACGAGCCATGACGGACATCCTGACCTTCCGGTGCGCGGTTAAGACCCTATTTTTTAAACAGGCTGGCCTGTCCCAGTAAGGGTTTTTGGGGTTTTATACCTAATTTTGGGTTTTAGTTTTTAATCTTCCATTTTAAATTTTTATTAATCCCGGATTTTTAAATGTGTAATTGTAGTTAGACGGGATGCAGCCGGTTTATCTATTTAATTCAGTTTTAAATTTATTTAAATTATATTTACTCTATGTATTTTTATTAGGCTGTACACCGCCCCGAGTCCCTTTTTTGGGAGAGGGAGCGGTATAGAAATATAAATATAAATAAATAAATAAAATAAATGAACTGTTGGTCAGCATTCCAGCAAATGCAAATGCTGTTGTAAGTCAAGGGCTACCTGTATCTTTCAGGTGGGTATACAGTTTTTGGGTGATCCCTGTAAAAGCAGATGGAGAATTCCCATTCTGATGATTGCCTGATGATTTACAGTATATGGTAGAGAAAAGGAGGAGGCATGTTTCATTGTGTTGAAATGTGGACATTGCTGTGTTTGCCAAAAAAAGAATCTGAAAAATAATTTCATAACAGCATGATGTATTTCTCCTATTTCAGTACATTTTAATAAAGGCTGTTTCTTCTGAGGATTAGTAAATGAGGGGCAGGCAGTAGAAGGTGTCAGATCTGCCCAGGTAGGTCCCTAGGAAAGAAAGACCCTCGACTTTATTTGGTTGAAGCGATCAGTGGTTGCAGCAAAATTAGGCTAGATCTGAGTATTCCCGCACAAAAAGTACTGGTTTTCCCCTCTCCCTGGATCTTCCACTTTGACCAGATCATCAGTGTCCAATGACATCCTAGAGTGTAATGTTTTGGGAACTGCTTTGATGTTTCACATTCTTTCCCAGGCCAGGCATCCTTGAGTGGCTAATAATTCCGATTTGACACCTCTGGTTCCTTTCAATGTATTTCCCTCCCGCCTTACATCCTTCTTTCCTCCTGTTCAACTTCCCAAAATCCTCTGCCCGCTCCCTCTGTTTATGGCAGGATGCCAGCGAGGCACAATGAAATTGTTTGAATTTCATGAAAAAGCCTGCAACGTTCTTCCCTTCCTGATTTCAAATCTGGTTAATAAGAAGAGAATGAATGGAGCAGATTACAAAGCTGAAGAGTTATTAACTCAGGTAGACTGAACATATAGTCAAGAAGCTCAGCATGCAGGGAGTTCATTTGTTCCTAATATGTATCTCCTATACCTTTCTTGTCTGAATTTAATGAAAGAATATCCATGCTAGATCTATCTAGATCAAAATTCTATCTAGACTCTTCCCTCAGTGGTTAACCAGAATTAGTGGGAAGCCCAGAAGTAGTGTAGGCATTAAGGCAATATCTGAAAAAAGTGTTTTCCTGAAATGCAGATTTTTATAAGGCTCAGTGCTTCAAATTTTTCTATAAAGAATGTCAATTCTAGCATTTTGAGCACAACACATTTTGCTGGAATTAATTTTACAGCATATTATAATGATTTGGATTGTGTGAGTGTGTATATATACACATGGGAGGGAGAAAAGAGGGAGAGATTTGTATATAGGTGTGTATGTGTGTAGTGCCAAGCTGCACTAAAAGCCCCCAATACAGGAAACTCTATGTTGCCAGCCAATCAAGACAAAAAAACAATACAAAACAGAAGATATTAGAAACACCAATCAAGCAGAACACAGCAAACTCCAAGACCAATAAACACAGACCAAGACTCCCAACCAACCAAGATGAAAAAAAAACACATTCTAACACAGCACGAGTCTAGTACCAAATTTAAAACAGAAATGGCTGTGAAAGCCTGACACACAGACGAATCCAATAAACAAGCCTGATAATGGCAGATGAGATTCTGCCGAAACGTCGCTACAACTTTAAAATCACAACTATAATGACGTGGGAAAACACCCGAACAAAGCTGAATTCCATACATATAAATACCCGTGAAAACTTAAGAAAATATGTGTGTGTGTGTGTGTGTGTGTGTGTGTGCTCAAGTTTCTAGCAGCAGTGGTTTTTTTCCACTGACTTCCTTTCTATATTCGTTTTTTTCATTCCATTTTGTCCAGTAATGAAACATTCAAGGATCACAATCTTCAATGAAATATTTTTGTTTTTAATAAATGTCTACTGCAATTCCTGTAGACATTTTTAGGCAAGGATGCTTTTATTATAGAAAGAATTATTTATAAAATTTAGTTTTACATAAATATATCTTAAAATAAGTTCTAGAGCAGTTATGTAAATATTACTGGAAGTAGGACTAGATTAGCATCTTGAGTTCATAACCACCACGTTTGTTTTTAACTTTATCTGCATACTTTTCTGGATTAATTATCATGACAACTTGGTTTTGTTGTGCGCTAGGTATTTCTAATTGGCCTTAAAATAAGGTCAAGGTCAAGGTTTCCCTGTCAATCTAAAGCATGGTACTCATCTCCATTTCTTGGCCAAGGAAGCCAGTGTTGTCTGAAGACATTTTCCATGGTCACGTGGCCAGCATGGCTAAATGCTGAAGGTGAACAGAATGCTGTTACCTTCCCACTGATGTGATCCCTATTATTTTACTTGTGTTTGCATGCTTACGAACAGCTAGCTGGGCAGGAGCTGGGACAAGTAATGGGAGCTCACCCCCTTGTGCAGAGCTCAGGTCTCAAATACCTCAGCATCTTTAACCATTGAGCCATTGTGCCCCTGGCTTTAAACTATCAGCATTTTAATCTTGATACTGATGATTTTCCTTTGTACATTATTGGGATGGTGCAGCTCCTTTGCTCATGGATTCAAAGACCTTGATTCAAATAAACAAATAATTATTTCATTGGCTTTTTAATCTCTCTCTTCCTGGAAGTTCATTTCTTGAACAAATATTATAAAACATGTTTACTCTTTAAAATGCTGTGCATATCCATATTAAATAGATTAATGAATAATTTAATTTAATTCATGGAATCAGGGAGCAAAGTGTTAAGAATTAAATTAGTTTCCCTATCATTTGCATTATGTATGGGTCAAATTGCAGTGAATTATCCATATTGACTCTTTCCAAATGTAATTATACTGATTTTGCTAAAGCTTAAAAATAGTTCTAAATGACCTGCAAGAAAAATTCTAATAAATAATGTTTGACAGCAGAGACCAGAATGAAATGCTCAATGGACTTTACTGTCAGTTGGGAAAACCCATTAATATGAGAATCAAAGAAGATGGAAGATAGAATCAAATGACTTTGGAGTACAAATAATTTTAATTTAAGGTTAATAAGATCAGAGATATTTAATTCAGTTATTGGAAACCAAATTTTAATTATGAGGATATACTTGTAATAGAATTTGGAAGTTTCCTAATTAAGTTTAAACACATGTTATCGGGATTATTGTGCAAAAATGAAAAACCCGATGCACAGAACTAATATTAAACCAATTTTTGGAACAAAACAGATAGCAGTAACTTGTTATTTTGGAAACTGTTAGATAAATGATGAATGAATGGATGTGATTTATTATTATGATGTGATTTCAAATATTCTATAAAGGGCAGAAGCTTGTAAAGGATCACAAGAATATACTGTACAAAGACGCCACCAGCAATGTTAGGAAGGTTTGCATGGAAGTATACAATGAGAAAACTCACCTCTCACATATACTGTAACCATTCTTCTTACAGAAGACTTGGTTAGCCGGCCTTCAAAACATGCCAAAAGACATACTGTATATGGGCTGTGTGGAAGCAACAACTCTTCTTTAATGGGTGAGAACTCTTGAAAAAGCTTTATCACAACAGCCTCTGACTGAAGTCTTAATTATCTCTGGGTTTTTTTTAGTTAAACCCTGCTGCGTCTCCTTTAACTTTCTTTGCCTTATAGATAATTCTTGTTAAGAGCTCCTTGTTCAGTGACCATTCGAAATCAGTATTTTTAACCAGTGATAGGATTCAAAATTTTTACTACTGGTTCTGCAGGCATGGCTTGGTGGGCATGGAGTGGCTTGGTGGGCGTGGCTTGGTGGGCATGGCAGGGGAAGGATACTCATTTCCACCCTACTCCCGGGGGAAGGTTACTGCAAATTCCCATTCCCTCCCCACCCCACTAACCTGCTTTCCAGCTCCATTCTCCTGTGCAGGGCAACAAAAGAAGACCCAGCCAATCAGCTGGGACTCGGGAGGCAGAGAATAGATGCGGCGGGGCCAGTCAGAGGTGGTATTTGCCGGTTCTCTGAACTACTCAAAATTTCTGCTACCGGTTCTCCAGAACTGGTCAGAACCTGCTGAATTCCACCTCTGTTTGTAACCCATCCTTGAGGTTCTGGCCATCTCAGTAAGCCCAGTGGTCACAGGATCACGATCTGGATGCAATGAGTTTACACTTACAATGGTGGTGGCATCATATGATCACATGATCACCATTTGTAATCTTACCTGATGGCTTCCCACAAGAGAAACCAGCAGGGAAGATTGCAAATCACTTTGATAGGTCTCCAAGTGTCTCTACCCATTCCCTCTATGCTTGCACCTTGTTTGCTTGCACCCAAGTACACTTCCATGCCCTCCCCCACAATCCTGGTCAATATCTTCCTCCCCTGCAGTCTTCGGGACCAGAACAGAGTAATAGCAGAGAAATTCTTTCTTACATTTTTTATGCAAACTTTCACACTCCCAATTCATACTCCTTAAAAAATATTCAACTAGCAATAGCAATAGTACTTAGACTTATATACCACTTCACAGTGCAGTCCCCTCTAAGTGGTTTACAGAGTCAGCATATTGCCCCCAACAATCTGGGTCCTCATTTTACTGACCTCGGAAGGATGGAAGGCTGAATCAACCTTGAGCCTTCCATGACGTTCAAAACCCTGGCAGTCAGCAAAATTAGCCTGCAATACTGCATTCTAACCACTGTGCCACCACAGTTCCTCCAAAACTAGAACAGTTTTATGATTTACACACCAAAGTATACCCTTGCCCATATTTTATTCAATGGGTAATTATAAGCATACTTAGATACTTTAGTACATACAAAATGTGCTACACTATAGAATAATCAATTACAAAAAAGTATCTATGGGGCAGCATATGAATATATATCTATATGAAATTTTAAAACGCATTTCATGAAAGGTAAGAAAATATTCTTAAAAATCAAGAAAGAAACAGAGAAAAAGAAAAGAACACCAAAAATATGTATCAATTCTGAATAAATTAATATGCATGTAATACAATGCAATTTCCTAATTATTAACTAAGTCAGTTGGCTTTAAAAAAGGATGGGAAATGAAACTTATAAACTAGTATTGTAGTCCAAAGTTCTAAATACTGTAGTTATCCTAAAATACATCCTGAAAGAAGAATGCCTGTGGAAATGTAGAAAATCAGGTGAGCTCTTTCAGAACTATTATCTATTATCTAAAAACAAAAGGCTTCTAGATTTCTAGTATCTCTTCACGAGATAAGATCATGCAAAATATTTTTTCTGTTTGTGACTCACTAATTTCTAGACCACCAGTAAAAAACTCAAGTGAAGATAAGGATTTGAGATCAGTGAGAACCGAAGAACAAAATTAATATATGAAATATATTTTGCCTATTATGAACACATCCCCATAACCTGCTATATCTGAATAAAAGTATGCTAAACAGGATTTGTGTCTCACAAATCTCCATTGTTTTCTGAAAGTTAGTTCACATACAATCAGGAAAAAAAGAAAAGATGATAGCAGATCTGACCACTACAAAACAGAGGACAGATGAAAACCACCAGAAAGGGGTTAGGAAATTCATTACAAGGGCAGGAAAAAGAAGATAGATACAAAGAAGTAGAAAGATCTGAATATAGTTTACATATAAGGCTATAAGGCTTACTTGTGTTACATGGCAGATAGAGGTTTCTAATTATTGGTTTATGAAGATTATGGCTTCCTAAACTAAAAAATTAATAACTTTTAGGAATAAAAAAATACATATCAGGACATACTGTATTAGGAACATCTGCAGAAGTAGGCAACAATCCAAACTCTGGCTTTGAAACCCAATCATTTTTAATATGCATTACATTTATGTAAAACGGACCAGGATTTTAATTGCCATGTCCAATATTTTGGTACTATTAACATCCAACCACTCATGAAGGCTCCTGTACAACATCTCTAAATGATTAGTACTGTTGGGTGAAGGTTGACACCTTACTGTCTCTTTCTTCCCATAACTGCTGGGATTCTCCAATAATATTATGCAAACTTTTCCTAACATGAGGCAAGTCTATCTCTTGCCTATGTGCATACAACACCATGATGTGTGTGCCAAAGGGGAACAGCCATCGCAGCTTGTAGGACAACAGCACAATGCTGCTCTCATCATTTCATACACACCTATAGAGACATCCTGTAGATGCCTCTAAATGATCACAGACATTGATTTCACATCTCTTTTAGGAAGAGCTTCCAGAGGGTTATTTTAATTCTTCCGTGGAGAGTGGATTATAGATTCCGTGTTGTGGAAAACACAAACTTGTAAATTGGTAAATTAGAATAGAAGACTTGATTTTTGATTGGTGTACACCAGAGGTGGTATTCAGCAGGTTCTGATCAATTCTGGAGAACTGGTAGCAGAAATTTTGAATAGTTCGGAGAACTGGTGAATACCACCTCTGACTAGAGATTTTACAGTATCCTTCCCCTGCCACACCCACCAAGCCACACCCATAGAACTAGTAATAAAAAAATTTGAATCCCACCACTGGTGTACACATGATGCTTGTAAATATCTATAATCAATCTTTTTCTTTTTCCACATAGTTATACCTGTTTCTCCTGTGAAATAATAAAGAACAGCTTCCTTTTACATTCTTTTGGTCCTTGTTTAACAATATTTACTATGGTTGATCAATCTGCCCTCAAGTTGATGTCAACCACATCAATTTCTTTTCCCAGAACAATCTGGAGAATCTGTCTGCAACCTGATCTCAAACTGGTCCAAAGATTTACTATTCCTGGACTATTATCAGAAGGCTGGCTGATATTTGCAAGAGATTACACAGAGAGACCTAAAGCCTTTCTGATGCACTACCAGAGTATATGCAGAACAGATTGCAGGCTTAGTTTCTTCAGCTCTAAAATCCTGCTCTTGCAGATGCTTGGCCTCTGCATCAAATGGCATGAGGTAATCTAGGGTACTAATAAATACTGTATAAAGAAGCCATACTGCAGACAAAATTAGTCAGGCAAGCTACTATATATAAGTAACGAGAAAACTTCACTCTTCTGGGCACTGATGATCTGATCTAGTCTGGTCACAAAACAGGAAAACAACTAAAAGCCCAAATAGTGGAATGCTGAGCTATATATGTATTTGCTACTATTGGATTAGCACAGGGGTGTCAAACTCAAGGTGGAGGGGCCGAATTTGGCCCACGGGGCTGCCCTGGGAACAGTGAGGGACTGGCCCGCGGTGCCTTTGCCAGCAAGAAAGGAGCTCGGGAGGGCTACGTGTGTTTTTGCTGGCAGAGGGTTGCAGGAGACCGTTGCGCCCGAAAACAGATCCCCGGAGCCCATTTTCACTGGCCAAGTGTTCAAGCCACCCCAAGCACCCCTGACATGAGTGATGTTGAGCTGGCCACACAACCCTGGCCACACCCACCCCAGCCCCCTGAGGTCAAACACAACCCTTATGCAGCCCTCAATTAAATCAAGTTTGACACCCCTAGATTAGCATCAAATAAATTGTAAGTTTATCTTCTATTGGAAACATTCAAGCAGAGGCAGTACAACCTTGCCAAGATATTAGAATAATGCTTCTCAACATTTTCTGATAGTCTTAGTCTGCTCTCTTCAATAGTCTGATAGCCTGCTCTCTTCAATATCTGACTTATCGTAAAGTCTATCTCCCCCAAATATTAAAAATATAATAAGCATTTCTGGGGGGGGGAATCCAGTTTATTGGTCAGTTTCAATTGGGATGCACTCAGTAACTGGAGACACTTCCTGTCTTTCCATGTTCTATCTCTTGCCTTCCTATATGTGTAAACCTTCTCTTACCTCTCTTCCACTTTTGGACAAAGAGAGCATGAGAGCAAATAAAAGCAATCAAAAAGAGGTGAAAGTTGCATCAGTGTTGTTACAGAAAAATGCCTTCTGGTTGAGAAGCCTGAGGAAGTTAATTATATAGTAGATACTCACAGAGTAAAGAAGGAACACAAGCAGATCTTTGCAGAACCACTGGACAATAGATTCTGGAGAGTTCACAGCAGGCTATAGGGTAAATTATCTGTTAGCAAGAAAATGATCAGTTCTATATCCACCTGCGTTCAACTGTAATTTTCTTCAGGCTTTCAAAAAAACAGCCACAACATAATTCAATTTAGAGAAAGCATGGATACAGCCTTTGTTCACATGTACAGGAGCATGGCTAGAGTAGAATACATCTTCAGTCTGAATTTATTCTCCATACAAGTAAGAATCACCAAAATCCCAGATCTCACAATGCAAAATAACCTCCACTGTCTCCATTGCAGAAAATCAGTCCTCATACATGGAGGATGACATTGGTACTACTAGGATGCTTATTTTTGTTGACCCTGCACACAGGTTTGTTACCATCAGCTTCTTCGGGGCCCACATATTTCTCCAGCAGGCATATACTGTAAATGCTTCTATTTCTATTCCACCATCAGGAGCAGCTAAAATAACAAAAATTAATGAAAGCATTCCATTATATATAAACTTGGCCTCCAAGGTTATTGCTGTTCTAGAAAATCAGAGCAGAAGTCATGATTTCATGATGGGTTTTCCATTCCTAGTTGATTAAGAGAGCAACAGGCCAAATATTTCAGTTCAACTGTAATGAAAATATTTCTTATTAATTTAACTATTGGTATTGTGGAAGCAATCACCTGTGAACAATAAACACGAACTGTAGGTATTTCATCTGAAATTGGTCACTGAGAGTATAATATTTTCCAACTGATTCTGCATAATCCAACCTACATGGAGAAAACAAGTTTGGGAAAGATTGGTATTCAAGATCAGGAGGAGTAGAAGGCGGCTTTAAATCAAGGACTTTAATGTGACAACAGGTAAGCTATTTTCAGCTATAAAATACGAGGAGGGCATGAAGTCATACTATATGCTTTATTCCATAACTAGCAGCTAAACAGAAGTGAGAACTTCATCCACATGGATAAAAACAAACACTGTTTATAGGCAGCATATTTTATGAGCCTGATACGTGCATCTAATTTTGTCTGTCCAAGTAGAACAGATTTGTTTAATCTGGAAATATTTGTCTAGGAATGCACATGCATCTGATACAATTTGTGTTTCACTATTCTGAAATATATCTCCTTGGAGAAGAAATTCTTCCATCACTGTAGGATGAAATAGTTTTAAAATCCAGATCATCTCTGAAAACATAAGACAGGTACCAGAAAAAGAGTATAAAACAAGAAAATCCACTATTTACCATTTATTAATGTATATCATGAAGATATTATTCCCAAAATTTAATCCAATATTATGACCAAGATAAAATATACAAATTTGTTGTAATTCACTGTGCCATGTATGATATGCTTGGTTATAGTTGCCCATATTCTTATAATCTTGCCCTGTGACTACGATATCCTATATGTGAGATTGTCTTTGAAACAGTCCTGAAATGTCTTGAGAAGCTAAGCGTCTTCAAAAGAAAAGTCTAGTTACCTCCTGAAAAAGCACCTTTGGGACAGCCATGACCTGGGTGACTGAGAATCTCTACAGACTCCCGAATCTGCAGTTGATTCCAAAAATAGGATGGCAACAAGATTAATCATGGCTAAGCAATTCAACACATCAAGGATGTCAAACTTGCGGCATCACGGCAACGTCATGTGATGTACTGTGACATTTTTCCCCTTCGCTAAACTGGGCGTGGGGCGTGGCCAGCAAGTTTGACAGCCGTGAGCTATATTATTCTATGGGACAGAAATTGTGGCAGAGTTTTAGGAGGAACCACTATAATCATCCTACCTGATGCTGTGTCTTGCATATATTAACAACCATTTCACTATTAATCAAAGAAGATGGGATGATTCATGATACAGTATATAAGGCACAGACTGGCGTTTCCATTTTGCTCTGCCAGAAAGTACAGTGTTAGTAAATGAATAATTCAGCTTCAACCAATACAACCAATACAAGAGCAAAAACAATAGATACAAACTCAAGGTTAATCGCACTAAACTTGATTGCAGGAAATACGATTTCAGCAACAGAGTGGTCAATGTCTGGAGTACTCTACCTGACTCTGTGGTTTCTTCCCCAAACCCCAAAAACTTTAACCTTAGACTGTCTACTATTGACCTCACCCCTTTCCTAAGAGGTCTGTAGGGGGCGTGCATAAGCACACCAACATGCCTACCGTCCCTGCCCTATTGTTTCTTTTATTTTTTCTTATATGTATCCATGTATTCATAACTATGTTTTTACTTATACCTATTATCTTGTAAGCAATTGACAAATAAAAATAAATAAAATAAAATAAATGAGTGTTCTTAGAGTACTCATGCCTGCTACAGAAGTCAATTTGTGTGAGGTTCACAGTTTCTATGCATGTCCACTAACCAGATTTGGGAACCCCATTGTGATATGGAATGCTGGTTACGATCTCATGTCTATATTATTGTTTAAATGGTGCATCTGTATCCAACCCATATCTTCACAATTGACTTAAATATTACAAAACATCATACTCCTCCAGTGACATCTTGTGAAAAGAAATCAACCTTTTTCTTTTCAGAAGCATTTCAATCTTCTCAGCTGATTGTCAGCTTAATGGGAATTAAGGGCAGTTCTTATATTCTCTTCAAATGCCTCCTGTACATATAAGAGTGAAAATGAAATGGTATTCTAACTAGATGGGTAATCAAAACAAAACTGTGCATGGGGCTTGCATAGCAATTAGTAGAAATTGTAGATGCACAAAAAGTGAACTATTAATATTCAAAGTTGTCTTTCATTGACAATCAGTTGATTTGATATAACTTGCTTCCCATTACTTTTTGCTACTGGGGCAAATTCGTTTTCATCAGTTCCTCTCTAGAAAATATATCTTGAATTAGTTTCCTAAACCTCAGTTTTCCGGTCAATGTTGTCCTGATTAAAATCCGCCTGACACAGCTTCACTCACTTTAATGAGATTACACAAGATCTTTTTAAAGTCTATTTATTTAAACTTGATAGCAGCTTTTGCAATGGGTTCATTAACCAAGACATGTTGACTATCACTCTAGGATTCTCATGTGTGTGTTATGTAATGCTACAGTATGAGTTCAGGGAAGACAATGCAACTTTTGCTTAACATGGTTTTTATAAGTGACCTTGGGAGAGCTATTATCTCTGACTCTGACTCCCATGTAGGAAAAGAGAATAATAATCCATCTTTCAAGGGTGTAATAAATATACTATAGATCATTGTTTGGTCTTCCTTTTATTAATAAGTCAAAGTGATTGATGAGTCTTTGGTTAGTTCTTCTGCTTCCGAAGTCCAAAATCCAGTTAAAGCAAGTAAGGGTATAAATTCCATAAATTGTCCTTTTTAACCATCCTATAATGCCCTGGTGCTCCCCCAGTCCACTGAAACTTCCCAATGCTGTTTTATGCATAACGTTTGGTCAATCTGAAAGCATCTCCCCATCCTCGTTTAGACCCTAGTTGAGTAGAATATCTTGGCTATGTTCACACAACCACTTTAAGAAATCAGGTTAATGTAGCTGTAAAAACTGAGCCTACTAAACTGTATAGGATTAACCGCACTTAAGAATCATTACTTAAGTTGGGCAATCTTCTAGAAATTTATGTTTGGAGGTGTCCAAGGATTTCAGTGGATGGTGAAAATATAGATCAGATGGTGCAAATTTTAAGGTTGGGTTTTTAAAAAAGAAAATCTTATGTTTGGACTTGAGATTAGAGATTTGTATTTGTAACGTAATTTGTTGTTGTTTTTAGTCTAATTTACACTCTAGTTTGTTAATCTTTCTTTTAACAAAATGTCAAAAATAACATTATTTAGAAAACTCCACCAGAAGTGACTCTGAAAGAGAGTTGAGAGCTTTCAAGGGACTCATTCCCAATTCAATGTGTTATGCAAACCTAGCATGTTTTGATTATGTTGTGGTTCAAAGTATTATGAAAATGGCATAATTCTGTAACCAAGTTAAATATAATATTTGAATGCTACTCAAACTGTGTGGATTTCATCCTTACTGTATGAATTTACATATGTGGATGGTATCAAACCTTAGAGATGAAAAAGTGGGCTGGAAGCTCATAGGTGTCAACAGCCTCTTTCTGATATATTAAGGCAGCATCACCACTACTTATTTAGTGGCATTGACAAGATTGAGAGAATCCTGAGCATGATGTTATTTCCAGAAGTTCACATATACATTCTTTTAGGTGTCAAACTCGATTTTAAGGGTGTCAACCTCAATTTCCTTGACTTTGGGGGCTGGGTGGGCGTGGCCAAGGGTAGACATGGCCAGCTTGATGTCACTTGTATCTGGGGTGCCTCGTGAGTGACGTTTTCCGCTGCGATTGCCTCCTGTAACCCTCTGCCAGCAAAAATGGAACTCTGTTTTTGCTGGAAGAGGCACCAGGGGCCAGTCCTTTGTTGTTTCCAGGGCAGCCCTGCAGGCCAGATTTAAGCACCCTGCAGGCCGGATCTGGCCCCTGGACCTTGAATTTGACACCCCTGTTCTAGATGGTCAATCACTGGTATGTGACACTGTAACATACCATTTTTGACATTTTTTATGTAAAAATGTATAAGGGAATATCAAATATCTGTTGGAAATGTAAAGGATTCAAACTAAGAGAACAAGTGTTCATCCTTGGTGAACATGTAACAAGGCTGGAAAACATTGGGATCAAGTATATATTCTGATTCAGAAGATTTTAAAAATGAATGTAAGGTTGAAACCAGAAACCTTTCGGGGGATGGGAGAGGCTGTTCAATGAACAAACAACTAGAAACATGTTATGGAACTACATTTGTTCATGGCAGTGAACATGGTGGAAAGGTGGAAAGTCTTACAAATACCTACAATGGAAGAATGAATGGTATACCTGATGGAATTGTCGGAGATGGTGAAATTGACAGCTCTGATTAAACAAAAGACTTTGATCATTTTTATTTCTACTTGGAAATACTTTCTGGTTTTGTTGCAAGAAACGGAAAGAAATGGAATGGGGATATGATGAATAGAATAGAATAGAATAGAATAGAATAGAATAGAATAGTTGGAAGGGATCTTGGAGGTCTTCTAGTCCAACTTCCTGCCTAGGCAGGAAACCCTACACCACTTCAGACAAATGGTTATCCAACGTCTAGAATTAAGTAGGATTATAGAAATAATGTAGACAAATGTTAACTTTATGAAGTAAGTGTTTAAAGTTTGAGTAAAGAAAAATGTGATTGTGATATACAGGGATTAAATCAAATACTTCCCAATCTCTAATTCTTGAAGACCAAGGCAGAAGGGCAACTGAGTAATTTTAAATTCTGGGTACATTGTTTTAACAAGGGAAGAAGAAAAGGCAGATTTTTGACAGATATTCACTGAGAACCACCACTATTTAAGGAGAGGGATAGAAAATAACTAAGTATAACTGGGATGAACTAATTTATCCACTCACCTGTGTGTATCAAATACTCTTAAAACAGAAGGAGGTATGCTATAGTGGTTTAGATATTTGATGGACCCCATCATGATCACTTCAACCCAGGTGTGGATGTAGAACTTACCTATTTCTCTTGCCGTATTCTGATAGCTACTGGACCTTCTGGTCCTAATGAGTCATTGATTTTAGCTCTGAGGTTTACATCCATGAAGCTGTTCACTTGTTTGACAAGACTTACACAGACAATGCAATACTGAGATGTTTTAACCCATATACAGAATAGCAATAGCACTTAGACTTATATACTATTTTACAGTGTTTTACAGCCCTCTCTAAGTGGTTTACAGAGTCAGCATATTGCCCGCAACAATCTGGATCTTCATTTTACCCACCTCAGAAGGATGGAAGGCTGAGTCAACTTTGAGCCAGTGAATAGAATAGAATAGAATAGAATAGAATAGAATAGAATAGAATAGAATAGAATAGAATAGAATAGAATAGAATAGAATAGAATAGAATACTTTATTGGCCAAATGTGATTGGACACACAAGGAATTTGTCTTGGTGTAAATACTCTCAGTATACATAAAGAAGGAACATTTGTTAAGAATCAAGAATCATAATGTACAACACTTAATGATAGTCATAGGGTACAATGAACATCAAATCATACTAGGAAACAGAGGATACAAGCAACAAAGTTACATCACAAGTGGGAGGGGATGGGTGATAAGGAGTGATGAGAAGATTAACAGTAATAGTAGTGTACACTTTGTAAATAGTTGAACAGTGTTGAGGGAATTATTTGTTTAGCAGAGTGATGGCTTTCGGAAAAAACTGTTCTTGTGTCTAGTTGTTCTGATGTGCAGTGCTCTATAGCGTCGTTTTGAGGGAAGGAGTTGAAACAGTTTATGTCCAGGATGTGAGGGGTCTGTAAATATTTTCACAGCCCTCTTTTTGACTCCTGCAGTATACAGGTCCTCGATTGAAAGCAGGTGGGTGGTAATTGTTTTGGTAACTGCTGGCAGCCGGAGATCAGCAGAAGTAGCCTGCAGTACTGCATTGTAACCACTGTGTGTGTGTGTGAGAGAGAGAGAGAGAGAGAGAGATTCATTTCTTCAAGCATGAATTTGTCGGGCCTGCAGTCAATCATTTCCCAGAACTAAGAGGAAGATAAAGTAGATCTCTAAAACAAAGAAAATAGGAGATCTTCAGATTAGAACATAGAATAACAGGGTTGGAAGCAGGGGTGGGTTTCTACTGGTTCTGTCCACCTCTGTAGAATCAGTAGCTCTGAAGAGCAGCAGATATAGAACTAGTTCTATGTCTGCTAATGTTTTTGCCTACACACCCACCCGGGCTCTTACCTGACCTTTATTTCCTGATTTTTTCAACTTCAGCTGCCATGTGAGGTACAGCTGCAGTTTAAAAAGCAGGAAAAGAGGGCTTTTTGAAAGGGTGCTTCTCTGCACGCAGCATGCTGATGATGATTTACAGACGCACAACGCAGCGTGCAGGGAAGTAAATCACCAAACCTCGTAAATGACCGAACTGGTAGTTAGCCCTGTCAGATCCCACCCCTGGTTGGAAGAGATGTTGGGAACGTTCTAGTCTAACTCTCTATTCAAGCAGGAGATACCATTCCAGACAAATGGTTGTCCAACCTTTTCTGAAAACATTCAGTTAAAGTAGCATCCAACTTCTGGAGGTGAGTCATTCCACGGATTAATTGTTTTCACTTTCAGGAAATTTCTCCTTAACTCTCTCTTTAATAATCTTCTCCCTGTTACTTCTTGCTCTGCCCTCAGGTGCTTTGGAGAATTGGTCAACTTCCTCTTTGCTGTGACAGCCTCTCAAGTATTAGAAAATTGCTATTATGTTATCCCTAGTCCTTCTAGTGTTGGATTAGATATACATAGTTCCTAGTTTGTCATACAGTTCGGCCTCCATACTCCTTACCATCTTTGTTGCTGTTCTCTGCACTCTTTCTCAGCATTATCAGTATTCTAAGTGTGGTCTTACAAATGCGGTATGCAGCAGTACTATCATTTCATATGATCTTAATCCCATCTTTGTTTTGATGCAGCCTAGGACTGCATTGGCTTTTTTGGCAGCTGCAACATACTGGTGATTTATACTTAAGTAGTTTTCCACTTAAGTTTTTAGATCAACTAAGGAAGTTACATGCACATTTTTGAGGGAAATGTTAGTTTTTCACATGGTTGGGTTTATTCATTGATTGATTCATTTGCTCCATTTCCAGAAACTCAGAGTAACTTACAATGTAGTAAGTAATAATAAACCAATTACTCAATGAGTTATCATTTGGGGATAGCTAAAGTTCAATCATAAAATGCATTTCAGTAGAGGCTCTTCTAAGAATACTAGAGAGGGGGTAATCTACTATCAGGATATAAACTGTTCTTTATTACAGAGAAGGCTTGACTATAAGTGGCCTTGCTGGTGGGACCTTCTGCAAAGTTTCTCTCTCAGATCTTGATGGATGAGGAGGTTCAACTCAGAAAATGAACTGTGAAGACTATGGGGAACTGACATGCCCCTGTTAGAGACTGATAACAGATAATCAGAGTTGGAAGGGACCTTATAGGTCATCTAGTCCAACCCCCCACCCAAGCAGGAGACCCTACACCATTTCTGACAAATGGCAGTCCAATCTCTTCTTGAAAGTCTCAAGTGATGGCACTCCCACAACTTCCGAGGGCAAGCTGTTCCATTGGTTGATTGTTCTCACTATCAGAAAATTTCTCCTTATTTCCAGGTTAAATCTCCTTGTTCAGTTTCCATCCATTATTCCTTGTCTGGCCTACAGGTGCTTTAGAAAATAGCTTGAACCCTTCCTCTCTGTGGCAGTCCCTCAAATATTGGAACACTGCTATCATGTCTCTCCTGGTCCTTCTCTTCACTAGACTAGCCATGCCCAGTTCCTGTAACAGTTCTTCATATGTTTTAATCTCCAGTCCCCTAATCGTCCCCAACATCTTTTTTGTAATGTGGTGAACAAAACTGGATGCAGTATTCTAGGTGTAGTCTTACTAAGGCTTTATAGAGTGATATTAGTACCTCACTTGATCTTGATTGTATCCCTCTGTTAATGCAACTTAGGATTGCATTAGCTTTTTTGGCTGCTGCTGCACACTTCTGGCTCATATTTAGCTGGTTGTCCACTAAGACTCCAAGATCCCTCTCACAGTTACTGCTATTGAGACTGGTTTCACCCATTCTGTATGTGTACTTTTGGTTCTTATTGCCTAAGTGTAGGACTTTACTTTTCTCTACATTGAATTTCATTTTGTTAGATACGGCCCAGTGTTCTAATCTCTCAATGTTCACTCAGATGTGAACGGCATGGTCTACAGGGGAAGAAAGGGCCTTGATCCTGTTCATGGGCTGCAGCTGTGAAAACTGGTTAAAAGGATGGACATGTGTATGGAGCAGTGCTGGAAACAAAGCATGGAAATATCTCTAGTCTGTCGTTCCTGTCTGAGTTTGACGTTCTTCCCAGTGTGTGTTCCGATATCTGTGGACGTCTTCAAGCCTTTATCTTGCCTGGTTCCCTTAATTGCTTCAGTGTGGTTTGTGTTGTTTTTACTCTTATAATTTATAGGCATTTTTAGTTTAAACGGCATTTCCTCTTTTGTAACTGCTTGTGGGGGAGTTTTTTGTCTCCAATCAAGAATATTTGGAACTTTGAAGCAAAGTGAAGGAATAAAAGAGGCTTCACCTGTTTTTCTGACTGTGTTTATTTTGTATCCCACCCTGGGTTATCACAGGAACATTTTGTTTTATTCAACATACATTGGGTATGCCAAGACAGCAGAAGGAATAGGAACTATATCTTGCACTATGTCACAAGTACCGTTCATCCCTTATCAAGAACTTGCAAAAAGTTTCAAGGTTAGAAGGAACAGAATGTGCCTTTCCCCCCACCCTTTCTTTTAATACTAGCAATCATTTATCCTGATTATATTTTGAAGCAATATGTTTTCTCTTGTGCTATTACATTCAGACTTTCCATTTCTTTTGACCATGATAAATAGACATGAAATCATTATCTTGCTCCAGAACCACAGAGATTTGTTGGCAAGGTAACAGCCCTTGCCAACAAAATGAGTAAAAATGCCCAAAGTTCATTAAAAATCAGTGTCATAGATTGACATTCACAATAACCCAATTTTTGGTGTCTCGGGGATCCTCATTGATTGAATTCACTGGGACTCGCGTAAACATGCATAAGAGAAATTATCTCATGAGTTTTTTTCATGAGGTTTAATGCATATATGGGAAAAAGGGAAACTGCAGGCTCCTAGATACATTACTGCATGATGAAAAACAGAAAATTATACCAACTACTAGGTCTCTTAGTCAGAGGTATCAAACTTGTTCATTGAGGGCCTCATCAGAGTTGTGTGACCTCGGGGGTGGGGGGGCAGGGAGCATGGCCAGCTCAACATCATTCATATTGGGGGTGCTTGTGGCTGCCCGAGCGGTCTGCCAGCAAAAACGGAGCTCAGGAGGGGCCTTCCCAAGCTCCGTTTTCACTGGCAGAGGATTGCAGGAGGCCGTCACAGTCAAAAATGGAGCTTGGGAGAACTCTCAGAACTTGCCCTCCCGAGTTCCATTTTCACTGGCAGAGAGACCACCACAGGCCAGTCCTTCATTGTTTCCAGGGTGGCCCCGTGGGTCAGATCTAAGTATCCTGCAGGCCAGATCCAGCCCATGGGCCTTGAGTTTGACACCCCTGCTCTTAGTAATTAAATAAATGCAGTGCATTCCACCACAAGCTTACCAGATATCTGAACAGGAAAAGAAGGACAAAGACAGTTGGAAAGGAGTAGAATAGAGGACATGCTGTTGGCATCCATGACAAAAAAAATCTCAGTAAAAATTTGGGAAACAAAATGTACCTCTGAAATTGCTTTTCCCATTATTTTTCAATTGCAGTATTTTCCCAACAAAGCTTTATTTTCAAAAACATAGGCTAATGATAATATAGGTAGACCTCAACTTATGACACAATGAAGCCCAAAATTTCTTTTAAGTGAAACATTTATTAAATGAGTGTTGCTCCATTTTGTGACTTTTCTAGCCAAAATTGTTAAATGAATCTGACTTCTCCATTGACTTTGTTTGTGAGAAGGTTGCAAAAAGTAAGCCCATGATCTTGGGATGCTGTGATGGTCATAAATATGAACCAGCTGCCAAACATCTGAATTTTGATCACATGATCATGGGGGTGTTGCAAAAATCGTAACTGTGAAAAAGGGTCATAAGTCACATTTTTCAGTGCCATTGCAACTTTAAATGGTCACTAAACAAACCATTGTCAATCGAGGACAATTGACCATGTGTAGAATTGACATGTTTTCCAAATGTTACCTTAGATTATGGTGATAGAAATTTAAGAGGGCTGAATTGAAAAGTATTGCTAGAATCAAAAAATAAATTCAATGACATACATCTCGGTTGTCAGAGTGTCAACAACAAGGAAAAGAAAGAAGCAGACAATACACAAAAGCTTGAACAACTATTATGAAAACTGTCCAATTATTTTTAAAAGAGAAACACTAAAAAGGGTAGATAATGTGTGATTTTATACAGCTGTGCCTGCTGGATGGGCAACATGAGGGCAAAAAACTTCTCCTTTTGTCAAACATCTAGTAACTCTATCCATGAGGGAAATTTTATCTGGGAAGTTTTTTTTTGTCGAAATAATTTTTTAAAGTAGATCTGTTTACTGAATGGAAACTGGTAGAAAAAAACCTGACAGAACTTCCCTACCCTACATTACAAGTTTGTATTCTGAATCTATTTCATTAGCCAGATTTCTCAGATTGTAGCAGAAGACTCCTCTAGGGCTAAATTTCAGTCTGTCCCATATTAAGGTTCATCTTAGCCAGCAACTATGTCCATGTCATTCTGTTCTGACATGGATAAGTCTTCATCTGACATGGATAAGTCTTCATCTTCCTAGCCTTTAGAATATGTGTCTGCAAAATCCCCAAAGTATAGTCCAGAGAGTGTTTCAAAGAGACTGTGTCTGTTTACCAAGACATAACTTGGTTTTTTGTTTTGTTTGCTGCTGTGATGATATCTTCTCCTTTTGCTAACAGCTAACAAAGTTTTTATTCTACTGCAATTGCTGATTGGCCTGGAAATTCAGAACAAAAGAATATTGAGATTTCGTCTGTAAGTTGTTAATTTCCATATTATATGCATTACTTGTATTATTGTAAGTCACTAGTTTGTATTAATACAATCTAATAAGCACTGTTTTTTCCATTCAATAGTGTCAGTTCTTCAAGACTTCCCAGAGAGGTCCTTGCAGTCTTTCAAAAATGGTTTGTCATTACTTCCTTCCTACAGTGAAAAGGAAGTGATTGGCCCAAGGTCAACCAGCTGACCTTTGTGCCCAAGGCAGAATTAGAACTCATGGTCTCCCAGTTTCTGATCTGGTGCCTTAACCCCTACATGAAACTGGTTTTCTAATAAGTGCTCCAATATTATATTGATATAATTTATAAAATATAATTAATGTATAAAAAGTAATAATAGCAATAGCACCTAGACTTTAATACTGCTTCATAGTGCTTTTACAGCCCTCTCTAAGCAGTTTACAGAGTCAGCATATTGCCCCCAACAAGCTGGGTCCTCATTTTACAAGCCTCGGAAGGATGGAAGGCTGACTCAACCTTGAGCCAGTCAGGATCGAACTGCAGGTAGCGGGCAAAATCAGCCAGCAATACTGCAGTCTAACCTCTGTACCACCACTGCTCTTAATGTTAATATTGTTCTAATATTACTCTAATATTAATAGAATCCTATCAACACTATAGTAAGCATTGAAGATGTTGCCCAGTCGGTAACAAAAGATCTGCAAGCAAACAACCAAGCTCAGAGAACACAAAGGACTCCACAATATAAACTACTGTAAAGGCCTTTAAAGATTGGAGTGTAAAAAAATTGTGGAATGAATTCTCAAAAAGAAATACATAAATAGGCTGCAAACCTTGTTTGCTTTTTAATCATGTTCTGTATCAGCTCCAATCTTGTTCCTTTCCACAGAAGGTAATCTTTCTTTGAGCCACTTTAGGAGTAATCTCTTAGCGAATAAAGCAAAAATGAAAAAAAGAAAGGATACAAACATTCTCTGATTTCTAAGGGGTTTTTTGCTTTCTCTTTTCTCCCAAGAAGAAAAAAAAAACAAGTTTTTGTTTTTGTTTTTATAGAAGCTTAGGACTGCAGAAAAATTAGCCCCCAAAATGGCTATTGTCATTATATTAAATGATATTATTATGATCCCATTGTTTCCATATGATGAGAACTATCCACTCTCTATAGATTTTGATGAAGACAACTTGGAAAGTAGGAGACTTTGAGTTCAAGTCCTGCTTTAATCATGAAAACTGACTGAGTGACTTTGGGCCAATCATTATCTCTCTCAGGCCAATCCACAGGGTTGTTGTTGTGGGGAAAATAGGGTGTGTTACAGAGGTGGTAGTCAGCAGGTTCTGGCCAGTTCTGGAGAACTGATAGCGGAAATTTTGAGTAGCTCGGAGCACTGGCAAACACCACCTCTGACTGGCTCCGCCCCAAATATTCTCTGCCTCCTGAGCCCCAGCTGATTGGCTGGGACTTTTGTTGCCCTACACAGGAGAACAGAGCTGGAAAGCAGGTTAGTGGGGTGGGGAGGGAATGGGATTTTGCAGTAATCTTCCCCCAGTAGTGGGGACAGAATGGAGATTTTACAGTATTTATAGTTGATTGTACCCTATGACTATCATTAAATGTTGTACATTATGATTCTTGATTCTTAACGAATGTTCCTTCTTTATGTATACTGAGAGTATTTACACCAAGACAAATTCCTTGTGTATCCAATCACACTTGGCCAATGAAGTATTCTATTCTATTCTTTTCTATTCTTCCCTTGCCACGCCCACCAAGCCACACCCACAGAACCAGTAGTAAAAAAAAATTGAATCCTACCATTGGTGTGTTACATATGTTCACAGCCTTGAGTTATTTGTAAAAATTAATAAAGCTGCAATACAAATAAAAAATAAATTATACTTCCTGAAACTTTGTTCTGTGCAGATATATGAAGAAATGAATGCCTTGTAAGGAAAAGGACCATTCAAAGGACTTTCATTGTTCTTGTTCTTGGCATGATCCTCTGTGGTTGATCATCAAGAAGGTACCCAGCCGTGTGGCTAACAATGCAGTTTCTCACTAAGTTTCATATTCATAGCACAATGCCTTTCCCTAGGAATTTAGCAATACTGAAGAAGAGAAGGAGAAGCAGCTTAATGCATTGCAGGCATTGTCTTGGATGTACGCATAACTCAGTGGCCACTGCCAGCCAAAAATAATGGAATTCATGTTAAGTAATTGTGACCTTCTGTTCTACAGAGACTAGAGCAACTGTATTTGTCACTGACGGTGGAGGATGAAACAAATAATCCTAGGTAAAATGGAGCACTGCCATCTTCTGTTTCAAGCTAGTAGCTGATCTCAAATATTCCTCAGGTTCACTTCTGAGCATGCTAGAAAAAGAAGAAAAAAACTGCTGCATTTCTGTCACAGCTTTTCCTGACCTGGAGCTCTCTAGGCACAAGTTCCAGGTTTCTCAGGCAATGGGTTCTTCATGCTGCGATCCATATACATTAGAACAGGGGTGTCAAACTCGATTTCATTGAGGGCCACATCAGGGTTGTGTTTGACCTCAGAGGACTGGGGAGTGTGGCCTGGATGGGCATGGCCGGGGTAGACGTGGCCAGCTCGACATCATTCGTGTTGGGGCACCTGTGGCTACCTGGCTGCAACAGCCTCCTGCAGCCCTCCATTTTCGCTGGCAGAGGCACCGCAGGCCGGTCCTTCATTATTTTGAGGGTGGCCCCGTGGGCCAGATCTAAGCACCCCATGGCCAGATCCAGCTTGCGAGCCACAAGTTTGACACCCTTGCATTAGAAGATGCAAATTTTCAGGTTGGACACATGGTTTTTTTTTTTTCAGATGGTAATGCTTGCCTCCTATGCAAAGAAAGCATTCCAATCGTTCCCTGACTCAGTTTTTAGATAGGACAGAAGCCCAAATGTACAACATACCAGTACTTGTTCTCTAGTATTTCGGATATCTCTGGGATATTTTTGTTTCTCTTGTTGGTATCAACAATATTAGTTACCTGTGTTGAGGGAGAGGGTGTCAAAAAGTCAAGATGGCAGCCCCAACGATGTCATCAAAACCTTATCCCCTTTTTTTTTAACATGTAACTGGTCGTTGCCGGTTGGCGGCCCCGAGGGTGCGGGCCTTCTCTGCAGGGGCTCCCTACCTTTGGAACGATTTGCCCCCAGAGATACAGGCCATTACCGACATTCAGACCTTTCGGCGCGCAGTAAAGACCCTGTTTTTTCAACAGGCCAGCCTGGCCCAGTAACGATTTTTGGGGTTTTAAATTTGGTATTTTAAATTTTTTATCAGTTTTATATTTGTTAATTGTATATTCGGCCTCCAATTTAATCATTTTAAATTGCTTTTAATTGTATATACTGTTTTTGGTTTAGTTGGCTGTATACCTCCCCAAGTCCCTTTTTTGGGAGAGGGGGCGGTATAGAAATTTAATAAATAAATAAATAAATAAATAAATAAATAAATAAATAACAGAGTTCAGGGCAATTTTCTACGTTTTCTCTGGATTTTATTTTGATATGGTTTTAATTTTATTTGGATATCAATATTCATATTATCATGATTTTTTTATGTTTTATATTTATTTCTTGTGATGTTTATGCATTTTAAAATGTTTTTATGATAGCTGCTATCCCAGGGTTAGCAAAGGAAGAGAATTCAACTACTCACAGCAACTATCTTGCCACTTACACTGATTTTAAGAACTATTGTCTATTTTGTGACTTCTTGGGGTGAAGGGGAGTTTAGGTTTCTGTTCATAACATCATGGACCATCTCAAAGAGTGGAGTAGCAATAATTCTTCAAGAACATCAAGTTCTCAGCTTGATGTTTAGAAAAGTAGGAGATGTGATTTGAAGGTTAAAAGCCAATGATAAACCAAAATAGTGCATTATTATGCCGCAGTGTCCCACAGAGGCTTGCACTATAGACAAAGGTTGTAATCATGGATATTTTAGTAAGAGGTTTTAACACCATGAAGATCTGTTGCCTTCTGACTCCTTCATTTTTCATGAAAAGAAGGTCAAGGGGTTTCCTGGAGAGTTTTTTACTTGCTGAAGCATTGCAGTCTTAACATGTTTAATTTATTAAAGGGGAAAATGTGAAGTTTGTATCAGGGCATAATTTATGAAGGAAAAAAAAGAGCTCATTGAAGCCTATAAACTCATCAAGATATATTCCAATTTTAGCCAAATGGTCCCCCATAGCCTTCTAAAAAGCTGGCCCCTTCTGCTTCTCTTGATTGATTTATATAGAAGCCTCTCCTGGGGATCAGATACAAACTGGGGTATTTTCTTCTATAACTACCTTGATTTGTCGTCCTTACACAAAGTTGTCGTTGTGTTCAGAAATCTGTTACAAATTATTTCAAAATAACGAATGGCTGAGATAGGATAGTGGAAGCATCTGAAACTGCAATGTGAGTGATTGATGTTTTCTGTGACTGGGTTGCGCGAAGAGATTGTCTGTCAGCAGCTGGACAATAACTGAGTGGCCAAAGGCATTTGGGGGAGAACATGTCAAAGTTGCTATATTGGGCTTTTGCTGAAATTCTGCTGTTGATCATGTCAACCTGAAAATAATAGCTCTTTGTTACAGTAGGATTGTTGGATGAATCCGTCTACATCTCCCACTACCACATACCCACACAAGTTATATTTTCCAGACATAAGCATTATTTGCCTTTTGACATAATGTTGATAGAGGGCTTGGTGATGTGATACACAACCATTTACATACAGACATAGTTTGTAACTATAAGCGCCTTAGAAAATATAAACTGATGAAGAAATGTATGGCTAAAAGCCACCTAATCAGTTTTTGGGAGGACCAATTTTGAACTCCAAAATTAGTCTGATCAGTTTTCACTTGAAGTATTTTGAAGTAACACATTTTCTTTATCTGAAACAAGATATAAGAAAACAAAGCTCCATTTTCCCTAATAGAAAAAAAGGTTGCAGTTTTTTAATAATTATTTTCAGTTCCAAGTTATCAAGAACCAAGTTTCCATTGTAACCCACGGTAGATATTATCGGGCTCTAACTTTATTAATGCTTAATGAGTCTTCTTTAACAAGATTTATTAAAGGGGAAAGAATTAGGTTAGGGAGTGGTGTTGGCTGCCTTGAAATAAGCAGTAGTTTCTACTTTTGAGAAATCCTTTCCTGGATATAGCCATCTTAGAAAACTGCCACCCTGTATCCTATTACCCTTTCAAGGAAAGGCTGTTGAGAAAGTGATGAGGATGCACCATAGAGGAAATGGGTTATCTAGATGCTTTTCAACCAGGGTGCAGATTCAAGGTTCAGTTACAGTTTATCCAACAGAAACCACATGAGTCACTCAAGCTTATGACCTGCGTAAAGACTTGGATTGGGAGAGTACCCGTATTGATGATCTTGGATGCCTCAGTAGCCTTTGACACCATTGCTCATGATATTTTTCTTGACTGTAAGAGTTAGGAATGGGAGGCACTGTTCTACATTGTTTTTTCTGAATGGGCAGTTCTGATTCATATTAAAGAAGATTACTATAATGTGCTTTACACAAGGCTATCCCTGAAGAATAGCAATAGCATTTAGACTTATACACCACTTCACAGTGCTTTACAGCCCTCTCTAAGCGATTTACAGAGTCAGCATATTGCCCCCAACAATCTGGGTCCTCATTTTACTGACCTTGGAAGGATGGAAAGCTGAATCAATCTTGAGCCTGGTGAGATTCAAACTGCCAAATTGCAGGCAGCCAGCAATCAGCAAAAGTAGCCTACAGTCCTGCATTCTAACCACTGCGTTACTACAGCACAGAACACTCATAAAATACAGTTGATGTGTAATGCAGTTATTTCATTGTTAGTGAATAAGAGCCACCAAGATCATATAACCGTAATGTTGCAGATCTTACACCGATTACTAGTAACTTTCCAAGTCCAACTGAAGATGTTGATTCTTATCTTAAGCTCTTTATTGTTCGTCACCAAAGTACATTCAAGATCATCTCCTTCAGAGAGAACCAACCCATTCAGCATTAGCTAAGATACTACAAGTTCACTCCTTAAATAAGGTTCTGGAGAGCAGGAGAGCAGATTTCTTGATTTAAAATGCCAATCTTTCAAATTTCTTACAACTGGAAGTGCACATTTTGTCACTTAAGAAGATGTTTGTAAAGCTGAGGCTTTAATATATACTAGAGAATTTTGATTTTTTACTCACTATTGTTTTTTTTAAAATATTGTTTGTTGCTATTAAGTTTTATTGTTTTTCTAATGGAACTGTTATAAAATGTCAGAACTCTTGTGGAATAGCAATATTCCATCTGAATGTTAAAATAAATTAAAAACTGTTCAAAACTGCATTCCAGCCATATGCAGCCACAGACGGACATGTTATGAAAGTAAGTCTGTTCTTTGTTGACTAAACATACATTCAAAAATTCAGATATCTCAATCCAGACATTTCTGTAGGAGACGACCAAGCTTAGTCCAAGGGAAGGATCAAACACATTAATAGTCCTGAATCCCTGCATATCCACAAGTGATATAAGTCTCTCCCATCTCACAGAAGTTTTCTGCCTTCACAAAGGTCCTACCCTCACAAATCAGAATTTCTTCAGCCCCGTCACACATTCAGTTGCTCAACCTTTGATAATACATAATACATTCCAGAATTTAAAATGTCTCTTCTGCTTCCTCTTCCTCCTTTAGCTCTTCTTCTTTTTCCTTCTGATTGTTGTAGGAATAATAGACCACAGAAATAGATACTTGAGAGTGCTTGTTGAATTTAAATTACCACACAGAGAGGCCTGATATGTCTTTTTGTGAATGAAGCTCCTTTTCTCAGCTTTCCTGTCTTCCATGATACTGTCACTAAAATCTGTCTAGTCTGTCTATCATAATGAAAACATTCAAGGTGTCCATTCATGGGCACACATTTTAATATTCCGTCCTGCTCTTGGCTGATGAGTGGCTAAGACGGAAGCTTTCTTTATTCCAGAATTTTCTCATCAAGAAAGAGAAGAAAAGAACAGCCTCCTTTATGAATTCGTTATTTTCTATCACACTTTGAAGTAAGGCCAGTTTGGAGGGGAGGGGGGATTTGCAGTACAGGCAGTCCTCGACTTACAACAGTTCATTTAGTGACCGTTCAAAGTTATAACAGAACAGAAAACAAGTGACTTATGACTGTTTTTCACACTTAGAACCTTTGTAGCATCCCCATGATAATATTCCTAAGAGGTCTGTAAGGGGAGTGCATAAGTGCACCATCGTGCCTACCGTCCCTGTCCTATTGTCTCCAGTTATTCGTACCTATTTCCTGTATTCTTACTCATGTTTATACTTATATCTATTACCTTGTAAGCGATTGACAAATCAAAATAAATAAAAAATGATCACGTGAACAAAATTCAGATTCTTGGCAACTGACTCATACTTATGACTGTGGCTGTGTCTCAAGGTCATGTGATCACCTTTTGCAACACTCTGATGAGAAAAATCAATGGGGAAACCACATCCACTTAACAACCATGGTACTAACTTATCAACTGCAGTGTTTGACTTAACCACTTGGCAAGAAAGGTCATAAGATGGGGCAAAACGCACTTAACAAATGTCTCACTTAACAACATAAATTTTGGGCTCAACTGTGGTCATAGATCAAGGGCAACCTGTATATACAGCTGCATTGGGCTTCAGAAATTAGGGGGTATGTAAAGAGAGGACCAGGCTGAAGCAGACTTTGGGCAAGTAAAGACACAAAAGGGGAAAGGCTACAGTTTACCCACTCACCCAACAACAACATTTTGAGTGTGCCTGAGGCTGACTGAGTTTGGCCAGAGTCACTGTTCCATGTAATTCAATAGTAGATCAAGGAAATAGATCATTTTCTTAAGTGTAATTTCACTATCTGGTAACTTTTGTTTCCAGGTAGTGTTTTTTTTTCCCCAGATAAATCTTTAATTTTCAGTTCGGATTCTATGATTCAGAATGCATAGTTTTAATTTCCATTTTTCAGGAAAGCATCTTAAATGTTATTCCGGAACATTGAAGAAGCCTCCCAATATGTTATTACTTTGGACCCTAAAAGTCCTTAAGCTGGCACTTTTTCTTAAGGTGCCCATTATAGGGCTACATCTCAAAGAGATTCCCATCTCATGGTCTTCTGCATGGGACCATCATTTTTTTTCCCTATCATCTTTCACAGGACCTCTTCAAACAAGTCATATTTCTATGAACTTTATTTTGGGCCGATTCTAAAAACGCATCCTGTTAAATCTAGAATCAGGCACTTTTTCTGTGTTATTTTCATTTTTAAAAACTATTGTCTTAAAGTCATATGCAATATAGATGGCGATCGTCTATATTCCTTATATCAGAAAGGAGAAAGACTGATATTTGGGGAGTGAGAATTCAACCACCTTGTTCCGGCTCAGGAGAGATGGTAGGATGATTTGAATTGGTAAAAAAAATCACCCCTGCATGCTCTTACTATTATACCAAACCACGCCCACAGAGCCAGTAGGAAATAATTTTGAATTTCACTCCTGAGCCCATACCTCATCACATTAGTTACATGTGCAATACATATAATGAGGTGGAGACAGCATCTTGATTTTTTTTAACCCTGTGAAGTTCTTGGTGCTCTCTTTGATTTGACTCACCATGGCTGTCCCCATTAGAGGATTCTGAAAACTTCAGAGGTTAGTGTCACTGCGTTTGTTTTGGGTTTGTCCGAGGAGCTGCCACAGAAGTTTACAAAATAAGCTGGACTGGTTATCAAGTCTCCATAGTAACAAGATATGAGTGTCTTGTGAAGTTCTGTTTTACTGCGCATGTGTGCAGGGGAGGAGTTTTACTTCCACTTCATCTTTCTTTATAGTTTTTTTTTTTGCTTGCTTAGTAGAATGGTAGTACTGTTTCTTTGGTTTCTTAGTTATTTTGTAAATAAAGTACGCTGGCAACAGAAGAACACGATCAATTTCCTCTAATTTACAAAACTGAATGTTTTCATTTTGACAGTTAGGGTATTACCTGGCCTAGAGATATATGCCCTGTTCCTGTGTATTCAGAAATATTTTTCTCTAGACTTAATCTTTTTTTAAAAAAATAGATTTCTCACTTGAGCCAGTTATCCATTTTTTGTTTTTGTTTTTATTTGCATTTATATGCTCCCTTCTCCGGAGACTCAGGGCAGCTTACAGTCTATGGAGCACCATGCTAAGTGCTCGGCAATAGCCTTCATTCCATTGTATATGCCTGCTTATTACTAGGGCTTTTGCCCCCCCCCCCCAAGTGGCATTTTTACAAAGTCAGCTTATTGCCCCCAACAATCTTGGGTTCTCAATTTACCTACCCCGAGAGGATGGAAGGCTGAGTCAACCTTGAGCCTGGTGGGATTCGAACCTGCACTAATTGCAAGCAGCTTGCACTAAGTGCTAGATGATTAACATCCTGCACCACCAGTTTACACACTGTGATTACTGACACATATTGTTTTGATTTTAAAAAAAGAAATGATTCTGTAAAAATTAATGTATGTAGAATATCATAGTTTTAGAGATAGGCTATGTAATTTGGGCATGACAATTCCTAAGTAACATCAGATATTATAATTGGTGAAACAACTGCCAGGCCTTGGAGAAAAGGTGATTTGATACAGACAATATTGGGCTTTGCTATGTGTTATAATAATGATTAGGCCACATTACTGCCCTTTCAGTAGTGTGTTAGCAGCCACATTCTAAAAATAGTTAGGGTCAGGGCAAAGAATTAAAAGGAGTCATTTGCTTTAATTTGATTGAAGTGTGAATGGAATTAGAATTAAATTTATGATATAACCAGTTCAAAGGATGACACCTGCTGTATTTAATAATGCCGTGCCAAATTACTCATTCCTCTTTAATCTTATTTGTGAAGGTGGAAAGCAAATTAAAGAGGGAAATTGGGAAGAGGGCAAATTCCACTGGAAGTTTAAAGGGGGACAATTTTTCTTATTTTTACCCCCTTTTTTTCTTGGACATTAAAATGGTTCTTAACATGTCCCTGACCAATTACAATAGTCCATTTACACTTCCACCTCCACCTGTGAAAATTCTATCTGTTGACCCCTGGAAAATAATTGAAGATTTTCTTTGAGCACACTAACATTTGCAGTAGTATTTTAAAGGCCCAAATAAGGGGGAATACAATGATTACTATTGCCCTATCTCTTTGAATTTTACCCAAAATTATTTTACATACTGCAAAAAAGACCAAAAAAAAAGGAAGTGTGACTTTCATAGAGACTAAACAAGATTTCATACATAGGGATGTTTGAATTCAATACCACACTAGTTTTTTATTCATATTCCCCTTCTGTCGTATTAAAAAGTGTGATTCAGTGGCCAGTTTAGAGAAACTCTCTGACTGGATTATTCCTGCCAGTCTTCCCAAGTAAATTCTAGATGAGCTAATTGTACTTTATTGTAAATTAATAGAATCTTGCAAGTCTGAAGATACAAACTTCCCAACACCACTTTTAACCACCCAATCAATTAGGTCTTTCATAAGTTTCTTCCTCTGACCATTAAATCATTAAGGCTTAATACCTTACATTCCCCAGAGTTTTGCATAATTGTGTATATCTTTGTCACCTCGGCTATGGAGCTCCTCGCGTCTCCATCAAACATAGTCTGCTAGCAGATTGAAAAATAGTGTATTTAACCATTTGTCATTTTGACCAACAGATCTTAGGCACTGGAGGTGCTCTGTTCCTGTGATTTTTCAATTGGGCTAATTCTAAGCACAGATTTAACACTTGTCTGAAATGGATTAAACCTGTGTCCCAAAATTTCTGGGAGCCAGGCAGCATATAAATTTAATGTGTTATGGTTGGTCATACAGTCAGCCTGGTGTTTAAACTGGATTTGGAATTTTTGTCCTTCTAACTAGTCTTTCCAAACTTGGGCAGATGTTATTGTTTAATAAGCATATTGTCATACGTGTAAGCTGTTCCTAGTGAAGCTGCCTTTTGCAATTGATTGATGTAATTTTGTCAATGCTGATAATGTTTAAGGGGTGCTCCAGATGTTTGGTGGAGGAGGACAATTATCCATAGTTTAAATTAATCTCCTATCAGCACAGGTGTTGAACTTAGTCAAAAGAGTGTTCAACCCATGTTTAGAAAACAGGTCTAATGCTCTTTCAAAAGAGCATTGATGTAATGTTTAAAAGGAGCTTCTATCAGATCTAACAAGCACATTAGGGCAGGACACTCTCATATTATACATAGCAATATGCATAATAATATTATACATATGTTTATAGATGGCCATGGAGGGAAACTCTCAATGACCAGAACAAGGAAGTATACCTGCACCAGCCTAAATTGGCCAGTAAGATTTGGACAGATGCCACCCCTGACTGCAACTACCTATTTATGAAGCATGTTTGATTCTATCCACAGCATAAGCTGAGGGAGAACATTGCTTAAAACTGGAGTAGCTAAATACAACTATAAGCTGCCTTATGTGATGAAGACAGGGCCATGAGAATGTCATTTTAAAAAATTGATTGCCATGTCATGTTTTTCCTGCAGGTAATGAATATAAACACACAAATTCCCATAGATTCTTCATCTAACGATACATCTAGATCAAACATTAGCCATTGCCATAGAAATTCAAAAGGAAATGCAGTACACAGTGGTGAAGAAGTGAATATAACAGTGCAACCATTTGGGGGTTTTTTGGGACAACGTACCAATGTGCGTCTGTATCAAAAACCTTTTCAAGCAGATGGCACCATCCCTGTGGGAGGAAGGAGATGACAGGCACTGATTTTGCTGCTGCCAATGTAGAATTTTATATGAGGGTAAGTCTGAGCAACTTTCCTATCTAATAGAGTTGTTGGGTCATAAAGAGTTGCTGTGGATGAGTTTTGTTTGACTGATTGCGTAGTAGTCCGGACCTCGGCCAGATATGCATGCTGCTTAGTGCATGCTTTAAAATAATTGTCCGCAACTTTCATTTTTAACATGGTATAATAAACCATGCAATCATCTAAAATCTGGAGCAGAGGTGGTATTCAGCAGATTCTGACCAGTTCTGGAGAACCGGTAGCAGAAATTTTGAGTAGTTCGGAGAACCGGGAAATACCACCTCTGACTGGCTCCACCCCCATCTACTCTCTGCCTCCCAAGTCCCAGCTGATTGGCTGAGTCTTCTTTTGTTGCCCTGCACAGGAGAACGGAGCTGGAAAGCAGGTTAGTGGGGTGGGGAGGGAATAGGATTTTGCAGTAACCTTCCCCTGCCACACCCACCAAACCATGCCACCAAGCCACACCCACAGAACCAGTAGTAAATTTTTTTGAATCCCACCACAGATCTGGAGGAATCTGATACCATCTTTTCCAACTTATAAATTCTATTGTAAGGCATATGCACTACAATAAAATTTGTTCCTTTGAAAAAACATATTTTTTCCTGATTTTTGATTACCATGGACTAATATGGCTCTCCTTCTTTAGTATGACCCTCTTAAAATTCTTTTTCTGCAGCTCAGATTTGGGTTATGCGGCAAGCTAGGTCATCTGGCTATCCATTCCTCTCTTCCATCCCATTATCACTTCTGAAACCCAAGGAGAAAATAAAGAAAACCATCATGATGGCTCCGTTATGACACCTATATGAGAAAGCGAAATTGATCACTTCAGAGCAACTGTTCACATGGCTTTTAAGAATATTGCCCAATAAAATATGTGGAAGCAATGTACACTTTTAGCATGCTGAGTAGCATCCAGCATTGCTCCCAGAGGATGTCTTAATGAAATGCAGACGGGTTGGCATTTCATTGGATGTCAGCCTTCTGGAGCATCAGTCATGACTGACAGCTGATCAGGAAAAGTATCCAGGATAGGAGCTTGTCAGGAGGTTCTGTGCATATGATTTATACCCTAGTTATAAGTGATGGTGAAAAGACAATACTCACAGTATGCCACATCTTTCAATCCAGAGGAAAATGACCTGCTTATTTGTCACAGCACCAACTGCAATTTGCCAGCTTACTCACCAATTGACAAAAGCAGTTCAAAATGATGGGACACTCTTCATGTTAATGCAATTCAAATGGACTGCAGATAAAATAACAATGAATTTAAGAACATTCAACATTCCATCCATCAAGATGTATGTATGTCAGCAGACATAGTACAGTTCATGGCTTTGGGATGGTTAAAGGAGGGAATCGAGATTGGGGGCAGGGAAAACCTTCCCCACACTATTGTGACATTACTAACTTCATATTCTGATTTCCTTCAACTATATGTGGCATATCTTCTATACGTACAGCATACATACAAGAGCCTAAGTTTTGTCAGCTCTAGTTACCTGCCTATATAATTCATTTATGTGTTGGTAAGCATTGTAAATCCTCTATGTTTGGTGTAGTGGTTAAGGCACTGGGCTAAAATTTGGGAGACTATGAGTTCTCACCCTGCCTTGTGCACAAAAGCCAACTGGTGACTTTGGGTCTGTGACTCTCTCTCAGCTTTAGGAAGCAGGCAACAGCAAACCACTTCTGAAAATCTTGCCAAGAAAACTGTACAAGCAGTCACCAGGAATAAAACTGATTTGAAGGCACACACAAAAAATCTTGTTGGTTTTACCCTGATCTTGTACTCCTGCTTCCATCCCATGTAAACCTGACTAAAAGAATTTCTGCAGCTACTGGCTTGTACATGGCTAATTCTAGATAAGAAAATTTGAATTGATAGAAAATGAACTTGTAAAATGGGTCAGAGCAGAATTCTGCACGAAAGGGACCATGCTGTTTTGTAGAATGTCACATCCACATGGGAATCAGCACAAAGGTGGCCTTAAATGGTGCAGCAAAACACAACAAGAGAGTCTTGTTGCACCCTGATCTTGTCCTTAACATAGTCCAAGAATGCCTTGGCAAGGAAGGTCAAACAAGCTTCAGGAGACAGAAAGGAAATTGTATCTGAAAAACAACAGATTTGGGATCTCACCTATTTTGGACACTAATTACTCCCACATCTTGCATATACCTGCCCCCAAAATGTCCCCATAGTTGGGAGGGGAGAGATTGCTGCACTCTAATTTATTTAATTTGTTATTCAACTGATCACATATAAATTTACATATTTTACAAGCTACTTGAGATAGTCTGAGCTGATAAGTAAATATATGCATAATTGTGAGATACTAAATGATATAAATGATATAAAGAGGAAAATGAAATGAAAAAGCACAAATCTTATGAATTACATTATAGTTAGTATATAATTAACAGAGTGATAATTCACAAAGCCAAGTTGAAGAAAAATACGAATATTCGAACATTGATAAGCTAGCAACAACAGCTGTGGGACAAAAATCCATTATCTCAATTTACTATTGAATTAGTTTATAAACTGTAATTCATCAGTTTCACACCAGACTTCTACACAGAAGTTCCTTTGTTCAAATATGATCTTTTAAAGATAAGAGTAAACATTGGATGGTTGGAAAGATTTCCCACTGATTTCTGTATAGTGCTTTTTCTAGCAGCAAATTTGTGCCATACCCAAATGTATCATTTACATGAGTTTGAGATGAGTTCCAAAATGTCCATTAGTTATGGTGAATAGCCTCATTGCCTGAAGCATGAGTCAGCAAAAACTGAAGTGAAATAAAATTCAAGATGGCTTTAAAACTTTGCCAATTGACAGTGTTCATCATTTTATTCTTTCTAACCCAGTGGGGTGGGTTATATAAAAATTATATAAAAGAGTTAGGGAATTTATCTATTTATATCTATCTATTCATCAGCAAAATAACTCTCCCCAAACTAAACAAAATGGGATTGAATTTGATGCCAGCAAAAGAAATATTATGTTTAAAATGAGCCATATTAGGCTGGGGTCTCTGGAAAAGAGCAATTCAGAGAGAAAGATATCTAATATGTCCAGTGGAAGAGACAATAGGGCAGCACGTTAAAGATTTTCATGGAGAAAATCTTTGTGATCACTAGGACTCAAAAATGATTTGGTGATACATAAGCTGAAGTATTGTTGACTTTTCCATTTTAAGTCCCCTTCACTTTTCTTTCCTGGTCACATGACCTACAGAACAGTGTATGCGGCTCATCTCATGTTCTCCAAAACATACACCCACCGATACATGGACACAACAAGAGAGAAGACAGACAGATTCAATATGTTACTATGTACACAGAAGAAAATAGTTGCCTTCTATGATTTCTGGCGGTAAAGGATTTCAAAAGTTTTTCCATTTTTGTTCTAATGAGACATTTACAAGGGATATGTCTGGCTGAGTGGAACTCCAACCGCTGCCATTGAATAATATAAAAATTTTAATTGTTGATGAAAAGGCAAATAAAAGAAGATAAAAGAGTACCCAAAATTAAAGAAGTCTGCTCTATTTACATCCTATTATGGAAAATATGCTACAGTATTATGGGAAACAAAGTTTCATAAAAAATAAATCAGAAAGACTGTATGAGTGATTTGTATAGTTGGCTAATAATTTAGCAATAAATTATTTTAAGCCTCCTCAGTGGGATCCTGATTCTGGCAAGGAATATGTCATTCTGAATAATGTAAGATCAAAGTCATTTAAATTATGGAAGTTTGCACAGATTAAACTCTAAAAAAATCCTGTTCATTATTCAGGATCATGTTCCATATGGATCCACTGAATCTATGCAGCATTTCGAGGCAAAGACAAATATATATATATAAACAACTAATAAGGATGCAATAGTCTTTGGAGTTTTAAAAATATATCCAGGATATGAAGCAAGTACGTAGATATATGCATTCCTTGCCATATATCTATGAGTCAGAACTATAAAACGCTAATAAAACTGATTTACATTAAGGAAGACATAAGAAAGTCATTTCCAAAGCCTAATTAAAAATGAAATCCAGCGATACAAGATAACTACTAGCTTAGATAGGCTTTATGAACAACAATAAAATTTGTAGCACCTTAAACACTTTTTTTTTCATTATAATTATGCCATCAGCGTTCACAAACTTGAAGCCATAGCATAAGATGTCTCAAATGCAATCCTGAGGGGTTTTTTGGAGTGATAACAGTAGAGATAAACAGTATGTGTGTTGCATTGCATGCCTGGGTAAGATAATAGTTGGAGTTAAATGACAATGGAATGTAAAAAGCAAAATGTGACAATTCAACAAAGCATCAGCAATTAACACCGCATGAAAAAAGTGATTAATTTGTGATGGCGCAGTTATTTTAGCATTGCAGAATTAATTAATACCTTAGTGGCACCCACACACATACACAAAAATCCAAAACGAAAAAAAACACCAAATTACAATGCCCATATTCTGATCTAAAATAAGGACATTCTTTTTGTTAAGTTACAATATGCTAACTTCATCACTGGAAGCTTTCAAGAAGAGATTGGACTACCATTTGTCAGAAATGGTGTAGGGTCTCCTGCTTGGGCAGGGGGTTGGACTAGATGACCTACAAGGTCCCTTCCAACTCTGTTAATCTGTATCTGTAATTTGTTATACTATTTGCATTGAAGTTCCCACTCAAAGGTCGTTCTTCAGCAATGGCCAACTTAAGATCAGCAACAGAATTAGCTGGTAGGGTAACTGAGGATCTGAAATCTTGAATGACCAGATTGGGGACAGATCATAATAGAGAAAATCCAAGTTAATAGCACATAATCAATAACTGAGGATCATAACCCATGTATCTAATGTCTGGGAAGGGAGTTTTCATGACATTCCTCAGCACTGTAATTATTTTTCTAGAGCAGTTCAAGATGGTGCTATGAAAAATTGGCAGCAAAATTGCTGACTGTAGATTCAGAGACAGAATTAGGAGTGAGAATGAAAGGACAACATTTCTACTTTGATTCCCATTCTGAACTTCACGCAAACTCCAATAACAGTTATCCTCAAGCTCGAAGTAATGAGTTTCCTGCCTTGCTAACCTGAATCACTGTAGAAAAACCTGGTTTAATTCTGCGTTGCTTCCAACTATCACATAAAAGTAGCCATTGCAGTTCCGTTAACAGCACATTCACATCTGCTATAGAATTCTGCCATGTGTTTAATAACTGGGATAATAAACAGAGATAAAAAAAATTCTGAAAAATTGTACCAAATCCTAGAATCCAAAAATCATTATAACTGGAGTAGAGGGTTGCACATGCAGTATAGAAGCTTCTTTCCACAGCTTCGTATGAAAAATTTGAAATGACATATTATATTTATTTATCAAACTTGTATGATGCCCATCTCACCAAAGACAACTCCAATAATTAACAATATTAATTAATACAAAGGATTTACATCAATTAATCTAAGGAAATAATCAAAAGTACAACCCTATGACCTTTGGAAGGGATCTTCATTTAGAAGGAGAAGGCTGCCTTTATATATCTTTTTTTTTTATTACATAGGAAAATGCTTTCTGTTGTCCTTGCTTCTCCACTAGAAATGCTGCAGCTTCAAATACCAGACATACCAGAGACTTGTAGGCAAAGATTTGAATGTCTACGGAGATTGTCAGTCATCCAGGTCATGATTGTCCCAAAGGTGATTTTTTCAAGAGGCAACTGGACTTTTTGGTTTTTCTTTGAAGACGTTACACTTCTTATCCAAGAAGCTCCATTCAGAGCTGAAGAAGCTTCATGGATGAGAAGCAAAATGTCTCCAAAGAAAAACCAGAAAGTCCAGTTGCCCCTTGGAAAAAGCATCTTTGGGACAAAGATTGGAATCTAAGTTAAGGACAACAATTGGGTTTCTGTGTGCCAATATTTATAAGAAAGTAGATGGAACATCACAGCAAGTTCTTCTATCCCGTTTTTGTTTGTTAAAGTGCATACATCACTGATTTTGACCCACCCCCAACCAGTTTATTGAAGAACTGTAGTCCATCAGGCACAAAGCTAGTAGATCAGCACATAGCTACTAGGATCTGTAGAGAAAACAAATTTGTATAAAATTGGCCACAAAGAACAAAAAGAATAAAAATTATTACTTTGCCTCTGATTTTCATTCTGCAGATATGGGCTTCAATTGTTATGACTCCTCACTCAAATTCTCCCTGAGATCATCCTCATCATGCTGAACTCTTAATAAAATTACCTTATTTTTGAAAATAGATCTTTATTGAAGCAATTTTGTTAACCTGGCTTAATGAGGATTTGATTTCACAATCCAGCAGTGAAGCTTTAAATGTCTACTCCTCATTAATATGAAATGTCAGTAATTCTCACTAGCTGGAGAACAGTACTACTGAATAGCTGCCTAAAGTAGATTTCTTTGCCATATGGGAAATGCTTGTGCTAATCTATGATTTGAGCTGTGAAAGTCACTTAGCATGCTCTTAAAAGCCAGAATTAACACACCGCATTTTCCATTCTGTGATGCAGATACAACACATAACCACCATAGGCATAAATAGGTAATTGGTTCAGTATCATTAAGGATAATTTTTATGGAATAATAAACAAGTTCATGCTAAACCAAGGGGCATCTGCAGTTCTGACAAACTTTTGTTAAAGTATTTTGAGTGCTTCAATCACAACTATGCAATTGCTATAATTTCCTTGTGCTGCAAACCAATGTGCTTTGTTTTTTTTAAGTGCAATGAATTCCATTAATTATTGATCAGTATTGTCTTAATCTCTGTTCTAAAGGTTGAGTAAAATGAATGTGAAAGTAGGCTCATAATTAAACACACACACCCTCAAGTGCAAGCCTAAGAAATCTCCAATGCAATTTGTGCAGTTCACAAAGCAATGTCACCAAACTGGTAGTGTATTTCCATACTCATTTGCTTGCTACCTGTGACATTCAACAAGATTAATATGTTTTGAAAGTATCAAATTAAAGGGAAAAACACGTAGATGATGAAAAACCAGGGGGTGAAATAATGTTTGCAATTATGATTACTTTTTGCTGCCTGTTTTATTACCAACCATGACAATATCATAATTGATGTCCACTCATATTAATTACTAGCTGTCTGCCAGTCCTTCCGTAATTAGTAGCATCAACTTGCTTCCTGACTTTAAAAAGTGATGGAATTTTTAAAATGTATTGTAAATAATTAGCAATGTGAAGCTTATAAATTAACTCTTTTGTAAATTTAATACAATGACTTTGAAATGAAAGAAAACAAAGGTACAGTTTAAATCTTTCAAAGGTACAGCTTGGATCTTACTTCACATTTGTCATGGCCATTCCTGCGCTACAGCTCCTTTACCCAACTTATCTCTCTTCTGGTGGCCTCCCATTGTTGGCTATGCCGACTGGAACTCTGAGATTTATAATTTAATATACCTGGAAGGAACCAGAGGTCAGAAAGCTGACTTGCAACCACAGCATTGGCATGGAGAATGTTGTAGTTGTTGTAGAGGTCAACAAAACCATGGATGCATTTTAGAACTGCACTGGCATCTTTCCTAGAGCTGTCACCCTGATGACTTGGAGCCGTCACTTAATTTCCCACAATGTCAAGAAATATTATCTGGAAAACAATATGACCAGAGACCATTGATACAAGATGGGGTCAACCACTTTAGTGAGTACTCCTCAAGTGTGGTCCTGACAATATGAGGGGGCTCCTAAAATCCTGGTATTGATCATAATCTATCATCACAAAATCTCCAGAACCGTAAAGCCTACAAAACTGAAATGTTGGCTTCTAGGTGCTCACTAAAAAAGGATTTTTCGAAATGACCATCAGAGCATTAGTATTTCCTATATTATTATTAACATGCTCTGATCAGAGGAGGAATTCAAACTTTTTTACTACCGGTTCTGTGGGCATGGCTTGGTGGGCCTGGCAGGGGAAGGATACTGTAAAATCTCCAGTCAGAGGTGGTATTTGCCAGTTCTCCGAACTACTCAAAATTTCTGCTACCGGTTCTCCAGAACTGGTCAGAACCTGCTGAATACCACTGCTGGCTCTGATGCTAAGGAGTTCTACTCCCCCTCCCCACCTGAAAAGAAATCTGTTTCAAATGCAAAACACAAGCAGAGGAGAAGTGTTTCAGTTTCAGTTTTAGTTTCACAGCAGCAACCAGCTTCAGTACAGAATAGTTGAGCTAAGCCATTCTCAGGCTCCTTGCTGTCTCCTTCTTGCTCACACAGCAAGTACTGCTTTAGTTTCCAAACAGCCCTCAACTCTCTCACATACTGACAGGATGCTAGCCAGATGAATACCGATGGATGCTGGTAGGCAGAGGCACATTTTTTCCCTTTATTTTCCTCCCCAAAAACTAAGCCCAACCACATAGTTTTGTAGAGAAGCACAGGTATCAAGCTAGTTGTAAATAAAGATAAACCCTTGGTCATTCTTTCTCCTTCCCTTATTTTACTTTCTTATCTCTGTCCTTGATTCTCCATGCCACCTCCCCTCCACATAAGAGAGGTGTGCAGAAATGCCAGTGGAGGGAAAACCACAGAATGTTCTATTTATGAAGAGTGTGGTGGCTCCGTTTTTTCATGATGCTGCAGAAGGTTTTTGCTAGAGGGGTTTAACTTAAACACTATGTGGTGAGGTGAGCTCCTGGCATTCACCTCAGCTTCTACCCACTTAGCAGTTTGAAAGCATGTTATATGCAAGTAGATAAATAGGTATCACTTTGGTGAGGAGACAAGCTGGTGCTTCATGAAGTTTGAATCCGGCTGGTGTTGGACCTTCCTGGTTGCAAAACCCATTGGTGAGATGGCTTCACTGGGCAGGACAGGACACCAGATGACACTGCAGGAAAGCCATTCAGTTTTCTTTCTGGAGCAGCAGTAGCTGCTCCAGAAGGTATAACTTGGAAAGTGCATGAGTGTGAAGCAAACAGAACTGGCAGTCTTAGGCAGCCACTATATTAGCAATGTAGACTCTTGGCTAATGTAATATTGCCATAGATTAAATAAATAATCTGGATATCATATTAGAGATTATTTAATGATTAGCCCACTTTTAAAGGAAATGGTTACTACAAAAACAATTTTTTCTTTTCCCTCCCACTCCACCTACCATAATGCTTTCACTTGTTTCGTTTCCTCCAAATCTTCAAATCAGGGTTGTCAATTTTTTTTTCATTATCACATGCAGTCCATAAATTGTTCATCCTTGACTCAATTCAACTTGCTGCGTGATCAATTCTGAAAATTGATGGAAACAGAATTCGGCAGCTAGGAAGGGCCACATGTTTTCCATTATTGTGACAGGAAGTTTGTTACAAATATTGAACTAATACCAATAAAAACAGATTTCTGATCTTGATTTAGCTTTTATTGTATTTTTTTGATTGTGCCATCAAGTTCCTGTAAAGGAATACTAAAAAAATGCTTGAAACATTGCACATTAGCCTGAAAGTAATGACACAAAAATTCTATAACATAAAATCTGTTTTCACCACCTCCAGAATTAATTATATATATAAAAGGACATCCAATTTTGCTTAACTTAGTTCTAATCCTGGGATTTGGCACCGGCCAATATTTCTTTTTCACTTTCTGAAACATTGTCAGCACTGCATAAAGCTTGTGCCAGGAAAATGATTGATCTATTTTGATCCAGCAGGATGAGCAGGAAACCATAACTCTACTGGGATTGTATGTAATTTGTGTAGTATGCAGGAACGGCAAGTCTATGTGCTTGCCCACACTGAGAAAACATAGATTGAAATGGTACCTAATACACTCAATCCTGTTATTTTCAGGGTTGCTACTCGCTACCAGATTACTATTATATGAGGAAGCCTTTAGAGCAAAGTCAAACTAAAGCTAAGGATATGTAATAGCCATCTGCTCACAACAGCTGTCTGTTCCCTTCTTCCTCTGCTTCTTAAGAGAAGAGAACTATATCTACATTGTTGTTCTTTTCTAAAGAAGATCTGGATATTGATCTATAAATTATGGTCTGTAAGCAGAATAAAATAAAACACCTTGATCTCCTTTTCTTTGCTACATGGTTGCCTGATTGAAAGAACAGGAATATATTGCAGCTACAAGCATCAAGACATGGAATCCTGGTTTGAAGTATGAAATAATGACAAAAGCAGAGGTAAACAACCCATAATCAGCAATTTCAATTCCCATTTTAATGGTCTCAAGGTACCAATATGGAAATAATGTAGGCAGTGCTTTTTTAAAAGGGGGCTAACTCCTCAATAGTGACAACAAGCCTTATCCATCTATCCCTCTCAGGTCATAATTTTGTACATAACAGTTTGGAAATTGAGATGCCAGCATATTCATATTCTAACCAGGTGGTAGAACTAATTTGGACTAGGTTTAGCAACTAAGCAGTAACAGCCCAAGTTAATTATTGGATAGTTTATCTAGAAAATGAAGAACTGCAAAATAGAGAAGTAGGAGAATGTTTATACTGTTTCTAAGAAAACTGCATGGGTGCCCCTCTGTAAATTAACAGGAGCTGGGTTCAGTTTAAAGATTTTAACATCCACCTTATTAAGGTAATTTCCTTGATGCAGATCCCTTCCACATGTTGACTTTTGCCAATCTATGATGGGTACAAATATTCCTGTAGCTCTATTAAACTTGAGAGAGATGTTTCTTTCATGCAGTGAAGTTGCTGTAGTGACTAAAAGGATTAGGATAAACTAGGCCAGTGATGTGAAAATGTCCTTATTAATGGATTTTACACAACTGACTATTTTTATTTATTTTTATTTATTTTATTTGGTTTGTCAATTGCTTACAAGATAATAGGTATAAGTAAAAACATAGTTATGAATACATGGATATATATAAGAAAAATAAAAGAAACAATAGGACAGGGACGGTAGGCACATTGCTGCGCTTATGCACAAACCTCTTAGGAAAGGGGTGAAGTCAATAGTAGACAGTCTAAGGTGAAAGTTTTTGGGGTTTGGGGAAGAAACCACAGAGTCAGGTAGAGTATTCCAGACATTGACCACTCTGTTGCTGAAGTCGTATTTCCTGCAATCAAGTTTGGTGCGATTAACCTTGAGTTTGTATCTATTATTTGCTCTTGTGTTGTTATGGTTGAAGCTGAAGTATTCATTGACAGGTAGGACATTACAATGTATGATTTTATATACTATACTTAGATCGGACCAAAGGCGGCGTAGTTCTAGATTTTCTAGATCTAGAATTTTGAGTCTGATGGCATAAGGTATTCTGCAACGAGTAGAGGAGTGGAGAACTCTTCTTGTGAAATATTTCTGGACTTTCTCAACTGTGTTAATATCAGATACATAATGTGGGTTCCAGACTGATGAGCTGTATTCGAGTATTGGTCTAGCAAATGTTTTGTATGCTCTAGTTAGTTAGTTCTTTATTCAAAGAATGCATCTGGAAAACATTTTTTTAATGTAAATAAAATGTGCTTGGGGATAAGACAGTAGAGGAAAGCCCCACTCAAATCTGGTAAGACATAGGATATATAGTCCATTTCAAGGCCTCTGCTGTGACAATACAGCAGCAAAGAAGTGATTTCCTTCTATTCATAAAACACCTAAAAGCTCTCAGCCTGCTGAGCTGCTTAGATGTGAAGAGACTGTGTATGCTCATTTGCTCTACCCAGTTCTATTATTCAGAATTCTCAGAAGCTTTCAATGGTGTTTTTTTTTCCTTCAAATAAAATCTCTCAAATCAACTGGCCTGGATGTCCCTTTTGATGTGCAATAGTCTGTGGATTGATAGGGGCCTGTGAGGAAAAATTCATAAGGAACAAGTTAGAAATTTTGAGCATGGTTAGCCTGGAGAGAAGAAGACTGAAGGGATATATATGAGAGCACTCTTTAAATATCTGATGGGCTGTCATGTAGAAGATATAGGAAAATCTTGCAGAGTTGTTACAGAAGACTCAAATAGAAACAATGGATTTTGGGTACTGTTGAGGTAATTTCCTGTTAAGAGAATGAGTGCACACAGGGAGACATCGTGAGAGTAATGATGAATAACACTTACACAGTACACAGATACACTGTATAGTAAAATGTAGGTTTTGCTTCCAGTAACACGGTTAAGCAAAGTCCAAATAAACAGTCCAAGTCATACACGGTTTTCAGTCCAGGGATAATCCAATAATAAAGTCCAGTATCAAAAACAGTTCAGTAATAGACTCACATCAATCCAAGAATAATGACTATCAGTAACAGTCAACACAGGAACCAAAAACAGCGAACATTTCTTACTCCTTCTCCTCTTCCTTCAACTTTCTTCTGCCTGAGAAACCAGGTTTCTGGCTCCATCTTATGACCGTTTGGGAAACTACACCCAATTACAATTTTAGCATTCCCTTAAAAAGACAGTATTCAAATGTCTATCCTGGTTTATATATTTCCAACCCAACTGTTAGGTGCCTTACATTCCTAACAGGTACATGGAAGTAGATTTCAGTTCAATATCAGGAAAAATCCAATTCCAAACGAGAAGAGCTCTTCAACATACTGTCTTAAGGAGAATTGGACTCTTTTTTGTTGGAGATGTTTAAACAGAAATTGGATTCTTACCTGTTGGAGAAAGCTACAATCATGGACTTCTGCTCTGGGCAGAAGGTGGACTCAGTGATCTCTTCCAACCCTTGTGTTATAAGAGTGCTTTTATATAGTTAGACTATACCAGTCCCAGTTTGAGATATCTAATGGTGTGAACAGGATGCTTGGAGTAATAAATCCCACACCACATTTTGGATCCTTGCCTAACTTAGTTTATAACTTTTACTCAGACTGTTAATAATAATACCTGGATTAACATCATAAATGTCTTTCTGAAAAAGAGCAAATGCTTCCTTGTCTAAAAGTGGCAATTACCAGAACACTTTTCTAAGATGTCTGCCTTGGAGACCTCAGACAAACTAATTAACCCACCATGATTCTCAATTGCATGTCGTCCTGAGATAAACATATTTCTGAATCTATTTTTACACTGGCAACAGGTTGAGCTACCAAGTTGAGATTGTCTTGGTGGGCCTGATGGATTATCATTCTCAGGGGGCAGACAGTGAAAATTCTGGTTAACTCTTTAGTCACTTTCAGTACCATCAATCATAACATCTTGGATTCATGAGAGATTAAGAAAATAATGACACTGTTCCTGTCTCTGAGGTAGATTTCAGATAGCGTCATTTGAGGACAGGTGCTTTTGTTATATTATTATATAGTTATATATACTACATGTGATAGGATTTCTATATCAAGCCTTCATTCTCTCTTGAATATTTTCAATAATTATATAAAGTTATCAGGGGAGATGATCCAGATCAGACGAATTGGAGATGGATGTCTGTGACCTTTTCAGGAAACGGTGCATCTTCCCAAATTCCTTGCAGAAGTCAGTAACAGGCTGGGTAAGGAATAGCAAATCAAAATTGAGACCAGAGAAGACAGAAGTGTTCTATGGAAGGACCCATAAATCTAGAGAAGTGATCCACCTACCTGTCCTGAATGAGATTAAAATCTCCCAGGAGGGGCAGGTAAGCAGTTTAAGGTACTTCTGGAACCCAGTGCTTTCTTTGTTCTTTCCATTTGAAAAAGTGCTAAAAGCCTTTATCAGCTTTGATTGACAAGACAACTGCTTTCCTTTCCAGAAGCAGGGGTGGGATGCTACCGGTTCTGCCTGGCTCTATAGAACCGGTAGCTCTGAAGATCAACAGACACCGAACCAGTTTTGTGTTTGCTACTGTTTGGCCCACCTGCCTGCCCGGGCTCTTACCTGTCCTTTATCTCCTGCTTTTTCAATCTCAGCTGCTTTGTGAGGCACAGCTGAGGTTGAAAAAGCAGAAAGAAAGAGGCTTTTCAAACACTGCGCATCTGCGCACTGCGCTTTTCAGCTCTCCGGATGGCACAGCTTAAGGTTTTTTTTTTACACACAACACACAAAACATAATCACCGAACTTGTAGTAATACCGGTTGAATCTCACCCCTGTGCAGAAGATAGCATTACATGCTAGATACCTGTACACTTGACTACAGTGATGTGTTCAGTTGGGCCTGCCTTTGAGTCCAATATAAATTCCAGTTGGTATAAAATTTAGCAAGCCCCTGCAAAGGGATAAGATTTCACCTGTGATTAAAAGCCTGAACTGGGAGCCAATTCATTGTTGGGAAAAACTATAAAATGCCAGTGGTTATTTAAATGTTCCTAAATGGTTTAGCTTTGGATCAGCAGCAGCTCTCAGGGGAGGGCAAAAATAACCAGATGGCTAATTGGATCATTGTCATGCAAAGCCCCCACTTTTAAATGTACATGTGATAGACATACATGTATGATATGCATGCACACATGCAGAGAACCATCACTTTCTCAGACCATCTGAGAGAATGCCATCTTCTATAAGACCTCCCTGCTCAACTCTGATTTCCTACAACTGCTATCAGTTGAATCTTAGAGGATTCAGAATAACAGAGTTGGACGGTACATTGTAGTTCTTCTAGCCCAACCCTCCACCCTGCTCCTTAGTTCTAGGTTGCTTCTCTCCGTGATTAGTTTCCATCCATTGCTTCTTGTCCTGCCTTCAAGTGCTTTGGAGAATAGGTTCACACACACACACACACATGCACACACAGACACACACACACATACACACAGACACAGACACAGATACATACACACACACACAAAAAACTTTCTTTGTGGCAGCCCCTTAACTGAGATTTATGCTCAACCTTCTCTGCTGTTGCCTTAGCTCTTTGCGAAGTATCTTTAATGGACTGGTGGTCCATGAGAAAATTTTGGTGGTCCTTAGAAAAATTATTTGTATTTTTTTATTTCGCACTAAATACTATTTCTCTTTTTTACAAATTCATATTAGTGGTCTGTGGGATTGAAAAATTTGAAATTAGTGGTCCCTGAGGTCCAAAAGGTTGGTGACCCCTGGCCTAGACAACGATCATGCAAAAGAATCATCCACAGTCCACAGACGAAAAGGATTGTGGGAAACTTGTCGAAAGGGCTCTCTCTGGAAAGTAAAAGTAAAGAAAGGGAAAAGTGCAAGATTCAGTTACAATAAAGGAAATGTTTATCGTATAATGTTTAAAGTCATGATTTGTGCTTCTTGCCTGGACTGCTTCAAAAGGCTGACAGTATCCTCTTCCTTGCTTCTTTTAATTACTGTTTATGTTTCAATTTTATTTATTTATTGTAATCCCTTTAAAAGAATCTGGTAATCTGTGGAATCATAAGTTAAATATATGAATACATTAATGGACGAATCATTAAAAAAAATGAGTTTTTAAAAATTTTACACAACAATGATGCAGAAACGGAAAAGATGGATTTATGACTGAATCTGAAATAGATTGATTCTTACCCCAGCTTGAATAAAATGAAAATAAGTAGGTTTATACTGTCACTCAATCTCTCATTCCTTCTGGCTGTCTCCTACATACTTAACATTTCTTTTTTAAAAAAACTGTATAGCACTGTTCTTAATCTAACACTTAGTAGCCAGTCTAATAAATCTTTTTTATTTAGACGGATACGCCATCTAACATCTGCAGTGTTCATTTTTAAACTCGCTGGAAACATTTGTAGTTTTTTTTTTCTTTTACTTTCATCATATTCTTGGCTATTGAAAACAACCTAACTTTGCCATATAATATTTTTTCTATTATAGATGTTGATTGGTTTACAGGGCAATGCATTCCTTTAAAGTTACAGTCTTCCTTATCGTTTCAATTGATTTAAACTCATGGCATCTTGCTTCTTCAGCTGATAGTGTGAAACTTTTGGTTCCTCGCTTCTTTTTGATGTCTTTGTAAATATTTCAGAACTGTCAACATATTTCCCCCATGCTCATCTGTTCCCAAGACTAAGCATATCAAAGTGCGATTTGTCTTTTAACCCTTTCATAACCCTCAGAAAACTCCCTCTTATATCCTTTCCAACCTGTCAATATTTGTTGTTAAATCCCAAATCCCAAGAGACATAATAATTGCAGGGTTTTTTTTTTTAAACAAAAACAAATACAGTGTAGAAGCCAGGATCAAAGATTTCAGCATTTCAAAAGAGACTGTGGCAGAGCAAGCCATAGATATCTTCATCATAGCCTTGTTGAAAAAGAGCTATATTTCTTTCTTTTTTTTAAATTTGTTTATTGAACATTTCAACAATTAAAAATAAATTTCCACATTTTGCAACGTGACTATAACAGTGTTTACTAAGTATCCTCTATTACTGTGTTATCCATCTCTATCATTCTAAGCATTTTATACATATGTACATTTATACATATATACATTTATTTACACAAGAACTTTATTACTTTTTAGTTTCTCATTTGACACCTTGAGTTTTTTCCCTGAAAAAAGGGCTATATTTCAACAGCCAGCAAGCAAATAAGATTGGTACTGAAGCTGATGGAATTGTCCTAAAAGAGAAGGGAGTGGCAGAATTAATTGGGAGATTTTATGATAGCAAAACCTAGAAGGCTTGCACTAATGATCTTCTATATATAACAGCAGTGGTGGGATTCAATTTTTTTTACTACTGGTTCTGTGGACGTGGCTTGGTGGGCATGGCAGGGGAAGGATACTGTAAAATCTCCAGTCAGAGGTGGTATTTGCCGGTTCTCTGAACTACTCAAAATTTCTGCTACCGGTTCTCCAGAACTGGTCAGAACCTGATGAATACCACCTCTGTATAACAGGTATAATTTTGCTGCATAAGGAATAACAAATGTCAGCCATTAAAGATCAGGTCCACGTGTGAAATCATACTTATGGACAAGACTATTCTCAAGTAAAGATTAAAACCCGCTAGAGGTTAAATAAGGGTCAATGGAATTCAAGGGAGGTTGGACATAGTCTGCCTATGGCTATGTAGGGATTTTAGGCTGATTCCTATTTTAACTCCACTAACCCCCAGGTTCTGCCACACTTTTTCTACAATAATTCTGTGAAAATAAGTCCAGGGAATTTGAATGCAGAGAAGCCTATCACACTGATAGGAGAGCATCCAGAAGCTGCCATTGTCTGTCATCATTCAAATAAATAAATATATATTGGAATAGAATAGAATAAGGAATAGGAATAGGAATAGGAATAGGAATAGGAATAGGAATAGGAATGGAATGGAATGGAATGGAATAGAGTAGAGTAGAGTAGAGTAGAATAGAATAGAATAGAATAGAATAGAATAGAATAGAATAGAATAGAATAGAATAGAATAGAATAAACAGAATTGGAAGGGACCTTGGAGGTCTTCTAATCCAACCCCCTGCTTAGGCAGGAAACCCTACACCACTGCAGACAAATGATTATCCAACAACTTCTTTAAAACTTCCAGTGTTGGAGCATTCACAACTTCTGGAGGCAAATTGTTCCACTGATTAATTGTTCTAACTATCAGGAAATGTCTCCTTAGTTCTAAGTTGCTTCTCTCCTTGATTAGTTTCCACCCACTGCTTCTTGTCCCGCCCTTAGGTGCTTTGGAGTCATAGACCAATGCACATGCACACTTTCACAGACAGAGACACCTTTGTAATTGTTTGCTCGAATCTTGAATGAATAGCTCCAACACTGGAAGGAGAATATAATAAAATATAAATCACCTGCACATATCTGATCATAGTACTGAAAAAAAAAATCCCTGCTTAAGAGCATCAATATGCTGTTATCTGCTCAAAAATTTGAAGCAACAGCTTCGAAGGCCTCCCCATATCTTCTGGGCATGTGTGTGCATGAATAAAAAAAATATTTAGCCTAATATCAAATTAGAGAATGCAATATGGCTTCATTATTGAAAGTACCAAAGTCCAAAGCCACTCTCAGCAATGGAAGGTCATTGGATTATTCAGGATCAGTTCTTCCCTTTCAGCCAAATTATCTTATTAGGATTGTTAAGGGGGGAAATTGGAGAAGGGAGCCATAGCTTGTTAGTTCCATTGAGTTGAAATTTAGTAATTTAACAGAATAACATAGTTGAAAGGGACCTTGGAGATCTTCTAGTCCAAACCCCTGCTGAGGCAGGAGGCCTATGTTATTTCAAACAAATTGTTGTCCAATCTTTTCTTTAAAATCTCCACTTATGAAGCAGTCACAACTCCTAGAGACAAGAAATTTCACTGATTAAATGTCTGTCAGAAAAAAAAATTATCCTTAATTCTAGGATGATTCTGTACTTGATTAGTTTTCATCCATTGCTTCTTGTTTTCCTTTAGGTATTTTGGAGAATAAATTGACCCTCTAAGTGTTTTTTTCTGGTGAGACTGGTCTATCAGGGCAACCTGGTCTACCCAAATATGGGATGGAGCATACTGCTTCTGCTTTCGCCTTTCAGCCCCAATCCAGGAGCCTTCGCAGGCCGTTGCTTTTGCAACATACTATTTTTGTGTTGAATTTATATTGCTGAGAGGTTAATACCTCTACCCAATATGCAAGTAGCCTGGCTTCTTCTTTGTGTTGACCTTCTCTTCTCTGTGCATGGCAGGCCCTTAGATAATAGAACACTGCTATCGTGTCACTTCTAGTCCTCCTTTTTATTAAACTAGACATATCTAATTCCTGCAACTGTTCTTCCTATGTTTTAGCCTCCAGTTTCCTAATCATCTTTTGCTCTCTTCTACACTCTTTTTAGAGTCTCAACATCTTTGGCCAAAACTGGATGCAATATTCCAAGTATGGTCTTGCCAAGGCATTATAAATGGTACTAATACATTGGACAGTCTTGATTCTATCCCTCTGTTGGTATACCCAAAAGGAGGATTAGTCTATTAAGCGTTTCTCAACCTTGACAACTTCAAAACACATGGACTGCAGTTCATGAATTACCCAGCCAGCACAGCCAAGGTTGACAAATACAGGATCCACAGGTTGAAGGACAAAGCTGTCAGCTTTCATCCATTGCTGTGGGGTGCAAATGGAAGAGGCAGGAGACATGAGTATAGTATTTTTTATATTATTTATTCCCATTGAACCTGTTTTCGCACTTATTCCTTTCCAGACTTCAGCTTCTCCGAGAGCTACATGTGGTTTGGACAGTGATGATACGTTCTCATTCTTCCCAAATTTATTCCCATGGCCTTATGGCAATGAAAACTTCAGAGCCATCATGTATTTGTTTCTTATGGAGCAGCAGCCCCAGCCAAAGATATAAATATGCAAAGTTTGCCTCAGTTCAGAGTCATTGGATAACTAGCAGATGGGCAGTTGAACACGAAGCTCTTTCTTACCCAAAGAAAGTGTCCTTCTGGGTACAAATGGCACCATCTGGCTTGAAATGACACCCCACTTGGAAGATGGAAAAGCAGGAGAATAATAAGGCAGGAACTTACCTTAGTTTGCATACAGCAATAGCTGTAGTGTCTTGTAGTGAGCCTTTTGAGATCTTCATTAGCATATATCCTTCATTATGGTGCTTTAATAGCCTTCCTATCTCCTCTCCAAACACCTTGCCTTTATGCACCACAAAGAACAACTAGTGAAACTATGTCCCTAATGTATGTTTTATAGCAGGGGTGGGATTCAAATTTTTTAACAACCGGTTCTGTGGGTGTGGCTTAGTTGGTGGGCATGGCTTGGTGGTCATATGACCGGGTGGATGTGGCTTGGTGGTCATGTTATTGGCTGGGTGTGGCCAACTCAATATCACTCACATCGAGGCATGCATCTCCTCTCCTGGCCTCTCATGACTGTGGGGATGCTGCAACAGTCATAAGTGTGAAAAATGGTCATAAGTCACTTTTTTTCAGTGCCATTGTAACTTTGAATGGTCACTCCACACAAACAAAGTACCAGCAAAGGAGGGGGGAAAATCCAGAGAAGTTCCTGAGACAGGAAGTCTAGTCCTGCCAAGAATGTAAATAAGGGTTAACAGAGAGGCAGTTTGTGTAAGCAACACTAGAATGTTTCCTTCCTGCCTTCCTTACAGGATTAGGCCAGTAATTTCTTCTAACAAACGGTTCTCCAAACTGTTTAGAATGTTAACAACCAGTTCTAGCAAATAGCTGCAAACTGGTAGAATCCCACCCCTGCTTTATAGGCAGGGATTGCTTTAAAAAAATGAAACTGTGCCGTATTGTGCCATGGTGGTGCAATGGTTAGAATGCAGTATTGCAGGCTAATTCTGTCGACTGCCAACTGCCAGCAGTTCAGCAGTTCGATTCTCACCAGCTCAGGTTGACTCAGCCTTCCATCCTTCCGAGGTCAGTCAAATGAAGATCCAGGTGTTTGAGAGCAAGATGCTGACTTTGTAAACTGCTTAAAGAGGAGTGTAAAGCACTGTGAAGCAGTATATAAGTGCTAAGTATTGTCTAGGGCAGTGGTAGTCAATCTGGTCCCTACTGCCCACTTTCATGGTGGGCGGTTTTGTCCTCTACTTTATAAATCACCATTACTGTGGAACCGGTGGGAAAAATTTACTACTAACAGAGATAGTAGGTAGGTATAAAAAGGTTGACTATCCCTGGTCTAGGGCGATATTTCTCAACCTCAGCAACTTTAAGATATGTGAACTTCACTTCCCAGAATTTCCTAGCCAATGAGGAATCCTCTCCCATGGCCACATATCTTAAAGTTGCTAAGATTAACAAACACTGGTTTATGCCATTAAAAAGTTAATTCGGTATTCAGGTTTGCCTTCCAGTTATGAGATTTTTGCTCTGTAACTTGGCATGGGAGTTTCTTGACTCAAGAGACCCAAAAGAACAGAGGGTGTTTAGAAAGATACTGTAAAATTTAAATTCCTATGAGAAGATAGTTTTTTTTACTTACTTTTAACAAATCTTCAATAAAAGCTAAGTCATCAACTACACAGAGAAAAATTGAATTACAAAGTGAGATTTAAAATTTACTGCAGATTTAGTACACTGTATATTTACAGTTTCTTGTAGATTAGTATATATTTAATCCATTGTTTTATTTTAAAAGCCTTACGTTTACGATCAGAGAACTAAGTCATTTTTTTCCTGGCCATCCAGAAAGCATGGATCACATAAACACTAGCAGTAAAAAATAATTGGCCTAATCGTTCTTTTTATATCTTCTTGAAAATTAGGTCCCACATATCTACACTTTTCATTCAACTTTAGACTGAGAGGAAGAATCCACACAGAAAATCAAGAAGCAGAGGTGCTCAGAACATTTCCTTATTCACACATTTGGTTTCAGTATAATTAAACTAGGAAATAACCCCATCAACAAGTGTCACAGGCCACTTGGGTTAATTGGCAGTCTCTTCAGGCACTCCTTCTGCAACCTTATCTGTTGTCAATAGAGACGACCTTGGTTCTCAGGAGAAAACTCTTTGTGGGTGTCTAGTAATGCATTCCAACCTCCTTCCCCTCTTCCTCGTCTGTGTAGCAACTGAGGAACAGAAAGATGACTGTGGCCAGGTTTGGTTAGAAGTTGACATTGGCTTCCTATTTTAAGACTCACAAAGAAATGAATAATAACAAAATACAAGCATAGGATATGAACAGAATAAGAACTCCAAAGTAAGTTGTTAAACTTCTGTGCAGATAGTCTTGACGTATAACCGCAACTGAAACCAGAATTTCCATTGCTGAGTAAGGCAGTTGTTAAATGAGTCACACTCAATTTTACAACCTTTTTATTATGGTTAGGTGAATCACTGTAGTTGCTAAGTGAATCATACAGTTGTTAAGTGAATCTGGCTATAAATTAATTCCTGGCAAAGAGTCTCTGAGGCACAAAGCACTATAAGCAAATCTTCCTAAAGAAATACGAAGTATTGTCTCCACAACCACCACTCCCCTTTTGCCTCTATTTATTCTCCAGGGAGGGGCCATTCAGCATCCACGTGTGCCCCTCCTCCTGAGTTGGCCCCTGTTCCTCAGTTGTTCTCCTCTCCTGACAACTCTGCACATACACTCATCTCCAGCTGTTCTTCTTCCCAACTTATCTCTGACTCCAAAGGCAGCTGGGAAATGTTGGATGCCCCTAGCCCTATCTTTGCTTCCGGCATCCATCAGAGCCTTCCCCAGACTCCAGGACTGGACCAAGTTCTGCCCCAACCTCCTCATCATCTGAGTCTGCTGTCAGCTCTGCTGTCAGCTGGCAGGCCACAACATCTGCAACAGGAAACAATTTTATCCATTTGCCTTCTGGAAATGGACATTTTGTGACTGGTGTCATATTTTCTGAAAATGCTCTGGGGAATCCATATAGGGGAGTCAAAAAAGTCAGGATGGCAAGCTCTCAAGTTTCCAGATGTGTTCGAAATAAAATGAAGACTATCTCCACAATATTAACAGTGTTTGAGACCAGAAGTGAATCTCTATGCAAAAATATTTTCTGCATTCACAAACATAGGTCTGAGGAGAAAAATGTTATCTAAGGCTGCCCCAAATATTCAAGTTTTCATGAGAAAGTTGGTTGGTTTACCTGTACTGAAGGGTAAGCATTTTAGCCCTTACAAACAAGCTTAGACCATAAAACAGGGGTCCTCAAACTTGGCAACTTTAAAACTTGTGGGCTTCAATTCCTAGAATTCCTCAGCCAGCTATGCTGGCTGGAAAATTCTGGGAGTTGAAGTCCACAAGTCTTACAGTTGCCAAGTTTGGAAACCTCTGCTATAGAATAACAGGGTTGGACAGTCCCTTGGAGGTCTTTGATTCCATCCCTCTGCTCAAACAGGAGACTTTTACTAACACAAGAGCTGAAGTAGCATTGCCAAAAAAAAGGGAGGGGGGCGGATTTTGGCTTTCATTCACCTCAGTCTGTTTACTTCATAGATGTCTCTCAATCTCAGTGACTTTAAGACACATGGACATGCTAGCTGGGGAATTCTGGGAGTTGAAGTCAATATATCTTAAAATCACTGAGGCAGAGAAATCCTGCTTTATGTTAAATAGAAGAATTCCAAGTTATTTGGAGGTAAGAATCACTTAGACCCAATTATGAAAAAATCTGATCACTCTGGTTTTATATCTGTGGATCTTAGGCCAATTCGGATTTATCAAGCCCTATTATTACTGGATATTTTTGGGGGAGTGGGGAGGAACACAGGGGTGGTTTCTGCTGTACAGTATGACATGATTCTCTTGCCACTCACTAGTGATCTGTCCAGTGGTGGGATTCAATTTTTTTTACTACCAGTTCTGTGGGCGTGGCTTGGTAGACATGGCAGGGGAAGGATACTGTAAAATCTCTATTCCCATCCCACTCCTGGGAGAAGGTTACTGCAAAATTCCCATTCCCTCCCCATCCCACTAACCTATTTTCCAGTTCTTTTCTTCTGTGCAGGGCAACAAAGGAAGACCCAGCCAATCAGCTGGGACTCAGGAGGCAGAGAAGGGGGCAGGGCCAGTCAAAGGTGGTTTTTGCTGGTTCTCCGAACTACTCAAAATTTCCGCTAATGGTTCTCCAGAACTGGTCAGAACTGCTGAATACCACCTCTGGATCTGTCTCCAGCATCTTCCTATATATTTTTTTATTTATTTATTTATTTTTTATCAATTGCTTACAAGATAATAGGTATAAGTAAAAACATAGTTTTCAATACATGGATACATATAAGAAAAATAAAAAAGAAACAATAGGACAGGGATGGTAGGCACATTGCTACGCTTATGCACGCCCCCTACAAACCTCTTAGGAAAGGGGTGAGGTCAATAATAGACAGTCTAAAGTTAAAGTGTTTGGGGAAGAAACCAGAGTCAGGTATTCCAGACATTGACCACTCTGTTGCTGAAGTCGTATTTCCTGCAATCAAGTTTGGTGCGATTAACCTTGAGTTTGTATCTGTTATTTGCTCTTGTGTTGTTATGGTTGAAGCTGAAGTATTCATTGACAGGTAGGACATTGCAATGTATGATTTTATATACTATACTTAGATCAGACCGAAGGCGGTGTAGTTCTAGATTTTCTAGGTCTAGAATTGTGAGTCTGATGGCATAAGGTATTCTGCCACGAGTAGAGGAGTGGAGAACTCTTCTTGTGAAATATTTCTGGACTATCTCAACTGTGTTAATATCAGATACGTAATGTGGGTTCCAGACTGATGAGCTGTATTCGAGTATTGATCTAGCAAATATTTTGTATGCTCTAGTTAGTAGTGTAATATTACCAGAGAAAAAGCTACGTACAATTAGGTTAACAACTCTTAATGCCTTTTTGGCTATGTAGTTACAGTGGGCTCTAGCACTTAGGTCATTTGAGATGAATACTCCAAGATCCTTGACAGAGTTAGGATCATCAACAAGGTCTTGACTATTCAGCCTGGATTTTATTTTCTTTTTTTTTTCCAATATGTGGGACTATTTCCCTGCTGTGCAGTGCAAGAGTCTGTTTGCTTTAGATGGGCAGCTGGGATGACCTTCACCTCTTGGATGACCTTGCTTAGAATATATATTCCAACTTTATGGCACATGATCAATCCATCATTACTGGCTTCTACCATTTTCAGTTGAAAGTATTGATCGGGTTTTAAATATTTTTGAGCAGTCTCAACATTGTTAGCATTAATCTGACATTCACTCATAGCATTGTCAATTTTATTGCTTTATGTTTTTTATTGTTTACAGTGAACAACCCTGATTAAGCTTTAAAAATCAATGTAGGATGGCCAGATCTGAGCTGCAAAGTTATGGATATGCAGTAAATGGTAAGAAAGAGATACCGAAAATTAATTCTTTACTGTCATCTAGTGGTCCTCTGAATTCTTGTACCCAGATTTAATAACCCTAATAAGTGGAGAATAAGTGGAGAATCAAGGACCTTGAGCCTTAACTTAGGTGGATTTCATTAAAAATTCATTTTTTGCACAATGTTACATAATTTTAAAGAAGAATATTAAAAGATTAGTTATCAGCAGAGGAAAAAAGGAATTTAATCCAGTTACATCAGGCAATAATATTATTGCTGAAATATGTGTTTTAAACATTATTTCAAATTTAAAGGATGCCACATAAATTTAAAAATAAAAAAAATCATAGCCCGTTTTATGAAGCAGTACAGGTTTGTTAAGCAAGGTTAAGTTAGTTGTGCCTCACTTTATGACCATATTTGCCATGATTGTTAAGTGAATCAATGCAATTGTTAACTGAATCACATAGTGATTGAACAAATCCAGATTCCCCCATTGATTTGGCTTGTCAGAAAATGGCAGAGAAGGTCTCAAATGGTGATCACCTGATCCCATGGCACTACAACCATTGTAAATAAGTGCTGTGGATCAAGCACTCACAGTTTGATCATGTGACTGTGAGGATCCTGCAAAGGTTGTAAGTACAAGGACTGACCATAAATGACTTTTATCAGTGTTATTGTAACTTCAGAAGGTCACTAAACAAATTGTCGTAAGTTGAGGACTACCTGTATGTCAGGAGTATCAAATTAGATTTCATTGAAGCCCGCATCAGGATTGTGTTTGACCTCGGGGGGCCAAGGTAGGCGTGGCCAGGGTGGACATAGCCAGCTCAACATCACGCATGTCAGGGGCGCCTGTGGTGCCTGTGGCAACCTGAGCACCCTGCTAGCAAAAATGGGTTCCATTTTCAGCTGCAACGGCCTCCTGAAATTCTCTGCCAGCAAAAACAGAGTTCCAAGCTCTGTTTTTATTGGCAGAGGCACTGCGGGCTGGTCCTCACTGTTTCCAAGGCAGCCCTATGGGCCAGATCCAGCCCCTGGACTTTGCGTTTGACACTCCTGCTGTATGTAGTAAACTTTTAACTTCCTTCTTCTGAATGCATGTTTAAATTCTCTCGGTTTAAGATGGACATTCACTTAGCTTCCATGTAAGGCCTGTCAATTTTTTCAACTTTCAATTTCCAAACACTAGGGGCGCTCAAAAGTTGTGACATGCCTTAGGGATTGTTATTTTGGTTACTTTCATATAATTTAGATGTGCTTGGTAATTAACTACATAAATATCATAACTATTTAACATTTGATTTGTTTCATTTGACCAACCACCTCATGCAATGTGCAAGAGAAAAGAGTGTTCAGAATCAGTTCCATCTTGAACTTTTGATGTAGGATTTTGCTGATTAATAGCATTTGTTTTTATTTTTTAGTGTTTGTTAAATTACTAAAGTAAAAAGCTGAAGTTGCAATTTTATTTTGTATTTTATTGCACTGAAAAAAAGTTGGAAGTCAATACCTTTTTGTTCTTTCTTCTCATCCCTATGTTTCTCTTCCCCCTTTTTCTTTCTTCCCTATCATTTTTATTTCCATTTGTATTTTATATTAATATTATAATAATTTTAATTACAAAGATTTAGAAGCGAATCAGTCCTATCAGCCGCTTGCTTTTAGTGCTTATGACAACAGTAATGACGAATCTTCAATTTTGTTTGAACGGAACTCCATTCACATCTTTCAAACGGGGAAAATGCACAAGTAAAATATTTCCCCATTTTAGGGAATATCATTTTTCGTGTCACAGCAAAAGAACCGAAATGTCCACAAATATTGTACACTGTAACCATACTGCCCTCTTCTGTCTTAATGATGATATTAGTTTTTGTTTTTTCCAATTTTGTCTGCTGGTTGAAGTAAAGGGAGAGGCAGTCATTTTGGACCACATTTGGAAATTTCAGGGTACATCTAAGATATACCCCCACAAAATGGAAAAATAAATATAGCCTTGAAATTTTCTAAGGCCACTACAGAATCCAGACAAGTATGGAATCTACTTCCTTCTTCATTAAAATTCTAAAGTCTGTCTTTGGAAGGAACCGAATACAAAGTGCAGAAACAGGAAATTTTGGAGTCACCAAGGAAGTTGTGATGGTGTTTTCCCTCCCTTCCCCACTTCCAGGCATTCTTTTTTTAGTAGCCTGATTAGGGGTGAAGGAGAAACTTTTTAACTGTTGCTATTCATGATGAACCAAAACTGGCCTGAAAATATAGCAAATTCATCCACTCAAGTTCAACTTCTGGTGTCTACATGGGCAAACTCATAATCTTTTTGCAACTATACAGAAGTAACTTGCCATGTCTTTTTCAGAATTGTTCTCTTTTTTTTTTCCCTGTAAGTTTTCAACCTAACCTCTAGCCCAGTGTGTCTTACCCTAAGCAACTTTAAGAAGTGTGGACTTCAAATCCCAGAATTCTCTAGCCAGTGAGCTCTTAAAGTTGCTAAGATTGAGAAACACTGCTAACATCTGTCCAGAGGTGTCAAACTCACATTGTCAGGGCAACATCACATGACAAATTGGGACTTTTTTCCCCTTTGCTAAACTGGGCTTGGCAAGCGCATGATGCATCCAGAATGCAAACGGGGAGTTTGACAACCCTGCTGTAGCCCATTTGTTGATGTTGTTCCTTTCAAGTTCTACCCTGAAATCCTGCTTGCTTGCTTGCTTGCTTGCCTGCCTGCCTGCCTGCCTGCCTGCCTGCCTGCCTGCCTGCTTGCTTGCTTGCTTGAAGGATGGAAGGCTGAGTCAACCTTGAGCCAGTCAAGATCAACTCCTGGCAGCGTAAGTAGAGTTAGCCTGCAATACTGCATTCTAACCACTGCACCACCACAGCTCTCAAAGACTATCTATACCAAGAATATGCCATACAATTTCTTAGAAGCATTCTTCTTCTTTGAAAAAAGCTTCTGTTCCATGTTCCCCTTTTTTCTAATTTATTCTTAGAGTGCTCTCGAGTTTCCCTTGACAGCATTTTTAAAGTTCTTTATTTTTTAGAGCATAGATAATGATGTCACTGCATTGACTTATTCCAGCCAACCAAATACTCAGCCTTCTCTTGCAAACTCTGCTCATGGGATTCTTTTGAGGAATGCACTTACCAGCATGAAGAAAACCACAGGGATTAGTCTACAGACATGATGGCGAACCTACCACGCATGTGCCAGAGGTGACATGCAGACCCCTCTCTGCAGGCATACCAGCCGTTGCCCCAGCTCAGCTCCGCTGCGCATGCACCTCCCACAAGCCAGCTGGTTTTCGGGTCTCTGCCATGCATGCATAGGTGGAGGAGCACATACAGGGCACATGCGTGCATGCAAAGAGGGGTGGGGTGCATGCATAGGGACATGTGTGCATGTACAGAGATGCAAGCACATACGCAGGGGACTCACACGTATTGCATTTGGGAGTTTGCGTGTGCTTTGGGCACTCGGTGCCAAAAAAATTAGCCATCATGAGGTTAGCCATAGGCAGTCACTAGGAATCAACACTAACTTGAAGGCACAAAACAAAAACGAAACCACACCTAAACATGACAGGAATTTAAAACGTGGCTGAGCTCTTTGCCATATTACTATCTCACTGGGCACAAAAACTACACTCATAGCGTGGAAGACTATGAAATTTAAGGTCCTCACTTCACATATATTGCTTGCTCCTAGCGTAGCTTTGCACCCGTTTGGAGACATATTCCACGGTAATTTGGAGCACAGACAAACTGATTTGATTTGGAAATATCTCAGGTTTATTTATTTATTTATTTTATTTGCCAATTGCTTACAAGATAATAGGTATAAGTAAAACATAGTTATGAATACATGGATACATATAAGAAAAATAAAATATAAAAGAAACAATAGGACAGGGGCGGTAGGCACGTTGGTGGAAATATTTTTGTTCTTTCCTGTTGACCTTAGTGACTTTCATTTCAGCACACACACACACACACACACACACACACACAAACACACACACACACACACGCACACGCACACCAGTTTGTGTTAGACTTTGCTAAACTGAGCCTAGTATGTGTCTAATGTAGAAAAGCCATCCTTTTCCATTAGAGGGCGCATCTTACAAACTCAAAGAGAATGATTAGCAAGATCCCGCAAAATGGATTGCTCTGTAGGACTAGTAGAGTAGAGTAGAGTAGAGTAGAGTAGAGTAGAGTAGAGTAGGGTAGAGTAGAATAGAATAGAATAGAATAGAATAGAATATAGGAATATAGAAATAGAATATAGGAATAGAATATAGGAATAGAAATAGAAATAATAGGAATAGAATAGTAAGAGTAAGTTTTAGGGTTAGATTTAGAGTTAATAGAATAGAATAGTATAGAATAGAATAGAATAGAATAGAATAGAATAGAATAGAATAGAATAGAATAGAATAGAATAGAATAGAATAGAACAGAACAGAACAGAACAGAATAGAATAGAGGAATAGGAATAGAATATAGAAATAGAAATAGAATATAGGAATAGAATATAGGAATAGAAATAGAAATAATAGGAATAGAATAGAATAGTAAGAGTAAGTTTTAGAGTTAGAATTAGAATAGAATAGAATATAGGAATAGGAATAGGATATAGAAATGGAAATAGAAATAGAATATAGGAATAGAATATAGGAATAGAAATAATAGGAATAGAATAGAATAGTAAGAGTAAGTTTTAGAGTTAGAGTTAGAGATAGAATAGAATATAGGAATGGGAATAGGAATAGGAATAGAATATAGGAATAGAAATAGAAATAATAGGAATAGAATAGAATAGTAAGAGTAAGTTTTAGAGTTAGAGTAAGTTTTAGAGTTAGAGTTAGAATAGAATAGAATAGAATAGAATAGAATAGAATAGAATAGAATAGAATAGAATAGAATAGAGGAATAAGAATGTAGAAATAGAATATAGGAATAGAATATAGGAATAGGAATAGAAATAATAGGAATAGAATAGAATAGTAAGAGTAAGTTTTAGAGTTAGAGTTAGAGTCAGAGTTACAATAGAATAGAATAGAATAGAATAGAATAGAATAGAATAGAATAGAATAGAATAGAATAGAATAGAATAGAACAGAAGCTGGAAAGGACCTTGGAGGTCTTCTGGTCCAGCCCCCTGCTCAAGCAGAGAACCTATACCAATTCAGACAAGTGACTGTCTAGTCTGTTCTTAAAAACCTGCAATGATGGAACACCTACAATTTCTGAAGGCAAGCTGTTCCACTGGTTAATTGTGCTTACTTTAAAGCAGAGCAAGGCTACTCTGGAGCAGGGCATGGAGGCAGGGGAATCACACAGCCAGCGAGATTCAGCACTTCTGCATCTTTCACAGGAGATTTGAGCTCATTGAAAATTCAACTCCTGTTGGTGCTGTGGATGACAGAAACGGGGGAAAGTGCAAAAAATGAAAAAAGAAAAAAATTAAAACCAGTGAAGTGGAGAAATAATAAAGAAATAAATCATTTAAAGGAACAAAAACATTTTTTAAAATTTCTTAAAGGATGGTGTTCTTGTTCACACCCAATGCTCTTTTGCCTCTGAAGGGAGCCTTCTGCTTATCTCTGATGGTTTCTCTAGTCTCCAGTTGTGTTGGATTTCATCTCCCATAATCTTCCAATTAACGAGAAGCCCAATCCATGCAGAGGACACAAGCGGGGAAAATCTGGCCTTGCAATGTACAGGTAGTCCTCGACTTACAACAGTTCGCTTAGTGACCGTTTGAAGTTTCTACATCACTGAAATAAGTGACATGTGATCATTTTTCACACTTAAGACCATTGTAGCGCACAGTTTACATTTGGATGCTTGACAGCTGATTCACATTTATGACACTTGAAATGTCCCAGGATCCCCTTTTGACCAGCAAAGTCAATGGGGAAGCCAGATTCAACTTAACAACTGTGTTAGTCATTTAACAACTGCACTGATTCATTTAACAACGGTGGCAAGAAAAGCTGCAAAACGAGGCAAAATTCACTTGACAAATTTCTCACTGAACAACATAAATTTGGGGCACAATTGTGGTCATAAGTTGAGGACTACCTGTATTATACGCAGGGAAGGAAATAGATAAGTCCTCCTCGACTCACAACCATTCACTTAGCGACCATTCAAAGTTACAACAGCACTGAACAAAATGACTTTATGACTAGTCTTCCCATTTCCAAGCTTTGCAGGGTCACCATGATTAAAATTCAGGTACTTGGCAGTCAGCATGTATCTACAACAATTGCAACCGCCTGGCGAAGAGCCTATGGGGCCTTTCCCAGCTGGCAAGTAAAATCAACAGGGGAAGTTGGATTCACTTAACAACCATGTGATTCACTTAAGAACTGCAGCAATTTGCTTATCAAACTGTGGCAAAAAAAACCCCACCTTGCTGTGGCAAACAACCACCTTGCTTAGCAACTGAAATACTGGTGCCAATTGTGGTCGTAAATCAAGGAGGACCTGTATATGTCCAGCAGCAAAGATCAACTGAGGTGGTATTCAGCAGGTTCTGACCAGTTCTGGAGAACCAGTAGTGGAAATTTTGAGTAGTTCGGAGTACCAGCAAATACCGCCTCTGACTGAAGATTTTACAGTATCCTTCCCCTGCCATGCCCACCAAGCTATGCCCACAGAACCGGTAGTAAAAATATTTGAATCCCACCACCGATGTAGATGTTGTTTATATCTATGTTCCTGTTGATAGCCGATTTGTCTGAGCGCCAGGCTTTCAGGAATTCTCTAGTGTCTTTGGATTTGGTTTACTCTGGGATGTTCACAGTTTCCCATTTGAAACTATGGTTACGTCTGTCCACACTCTGGGAAATTAAGGAGTTTTCATCATGTTTTTTGACTACTAGCTGCTGTTCATGGATGTGCTCTGCTAATTTTCTGACTATTTGTCCTACACAGTATCTGGCATAGCCCTTACATTGTATGTTGTAGATATTCTGACCAAAGCTTCCTGAGACAGTAACAATCACACGCTTAGTCCCAAAAATTCTCTTTTTATTTCAACGGCTGTGAATTATATTCATTCACAGCCCATAATGAGTCCCAAGCAGTTGTGAATAGTCCAACAGAAGTCTGCCACAGTATTTTCGGGATAAGGCACCCACCTTTATCTCCCTTGAAATGCTGCCAATAACTAAATTTCCAATTAGCTGTATAAGGCCAAATGGAGCACAAAGTCAACACAGAGCTTCAGAATTTAAACCGACCAGAATGAACAAAGTTGCTTCCTGCAAAGACTCGTGTCCCTTTACTTCTCCTTTATTTCTTATGGGAGGGGCCAATCATCTCCAAGCCTTACTCCCGAGTTGCCCCTTTTGTCTTAACTGTTCTTGCCTTCTGGCAGCTGTGCACAAGCGTGCACTGGGAACAGGCTGCCCCCGTTCCTCTGCCTCGCTGATGTCAGATTCTGGAGGCTCCAGAGTCAGTACATAACTCTCAGATGGCCCTGGCCCCATCTCTGTGTCAGACACAGATTCCTTGTCCGAGCCCTCCCCAGAGTGCAGAACTGGCCCATGTTCCACCCCACTGTCCAACTCTGCTGCCAGCTCCGCAGGCTGCCGGCGGACCACGACAGTAGATGATTTCTTTTTTTTCCTTCTTCTTCTTCTGGGGTTGATGGGTCTTTTGATTTATTTAAAATGTTTGGGGGGACTTTAGTTGGCTGGATCCTACGGTGATGCCATATGGTTGTAATAGTCTATTGGTGGTTTCTGTCATCTTTTTGTGTGTGGCAATGTTTTCACAGCAATACTACCTGTTTTGTATAGCAAGGAGTACGCATACTTTGGAATAATCTTGGTGTAATGGGCTGTGAGAATAACCTCACAGGGAAAGAAGAGGCACAGTCTAGGCCAGGGGCAACAAACTTGGTTTCACTGAGGGCTGCATCAGGGTTGTGTTTGACCTTGGGGGCTGGGTGTGTGTGTGTGTCCGGGGTAGGTGTCACTCGTGTTGGGGCATCCCTCTCAGGCTCTGTTTTTGGCTGCGACGGTACCCTGTAAGCCTCTGCCAGTGAAAATAGAGCTTGTAAGGGCTGCCGGTAGCCCTCCCGAGCTCTGTTTTCACTAGCAGAGGCACTGTAGGCCAGTCCTTTGCTGCTTCCAGGGCGGCCCTGCAGGCCAGATCTAAGCACCCCGCAGGCTGGATCGTTTAGCAGTGGCGGGGTTCAATTTTGTTTACTACCAGTTCTGTGGGCATGGCTTGGTGGGTATAACAGGGAAAGGATACTGTAAAATACTGTAAAAGTCAGAAGTAGTGTTTGCTGTTTCTCCAAACTACTCAAAATTTCCACTACCGGTTCTCCAGAACTGGCCAGAATCTGCTGAATACCACCTCTGATCTACATAGTATTCAGAGACAATAAAAAACAAAAATGGAAACGAAAAGACTAAAATATCCTTCGCCAGTATTCATCACCCACATGAGCAGTGTTTAACACCAAGATTAACACCAGTCTAACAATCAAGAAATAAACATTATCCCACTCAAGGAACTACCAACTCAGACAAACAATGTAACAATAAACAACAGTCTAATCAAGAAACCACCAAGACCACTCCCACAGACACTGACAGCACAAGCCATTAGATTATAAGCAGAGAGAAAAGCTCAATCCCTTTCTAACACTGATGGTGTTACCTAGTTGGATAATGAAATTTCTGCAAGAAAACAACCAAACTGGAGAGAACCAAGCACCAGTAATCTTGGAGGAATCTGAGGGTAGTTTGATACAGAAAATTTATTCTTTTCTATCCTATTGACCATTAAAGATTTTCATAAACCATAAAATAAGGATTTCTTCTTCGTTCCTTTCTGCTCTGCTTTCCCTTGACAGAAACAGTCTATTTTTTTATAGAAGTAGCAATTTCTTCTTATTCCCATCATCAAGAGTCAAATGTGGGTTTCACCCATCACACAAAGCTATTTGTTTAACTAATTTATTGAATAAACACTACACTGACAGATTTTTCCATAATGCACAAAGCACAATGATTGTGATCCACAATACACTGAGACAAAATCAACAAATCAGATTATTTTTAGTGCCATATAATGGACCAGCCACTTCTGTAATAACTCTGAGTCTCAGTTTCCTTCCGTTTTATTCTAACAGAGATTTTTTTGAGAATAGAAACAGTCAGGTGGATACTGACAGAGTTTATGAGGAAGTCAAGAGGCAATTGTGACCATAATTGTGTCACATACAATATGTAGTGTATAAAAAGGGGGACTATAAAAATAGTGAGAGTTTGAAGATGTTCATGTTGATTGCAAGGATTTAGAATAAACTCCCAAATCATCTGGCAGAAAAAACAAGATGGCACTATGATTCTTTTGCAGCTGCCATCTTGGTTTTTCTGCCAGATGTTTTGGGAGTTTATTCTAAATCTTTGCAATCAACATGAGCATCTTCAAACTCTCACTATTTTTTAAAGACTCCATATTTTCAGCCAATTGATTATTTATTTGTGAAAATATTTATTTCCACCAGAGAGTACTGGAATATATATGCACTTTTTTTTTACTGTATTATTTTTCTTCCTACTGCTGATTCTTCCTTTTGAATTCAGGCAAGGTGATTAAGTCTGACTCATGTATAAAATGCCAGCACAAAATTATAGCTACTTATTGGAGTGCTGGTGTATTTTCTTCAAATCTAAATGGAATACAAAATACCATACTACTTGTATGGCTTACCAAGTAAAATTTCCACTTTAAAAATGGAGAGAGTTTAAAATGAATAATCAGCTCTGTACAGTCCTCCCCTGCACTCTTGAAAGAAAATCATTACAGCCCCTTTGTAAGAGGTCCTTAATTTGGTAGTTTTAAGACTTGTTTTTCACAGAGGCTCAAAAAGAACCAGGAACAGAATTCTACTCAGGGACATAATTTTTATCATAAAAAGAACATTTCATCCACTTCACAATAGCATCACTGTGCCCTCAGGCATGATCTCTAAAGTTTCCAGAAAAAGAGGGGAGGGAGGGAGGGAGGGAGGAAGGAAGGAAGGAAGGAAGGAAGGAAGGAAGGGAGTTTTTGCCTGTTAAATCATGTTTAATTCTGTTTCATATATTAATTTTTTCCTGTACCATTTGACACCATCACAATGTCATTTGACCATATCGTGTAATGACAGCAGTTCTAGCAGTTCTGGTTACTTTAGTTAAGTGAGGACTATGTGAGTTGTTAAAACTATGATCTTACACAACAGCAATTTCTGTCTTACCCATGGACTTTACTTGTTGGAAAGATCAGAAATTGAATTCATGTGACTGAAATTTTACTCTCTTAGCAGATTGCTTGGACAAAGTGATGCAGACTAAGTGGACATTATATGTGTATGTAGACAATGAAGGTTCATATTTAGTTGGAGTTACTTTGGTTTTTAGAAAAATAAATTTGAAGTTAAGTAAAGATAGCACTGTGTGTATATGTCTGCATATACACACACATTTACTAATCTTTTTGATACTATAATTTGCCTTGCCTATTTCCCAGAAGCTTTTCTCTTTCAAAACCCATGTTATATTCAGAACTTGTAATAGTATTATTAAGAAATGCTGCTATGATTATTTATACCAATGTTTTTAATTCTATGCCTCTTAATAATAGTTTCAAATAGGCTCACAAATTTTTAGCAAAAGAAAAATGAGTCTTATAGCTCTAGAAACATATATAGGCTCTAGTTCTCTGTAAAAGACAAACCACTGCATCCAAGACCCAATTTATTAATGTTTCCAGGCAGTCTTAGAAGAACTCGTGAAGAAAAAAGTAAGAATTATTAATGCAAAGGCCAAGTGAACAGACTATATATTCTGCTAAGGCCATGATAATATCTCCAAATGCCATATCACAACATCCCCATCCTGAGGAAAAAATCAGATCTAATAATATGTGACACCTACTGTAATTCTGGCTAGGTCTGTGGTTATCATGATGGTCATGAACTTCTAAGCCACCTTCTACTGTTGGCCCAATAAAGGCAAATTGAAGTCCTCCAGGACCATATGCCTGGGGAATTCTACTGCCAAGTCAGCCACAAGCAGCTCAGGCATGGAAGCCATTGTGAAGCAGGAAGGATGGTAGTAGACAAGCAGCAATCCCATGTGATCCTACAGTCCAATATTTGGTTATCTATAGAAAAGTACCTCGGGAAGCCAACAGAGTCTCCTAGATGATAACCAACTACATTGTCTCTTTGCTTGCCTTGACTGATGCTATATCCAAAATCTGAATGACCATACTTCTGACATAACACCTTTGACCTGCTGCAGAAACTCGGTTGTCTCTTCATCTCTGGAACCCATCATCAGACTTTGCAGGCTGCTCAACATTCTCCTTGGCTTGCTAATCTTTCATTAGGAGATTTCTCTCTGCCAGCCTCTGAATTTATCAGCTTCTGCCACTGTTGCCATTTCTCATGCCATCCTATGACAAAAAGCCACAAAGACTTTCCATAATGCCACAGAAGCCAACTCTCATACTTCAACATCTTCAACAATTACCTTCCTCAATCTTTCTTCATATGCTAATAACTACTAATGCCTGGAATTCTAGTCCAAATGTCTCAACATGCTGTTGAGGCCAGACCCCCCCCCCCAGAATAGATAGGTAGTTAGGTAGATAGATGATAGATTCTGTAGATAAATAATAAAAAGCATATTTCCTTCTCATCTGAGCTAGTTCCATAACAAATATTAGTGTGTGTGTGTGTGTGTGTGTGTGTGTGTGTATGTGTGTATATATATATTCCCATTATCCCATCTGGTATGAAATGTCCCTTTGTTTCAATGTTAGATGCTATATATATATGTTACATTGGAAATGAAAATTGATGGCACTAACTCAGACTTCAGTATTAATATTATATTGAAACTTAACTCAAATATAGATATTAGAGGTTCCACAGAAAATAAATGATTACTGCAGAGAAGATCTTCTTAGTGGTGGTGTCTCAATTGCTGAGTATACTTTCTACAGAAGCTTGTCTAGTGCCAAATGTATTATGGTTGGTTGCACAATCAGTGAGAAACTTAGATTGGATTTGGCATTTTGGCATCTACTTATCAAGACTTTCCCAAGAGCCTGGGATAGTTGATTATTTGACAGTGTTACAAGTATTGTCACAGGATGTAAGCTGCTCTAAGTGAAGCTGCCTTTTGCAAATGACTGGTAATGATTTTGTCAATGCTGATGGTGTTCAAGTAGTGCTCCAGATGTTTTAAAATTGCACCCGAGCTTATTATTCTTGGTACTATCTTTGCTTTCTGTTGCCAAAGTCGTTCTACTTCTATTTGTATTTTTTGACTTTTTCCTACTCTTTCTCTTCTATTCCACTGTCTCCTGGTACTATGAGATCTACCATCCAGACTTTTTTGTAATTAAGTCTGAGGTGTTATGTGGCTTGTCTAATTCTAAAACCCCAGAACACTTTAGTCCCGTGGGTTCTTCACTGCAGGCAAATGGTATTTCTTGCAAATATTCCACTGCACCATTGTTGCTACTTTGTCATGCTGTTGTTTATAGTCAGTCTATGCAATCTTCTCAAAAAACCTGAGTGCAGTCTGGGTAACTGTGTTGCTATCTTCTCTATTCTGGAAGCCATTACTCTGCTAAACAAATAATTCCCTCAACACTGCTCAATATTACAAAGTCTGCACTACTATTACTGTTAATTTTCTCATCACTCCTTATCACCCATCCCCTCCCACTTCTGACTGTATGACTGTAACTTTGTTGCTTGTATCCTTACGATTTATACTGACTGTTTCCTAGTATGATTTGATTGCTGATTGTACCCTAAGACTATCATTAAGTGTTTTACCTTATGATTCTTGATGAATTTCTTTTCTTTTATGTATACTGAGAGCATTTGCACCAAGACAAATTCCTTGTGTTTCCAACCACACTTGACCAATAAAGAATTCTATTCTATTTCTATTCTATTCTATTCTATTCTATTCTATTCTATTCTATTCTATGCATTTATTCTTAAGGTTTAGTCTTGTGCAGCCAGAATTAGCCTCTCTATCTCTCTGTTCCATTTTCCCGCTCTTAGCCATATCATCTGCTTTCAGCTATTATTTTTATGTACTGATCGTGTAATCCTTTGTCTTACCATGTCTCTTTTCTATTCGTCATTTGATCTTTCTTGTAGACCAGTATTCTCTCCAATACTCAATAAGCCTTCATGGTATATTTAACTTTTGTGTATCTTCTTCACTGTCCTTCAGATCTCATGTTCATCCTCTTCCTCCATCTTACTGTTCTGACCCAGCTCCCAAACACAACAAGCCCTTTGTAGTTAACGAAACGTTCCCTTTATTTGGAGCACCAGCAGCCGCTCTCTCACAGCAAGCTACAAAGTCTCTAAGTCCTGTGGAAAGTGACGCTTGCTCCCTTTCCCCCTGAACTGGGCCAACACACCAGGAGTCTATATATCTCTCTCTTCCTACACTTGCAAAGGAAGTCCTGGAAGATGCACTCGCTTTCTTCTAGCAGCACGTGCGCGAGCGCACACATGCGCACACACACACACACACACACACACATGCTTAGAAGGCACTACAGATTCCAAGAAGAATTCTGATAATTTTCAGACAGGATTCAGAAGTGCAGGCTATCAGTGGTGGGCCATCAGAGAGATGAATGGTTATCAGTCACATCTATTCAACTCACACCTATTCAACTCCGCCCCCTGCCTTTTATCCCCAGAGCTAAGGTGGGGCTTCACTAGCAGTGGTGGCTCTTCTGTCCCAAGGACCGGCCCATAGATTTCCACTGCTCTCCTCTTCTCTGCCTTCCCAAGGAGTTGCTGATACAGTTCTACAGAGGAATTATTGAGTCTATCATCTGCACCTCTATAACTGTCTGGTTTGGTTCTGCAACCCAACAGGATAGACACAGACTTCAGAGGATAATTAGGACTGCAGAAGAAACAATTACTACTAACCTGCCTTCAATTGAGTACTTGTATACTGCACGAGTCAAAAAGAGGGCTGTGAAAATATTTACAGACCCCTCACATCCCAGACATACTGTAAACTGTTTAAATTCCTTCCCTCAAAACAACGCTATAGAGCACTGCACATCAGAACAACTAGACACAAGAACATTTTTCCCAAAAGCCATTACTCTGCTAAACAAATAATTCCCTCAACACTGCTCAATATTACAAAGTCTGCACTACTATTACTGTTAATTTTCTCATCACTCCTTATCACCCATCCCCTCCCACTTGTGATTGTAGCACTGTAGCTTTGTCGCTTGTATTCTTACGATTTATATTGACTGTTTCCTAGCATGAGTTGATTGCTGATTGTACCCTATGACTATCATTAAGTGTTGTATGTTATGATTCTTGATTCTTAATGAATGTATCTTTTCTTTATGTATATTGAGAGTATTTACACCAAGACAAATTCCTTGTGTGTCCAATCACACTTGGACAATAAAGTATTTTATTCTATTCTGTTCTATTCTATTCTTTTCTGCGCATCCACACATCAGGCACTGGACTCAGCTGTTCCTCCTCTTCCTCATCAGCTATCTCCAGACCTGGGAGCTGTTTACTCTAAGGGCTGATGGACAGCCCAGGCTCTACCTCTGTCTCTGACAGCTCCATTCCCTCTTCCCCCTCGGAGCTCTCAGATTACCTTGATGCTGATCCTGACTCCCACACCACCTCCTCATCTGATTCGGCTGATGGTGAGGCTGGTGGCCTACAGGGCCACAACACTTACCCCTTCATCAACCATTTATTTACTGCAACAACAGGCATTTCTATATAGTACTAAGTGCAAAGCCCCAAGATGTCAATTTTTTAGAATACGAAATTTTGAAAGCAAACATTCTATAAATTTAAAACATGCACACTAAAATCTTTAAAATGTCAGGTGTGCCAGTTCTGGATGCTTATTCACTAGCCTTGAGAAGTGTCTTGAGCATTAATGTATTTGCTATTAAAGCATTTCCAACTCCTCCAGGTTCTTGCCTACTTTTCAAACAAATCTAAGTGGGATTCAAGAGATATCGGAAGTATGGGCATTGCGGGGGAAGGCACAGCAAGTAAGCATACTTTTATAACTTTTAAATGTAATTTACAAACTTTCAAATTGCCTCTTCATTACCAGAACAACATTCTTCGTGACAAAATGGGTTGTGCACTGTGCACTGTCTTGAGTCAACTGTGAGGATTATTCCTGGTAGATAAAATCACTCAAATTTGGCCTATGTTGGACTCCAGCTAAGCAAGAAAAAGAATCATTGTTTAAATACATCACTACATATTTCTCCAAAATATCAGAAAAATATTTCATTCTGAATCTGGAGATGACTGAGGCCAATTAGCCAATTCAAAGGATATCACTGCATATTCAGACATACCCTATCAAAGGCTGTTAAACATTCATGGCCCTTCTTCTGCCTAAATTGTACACGTTTCCAGTGCAATTTAATAAATGGTGAATCCTTGAAAGTGGTCCAGTAGGATAGAAATAAGAGACAGTGGATAGTGATCCTTAATGGTTACATTGTTATAAGAATCTATAATCATGCAAAGTCCTTCAAAATTTATGTTTCTTAGGGGTAAAAAACGTAGGTACAGATGTTGGAACCTTAGCAGGACAAATAAATCCTTCCTTCTGATTATTATCCAGAAATTTATTCAATATGCCTAATTCTTAAATCAGGGGTCTTCAAACTTGACAGTTTTAAGACTTGTGGACTTCAACTCCCAGAATTCCTTCTCCAGTCATGTTAACTCAGGAATTCTGAGATTGAAGTCCACAAGTCTTAAAGCTGTCAAGTTTGAAGACCCTTATATTAAATAGACTTTGATGATACAAGAACTAATGCTTAATCAACTGAAACTCAAGAACATCAAGATATATGTTCTAAGAATAGATAGTCCAGGATTGCTTAGGTACTTTTAAATAGGGACAACTTTGCTGTTTACACCATTGCAATATGATTTGTGTAGGGCTACCACTGAAGGTAATTTAGAAAGCTCTACATTTGTACACTCTACATTCATACACATATAAATATATATATTTATGTATGTTTATAATGGCTGCTGAATGCTTGCAATGATTTCTGCTTTAAATTGTATTTATTGAATTCCATGAGTCTTTATGAAACCAGGAAAACTGCATATATCTATCCATGGAAGTCAACTTGAAGGAAACTTTATTTTTTAAAATTATATACTTCAGTGAAGTAAAATGAGTTACTTTGCATATTCCTCTATCTAAATTCAAATCACTGTTACTTATCCATGACAACCAAATACCTTCATTATTCTAAAATGCATTTCCTATTCATATCATGATTTGAGCTGTTTTCCAACTCTTTCCTCAGACATTTCAAAATGGTGCTTTATTGCTTAATGGTAGTATCGTTGATATGTAAGAGGGAGTAATTATGCGTGAGCTATATACCTAGGCAGTTCAAAGCTGTTCTGATAGTATAATTATTTCCAAATTTTGAAAGAATGCCATGTATAAAAAGTCAGATTAAACTTGTTCCACGAGACTTAATAATATATTCAGTCTGACATGCTGCTTTTTTAGCAACAAGATTTATAATCGTTAAGCAGAAATCAAACTTAGTATAATAGTACAAATTTTATTTGGGATCACGTTCTAATCCCCTGCAGATTCAAATCTATCACGTTATTGGTCAACATTTAAACGTGTCAGAATATTTAATACAGGTAGTCTTTGACTTACAACCATAAATTGGGACCAGAATTTCCATTGCTAAGCAAGGGAGTCATGTCTGAGTTTACAACCTTTTTTGCCCAGGTTGTTGAGTGAATCAGCTTCCCCCGCTGACTCTGCTTGTCAGAAGTCGGCTGGGGAGGTCACAAATGGTGATCATATGACTCCCCAATGCCCTGCAACCATCATAAATAAATGGCAGTTGCCAAGTGTCAAAAACTTTCATCACATGGGAATCCTGCGACTAGTCATAAGTCACTTTTTTTCAGTGCTGTTGTAACTTCAAACAATCACTAAATGAATAGTTGTATGTCAAGGAGATCAAAGGTAATTGTTTTAAATGAGTAAAAATGCTTGGCATAAGAAAATGTTTAAATTACATGTAAGATTTTTTTAAAGACAGCTGTGGAAGAAAATGTAAATTACCCAGCTGTATGTATTTTCATCTTGATACTTGTACTAAACATGAGATCAGGTCCCACTATGTATATCTCTCACCCTAAAGATCAATAAGTGTGTTGGTTGCAAAATTTAGAAGTTATTCTTAAATATTTAATTGGATCAGTATGAAATTCAAGAAAATGTGTACCCCTTTTTAATCTCATTCTTAGGGGTGAATGGTCCATCATGCTGCTGATTAACAGATATTGGCTAATGTCCAGAACAAGTTTTGTAATGGACTTGTAATTGCCAAGGTTAATTCTAACATCTATTTATTTTGTTTTGATTCATTACAAAATAAGGCAGTGACTCATGATTAAAATTAATGAAGAGTTGTTTCTTGTTAACCTGGTCTTGGTTGCTTGGTAATTGTTTAAAAAACCACATCTTATTGACCTAGTCATTGGCTGCAATTGTGCTTAGAGACACAAAGCGTGTTCCCCCATGATGGTTTGTTTAATAAATTACCATAGATTGCAATAGAGGAGAGTGTATGTAGCTCAGAATTGAAGTGTGGAGTCTTTAGAGCTCTTGGAACTTGGTTGTTTGTTTGCAGATGTTTCATTATCCAACTATTGTTTTAGTGCACATCTTCAAATTTCCTGTTATTTGGTCTCTTGAATATTTTTCATAAAGGCAACTTATAAATTGTATTACTATGATGACTTAATCCACATTCTGCAACCAACTTTTTCCCATCCTTAATTCAAGCACAGGTAATAATTGTAAAGTCTACAGCTCTGTGTGCTTGTTCATCTATAAAGATATAGAGGAACATTAAACCATTTATTGAATACTTTGTAGGTACAAAAGGTTCGCTAATAAATACCCCAAAAGAATACATTAAAGAGCAATGAATAAAGAGTAAAGAAAGAGTAAAATTTCTAACAGCAGTCTATTTCATCAGATACATGAGTTGTAAACAAAGAGAATCAAATATCCATTATATCTGACACATTTGGCTTGCCTGTGGCAATTGTGAGCAGTTATACCAAAGGGAAATGAAATACTGAAGCATAAAGAATGATAATTCTGTTATTAATTGTAGCCATTTACAATGGTGTTGAAACAATTAATTATATAATAAGGTGCGCAGCAAGCCATATACTCTTTTTCTGTTAAAGAGTTTTGTCTTCCAACAAGTCAACCAGTGTTCACTTTTGTCAACATTGTTTTGAAACAGATTGCAATCACATGATTTGACTGCAATTCTTTTCTCAACCTCCCAACAGCAATAGGAGGTTTGCCACTGAAAGAATACAATAGTTTCTTGAGCACAATTTTTCTCTCCGGGAAAAGGAAATCTCACCCATATATCAATAGTTAAGTGGAAGCAAAAAATAAAAAAAAATCCAGGAAGCCTCAAAGCAAGATTTCCAGGAGACCATTTAAGCTGCCTATAGGATTTAAGATATGAAAGAAGGAATCAGCTCCAGAATTCATAGGAATCAGCTTGTTAAGAGATTCATGCTGGCTTTTCCAAACCATGGAGTGCAAGAAAAGAATTAAAAATAGAGGAGCAAGAGATAGAAAGAAATCTACAGTTGTCTGTTCCCATCTCTCCCGAATTTTTGTCAGGCTCCTTTTTAATTCAGACACTGGATAACTTCAGCAAGAAGCAAATGATGCAAGATAATGGAGACAACAATCACCAGGTAAGAAAAGTGCAAGAGGTGATGTTGGGGAAGAAACATACCAGCAGACCAAAATGCAAAGGGGAATTGCTAGGAAGGGAGAAAAAAGCACCAAGGAAGCAGAGAAGAGATTGTGACTAAGCTGTTTTACAAGCTGGGGATCTCAAACACTCAGACTGAGAGAAAGGGGCTTCCTGGTGAGGCTAATGCAGGGAAGGAAGATGGGAACTGCATGTAATGCTACATGGAATGTGCTAGAGATGAATTCACAGCAGAACAGTATTTTTCAACTTTGGCAATTTTAAAGTGTGTGGCCTTCAACTTGCAGCATGGTAGCTGGGAAATTCTGAGAGCTGAAGGATCTTAAAAGTTGCCAAGTTTGAAAAACACTGCTTTAATATTAATATAAATATGACAAAGAGCATGTGTTTATATTTACTGCTCTGTAGTGGTTGTCTGGCATTTTGCAGCCCAAATCATCCTAGATTGTCCAAGATCACTAAAAGGACTACCATTGGGAAGAAGTGGGGAAAAGGGATGCTAGTTAATGAGTAAACTGGCTGATACCAGTAGTTCAGGCATGATAGTTGCAATCTGCAAAAGTTGGGGGTGCCTAGATGAAATCAAAATTTGGAACAGAAAGAAGGAATATGTGGGTGGCATTTATGGCAGAATTTGTGAAAGGAGCAAAGCAATGTGAAGGGCTGTTTGCTTCACACAAAGGAACTGCATTTTAAGAGTTGCTTCCTTACTAATGGGCAAGTTGGGGAAAGGATGAGAGTGGATCCGAGGATGGGTATGGGAAAACTCCCCAAGCCCCAATGGATGAGTGGAGACCACACAATTTTCCATGAGCCAAGTTTTTTTAAACTGCACAGGGAACAGAGTTCTGTCCACTGAAGAAGGGTACAAACAACTTTCATGCAAATATAATTGCATAATAAATGCTGGTTACTAATGGCATTACTATGTCAAACGTCATAGTATTTTGAAAGCAAGAATTAGGTTTATGTTTGTGGTGTAAAATTCTGCAAAAATCAGCGTTTGTGGTTAAATCACTTCCCATTTTCACATCTAAAAATATACTAGTATGGTTGCAACAATAGGGAAGCAGGCTGGCTCTGCAACTTTGTATTTGTGTGTGCAAACTAATAGGGCAAATTAACGGTGAGGCTAAAGTTTTTAAGAACCTCGGCAAGTTATAGGTTTGGGTTCAGGTGTCAGCATTGATTCTACCCCTTCAGACATCTATCCCCGCTGCGGATTTCCTAAGGCAGCCCTAGTCCCTGGTTCCTAAATGCCAGTACAAGACCGGACTGCCGTTTATAAGCGCCTTCCGTATTGTGCGAAGGTCTGGCAAGCAGGGAATCGGCCAACGGGGCTCTCAGCTTTGCCCTTCCGAAGTGCCCTTGAGCAAGTGCAGAGTGCACAGCCCAGACTTTTCCCCCCCTGAATCGGAATGGCGAAAACTGGGGCAGGTAAGGCAGCCAAGACAGGAGCCGCGTCCAGGACCTGCCAAGCCGCACCTCCACCTCCCGCGGCTGACGCGGCTCCCTCGCCTTCGCGGCCCGCCTCTGCCGCCCCTCCCGGCAGATGGCCGCGAGGGGGAGGCGCCTGGACACCAAAGGCCGCCGCGACCTCTCCGGGGCCGCTCCCAAGACAGCGGGGACGGGCGCGAGGGAGGCCGGGCACTTCCCGCACCGGGCCCGGAGCGGTCGTGGGTGGAGCCGGAGCGAGGGCCAAAGCGGTAGACCCTCGCCTATTCACCGGCGAAGAGGAGGCGGGACCGGGTTGCCCCGGCCTCCCGTAACGTTATGCCTGTGCTCCCGCCCCTCTGCGGGGCAACTGGCCGGGTGTTTTGCAGGCCCGGCCTGGCGGGGAGGAGTCCTCGAGGTCGCGTTGCTGAGCTTCCCAGCCGCCGAAAGGCCGCGAGGTACCTCTGGCGAGAGGAGGAGGAGGAGGAAGAGGGAGAAGGCAGGAAGGGACCCGGCCGCTTCGCTTTTGAACCTATGGAAGGTGAGAGACCGTCTCCGGGACCCGTCCGGAGTTCATGCTCCGAGTCGAGGGCGCCAAACCCGCTTGAAAAAGTCGTCCCCGCCCCGAGAAAAAGGACCCCGCTTTGGCTTGAACGCCCCCCACCACCACCAACCTCTCGTTGTTCCTTGGCCCTGAAAAGCCGCTTTCCGCTTTTCCAGCCGAGCTTGACCGTCTGAAGGTATCGAGCGGCTTCTCTTCCTGATCCCCCTACCCTGTTTCTCCTTTAATTTCTTCAGATTGCGCCCCGATTCTGCCTTGGAGTTTTAGATTTGCCTTGGAGGGAACTTCTATGCTGATGGAAGTTGTAGCTCAGCATTATCCAAAGATTACAGAGTTCTCCCCGCATGAATCTAAATATATATATATATATTTACTCCGCTGCCTACGGTAGTGTATATATATATATATATATACACTTACTCCGTAGGCAGCCTGTTGGAGAGGCAGGGAATCTTTCGTTTGCTTTAGAATGAACTCCCCGGGATTGTTTTATGAACCTACTGTGTATTTATCTCACAGACGACCTGTGAAATAAATCACATTTTAAAGTTTTTTTTTCCTTGGGACATGCGACCAGGTAGAATTAAATACTGGTTCCTTTTATGTTGCACTATGCATGACAAAGAACTACACTCCCTACTCAGATGTAGTCCAAGCAAGAAACCAGGATGTATGCTGAGCCATCCAGGGGATTTCCCAGTTTGAAATCCAGGGGAAAGCAAGTTCATTGTGCTTCTTGGCAGCTCAACAGCCTTTCACAAGAAATCTGCACATCTGACACTTGGGAGAACACTTGGAAAGACTAGCACTCAGTTAAGATCAGTCATCCATATGTCTATTATATTGGTTTGGGTTTTTAATATATTCTAAAAGGTTTGGACAGTTTTAAAGATTATTTCTGGAATTATTTTTGTTATCATTTTGTTTTTTACTGTACAATGTTATGAGCATGTGGCTGTATATAAATAAATAGGATTAATTTGTGGAAACCCAGATTTAAATCTCTTTTCTCCTTATGAGGTTCTATTACTAATAGAGTATTAGTAAACCAAAGACTATTGGTAAATATAAATTATAAGGCAGATTATGAAACTCAGATACTTTGGCCACCTAATGAGAAGGAAGAACTCATTGGAGAAGAGCCTAATGCTGGAAAAGATTGAAGGCAAAAGAAGAAGGGGACGACAGGGAATGAGGTGGCTGGATGGAGTCATTCAAGCAATAGGTATGAGCTTAAATGGACTCCAGAGGATGGTAGAGGACAGGAAGGCCTGGAGGAACATTGTCCATGGGGTTGCGATGGGTCGAACATGACTTCGCAAATAACAACATAAGGCAGATTGTTTTTCATCTCTTTTTCGTTTCTTAGTTTGTAGTCTTTGCATGAGGTCTCTTTTCTAATTTTTTTCCACTATTTGTGTTTTGGTTTCTTTTTTTTTCTTTAAGTTTAAATACTATTTTGTCAATTGTATAAGTTAAGAAAGTTAAAATGAAAACATTAATTTAAAAAAGAGAGCAATTCACTGGTTAGGTCTGTTGCTATAGCAGTCACCCACCTACCTCATATAATTGTTGTGAATTTAAGAGGAAGGCATTCACATACATTATGTACAGTAATTGAGCTTTCACTTTATATTGTGGGATGAACTAGCCTGTAATATACCTAATAATATGCAGAATACATGATAATTCTGATAATATGTAATCATTATGGACATTCTTGTGCCAAAATGCAAATAGAAAATAATTTCAGCAAGTAATTTTCTCAAGGCCATCTTGTGGATTATAACTAATGAAGAATTTGGATCTTGGTAGGGTTTTTTTTAAGGTTCATTGATGCAACATGCTGCCCACTATTATACCATGGCTTTGATCCTGTGAAAGTTAAGAAATATTGACAAAGTGTGTTGTAACCATTATCTGGTTTGATTGGTTTTGGTTTAACATATTAGATAAACTCAGGCAAAGTGAATGCTTTATAAACATTTGCTTATTTAGAGAAAGTAGCCAATTAGTGTGTGTTTTTCCAACAAATTGGAAATAAATTATGATTGAAAGATGATTGATTCTTCCCCCTCCCACAAGACATCAACCCCACTGATGTCCAAACAGCAAAGCGAATCGATAGTGGAGATTGTTTAGAGCAGAGCTGTCAAACTGCCGGTCCATCACGTTCTGGCCACGCCCAGTTTGGTGAAGCAGAAAAAGTCCTGATATATCACATGACACTGCTGTGATGACGTGAGTTTGACACCTCTGGTTTAGAGCTTTGATTTTTATGTGACCTAAACTTGGTTTTGAGACTAATACAGGCAGTTATCATACAACTTACTGTACTTTGCTTCTGACAAGCAAAGTCAACGCGGGAAGCCAGATTTGCTTAATGACTGCATGATTCACTTAACTTCAGTGATTTACTTAACAACTCTGGCAGAAGAGTTCATATAATGGAGTGCAATTCACTTAATAACTGAGTTGTCTTGTTTTGCAGTGGAAATTGTGGGCTCATTTGTGGTCGTAAGTCAAGGAGTATTGGTACAGTATTCGTTTAATGTTTGAATAATAGATAAAATCAGTCACAGAAAGGTTTTTATTTTCTTCCATTCAGTCATGTCCAATTCTTGGAGATTGTCTGGACAAGTTCCTGAAGTTTTCTTGGCAAAGATTTTCAAAAATGGTTTGCCACTGCCTCCTTCCTATGGCTAGGAGAAAGTAACTGGCCAAAGGTCACCCAAGTGGCTTTATACCTAAGATGGTACTAGAACTCATGATTTCCCAGTTTCTGACTGATGCTTTAACCTAGGGCTGTCAAACTGGTGGCCTGTGGGCCGGATGAGTCATGAGCAGGCCACACCCATCCTGATTCTGCAAAGGCAAAAAACCGCGATATATCACGATAGGTCACATGATGAGATCGAGGTGATAACCCGTGCCTTAACTAGTACATCAAGCTGGCTCTACTAGCATATTGACAAAAATTATAATAAAATATTAATATTTACATTTTCTGCAAAATGTTCTCACAATATTCAGTTGGTAATATCTTCCAAAAATCTCTGCACATAGATATTTAAAAATAATTATTTAAAAAGTTTTCTCTTGATTTATTTGTATGTCTAAAATGTTTGGGATAATTTTTAATTAAACTAACAATATCTGTTTGTTTCATTATGTTACGCATTTGAAATTTGTTGGCTTCATGATTTGAGCTGTAGCTTTTGTCACTAATTGTTGTCAATTATCAGTAATTATAAAAATTACTCATTAGGTAAAATATGTTCCTATGCATCATCTGTTTTGACTCTAACTGGAACTCATAGATTTTAGTTGTTCAATTAATAAATGGAGTAGTGCGGTGGCCTAGTGGTTAAGACACTTGTCTCCCACTATGAAGGTTGAGAGTTCAATCCTAGGTAGCAGCAGATGTTTCTTTCTCTCTTGGGCGCAAAGAAAAGTTATTTGTTTTTCCATCAGGAAGGGCATCCTTTAAAATGCTCAGATGCATCCAATCACCCCAACTCTTCCCCAAATTAAAGGATTACAGGGTTGTAGAAAGGGAGATTTTTTTTAGTTGTTTAGCAAGTATTATGCAATTTTACCATATTATTTCATTCTGTACATTAAAAATAGTCAACTGGGGTTTTCTTCCTTTATTATTTACTTTGAGATCTTGTAGTTCATTGTTGCTCTCAGTGATCAATTTTAATGTTATAAATGTTTCTGATAAATTCATATGGAAACCAGAGATAAAATTCTCTAAACAAAATCAGTTGGTTTAAACAGCTGGTGTACTAGTTAGATGATTTGTTGTAATAAGATCACTGAAAATCTATTTAGTAGATTGATCTGGACTGTTTGTGCTCTCTGACAAGTCTTGACATGCGTGGGCTACTGAATTTGCCCAAACATCTTTGTTACTGTTAAGTATTTACAGACCAGCTGTTGCATGTTTAAGTAGCAGTACATAGTTTTAGGAAGTATGATATTGGGTTAGACAATATTATCATTCTTTCGTATGTAAGAAGTTCATCTAACATCACAGGTAATTGTATGGTGGTTCAGTCAGTATCGCAATTTGAGGCTGGCTGAAGTTCAGCCCATTGTTATACAGCAACATTAATCTCTGAAATAGTATCCTGTTCCTTTTTTTTTCTCTGTTTACCTTCTTTGCCCCATGTCTCTGATTTTTAGAGTTGTTTACAATATGCTTTTTAAGTTACTATGGATAAAGTAGGCATAATTATTCTGTCTAAAGCAAAAGGGGGAATGTGATTTCTCCTACCTTCTACCCATTTATCTCTCTTACTGTTGTGCGTGATAATGAAGCAGATTCGTAATATAGTTGTAGAAAGCAGTCCAAAGAACATTTTCTGGGATGCATTGGTACAATCTGAGCTCGCTTCCTCATACTATTAAAGCAGTTGCATCCTTCAGAAAGTTAGTGCGCTACTGATTTTTCCCTGTTGTTTCTACAAGCATGTGCACAGATAGGTTCTATTCCCACTGGGGTTTCCAGAAAGGTGAAGCAGCTGTGCATGTTCACAAAGACTACTGTGTGAGATAAAGCCTTCAAAATCCTTGCCCTCCAGTTTTTCAGAGATGCTGCTTTAGACTTGGAGAAAAAGTGGTTTCTTTGCAACATTGTGCCTTAGGTGCTATGCTTTGGACAGTGGTTCTCAAGGTTTTTTAAAAAAATAACCTTTAACCTTTTTATTTCCTATAAAATTGCCTTTTTGCTGTTGTTGTAAAATTGAATGATTTAATTCCTGTATCATCTTCACATTCAGCAGAGTTTTATCAAATGCCTATTTCCTCCTGTTTGTGACCTGCTTTTGTGGGAAAATTAATATTCGCAGACTGGGCTGGGCTGGGCTTTTCTATAAAGTAATTAATAGTTCATGTATTGTTATATTGTCTATGACAGTGGTTCTCATCCTTTTCTTCATGGACTCCCTTTAAATACCATTTGTGGCCACACACCATGGCCACGGTCCTCCTTGACCATAACTCAAGATTTAAATCCGACATTTCTTCAATATATATGTTGTGTATACACATGCAGAAATACATACACAACATTTTCAGGTATGCCTTAACAGTTTTTTAAGTTTTAACACTGACCTATATATCTATACCAGAAAGATATGCTAGGAACTCTGAATAAGTGCGTGATTGAAAAATGAGAAAATGTTCAGTCACTGGAAAGGACTTAACTGATCCCAAACAAATCTCAGTGCAAGTCAGCAAATAAAAAATTAGTTTTTGTAAACTTCTTTCAAAAATTCAGCTTTCTGAACAGTCTTAGAAATTCCTTAATTTAAATTATTTCCCGTTTTGGTTTCTGTTTAGCTTCTAAACAATCAGGGATATTGTTAGTAATTACAATGATTAACACCTATTGTCCTGATTCCATAGCCTTATCCAAATTATTATGTTTGAAGTCATGCAGAAATGTATTAGAAACCAAAAAGTAGATTTTTGTTTGGCTGTCTTTGTAGACATGTAAAAGTAATAAATAAGATTAGTTGAAATTTAAGGCTGCAATTTGGTTCATACTTGCTTAGAATGTAGGCCAGATATTAGCAAACAGGATAGAGTTGGGCTGTAAATATTAGTATTTTATAAATAAGAGCTAGTAAATTACTCACTAAAGTGATTGTTACTGTATCTATTGAATATGTGTACATAGATTTTAGCTAGAGGGCATAAAATGAAATATTAATTCATGAAGATATTAAAAATCCTAGGAATTTTCAAACATCAATTTGTAGATCCTAACAGTTTCGGAGTATGTCACATCAAGTCATACATGGCTTTTGAGCAATTTTAATGCAAGCATTAGAAGTCAGTTACAAACAAAAAGTCTTTATTGAGCTTTATGTCACCTTGAGTATAGAATGTCAGGTGTAAGTCTGCATAGTTAAATTATATTTTGCTTTGTTCCATGTAAATTATTAAAAATAGGCAAATGATAATTTCGACAATTACATTTTGTTTTGGTTGAATATAGTATTATAGATTTAGTAGATTAAAGAGTTAATACATAGCAATTCTACAATAGCAATAGTAGTCTTATTTCTATTACTCAGTTTTGTGCATATGGGATCAGGGTTCTGGATTCTAGACCTTCATTAGGCCTCATTTGCCAAAGAAAATTGTAACCGAGAGATGATGCCTTCTTACAAGAAGAGCTGTCTCTTTCTGTGAAGCCTTTTCTCAGAGATGCTAGTAAACAAAAACAAATTCTTTAAAGATTTGCATTATTAACTTGCTTGCCCTTTATAAATTTAAGTTCGATGAATATAAAGAAGAAGAGTGTTTTTCACTTTTCTCCACAGAGAATTATCATAAGGGTAAGTTGCAATTTGGCTTCAGGGCTTGTTGATGAAAACTGGAGTAATAGAAAATCCAATTCCTTGCATAGAACTAAAAAGGGAGGGCTGGTAAATTGTTAGGCCAGAGGTCCCCAAACTTGGCTACTTTAAGACTTGTGCTTCAACTCTCAGAATTTTTCAGCCAACTGGCTGGAGAGATTCTGGGAGTTGAAGTCTACAAGTCTTAAAATGGCCAAGTTTGGGGATCCCTGTGTTAGGCTGTCTCCCGAGAGACAGTCTGTTTTAACCATTGCAAGCAGCATAATATTGAATTAGATTTGAATGTCAGTTTTGCAGTGCCAGCTTTGTTTATTGTGAAATAATTACAATCTGTAGTCAGTGGCTGCTGCTTTTCTAGGAATGTACTTTCGTTCATTTTTTAGACTGTTTAATTCTGCTTGTGTTTTTGTACAGTTTTAATATCTAATTCTTAAAATAATTATGCAGCTGCATAATTTAATCTCAGGGAAGATTTACTTGACAATATCATGAGGCTTTCATCTATTTTTGTTCACAGAAATGTTCATTTTGTTGCATGCCTGAACAATAATATCATCAATAAGAATTAATTTTGAATTGGGTGCCATTGTGCCTAGATTCAATATTTTACATTAGCTGTTAAACATGAACTTTGAAATAAATGATCTCAAGTTATAAAATAGATAACAAATTGAAAATGTAGATACATGATATTAATATTGCAGATCTGCCAAAACATAAATACCGATACCTGAAGTCCTTGACTGACAATAGTTCATTTAATAACTGTTCAAAGTTACAAAAAGTAACTTATGACCGTTTTTCACACTTACGACCATTGCAACATTCCCATGGTTACATGATCAAATTCAAATGCTTGGCAACTGACTCTTATTTATGACGGTTACAGTGTCCTGTGATCACATGATCATCTTTTGGGACCTTTTTATACAACCAAATCAATGGGGAAGCCATATTTACTTAGCAATTGTGTTACTAATTTAACAACTGCAGTGTTTCACTTAACAACTGTGGCAAGAAAAATGGTAAAATGGGGCAAAACTCGCTTAACAAATGTCTCAGCAACAGAAATTTTGGGCACAACTGTGGTCATAAGTCAATACCTGTGTACCTAATTCATTTTATATTAAAGCTATTGATTACTTTTCCTACCAATTCTGAGCAGAGATTGTACTGGATTTCATTTCTGACTTCTCTGCATCTCAGGACCAAAAAAAAAGGTCCCCCCCCATATCTATGTGCTAGTCTGTAATGGAGGTAGCAAAGCCCTGGCCTCTTCCTTCCATATGACAAATACCCATATTTTAGTTATATAACCCTAACCAGTCATCTGAACTGGCACATAATAGCTAAATGGAAGAGAAGGTACATAGAAAGGAAACAGGTTATAGAGTAAGAAAAGGGTGATGATGGTGATGATGATGATGATGATATTTTGATATTTTTATCCTGTCCCTCGCTCTGTGTTTGCTCAACTCGGTGGCAAACCCTAATATTCCTTCCTGCCTCCTATTTTCCCCACTACAATAACCTTGTGGGGTGGGTTGGACTGAGGAAGAATGATTGGCCCAACATCACTCAGTTGGCTTTTATACCTAAAGTAGATCTAAAATTCCAGTCCTCCTGGTTTACAGGCTAGCACCTGCACCACTACCCCAAACTGACTTCCACTTATGAAAGGGCAATGCTTAAATAAAAGAAACATACACTTTGCATAATTGTTTGTAGTAAAAACTTCTTATGATAAAGCTGGAAATATATTCTCCAGTACAACAGAGAGAGAGAAAAAAAACAGAGAGAGATAGTTTTCATTTTATTTATTAAACTTATCAGAGGGTTTTTAAAAATTAATTTTTATTTGTAAAAAATGGAATCACAATCTCAATACCAAGTGACATATTTCTTCTGCCTCTTGCTTTATTGTACTTTTATTTTAATTCTATTTCTATTTTATATTGTTTATCTGTATGTTATTCGGTGTCTCCCTTTTTCTGGTTTTAATAAATATTTTAGGTTTTATTGTATTTGGTCATTATTTAAACATTACTTTTTACATTGCTAGTCACTGACTGCAGTTAAACAATTTAAAAATGTACAATGCCATTAGGAGTTCAGTCAACTTGAGTTCAATTAATTGTTCAGGAAGTTTGGAATATATTTTTGACATGGTATACCAAAAGAAAATTATTATCACACTTTCTATTATATTAGAAATCTTATTTCTTTCTGATAGTCTTTTAAAAAAGTTTTTTAAAAAATCTTATTTTAAAGAAAATAAAATTTATATTTTTAAGCAATTTATATACTTTTTTTATAAAAAAGGCAACTTCAACTCAGTCAGTAAATGAGAAATTGAAAATATTGAGTAGACAATGCCTATATCTGTCTTCCTCTTTATTCAGAATCTTGAGAAAAACAGTTTGCTCTTTCAGTTACAGATTGTTTCATAATTGTAAAGGAATTATGCTGTAGGAGGCAATACTCTTTTTATACCATCCAAAGAAGCAAATATTGTTAAGTTTTATTACTATTTCAATGACTTTTGAATTCAAATGTTAATTATCTTACTATGCTTCTAGTGTAACTAACACAATTAGCATGTATTTTGAATGAATCCTTTTCTGTCTTCTGCACAGTGGTGGATTTGTAAGCTGTGCAGATGCAGATAGATAAGATCAACAAGATGTCCATAGCAAAGTACATTTATTAGTTCATCAGGTATCCTCATAACTCACATTTGTGATGAAGTTCCTCTTTAATGACCAATCCTCTGTATATCTGTCTTGTAAGTAAAAAGATGGTTATCTTCTATCCTTTTCCTCCCATTTTGTAACAATAGAAGTAGAAAGTTACCACGAGTCCATGAATTCAGCCAAGAATGAGGAAAACCTCCTCCAACCCATCGAGGGTCAATTTAGTGGCCAATCAGGATTACAGATGTGGTCACATGACATGGACTACATTTCCCAGGATACCTTTACTACATTTATCATGATACATTCCCTTAAGGGGACAGTTCACAATTACTACCTAACTATCCAATTCCCATACACCGGCTGGACAGCACAAATCCTTTTCTTGATTTTTTTTAAGTATTGTATTTTTCAAAGTATAAGACAAACTTTTCCCTCCCAAAAAGGTGGGTGGAAATGTCTGTGAGTCTTATACAGCAAACAAGGGGCCATTTTTGGCCTCCCAAAGCCTCTGTGCGTCCCATTTTTGCCCTCCCTGGCATCCAGAAGCACTCTGCAGGCTGAAAATGGGCCCATTTTTGACCTCTGGAGACCTCTGCGGATCCTGACGCTGTGGAGGCCTCCGAAGATCTCCGTGCTTCTGGACACCAGGGAGGGCAAAAACGGGACCCGCAGATCTTGACACTGAGTATTGAGAATAATGTAGAAAAGAGCTAAAGGCAATGCTTGTTCCAAAAATATTGCTTATACCTTAACTTTGTCATTATTTATTTCTCTTTTCAAGGTTGCATCATTTCTTTCTAGACTTCATGGAAATTAAAAATATTTATTTTCACACTTTTCAGTGCCAGGAACGTAGGTTTTAAGGTAGCCATCAGATGTTTAATATGTCTGTATAACGCCATATTAATAACATTGACTTTGTCAGGGCATTTATTTGTTTGCATTTTGTTAATACATTGCTATCTCAATAGGCCTGTTTGTAATGTTGGGAGTCCAAACAATTAATGAATATGTTCCACTGGAAATCTTATCAGAGAATTAATTGAAGCAATTACTGTAGAGGCATTTTGCATTGTCTGCTTATGGAGCGTTGCATTTAATTGAGCAGTCACCGCCCAGAAACCCTCTCTGAGGAAGATGGGCAGTGTATATATATATATGCCATGGGTAATGCTGCAAATGTTCAAGAAAGGAAATTATATATATGTAATCTGTTGGTTCTAAGGAAGCTTTTACTGCTACTTATGTGTTTATTAGCAGTGCTTGGATTTCCTCGTGTATCTTTTTTATTAGAAGAAAATGCTTTCTCCTTTGGTAGATTGATAAACACATGCAGTGGCATTGTTGTTCCACATCCCCAGATAACAATTTTTCCTCTAAATTATTTGCATATTTCTAAGTACTTCCTTAATCTCTTCATTCAATTATTTCCCAGCAACATTTAGTCTTTTGCATGAACAATATTTTGGCACCATGCCAATTAGTCACCAAGTCTCAATCATACAAAAATGGATTGAGATATTAAAAATAGTGCTTTGCATTAATCTTGGTATAATTTCCCCTTTTTAATTAAAATGTTATCTCTATATTGACCTGAAGGAGTTTCTTTCTGTGTCTTTTACTGGAATACTATGTAAATATGTAACTGGAGCATTGCTATCAGATATATGAAAAGATATCCATCATTTGGAGACATTTAAGATGATCTGTTAGGCAACCATCCATCTACGTAAGAAAAATTAATTCAGTTGTGGATATTGCATTGGGCATTAAGACAAATATCTGCCTGTTTTATTTATCTCTATTATAATGAATAAGTTTTGTTCAGTCTCAAGAATTAATAAGCTTCTTCAGAAATCTCTAAGAAAAAGACTGGACAATAGCAATAACAATAGCACTTGCACTTATATACCACTTCATAGTGTTTTACAGCCCTCTAAGCAGTTTTACAGAATCAGCATATTGCCCCCAACAATCTGGGTCCTCATTTTACCCACCTCGGAAAGATAGAAGGCTGAGTCAACCTTGACAAGCTACAGAAAACAAATTTTATCAATGAAGAGGACAATCCTCCATGATTGAACATGCTCCTTTTGATCTTTTTAAAAGAGGAACAAGAATACTTTATTTGGTAATCAGGTCTTGTGTTTTTATATGCATTATTTGCATTTTGTTTTACGTACACGCTATGCCTGTTTTATCCACAAGTACTGCCAAAGCTGCCAAAAAGCCAATACAGTTCTAGGCTGCATTAACAGAGGGATAGAATCAAGATCACATGAAGTGTTAATACCACTTTATAATGCCTTGGTAAGGCATAGTTTTGGTCACCACAATGTAAAAAAGATGTTGAGACTCTAGAAAGAGTGCAGAGAAGAGCAACAAAGATTATTAGGGGACTGGAGGTTAAAACACATAAAAAACGGTTGCTGGAATTGGATATGTCTAGCTTAATGAAAAGAAGGACTGGGGTGACATGATAGCAGTGTTCCACATGATAGCAGGGGTTGCCACAAAGAAGAGGGAGTCAAGCTATTTTCCAAAGCACCTGAGGGTAGGACAAGCAATGGATGGAAATTAATCAAGGAGAGAAGCAACTAGAACTAAGAACTAAGAAGAAATTTCCTGACCCTTTAGAACAATTAATCAGTGGAATAACTTGCCTCCAGAAGTTGTGAATTCTCCAACACTGGAAGTTTTTAATAAAAGATTGGATAACCATTTGTCTGAAGTGCTGTAGGCTTCCTGCCTAAGCAGGGGGTTGGACTAGAAGACCTCCAAGGTCCCTTCCATCTCTGTTATTCTATTCCATTCCACTCCATTCCATTCCATTCTATTCTACTGTATAGGTAATCTAACTTCTTGCCATAGTTAGATTTTAGTCAGAAGAAAATATACTTTATGACTAGAAATTTGTTTTTCAAATCTTCAAAACTGCTGGAATGTGCTCAGCTTGCATTGATTTTTGTACTTGAACTTCTAAATAGAATGTAATGCCTTGCTTTCATATTAGCAAGCAATTTAATTAGAAATTATATTTATTTATTTTTATGAACCATTTAAAAATATTTTAACCCTAACCATAACCCTGAGCATCAAAAAATTCTTTTTTAAAAAAATAATTGATTTTTATTCATTTTGTTTACTTCTAGCTCCTATAACCAAAATGCTTTTTGTTAAGGGTATCTGACAGTTGTGAGTAATTTTAACAGATTACCTGATACTGAATAAACTATCTAAGGCTGAGATTCAGAATTATATAGAACCTAATATGGTAGTGAGGAAACATCACTATCTCATTAAAACATGTTGAAGAGAAGTAATCAAGAGATTCTATTTAACACATTGAGTAGCATTTTCAACTACTATATTACACGGGACTTAGTTATAACCACTGAAGTTTTTAAAAATCCCAAATGAAATATCAGTATTCAGTAATGAACTCTTATTAGTTTTTTTTGGTTTCTGCTAGCCCCTTCTGTTTAAAGAAGGCAAATAGGTATTTCAAAACGCTGTTTTAAAAGAAAGACACTTATCTATTTTACATGACATTAACATTGTCAGATGTAAGATTTATACTGAGGTGGATACTGACAACGGCACAATTTATTCTGTGCCTTATTGGCAAAGTTGTAGCTGAAGGCCACTGCTTGATCAGGAGTGAAATATTGTGACTTTGTCCACCTTTGGTTGGTACATCAATTTTTAACACTTTTTTGTAGGAGCAGACCTTAATGCCAGTGAAGCGTATCTTATCTTCTTGAGGTTAAGCTTCTATACTGTAGTCTTCCTTAGGGCTGCCACTTGTTGGCAAATGATAGCTGCTTCAACAACACAATGCACCTCTTGTAGGTCCTGTATTGGATGACAGAAGATTTCTGAATACAATTCCCAGGGTGATGTTAACCAATAAAGTTCTATGTAGGTTGTTCCTGAGTTATCTTGTCACATCTCTCCTTCAGCCATCTTGGGTGACTTCAGATTCTGTCCTCCCAAGAGAATGAAGAGTCAAGGAAATCAAGGAAACTTGTTCTCAGTTTCCACTCCCACATTATGAAACGAATTGTTCTAAGAAACCAGGAGGGTACCAACTCACATCTGCATTGTGAAACTGCTTGTTTTCAAAGGGCAGAATGGTGGTAATTGTTTTGTAGGCGCGATCTGAATTTAATGTTTTAGCTTTTACATTTTAAATAGTACAATCATTAGTTTTATTAGGATTGTACAAAGCGTTTGGATTTGAGGTTTCTCTGCTATTTTAGCATTTATGGATATGTGTTTGCACATACTATTTACATTACAGATCAAGAAATGTTTGTGTTAGATGAAGATTACAAGCATATTACCCATCCCATCCCTACCAAAATAAACAGTTCTGGAGTTATTTAAAAAGTGCTTCTACATCATCATGTAGATTCTGCCAGGTACAATTTGCAGTGCCCTAAAACAGATTTTGATCCTCCCATTTCACCAATAGATATTTTTAATATGCTTAACATTATCCAATACTGATAATTGTGGCAGTCTAAATATCACAGCAGGGACTGATTAGCTTTTTCAGATCGCTGCCTTTATTCACTGTTTGCAAAGCAGCTTAATCCAGTGCTGGAGATCAGGCGTCCTGCTGTGGTTTGAGGTAGTTTCCATTCTTTCTTTGTGTTTACAGTAGCAGAAATGGTGGATGATGCCTCCTGTTTGTGAACCCTTAAAATATCAGTGAAAGCCTGAAAACAAAACGTTTTAAATATATTTTTGAATGGTTGATTTCTATCCATGTCAGTTTGCTTAATGCCATTCTCAGAAAAATTAGATGCAGTGGTGCATCATCATTTGTTGTTAGAATCACACATCAGCAAAAGCACATGTATATCAGGATTATGGATGGATTCCAGTTATGGATATCTAGAAAAAACTAGTGTTCCAATTATAACTGTTTATTTTCTCTGGTACATTGTTACACTTACTGCACTGATTTTATTTGCTAGTAGAAGAAAAAAAAATGGTTATTTCGCTACAAGGTCAGTTTTCAGAATAGTAGAGAAATTTTAGTTATTGCATTTCATTTTTTAAAATCCAGTAGGATAACTTTTCATATTAAATCTATGGATTTTCTTCTGAATTTGGGCTACTAGATAGTTAAGAATAAATCCCATACTTTGAATTTTGTTAAGATTGAAAAACAGGCTAAAACTTTTATTAAAGCAATAAACAGTGAAATGGTAGCCAATGATGTCATTGGAAATTTATATACTTCTTTCAAAAATGTTCATTTATAAAAAGACATTATCATAACTCTTTCCATTCCTCAAACCATGGCTGACTTCTGTTTCCTTTCAGGTCCTATTAGAAACTTCTGAATGAACATATTTCCCAAAAAAGGCAACTGACACTTGTCTCGTTTTATTCTCCTGAAGTATATTTGTTCGATAGAGGTTGTGGCACATGGACAGAAATGATGGTTTTAAAGAAACTATTCAAACACATTAACAAAAGTCACAAAGGGCACTTTGGCAAAATATGTTGATGCCTTTCTGTACTTTTTTTAATTGCCCCTATTTGATTTTCCAGTTTCAACGTGGAAAAGAATGCAGGTAAAAAGTACGCTACCTCTCCAGCACCATTCTCTTCAGTAGAAGTGAATGTTATTTGTGACAAGGCTATGGGTTTTTTTTGTTTGTTTTGGGGTGATGGTTTTTTTTTTTTTTTTTTGGTTTTGAACACTCCTTGCAACTTTTACCCACTTAGAAATAATTCCTTTTCTTTGTTTCATGAATTAGAAACAATGAGGAAAAGCTGAAGTCTGCTTAGGCCAGGTGTTTCTTGTTGGCAGGCTGTTCTCTAATGACTCTGGCTCTCATACAGCAGCTGCCTGCTAGTCTCTTTTGTATGGGCTATTGTTGTAGCACACCCCTTATTATTACATATGCTGCCAGGGGCAGACCTAAGAATGACATCAGCTTGCTTCTCTTAGAAATCTACAAACCTGACGTAGGGTGGAGAGTTTGCCGTGCATCTGCCTGGCCAACTAATTGTGAGCCTTTCCTGTACTGTGATTGGTGGTTCTTCTGCTCAGTAATAGGTTAAGCAAAAACCTATTCCATCTGGCCAGCCATTCATTGTTCTGTTTGCCTGCCTGGAAGTTTGAAGCTGAAGTTGTATTAAGGAGTACTTTTGGAACTGCTGCAAAACGCTTGTGCTTGTTATATTTGTGCTGACCAGAAGGTAAGCATCTGTCTTTTGGCAAGAGATGAAGCATGTGGTAATTTTCAGATTTAGCCATTTACTCTTTTGCAGCTTGAATTTAAGTGCAATATCAATGGAAAGAAACTTTGTAAAAACTATATAATAATTTTTTGAACAGTCTTATTTAAATCCTGTACATTTACGTAAAGAAATGTTATAGAAATGGATAATAGTGCAAATCTCACAACAATTGGTACAATTTTGAATAGCATTTAGCAGCCTAAGATTAAATAACTAACAAACTTAGGACGGTTTGGTAGAACGAACAAGTGGCTGAAAGGTTGGGAAAGATATCAAATCAGCATTTAAGGGATGAATTAAAGTTAATATGATTTCCTAATCTGTTACAAAGGATACAATCCAACTTCACTAAAGTCAAAAGATATTTTGACATTAATGTTCTGAGAGTGCTGAAGCTTGTGCTGTGTTAATTCTGGGAATTTTGATTTGCTTTCTATAATTTGTGCTCAAGTATAAAGATGAGAGTAGGAAAAAAAGGGATCAGTTGGAAAGAAAGGCACTGGATGGGTTAAAAAGAGTTTGCATTTCTACCACATGCCCTATTGTGTGAACATATGCATAAGTCTTTTGAAAGTTTTCAGAAGATGGGCAGGCCACCAGTTGCTGATCTCCCGCGGTTCCAGTAGACATCTGTTGCCCCTGAGCATTAACCAATCTGTTCAAGTGGACATCTTTCTTTTGTTAGTATGGGGACTGTTGTCTGCATCATTTTCTGAAATACATGAATAATTAAATACTTAAAAGTCTTCTAGGAGATACATATTACATACTGTATTCATTATTTGGATTTGTAACTTTTATAGTGTTTCAATATTTATATTACTTGTCTTATATTCTAATTGTAATCTTATTGAAAATTCAGATCTCTTGGCCATGTAGCATCTCATTCAAGATAGTCTTGCTATTGAAAACATTTGTAAAATTTGGCTAACAATCCAAATGCTGTAAAATGCTGACAATCATATTAGTGATGTTTTTTGCCTCAAGGCAGAAATTTTCATAGATGATATGATCTCTGTGTGTTGGATAAAAATAATAAGCAGATCTCATGTAAATTCTTGTTTGGATTTCATCATACTTTAGTAAGACCCCTTTCAATATATTACTTAAAAGCTTAAGTGTGATTCTCCATTGCAAAATATGAGTAGCTGTTTACACTGCATTTATTTGTTACTTAAAGAATATTGATGTGCCTCTAGTTTATTTGTACCATACAGCACAGCAGATGTTATCTCCAAAGTCTTCTATATTTAACTGCAACTCTTAAATATTTTGTAAGAACCAATAAGCACAATTATTAAAGTGCTAAAGAAGAAACAAGAAAACTCAAGTTCAAGTGCATTCTGACTATGGAAGTTCACTGGGTGACTTTGGGACAGTCAAATCTTTTTCAACCCCATCTATACCATAATGGGATTGTTTCTGGGTGGGTGAGTAGAAGAAACAGTACTGTGTTGAAATCCTGGTTTGGTGGGACATAACTTTAATCAGAAATGAAGTTATTGTTGCCACTTTCCATGAAGCGATAAAATCTATAGATTTGAAATATGGGAGTGTTTCTGGGATGTTATAGAGGATTCTAAGAAAAACTGTCTTAAATATGCAGTCTTCTGTGCATTTACTCTTTAGTAAATCTCACTGAGTCGATGGAACTTTTTTCAAGTAACCATATGGGGTTTGTGATGTTTTTAATTAAAAGCAATTACATTAAGTCGTTTTACGCTTTTCCTAATTTTTTATTTTTAGCTAATGTTAATAAATTGTCAGTATCCATTGTAGTGGATGTCCACATAATAAGCATTTTTTCAAGAACGTTCTCTTGGCAAATACCATCCACTGTGGCTTAGTTTATATTCAGTGTGCGCGTGGTTAACTCATAACTGGAATTTCTTCTCGTGATATTTCGTGAGAAGTGGCCAATTTTGTAAATTTGATTTATGTATATAGCTTTCACATATTAAATGCGTGTATTCCTTAGCTAAAATAATTTCTAAAGTAAGCTTCCTTTTTTACAGCTCTAAATTGCATTCTGATTACATCTGTGTGGTATGACAGTGTGTAAGCGGAGACCAGTCTTATCAAAATCCAATTGAAATTGATGGTTATTGCTTCAAGAAAATAAATATTTCAGTACAAGGCTGTACCGGCATGATGCATGCATTTGGAGAGTGGTCCATTACCTCAATGTATTAACTATTAACTCCTGCAATACAGGAGCCAATTTGAACTTTTTAGTTCAGTTTAAAAGTGTTGCCTGATAAATAATTTCCTTCAATCAGAGCAGCTTGCAAGGTTTATGGAACAATGATGTCGGAGCTTCCAGATTCATTTGGCAGCTGCATTGTTCTCCAAGGGTATATACCAGACGCACTTAAGTCCCCTTCTTTTTTATAGGCTTTGTTCATACCAAATTATTCCTGCACTCTGCTAGCATTCATGATAGCTTGTTAAAGGAGTGCATCCTAGCAACGGAAAGCTAGTTGCTAAGCAACATAGTTTTCCATCTCTTTTTCTTTTTCCAAGGTACATTTTGGTTGTAGTTTATGAAGGCCGCCAAAGTGTTGGTTTAAACTGTTTTCTTTTATACTGTTGTAATTTATCAGCAGCAATGGACTTGAGTGAATTGCAACAGTTAGAAAATCATCATGTTGTTTAGTTTTACTTTCTGAATTAACCATGTATTTGGCCTATAGCATTGTTTGAATGAACCGAAAGGTTATGTTAATAAACTTAAGCCTTTTTCTGTCTTCATTGTCAACACTGATATTATTGTAGTCCAGCAGCCTTGAAATAAAATGGAGTAGTTAAAGAAAACAAGCAGACTTTCTGTAAAGGGACTAAAATGAGCTATGCAATCAAGTTAAGTTTTATAGTAATATACATTAGGGGAAAATCTAATTACAAATATTTGAAATTAATTTTTAATAGCTGGGCAAAGAAAAGGAAAAATATTGGAGAAAAATAGATCAATGAGAATAAATTATGAACTTTTGACCATCTTTACTGATAATTACACAATTTCCCTACCTGATGAACAATTCAGACAGTTTAAATTTCTAACATTACACATTAAAGATACCAATATTTCCAGGCTGAACAGTTCAAGCTGAAAAATTAAAACTTGCTGTTACTCTGGGGCTTCAGGAAAACCATGCAGTATGATATTACAAGTAATCTAGGACTAATTTTTAAATGTTTTTTGAGAGAGGGGACAAAAGTGTCCCTTGGCCCCAATCCACAGATTTAGGCTTCTGAGGATATTCTATGCCAAACAGATGGCTGTTGTCATTAGATGTGATAATGTTGGACACCTGTTGAGGGGAAAAGGAGTGCCTGAAATAAGTCTTTCTATTTTCACTCTCAATCCAGTAATCTGTATTATTCTCAGTTCCCTCCATCCTTTTATGCTAGATATAACCATTTGTCTATATGAAGTATTGTTTTACGTATATGGAAAATAGTTTAGAAAACTCGTGTTGGAATGGCTTCCTTTGTGCTTGTTGCTACTTATATATTAGAGGAAATGTTTTTTTCTTTTTCTTTCTTTCTTTCTTTCTTCCTTCCTTCCTTCCTTCCTTCCTTCCTTCCTTCCTTCCTTCCTTCCTTCCTTCCTTCCTTTCTTCCTTTCTTCCTTTCTTTCTTTCTTTCTTTCTTTCTTTCTTTCTTTCTTTCTTTTTACTTTTATAGACATTCAGTCTCATAAATTGCTTTTACTTTGAATACATATTCATTTCAGAAGCTTCTCAAAGTCATATTTGCATACAGGGCATGTCAGGCATTTCATAATGAGGTGATCAAAAGAAAATTTGGATCCAATATTAAAAAGAAAAAAAAATGAAAATTGCAAAGTACATTTTAAAAATTAGTTTTAACTTTATTCTTTCTTTTTTAGGACTACGGGATACTTTGTACACAGAATAACCAACAAAGTGGAGTCAACCACATGCAGCAGCAGCTTCATGGGCTTGAAGGATCATTTGAAGCATGACCTTGGGCACCTCTATGAGGATACATCAGAGACTCAAATAAGTGCAATAGCACCTTGGTCGATGATAGAAAAACCAACCATGGATAAAATTAATTCTAGAAAGGGGGATCCTAAGAAAGAACTGTCTGACGAAACGGGAACCTTTAGTCGTGATTCTGAGAAAAATACAAATTCTGATAATGAATTGGGAAAAGCAACTAAAATTAGAACAGAACCATTCTCCTTATCTAAGGATCACAGACAGACATATCCCTCTTTAGAATCACATATACTAAAGCGCAATGAAATTTTACAAGACATTAAGTTAGAGGAAGTTCAGATAGGAACTAAAGAAATTAAAAAGCCTCCTGATATGGTGAAAGAATATCAAACCAAACTTGACTTTGCACTTAAGTTAGGTTACTCAGAAGAGCAAGTTCAACTTGTGCTAAATAAACTTGGTACTGATGCTTTAATCAATGATATATTGGGGGAACTGGTCAAACTTGGAAATAAAACTGAGGCAGATCAGAGTGTAAGTTCTATTAACCCTAGTGTAATGCGAGAAGCATCTTCTGTTGATTCTCAAAGATCTGACTCTCCTCTTCAGGAGGATGTGCTTGTGGATGGTGACAACCTGAGGCCAATAGTTATTGATGGCAGCAATGTGGCAATGAGGTATGTACAGTGTTGTTTTTATATACTATTTTATTTTATGCACACAATTGTGTTTATGGCCCACTGAAACAGGTTTCTACCATAGAACGGTGCAAGCCAATATTTACTTGGGTAAAAGGTATTTGAAGACTTTTGAGAATTCAGCATTCTGAAAGCAGTACTATAGAAACATGTTGTGAATACTTCAGCAGCATAACACTCTGATTCAGAGTGTTAAGGACACACAAATATCCACAAGCAGCACCCACTAGACAGGTATTTCTTGTGGGAGAAAAGGATATGCAGCATTTTTAATCCATCAACCACAAATGCTTCCAAAGTTGCAGTTTGTTTATTTTTTCACCCACACTATATTTTAATGTGCTGCTGGTAAACTAGTTTTCTATACTAAACATTCTGACCGATTTATTTTACTGATGTAGGGAAGTGCAAATTAATTTATATATTGGGGAAAATGATTGCTTACAGAAAATACAGGTTTATATTTTACAGCATTGTCATTTTAACCTGTAGTCCAATCGGTCCATTTCAGACATTATGTAAAATCTAAATTATTATTTAAAACAAACTCTTATTTGAGCTTTTAAAAGACCCACATTTTTTTCATAGACAACTCAGGGTGTCAAATAGCTCAGTCTTCCTTTCTCCTCTTATTTTCCCTATAGCAACACCCCTGTGAGGTGAATTGGGTTGAAAGAATATGGCTGTTCAAAGTCACCCAGCTGGTTTTTCATGCCTAAATTGGGACCAGAACTCACAGTCTACTGATTTCTGGGCCAGCGTCTTAAAACCATAATTGTTTGTTTATATGCTCTTCTAGTTTTGATGGGGCAGCTGATCCCAGACAAGGAGCAGACTTTATCTCAGTGTGTCAATATGAGATTCTTCCAAACAGTTAGATAATTACAGTCAGAAGACCCACATTAATATACCGCCTTTGCATCTTTGGTTTTTGAATTAGTAATCTATATTCTTCTGAAAACCTAGCAAATAATGTTTTAAACAAAAAAATAATAATTAAAATTTTAACTATTTATGCCTTGGTCATCTCCAGTTTGAATTATTGCAACTTGTTCTACAAAGCTATCTTTGAAAATTACCCAGAATGTTCAACCAGTCTAGAATATAGCTGTTCAAGTAACATCCTTCAATTAACTGCCATTTGACTTCCAGATACACTTTAAGATGATAGTTATCACCTTAAAAGCCTTATTTAAAGGGACCTTCTGTAAGCAGTTGAGCCTTCTCAGTCATAGCTCACACTTCTTTGAAAAACTATAGTTTACCTCCCAAGATCAGATCAACTCCTAGCTTTTGAGCTTTAAGAGAGACATGAAAGTTTGGCTTGTTTTTTGTTTTTTTTTTAAGTCCTTAGAGTAGATCTGTAACTTGGAGACCTCATCATTCTTTGCAATTTTTACTGTTGTTTTTAACTATTTGCTATAAAATAGTATTGTTTTACTGTTTTATTCATTACGTAAGAATGGATTACAAGTGGGTCAGAGAACTCTAGATTCTGCATGATGTATAAACCCAGTAAATACAATAAATATATAGCTGAATACATTATAAGGAACTATATAGCAAGCAAGACCATTATAGTCAGTGTTTATACCTGAACAAAGTGAGATAAGCAACTTGATTCGCCAGCTTTGGAAATTAATAGGGTAAAAAATAATGCTTCAAAGCAAATTTGACAATTACAGTACATTGTAAAATACCATGAACACTGGATAGTGATAAGCTAGTTAGAAGATAGCCCCTATTTACAAAAAAAAACCCTCTTGCACTAAAACAAAAAATTAGATCAGCAATCTGATCACTATCAAGTCAGAAAGCTATACAAACTGATGAAATATCTACTGATATATAACAAGCAGCAGAAAATGAATCAGTAAATTTCTGAGCCAATATATGCCAGCAAATCTGGAGAACAACCAATGCACTAGATTGGAAAAGATCAGCCTGCATTCTAATATCAAATAAAAGAGATTTAAAGAGAATGCAAATTGGCATACAGTAATCCTTAATTTCATATGCTAGCAAAATAATGCTTAGAATCATCCAACACAAATTAAAGCCCTATATGGAAAAGGAGATGCTAGATATTCAAGTTGGCTTTAGAAAAAGCTGAGAAAGATAAGACATTGTTGATAACATGCTGCATAATTGAAAAGGCCGAAGAATATCAAAAATAAATCAGTATATGCTTCAATGATTATTGATTCATTGATTAAGATGTAGAAAAATGGGAAACCCAGAATATGTCATCCTTATGTTCTGGTCAGGAAGCCATAGTACAGACAGTACATGGTAATATAAAGTAGCACTAAGTTGGCAAAGGAATGAGACAAAGCTGTACACATTCCTATTTTTTATTCAACTTATGTGCCAAAATATATATTAAGGCAAGATGAATTGGAAAAGGATGAGAATGATTTAGAATTGGACAAAGAAGCTTCCATAACTTGTACTATGCCAATGGCAGTATTCTGATAGTGAAATTTGCAAAGGATCTACAACTTCTAGAGATAAAAATCAAGGAACACAGTGGAAAAATATAATCTAAAAAAGATCAACTGATGACAGAACTGACAGTGAAACTATTGAAGTGGAACATAACTTTTATGTTTTAGGATCAATTATAAAGGAAAAAGAAGTCAAATATGCCTAAGATTAGTATTTGGTAGACAAGTAATAAAAGTCTTCATAAAGATATTCAGATTCCATGACGTATATATATTTACAAACATCAGACTTGTGCGTGTGATACTTCATGAAAGTAAAAGTTGGGGTGAAAAACCTGAATAGAAAGATATTGACACTTTTGAACTTTGGTTTTGGATAAGGCTTCCAAGAATGCCATGGATAGCCACAAAAATAAATCAAGTGGATCACTGAGCAATTAGCCCAGAGTTCTTACTCAAGGCACAAATGACTAGGCTCAATTATCATACTTAAGATCCTTTATGTAAAGACCTAGCTCTCTGATACTGTGAAAAGTGGAAGAAACAAAGAATAGGAAGACCAGAAACAAGGTGGATGGACTTGTTATAGTGACAATAGGTGCACTATTGGAAGACATAAAGGACCAGTGTAAAAATTGATTGCTACATAGCAATTTTATTTGGCTGCTATGAGTGAACCCCAACTTGATCGCATATAATCAATCAGTAGAACTACAATAAAATGCTTCCTTAACCAGTCCACCCCCATGATAGGATCAAAATGGCAGAGGTGGATAGACCGGGGGTGGGGGGTCACGGGCCCCAAAGCAGCTGGAACGCGTCGAACTCGCTGTTTTGTGCCCGGCATTCGGTGGCAACAGCCCCGGGGGACTGATGGGGCCACGGACGTTGCTCTTGGGTCCCCACTGGTGGCAGAAGTGGTTGGACCGGGGGGGAGGGTCGGTGGCCCTGAAGGGCCTGGAGGGTGCTGGAGCCGCCGGAAGCTTCGGAGTCATCCGTTTGAAGCTGCAGTTGGGGTCTCCTTTCCTCCTAGGCCCCCACCAGTGGCAGAGGTGGTTGAAGGGCCGGGGGGGATGGGGGCCCTGGAGCAACAGCAAAGCAGCAGAGATGGCAGAGGAACTCTGAAAAATATCAAAGACTACGGAGGGCATCGCTGGACGGCTAGGATATTTTTATCGGAGCCCTTGAAATACTCTATGATAGAGAGCTCTGGGCCTTGAGGGATGCCCTCCTCTCCCTCAAGTGGCCCTCAAAACTCTCTAGGACATATAATGGATCCTGGGATCCCGAGAGATGGTGCGGCCGCAGGAAACGTGTTAGGGGGAAATCCAGGGTTTTTAGATTTTTAATGGGGTTTTTAAGGGGGTTAGAGAAATCCGAACCGGGTTTGGGAGACAACCCACAAGGATCTGGGGGCAGCCAGGCTGGCATGCACGTCTGGGAGGGCTCAGAGGGGTGTGCGTTGAGGGGGCAGACGGGGTGGGATGCTGGGGGCCGGTTCTATTGGCACAGTAAGTGGGAGGGGCAGATATGGCGGGGGTAGAGGGCCATATCAGGTTGTGGGATCGCGCAGCCGCTGTCTTCAAGCGGTAGCGCGCTCCGACCCTCTTCACCCATCCTGCAGGCCTGGTTGTCCAGAGCCTCAGGCCCTGAGTACCCAGCTGATGCTGTGCAATGCCAGGTTCATTGTCAATAAAGCCCCCCTGATTTGTGATCTTATTCAGGAAGAGGGCGTGGACCTGGTAGGTATTACCGAAACCTGGTTAGGCCCAGAGGGTGTTGTTCCTCTGAAGGAGATGTGCCCACCAGGTTTCTTAGCATTTCATCAGCCTAGGTCTCAGGGAAGGGGTGGTGGGGTGGCGGTGCTTATTAGAGAGGTCTTTTGTCCTAGGGATGTCACTGTTCCTCAGACGGCTGGTTGTGAGTCTCTCTTTGTGAAGTGGGGGCAGGGGACTCAGATGGACCTTTTGATAGCGTACCTGGCTCCCTGCCACATGTCATTGGCCCTGCCCGGACTCCTCGAGGTGATAGCCGAGCTGGCGGTTGGGACCCCTAGGCTTTTAGTAATGGGGGATTTCAACCTGCCTACGCTCGGGAAAAACCTCTGGGGTAGCTCAGGAGTTCATGGCTTCCATGACAGCCATGGACCTGACCCAATTAGTTTCTGGCCCCACTCATATAGGAGGACACACACTGGACCTGATTTTTGTCTCTGGTCAGTGGTTGAATGACTGTAATTTCGGGGACTTAGACATTAAATCCTTGTCATGGACAGATCATTCTCTTCTTAGACTTGACTTTTGTACCGCCACCCCCCACCGCAGGGAGGCGGAGCCCTGTAGATGGTTCTGCCCCAGGCGCCTGATGGACCCTGAGCGGTTCCAGAGAGAGCTTGGGCCATTTCCCGAGACTCTGGCCCATAACCTGCCTGGAGACTTGGTGGCCACCTGGAATAGGCTGGCTGCCGAGGCTCTGGACCGAGTTGTGCCTTTGCGACCTCTACCCGGCACAGATCCCATCCAGCTCCGTGGTTTACGGAGGAGCTGCGGGAGATGAAGTGCCAGAAAAGACGTCTGGAGAGTGTTTGGAGGGCTAGCCGCACTGAGTCCAACCGAACACAGGTGAGGTCCTATATTAGGACCTACCTTGTGGCGATAGAGGCGGCGAAACGTTCGCATTTCTCCGTCCTTATTGCGTCGGCAGAAAATCGGCCTGCCGCTCTGTTTAGAGTGACCCGCTCCCTGCTTGAGCCGAGAGCGCAGGAGGACCTCTTGCAGGGCAGGGCAGAGGAGTTTTCCCGATTTCTGCATGACAAAATTGCTCAGATTCGGGGCGGGCTGGATTCCAATTGGGGGTCCCGGGGGAGGTGTGCGGGGCAGGTCTTGAGACTATTATCTGGGAAGAGTTTGACCCTGTGACCGCTGAGGGTGTGGACAGGTTGCTGGGGGGGCTGAATACCAGCACATGTTTGTTGGACCCGTGTCCCTCCTGGTTGGTTTCGACCGCCAGGGAGGTGACACGAGGCTGGCTCCAGGGGATTATCAACGCTTCGTTGAGAGAGGGGTCACTCCCTACTGCCCTGAAGATGGTGGTGCGGCCCCTCCTCAAGAAGCCTGCCCTGGACCCGGCTGTTTTAACTAACTATTGTCCAGTCTCCAACCTTCCTTTTTTAGCGAAGGTTGTTGAGAGTGTGGTGGCACATCAGCTCCCTCAGTATCTGGAAGAAGCGACTTACCTCGATCGGTTCCAATCGGGCTTCAGGCCCGGGCATAGTATTGAAACAGCATTGTTCACGTTGGTTGATGATCTCTGGAGGGCCCGTGACAGAGGGTTTTCCTCTGTCCTGGTCCTGTTAGATCTCTCAGCGGCTTTTGATACTATCGACCATAGTATCTTATTGCGGCGGTTGGAGGGGTTGGGGATTGGGGAAACTGTCTTGCGATGGTTCTCCTCCTTCCTCTCCAACCGCTCGCAATTTGTGTTGACGGGGGGGAGAGGTCCACCTCTAGGTCCCTCATTTGTGGGGTGCCTCAGGGTTCGGTCCTCTCCCCTCTTCTGTTCAACATTTATGTGAAGCCGCTGGGGGAGATCATCCGTGGTTTTGGGGTGCGGTGTCATCTGTATGCGGATGATACCCAGCTTTACATCTCCACTGCAAGCCACTCCAATGATGCTGTGGAGGCTATGTCCCGGTGCCTGGAGGCCGTGTGGATTTGGATGAGCGGGAACAGGCTCCGGCTCAACCCTTCCAAGACTGAGTGGCTGTGGTTTCCGGTGCCCCGATATAGTCAGCTGACTCCGTTGCTGGCTATTGGGGGAGAGATCTTACCCCCCACAGAGAGGGCTCGCAATTTGGGTGTCCTCTTGGATGCACCGCTGTCTTTAGAAGACCATATTACGGCCGTCTCCAGGGGGGCTTTTTATCAGGTTCGCCTGATTCACCAGTTGCGGCCCTTTCTGGATCGGGACGCCTTGCGTATGGTCACTCACGCCCTTGTCGCCTCTCGCCTGGATTACTGTAATGCTCTCTACATGGGACTCCCTGCGGGGAGCACCCGGAGACTCCAACTGGTACAAAATGCGGCCGCGCGGTTATGGGGGCGTCACGAAGCTCCCATGTGACACCTCTCCTGCGCAAGCTGCATTGGTTGCTGGTGGTTTTCCGGGTTCGCTTTAAGGTTCTGGTTTTGACCTATAAAGCGATCCATGGCATTGGACCAGGTTATTTGCAGGACCGCGTTCTGCCGGTAACCTCCCACAGACCTGTGTGTTCCCACAGGGAGGGCCTTCTCCGGGTGCCGTCGGCTTCTATGTGTCGTCTGGCGGCCCCTAGGAGTAGGGCCTTCTCTGTGGAATGGTCTGCCTCTGGAATGGTCTGCCTCCAGAAATATGCACTAATACGGATCTGAGAGCTTTCAGATGTGCATTAAAAACCTGGCTCTTTGAGCAGGCCGGCCTAGGCTGACATAGGATTTTTAATTTAGCATTTGCGTTTTAATTGGGTTTTTAATATTTGGGTTTTAATTAATTTATTGGGGGAGGGTATAATTTTTAGACAGCCTAAATTATTTAATCTATTTTTAACTTTTGTATATTGTAATGGGGTTGTGGTTGGCTGTGCACCGCCCTGAGTTCTTCAGGAGAGGGGCGGTATATAAATAACAAAATAAAAATAAAATAAAAAAATAAAAAAATGTTAAATGGGCTTCCTATACCAAAGTTCCTGTCATCTAATTCTTGTAATGCTGTTTTAAATGTTATTTTAGGTTGAATCATTCAGCAAATATGTATGATAATATATTGTTAAAACTCCTATCAGTAGACAATGTTCAGTAAATATAATTGAAATTTCAAATAAATAATGAAATAAATCAAATTTTCCCCTCAAATGGAACATACAACAAATATAATACCAATCGTGGACTGCAAGCTTTTAAAATTTGAAACACTTTCAAGTTTGAAATGGACTGTGTCAATCATTCTGGAAGCATTTTAAAGTTTGAGAATACCTCTCTATCCAGTTCAAAGCACTTCATTCCAAGCTTGAAACATTTCCAGAATAGTTGAAACTGTGTGCAAAACAACTGTTGCAAACTCTTGGAAGTAGAAATGAACAGAAACGAATCCAAATTGAACATTCTTCGAACTAAAATAATGTTTATTGCTGTAGTGCAAACAAAGTAAATAATTTGTTTGTATTTGAAATATGTAATTATCTCTATTGTGTCTGTGCATGCCTTAATTACATGCCTAGCTTAACAATCTAGTATACATTTATTTACAGAGCTTCCTTGAAGTTCCTTAACTCCCCTCCTTTAGCCATAAGTTGCTTAATTTAATCACATTTGTTAACACCTTCTCTAGACAACTTCACTTTACTTAATTTTTCCTAAGCCAAGCCTTCTTTACAAGGTTTTGAGAAAGAGAAGAAAAGGCAAAATCCCCTCTTTTTCCAAGCACGTTTTAGACATCCAATGTCTCTCTTTTTTTCCATTCTCCAACCCTTTTAGCAGCTACTCTACTTACTAATCTGTATTCCCAGTTCTCCCTGTTCGTGCTGAAGCGCCAGTTGCACATTCCTTCTTTTTCGAGTAGCCTCTTCTTTCTTCCAATGGCTGTGATCACTTTGATAGGCTCCATTCCATACAGCACCCCAAGGCACAAAATTCAACTCTTTAGCTTAATAAATATGCCACTTACAAATCTTGCTCTAGGAGGCAGATGTGCCTGCCCATAGATATCATAATTAAAATGCCTTTTAAATGCCTTTCATTTTATTTCTCATGCATTTGGCAAGAAAACAATAATGCAACCTTGATACAATCTCAAAGTCTCAATCATGGCAGCTCAGTCTGAGCAGACCAAAATGCAGTACTTTAAAGTAAACTCTTTGTATCTTTCCCAAACCGAAACCAGGAATTGCAAGATAGTAATACTGTAAAACAATCTGAACAACACTTTTTGTGGGGAGGATTTGGTCTGGAAATCTTAAATTTTGTATTTGCATTTTTCCCCCTAAGAGATTTTAGGATCTGGGGACGTGAAGTACACAATAAGGACACTCTGTCTAAAGCGTAGCATTAAGATTATGCTTTTAAACAATGTTATGTAGGAGGAATTTTTAAAAATCTACCTTGTATCTCATTTTCTGGGAACAGCGAACATTTGTCCTATAATGATCCTGCAAGGAAAAAAAGTTTAGCTTGAAACCTTTTGCAGATAATTGCATGAACACTATATGCTGTACTTTAATGGAACAAAGCTTTCTTCTCACTGGTTTTCTAGCTGCCTATTTGCAAGAATCTAATGTTGACAACTTAATACACTATGTATCTACATGGATAGTTCTTCCAGTAAAAACAAATACTAATGCTTTTATTCAAGGGACGAGTTTTATAGCATCTTTAAATGCCATTGTATGGTTTAAAATCTGATTCTTTGAAAAGATTTATTTTTGAAATTGATAATTAATTGCAATTGAAAGAATTGCCAATATTCTTATTCCCTTTGTAAAAGGAGAAAAATGGAGCTCAGGTTCCCTGCAATAAGCCAAAGACCTCTTTCTTGGGATCAGGAAGATGATAGTTTGCTAGACAACTTGGCCTCAGTCCGGTATTAGTGAATGGTCAGTCAGTATATAAGAAAGTGAAGCTCCTGTGAGATGTCTTAAAAGACCTGACATGCCTAACAGGACATCTGATTAGGTGAGGGAAGCACTGCTGTAGAGGAGCACAGAGATGACCTCGGCGAAGGAAACGTGAGTGTTGGCAACACATGATTTTAGTTTGGGAAAGGAAGGTACCATTAGAAAGAAACTTAAATTGGCTCCACTTTCACTCTGTTTAGTGTACAAGGAAGGGAGGAAACTTGTCCAATATTGGAGTCCAAATTAAGGCGAATCCAATCAACTTAGGTTGGAAAGAATAATGAAAATTGCTTATATCAGATGCACCAACTGCTCTGGATAAGAAGAGACATATTTGCTGAAGCGAAAGATGGCTTTCAGATAGGTCCCTGAAAAAAAGATGATTAGATATTCTGCAGTTGAGAAATAGAACTTTGCTTCTATTTAACCTAGATACTTCTTAAGACATAAAGCCTGCACTTGAGTGAATTCTGTTAGAGTTACACGGACAAACCTATATGGCTTAATATGAATCAGAAATATGGTAATTTTCTGTTGCTGCCTTGTGATGCTTTGGAGAGTCCCATTTTTGTCTGAGGAAGATGAGATTGAACAAGGGGTCTAAATCATCAGAAAAATTAAAATAAACTAGCAATCAATATCTTTTGGAAAGCAATTACGAAGATTTGATGTTTGATTTGATGCCATAAAGTTTCTTTCTAAAAACAAACATTGAGAATGGGGATACTCTATGAGTTTTCTATGAAGTAGCCTACGTCAGTTTTTTAATGGGCCTCTAAAAATAATTGTGCTTTGTTTATAGGGGAGTTATGAATGATTTCTTGAGGTAGAGAGAGAGAGAGAGAGAAACTTTATTTCAATCAATGAGCATTAAATCATAAAATAAAAAGTATAGTAGGATGTGAAAGCCTGTTTGGTTTAGTGGTTAAGGAATCAGGTTAGAAACTAGGTGATTGTGAGTTCTAATCCTGCCTTAGGCAAAGTCAGCTGAGTGACCTTGGTGTAGTATAACATAGAATTATCCACACTCAATCCATAAAATCCATAATATTAATCCAAATTACAAGACTGAAAAGGAATCTATCACCTTAATATAGTAAAACTAATGTTTATACTAGAGATCCATTTTGGTACAGTTAAGGCACCAGGCTAAAAGCCAGGAGATTTGAGTTCTAATTCTGTTTGAAGCCAACTGGACAACTTTGAACCAGTCACATTCTGCCAGCTCCAGGAAGAAGACAAATGCAAATCATTTCTGCAGATATTGCCAAGAAAAAGTGCACAGTTTTGCCAGGCAGTTGCCAGGAGTAAAGACTGACTAAAAGGTGTGCAAACAGACGTGTTTATATTAAAAATACTAACAATAGATGACTTTGCAACAATTATAATCAACTAATAAAGTAAAATTCAGAATAATAAAATAACCAATAGATACAAAATACTATGATTTATACTCTACTAAATATAATAGACTGTATCAATAGTGGCAGACAATAAGCAGAGATAAAATAGATTTTGATCGCCTGGATAATTTGCTGTTATGGGTGTTAAATTAAGAACTGAGCCGAATATCCTGATAAAAGAAGTAGCATAGAACAGACTTGCGTGGTCCTTGGATTCCTGAGGATTCCCCAAGGCCGCCTCAGGGATTTTCAAAACTATTTGAAAGCCTATTTTGAAATGGAATCAGTATGAAAATCCCGTCAAACAGGAGAACTCACAGCGAATGCATCAAATTTAATTTTTAATTTGGTAAATATCAATAAATACGGTCAACAGGTAGTCCTTGGCATATGGTCACAATTGGGGCCAGAATTTCCATTGCTAAGCAAGGCCATTAAGAGAATTGCACCTGATTTTATGAGCTTTTTTTTGCCATGTTTATTAAGTGAATGATGCAGTTCTTAAGCGAATTCAGATTTCCCCATTGACTTTGCTTGTTGGTAGCTGGCTGAGAAGATTGCAAATGGTGATTACATGACCCTTAGGATGATACAACCCAGAGGTGGTATTTAGTGGGTTCTGATCAGTTCTGGAGAACTGGTAGCGGAAATTTTGAGTCGTTTGGAGAACCTGCAAATGCCACTTCTGACTGGCCCTGCTCCCATCTATTCTCTGCCTCCTGAGTCACAGCTGATCGGCTGGGTCTTCTTTGGTTGCCCTGCACAAGAGAACGGAGCTGGAAAGCAGGTTAGTGGGGTGGGGAGGGAATGAGAATTTTGCAGTAACCTTCCCCCAGGAGTGGGGAGGGAATGAGGATTTTATAGTATCCTTCCCCTGCCACACCCACTAAGCCACACCATGCCCACTAGGCCACACCCACAGAACCGGTAGTAAAAATGTTTGAATCCCATCCCTGGTACAGCCAACTTAAATAGATGTTGGTTACCAAGCATCCAAATTTTGATCATATGACTGTGCAAATGCTATGATGGTAATGTGTGGATTGGTTGTAAATCACTTTTTTCAGTGCCATTGTAACTTTGAATGATTACAAGTTAAGGACTTACACATATACAAACAAAAGTTCTTTTGGGGTCCTCCATAATTTTTCATAGTGGAAAGGAATCCTGAGAGAAAAAAGTTTTAAGAAACACCGGTATAAAAGAAAGTGAGCAGTGGTGTCAAAGTGACCACTTCCACATGGAGAAAGCCATTCATTACAGAATTTTCTTTTTATCTGTCTACCAAGACAACTGGGTAGGCGAAACGTTAAATCGTGCCAATATATCCCACCTTATTTGAATATTAACAGTCTGCCTCATGTAGCTGAGATATTGGAACATAGCTATCATGTAGAGTGACATGATAGCAGCGTTCCAATATTTCAGGGGCTGCCACAAAGAAGAGGGAGTCAAGCTATTCTCCAAAGCACCTGAGGGCAGGACAAGAAGCAATGGATGGAAATTAATCGAGAGAAGCAACCTAGAACTAAGGAGAAATATCCTGACAGAACAATTAATCAATGGAACAACTTGCCTCCAGAAGTTGTAAATGTTCCGACAATGGAATTTTTAAGAAGAGATTGGAAAACCATTTGTTTAAAATGGTATAGGGCAGGGGTCTTCAAATTTGGCAAGTTTTAAGACTTGTGGACTTCAATTCCCAGAATTCCTGAGCTAACATGACTGGAGGAGGAATTCTGGGAGTTGAAGTCCACAAGTCTTAAACTTACCAAGTTTGAAGACCCTTGGTATACGGTTTCCTGCCTAAGCAGAGGGTTGGACTAGAAGACTTCGAAGGTCCCTTCCAACTCTATTCCAGCTCTATTCTAGCTAGCTAGGTTTAAGTTAGTGGATTGAGCATCTCAGATATGTCTGTTGGCACACTGGACTGAGCTTCCTGACTTTCTGTACCTATTATTCTCTATCTTATCTTGATCATAACCTAGGATAACTCCAGAAGATTATCACAATGGTTCAACTTAGGCAAAACTCAACCTTTCCATTTGCTGAGAAATTTGTCAGAAGAAATAAGGGGGAATCAAATCACTAACGTAGAAGACTGTTTTTACCAATTACCAGTAGCAGTAATTTATTATAATTTGCTAGAATAGATCCATCCACATCTTCATAATAGTAGAATGTATCTATCTGTGCAGCTTCTTTAGAACTCAATAGGCCTTTCACTAAATGGTCCTACTGTGAAATGGCCATTTAATCCAAATTGGACCTATTTCAGAATCCATTTTACGAGCAGCACTAATGCCCAAATGTGTTATATTCCCTGATATTCTTAAATGGAGAACAGCTGGAAAGTTATCATCAGGACATATAACAATTGTACATTTTAGCAGATGTGAGACCAGGATAGTCTACAACCTATTATTTCATGGAGGGCTGTGTACCAGCCAAATGTGTATACACTGCTGGCTAATTTGTATCCAATGTGTTGTTCAGTCTAAACTGTTCAAATATTACATGGTACACAGTCTTTGTAGGTTTGCAATATGGCCTTCCAATTGATGCAGTGGTAGGGGATGCAATGTTATAAAATCGGGGGGGGGAGAAGCTATGAAATTTCATATGCTTATTAAATCTAATGCTTACATTACAGTCCCCTGTTACTATCATATGAGCAATTGGCTACAGCCCATAGAAATGATATGAATGATTTTTTAAAATCTATATGCAGCTTCATTAATCAGTGAATGAGTGCATAAGGGAATCTACTGTATATACATGAATTAATAACAAAGCTATTAAAATGTAATAATACTGACATTGCATATTTCCAAAGGGGGGGATTCTAATATTTTTAATGCTAAAGAAACAAATACCCATACAATCTTTCTTTATTTCCTGGGAGAGCATATAGAGGTAATGATTTGTATTCTTGTTAAAAAAAAGGAGGGGTTTCTTCATTATTCCATGTCTCCTATGAAAAAATAATATATCCATTAATTTGGAAAGGCAGAGTCATTTAACTTGGCAGTCCAAGTACTAATTTCAAAATCAATCAAATTATAAGGGAAGGGGATTCATTATTTTACACTCTTCCTGAGTTTATTAATTCCTAAATTAAGGAATTATCTGTATCTGTAATTGAGATACTGTGTGCAAAAAATGTGAATAAAACACTAACAAAGCAGCCTGCAGTGCAACCACTAAATGCAGAGGTGAGCAGCTTATCAAGTTTATTGAATATTTCAATCCTTGGGGTGATAGTAACTTGCTCTTGACCCAAAGTCAAGATAGTTGAAAAATTGAGAATAGCAATTGTAAATTAGGATGCCTATCATTCATATCCTGAACTTCAGATTTTAATACATATCTAATATGGACATTAGAAATATATGCAGTATAATCAAGTCCAGATACTGAAGATTGGTGCTCTTCAAAACTTGATCCTAAGTGAACTACTCCTTTTTCTTTTTTATTTTGTTGTATGCTATCTATTGAGTTCAAATACATAAGAAGGAGGGTTAAAATACCACAGTGTTTGCATCCAGTTGTAGAGGTGGACAAAACTAATTTGGTCAATGATTCATTGCAGTTTGTATGGTTTGCATTGTACATATCAATTTATCTTTCATCCTGCTCACCTCCTGGTAAAGCTGCAAAGGAATCAATGTAATCTGCTTCCAACTTTTTTGTAATCTTACAACCAGTTGTTACTTGGGAATGTTGTTTTTAGAGCTCAAGGACACTATTGGGACATTGTCCCCAGGATACTTTGCAGTTTCCCTTTTTGAATTTACAGTGGTAACAATTTGGTGGTATGATGTAACCAAAACTGAAAAAAAAATTTTCTTCACAAAGTACCTGTTTTGGAAAGATTCTTCTGTTATAGGTAGTGTCAAGCCTTCCCAGTTTTGAACATATAATAATAACCTTGCTGGAGTTGTCATCAATAAAAAGCAAAGTTCTGTGAGTTTTAGTCTTTGTTTTCAGTTGTGTTGAAATTCCCCTTCTGACCCTCTTCTCTAAGCAATGCAGTTGCTGATTAATGGCAGCTAATGAAATAACTCTGAAAATCTGATTTTTCATGACAAATGGAAGTAATATTGAATGTACTTGGAACTACTCTTCTGTCTTGTCATTTTTCCATGTTGCTATAGTATGAGTGTTGCTAAAAAATATCCAATTATAAAGTTAAGAATTATTTTATACAACTATGAGTGAGAAAATTACAGATTAAAAAGAGCTGGCTATTTAGAAAATAAACCAAGGAGCAGTTATATGTATTTTTTCAGCACCATATTACTTTCTCTGTTTTTTTATATTTCAGCCATGAATGATAAAATCCTTGTAATTCTGTTATAATCATAATTATACTTCGCTCAAAGTTCTTGTTTGAAATGCTATTAACTGTTATGAAATAAACAGTTATGTTCCAATTTTTATATGAGAGATAAATGTGTTTTGTTTTCAAACATCAAAGTCATGTGGTCTTGATTTATTTGACTGCCATATTTTACCTTGTGCTAAGTAGCTTATTTTGATCTAGCTATCTAGAGTTGTGTTGCATATAAATTGTACTGAAATTAAATACTTACCCATGTTGTTCAGAAAATATTGAAATGTGTGAAATGTACTCCTAATACTTAAACATAACTGATTTGGAGGAACACTTGTCAAAGTAATGCCACATAGTAATTTACATAAAAATATGTTCTATTTTTATAGGCATTTTTAATTGAAAAATTCAGTTTCTAAATTAAGCTTCTTGTATATAGGCAATTTATTATTTTATGAGAGTTTTTAAATGCCACACTTAGTTTTTGTTAATTACTTTGGACTGCTTTGTGCTTATGAGGGTTATGCAAGTAGATTCCATTCATACATATATGAAACAGTGGTAGTTACAGTAATGTAAATTAGTAATTTTAGGACATCTTTTCAGCCATGGAAACAAAGAAGTATTCTCTTGTCGTGGGATAAAACTGGCCGTGGACTGGTTTTTGGAAAGAGGACACAAAGATGTCACAGTGTTTGTTCCAGCATGGAGAAAAGAACAGTCTCGACCAGATGCACTCATTACAGGTATAATTTGATCAGTGTTCAGCAGTTTCATTTGTAAAATCTATGATAATTTTGATCTTGCTTATTCTATGTGAGTAAATATTTTAAGGACTGCTTTAATCAAATATTTTAGAACATGGAACATAGAACAGGAGAACAGGAGTGTAAAGGAGATCTTCTAATCCAACCTTCTGCAAGCAAAAAACCTTATACCATTCTAGACAAATGGTTGTCCAATTTCTTCTTGAAAACTTTCCAGTGACCAAGCACTCACAACTTCGGAATCCAAGTCATTCCATTGATTAATTGTTCTCACTGTCAAGAAATTTCTCTTTAGTTCTACCGTTGTATCTCTGTTTAATGATACTCTACTTGTTATTTCTTGTCTTCAGGTGCTTTGGTGCCCACTTCAATACTATTTCATCTTCATGCAGAAGTCTAAGCACTTTTGGATGCACCTAAAATACATATTTAGCATAATATATTTGTTCTCAAAAGGCATATATTTAATACATGTTGATGCAGTTGCATTTCAGTATATGAAAAATGGAAACCCAGCAGGTGCTTGTATTGCAATTTATATTCTGAAGGGATGTTTTTAGATCAATTTAAATCAGAATTTGCAAATTCCTGATGCCTCTCTAAATAATATGTAATGGATAGTATGTATTCTGTTGTGAGGAAGGAATGTGATGGGACTGAGAACTGGATATGTATGTCAGGAGAGACAGAAATAAATTGAGTGTAATGTGACTGGAGCACTTAATAATGTATAATAAAACAAGGAAATATAAAAATGGATGTTGAATATGAATACAAAAGTGAGCAACAGATGGAAAAGTGGTTTAGCCATAAAGAAATAATGAATAAGAATTGAATCCCAAAAGAAATCTGAAGGAAGCTGCATTGATTAAGAAGAAGGGGAAAATTGAAAAGGTTTTCATTGGGAAAAATGGTGGCTAAACAAGGCAGTCTTTAAGCAAGGTTTACCTGTATGAAATATTCAACATTTGCCCATAGGATGCCTGTGATCATATTAATTATTAGGAATGTCTGCATTCAATATCTTTTACTGCTTGATACCTTATGTTCATATATTAATAACACCTATGTCTTAGAGACACTTGATCTAAGATTTGTTACTACATATCAGATCTGTTGCCCTAACCTTTTATTGAAGTTTTATAAATAAAAGGGTCTCTTAGAAGTTAATCTTATATTAAATGAAAAAATTAAATTCAGAGCTGATGCTGTCTCTGTAACTTGTCACCCATCTATTAATATTCTAAGCAGGAAAAACATTTAGCTAGGCAATATTTGATTAAAATATGTGGCTTGATGACTTAATTTGCTGTTACTGTATGTCATAAATATATTCAGATGTTGCTTGTAACCTACTGGGGAAAGATTTGTATCCTCAAATAAATGTGAAATATAATTAAATGTTATAAAAGCTGTTACAGTTTTGGACAAAAATAAATATTTGAGTATGTTTCTGTAGATTCCAAAACCTATCAGCAACTATTTCATTATTAAGAAAGCCCCTTTTTCTAAATCATGAACTAGTAACTGTGAATATATTTCAGCTTGCATCATCTCAAATTGAATTATGAGGCTATACGTCTGTAATATTAGTTGATATTCAAATAGTTCAGAAGATATTGGAAACTTTTTTTTTCAAACTTGGCTTCTAAGGGCTGATCAAGAATTTGCCTTTTACTATGCCTTCGGTTGGATATATCTTTAGAAAAAACTGCTCAAATTATAATGTTTACAGATATTGGAAATATAATGTAGCATTGTAACTATGTGTTTAATAACCAAACATACCTTTAATGTATAGAAAACATAATATTCCATTCTTTTAATTTAGTACAGATCTTAACTGCAGATTATTGGAATTAAATGTAGTAACATCTGATTCTAATCACAATTGCTGAGGTCATGAGTATAGGCAGCTTACATTTTTTTGTGTTGCTGAATTGTAACTATCTTCTTCTATTAGAATAACATCTGCTTTTATTAAGCCAAGTCATCTGAATCTGTCATTCTGTGTGTGTGTGTGTGTAAGTTGTAGGCAGGCAGAAAAGTAAGCAGATAGGTACATGCATTTGTGCATGTGTGTGTTTTAAAGACTAAGAGGGTAGAGCTAGGTAACCTGAATTAAGTGAATTTCAGTGTTCTGCTTTGTGTTTCCTTTTTCAATTTCAATATTCTAGATCAAGAAATATTGCGTAAATTAGAAAAAGAGAAAATCCTGGTGTTCACCCCATCACGGCGAGTTCAAGGGAGAAGGGTGGTATGCTATGACGACAGATTCATAGTGAAGTTGGCTTTTGAGTCAGATGGCATAATTGTATCTAATGATAACTACAGGGATCTAGCTAATGAAAAGCCAGAATGGAAGAAATTTATTGATGAGCGACTCCTGATGTATTCATTTGTCAATGACAAGTAAGTTATAATTTTTAATTGTCTACGTCTAAAAAAATGGTTCTCAACAAGATTTGGGATATGCTCATTTTATCAATTACTTCAGTCTTGCATAAGGTCATGTGGCTCTGTACTCCTCTGATGGCCAGATCTTTGCTATCTCTGGACAGAGTAATTTTGAAATAAAATCCATGTCCTAGGAAACCCATGAAGTACTTGTTATAATTTTTTATTTTCCTGTTTTGAGACAAACAGTTTGATTCTATGCTACTATAAATGCAAACCAGTATCTGGTATATGAGTTGAAATAACTTCCCCCTCCAAATCTCCAGAAATAAGTAAAATCAGGCATAAGGTCAGTGTCTTACGGATAAATAATTCAGCCCACAATTTTTTGCTATTTGTGTTCTGTGGAAAACTAGGTAGATATTTTTAAACAGCTGATTACCCAGTTTTGCAATAGACTATACATTCCTAATATTTATTCATGATGATACATTGTGCCTAGATTTATATAAGTCAGCTGAATTTGACGATTAAATATGTATCATTAGGACAAGAATGTGCTTCAACTTGGGGCAAGCCCAAATACAACTAAAAAAAGATTTTTCAGATATTGTAGTTTTAAACTCAGTTAACACAAGTGTTTCTGAATTGCTCTGTTTCTGATTCAAAATCTTTTTATGAAATTCTTCCTTTGATATTTAGCTTATTGGCTCCATAGCATTTGAAAAGACAGAGCCTTGTCATATGGAAAATAATGTTTGTGCTCACATAAACATCTTGGTGATATGATGAGGGAAGAATTAGAAACACTTCCCAATCAGTGATAATTAAGTATTCTTAAAGTTTTCTCTGCAGTTGAGAAAGGTGACTAAGAACTTTCTTTCACATTTACATTCATTGTCCCCAATTTGTGTTCCTGAATAGTAAGGACACTGAATTCATTGTGACCAGTTGACTTATTCTCAATATGATATCTCCCATTCTTACTTAAACCCTGATTTAAACTTCATTTGAATCAGTCATTTTGTTTAAACCCGTCATTGTTTAGAACCCGAGGAGAAACAGAAGATTCCAGAGTTCTCCAGAATTTTTTGTTTTTGGAATGATAGATTTTATACTACCGACAATACATATATCTATGTACATAATGTTGTGTGTGTACAAGTATGCAGAAAAACATATAAATTGTGTTTCTGTTCAGTAGTCCTCTATTTATGAACACAAGTGGGACTGGAACTTCCATTGCTAAGCAATACAGTCATTAAGTGAGTCATGCCCAACTTTCACTGCTGCAGTGATTAACTGAATCACCATCATCATTAAGTTAACAAAAGAGTCATTAAATGAATTCGGCTTGCCTCCATTGTCTTTGCTTATTGGAATTCTCCTGTAGGAAGGTTGAAAATGTTGATCATATGACTCCAAGATGCTGCAACCATTAGAAATATAGGCTTGTTGCCATGCACCCAAATTTTGATAACATGAACTGGGGGACATTGTGAGGATCATAAGTACACAGACTGGTCATAAATCACTTTATTCAGCGCCATTGTAACTGGTTGTTAAATGAATGGTCATAAAGATGTATGTAAAGATATCCTTGTCGAACAGCTGTGCTGGATATTATCTTAAATGAGTAGAAATAAGGAAGTTAGAACTCCCATGTATCTGCAATGCAAATTGAGTAGATTGGTGTATAAATCAGGCCACTATTTGCATTACATACAAATACATTGTTTTCACTATTTACTTTCTTAGCACCTCACAGGCAGTTGCATTTAAATTATCGTAGCTCAAAAAGGTAAATTTGATTTACTAGACTTTTGTAGAAGCAGGTTTAAAACAGATTTGAAATATGGCACAGCAAATGCATTGTTCCTTTCATTATTTTATTATTATTTAGATTCATGCCTCCAGACGATCCTCTCGGCCGACATGGCCCAAGTCTGGAAAACTTTCTGAGGAAAAAACCTGTTGTACCAGAACATAAGAAGCAACCCTGTCCGTATGGTAATATTATTTAATTAAATATTAAATGTGTTTCTAAAAATGAAACTTGGTTGTTTATTTGTCTCTCCATAAATGAAGTGAAATGTATCTATTTTGAAATTTTCATTATATAAGAAGTTTAATGAAGAATCCCTTTGTGTCCTCGTTTCATCCCTCCTAAGTAGTGAATGGGGAAAAAAGATCTAGAACAGCAGAGATCCCGCAAATGAGACTTCCCTATCTTCTCTATCAACCCCCCCCCCCCCCCCAATTAAACTTTGGATAACACAGCAGACAAATGTTTAGGTAAATAATCTTGGTTTCTCTATGGTTGTTCCCAATTATTGTATAATCTTGGTCTATATTCAAACAGTATGATAGGCCTGGGCTAATCACAGAATAGGTTAATGCAGGGGTGTCAAACTCGCATCGTCACGGCGGCATCACGTGACATATCGGAACTTTTCCCCCCCTTTGCTAAACTGGGCATGGGCATGGTCAGCACATGACGCATCCGGCCTGTGGGTTGGGGGTTTGATAGCCCCGGGTTAAGGTGTTATGCAAACACGCTGTCCAATTACTGGTAATTTACTTAATTTCATTGCATAATAATAAGTTGTTAAATAAGTATGTATATTTTTAATGTTGCTGAAGAATTATATTATTTTGTGTTTTTTTTCTTTGTATGCTTACATCTTCAATTATAAATTCATATAGGGAAGAAATGCACTTATGGACATAAATGCAAATATTACCACCCAGAAAGAGGAAATCAACCTCAGAGGTCAGTAGCTGATGAACTTCGTGCCATGTCTAGGAACACAGCTGCCAAAGCTGCTAGTGAAGGAGTACTGGTGAAAAGCAACAGTGTTCCTTGTAGTACTAAGACAGATACTACTACAGATCTCAAGCGAACTACTCCAAAGAGGCAGTCGGATCCTAGCATAAGGACTCAAGTCTACCAAGACTTGGAAGAAAAGCTTCCCACCAAAAATAAATTGGGAACCAGGTCTGTACCTTCTTTAGTTAGTATACCAAGTTCTGCTGCCGCTGCAAAACCCCAAAGTACTGCACCTTTAACCAATGGCCTTCCATCTGGAGTTCATTTCCCATCTCAGGATCAAAGACCACAGGGACCATATTCTCCAGTTATAATGACAACCAAAAATCATGGAACGCCAATGCCTTATGAGCAGTATCCCAAATGTGATTCACCTGTGGATGTAGGTTATTACTCTATGCTCAGTGCATATTCAAACCTAAGTATCTCTGGTCCCCGAAGTCCCGAAAGACGTTTCTCTTTGGACACCGACTACAGAATTAGTTCTGTGGCTTCTGATTGTAGTAGTGAAGGGAGTATGAGTTGCGGCAGTAGCGATTCCTACATGGGCTACAATGATCGATCCTATGTGAGTTCTCCTGACCCTCAGCTGGAAGAGAATCTAAAATGTCAACATATGCATCCCCATAGCCATCTGAACTCACAGTCCTTCTTACAGAGTTACCACGATACACTAACCAGAGTGCAGAGTTATAGTCATGAAGAACCAAAGCATCATCCGAAGCCTCCAGCTCCATACATGGCCATGCACCTTCAGCATCCAAACATGGGAAGCCGTTCTACTTGTCCTATTGACTACCCTGCTTCTCAGAGTTCACCACATTCAAAAAGCATACCTCTGGGGAGAGCTCTTGCATCCACCAGACTGGACAGTGTATCAGACTCACGTTTGTATGATAATTCTCCACTGAGAAAAAGAAAAACATACTCCACTCAAGATGGACTCGGTAGTTGGGATAGGCCAAGCTATGGGATGGATACATATGGCTATCGTCAAACTTACTCTTTACCTAGCAATCCCACCCCACCATGTTATGAGCAGTTTCCTTTCCAAAGCTTACCTGAGCAACCTGATCAGCCTTGGCAGATACCTTACTGTGGAATGCCTCAAGATCTTCCAAGGTACCAAGACAGTCGAGAGAAAGTCTACATCAACCTGTGCAACATTTTCCCGCCTGATCTGGTGAGGATTGTTATGAAAAGAAATCCTCACATGGCAGATGCTCAGCAGCTTGCCGCAGCCATTTTAGTGGAGAAGTCTCAGCTAGGTTATTGATGACATGATATTGATGATGCATCTTTATGGTGTCTATTAGTTCAGTTTCAGCTGTATCGCTGAGGGAGGTTTGCTACAATAGCATTTGTGATCTCCTTCTCAGCAAGGAGGTTATATAGTAATCCATATATGTGAAATACTGTGCCATGGAACCTGTATGTACAACCCCATACACTAGAAGTAACAGGATTTATTTTAAATACTCATTTTAAAAAAATAATAATTCATGGCTGGAATGTCTCTCCAGCTGAATATATTACAACTATGATGTCTCAAGTAAGAATCCCTAGTGAATGTGGGTTTTATATGCAGCACTTTTTAATATTTGTTACATATTTATTAAATTATTGGGTGTTTTATCTTTCAAGTGCAAAGCATTTTTTTTTTCAAAACAGCAGAAAACTGAGGAGGATTTTATGTGCCCAACCAACTTTTTTTCAAGTCAAGCTTATTAGGATCTATTTTTTCATAAATAAGTTATTTAATTTTATTGTATGATTTTCTTTGTATATAATCATTTTATTTATAGAAAACAACAGTCTTTCACAGCACTGATTTTTTTTAATGTATAAGTTACCAGTTTTTACACTGAAATGGGTAACAATATATTAGTACTTTATAGTATGGCACTTTTTAATTTGTTTGGTTATGGATTTAATTTATTTGTTGATTACTGTTAATTTTGGTGTAAGCAGAAGCAATCAGTAAGAGAGAAACCTGTTTTTATTAATTTATTATACAGATGAAAAATACTTTATGTGCAGGTTCTGAAATTATTAAGCTTATCCAGTTCCTGACTGTCACAAGTTTGACTACAAATATATCCGTTTAGGCAGCAGTCTTGTGCAGCCAATGTACATTTCCATTAATCAGAAATGGCATTGAAAAGTGTATCTCTTGTTCCTTTACTTAATGCACAGGTATTTCATAAAATAACTGTTTTTAAAGAAACAAAATGTGTTCTCAATGCAATTTTTGTATATAAGATTGTGTATTTTCATGCTATTTATTGAGAAGGTTTTAACATTGTGTTCAGGATATGCAACATCTTAACTGCACTATAGTAATGGTAATTATAGATGAAAACAGCACATTCTTTTTGTGAAATACCGTATAGAATTAGTTTGTCTAGCCTGTTGCATTATTCTTGCCAGGAACAACATAGCTTTAGAAGTAGACACTGTCATCTCTTCTAGTATTAGTATGGGAGATTTCTGGTTTTAAGTTTGAGCTTTTCTAGCTCTTGTAAAATGTAATTTTACATAAGTAGATTAACAGTAGATCTCACAGTGCCTGATACCGTAAACATCGTGATTGACTGCTCATGTAGTAGAAATCCCTTAAGAGCTTCACACTGTGATGATTCCCAAGTTTACATGATCATTGCTGGGTGGATGACTGCAACTTGAAGATGCTGTAGAACCAGAAAGTACCTACGCTGTTGATACAAATTGTATCTTTAACTATTAGAACTATTTAATTTTAGATCTAACTTTTTAAAAGAACATTGAATTGTGTGAAAATGATTTTAGACTTTGGGCAACATTTTATCTCTTATTTTTTTTAAAAAAAATATTTCAAACCTAAATTTTTTTTTGTTTTAATATCCCCTTGACTATTTATCATAAAACTGAGTAAGATGATAGCTAAAAATAATGATAAAATGCTGCCTAAAAAGATGTCCAAGCACCTTTTGAATACATTTTCGCTACTTATGCAACACCGTGTGTTGTAAGAAGTAGGATGTTGATACACAGTAAATGCTTCTGCAAAGCATTATACTTTTAGAGGTATCCAGTAATCTGAACCATGTTCAGCAACTTTAATTCAGGAATTACTCTTCTACAGTGTTCACTATTGTATAATCAAAGAGGATATTGCTTCTGTTAGGTTCATTTTACATTTTGTCCATATCTCCTCAAGAAAAACCTCTTTCAATATTTCTGTATTTTGTCCCCAACTTCCTTGTTCCTTGCTTTTGCAGAATATATTTTATTGGAGAGATTGTACATTTTGCATGGGTATGCAGATCCTCTTTCATTTGATATAGAACTGACTGGTTGCAGAGGGCTTATTATCCACGTGTAACTTCAAAGACTTGGTAACAAGTATCCATGCATCCTTAAAATATAACTGGTTAACTGGTGAGGGAGAAATGCAGAAACATGACTTCTGGAATAGAAGCATTTTATATTTATTTTCAATTGATGTATAGGGAGTCATATTTAGGATTGACTGCAGCATCCTTTCTTGAAAAAAGGATACGATTGTACATTGTGTGCTATAATGTTAAAATGTGCAATTGCTGCACTCGTGTAATGCAGAATTTAACACATTGAAAAGAAATGTGCTGGCTTAACTGAATTTGGGGCACATGGCAGCTCTGCTTTGATTCTCATCTTCAGAGTGGATATGGTCTTCTCTAGTTAAAATTAAAAGCAGGCTTCTCCCACATGCCACACAAATGGCTCTGTTGTGTTCCACTGAAATAACTTAATGTAACTGGCTCTACTGTGTACTGCATTTTACAGAAAGTGCCAGAGTGTGAAATAATCGATTTTCTGCCCTCATTCTATCATTCTTTAATAGGAATACTTGATTTGGGCTAAGTGTAATTCTGCCATTTTATAAACTGTTGAATTTGATGAAGTTCCTTTTTGTTCTTTTTTGTGCTGCATAGGTCTTTAATAAGCTATTTGAGTAAAGAATATTCTTTTTAGTTCTAACATTTAGAACAGGGATCCCCAAACTTGGCAACTTTAAGACTTGTGGATTTCAACTCCCGGGAGTTGAAGACCACAAGTCTTAAAGTTGCCAAGTTTGGAGACCTCTGATTTAGAAAATCAAGGAATGTTTGGTTACCTGTTATCTGCATATCTTATATGGTCAGGGTGTAGAAGCAGGAAAGCCAGATGAAAATCCACTGTTAACTACCTGAGGCCTCGTAAGGTCCAAGAAACTCAAGGATCAGTCGCTTACTCTTAAATCTGATCTGCTGAACAGGCTTGCTTTTGCTGGGGAAAAATTGGAGGCAGAAATGAATTGTTCACCTCCCTGAACTCCTGGAAGAAAGACAGGATATATAACATTCAACCCAACAATCTACTGTTGACAGCTTTAATCCCTTTCGTTCAACTCTTTTTGTCATGATACACCAGATATTCAGAGGCTGCTGTTATTGTTCACCTCCTGAAACTGGTTCTTCTAGAGTATATTTTAGTAGGTTTTCAGAAATACTGTGTTGTGCTGGAATAAAAAAAGAAAGTAATTGCAGTAAATCTGATCTATTTCATACCAAATGCTTGATGAAATTCAGAAACACATCCACCAACTGTATGCACTTCCACTAACACAAGGAGTATTCACATTATCTCAAAAAGAGTCTTTTCAGTGAGCAAATTTAAAAAAGCATGCATGATTGGTGCATTCATGCATATCAATTTTAGATCCAGGCAATTATAATTGTAAAGTTTAAATGTAATTTTATTGGTAAAATTTTAGCTTTGAATGTTCACACAATTACACTTTGTTCCACAATTACAAAATGAAAATATAACTATGTTATTATTTGGCAGTTAACTGATGGATATCAATAACTGGAACCATTTCAGTATTTGTAATGTACGGATACATAGGAGTTCATAGTATTATATTTTGTGCAAATACCTACATTTGTACAAATACTTTTTAAAGATAAACTGAAGTTTTCAGTGGCTTTGTGTGTGTCACATTAACATTTTTGAAACCTCTAATCTTTTTAAAATTAATGTTTTCTTATATATAAGATTCAAATATTATTTTTAGGAAAGTATTGTATTGTCATAGCTAATCTTTTATTCCTAAATTCCCAGGCATATCAAAAAATATTTTTTATGTGAAAACCTAATTGCAGCCACTTCTTCTTGCAGCTGCTGTGCATTAGAAGGTCATTTTAAATCTGATAAGTCTATGGAAAATAAAACACAATATTGATGTTTTGTGGTATAGAGAAGGCTTTCCTTTACATTATTTCTACTGCCTTGCTTGCAGAAATTTTTCAGTTCAATGTAGGGGGTTTCTCTCTTTTTATATTTCTAAACTACAACAGCAGCAATTTCCAAATGGCTCATTCATCACCAATACTCCCCACTAGAGTCTTTAGCTACTTTCTTAGTTGAAAGTATAGTGTGATCTTGCCCAAAATAGACACGGTTCTTGAAAAATAGAGGTGGGTAGAGTTGGAACTCTAAAAACAAGGGGGAGGTGGAATAACGAAATGATTGTGAAAAACCTCAGCAATAACAAAACCAAGATGTTTATCATGGTTGCTTCTATTTTTAAATGAAGCTTACAAAGATTTGGGTAGACAAACCCATAACTTTATTTCATAATCTTTTTAAAGCTATCTAGACTAAACTCTCTGCTCTTTCCCCACCTCAAACTGTTCAATTTGGGCATAGTCATTATAGAGCCATTTAAATCTATGGGACTGAAATTAGTATCTATGGGATTGAAGTCCTCGTGATTTTGCTGTATCCGCTTTTTAGAAATATTAATAGTTTCTGTAGTATCCATGAATACTCTCCATCATGGTACTGTCAGCAAATCAGCAATAAAACTTAAATATTCCTTGGCTTTGAATGTGGTGTCCATTATATGTTAAGTATACATTAAAATGGAACTATATTAAGTATTGTGATTTATGCCTTTTTATTCTAATCTCACTCTGCCCTTTTCTTCCTTTCTCTTATGTGTATGTGTATTTTCAGGTTTTATTCCTTTAATATTATCCCCTCACTTGCCTATCTTCTTTCCAGTTTAACTTACTTTTCACAAATCCACTTTCTACTTGCCTCCTCTAAGTTATTCAAAATTATTTACTTTCATTCTGTGCCTACCCTTTTCTTGTGATACACACTCAAATAGCTTGTAACACCTATATACAAATACCATGTTTTAGCAGAGAAGATATAGTCTGGAGTTTTTTTTAAATATTCAGTAGTATTTGTAGATATTTCCTAATATTGAAATGTTAAATATACTGTTAATTCATATTTGTTGACATGTCTTGATAAAATAATAAAGAAAAATAGTTATTTTGTTATTTGTGCCTGGGAAATTTAATTCTTAAAGCATAAATTAGTAAAATGGAAACTTAAAATAGGGTTGATACATTCAAGATCAAGTTCGAGGCAGATGCATTATACAATCAAGCTGTAGGTGGTATTGTATTTAACCATTGAACAAACCTTTAAAGCTTAGAATTGATGATAAAATGGTGGATATTTCTGTAACTTATGGTTATCTACATCTTATTTCAGTATATATTTCAGCATAGTTGAAACTGATGAATTCTATATGTGCAGAAATTATCTAGTTTAGATGCTTAAATGGTGCTAATACTAAATAGCAGTAAACATTTGTTTGAAAAAAACCATTTAGTTAAGATCTGTTCTGTGTATGTCCCAAAGGTGTTTTTTCAAGAGGCAATTGGACATTTTTTGTTTTTCCTAAAGACATTTCACTTCTCAGCCAAGAAGCATCTTCAAGTCCTGTTGCCTCTTGAAAAAGCACGTTTGGGACAACCATGACCTGGATGATTTGAGAATCTCCATAGACATTGTTCTGTGTGTGTGAGCTTCAGTTTTGCCGCTGAGGATATCGTCTTCATTAGACATCCCACTGTTGCATGTTAACTTATTGCCAAATGCTATATTTTGGGAAACTTGCTCGTCATTATGTAGTAACATGTCCTCTATCACTCTGGGAAAATTTATGCTCTAACCAAAGCGAAACTATGGCCAGAAGAGGTAATGGCTGCTGCTCTTGTGTTTCCATTGTTGGGGAATAACAAGCAGTCCATGTAAAAAAACTACACATTCAATGATGCCAGTACATATGTACCAACCTATTACCTTCAATGAAAGCGAGAGTTTCACACACACAAAAAAGGTTCCTATAACTGCCTTTTCATCACACAGATATTCATTAAATAAATTGAGTATCCTATGCAAGCAGGGATTCATATAGACTGTGGATCCTGTGCATCTAGGTATTGGCATAGTTGTTGACAATATGTGGAGATTATAGCATAGTTTTAGAGAATGCCTAAGTGCACACAATAATAATGATCGTATACCTAAAACTATATAATTGCATTATTGACTATTAAAACCTTTTAATGATCATCAGCGTTCACCATACATTTCTAGCTGCAAGATAATTTTTTTTAAACTATTTTAAAATACAATGTCCACTTTCAGAATTAGTAGAATTTGTAGAAAAGATAACAGAGTTAGAAGGAATCTTGGTGGTCCTCTAGTCCAACCCCCTGCTCAAGCAGGAGAGATTATACTGTTTCAGACAAATGACTGTCCAATCTCTTCTTAAAAGCCTCCAGTGTTGAAGCACCCACAACCTCTGGTCAAAGGAATCTGGAAAAATGATTGTTCATCTTTTCACTGATAATACTTTTTCTATGATGGGACAATCCACATCCAGTATCTAGTATTTGACCTTTTGAAAGATATGCATGAATTCTGCTCGGAGATAAAAAATTTAAAGGCCTAGAAGAACCATCACCGCCTCTTTCACAAGAAAAGCACTGAGGAAAAATGGGTGACCCTTATAATAGGGAAGGAACATGTCAAGTTATTAGGTAAAAAATGCTGACATAAGAAAAGGTAGAAAGAGGTGACAAGTACATCACAGACAAGACACTTTTGAGGTCACATTAACATGTGCTTACTAGCCACAAGTGGAATACACACATTTGTTTTTCTATGTACTTCAGGTGGCACAAGTGAGATTTCCTGGCTATTTCAGTCATATTTCTTTCTCATCTATTTTTCTATCTCAGTCACAGAGGGGCTCTGTGTTATTGAATTCATAAATTTAAGTGAAAGCATCAGTAAAAGTTCAACTCAGAACAATGTATTTATATATCACATTCATACACTTCACATTACCTCATAGAGTGACTCTTGGCAGTATGCAAATAAATATTACATTAAAAGCAATAATAAAAATTAAAAGGCAGAGGATGGCTTCAGGGTGTTAACCGAAGCAAGTTGGCAGAGCCAGGTCTTCAGACATGCCTGAAAGGCCAGGAGAGTTGGGTTTCACCACTGAGGGGAGAATGTTCCAAAGGGCAGGAAAATGGCAGAGAAGGCTCTCTTCCTGGGCCCCACCATTCAAACTTCTTTAACTGATGTGGTCCACTGCATAACTTCTTTGCCTGGCTAAATTTTAGAATATGTGAATGTGAAACCTTGTTTTGTTGAACAATTTTTCTTAAGCCGTTTTATTTTTAATGATATTTTCAATATAGAGGTGCACAGTATATAACCATATACTGATTGTGGCTTGAAACCAACTGAGGTGAATGGCTGTATCCATATGGTCTTTGTATCTTGGCTTATTTTTTACCTTGGGGTTAAGACTTGGTAGTACCCACTGCACACACCTATCTTTCAGGGGTTCTTAACCAAGGATTCCCCCCATTTCTCTATTGTATGCTGAGTGAGAGCACATTATTTATTTATTCAGTGTATGGCAAGTACGTGGACTTACAGTGGTTCAAATGCTAATGTCCAGTCTGCCCAGCCATTCAAGGTGATCTATGTTGAAAAAAATCAGATTGGGCTGGTGTAAACGCTTGATGGACATTTGGACACAATATGATGGATATTTTGTCAAGGAGCACCACGGTCACACTGAGGGGTAGAGACAAGACCCCATTTAAACAATGAGTCCTGGCAGACACCATGTGAAAGCAGAAACTGTCTTTCTGTTGATTAAAAGATAAAAATAGAATAAAATAATTTCAGTAATAAAACTCCTGCCCATGGAGTCCAGAGGTATATAGTTTGATGATTCAACTCTTCCCGCCACCCGTGGCCTCTGGATTTAGACCAATCTTACCACAAATAAAACCAAATTTCATTTAAAGAGCAAAAAATACAAATTTAATAATAGGTTTTATATTTTAGACATTAAAGTATCTATATAGATAGATATATTCACTCAAAGATGAATAGAATACATTCCTGAGCTGTCCAAATTCTAGGAAAGTGGTAATTTAAAAGAAATTTACAAAAGAAAATGCAGCATGCCAGGGGGACCAAAAATGATGTTGATTTGGTACAAATGGCTCAATATTTTGCCCTAAATACAAGAAAACTCTAGGTGAAACTTGGCATATTCATACTCAGCCAGATGGGTAGCTAAAAAACTGAAGTTACATAAATTCCTAATTTGTACAGAAAAAATAATATGACCCTTGTGCAATAAAGAGAAATAATATAACAAAAGTTTCTGCTTTGACTTTTTTCTTCGACTTACGACATTTGACTTGCTTTTATTCAAATAACAAAACCTCTATTCATACTATTCAGAGATGATGATGAGATGTAAATCTCTATTCCATTGTCAGTCTACAACTTATTTGGATTTCTGACCCTTGATTAAAACAACCAAGGTTTACTATTACTAACAGAGGGAATGCCTGGAGTAATATGAGACTGTGAAGTGGAGTACATATCTTTCACTTAAAGAATGTACTGTATATTGACAGTTTGGCATTAGAAGCTGCTGTCCCTTGCAGAAAGGTGAAACAACAGGCACAAAGTTTATACTTGCAATATAAACTTTGACAACCCAGGTCATCATCATATTTATATTCTTTTATACTTTAGTGTAAGAACTTAGAGAAGCTGAGTTGCATCAAGCCAAAGGACATAGAATTGTTCCTAATGACTGAAACCAGATGCCTTTATAAGCACAACAGCATCTCCAGTTCTTCAGCAATTAGTATTGACTGTAACACACTACTTCCAGTGCTGAAAGTAAAAGAATTGCATATTATATTCTACGGTTAATTCCATCACAAATATCTGCAAAAGTACTTTGATACTGCTCCTGGTATTTTTTCAGCTCTTTCCTAACTCCCCCCAGTATGACTGCCATTTTCACAGTACACAACAATACTATGACTGGTTTGCATATAGTACTGAGCCATATTTTACTTTAAAATGTCTTTATTATTCTATTCTCTTGTTTTATGAATTGACCAGAGTTATTGGGAGTCAAGCAATATAAACATTGGATAAATAGTAAACCCAATGAGCAATTTATCAACTATGGCTTATTATGCGCAGCTTGCTAATTATAGCTGTTCAGTAAGTCATGCTTAAGCAAGAATATAATGAATGAACGTAATCACTTTTAAGGGCTTTCTACCATTGCCATATCCTAAACATAAACTCCATTATCAGTGTGGTTGTTCCACACAAACACTTTCTAGATGTGCTTTACAGTTGCTTATACTGAACTACATCTGCATGTCAATGCTCTCATTTTTCTTTGAAGGTTTTTTTCAGTTAATTCTGAATTCTTAGAAAATAAGGCACCTCACTGATTATCTCTAAATCTAGGTTAGTTACAAAACATTGATCCCAATTTCAGTAATATTTTCAACGTCATTCAAAATATAAGGTCCTTGGAGTAACATAGTTTGCATCATTCAATAAACTGATAATTTATTCGTAGTTCTGTATGAGTGTGTGTGTGTGTGAAATCTTTTGATTCTTTAAACAAAGGTTTGTAGATTGGTATAAATCTGTTCCATTCTATTTTTTTTCCTGTCAAAGCATCCAATTTTGAGAAAGATTGCAAGGAACATGCAGTAAATAGTGAGAATGAGTGTCAGGAAGGATGAGATTTATATCAATCTACAATTCAAAACAATTTGTTTTACATTTTTCTCAAAAAATTATCAGTTCTTATCATGATGATGATACATTATTTAAAAATTAAGAATGGACAGGTATATACTTGGAATTTCTGTATCTTATTATGCTCACTTTTGCCAAGCTTCATGCAGAGTATCAGATCTGTCCAATTTTTTTCCAGAACTTATCTACATTATGTCATATGTGAAATGAAAAACAAACATTTTGACTTCCTTTCTGTTGAGGAAATGTCACACCAATGATTTATAAAACATGATGTCTCTAAATGGTTGGAAAAATTCATTTGGAGAACTGAGTGGAGAATGTCCTATCAATAAAGTTGCAAAAAATCCCACCACCTTTTGTTTAAAAAATTGCAAACTTCCAAATAACAGAAGCACAGAGGCAGAATTCAGAATCTTCTGTTGCTTCTTAATAAGTTTCTATCCTAAGGGCTGCAAGAGATCATACTTTTGTAACCTGCATAAAGACACAGAAGAAGAAACCAAGAAGATTTAATAAACTAGTAAAAGGTTTTACCCATACAAGCATGGTCATTTTGCACCCTTCAAATATTTTAGAGTAGGTACTTTAGAGGCTCATCAAACATGGCCAGTAGCAAAGGTTTAGACGACTCATATCTGCATGCTCCATAGTTTAGAATAAAGACAGAAGTTGTTGGCCTCAGAGTCCCACCAGCCTTGAATAATTGTTAGCGAATAATTGTAGATTATTATAGATCCCCTCCCCAAATGTAGTAGTTATTGAATTAGAAAAGATGTTTCACAGACCTTTGAAATAGTATCTCTATAAATTTATCATAACGAGTGGAGATATGGATGTAATTTCTTCCTGACTTTGTAAGTCAGAATGAAATCAAGATATTTAACCAGGGGTAGGATTCTACCGGTTCTGTCCGGCTCTGTAGAACCGGTAGCTTTGAAGAGCAGCAGACATAGAACCGGTTCTATGTCTGCTGCTGTTTTGGCCCATCTGCCTACCCAGGCTCTTACCTGACCTTTATTTCCTACTTTTTCAACCTCAGCTGCTTTGCGTGGTAGAGCTGCAGTTGAAAAAGCAGGAAAAAAGTGCTTTTGCAAATGCTGCATACCCATGTGCAGCGCTGCTCAGCTGTCCAGGCAGCAAGCTGACAACGTTCCACTCACGCACGCAAAACGTAAATCACCGAACTGGTAGTTACACCGGTCGGATCCCACCCCCGTATATAACTGACTTGTCTGGTAATTCCAGGAATAGTCACTGTATGAATGAGATGGACGGTCTTCTAAAGTGTGTGTATATGTGTGTGGGGATGGGGATAGACACTAGTTTTACTGGTACTGATGCATCCTGGCTATATCTAGAATTGGATTGAATACAAGAACATAATCAAGTTACAAGTTGGGAATCTTCAAGAGAACTGTAATCCCTTTTTTTCCTGATCTGCCTTTCAACAGGTTGAAGAGCTCTAAAGCTGTTTCATCTTAATCCAGTTTTCTGCTCTCACAAGGCATTGCTTTGAAATGGCTTCCGTAGATTTTGTTGGGAGTTTGATGCCATCAGCAAACTGGTATCATTGAACTCCATACACTTTCTTCTAACAGTGTCACATATATGTTAAATAGCATAGTCAACCGATCAAATCCTAAAGGATTATTGAGAGCAGTCTAGAATCTGCTTTGATAACTTCTGTTGATAATGTTTACAAAATATGCTTAAAATCTTTTTTATGTATATCACATTTATAGTGGTCTATGTCTGGAACTCACTATCTGACTGATGTTATATCCTCAAACCCCCCAAATTTTAACCTTAAACTGACTACCATGGACCTCATTCCATTCCTAAAAGGTCTGTAAGGGGGCGTGCATAAGTGCATCAGCGTGCCTACCGTCCCTGTCCTACTGTTCCCATTTATCCATTTATTCGTATTCATTTATTACATATATATACTTATACCTGTTTATACTTATATGTTTATATTATGTTCATATTTATACTTGTTTTCTCACATATGTTTTACAAACAAATAAATTAAAAACAATATCCCACAATTGCATATTGTCAGTGACCAATTGATATTAAGCAATATTAACCTTGGACTGTATCCAGTGCAAAATAGGCTAGGTTTACACAATGTGCAAAGCCACCCTCTCCCCCACTGTCAAATCTAATACTCACAGCTGTGGATATGCAGTAACGGGATCCAGACTTTGGCAGCTGTCAGGATCTAGAATGAAACAAGCTGAGCCTGAACCCAAGCAATACAGCTATTCTTTGTTCACTGAGAAGTTCTGATGTTGTCTGTAGTAGTACCTCTGAGAAATATAATGACCATCATTTTGGAATTTGCCTGATTCCATCAATTTTAGTAGACATGGATAAATTTAGTTTAATGATTTAAATCATACCATGGACATTATGATACTGATCTTTTTTATGGTTGCGAATTGCCAAGAATCTTTGAAAGCAGCTTTAAATCCAATAAGTATATTATGACTTTGCCTACCCAAAATAAGTTTACTATATAGGCACAACCTATCTATGTATGAAATCCTAACAAAAATGTCAAATTCCTTTGAAAAGCTCATAAGCTATTTTGGCCTCATAGTCATCCTAACTTAATTTCAGCCTGTCTGCTTAAGATCATCCAAAACCTCCATAGTGTGATTTGCCCTATCTCCCAACTTATAAAATTGGAATATAGGTAAATTCATCTGTATGGAATGGCTAAAATTTTTATTGCAGCAGAAATTTGTAATAAATTATTTTAAGCAGGTTACACTGCTAAGCACAAATCAGTTTCCATGAAAAAAAACCCTTTATGATATTGTTAGTTTTACAAAACTAGGAAGCTTTGAAATTAAAAATGAAATTATTTTTTACGTATAAGTACTGAGATTGAAGTGAATTTCCTTTTAAATTGTCTCAGACATTGATATTTTACTCTATTTATGCAACCCCCCATATGGCAAATCTGGATCAGATACCAATATGCCCCAAATTCAAATTTATCTACATACACCATCTTAGGTTATGAAACTCAGAAAACAATTTTAAAACATTTATAATAGCCTTTTGTCCATTCCAAAATGATTACTTTTCATTGCAATCCAATGCAATGTCCCTCTTCCTCCTTAATCTCATATTTTAATGTATTATCGAAGTGAATTGATCACGTTTTCTTGCAATTTTTCTTAGACCTAAGAACATTGCAATTTTGTCAGGAATGATAAATTCAATAACCACAATGAACCTCACAATAATTAGCTGTATTCTCTTTATTGTTAGCCAATGAATGTTATTCAAAATAATAGATGGTAATAACTATAGCTTAATTTTACAACACAAAACATGATGCTAAAGAGAGGAGGAGGGGAAGCATACGAAAATATCTTCACCAAGTATTTCCTGAATGCCTTGACATGAATTAGTGTGTTTCCCCAACAGCAGGTGACAACCCATTACCACCAATTTAGACATGGTGAAAAGCCTTATTACAGATGTCAATTCCTAGAAAAATATTCACAGTTTTATAAACGGATTAGATCCATTTAAATACTAAGCTATACACTGTAGATTATGAATAGCAAATTTCACTGGTACTTCTCTTTCCCCTTCTTCCATAGTAATAGATTAACATGGCAATGCATGTGTACCTATTTCAGGGAAGAACCATATACAACATTCCACCTGTTATGGCAAAAGAATCGAACACTTTAGAAATCCATATCTCAGAATTCACTGCATGAAAAGATGCAAGGCATTTGCCCAATCCTGCAGGTGGAAGCAGAAGTATCCAGGGCAACCAATGTTTGAGCACATGCACAATATTTGCACACCAGTCTATGCAAAATTGCTCAGCTATCATTCTTCCATAAAATAATGGGGGGGGGGGTGTAACTTTCACAGTATCTTCCTTTTGATTCAGGGGGGAAACCCCTAAATTTCAGTGGGGTTTCTAAGGAACTTGTGCATGAATGTTTAATAAAATGGCAATTTTCATAGATAAGTATAAAGTTGAGTGCATAATACCAAACATAACAGAGCTGAACCATCCTCAGAGAAAGCAGGACTTCTTTCTCCCAACTCTTAAAGTTCACTAAATATGGTAAATAATTTCAGTGTCACTTCCACAAATATGATATTCAAACCCAAGGTGCCAATTTTAACTAGCTATTCCATAGGTAAGAGTGATTCATATTGATTCCAACACACACATTCAATATTCTTTGAGTGCATGTTGAACTTCAGCCTAAGGATCTACTCATATCTCATTCTGTCATAATTCTGCCACAATTGCTGTGACTACATTCTCTGAAAACACAAAGCACAGATATTCTTAGAATTAACATGGAAAGAACGGGAAGAATCTGCAAGTGGGCCCTACAACTGAGCGCAAGAGAACATTGTTTTATGCATTGAGTTCATTAAATGTTTTTGGAACAATGTTAATTTAGTACAAAGGGACGCAGAAAACATAACCAAACATTTCACACCTCTTATTGGATAATATACCAGTGACAGGTTAAAATTAAAAATACATGATTCAAAATTTAACTTGTCAAAGAGGCAGCTGAACACTTCTTGAATACTATAAATCTACCTGTAATATAACAAAATATTAAAGAATAAAGGCTCCTAGATTCTTGTAGTGTTTAGCTATGCAGAACATAGATTCACATTGTTAGCATTTCAATGTGGTGTTTCAAGGACAAGTCATCATGTTTATTACAGTGAGGTAGGCTTCTGTCCCCTTCTTGGGACTGATGTTTTCATATGCTCCCTTATCAGAAAGATCCAGGTTTCCCACACTACAATTTGTAATAACATCCAATGAATGCAGGGGAAGGACAAACTAAAGAATGTTCCCTGCTTTTATTTGAAGAACTAAAAACTTTGGTATAACAGACTTAATAAGCAAAAAACTACAGGTAATGTTCATATATACATATGTAACATATATATGAATGAAAAAAGTGCTGGAACAGCCACCTACCATATAGACCTTTGTGAACAGGCAGGCAAAGAAAATCATCAATGATGACAGGACATGAAACACCAAAGAATTCTAACCTACAAAGGGAAGCCCTTAAAAATTAGCAATATCAAAATCCTCACCAATTTGCTAAATGAAAACAAACAAGCCAAAGTGCACAAATGCCAAAACCGAAGTCAGTTGTAAGGTAAATTATCAATATTTGAAATAACAGCTTTGCTACCATGAGATTGCTGTTCCTTCAAAGGAGAAAGCAAGAAAATGTAAAATCATGGAAACCTTTTCAATCACCTCCAGAGAACCACAGCTGATCGACTGCTTTATTGTTGAACTTTTTTTTTGGGGAAATATGTTTTAACCACAAACTGGTATAAGTGCTTTGGCAAGGTGAGGTGTGATCCTTTCATCTGTGGAAAGGCCTGTATTTCTCTGCTGGTGGTTCAACTTTAATGGAGAACATACATGCAAAGAAATGGCTCTCACATTGCTTCAAACTCATCAATCCGCTGCTTTGTATTGCCTTGGCGTATCTGTCGAAGAGTCTTGTATTTATCACGGCCTGCTTTAACATTTTCAGCATGAAGTACATCATTCTGTGTTTTCTTAGTTTCATCTCTGGCTTGGGCCAAATCAGAACTGAGAGCCTATTCAATACAAGTATTGAGGGGTTAGATATTGTCATAACATTTCTACCTATCAAATTCAAAATCTATTATACAGGAATAACTTATTTTAGTCTTCTAATTAAACAAAGTTTATAGAAAAAGCAAGGGAGTATCCTTATAGGGAAAGTTAAAAGTAGATACATAGCCTTAGAGACAAATGACAACATATTTTGTTATCAGTATTTTAAAAAAATACAGTATGTCTCATTTATACATTTAATCCAATAAACTGTTTGAAAATAATTGGCACTGTACTCCAATGTTTGCTTTAATAATATCCTTATTTGTTACTTTCAAATAATTGCCCAAAATTTATAAATACAATTACTTCGTTTAGTTGGGAGAAGGAGAAATGATGTGTTAAAAAGAGGGATATAAATGAGATTAGTTATTTACACTCCAGGAACTGGCCAAATCCATTGTTTTAAGCCATTAAAATACAGTGGGGCAAAAAGTATTTAGTCAGCCACCAATTGTGCAAGTTCTCCCACTGAAAAAGATGAGAGAGGCCTGTAATTGTCATCATAGGTATACCTCATCTATCAGAGACAAAATGTGAAAACAAATCCAGACAATCACATTGTCTGATTTGGAAAGAATTTATTTGCAAATTATGGTGGAAAATAAGTATTTGGTCAATATCAAAAGTTCATCTCAATACTTTGTTATATATCAATGACAGAGGTCAAACGTTTTCTGTAAGTCTTCACAAGGTCGTCACACACTGTTGCTGGTATATTGACCCATTCCTCCATGCAGATCTCCTCTAGAGCAGTGATGTTGTGGGGCTGTCACTGGGCAACACGGACTTTCAACTCCCTCCAAAGGTTTTTTATGGGGTTGAGATCTGGAGACTGGCTAAGCCATTCCAGGACCTTGAAATGCTTCTTACCAAGCCACTCCTTCATTGCCCGGGCGGTGTGTTTGGGATCATTGTCATGCTGGAAGACCCATCCATGTTTCATCTTCAATGCCCTTGTTGATGGAAGGTTTGCACTCAAAATTTCACGATACATGGCCCCATTCTTTCTTTCCTGTACACGGATCAATCGTCCTGTTCCCTTTGCAGAGAAACAGCCCCAAAGCATGATGTTGCCACCCCTATGCTTCACAGTAGGTATGGTGTTCTTTGGTTGCAACTCAGCATTCTCTCTCCTCCAAACACGACGAGTTGTGTTTTTACCAAACAGTTCTACTTTGGTTTCATCTGACCATATGACATTCTCCCAATCCTCTTCTGGATCATCCAAATGCTCTCTAGCAAACTTCAGACGGGCCCGGACATGTACTGGCTTAAGCAGGGGGACACGTCTGGCACTGCAGGATCTGAGTCCCTGGCGGTGTAGTGTGTTACTGATGGTAGCCTTTGTTACGTTGGTCCCAGCTCTCTGCAGGTCACTCACTAGGTTCCCCCCGTGTAGTTCTGGGAGTTTTGCTCACTGTTCTTGTGATCATTTTGACCCCACGGGGTGAGATCTTGCGTGGAGCCCCAGATCGAGGGAGATTATCAGTGGTCTTGTATGTCTTCCATTTTCTAATCATCTTGCCTATTGCAGATTCAGTCTTCCCAGCCTGGTGCAGGTCTACAATTTTGTTTCTGGTGTCCTTCGACAGCTCTTTAGTCTTCATCATAGTGGAGTTTGGAGTGTGACTGTTTGAGGTTGTGGACAGGTGTCTTTTATACTGATAACAAGTTCAAACAGGTGCCATTAATGCAGGTAATGAGTGGAGGACAGAGGAGCCTCTTAAAGAAGAAGTTACAGGTCTGTGAGAGCCAGCAATCTTGCTTGTTTGTAGGTGACCAAATACTTAAATTTGCAAATAAATTCTTTCCAAATCAGACAATGTGATTGTCTGGATTTGTTTTCACATTTTGTCTCTCATAGGTGAAGTATACCTATGATGACAATTACAGGCCTCTCTCATCTTTTTAAGTAGGAGAACTTGCACAATTGGTGGCTGACTAAATACTTTTTTGCCCCACTGTTCATACATGCTGGAAAGCAGAAGCATTTTATTTGTTCTTACTTTACCTATTGAACTGCATTAAAATAATTTATTTGCTCATTTCAAAAATCCATTTCTCAGTATATCATGTAATTTTTTGTAGTTCAGAATGGTTATTCCTAGCACAATATTGTCAGGAATGCCACTTTACCAGTTTCAATGTTTTAAAAAAGCAAACACTTCCTTCACCTCTATTACATCTATTATTGAAAGGAAGCTTAGCACAATAGGCTATTTCATTAATAAAATTATAATCTAATTTTCAGAGTTTGTGGGAGTAGAAGAATCACGAGATCTCAACAGCCTTGTGTCATTCTAGATGTTTCCGCTTGACTGCTGAGTATAGGAGCTGAAATCAACACATCTATGTGTCTCATGTTGACCTAGAACATCTCATGCCCCAATAGGTTTTATATAAGGGGTACATATCCAGAAGGTAACAATGTAAAGAAAAGATTCCTGATAGTAGGTTAACTCAATCCTTAAAAAATCCTTGATTTTCAGCTTATATGACAGGTTTCTATCAGCCTTGTTTACCTGAAGTTGTTTCTTTACTCGCTCATTCTTCTGTGTTTCTGTAATACGTTCTTCCTCACTTCTGTGATTCATGATACCTTCAGAAGCCAGTTCAGCACTCGCTTCAGCATTATTCTCATCTTGTTCATCATGTTCGTTATCTGTGGGAGGAATTACTGGTGGGGGCGGGGGTGGGGGCGGAGCTGACATTACAGTTTTCAGTTCTTCTTTGGTCTTTTCCAGATCTTCTTGAGCTGCAAAAGCCTAAAAAGTGAAGATAAATGATAGTGTCAGGGCTCCAGTAGTTACCCCCATTTAAATCATGAGTCTCTAGGCAGATTATCAAAGCCCAAAGAAGATTTATTAGGAGAAGACATGACGGTGCTGCCTGGGTGTAGCCAACTCTGAGACACTTCATTCATTGTCACCCTTGACCCTGGTTTTCCCCCACCCCCTGGGTGTATCATAATTCATATTCTCCAATAGGATACATCCAGGGATGTATTCTAGCAGTTCGCACCTATTTGCTAGAACGGTTGTTAACATTCTAAGCAGTTCAGAGAACCAGTTGTTAGAAGAAATTACTGGCCTAATCCTGTAAGGAAGGCAGGAAGGAAAGATTCTGGTGTTGCTTACAGAAACTGCCTCTCCATTAACGCTTATTACATTCTTGACAGGACTAGACTTCCTGTCTCAGGAACGTCTCTGGAGTTTTTTTCCCCTCCTTTGCTGGTACTTTGCTTTGTGGAGTGACCATTCAAAGTTACAATGGCACTGAAAAAAGTGACTTATGATCATTTTTCACACTTACGGCTGTTGCAGCATCCCCACAGTCATGAGAGGCCAGGCGAGGAAATGCGTGCCTCAATGTGAGTGATATTGAGTTGGCCACGCCCAGCCAATAACATGACCACCAAGCCACATCCACCCAGTCACATGACCACCAATCCATGCCCACAGAACCGGTTGTTAAAAATTTTGAATCCCAACCCTGGACACATCCATAGCCAAGAGTCATCAATCATACTCTCCAGTTAGAATTTTGCGCGGCAGAAACTTGGATCATCTGGAAACTATCTATGAAAACATCCATGGAATGCAGTATCAGTTTTGCAAGCTGCTACACTACTCCCCCCTCCCTTTCTGTTGGCAACTCTAAAAGACCAGAGAAATATTTTATGAGTTGACAGATAGACAGACTTACATACTGTATCAAATCAGACTTGTTATATCTGATAAAAAGAAAATGGGCAAATGTACATGTAGCTGTTGTTTTTCTAATGAGGATGGAATAGTATTAATACAAAATAAGGCTCCAGGAGATTTAAAAATACATTTTTCAGCAGACCAAATTTGATAAACCGTGTTAAAAATTTGGGAACTCCAACATAGAGTTTATAACTTTTATTATCAAAAAAATCTAGCAATAGTTTATAAAAGAATTACTTTATGTTGCCATTCTGAAGCTTCTTCTTCTTTCTTTTTCTTGGCTTCCTCCAAAAGCGCAATCTTTGCAGTAAATTCAGCAAGTTCTGCTGCCTATGAAGCAAGAAGTTTTTATTTTCTGAACAAAATCATAAAATCATCTAAAATAAAAAAAACATTCATAATTTTGGTATTATCATTTTATTCAACTTGTGAACTTCAACTTATTTATTCAAATTTATTCTACGTGACAAAACTATATTCAAAGTAACACAATAAAATCCAGCAAAAACCCAGTAACAACTAAGAACATCTTTAAAAATAGTTTAAAATACTGAGGGCCACTATATGAACACATACCAGAAACTAAAAGAAATAATTCTGATAATTGTATTTTCTAAGAAAACTAATGCATATAGTCATAAATAGTGAAGTTAAGGCCCAAGATAATTAAAAAGGAATTTGCCTTGCACCGACTCACAAAATATTTGCCATGCAGTCCTTATATACATTTTCTAGAAAGAATGAGATGTTTTCTCATTGGAGACATAATCCAAATTATGCTTCAAACAAAGCAAAACAATCCCAATATAAAAATCAACATATTTTATTAAAATTAGCCAATTTAAATGGGAACCCATATATAAATGTTTCAAATAAAGGTATCATAAAAATAAAAACATTAAACTGCAAAGCTGTTAGAATGTTTGACTTAAAAAAAGAGGCAGAAAACTGTGTTAGAAAAGACATTCCACTAATATACTAGTATAACATAAAATAGCAATTTATTCTCCTCGTACAATTAGTTGGTCAATTAGTTAAATTATGGAATTTATTTCTCCTCCTCAATGAGGTCTTGAATAAAGGGAGCCTTATTATTGACCAGCTTGGCATTCACCAGCAGCAGCCAACCCCAGGGCCTCTGGGGCCATGCTGTCAGGGGTTGAGAGTGTGCTCAAGAACACAATAGTGCTGTATATTGGAGCATCTTTCCATGTAACAGACTACTTTTTGGCTCCTGTGGCACCCATTGCCTGTCACCACTTTACTTTTATTTATTTATTTTATTTGTCAAGCAAGTATTAGATAACAGGTATAAACATGGTTATGAATACACGAAGTGGATACGAATTAAAAAAGAAACAATAGGACAGGGACAGTAGGAACGTGCACTTATGCACGCCCCCTACAGACCTCTTAGGAAAGGGGTGAGGTCAATAGTAGACAGTCTAAGGTTAAAGTTTTTGGGGTTTGGGGAAGAAACCATAGCATCAGGTAGAGTATTGCAGACATTGACCACTATGTTGCTAAAATTGTATTTCCTGCAATCAAGTTGGTGCAGTTTACCTTGAGTTTGTATCTATTGTGTGCTCTTGTATTATTGTGGTTGAAGCTGAAGTATTCATTGACAGGTAGGACATTGCAGTAAATAATTTTATGTACTAAACATAGATCAGACTGAAGGTGGCGTAGTTCTAGGTTGTCTAAGTCTAAAATTTCAAGTCTGGTGACATAAGGTATTCTGTATGAGCAGAGGAGCGGAGAACTCTTCTCGTGAAATATTTCTGGATTTTCTCGACTGTATTAATATCTGTTATGTAATGCGGATTTCAGACTGATGAGCTGTATTCAAGTATTGGTTTAGCAAATGTTTTGTATGGTCTAGTTAGTAGTGTGATATTACTGGAGAAAAAGCTACACAGAATTAGGTTAACAACTCCTAATGCCTTTTTGGCTATGTAGTTACAATGGGCTCTAGCACTTAGATCGTTAGAGATGAGTACTCCAAGGTTCTTGACATAGTTGGGGTCATCAACAAGGTCTTGATTATTCAGCTTGTATTTTATTTTCTGATTTTTTTGCCGATATGTAAGACAGAGCATTTGCTTGTTGAGATTTGAAGATGCCATTTGTTTGACCATTCTGACACACAGTTGAGGTCATTTTGAAGGGTAGCAGTATTGTCTTGGTGTTGAATAGTTTTACATCATCAGCAAACAGAAAGCAGTTGCTCTTAATATGTCCACCTAAGGTGATCTTCCCTCTCCTATTTTAACATTCCTATGACAATAGCAATAGCACTTAGACTTATATGCAGCTTCATAGTGCTTTGCAGCTCATTCTGAGTGGTTTTTCAGAGTCAACATATTGCCCCCAACAATCTGGGTCCTCATTTTACCGACCTCAGAAGGGTGGAAGGCTGAGTCAGCCTTGAACTGGTCAGGATCAAACTCCTGGCAGTAGGCAGAGTCAGCCTGCAATACTGCATTCTAACCACTGTGCCACCATGACAGCAACACATTCTAATCCAATCTAACACAGCTTTATATTTGAAATCTTACTAGTTGTTCCTGATTCTTCATCTGATCTGCTGCCTGTTTTGCCAGAGCAGCTTTTGTGTCTTCCGCAGCTCTTCGTTCTTTTTCCAAGCGCTCTGCTTCCTCTTTTGCTTTTTTTCGTTCCTGATCTAGTTCTAGAGCTCTTCTTGTTTGCTCTTCCAGTTCTGTATAAATATTCATTATATCAAAGAAATAAAAATCAAGTTTTAGCAGTCCGGATTAGAAATACAGAAATAAATAATGCCTACAAAAACTACTGCTGGCCTTGCTTCTAGTTTAATCAAGAAAATAAAGTTGTAAAAGATGACATAAACTCATCAAGTAGAATTTTTTCCACTGGAAGTCCAGTCAGTTTTACAGTCAAAGAGCCAATTCCAAAGTTTTGTCAACTTTACCCAATGAACTTGCTTTTTCGGAAATGAATAGGCATGTTTTTAATTAGAATTTCAGAACTAGAAAAAGAAAGACTAGATTGCAAACGATTTGCACCCAAGTGAACTAAGTATCTGAATATTCTATTAGAAAGGCAAACACCCCCAGTATTATAAAGTGAAAAAAGTTTGCCAATCTTTTCTTCACCATGGACCCACTTTAAATACCTTTTGTGGCCAGGGACTAGGGCCATGATCGCCAGGACTTAACTCAAGATTTAAATAGTAACATTTCTTCAAGGCTTGGTGGACCCCCTGATGTCATAGTCCTCCAGGTGTCCGTGGACCACAGGTTGAAAACCACTGATGTATTGTAACGCTTATGCTGTGCATACAGGCAGAATTCAGGCACAATATCCTGCACTTTCAATTAACAACACTATATAGTGTATTAAGTAATGAGAAACTCATTTGCCCAAGATCCTGGAACACCAAGCAAAAGTGGAGAATCCTGGCCTAAATGGACAAACTTTCTGATTTGATATGTCTTCAATGAATTGCAAAGGTATTTTAAATACTTCATCTATCGATAATTTTAAAGTCCTCAGGTCATACTTGCAAATAAAAAAATGTATTTCAAAATTCCATGGCAAGATTTTAAGAACGGGAAATTTTCCCCAACTATACATTATTAGATATTTAGCTCTTAATGGCTATTCCAAGCATTCCAGTTTGATTTATGCAAAATATGTACTTTAGACTGATTCCCCAACTGGTTGGAACAAACCCAGGATTTGCCAATAAGTTACAAAGTATGATTTGATTTGTTTTCTATGGGTGGGTGCGCTAAGTTGCCAAGCACCACTAATTATGCTGTTTATTTCTCACAGCACACTATCTGTTCTCATGCAGCAGTTAGCTTTCTAGTGTCTTAGGGCAAGCCATTAAAACAGGTAAAAATTGTAAGAAAGCAGAATGTTTTTATAATATTAGCTAATATTTTCTTCACTTGAATAATAAATTTCCGCACGGAATTGGGGGCAGCCGGGCCGGCTTGCGCGCCTGGGGGGCCTCGGGGGTTCCCGTGTCGGGGGGGCAGACAGAGGGTGGGCAGCCGGGGGCCAATTTTATTAGCACGGTGACTGGGAGAGGTAGGTATGCCGGGGGTAGAGGGCCATATCCGGTCAAGGGATCGCGCTCCCGATGTTTACAAGCGGTAGCGCGCTCCGACCCTCCTTACCCATCCTGTAGTCCTGGTTGTCCAGAATCTCAGGCCCTGAATGCCCGGCTGCTGTTGTGCAATGCCAGGTCCGTGATTAATAAGGCCCCCCTGATCTCTGAGTTGGTTCAGGAGGAGGCCGCGGACCTGGTAGGTGTCACCGAAACCTGGTTGGGCCCAGAGGGAGGTGTCCCTCTGGTTGAGATGTGCCCACCAGGTTTCCTTGCATTTCACCAGCCTAGGGCTCAGGGAAGGGGTGGTGGGGTGGCGGTGCTTATAAAGGAAGTCCTTTGTCCTAGGGAGGCCACTGTCCCTCAGACGGCTGGCTGTGAATCTCTTTTTGTGAAGTGGGGGCAAGGGGTTCAGATGGGCCTTTTGTTGACGTACCTGGCTCCCTGCCACGTCTCATCAGCCCTGCCCGGACTCCTAGAGGTGATAGCCGGGCTGGCGGTTGAGACCCCCAGGCTCTTGGTCATGGGGGATTTCAACCTGCCATCGCTCGGTGAAACCTCTGGGTTGGTCCGGGAGTTCTTGGCTTCCATGACGGCCATGGACCTGACCCAGTTAGTTTCTGCTCCCACTCACATAGGAGGACACATGCTGGACCTGATTTTTGTCTCTGGGCAGTGGTTGAATGACTGTAAGTGTGGGGACTTAGTTATTACTCCCTTGTCATGGACAGATCATTTCCTCCTTAGACTGGACTTCTGTTCCGCCACCCCCCACCGCAGGGAGGCGGAGCCACTTAGATGGTTCCGCCCCAGGCGCCTAATGGACCCGGAGCGGTTCCAGAGGGAGCTTGGGCCATTTCCTGAATCTCTGGCTCTCAGCTCGCCTGGAGACCTGGTGGCCACCTGGGATGGGTTGGCCGCCGGGGCTCTAGACCGAGTTGTGCCTCTGCGACCTCTGACCCGGCACAGATCCCATTTGGCTCCGTGGTTTACGGAGGAGCTACGGGAGATGAAGTGCCGGAAAAGACGTCTAGAGGGCATTTGGAGGGCGACTCGTTCTGAATCTGACCGAACACAGGTAAGATCTCATATTAAGACTTACCTTGTGGCGATAGGGGCGGCAAAATCTTCGTATTTCTCCGCCCTTATTGCGTCGGCAGGAAATCGGCCTGCCGCCCTGTTTAGAGTGACCCGCTCTCTGCTTGAACCGAGAGCGCGGGATGACCTCTTGCAGGGTAGAGCAGAGGAGTTTTCTCGATTCCTGCATGATAAAATCGTTCAGATTCGGGAGGGTCTTAACTCCAATTGGATGGTCCCGGGGGAGGTGTCCGGGGCAGGTCTTGTGAATGTTATCTGGGGAGAGTTCGATCCTGTGACCGCCGAGGGTATGGACAGGTTGCTGGGGAATCTGAATGCCACCACCTGTTTATTGGACCCGTGCCCTTCCTGGCTGGTTTCGGCCGCCAGGGAGACGACACGAGGCTGGCTCCAGGGGATTATCAACGCTTCTCTGAGAGAGGGGTCGCTTCCTACCGCCCTGAAGACGGCGGTGGTGCGGCCCCTCCTCAAGAAGCCTTCCCTGGATCCAGCTGTTTTAAATAACTTTCGTCCAGTCTCCAACCTGCCCTTTGTGGCGAAGGTTGTTGAGAGTGTGGTGGCACGTCAGCTTCCTCAGTACCTGGAGGAAACAACTTACCTCGATCCGTTCCAATCGGGCTTCAGGCCTGGGCATAGTACTGAGACGGCATTGGTCGCGTTGGTCGATGATCTCTGGAGGGCTCGTAACAGAGGGTTTTCCTCTGTCCTGGTCCTATTAGATCTCTCGGCGGCTTTCGATACTATCGACCATAGTATCCTATTGCGACGGTTGGAGGGGTTGGGAATTGGGGGAGCCGTCCTTCGATGGTTCTCCTCCTTCCTCTCCGACCGTTCGCAATTGGTGTTGGCGGGAGGGGAGAGGTCCACCTCTAGGCCCCTGGTTTGTGGGGTGCCTCAGGGGTCGGTTCTCTCCCCTCTTTTGTTCAACATCTATATGAAACCGCTGGGCGAGATCATCCGTGGTCTTGGGGTGAAGTGTCATCTCTATGCAGATGACACCCAGTTATACATCTCCACCCCGGACCACCCCAACGATGCTGTGGGGGCTATGTCCAGGTGCCTGGAGGCCGTGCGGGATTGGATGGGCGGGAACAGGCTCCGGCTCAACCCATCCAAGACCGAGTGGCTGTGGTTTCCGGCGTCCCGATATAGCCAGTTGACTCCGTCGCTGGCTATTGGGGGGGAAATTTTGCCCCCCACAGAGAGGGCTCGCAATCTGGGAGTCCTCCTGGATGTGCGGCTGTCGCTTGAACACCATGTCGCGGCCGTCTCCAGGGGGGCATTTCATCAGATCCGTCGGATCTACCGGTTGCGGCCCTTTCTGGATCGGGACGCCTTGCGCACGGTCACTCAGGCCCTGGTCACCTCTCGCCTGGACTATTGTAATGCCCTCTACATGGGGCTCCCTGCGGGGAGCATCCGGAGACTCCAACTGGTGCAGAATGCGGCCGCGCGGGTGATCATGGGGGCGTCACGTAGCGCCCACGTGACGCCTCTCCTGCGCGAGCTGCATTGGCTGCCAGTGGCTTTCCGGGTTCGCTTTAAGGTTCTGGTTCTGACCTTTAGGGCGATCCATGGCATTGGACCAGGTTACCTACAGGACCGCATCCTACCGGTGATCTCCAGCAGACCAGTGCGAGCACACAGGGAAGGCCTTCTCCGGGTTCCGTCGGCTACCATGTGCCGCCTGGCGGTCCCAAGGGGTAGGGCCTTCTCTGTGGCGGCCCCTGCCCTCTGGAATACTCTGCCACCGGAACTGCGTACCGTCATGGACCTGAGGTCCTTCAGGCGCGCGCTGAAGACCTGGCTTTTCGAGCAGGCCGGCCTGGGCTGAGAGAGGGTTTTAATGTGTCTCCATTAATTTTAATTAGGGGGTTTTAAGGGGGTGGGGTGGGCTTTTTATTCGGCCTAATCTAATTTAATCTTTTTCTTAACTTTTGTATTGTTGGGGTTTTTAGATTGGCTGTACACCGCCCTGAGTCCCTAGGGAGAAGGGCGGTATAAAAGTTAAATAAATAAATAAATAAAATGAAAAATGTTTTTAGAAGACATATAACAGCTTTTCAAGTCATAACATAATGCCCTGTCATTAATACATAAAAGGTCTTCACCTTTTTGGGCCTTCATTGTCTGTTCTTCGATCTGTCTTAGTCGCTCTATCAATTCTTCTTTTTCACGCTCTATTCTTTCCTTTTCTTTTTCGGCTATTTCCCTTTTCTTTTTTTCATTCTCTAGTTGGGCCCTAAATAGGTAAAAATAAAGCATGTGAACAAACAGTATTCATCTCCCCTTCCCTCCGAATAAATTCATTTACTCAAGCACATAAAATTTATTGTAACATATGCTAAGTGACCTTAATTTATTGTAACATATGCTAAGTGACCTACTGATTAAAAAAATCCTACTGCAGGAAAAAAAACAGGTTTTACGTTGCTCGTGTTGTTGCATTTAAAATGTATAATATTTGGCTAATGTATCTCAAAATAGGGAATAACCATGGCCTTCAACTATACTGGCTAGGAATTCACAGACCTGTGGTCCTATAATACCTGGAAGACACCAAGCAGGCCTATACTGTTTTCAAAAAAATAAGGTTCAGCTCCCAAACATTTCAGCCAGCTACTAAATGCAGCAAAACATGTAGCTGACAATCACCATAATACAGTGAGTAGATAATGTTTTATTTCATTACAGTGAATAAGAATGTACTATACAATTAATACATTACTCTAGCATGTTGCACAAGAAACTTCAAATTTTGAACATGGACTAGAATATTGCTATATTGTATAGTATTGTTACTGTGTAATATAACAAAAACTGATCTCCCGTGGGAAAACAAAAGTTTTTCATTGTAATTGCTCAATTTGGCAATTTATGGTAGTAGCTAAGGCTAATATAAAAGTGACATTTACTGGAACTCCCCTTAATATCAGGTCAATATATATTAAGATTCAGCCTACTTAGTACATAACAATCTGATGTTACCTAAGAGAACATACAGTAAACAGGCCAGTACAAGCACTTTGTTTTTCCCAAAAGTATCAGGCTTCCAGTAGAGTCTAATTAAAATAAGCAAACTGTTCTCACTGTACTTTCTTGGAATTGGGCCACAATGCTGGAGAACCATATTTTTAGAGCCATTAATAGTGCAAACTGTAGCACTATAAACACTGCTGCCTGGAGGACTAAGAATCATTTAGCACTGTACCCAGTCTGATGACATTTCTTAAAATGATACAAACTATGCATAAAAGATCTAAGGTACTACATTAATAAGCTCTGTTTAGTAAGTATCGTTCCCCATTGTTTTCAAATAATTCTGTCTCCCCATGTGGTCATACTTTACTTCAAGGAATTATTCTGAAGATAGGACATGAAATTAATTTCCAAACTAATTTGCTACCAGAATGTCAACCTCCATGATTAATCACAAATATCTTACCTCTCCAATTGTTTTTGGTGTTTTTCTTCTCTAGCTTGGGCCTTCATTTGTTGAACTTCAATTGTATCTGGTTTTCTCCTTCTCATGTATAATTCATGGTTTCCCATGCATAGTGCCAATATCCGCTTATTAATTCTCAGACGGGGTGCATAAAACACAAAATCCTAGTGAAAAATATTTAAGTTACCAAAATGGTCACATTTTGAGAAACATAACTATTTATTAATAAAAATAGTTTTCGCTTAAATCAGATTTCAGCATCAGTCTTTCACTAATTATTCTCAGGACAATTTAAAACTGTTCTAGAACATATGTGATCTAGAATTAGCATGCTATTATTCAGAGACACAAACACATTTACAACAATTTAGTACATTATAAGTGAAAAGTGTTTCAAAAAGAATCGGAATGATTATGTAACAAAATTGTGGAGAAAATTCAACTTACACTTAAATTATAAACAAACAAAAAGAAAACTTTTAGACAATAAGCTGCAGCAATGAAAAAGTTTACTATTGAGAATAAAATATGAAGTGATCTATTTCATAGTTAAATTTTAAATCATTAATTGGGGATCTAATTATTTCATAGTTAAATTTTAAATCATTAATTGGGGGTCTAATTATTTCATAGTTAAATTTTAAATCATTAATTGGGGGTCTAATTAATTGCATTTTAGAAAAAATGTTACAAAAGAAAAATTATGATAAAAATAAGGTAGTTGGGACTTTTAGTTAAGGCAAGAAAACCACAAATTCCATGAACCCACACACCCATACACAACTGTTTGATCATCATTAGATACCCAGAACTTTTTCCACAAATGTTGATTTCCACAACTGTATGTTATTTCTTTCTCTTTTTAGGCAGAAAACCAAATTAAAACCAGCATATACCATCATTTTAATTATACACATGGAAATAATAGAAACATCTTAACTACGGTAGTAATTATTACAGTTGACATCAATCACATTTGGAGGCAATCAGATTAGGAAAGCTGCCCAAAAACACCAGATGTTTCATCTATAATATATTTTAAAGTTACTTTTATACTCCCAATACCATATTGATTGACTGAGCTAATTTATATATTCGGACTAAATCAATCATATGTTTATTATGGCCTGAGACACTTAATATTAGTATTAATATTTGAGGCCTCAACTGATTAGCTTTGATTTACAAGAATGCCTTATAAAATCAACATATACCAAAAAAAAAATAAAGCAGGGAAAAAGGTTATGATGTCAGGCAAACATTCATTAAAACAAAGTCTTTAAGTATTCTATGCAAGAGTTGTCTTCGAGGCCTTCCTGAAAATTGCCAAGATTTATAAAATACTATGTGGGAAGGCTATTTCACAACATATGGGCCATAATGGAAAAGCTGTGATTTTACATGCCTTGTGGGTTATGGAACAAGCTAAGTCATATGTTGTTTAGGCAGATGTTGTTTAATATTAAAGGTATTATTGCAGGATGTAAACTGTTCCAGTATTGCCCTTTGCAATTAACTGATGGTGATTCTGTCAGTGCTGATGGGGTTCAAGGGTCTTCCAGGTGTTTTGGAATTGCACCCAAAAGACCTGTTAATATTGGTACTATCTTTGCTTTCTTTGTTGTTGTTCTACATCTATTTGCACGTCTTTTATATTTTGTGATTTTTCTTTTCTTTTTCTTCTATTCTGCTGCCTCCAAAGACTTAAATGTCTGCTATCCAGATTCATTTTGTCTTTCTTATCACTTCTTATCATTATTCTACAAGCCCACAATAACTGAGTATTTACCATTCTAACGCATTACATTGATTACAAACTCTTAATTCAGAAGGAAAAAAAGGTAACAACCCAGAATTAATTCCAACATAACTAAAAAAAAAATGACATTGGCACCATAAATAAGCCAAACAGTAACTGAAAAACAAATCAAAATAAATTTTGTAAGTCACAAAAGACATTATTTGGAGATCTAAGAAACAGAAGGAAAACAACAACACATGTGCTGATTATATCTCAAGCATATTTACTTACAGGGGCCTTTTTGTCAATGGGCTTTATCACAAACTTTTTGTCATTAAATGATATATTTCTTATCTCACTCCAAGGAAAACCTATCTTTGGAGTCAACCTTTAGGAAAGAAGGAAACAATCTTAAGTTATGGGAGGGAAACACAGAAACAGACATAGGACAAGGATGCATCTGTTAAAACAAAAGGATTTTTCCTTATTAGATGTCTCTGCTCCATCTTGCCTTCTGTAGTAGACAGAAGTCTACTTCTATCAGAAGTATTGTCTACTACAGTATTTTCATGGGGCATATTTTTAAAATTTATTAGAAAGTTATTGAAAATGTAATAGTTGAAGATGTATTACAGGATCAACAGAATAGCATTATTCTACTTACTTGTCATCATGTTCATAAATATTCAAACCCAAAGCATCAACACCAAGCCATAACTCAGTTCCTTTTTTGTTTTTAATTTCAAAATAGTTGACTCCATACATTTCCAAATCTTGTGCAATTCTGAGGTATTCCATCATAGAATCTTCCCTGATAATAAAAATAGAATAATTTAAAATATAAAATGCATAATAATCATAGGCCTACAAACATTAGTTTCTACTATACTCCTTTATTCTCAATAGATGAAAAATACTTAAGTATTGTATTTACCAAATTCAATCTAACTTTAGTAGAAAATAAGTTCTAATTATTTCAGTAAAGACAGTCCCAAAGATGATGTGGTCAAGGTTAATTATTGCCAGATTGAAAATGTAAGAATATGCTGATTTAATATAAACAAGAACACTTATTAAAAATTAAATATTGTGTACTGGAGTAGATTAAATAGCTCTCTGGATAACCTAGTTCACATACACAATCAAAAGTAACAGAGATTTTGTAGAAGAAAAATTACTATTAAACCAAAGGAAATTAATTTTCAAAAGATATACGAAAGTAACATGGAAATTACCTTAACATCCCTCTGTGTTCTTCATGCCAATTTTGTATTCTTTCTTCCCACTGCTCTTTTGTCAGTTTATGTTGTTCCAAAACACTATCAAAATAAAATGCATTTATCTTTAAGCATTTATACGGCTGCCCCTCTCATAAAGAAACTTACCTGTTACAAAAGGATAGGAAAGATAGCAAAGACAATCTCCCTACTATTCTAGTTTGGATGTCTCCACTATATCCAGTAGCATAATATGGAGAAGATACAGTCCAATATGTTAAACTTCCAGAAATCCCAACCTCCTGTATCAGAAAGACCTATACTTTCCACTAAGTTCACAGCAATCAGGGTTTGATTAAAGACAATCCAAATGAAAATTCTTTACTTTAAACAAATAGCAGAATCAAGCAGTTCTTTGGATGAGGAGAGATAGCAGCATAGTTGCCCCAAAACTGTTCTCTAATCATCAGTGATATCTTATTCAACTTTAGAAATGCAATTTAATGGCACAACTGTAATAAAGAGATTTCAGAAGTACCCACCACCTATGTTTTATCTTATGTCATCCATCACTGTAAATTCCCCAAAAAACCAAAACCCAAATAATATTTAGCTGTTGGAAACAGATAGTATTAGAAATTTGCTCCTAGCTCATTTTACCTTGATACTATTTGTACTACAGATAAATACTATAAATTTCTATGTTCTATAAATAAAATATAAAGTAAAATCATACATTTTACTTTACTTTTATACTGTTAAATATTGTATATTCACACAAACATAAAGAGATAAATGCACATTTAATAATTATCTGATGATGATGTTATCCATTCAATCATGCCCAGCTCTTGGCGATTCTATGGACCAGGTCTCTCCACATCTTCTCATCTTATAATAATTATTTGAGTGCTATGCTCTGGATGATGCCAGTTTTGATGGTCCAGCCACCGTGTTCTTTTACCGCCAACTCCTCCTAACATAATTGCTTTCTTCAGTGAACTCCACCCATGACATGGTCAAAATTTAAGTGAGACAGAGTTTTGTAATTTTGCCCTCTAGTGACATATCTGGTATTATACGCTCCGGTACCTGCTTATTGGTCATCTTTGCTGTCAAAGGAATACTCAGCAGCCTTCTCCAACAGCACAATTCAAATGAGTCAATTTACCTCCTGATTTGTTTTTTAAGTTTGAAGTTTCACAACCATAGGTAGCTATGTGGAACCCAATAGACCGGTCTAACCTACATCTAGTTACTGGCTGATCATGATTGGTCTAACCTATATTTGGTTTCCAGGTATCCTTGCTTTTCCATATTCAGTTTCTAATTATCTCCAAGCAATTTATTATACATGCACCCATTTTACTTTAACACTGAGAAGATACATATTTAATAACACTGGCTTAATCACTAATTCAAATCACATTATGTACTACATTGTTCATAGTGTACATTACTTAAGCCATATTATCTAACAGATATTCTAGTTCCAGTTAAATTTTGATACAGCCAAAAATTTCTCACCGCTGGGGAAGAAGTCTGTCGTTGGCCAAATATCCTAGTTTATGTATTTCTTTATTATAATCAGCATATTTTGCTTGAACAGCATAAGAAGCCAGCAGAACTGCAGTTTCAGGTGGACAATAGATTTCATCATTCAAGATGGCTTCTTTGATTTGCAGAAAAAAGAGTCTCTGAGTTATTTCTTGAATCAATTCTTCAGAAACATCCTCAGGGAAAAACTTTGCCCTGAATTTGAACTGAAATGGATTTTCTTTCCTTACATCTTGCTGTGTTACCTAAAATGAAATACATAAATTATAAAATATAAATATATGTTATAATATAAAATTTCAAATGATGAAGAGAACATTAAAATATTGGGAAAAGTAATCTATCATCACTTGCTATGTTTTGCAATTTAATCTAAAAAGTACAGCATTGAAGGATGTGCAATTTACACAGACACTTAAATAATTCGGGAAGCATGAGACTTTTCAGAATGTGTATTTCAAAAACATATTACAAGACCACAATAAGTGATGGAATTTTCCAATATTTATTAAAGAAACTCAACTCTGAAAGCCTATTTATATATAGTACAGATTGGCTATATATTTGATTTCAATAAATCAATCTTGCATTAACCACTGGAGATATAGCTATATTTTTCCAGCTCAACTGATTGAAACTATTTGTTTAGTGACAGCACTGAAAAAGTGACATGACAATTTTTCACACTTATGACTGTTGCAGCATCCCATGATCATTTTATCAAAATTCAGATGCTTGGCAACTGGTTTATATTTATGACCGTTGCATTATCTCAGGGTCATGTGATCACTTTTTGTGACCTGACAGTCAACGGCCAGATTCATGGCAACTTTTTTAACAACCATGTTACTAACTTAATAACTGCAGTGATTCACTTTAACAATTGTGGCAAGAAAGGTAAAAAAAATGGGGGAAAAGTAACAACTGTCTTGCTTAGCAACAGAAATTTTGGGCTCAATTATAGTCATAAGTCAAGGCTATCTGTAGTTAATACTGCCTAATTTAGACTACCTTAGAAAGAGTAAGTTATGCTCTTGTTTAGTGTTTTAGAAAATGTCCCATCCCTGATTTAATTATGTTTTAATTTTTCTAATCCAGACAATCATGTTTCCAAGTTAGGAATAGTATGTCCTTACTTTCTCCCCTCTATATATTTTTTATAATTCTATTATTCTTAAGGGTTTCCTTGGGCATACCAGTATAATCCTCTTGTTTCTCAGTAGCCTCATTATGCCACAGTCTGATCAGCACTTACCAGCTTCCTTTACTACTAGGAGGAATGATTTATGATCCATGGGATACAAGTATAATAATCTTCTCTTGCCTGTCTCTCAGTGTCTCATTCAACAAAGAAATATGAAAGCTAATAAGTTTAATCAGCTGGAATGCTTGCCTTATGTAAAAATAAAAAGAATTCTCTTTATGTTCTAACACACAGATGAGCCCAACAATTCTACTTATCCTACATTGAAACTTTAGCTCTCCTTAGGTGCTAGATATTTATCAGATATATATTAACCAAAAGCATCCTTATCCTTCCATGATTAGTTGGGGTGGGAGAATGAATTTTTTTTAAATTTTAATGGGAACAATATACCTATTTTATGATCTGTTTTCCGTGATATTCCATAATATGTGCTATCAGATAACTGAATATGCCACAGCCTTTGAGAAACATATCATTTAGATATGAATCCATTTTATTTTCTATAAAACTAGACTGACATGAAATAAAAAAAGAAACTTGGAAATGGATTCACACATACTCTAGAAATATATTTTACAGTTCACTTTTTTTTCATTCATTTCACCCATCTAGTAGCAGCACTGGCTTGACTTTAAACACAATCTTCAGAATGTATCTATTCTACTTTTGATACTTTTGCTACACCAAACATATAAAACATATTTTAAATTTTTAAAGTAAAAAATTACCTTTTTGTTTAATTTCAACCAAGTTGAGTACCCTTTGCTGTCCACATACTGTAATCCAAAAAACCAGACTTCTCGTAAGCCAACTGTTTTTACTACCTAAAAAAGAAAACCATATCAATATCAAAGAATGAGCTTGCCATGGATGTTTTATTGCTGCCAATAACTGTTAGAAGTCCTTCCTTGATTTAGTGATATACAAATGTAATAAATAAATAGGTATTTCCTCAAGAAAAACAGCACTCTGTATCAAGAGAACTTTGAAACATTTTAAACTACAATTAAAAAGAAGAGACTACTGAAATAATGATGACCAGGTAATTACAGAGCAATGCAGAGGATTGTTATTGAAAAAACTGGCAAGCCATTTTCCTTTAAATAACATCAGCTGTGACTTTGTTTAAATACAGACTAGATTTACTATAGAAAACCTTCTCATACGGGATAATTTTATGAAATAAGACACTATTTTATTGGGTTAAATGTGTCCTGCTAGCAGCTAAAACAGAGGTTAAGTATATAATGTGCTGCAAGCTAATTTTGTGCATGTGGTCACTAGTAAGCTGATTTAATTGAGAGAGATGCTAATCTCCCCCCCCCCCCCACCTCCAGCACACTCCTATGGAGCAAATCAAAAATCAGTTCATGCTTCCCAAAGTGATAAATCATACATCTACGAGAAACCCACAAATAAGACAAGAATAGAAGCTTCCTCTTGCTATTATTTCTGAGACTTTGGCATTCTAAGGCATGTTGCTTCTATTTCTGGCACAACTAGGTATTCTGATAAACTTCCCAGAATATGAATCAGAATGAAGTTATTATTTGAACAGTTTCCTTTTTTTATGGGGAACTTTATACAATTATAATGGATGTTGTCCTTTTTGGAATGAATACAAGTAAAACTACAGATCAAATCTTTCTATCTTTGTTATCCTGTTTTGCAATATAATTCTAATGCTAAATAGGACCATCTAAACAACTTAACTTTGCACCGCTATCTTTTTCGCCTATGAGAAGAAAGGAGAAGTTTAAAAATATTGCTTATCATAGTTGTATGCATTTTTTAGAGTTTATTTTTTTACTTTATATTTTTAGAACATAAAAACTATATTCTATAGATTCTTCACAAATCTGGCTACCAATCCTAGGTGTGTTAATTGATTATTTTGTAAAAACATACTATGTTATCATTTATACAAAATGTAAAATGTTAATAAAAGATGAAGATATACATAAACTCAATATTTATACCTGATCAAAAAGCTGTTTCCCTGTTGTGTTCGGCTGAATGGCAAACTCTAGCTCTGCATCCATAGTGGTAACCCTTACATTAATCTGCAGAGAACAAAAATACACAATATAAATACAACATGTTACTATATTAATTTAAACATTAATATAATCCCAAATAATATAGATATGGTCAGCTTCTAACAAATTTGCTGTCAATTGTTATTGCCAGTGTCTACTGAAACTAGTCCTGGAGATTTGCCCAAGTGTGTGCATATGCAGTACATACACATACACAAATTTTAATTAATTAAATCCTTGTAAAAATAAGGCACTCAATGAGTACAATTACTTGATTCTTCCAGCTTCATATATATACATAAACATTTTGCTTACTCACAGACTAAACTCTTGAATATACATATATGATCAAAAAGGGGAGGGGACAGGATACAAAAATGTTCCCACTATGCTCAATGACTTACTATTAGCTAAGTATGTATAGGCTCTTGCCATATCTATTTACCTCAGCATACTTATTGTAAGAAGAGATAGAAACTGGGGGGGGGGGGGGGAGGAGAGGAGGAGGAGTGTGTGTGGAATCTTTGAGATACTATTCCCTTCTGATTCCAAAAAGGGTATATGTTGGTAAATGGCTTTCAGCTGAGCAGCATACACAAAGAAAAGGATGCAGTTTATTCCATAGCATGTTCCACAGAGCTCTTAGTCCCAAATAAATTATGTTCAACACAGTTGCTTTATTCAGTCAGTTTACTGCCTGTATCATTATTTTTCCTCTGGCATCCACATCCAGCAGGATGCAATGGAGTCTCTCCCCCTCTCTTTTTCATCTTGCAAGTCAACCCTCCCCTTACCAGGAGGAGAGAAAGTAGAAAGAAAGAACTCATCTTTTTGAATAAATTCAGTAAGTAAATGACTGAACGCTAATATTGAATGGAAAACCCCTCAGCTGGAGGATTCTACTTTCAGAATAACTCTTTCTAATGACTAATATTTGTACTCAGAACTGTAACATGCTGTATTTGTCAGCAAACTTATGACAAATCCTCTTATAAAAACTACCATAGTAACAAATTTTAACTCTATAAATGCCAAATAAAACTGAAATCGTCACCTATAACATAGTTTGAAAATGTTAATTTTACCAATCCTAATTAGTCCATGAAAAATCAATCCACTGCAAGATGAAGGATCTTCACTTATATAATTTACTTAAAACAAATTGTTTTCATGTATGTATGTATGTATGTATGTATGTATGTATGTATGTATATATGTGTGTTTTCCAAATTATTTTGTTCCAGCGGTTGGAGTTCCTACACATTGTTCGGTACACATAGCTATAATTTGTTATTTAAATAAGATTGTAAGAGCCTCTAAACAGTAATTAAGATAACATTCTAACAACCAAGTTTGGGAATATAATTAATAGCTGAATCATTGCACCTGTCTTGCAAGTCAATACAAAACACTCTTTGCCTTGAATCTCAATGTAACTTATGGAAATTTGCAGAAATTTTCCCACTTACTACCTCAAGGCACTGTGGCACACCTTGAAATATATTGAGAGGCATCCATGAGCAATATAATAGAGGCTGCTGAGAAAAAATAATTCCTCCAAAATAATAAAAAAAAAATATATATGTCAGTAGCCCCTGTACATGATTCCCATATTGTATACTATTCAGAAGGATTTTTTCAACCTCCAAGGATACATTCTGAGATAATAATTGATTATGGGGGTAAGAGAGACAATATGAAAACTTTTCTTTCTATGATGTTTGTTAATTTATTACAAAATCCATGACTTGGCCTCTAGTCTCCAAATGTGATCACAGGAGAAATGACAATACAGTTGTGAGTTTTTCATAAGAAGATTAAAATTCTGTATTATAGAGCCATGCATAAATATTAGATTTTATCAGCAAAATATATTATCTTATTACCAAGTCTATATTCTAGTTTATTATTTTTATACAGTATTTGTATTTAAACAGGATAAACAAAACAGGACCGTCCTTTTCCTGCCACATAACTTCTTTATTTCTAATTGAATTACATATCTAAGCAACAGTGTTATTTTTTTTAATACAGAAAATGAAGCTAAAGATAATAATTCACAATAGTGTAAATTCTTCAAAATAGACATAATATTTTGAAGGATAAATACAAGTAACAAAAAAAATAGAAAATCCATATCTGTGGTGGAATCTGGATTTTTGTTGAGGGGAAAAGTAAAAAGGCTGGCTAGCCTTGGGCTGCTAATGGGAAGGAAGTAGTTGAACAGAAAAATGACACAAGAAGCTAATCCGAGTGGTACTGGTATGTTTATTGCTACTCACCTAGTGACAGAAGTATTTTTATTCTTCCCCTCAACTAAATTCCAAATTCTACCACAATTAGTGAGGAAAAAAAATCATCCTAAGAATGGGAGAATTAGGATTCTGTTTTTCATTAAGTTTTAAAATATATAAAGAAAACTGAAATTTATCTGAAGAAAATTTGATTCCCATTCCATAGAAAAACCTCAACATATTTCAATTAATCAGTTTCCAAACAAGAATGCATATTTTCATTCTTGCTGAAGACTGCTGGGAATTGTAAAACCAAACAGTTTCATACTCCAAAATCACTACCTGAGGAAGGACAAGGTCTCAACTCTGCCTACTACTGTTTCCCCACATAGACATACCAACCAAAAATGGGACTGCCAAAAATGTTAGGCAACTTAGCACCAACTAACTACGGCAGATTTAGCTCAGTCATTAAGGAAATCACCCATAATTGTTAACAGTGTGACATCACTGGACCATAACTAGCAACTTACTGCCAGTGTCTCAATTGACTTTGCCAGAATCTGACTGTGAAGCTTGCAAATAGCGATCATGTGACTGCATGTGACTGCAGGACGCTGTGACAGTCATAAAGCTTGTTGGCTGCTACAAAGCATTCAATGGCAATTATGTGATTGCAGGGATGTTGAGACAGTCATAGGTTCAAAGACTGTCACAAAGCTACTTTTTCAGCACTGTCTCAAATTTGAACAGTTGTTAAGCAGATTTTAAGAAAAAACTATCTGTATTAAATGCTTTTAGGAAAATCCCCCCAATATTCAGAAATTTGTCAGGCCCAATTCCAAAGAAAACACAACAAAATTTAATCAAATCCGATCCTTAACCTAATGGACAGAATCTTACCAAACCAGATTTATAATTCTCTACCCTAATAGACAGATCCTGAGAAATTTTAGAGTGTGGCTATCCTGAACCTCTTACCCTTCCACATCTAGTTTGGGACTGCAGGCTCTTAATTTGTGCATTTCTTTAGAATATACTCTTTTTCCCTGGGAAAGCTCTGTGCTGCCAAACTCCCTCTACTGCCTTTCTAGGTGCACATTCCAACACAGAAATAGCCTTTTTGAGGAGGAGGAGGAGGAGGCAAAGGAAACAGCACTAAACACACAGAAAACTCTATTCTGTTTTATTTTAGCTGCTTTACCACTATTATTTGGGATCAAGCGAAGAATAGACGCACTGGGTATACTGAAATAGTAGATACTCCTTCATTTTGTAAACTGTGATCCTTACGGATAACATAGGGATTATAAGAACTAAAAATCTATCAAATAGTAATAAGATTCCGTATGGATTACTTACTGGTTTCGGCATTTTCCTTTTCTTCTTTTTTTCTTACTCACTCTGGTCTTTTCTTCTGCTAAAACAAAATAATTATATATAGTTTGTATTATATTAATCTATTGTGAAATATTCATACAGAAATTTTCCAAAGTACAGTAGTTCACCTGAGTAAAAGAATATACATGTATACTATTCTTCATCTAGTTCCTATGTTTTAATGGAAGAATAAGCTGTAAAGCAATATGACAAATTTCATAATGTAGTACTTTTTGAATTAGAAGTCTTAATTATAAAAAGCTGGACCTTACAATTACATTTTGATCATATATTTTTGCTCCATAGTTAATTGCTAATGCAAGATTAGTGGAAAAAATATTAAGATTCAAGTAAATCTGAAGAGGTCCTAATAAATACTTAAAAGAACAGTCATCAAAAAAATCCAAGATATTTTAAACATAAATCAGTTTGGAATTTATTTAAAACACATAGAACAAAGTAAATCTAAAGCCAGCTACCTTGTTATTCCCAAAGAATTAAAAAATAGCTACTCTTTCTATTTCTATCACCTGTTTCTATACAGATCTTAGCTAGATTACAAGTTATATGAACAAACCAAAACATGGAAGTAAGATTAGTTAGCACCATATCCATTAAGTATTCTTCAATTATATTTATTAAATCTACTATATTACTAAGAATGCTGTTACAGTAGTCATTGCTCCAACATTACATAGTTAAGCTATACACTAAGGACTTGTTGAGAACCAACTGTGATTTTAGCTTTCTTCATATATGTTAATTTCTGCTAAGAGTAGCAAGCTTATATTATCAATCCTCCAAACCTACTAGTGGCAAGGAAATTGCATAGAATTAGCAATGAACAATGAATGAAAGACTATAAGATATATCTTTACAATAAAATAATTTTAAAGTTTAACTTAATTTACATATAAATGTAAGATTTGTCATTTGATCAAATTAATTTAAGAGTTGAAGTCCACTTATGGAAAGCACATCTTTAGAAATAGAAGAATTATTTTTACTTTTTGTGAAAATTACATTCTGTCCTAATTGGTTGAACATTTTTATTTAGTGAATATATATATGCATTTACAGTGTGTCAATTTAATCATTAGAAAGGTAACTAGTTTTACTTTTTTAACAGTCAAAACTTTATTTATTATATAGCATATACAGTGAGTATATTATATACTGTACATTTTTTCTTTTAAAAAGTTTATAAACAGTGCTCTGTCTCATTTTATTTTGTTTAGTCTTATTATAATCTTTTTGTTTAAAAGAATGTTTCAAGAAAATATAATTATGAAGTTATGTAATTATTGCTCAATATGACATTACAGTACTAAATAGTAGCAAGTAGAATATATTAAAAAATTTGATATAAAAAATAAATTAGTGGACAAAATCTCCACTATATTGTTTATAATAATCAACCCTTACAAATATAGATAAATATTTAATTTATAACTTTCCCCTTCTTTGTACAACCAATTTGCAATAAAGCAGCTTTAATAAATTAAGCAATTATAACAAAAATATAATTGTACTGCTTGCCATTTAAAGTTGTAATTACTCTACAAAAATCAATTTCTGTATTATGGAAAGATGCAGAGCTGTGCATGAGACATGCTTTAAAAATATACAGAAGATTCTCCTAGTACAATATTCCCTACAGGGGATTTGTGAATTACACAATATCTCTCCCTACATTACAAGTTAATTTGGCTTCACTGTGCTTTAATTTTATTTATTTAATGCAATTCTCAACCATCTTCCAATTACGCAGTATCCTCAAGATGGTTCTCCTACCAACTTTGTGTGATGCATACCTTTGTACAGGTAGTCCTCGATGTACAACAGTTCATTTAATGACTGCTCAAAATTAAAACAGCATTGAAAAAAAGTGGCTTATGACCATTTTTCATGCTTACAATCATTGCAGCATCCCCATGATCATGTGATCAAAATTCAGGTGCTTGGCAACTATTCATATTTATAACGGTTGCACTGTCCCAGGGTCATGTGATCCCCTTTTGCAAACTTTTGACAAGCAAAGTCAATGGGGAAATCAGATTCACTGAACTACTGTATCACTAACTTAACAACTGCAGCAAGAAAATTCATAAAATGGGGGCAAAACTCAAATTAAAAATTCACAACAGAAATTTTAGTCTCAATTATGATTGTTACGTCGAGGACTACCTGTATTTTCTTGCAAGTTTTTAGCTGAATTCATTGATTACTGTTCCCCAACCAACTTCTAAGAGCCATGGGAAATATTTTTAACCTGTAATCAAAAAAATCATTTGACCACCATTTTATCAAAAATATATATTATGCTACTTCTTGATCATACTTAACAACTTGGATGGCATAAACTTTTAGTTATACTTTTGGAATTTATATTAAAATAGTTTAAAAATTTAACATAGCTTATTCTTAAAAATCAGTATTTATATATATGAAAAAGAATCATTTGATCATCATTTTTACTTTTATTTGTCACATTAAGTTTACCAAAAGCATTAAGATATTTTTAAATATATATTGTCATTTTCCAGATGTGGATCTTCGAAGAGTAGCACTTATATTATTTTCCAGTATGTGTTAATCATTATATTTTATTCCCAACTCTCCTTGAAACTAATACCTTGTAAGCCGTAATTAGAAAAATGTTTTGGATTCCTCAGTGTCCATTATAAACAAGGCTGAGAGTTTCAAATTCCAAAACACCTACACCAATCTTTTAGATGTGAAAATCACACACATTTTCCAGCACCATAATAAACCATATAAACAGAAATTAGTAAATCACTTCTCTCAGACACTACAAAATGCTATTAATGTTACATTTATTAAGTCACATTTTTAAAGAAAAAAAGCTTGTGCAATATAATGTTTAGTAACAGCCATTGGAAAAAGTAATTCCTCCTGTGATAAAGTCCACCCCTCAAAAATAACCGCTCTTGAAGTTGCTATCTGCACTCCTGCCCACTTTCCCTCAAAGAAATAAAATATATGGGAAGTAATTTTTTTTTATGGGAACACAAGAGAAAGTTTAAACCCGGTCTTCATACCCGAATGCCCCCTCCTACTGTTTTACAAAAAATGAACGAGAAATATATTTTAAAATGCATTTCACATGTCATTTAATTCAGACTATATTGTCATCCACTGCAGGTGCAGTGTTCTTAAAGCACAAAAGAATTATGGACTTAAAATAGCAAAAGTAATAGCACTTAAGACTTATATTCCACTTTATAGTGCTTTACAGCCCTCTCTAAGTGATTTACAGAGTCAGCATATTGCCCCCAACAATTTGGGTTCTCATTTTACCCATCTTGGAAGGATGCCAGGCTGAGTCAACCTTGAGCCTGGTGGGATTTGAACTGCCAAATTGTAGGCAGCTGGCTCCAGAAGTAGCTTGCAGTACTGCACTCTAACCACTGCGCCAGAGGCTTCTAAAAAAAAAATACTACAAATATATATGAAAGTTGTCTATATTACACTTAGATCAATGAGAATTGAACAAGAAGCATTACAACAAAAATTTTCAAGCAGTCTATACTCATTATGTAATTGAATATATTAAAACCATGTATTAATAAAATACTGTTTGTTTTCCACAACAGGCCATCAGTTTGGTACAGTTTCATACAAGGTTATTTTTATTAAATTATTTTTTTCTGATTTTATCATGAACTGGCAAGTGGATGCTCATTGCCAAATTAAATGAAGCACTAACATTTTGTAAATGTAGAGTTGTGCAAAACTATAAAAGTTTTCATATTTGTGTCTATCTGTTACATAATTAAGATACCTGACTCGATTCATGTAGTAATTCTGATGTTTTATTGTTGGGTAAAATTAAGATTTTATTGTGGAATAAAAATTAGGGGCATGGTGGCCTAGCAGTTAAGACACTAGGCTTGTCAACGAGAAGGTTGGCATTTGAGACCAAGCACCATGTGACAGGGTAAATTCCTGTTCATGCCCCGGCTCCTGACAATTTAGCAGTTCAAAAGCATGCAAATACAAGTAGATAAATAGATACCATGACAATGGAAAGGTAATAGTATTCTATATATGTATAATGCTGGCCACATGACCACAGAAACATCTTGACAATGCTAGTTTCCTTGGAAATGCTTTTTGCTAGGAAAAAGGTAAGCACCATTCCCTAGAGCTGAACAAAACTGATAAGTGAAAACCTATCCCTTTACTTTAAAATTTAGAACTTTTTATAATTTTATTGTTGGATTGAAATAACTGAATCCAATAAAACCAAATAAGGAAAAGGAAGTCAATTAGAATTTGGAGAAGCATTTCTCTCTTCAATATTCTTGTTAGCAGATCTTCTAGACTTCTCCCTGCCTCCTAATATAGTGAATGACAGGAAACTGAGTACAGCTTTTACAGAGTTGATCACAGAAGTGGAACACAGTTTAACTGAAACATTTCAAATTCAAACACTTAAAAGTGTTTCAAGTTCAAAATGGGTTGCCCCAAATATGTTGAAGTCATTCTTACCATTCCATAAAAGTTCTAAGTTCAAAAGGCCCTTTTTGAATGCAAAACATGACTCTTTCAGGTAAAAAAACACTTTCAGAATTGTTTTTAAAATGTCAGAATACTTTTAGTAAGACGGAAAGAGTTATTTAAAAATTATTTCCTTCAAGTTTGAAATGAGAGCACCGTAAACTCTGAATGTTTGAACTCTGAAACATTTGTTAATAAATATGTTAATGTACTTATCCACATTTAGCAAGGTACATGAGGGAAACATTTTAGCTCCCTTTTCTTTTTCATTAACCGTTTATGATTTTACTAGCAGCATGAAAAAAGAAAGAGTATCTAAACAATATCTAGATCTTCCTTGGAAACACAGATAAAATTGCTTGATGTAGATACTGCATATCCCAATATCTTTTCTGTATAGAAACTTTGTCAGTGCTAGAAATCTTCCACCTTCACTCTTTGAGTAATTTACTCAGAAGCAAATCTTAATGCTGTCTGCTTCCTAATAGAATTGCTGCCTTTACTAGATGTAGCAGCGAATACATACATGCAAGTAAACACCTATACGATTAAGAATCAGAAGCTCTTCTTTTAGGAGCAAAACCTGCTTTGTCTCAGGGCACTTACTCTATCTAAACCCGACTTACAGGATTTATATTTAGCCCATTTCTTATAACTTCAGGTGCCCTCCCCTACCGCAATCTATTCGCAAGAGAATAAGTTCGCGGGCACCTCCGGCGAAGGGAAATCTACGATTTGAATATCCATACCTTATTATAGTTAACTTTATGGATAAGTGATGCAAAATCTGCAGCGAACACATTAACAACACACACACCCCTTTTTTTTTTTTATCTGAGGGGCTGGAGGGGAAGGGGGGGAAGGGAAATCCGGCGAAAGGAAGCGCTGGAATATGCTTAGCTGTCAGGTAAAGAGGGGAAGAAACCGCGGTGGGCAAAGGAAAAGTGACGCTCGCCGATCTTTATAAATCACAGGAGACAGCGAGCACCGTTTTTTACACATCCCACTGCGACCTGCATGGCGGGAAGCTGTCTGCCCCCGAGCGGATTGTGGACCTCAGTTCCCCCAAGCCATCTGGCGTGAGGACAGCCCTCGTCCGCCACTTCTGGAGAGCGCCAGGTTGCGAGGCTTTTAGGGATACCGGCGGGAGAGGACAAGGCGAAAAGCGGCCTAGTGGTCGCCACGATAAACACGAGCGCGCAACTTCTCTCCCCGCCTGACTCGCCCTCCTCACCTGCCGAACTAAGGCGCCGGGGGCGGCCACCTCTCGTCCGATGCTTTGCTCCCGAAGGGTCTCGACAACTGACTTGGAGTCGACCTGAGGAGGAACAACCGGACCGAAGACGACGATTGCACAGCTTGCCCGGTAGCGCTGCGGAGACGCTCCGAGGGCCGCGGAGGCGAGCTGTTTCCCTCAGGGGGCTCGCTAGATTTGCGGCAGCGCCGCATCCGCTGACAGATCCGCAATATGGCGGCACCCTTTGAGATTTTTTTTCTCCCTATCACAGCGGTTGGCGCCTCCGTCTTGCTACGGAGCATGCGCGGACAGAGATGGAAGCATGCGTGCTTCGGCGGGATGAAGCTGCGCCTCTTTGGAAACGGGAGTTGGAAAGTTGAGGTGGGGGAGAGAGAGGGAAAGAGAGAGACGAGGCAGAGGGGTCGTTTGACTGCCGCGAGCGGCTTCAGAATCAAATGCGGAGTCACGTGGTAGGTTGTGACGGCATCGGCCTCTGGTTTAACATTTTTGAAAAAGCAGGGGATGCGATGAGTTCCATGTCCCCGCTCCCTTTTGAGACTTTATCTGGCTGGCTAACACAAGGCGTCGGTCCCGTTCGTTTTAGAGCGAGTTTTAAGAAAAAGAAATGTAAAGTCTCCCTTAACAGAGACTTGGTTGTCTACGCTTTTGCATGAAATCTTATACATCTTTTATGTATCTTATAAGTTTCTAATTAATGAAGTCAAAGGAAAATGAAATGCAGAAAGAGCAGGAAAGTACTTATATCCTATTAGTGGCCATTCGCAAAACAAATCGCTGCAGCAGGAACAAATATCTTTGCATTGGTATGAAAACCAACATGGAGCAGTAATTATGGAGCGAGAGGAAAGATTGGTTTTCTCACTCATGGAAACTCAATGGATGACCTTGGACCAGTCTCTTTGTTTCTTTTTTTCCTTTCTTTCTTTCTCTCCCTCACATCCCCCCCCCCCCTTTCTCTCTGACACATACAAACACACACACAAAGCTTTGTATCTCTCCTTCAGAAACAAAATATTTTGGCTTAACAGTGCTGTTGCCTTGCCTCCTAATCTTCCTTTGGTTGTCTTGTTCTTTCTTAGATTTAGTCTCTAGATCAAGGGCTTTCAAACCTGGCAAATTTAAGACTTGTGGACTTCAGCTCCCAGAATTCCTGAGCTAACATTGACTGGAGGAGGAATTCTGGGAGTTAAAATCCACAAGTCTTAAAGCTGTCGAGTTTGAAGACCCCTGCTCTAGATGCTACCAGTAGTTTTTTTCCCATTAACTGTTTCTGGGAGATCCTGGGTTTGTAATTTCTCTTACCACAAAATAAGAGAATTCTTCATTTCTGTTACAAGGCAAAAGATGAAAAATCAAGTTGCCCAATTGTGGCTAATCAAAGACAGGTAAGCTTTCTGACAAATATTTTTAGGTATGTGCATAACTGGCTGCTATGGGTTATGTTGGAGGTTTACAGTGTTTATTATAATTTAGAGTAATTTATTCTATTGTCCTGAATAAAGTTTATGTGCAAAATATACTAAAAATTCAATACTATTAAAATATGTACTAAACCTAGGGAAAGATAAAACAGGACTTTAGCTTGCATCAAGTCAGTCCTATTGACTATATTTTCCTATTAGAATATTTTTGTTATTTTCAGCAACACTCTAAATTCATATAAAGTTTTATGTTCCCTGATCTGATCTATCAGGTAATTAGCACTACCCATCTAGAAAAATAACATATTATTAAAGAACTATTATCTAATGCTGCTGTCTCAAACGTTGGGGTTGTGAGTGAGACGGAAGCTGTGTCTGTGGTTTCCTTTCTCAACTTCTCTTGGGCTTGAATGGGGACTGAGTGTTCTTTCTTTGAAGATGCAATCTTAGTCACATCTTCATTATAGCCTACTGGTGCACACTAAATACTGTAGGAGGAGATTTAGTGGCCTCTAGATTTGAGACGGGCTTGAAGTACAGTGAGCTCTTATTTGAATGTGTACTAGCAAGCAATTGTGGGAACTCTCATTCAGAACAATTGAAGGACTTCAGTTTGGTATTTGAGTTATTGTGTACCTTTAACTCCTATGGGGAGAGTTTTAATGAATTTAGAGCAGGGCTGTCAAACTCACAGCCTGTGGGCCGGATGCATCACGTGCTGGCCACGCCCATGCCCGGTTTAGTGAAGGGAAAAGTTGTGATATGTCACACGACAACGCCTTGACAATACGAGTATGACACCCCTGATTTAGAGGGTTTAAGTTAGAAATAATTTGACAATAACTTTTTAAGGGATTTATTATTTTTACAATAGGAGATTCACCCATCTCCTCCCACCTATAACTGTATGACTATAACTTTGTTGCTTGTATCCTTACGATTTTTATTGACTGTTTCATAGTATGATTTGATTGCTTATTGTATCCTATGACTATATTCTATTTACTATATACCCTATGGCTATATAACCCTATGACTATTATTAAGTGTTGTACCTTATGATTCTTGACAAATGTATCTTTTATGTCGACTGATAGCAAATGGTCCAAAAACAAATTCCTTGTGTCCAATCACACTTGGCCAATAAAGAATTCTATTCTACTCTATAATCCATTAACACTTTTCAAAAACATAGCATTTGGTCTCTGGGCTTTTTAAAAATGTACTTGGTTTGATTTTTGGCTTGCTCTGTGAATCTAAACCATTATCTCTTGTTAGAGTAGAGTAGGATAGGATAGGATAGGATAGGATAGAATAGAATAGAATTCTTTATCGGCCAAGTGTGATTGGACACACAAAGAATTTATCTTGGTGCAAATAGTCTCAGTGTACATAAAAGAAAAGATACATTTGTCAAGAGTCAAGAATCATAAGGTACAACACTTAATAATAGTCATAGGGTACAATAGGCAATCGAATCATACTAAGAAATAGTCAATATAAATCATTAGGATACAAGCGACAAAGTTAAGTCATACAGTCACAAGTGAGAGGGGATGGTTGATTAGGAGTGATGAAAAGATCAATAGTATTAGTGCAGACTTTGTAAATAGTTGGACAGTATTGAGGGAATTATTTGTTTAGCAGAGTGATGGCGTTTAGCTGTGGTTTGTGGATACCATGCTGCATAAATCCAGCCAATTGTGGTTTGCTCAGTAAACTACAATTAAGCAAATCATTGCATGGTACTATTATGATTTGTAAACCATAGTTCACCTTGGCATATAAACTCACCTCATTGTGGCTTTTTCACCATGATGTGATTAAGCAAACTGTAAATTAAATATAGATAGCATAATATAAATTAAATCTATACAGATCACTATATTCCTAACTTCTCCACAGAAACATTTCTAGAGGTTAATTGTACAATAAACTAGGAAATTCAATAGTTAACACCAATATTTTATTTATTTATTTATTATAGGCTAATGTTTTACAGAAAGCAGTGGGCAAAAGGAAAAAGGACCCTGCTCACCTCTGTGGGCTTTGGTCAGCTAATAACATGGCAAAAAAACGTAAGTAGTAATTATGCTTGCCTTGGAAGACAATGATATGTGTATATTCTGAATGACACTTAAGATTAGCAAATGTATTTTTAATACATAGTATACTCCTGCTATGAATTCCATAAATGAATAGGACTTGTCTACACAGATCTCATCTCTGATCTACCCCCTGGGGATATATATTTGCAGTCCCCATTTCACTATATAGGTAGAAGAGCAGGCATTGCTTGGGGGCAGAGTTAAGTGTATCATCAGCTTAGAGTCTTTACATTCCCACAAACATTTCCAACTCCAATCCCTCCTGAATTCTGTTGACCCTCATCTGACACCAATTTAGTGTTGAACTTTAGTTAGCCAGATTCTTGTACATAGGCTTGAATGAATCTGTGCTGCAATTTTATGAATGGTTCTGATTCTTTGCATCTGGCAATATTTACTCTTTTGGAATGGAATACAATATTTTCAAATCACTGATCTGGCAACCTCTTCCAACAGGCCGGTCTGGCCTAGTATCAATTACTAGGGTTTTAAAATTTGTGGTAATTTTTAACTTTTTTACCCTGTTTTTATTGTGTTATTTCAGCCACTTGTTTAATTCTTTTTAAATCTATTTTAAATTTTTTATTAATTGTGTGGTTTTTATCTCGGCTGTACACCGCCCCGAGTCCCATTTTGGGAGAGGTTGGCAGGTATAAAAAATTTAATAAATAAATAAATAAATGTTCCCAGATTTCTGTTTATTCTCAATTTCTCTTAAATCAATATGGACTTTTAAGCATAGGTGTAATTCTCTTGTTCAATTTAAAATAATAATATTTTGTCTTTTGTTTATTATAGATCATCATTTTCTAGACAGGTTTACAAGGTAATGCAACATATCAAAAAGTACCGTTCATTTGTCATATAATTTTGGCTAGCTTGCTATTTAAAATAATATTTATCTACTCTCTCAGGCTAATCTAATCTCTTAAATCAATATAACATATTTACAATTGTAGAAATAGTAGATAATATAAATTGTCTTGTATGTCTACTTTACACACAGGGCACTGCTTGTTTCATAAGACTTTAAAATTACAGTCATAAAAACATAATAATCTAAAGTCAACAAATGCTTGCGAAATGTAGCAGATAAGGAAAAAAATAGCACAAATTGCAGCAGCAATTTCATTCACTATATGAACTAACATTGGCTATGAAATATAGAACATTTTGTAAAGCTAAGATGTGCAGATAGGATGACTGATGCAAAAGAGAGCAAAGTTTTTTGTCTCTTTCCCTGTAGAATAGATGATTTTAATAGCTTATTGTGAGCTTTGAACAATCCTACCTTGATTTCTGGATTCCTCAAAATATATACAAAACTCAGTAGAGGATTATTTTCTGTAGATATGTCAAAACATCTGATTCTGTTTCTGAAATACAGAGTCAGGTCAATATTTTCTAGCTCATAATGCTGCGTTTCTGACATACATCATTTCCAGTATCTAACCAATTACTTTCTTCAGAAAAATTTATTTGGTGATTTTTTTTCATTAGTAACAGATTTCAAATTAAAGAAATTCTGAAAAGGAGGGGGGAGAATTGACAAAAAGATGCCAATTTATTAGTGTTGATGGGAGGGAGGGATTACATCTGCCCTTAGGCCAACATGTCTGACCTTCATTGAATGCTTCTGGGTGAAACATTCTTTTTACTATAATTATGCCTGATCAAAGAATTGTATAGTTGGCACCCAAATAAAACTTTCCATTTCTAACACTCTTGTGTTTTTTTCTCCACAGGATGCAAGGAAGGGGAAAGAATTGCCACAAGAAGGGAGACATAGAGAAGGTACAGAATACTTTTGGATTGATAGTTAGACATCATCTATCTGGAAGCATTCCTAGTGCAACTTCACTGGATGTTGAAGTTGTTCACATGCAAACCCATTTGATCAGTAGGCACAACAAATAAAATCTCAAAGTTGACATAATGAGGTCCTTGCAGGTGTTAACATAAATCACAGTTTTTATGAATCCTGTTTTTACTCAGTCATGGAATTAATTGCGGTTTACAAGTCATTCTAGTTAAATTCAAATGTTATACGAAGTGCAAACCAAACAGACTGTTTTATGGCTTAGCACAATGTTTCCACTAGCCTTAACAAGCTGGATAATTGTACAACTGCTAGTGCTAATATACTGTATTTAGTAAGGAGAAAATCGGAGAAGATTTACCCAGGTTTTTTATTGTTGCTGTTGTTGGTTTAATGCAATATATGGATATATACGAACACAAAGCCATCAGTTTTAAGACAAGTCACTTTGAATTGTTTCTGTTTCTATTCTATTTGTATTGTTCTGTTACATGGATAACTCATAGCCAATTTTGGATCCACTTCCATCAATAATTAGATAGATCTATTTTCACTTTCCCTTGCCTTTCTTAATTTGTTTGCCTGGTTAAATATCTTGGTTAAGGATGCCCACATTTGTCTGAGGATGCCCACATTTGGCATTCTTCAATAAAATGTAGTTTACTTCCTCTCAGCAGTGGACAGAAGAAAAGTGAGGTGTTCATTTAGCTAACAATAACATCTGAGAAGATTGAAAATGGTGGGCACTTGGCAATTGGTCTTAAGTGCAAACAGGTTGTCAAGTATCCACATCATGATTATGTGAAGGGGGGCAGTCAATGCAATGTATTACAACAGGAAGTGCTTTACAGACCATAAAAAAAAACATTATCCGTAGCTCCAAATAGTAGTCATTGAAGAATGGTGGCCTTGTTTTATGTTTGTGGGTTTTCCTTTGGCAGTTGTGAAATTTAAGTTGTCTTAAATTGAGATTTTGGAACAGATTCAATAGGGCATTTCTCAGTTAGATATGAATTTCTTGAACTGGAGGGATGTATTTAATATTTTTGTGCTATCACAAAATATCTTCAAGATCCAGCTTCCAAGTAAATACCAGTTGGAGAATAGTCAGTCACAAAGTATTCTATCAGAAATTTTGGCTCTTTCCTAGCTATCTCCTTATTAGCCTTCTAAGATATTATCACCCAGAGGTAATATTCAGCAAGTTCTGACCAGTTTTGGAGAACCAGTAGCAGAAATTTTGAGTAGTTTGGAGAACAGGCAAATACCACCTCTGACTGGCCCCGCCCCCATCTATTCTCTGCCTCCCAAGTCCCAAGCTGATCTGCTGGGTCTTCTTTTGTTGCCCTGCACAGGAGAACGGAGCTGGAAAATAGGTTAGTGGGATGGTAGGGAATGGGATTTTTCAGTAACCTTTCCCCAGGAGTCGGGTGGGAATGGAGACTGCCCACCAAGCCACACCTACCAAGCCACACCACACCCACCAAGCCACACTCACAGAACCGGTAGTAAAAATTTTTGAATTCTACCACTGTTATCATTCCAGTCTATCTTTATCTGTAGAAGACAGATTAAATTAACAAATTAAGATGCAATCTAAAAGAACCTAAAAATAAATTATAATTTGGTAGTTGCCCATGAAGCTGTCTTAAGCATATTGATGTTCATAAGATGTTCTTAAACATGATCTGCATGCCTCACAAGTGTCCTATGCAGTTGCTGAGTAAAATTGTATGAAAATGTGGCACTAAAAGCTTTGCTTAGCCAAGCCCATAACTTGATTCCAAATCTGCATAGCAAAATGCAATGGCTCTGTCAGCTAGCCAGAGAAAAAGCTTTTGTAATCATGCTATATACATAATAAAGATTGTTGCAAAATAATGAACTGATAAATGGACCTTCTTTGCACAAATAAAGTTAAGATATGTTAACTAAACATACCAGCCTACTTACTCATTAGTTCTTGACTTTAATTATTTGAATATGTATCAAGGATTTTATTACACCAAGTCAATAGGAAAACTGCAGATAGAAGCAAAGGACACACAATTGCCTGTAGGCTCACCCTGACTTGCATAGATTATGACAAATGCATTGGAATGTCCAAGCAATCTCTCTAATCTCTATTTGAAAAGGAGAGTTCTTGAGGTCCAGAATAATAGTAGTAAAGGTATTCAGTCACAATAGCTACTAATTTAGACAAGAATGGAAGGAACACAGATACCCCCTTCCAAAGTAAAAGTCAACTTTTATATATATAGATATATTTATTTATATATATACTTATATATAGATATATTTATATATAGACGCAAATTGCAAATTCTTGTCATAATTCAGTAATGAATTTTACTGAACTCCACCTCTAAATAGCCTAGATAGCAGGATTTATTGTGAGGAATAATGGGTATTGCAGCACAGCATCTGGAGTTGTTGCTAAATGTTCATGTAATTAAGTACAATACTTGCTTGCGTCAGAATGGGAAAGATTGTTTCCAGATAACCTGTTCAGTTTGTTTTCCAAATTTGGATGAGCAAGTACACTTTGTCTTTGAAACAGTTTTGGACCAAATTGCTTTTTGAGCACATGCTGCTATTAACAAGAGGACTGTCCTCAATTAAGCAGAACATAATAATTCATCAACTATGAAAGGATGTCTATGGAGATTCTCAGTCATCCAGGTCATGGTTGTCCCAAAGGTGCTTTTTCAAGAGGCAACTGGACTTTGTTTTTCTTTGAAGATGTTTCTCTTCTCATCCAAGAAGATTTTTAGCTCTGACTGGAAGGTGGGGAATGGAAGGATGTATTTTCCTTGCAGACAGCTGGTCATTTGCTTCGTTTAGAACACGGGTGTCAAACTTGCCACGTCATATTGCCGTCACGTGACGTTTTGTGATGTTTTTCGCAGAGCTGGGGTGGGTGTGCCCTGTGCATCATGCATCCGGCCCACGGGCCACCAGTTTGACACCCCTGGTTTAGAGAGTTGTTGAGGCCACTTTGGGGTTTGTCTGTGTCCTCAGAGTCACCTGAGTAATGTAAATGGGTGTGGAGCCTTCTTGGGTGAAGTCTGTGTCCACCAAGAAAACAGCCATTGAAATGAGTTGGTAGCTCACAGAAACACCTGGAAGTGGCCCAACAAATAAGTTCGGTGGTTGATAGTCCTGAGAAGCAGCATAGAGTATGGACAGTGGCCATCGCGTAACATTATAATCCTCAATCTATTGGATTATATGAAGCTATACATTAGATTTTCTTTGGCTGATTGTCCTACCATAGGGGGTCATGGTAGGCTATTAAAATGTTGATTCTGTTGAATTTTGTACAATATCTATCACCATTTTTTGCAATAAATCATTAGCTGGCTTAGGCTGAGTAAGGAGCACTACTCAGGTCAATGGTTTATAGGCCTCCTTGAGCACTAGTAGAAAAATTGACACTGATTCCAATTTCCAGTAATTATTTTATCTATAATTTATTATCTTCAGAAAAAAAGCCTATGAACTAATTGTGCATGGATATGAATAGGGAAAAGCTGGAGTTTCCAAAATTCTGTTCTCCACATCCCAAAAGCAATCCTCAGCATAGATTGCTAGATGGGCTGACCATGTGCCTTTTCATCAGAGGCCTTAATACAGGTCATAATTGCATTCTTCTATCACTGTATAGTGGGGTTCCTGAACCACAGGTTGAAAACCTTCCCTTTCCCAAGTAGCAATGGTACTGATCCAGGATACATTGACTCTAAGATCATTTCTTCCTTGCCAGTTGGCAGGTATAGACATGCATACATCTCAGTCGTCCTCAGTAAACATAAGAAAAATCTCATATAGATGCAGATTAATACCCATAGCTGCTTTGCTGAAAACAGGGAAATTAAGAATATTTTAAAAAATCAAGCAAAAATTGCTGGAAGGAGGTTGGAAAATAAGCATGATCTATTATCTTCCCCGCTCTCTGATATACAGCTGGGAGCTTCAGAATTCTGTGGGGAAGTGAAAACATGAAAAGCAGAGGGAACATCTATTTAAGAGTTCTCTATTTCTGAAGAGATAGGTAAAGACAAAGATTGGTTTAGTGGTCAAGGCACCAGGCTTAGAAACCCAGAGACCACAAGTTCTAGTACAGGTAGTCCTTGACTTACAACAGTTCATTTAGTGACTTTCAAAGCTACAATGGCACTGAAAAAAGTTGACTTATGACCATTTTTCATACTTTTAACCACTTTTGTAGCATCCCTGTGATCAAAATTCAGATGCTTGGCGACTGGTTCATACTTATGACCGTTGCTGTGTCCCGAGGTCACCATTTGCGACCTTCTGACAAGCCAAGTCAAAGGGGAAGCCAGATTCACTTAGCCGTATTATTAACATATCAACTGCAGTGATTCACTTAACAACTGTGGCAAGAAAGTTCATAAAGTGAGGCAAAACTCACTTAGTAAATATCTCACTTAACAACAAAAAATTTGGACTCAATTGGATTGTAAGTCGAGGACTACCTGTATTGCTTTAACCCTAAAAGCCAGCTGTGTTACTTTGGGCCAGTCAGCCTCTCAATGCAACTTGCCTCACAGGGTTGTTGTGGGGAAAATAGGAGGAGGGAGACACTGTCAGATATGTTCGTCGCTTTATTAAAAAAAATGACAGAATATAGCCAGGAATTTGTATTAGTTATGGAATATTAATATTCTAATATTTTTTCTCTGTCCACACTTAGTAACTGTAATTTAGCTTTTTATACATGTGCGTGAGGATTTTTCTTTTCATATGGTCTCTAGGATTAAACTTGCTATCCTCTCTCATTTTTGGAGGCATCAGAGTAGTAAATAAGGTAATTTTATGCTAGCATACGATAGTGAATTCACTGAGGGGGAGAAGGGATTGTTGGGGCAATATGTTGGAAATGTATCTTTTTATATGACAAACGTTGAAGCATTATGCATATAACTTGCACATTAAAAACCCACATAATGTTGCTCCCTTGATTTGCTCTGCCCTCTACTGGTGTAAAATTGCATTTGCTAATTTAATAGATTACAACATGAAAAAAATCCCTGCGTTAAGATAGGTCCAAACATCCAAAATTACGAAACAATAGATCTGGAACGAAAGTCCAAGTCTGTTAATCATTAGATTTAGACCGCTTTTAGAAATTAAAAAAAAAACCATACAAAATCCACAAAGTACCTAAGTTACACCTTTAAGACATGGTTAGACATTTATTTAAATATACTTAATAAAACAAAACCGCTGTTACGCATTCCCCAAATCCCTAAACTCAGGGAGCCGAGGATCAGTCGGATAAGCAGAGCATGCGCGATTCCCAACCCAAGCGCTCGCTCTGTCCCGCATTTCTCCTAGCATGCGTGCGCCCGCAAATTTTATTTCCGTAATTCGCGTAACCCGTCTCAGGCGAGGGAATCTTGCGCGTTTCGCGGCCCCTCTGACGTCGGCAGCGTAAACACCTATGAGAATAGCCGCCGTGCATTCCGGTTGGATAAACTGACCGACCTTTGGATTTCGGCAAGTAATAAGCGGAAGTTGCTCTCGCTTGCTTTTTCCGCTGGCTTTGGGGATTCGCCGTCGCCTGCTGTTACAGCAATGGCCATCTCAAGCAGCTTCCGCCTTCTCTTTCGAGCCGTGCCGTCTTCTTGCTGGCGGCTTCTGGCGGCTCCTTTTCGAGCCGGCAGTAGCTGGAATAACGCAGCCCGCCTTGGCTCTTGCCGGTCCTTCCACGCGGCGACGGGGCTCAGGTAAGGGGCTCCGTCCTGTCAACCTTCCCGGCCTGAGTTGGAAGTGGGGCGAGAGGGTACCTCACAGGGATCGCTCACCTCTCCTCTCGTTCCTAAGGAGTTAACGGCGCCAAATGAGGGGGAAATCCCGGGATTGGGTGATGAAGGCAAGGCGTAGAGCAGTACCGGGGCTAGGCTAGATCAGCTCGGAGGTCACAGAAAATGCCAGCCGTGATTTTGGTCACGGTCACCCACGCAATATTGTTGTACCTGGACTGTGACAACGGCTTTCTGCAATGTGACCTCGGTGTTGTGCGAATGCGACCCGTCAGGTCAATTTATAGGTAAATGTATTGTTCGAGCCCAGAAAAACCGATAAACCTTTTTTTCTGTTAACTGTACAACTGTCTAACCTGGAAGAGGATCTACCTGTTTGTGACTTTGGCTTTACATAAAATACTTTAACTTAGATTTGTTTGTTTATGACTTAGCAAAGTGTATAAGTGTATAATATGAAAGCCTACTAACTGTCAATAAGCTGCAATTAATTATGCCATGGCCTAAAGTTTCATACGTGTAGAGTTTCATCTTACAAAGTGCCTACTTATTCCATATGTGAAAGTTGGATGATGTAAACAAAATAATTGCTTGTAAGACACTTATGCTAGCCTTTGTTATTGAGAGTTAAAGTAGAAGCGAAGCAACCCATGGTTTGAAGGAGCCCTTGGTGCTCTCTGAGCTCGCTTGTTTTCTTGCAGACGTTTCATTACCCAAACTAAGTAACATCGGTGCTAGTCACTGCTACTGCAACGAAAGCAAGCTCAGAGAGCACCAAGGACCCCTTCATGTCAACTCTGAGCTACAAATATTCTCCTTTATTGGTAATTATAGTTTCTCCATGTAAACAAAATTCAGCCAACAAATATGAATCCCACACACAATATGAAGCAAGCCTAGAAGTCTTGTGCTCACATGGACACAAGACCCATCTTGTTCTTTTAAACTGGATTGCTAAAATTGGACTTCAAACAAGGAAAGAGAAGGTCAAGTGAAAACTTGCCACTACAATATTGCAAGATAACTCCTATGCTTGTGTAATCACTGTCTGGCAGTTGCACTTTCTTTTTGCAAAGTAGAGAAAAACATTCTCTAAGCATTCCAGATCTGCTCTGGAATATCACCCCACCCCCCGCCCGTCCCATATGCATGAAAAGAATAACACATACAAGTTCTGCATATTGGATTCCACCCAGGTTGATGAGGTAGTACATATTTTGTACTTGTGCAAGATTTCTGCTTCATTCAGCTTAATTGGACTTAAAAAGAGCCATGGTAGTAATGCAGTACTGCAGGCTAACCAACTGCTCACTACCAGGAGTTTGATTCTGACCGGCTTAATCAAGGTTGACTCAGCCTTCCATTCTTTTGAGGTTGGTAAAATGAGGACCTAGATTGTTGGGGGAAATATGCTCTGTAAACTGCTTAGAGAGGGTTGTAAAGTATTATCAGGTGGTGGTATATAAGTCTAAATGCTATTGCTGTTACAGTTGTTTGATTATTTAAAGCACCAAAACATCAATAAGTCAAAGGTAGGCATCTCAGAGGGCTTTAGTTCCCCTAGTTAGGTACGGTAGCTATTTAATCAACTGTTGTCATGATGCTGAGATGCACCATTCACAATTTGACAACCAATGACTGCTACTCCTCTGCCACTAATAACGACCTGGAAAGATGGGAGATTATCTGTCCAGAGTCATGAATTTGAGATGACTATCTGATACATTGAAATAATAAACATTATCAGCATTTGTGTGCACTTAAATATCATATTTGAGATCAGAAAGGCTAGCAAAATAAAGTATAAAGTTAAAACTTGAGTCTTGTTAACAGTGTAGGTGTATCTGTGTGCTCTTGCCATCTAAACTTTTTTTTTTAAAAAAAATCTGGTTTAGTCTTCATCCCTGAGATTTCTCAATTTCTCATTCAAATAGCATTCAATTTCAGGCTCTCTTACCCTTTTCAAGATGTCATTGTGGTCAGTTAGGTTCTTCTATATTATATGAACAAAAAAAAAGTTGCCTAAACAGGCTTTCAATAGCCTGAATCCAGCATATCCAGAAAGAAAATCCAAACAGTACTGGTCAAACCAGTTAGTTCAAACCCACAGGAGATCATTTTTAGGAGATTAAAGGGCTGAATGAAGAACATGCAGCTTTTCAGTGGGGGCAGAGAACAACCTCCCAGGAATGATCATGCTAGCCCACTCCTTATTGATATTCTGAAAATTACTAAAAATAATCTTATGGGTGTTCTAGAAATGATTAAAAGTTCTAAAGAGCCATTTCTAACTTGTTTTGGATTGTTTGTATTATGTCTGGTTTATGCTGTTTTTATTTTTAATAATAGTTTTTACTAAAGATGTTTCAAATGGTTTTTATATTATGTAAGTTGCTGAAGGCCTTTGATTGCTATAAAGTATGAATATGAAAAATAAATGATTATAGGTGCTATGAAAATACTCAGTTTCTAACCTCTGAGCTGAGTGGTTTTTCTGTTAGAGGTTGTAGCAGAATTGAAATAATTCAACCATTTTAATTGTTCACAGTTGTGATACTTTCATTTTAGTTATTTTGCCTTAGTGTTTCTTCAACTTAGTCCACCTATACAATAAATACAGATTTATTAATCTTGAGATTTCTGTGCCACTCTAAATGGTCATATCAATCTGTACCTAATGTAAATTATGTTTGTTATTGTGAAGCGATAACTTATGAAGTGACCTCTTGACTATTATGATTGCCATCTTAGTTACAGAAGCAAGGAATCTATATAGACATAGATTCTGTAGTAGTCGTGGTGCACAATGGTTAGAATGCAGTGTTGCAGGCTGACTGACCACTGCCAGAAGTTTGATCCTGAGCAGCTCAAGGTTAAGTCAGCCTTCCATCCTTTTGAGATTGGTAAAATGAGGATTCAGATTGTTGGGGACAATATGCTGACTCTGTAAACTATTTAGTGCTCTAAAGCACTATTTATTTTATTATTTTATTTTTATTTATTTGATTTGTCAATTGCTTACATTTGATTTATCTAATTGCTTAGATAACAGGTATAAGTATAAACATAGTTATGAATACATGAGATGGATATGTATAAGAAAAATAAAAAGAAACAATAGGACAGGGACGGTAGGCATAATTGGTGCACTTATGCACGCCCCCTACAGGCTCTTAGGAATGGGGTGAGGTCAATAGTAGACAGTCTAAGGTTAAAGTTTTTGGGGTTTGGGGAAGAAACCACAGAGTCAGGTAGAGTATTCCAGACATTGACCACTCTGTTGCTGAAGTCGTACTTCCTGCAATCAAGTTTGGTGCGATTAACCTTGAGTTTGCTCTTATGTTGTTATGGTTGAAGCTGAAGTATTCATTTACAGGTAGGACATTGCAATGTATGATTTTATATACTGTATTTAGTATATATATATTTATATTTATTATATATATTTAGTATGAAGTGGTAAGTAAGTGTTGGGGTTCCAATGGATGCCCTAATTCATTCATGAGCTATTGCTAAGTGCTCTACACACACAAACACACACACATACTGCATAAGAATAATAAGGAATAAATACAATTTTGTCTTTAATCACTGTTCCGCAGCATCCTCTCTTATGAATGAAAGTACAAGGCAGGCTAATTCTGATTGGGGAAGATGGTCCTGCAAGTACACAGACACCAAGTCTTTATAGGGCTTTAAGATTAAAAACCAGCACATTAAAATGGCCCTTTATACTGTAATCAAAAAGACTCTAAGCAGCTTACATAGAATTTAATAGAAGAATTCAAACATTCATAGTAGTATATAAAACCACACAGGAATTTAGCGAACGGCAGCAAGAACAACAACAGCAAACATTACCAGACCAAAAAAATTAGAGTGAAGACAGAGACAAAAAGAAATAAAGATAGCACCATAAAATCAAGGGAAGGTTCTCTGAAACAATTTTGTCTTCAACTATTTTTATCAAGATGATGTTTTGAAAGTAGTTGAAGACAAATTTGTTTCAGAGAATCTTTCCCTCATTTTAGGATGTTCTCTTTATTTCCCCTCCTTTCTCTTTCTCCTCCCACCCTAATTCCTCTTATATGAAATTGGAATTGAGTTGGGTTTTGGGTTTGGTTTATTGTTATTGGTATCTGAGTCTGAGAACAGTTCCATTATAGTATTTGTTGAAAGATTTTATTTTGTTTCTATTGAATATAATTGAGAGTCAACTAGGATTATTATGTATAAGACAAGAAGCCATATAAGTTTTCTAAATAAATATATTTAGTCTCCATAAACCAATATTTACTGTACTGAAAAACAGTGTTGTAAAAAATTGGATTAAAAGAGGACAATAAGGTACTGATTTTTTTTTTCAGCTCGGAAGAAAAAGTTACAGTACACTTTATAAATCGTGATGGTGATAAATTAACAGCCAAAGGAAAAGTTGGAGATTCACTTCTAGATGTTGTGATAGATAACAATCTTGACATAGATGGATTTGGTAAGTAAATGTATTTCCTTTCCTATAAGAAATTTAAGTTGAATTTTTTAACAAAAGAATTGAAACTGACTTTTGATTCAAAGTTAACCACTTCTGAGCAAAAGCACTAGTATAAGTTTATATTTTTTTTGCTAAAATTAGGAAAAAGAATAATATTGTTGGTTTGTATAACTCTTCCACAGCTATATGTTTGTTCTAGCATCAGTTACTATTACTGAATTTTAGTTTATTCTTCTACAGGAACTCCTTGATTTACAACCACAATTGAGCCTGCAACATTAGTTTTAAGTCGTTGCAGTCTTTAAGCAAGATGACTACCTTGCTCAACAACCACAATAACAGCTCTCTCCTTTGTGGTGGTTAAGTCTATGGAGTGAAAGAGCTCCCTGTGAAAGGAGGGTGGGGCAGGCAGCCCTTCTCTGTGTGCAGAACTGCTGCATTTGGCCAGATGGATTTTGCTCGTGTGAGGCGAAATCAGTCTGACAGGCTAGCTCCAAATACCCATACTGTATGCACCTTGTGCCAAAATCCCACTTGGCTCATACCAAGGACTTTTTCATTCAGCATCTCTGAGAGCAACCAAAATGCTTAGTGCTGAAGGGGGAATTCTGCCCCATATGGGATAAAATCAATCTGGCAGGCAGCCCTTTTGCTCCCAAATAGATGGTTGACAAAGTTCCATCCATAAACCAGACATTTTCCCATTGACTTTCTGGGAAACCTGACAGGAAAGATTTCAAATGATGATCATGGGTGCTTGGCAACCTGTCTGTCATAATTGCAAATGGACAGCCAAAAGTTCATGTTGCAAGTCACATGACTGCAGGGGTACTGCAACAGCAGTAACTTCGTGCATCGATTCTTAGTCTCTTTGTTCAGCATTGTCATAATTTTGAATGGTCATTGAATGAATGATCATTGAGCTGGATTTATACATTGTGTTAAACCATGTTCTTATCATAATTTTTGAACAAGAGATGGGAGCAAATTTTAAAATAATTGTAAGATATCAGCAAACATTACAGATGTAATCATAGGGATTCCATAGGTAACCCTAAGCCAAAAGCAAACACACAGAGTTATGGCTTAAATAAAATATGTGAATTCTTCTGAATCACATATAGTTAGTGATTTTTCTCTTTATATTTTTTCTCTTTGCTATACCATTTAACCTGCCACCTTCTTTGGCCTCAGACATATGATTCTTCTGGTTTTGGTTTCTTTGAAGCCAAAGAATTCTCTAATGCATTGCACTAAGTCTATCACTTTTGGAAATGTGTTTATTCAAAAATATTTTAATACAGCTTTTTTCAATGAATTATGGAAGTTTACAATATATAGGCAGTACAACAGTGAACAATTTAAAAGGTAGATAAATTGTGATTAACAGAAGTAAAAATGTCAAGAAAGATTTAAGGGGTAGTCAACTTAGTATTTCCCAGAAAACAAAACATTAGCCTCAAAGACTAATTTGCCTGACTTAACACAGTGGAATGATATGGCATCTTTAAACAGATGTCATACTTTTTAATATTCTGGATACAGAAAGTAAAATCAAAAAGTTTAGTATTGTCCATATTTAAAATTCCCAGACCTCTAAAAAAAAAAGATCAATTACAGTGGTAATGCCTAAAAAAAGAAAACATGGTCTGTTCAAGCTTTTTTATATCACTAGGGGGCATAGCAGGCATACAGATAACATGTTGACATTTAACGCTTTAAATATTTGCCTGCTTGATGAAATCCTTCTCTTGTTTAGCATAATTCTTGTTCAATTAAGAGATGCTATTACTGTTACAACATTATTGTTCATGTTTTATCTTTTTTATTTTGGCTTTATAGATGTAGTTTATCTGTATTATAGACATAGGTATCTCCTGCCTACATTATCTTGATCTGTCATTACTAATTGATGATGCCTATGATATTATGGTATGTCTTTAAACTATATTGTACAAATATTGTAACTCCCTTCTTCAACCTTATGTTCTCAGATATGTTGAATTAAAATTGTCCCAAAAGTGGTTATGATTCGTGAAAGATTTAGTCCAATGCAATTCCTCTGGAATGATTTTGGTGAAATTATGAACAAGATTGTTACTTCTTGTTAATACACTAATTTGTGTTGCAACTTTCATAGCATTCTAAGCTTATTTCATACATGGTTTGCCATAAGGGCTGTGAAATGTTAATTGTCAGGAAGAGGTAGCATCAACCCTTCAATTCTCTCTCTCCACTTTATATACTGCCGGGTTTCTGTATGAAGGTTTTTGTCTCACATTAATGTATGGGGTTATGTTGTTGATGTTGTATGAAGAACACAAAAAGATGTTGAAAGGTAATGAATTAAATGCATACCTAATTTAACTTTAGGTGCATGTGAAGGAACACTTGCCTGCTCTACATGTCACTTAATCTTTGAAGACCACATATTTGAAAAATTAGATGCAATTACAGATGAAGAAATGGACATGCTGGATCTTGCCTATGGCTTGACAGAAAGGTAAGGTGGAATCAATATAAAATCGTTGAGAATATCTTCACTGCTTTTATTCAATTGATCAAGTGCTGTTTAGATAAAGGATAAGCATTGTCTTTCTGCCCATAGAAATTACTCTTGACAGATATGCTCCCTTTTCCACTTGTTCTTTAATATTTAAATTTTTAACAGGAGAGATTTATTTATTTATACATCAGATTTAGAGACCATCTATCTCAGTCACAAAGTGATTCTGGGTGGTATACAATTAAAAATACGCAAAAACATAAATATGGTTTTATTTATTAAAATATTCCTGCACTGCATATAGGCTAACAAGCATTCTTAGAGAATGGTGCACAGCTGCAGTCCAGAGATCTGTTTAAATGTGTTTCCTGTTTAGAAAACTAAGATGCTCTGGGATAATAGGGAGCAGAGGGGGGAGTGATGTAGAATTTGGTGTGAGTTAATTTCATTAACACTTTGTGATTGAGCATATTCACTGTACCTGTCATTAATGGACATTTTAGTAGAATATTTACTCCCACTTTCAAAATTCAAATTTTCAAATGTGCCCAGTAGCTAGTGTGTTTGTTATCCTTGCTGATGTTACTATCTACTTTTTGTCTGCAAAATATTATCAGTTATCAAGTCAAGAGAGGATTAAACATCTTTGCTTCAGCATTTAGTTAATGGTGGTTTACAAGTTTAATCCAAATCTATTTGTAAAGTTGACTTACGTTCTCCATACCTAGATGCTGAACTTTGGCCTTTAAAGAGCAGGAATGTTTCTTGTTCAATGTTGGTATATCCCTATTTTCTTTACTTTCCAAGCTTTGCTTAGTGTCTTCTCAGAATTAATATCTAAAACAATGTTAGATTTTCACAGAACAAAGAAATTCATTTATTTAAATTAGTCTTCCATGAAATTTTCATAAGCTTTATAAACTTTTTTTGCCCTATTCTTATGTAACCTAAAAGGAAATACAGTATTTCTCTATTACAAATTCTTGGTTCTTACATCAAAAAGTTAAAGGAATAAAGAGTTATCGGTAATTACAATATATGTTATACAGATTGGATATAGGGAATTTAAAGTTTATCTTTTCTCCCCTAGCAAGAAAATATACGAAGAAGTGAATTTGCAAAGCAAACTGAACTATCTAAATTAGTCTTTCCCGGTCATGGCCCTTTCCAGATATGGATGCTACAACTCCCACTCAATGTGATTATTGTTTAGAATTTTGGGTCTTTATACAGCTGGAGAGTGCCAAGTTGGGAAAGGCTGGCTTAAGGCTAAATATATAGTTTTTTCCGTTTTTTATCCTTGCATATAACATTGAGTAGACTTTAGCTTCTTATCCTCCATCAATATATTTTTACAATATGTTTTGTGCTTGTAATTTTGTTCTGGCGGTCCTCAATTTATGACACAATTGACCCCAAAATTTCTGTTGCTAAGCAAGATAGTTGTTATGGTGAGTTCTGCCCCATTTTACGCCCTTTCTTGCCACAGTAGTTAAGTGAATCACTGCACTTGTTAAATTAGTAACAGTTGTTGAGTAAATCTGGCTTCACCATTGACTTCGCTTGTTAGAAGGTTGCAAAAGACGATCATGTGACCTGGGACACTGCGACCGTCACAAATATGAGTCAATTGCCAAGCATCTTAATTTTGAACACATGACCATAGGATGCTGCAACATAAGTGTGAAAAACAATCATTAGTCACATTTTTCAGTGCCATTGAAACTTTGAACATTGTAATATTATAGTAGTAGTATATTATAATATTGTCATTCATACAATATGCTTTTTCCCTTCTATAGATCACGTTTGGGCTGTCAAATTTGCTTGAAGAAATATATGAACAATATGACTGTCCGAGTGCCTGAAGCCGTTGCTGATGCCCGACAATGCATAGATATGAGCAAGAACCCATAAAATAATGCTTAAGGGTGTGTTTCATGATATTAAAAATATTTTACTACTAATTTCTAATTTTTAAAGAAATTGAAATACTTATCCTTTGATTATCTATGTTAAGGTATGAATTTTAAAAAAATTACAGTCAGCCTTATTTTGAGGATAAAACAAGAAGATATTTAGAAGAGACATGTGGAGTGGTAGATAAAATACAGTTACAGAGAAGGTGGTTTCCTTTAAGGAAGTTACTCCTTTTATTTTCATTTAATAATGCATCATTACTGCTGCTGCATTCATGTTTTCCCAAAATAATAATTACATGCTGGATTTGCAGTAGCTGAGAATAAAAGTTAAAATTTTAAATTACATTTTTCACACTGAAGTACTGAAAATACATTTACCAGAGAGTAAATCACTAGTGATATTAGTCACTATTAACTGACCAATTTTGGCACAAATTAATTGTAAGATTGTGTAATTGTGCAAAATCCTATTGAGTCTCATAGGAATTTCATATTCATACTTGTATGCCATGTTATAGCCAACATGGGCATATGCACCGAGACAAATTCTTTGTGTGTCTAACCACACTTGGCCAATAAAGCATTCATTCATTCATTCATTCACATGTCGGAAGCATTTCCAAAGGTTTTTTATCAGAAATACTACATAAGTACCATGTTATTTTAAGGAAGTTGCATGGGCAAAGATGCATTTCTGGTTTTCTGGTATGTTTCATTTCATGAGTAGAAGTTTTATTCCCAAAATGATAGAAAATATTCTTCCTAATAGAAAATAGAAGGAGCCGTATATTCCATTGTGAGGGGATTTTAAACCCAATATTCAATTTCTAACCCACTTCCTCTTCTTTTGACAAATTAAAACTGGCAGCAAAGTAGACAGCACAATTAACATTTTAAAATAAAAATGTCTTCTTCTAGTACAGGGGTCTCCAACCTTGGCAACTTCAACCTTGGCAACTAGCAGAGTTCAACTCCCTGAATTCTCCAGCTAATGGCTAATTCCCCAGCTGGAGAATTCTGGGAGTTGAATCCATCAGGCTTAAAGTTGCCAAGGTTGGAGACCACTGTTCTGGTACAAATAGCAACATTCAGGTGAGCTTCTCTGGTGAGAGAACACAGAAACTGAGAAGGGGCTTTTTTCAGTTACCGCCCATCTCATATCTGTCAATGCAGACACCTGAATGAGGGGCTCAGATTACTTCAGAATGAAGACAACTGGGAGATGCAACAGACATTCCTTAGGACACCCTGGTCCAAAGCCATGTAGGAAATTTCTTACATAGAATTACCAGATCCATGATATTTCTTACATAGATCTTTTGAGTCTCTTCCATCTTTTGAAGTTGTTCATAACTGCTGAAGTATGGGCCTTCAGACTTCATAGAATATTAATTTACAGCATATAGTATGTTATATAACAGAATATGATTAAACTATTTCCAGTATGAAAATTAAATGAGCTAAGGAAAAAATAAACAATCGTCATCTTCCTCTGTTAGTCTATAAGAGCCAAATGGTCATATGGATTACAATGAGTCCATTGGAAATAGAAGAAAGGGAGGGAGGAAGGAAGGTATGATTTTAGTCCTCTGTTCCTTTGTCTGCATTTTGAAAGTAGGGAAGAAATTAATATGTAAATGTCTTAGATTTTGTTGAAAAAAAATCTTCATGGGCACTGGATATTTTTATTTATCTTCATTGACCATTGAAAACAACTGTGGCTATGAAATGACAAGTGCAAACAAACTTCACTGTCAAGGTGAAATGTTTCTTGAAATAGCTGGTATGAAAAACTAGGTAGAGTCAGCACAGTATCAATTTTGTACCTACCTCATAAATATTGATTATTTAAACTGCTGATGCAGTACTTAGCATTTTTCAGAATCTGAAAATAAACTGTATCTAGTTTTCTAAGCTCCTTCTTTGTGAGCAGATGTCTTTCATTTTCTGAATATTAACAATTGTCAGGAAATCATCTTTGACTGAAAGAAAGAGTTTTCTTGAAACAAATATAAATGGTTAAAGCAACAGATATCTTCCTAGCCTTCGGGCTTTTATTTCCCCCCCCCTCCTCCATAATAATACTCATGGGAGATAGGTTAGGTTGCAAAAGAATGGTTGGTCCAGAATCACCTGGAGTGCTTTCAGGGCTAACAGCTGGTCCAGCCCTAGTCCTAGTGAAATAAATGTATTTTGGTGCATAACATTTGAACAATAAAATATAAACAGTTTATTATAACCCTTTCCTACACAATAGAGTTATATTATGTCTGTCCTTGTTACGCTGGTGTAGTAAAAAAGTTTCTGTTCTGAGTATAACTGGTGGAAGAGGATCATCGCTCATTAACTTTTTTCGTGTGAATGTGCTTTATTCTTCAATTGTTGAAAAGTTTTTGCAAAATAGATTTGAGAGCACCATTGTGTTCTCTATCACAACTTAATACATCTGGCTTTAATATAAAAGCCAAAGCTGCATTCCTGGACTCTTGGCCATGCTTATAGTTTCTTTTATCAACTGTAGGTTTAAAGTGGAAGAAAAATTCACTAATAGATTCAAGAGTCCATAGGACAGCTTAGAACGTTTTCCATTATTGATAACTTTACCTGCATGAGGTGGCAGATAGAAATGATTAACATTTCAATTCTACTGCCTGCTTGCTCTGTGTATTGTGACAATAGTTTAAAACCTAAAGAATAACTCCATCGTTTTTTTATACTTTGGCTGTTGCCAAGGACCATTACATCTAATTCTGGGAACAGTGGGAGACCATATCTGGTTAGACTGTCCTTTGGAGAAATGCCATTTGAATAATCAGAAGAAACATTTGTTTTAAAATCTGCTGTTTGCAAAAAAAAAAAAAATACTGTTTCTGATTTAAAAAATGCTATCAACCAAATCTGCAACACGTTTTATATATCTGTTTCGGTGGATTCTCATATTTTAAAATTAATGAGGCTTCCTGTTTTGACAATTGTCTTTTGAATTAGTTTGTAATTGGTGCATAATTTGAAGGATCACAGATTCATTTTGGAAAAACAAAGTATTAGCTTGAGCAGGTTTAAATGCCAAAATGTGTATCAGCTGTTAAATCTGGCTGACAGCAAGTTTAGGACATTACTCTTGGTCAATTTTGCAGGGATTAAACGACTTCTTTTATTAGAAAGATTTAAGGATTACCTTCTGCTCTGGTGTATACTGAAAACAGTCAACGGAAGTTAATATATGAATAAAATATGATTAAAGTTAAATACTCAAATCATCTAAGGAAAGATTAGTGAGATTTACCAAATGTGTCTCCAAAGGGAATGCTTATTGTAAACAGCACAGGACATGGTATTCTATTGTATGCCAGAAAAATTAGTCTTTGACAATAGGGTCAAATTCAAAAGACCCTCTTCTGTAGACCTTAACAACTGGACAGGCCATAATAGATTTGATCTTTTGAGAACAGTTCTGTGATCCTATTAGGTTAACAACAACAACACTTGGTTAAATACAGTTGGTTGATTAGATTGTGCAAACATTTATTTATTTATTTATTTTATTAAACTTATATATCACCCTCTTTCCCTGACAGGACTCAGGGCGGTGTACAGCCGATAAAAATGCAACAACAATAAAAATCAATTTTAATTTATTTAATTAAAATCAATTAAAAATCAAATATAATGGCTGAAAGGTAAAAACATATAAAAAGTATTAAGAAGACTAAAAACCAGATAAAACCAGATTAAAAACCCTAAGAGAACCCTAGGCCAGACCGGCTTGGCGAAATAGATGGGTTTTCACCGCACACCGGAAGGTCAGGAGATCAGGGATGGTCCTCATCTCCGGGGGTAATTCGTTCCAGAGGGAGGGTGCCCCCAATGAGAAGGCCCGCACCCTCAGGGTCGCCAACCGTCCAGCTGGCAGCACCCTGAAGAGACCCACTCTATGGGAGCGTATTGGCCGGTGGGAGGCCAATGATGGCAGGAGGCGGTCCCATAGATACCCTGGCCCCAAGCCATGGAGCACTTTAAAGATACCTTGAAGCGCACCCGGAGGGCCTCCGGGAACCAATGCAGCTTGCGCAAGAGCGGCGTGACATGGGAGCCCCGAGGAGCCCCCAACACCACCCGCGCGGCCGCATTCTGCACCAGCTGGAGCCTCTGAGTGCTCTTCAAGGGGAGCCCCATGTAGAGAGTGTTGGCATAGTCTAGGCGGGAGATTACGAGGGCGGAGGTGACCGTGCGAAGCGCATCCCGATCCAGAAAGGGCCGCAACTGGTAGATCCTACGGACCTGACCAAAAGCCCCCCTGGCGACGGCTGCCACATGGTCATCCAATGACAGCTGTACATCCAGGAGGACACCCAGATTGCGCGCCCTCTCTGTGGGGGCAAGAATTCCCCCCCCCCATAGCCAGTGATGGAACCAGCTGGCTGTATCGGGGTGCCGGGAAGCACAGCCACTCGGTCTTAGATGGGTTGGGCTGAAGCCTGTTCCACCCACACACGGCCTCCAGGCACCGGGCCATCACTTCGACGGCTTCATCGGGGTGGCCCGGGGTAGACGTGTACAGCTGGATGTCATCAGCGTACTGATGGAATTCTACCCCACAGCCACGGATGATCTCACCCAGCGGCTTCATATAAATGTTGAACAGAAGGGGCGAGAGCAAAAGAGTGCCCCCCATCCCCAACCCCCCCAGCCGTCGCAATAGGATACTATGGTCGACAGTATCTAAAGCCGCCGAGAGATCTAGTAGGACCAGGACAGAGGAATAACCTCTGTCACGAGCCCTCCAGAGATCGTCCACCAATGCGACCAAAGCTGTCTCCGTGCTGTGCCCGGGCCTGAAGCCTGATTGGTGTAGATCCAAATAGTCAGCTTCATCTGCTGGGGGAGCTGTCATGCCACCACACTCTCAACAGACTTCGCCACAAAGCGAAGGTTGGAGACCGGACGATAATTAGATAACAAAGTTGGGTCCAGGGACAGTTTCTTGAGGAGGGGTCTCACCACCGCCTCTTTCAAGGCGGCAGGCAGATATCCCTCACTCAAGGAAGTGTTAATGATACCCTGGAACCAACCTTGTGTCACCTCCCGAGTGGCCAACACCAGCCAGGAGGGGCACGGGTCCAATAAACATGTAGCATTCAGCCCCCGCAGGATCCTGTCCACGTCTTTGGGGGTCACAGGATCAAACTCTTCCCAAATGACCTCTCCAAATTCCGCTCCCGACCCCCCGCCCAGAGTTGCCCATTCAGAGTCCAACCCATCCCAGATCTGATTTTATCCAGCAAGAAATTTGAAAAGTCCTCAGCCCGTCTCTGCAAGGGGTCCTCCCGTGCTCCCCCTTCCAGGAGGGAGCGGGTCACTCTAAATACGGTGGCTGGGCGATTTCTTGCAGACTCAAGTGCGGAAAAGTGAGAACGCTTTGCAACCCTTATCGCCACTAAGTAGGTCTTAATATAAGACCGTAATAGTGTTCGGTCAGATCCGGAGCGGGTGGTCCTCCAAACACTCTCCAGGCGTCTTTTCCGCGCTTCATCTCCCGCAGCTCCTCGGAAAACCAAGGGGCCGAGTGAGATCTGCGCCGGGTCAGAGGCCGCAAGGGCACAATCCGATCAAGGGCCCCAGCTGCCACCCTCTCCCAGGTGGCCACCAGGTCCTCAACCGAGTCTGGTGCTCGAACATCGGGACACGGCCCAAGCTCCATCAGGAACCTATCTGGATCCATCAGGCACCTGGGGCGGAGCCATCGTATTTGGTCCGCCTCCCTGCGGCGGGGAGGAGCGGCCTGGAAGTCCAGCCTAAGGAGCGAATGATCCGACCATGACAGGGGCTCAATAACAACGTCCCCTATACCAAGATCATCCTGCCACTGTCCAGAGACAAAAACCAGATCCAGGATGTGACCCGCAATGTGAGTGGGGCTCCCAATTAATTGGGTCAGGCCCAAGGCTGTCATGGAAACATAGTCATTATCAATGAACCTATTCTCCAAGTACCTTGCTAGTTGACACTCTGAAGAGCATGCTACAAACTGCAATATTTTGTTGTAATTTCCATTAGTTACAACCAAATTGCTTTAGAAGGAAAGTTTCTTTTCTAAAAGAAGAATCAAATATCTCTTGTTTGTAAAGCATGGTTTTTTAAAAAAAACAAGATTTTTTTCATCTCAGGAATTTCAGATCTTGAAGATTGTCATATGTGCTGGGAAAGAGAAAAAGTTACTTTCTGTTCTCAGAATGTAGCTATTTTCATTTTGTTTCTGTCTGGCTTATCTCTTGCAGAGGGAAAGCTCATTTGGGAATTTCTGTTTGAAAGGACTGCATGAAACTAACTATCTTGGTGTTCTCTTGAAACCTAGTATTGATAAGGAAATTTCATCAGATCAAATTGGGTTGTGTACCAAGAATGACAAGGTTATTGATAAAGCATATAACTTCTAGAACAATTCTTTAGCGATAACTCCATTCTATAGGATCTGTTGAACTTTGCCACAGTCTGCCAAAAGACTGAAATAATCTAAACTTTCATTTTAAATGCTGCTTACTATAATTCTTATTATTCTGCAGGGAATGAAAAGAAGAACAGCTAAAATACATACAGCATTTTAGACTGGGGGAAATTGTTATACTTGGTACTGAGATACTCTTTTGTCAATTTTTCTTTCTTCTGCCTTTTTTTTTTTTTTGCAAATAGGGCATAAATCCTCCAAAAGGGAGTATATTTTCTTTTCTTTCCAGCTGCCTTCAGTTCCAGGTGGAATACAGTTCTTTTGTGTTTTAAATTGCTCCAAAATCCTGGGCTGTTCCTGCAAAATAAGATATATTAACCTGTATCACCAATATTTCTTTTTATATGTACAGTACTGTAAAATTGAAGGGGTGATAACATAAATCCCTTCCAGCCTATCCCTTTTTGCAAGAGTTCCTCAGGAAATGGTCGCTATGATTCCTGACATCCCGGTCTGTTCAGTTGAGCAGTTCTTTACTTCTCTTATCCAGAATATATCCCTTCAGCCCAATTCTAGGAAAATAGAAAGGGAGGTACTTTGAATCTTTCTGCCTAAACCCCAAGTACAGAAACTATTGGGCCTCTCCCGAAACTCAAAACTATGGAACTCTGCAGTTTGGGGAAGTTTTAATGAAAATTTCCCTTCTAAAATTAATAAAGCCAGATTTTTAGATAAAAAGAAAGGGTTTATTGAAGGTTTCCTGCACTGGATTACGGAAGTGACTTTCACAGCTTTTTATACTTTGGCTAGTGCGGGCGGTCTTTAACCTGAGGGTTTGCGGATAAGTTTCAGGGTGTCCATGAACCTGGATGGTATGTAAAATTAGAACTTTATTTTCACAAAACTTTAACTGAAATTTAGCTGTAATTTAAATTTTCATTCAATAACATAGGCATTTATTTATTTAATTTATGGCCTACAGCTTGCAAAAATAGGATTGAATTTCAGTACTATGTATTATAGAATGCATTTTATTGTGTGCAGCACCCTTTTCTCCAAAACCATATAAGTAATAATGATCAATATAACAATATAACAATATAAGTAGTAATGGTCAATACAATTTTAAATGCAAAGGTTTTTTTGTATTTAAATATCCATATGTGCCAGTAATAGTTTGATAATTGTATTTGAGCATAATTGGTTCCTTTTGTTACACATTTTATGCATTTAAATAATTTGTTCTGAGAAGGTGTCCATCATTAGATTGTGAAAGGGGACCAGTCTCCCCAAAAGGTAACAACCCCTGATTTGAAGTCTTGAAGAGTCAGGTACTGCACATTGTGAGATAAACATATCTAAAGATAGCCCATTTAGTTGACCCAGATTTCAGATGACAGTCGTGAAGATGAGAAGAATTAAAAAGTGGGAGCTTTCATTCCTAAAGATCTTTTGATTTTTTTTCCACATCTTAACACCATCTTCTATCCTCAGTGTAAGTTCAGTTTTTCTCAGCTTCCACAACTTTTAAAACATAAAGCCACAATTCTGAGAGTTGAAGTCCACACATCTTAGGTTTCCAAATTTAAAAAACACTGGTATAGATGCTTGATAGTTTTTATTGCCCTCACTTACCTGTTTTGGAGGTACCTGACATGTCCTTCCCTCTTAAACCTGTTGCAAGAGATCTCCACAGCCTGACTTGTAATCAAAACATGGAAAAAATACTTAAACTGAAATGTTAAAGTGCTTCTTGATGGCATCTTCAAACTCGACAGCTTTAAGACTTGTGGACTTCAACTCCCAGAATTCCTCCTCCAGTCATGTTAGCTCAGGAATTCTGGGAATTAAAAGTCCACAAGTCTTAAACTTGCTAAGTTTGAAGACCCTTGTTCTTGACCTTTGTTAGGTTTAAGATAAATAGCTAGGGATATTAGTTTCCCTATCCCTCTTTCCTTTGGGAAAGGATCAATAATACAGGATATATTTTATTTTAAAAAATTAAAAAATATATAAGGTGTCCATTTTGGACAATAACGTGCAAAAACAAGATTTTGAAATGAGGAACACAGTGCTAATAAATAACCACCGGCATTCTAAAAGAATCTTCCATAAAAATCTGCTGGGTGGAAAAATATATACTTTGAGTATATCTGGTATGTAAAGAGCCCAAAGTGTAACAAATTCAAATCATTGAGCTTGGCAAATACAATGAGCTTTTTTATCACAATTGCTACAAAGAGAAATAGGAGATTATTGTAGAAGCAGCACAAGGAATAAAGAGTAACCATGGTATAATATTGTGCAGACATTTACAACTTTACCCAAGCAATAGTTCTTTTGAATCTGAAATTCCTTCCTGGTTCAATTTCAGCTTCCTTTTACTTGTAAAGTTCAAAGCTTAAGTTTGAGGCTGAGGGGAGATTGCTTCCCCCTTGTCATCCTTACTGCAATGTCCCTACAGTACTCCCTTTTCTCACCTGAACAGGGAGCGATTATTTATTTATTACATTTATTTGTAGGACTCAAATAACTAGGCAGCTTACAACTTGTTTTAGTTTTATTGATAACAGTGAAAATCAAAATATTTACATAGTTAACTGCTTCATCTAGACTCTAGAATCTTCATCCATTTAACATTTATTCAAAAAAATATAAACAAAAACAGGAGTTTAAACAACTTCGATGCTAATAGGAGGAGACCTCCATATGGAAAACTGTGTTAACAGTATAACATTTAGGAAGTGTGATGAACTATACATTAGGGCAGGACTGTCAAACTCCCGGCCTTTGGGCTGGATGTGTCATACGCTGGCCACACTCATACCCTGTTTAGCGAAGGGGAAAAGTCCCGATATCTCATGTGACGCTGCCGTGATGACGTGAGTTTGACACCCCTGCCTTAGGGAATTATAGATCAACTGAAGTCACATCAAAATACACCGGAATTGAATCAGATTTCCCAACTAGGCAATTTAGTTTTAGAGTCTATCTGGAAAAATAATATTTAAAACAAATACCTTGAGAAAAGACATTGTTAAACCTTATTGGTGAACTTCAGATGGTGGTCCTATCCAGTTTTAGGATTCAAAAAAATTTACTACCGGTTCTGTGGGCATGGCTTGGTGGGCGTGGCAGGGGAAGGATACTGCAAAATTTCCATTCCCTCACTCCTTGGGGAAGGTTACTGAAAAATCCCATTCCCTCTCCACCCCACGAACCTACTTTCCAGCTCTGTTCTCCTGTGCAGGGCAACAAAAAAAGACCCAGCTGATCAGCTGGGACTCAGGAGGCAGAGAATAGATGGGGCGGGTCCAGTCAGAGGTGGTATTGCCGGTTCTCCAAACTACTCAAAATTTCCACTATTGGTTCTCCAGAACTAGTCAGAACCAGCTGAATACCACCTCTGGTCCTATCTGCAAATACTGCCTTTAAAATAATGGAATTTTTATCTTGGCACAAGAAACTCCACATTGAGGTTGTCTTGTAAATTTTTTCCTCTAGAGCAGATGGATTTCTATTTCTTTGTCTCTTTCTTGACTACCAACCATCTAGATAGCCAACTGCTTATTATCCTCATCTCTATATAACTCCAAGGCGCCAACCACTTTCAAGTTCTTCTGGTAAGGAAAAAAGCATAGAAATCCTCACTGGGGACCAGTTGCTTCTAGAGCAATAGCATTTAGACTTACATACCGCTTCACAGTGCTTTTACACCCCTCTCTAAGCGGTTTATACAGAATCAGCATATTTTCCCCAACAATCTGGGTCCTCATTTTACCGAACTTGGAAGGATGGAAGGCTGAGTCAACCTTGAGCCTGGTGAGATTTCAACTGCCAAATTTCAGGCAGCTGGCAGGCAGCAGAAGTAGCCTGCAGTACTACATTCTAACCACTGCACCACTCCAGCTCTATAATGGAAAATGGCAAAAGTGTAAGGTGAGTCACAGATCAATAGATCCAGAGGCTATCAATTTCGTGCGGGTGCAATCCCACTTTACAAAGATCCTACGTACCTCATTCATAGGTATAATTAGGATCCCAGCCTGAAGATTTTCTAAATTCTTATCGGACATGCAGGGCTCCTATTCTTTGCGAAAGCTTCCATCTAAGAAAAAATGTCATGAATCAATTTTTATTATTAATACTGACTTAAAAATTGTTTTATTACAAAGAATCTGAAAGTAGGAACAATAGAAGAAAAAACTGATCCTAGAGACATTTCTATTTTTCTTGCAGCATATGGCCTGGCTCATTTGCATATCCAGTTAATATTCAAAACTCTCATCATTTTCTGTGGTGCTCCTGCTTGCTCACTATCTCTTGTTCATTACGGCTCTTTGTCGATGATTGACAAAAGATTGATGGGATAGGGGCTAGATTCGCTTACAACAATTGCCAAATTTGATTTAAGGGAAGGAGCTGGAGGAGGAGAGTAATCTAGTTTTAATTTCTCAGGAAACCAGAGAAGAGAAACACAAGTGTTTGGCATATTTTGCAGAAATGCAATCTCTTATCTATCGATAGGCAATAGCTAAATAAATAATACAACATAATTCATATTCTCTTGTATCATCATGCTGACAAAAAATTGACATCTTAAGGTTGTATTTAATTCCAGTTCCACTATCATGCATCACAGCTGATGACCTCTTCTTCATGATTCAAACTCTGCCGAAGGGCTTGGGAATCAGGAAGTTAATGTCTAATTATATATGAGGTGCCCAACTGTCCTGCTGTTTATAGCTGGGTAATCAATCATGAGTTGTGCCAAATTTAAACAATCCAATTTCTAAGTCCTTGTGGTATTGTGCCCAGTGCACCAACTGCAATTGACACTAACACCAACTATTTCCAAACTGGAAACCTTAGTGCCCTCAGCTTGGTTTCTGCTTACAGTCGCTTCATTACCAGGCCAGATAAAACCTTCACTATAGGATGCTGAAGGTGCACTGAAGATGCTAATCAGTCTCGTAACAAAATGTCTGCAAGCAAGCAACCAACCAAGCTCAAAGAGCACCAAGAACTCCACAACTCAACCCTGAACTACAAATTTATTTATTTATTTGTCAATTGCTTACAAGATAATAGGTATAAGTAAAACATAGTTATGAATACTTAGATACATATAAGAAAAATAAAATATAAAAGAAATAATAGGACAGGGATGGTAGGCACATTGGTGCGCTTATGCATGCCCCCTACAGACCTCTTAGGAAAGGGGTGAGGTCAATAGTAGACAGTCTAAGGTTAAAGTTTTTCGGGTTTGGGGAAGAAACCACAGAGTCAGGTAAAGTATTCCAGACATTGACCACTCTTGCTGAAGTCGTATTTCCTGCAATCAGGTTTGGTGCGATTAACCTTGAGTTTGTATCTATTATTTGCTCTTGTGTTGTTATGGTTGAAGCTGAAATATTCATTGACAGGTAGGACATTGCAATGTATGATTTTATATACTATACTTAGATCGGACCGAAGGCGGCGTAGTTCTAAGTTTTCTAGGTTTAGAATTTTGAGTCTGGTGGCATAAGGTATTCTGCAACGAGTAGAGGAGTGAAGAACTCTTCTTGTGAAATATTTCTGGACTTTCTCAACTGTGTTAATATCAGATATGTAATGTGGATTCCAGACTGATGAGCTGTATTCGAGTATTGGTCTAGCAAATGTTTTGTATGCTCTAGTTATTAGTGTAATATTAACAGAAAAAGCTACGTAAGATTAGGTTAACAACTCTTAACGCCTTTTTGGCTATGTAGTTACAGTGGGCACTTAGGTCATTTGAGATGAGTACTCCAAGATCCTTGACAGAGTTTGGATCATCAACAAGGTCTTGACTATGCAGCCTGTATTTTATTTTCTGATTTATTTGTCAATACGTAGGACAGAGTATTTATTTGTTGAGATTTGAAGTTGCCATTTGTTTGACCATTCTGATACGTAGTCGAGGTCTTTTTGAAGGGTAGCAGTATTGTCTGTGGTGTTGAATAGCTTTACATCATCAGCGAAGAGAACGCAGTTGCTCTTGATATGATCACAGGGGTCATTTATGTAGAGTATGAAAAGATATATTTTCTTCTAATAGTACTTCCAAAGTTTTGCAATCTCTTAGTTCTAAATCTCAGTGTTTTGTAATCTTTTAAAATTCTTTGTTTTCAACACCAGTGCCTCTTGAAATAGTTGTATCAATAAACCAAACATTCTTTTCTAGCACTGATGATGTTATCTAGTTTGTGTAATATAAAGTCTGCAAGAAAACAAGCAAGCTCAGAGAACACCAAAGACCCCTTATTTCAACACTGAGCTACATATATTCTCCTTTATTGGTATGGTATTTTTTCAATGAGAATAATGTTTATTTTATTTTATTTGTCAAAAGCTTACACTATAACAGAAACAAGAATAAACCTAAGTTTAAATACAAGAAATAGGAACTAATAATTGGGGACAATAGGACAGGGACGGTAGGCACGATTGTGCGCTTATGCACGCCCCTTACAGACCTCTTAGGAATGGGGTGAGATCAATAGAGGTTAGTTTGAGGGTAAAGGAATGAGGGTTTGAGCAGGTGACAACTGAATCAAGTAGTGAGTTCCAGACATTGACCACTTTGTTGCTGAAATCGTTCTGCCTGCAATCAAGTTTGGAGTGGTTTACATTTAGTTTATATCTGTTGTGTGCTCTTGTGTTGTTGTTAAAGCTGAAATATTCATTAACTGGTAAGGTGTAACATGATTTTATGTGCTATGCTTAAGTCAGCGTAGTTCAAGGTTGCCTAAGCCTAGAATCTCAAGTCTGGTGCTGTAGGGTATTCTGTTGCGAACAGAGGAATGTAGTACTCTTCTGGTAAAATACTTCTGAACTCGCTCAATTTTATTTATGTCTTGTGTATTCAATCTGAATTTTAAAGGCCCATAAAATGTTCAATGAGTTTGTGATGTCATAATTCCAGTAATTCTTGTTGATTGCAAATTCATATCATTTATGTAAATACCAGTCTAATATTTTCCCAACTCAATCCTGCTTTTTTTTTTTTTGCATTATGTGTGAATAATTTTCTTGCTTCTAGTTATATGGTCAATTATTTAAACCTTAGAGCAATATATTATTGTCAAGCTATTTTCTAAAGTGCCTGTAGGCCAGAAAAGGAATAATGGATGGAAACTGAACAAGGAGAGGTTTAATCTAGAAATAAGGAGAAACTTTCTGACAGTGAGAACAGTCAACCAATGGAACAGCTTGCCCTCGGAAGTTGTGGGAGTGCCATCACTTGAGACTTTCAAGAAGAGATTGGACTGCCATTTGTCAGAAATGGTGTAGGATCTCCCGCTTGGGCGGGGGGTTGGACTAGATGACCTACAAGATCCCTTCCAACTCTGATTATCTGTTATTATCTCTTTTAGTTTTCCTTTGATAATGCTGTTCTTGGTCAATAAAAAAAAACATTCCTTATATTTTATCTTTTAGTGTACCATTCTCAGGCTACTGTCATGTCCTGCTGTTATACATTTTTTCTTATGGTTTTCAATTTTTAATCTCCTTTCAAGCCGTTGCTTTTTATAGTCATGTTTAGATTCCATTTCTGCAAATAACTCTTCCTTCTGAAATATTTTTTGTTTTGTTTTTTCATTTTGACCCGAATTAAGGGATTACAGAATCATTTAAAAAAAGAGTTTATATAACCACTAAGGCCCTATTATTTTTCCCTTTCTCACTGTTTGTCCATGAGTTGATGGCCCTATTTTCCCATCATTTTTAGACTAGGATTTTCCTTAAATACTTGCAATGTTTTTCTTTTTACCTGGCTCTAGAAAATAGAATAGAATTCTTTACTGGCCAAGTGTGATTGGACACACAAGAAATTTGTCTTGGTGCATATGCTGTCAGTGTACATAAAAGAAAGATACATTCATCAAGAGTCAAGAATCATAAAGTACAACACTTAATAATAATACAATAAGCAATCGAATCATACTAGATTCCCAAATACCTATAAACTTACTCAGTTGCTAGATTTTGGATGGTTGTTCTACTTACGAATTTATGAATTGAATATCTTCTTGATAGTGCCCCTCCCCTTCTTTACTTCAATTATCACACATTTATCAACTCCAATTGGCATTGCAATATCACCACTAAATATGTGAACAGTGTTTACTAATGATTTCCACATGACTTTTGATTTAGTATATAATTTTAAGTCATCCATGTTTTAAAAGAGAAGATTATTTTAAACGGTTGAGTAGAAAGTTAGCACCCACCCCTCTCCTAGAAGAAGGCAGAATATTATACCTTCCTGGATGAGAAAAGGAGAAACATGCTCTTGGAAAGTGACCCCTGCCTTTGTTAATAGCCCCAGAAAGACAAAAGACATCTTATCTACAACACAAAAGACCTTCAGCTCCAGGGTGATGAGATTAAGACATGATAGGATTAGCCCTCTACCCATCTCACCACATGGCATCTGAGAAGATTACATCACCCAGCAAGATTCAACCAAGCTACCCCTGCATGGCCCCATGGGAGTCTGACAACCAATCAGGATGCATTTCTTGCCACAGGAACAGGAAGCAAGTTCAAAGCCCAACAGTGGGTATAAATCTCTCTCCCTCTCTTATCCATGTGCTTTTTTTTGCCCAGGACCTCAAATCATATGGTCTTGCTGTCCACCATTAAAATCATCTTTCCAAGCAATCTTCATATTTCCAGTCTTTCTTCCCATTGGAAGAACTGAACCCAGATGGACATTTCTTCCAACAGTTGTAAAACTGATGGCCGTGCTTTGCATTACTTAGCACTCCTGTCAATGGGATCATTGCCAAATTGAAATATTCTCATTTTTATTCTGAGTAGACATAATCCATCATTATTAAGCATTTAATTTGTCTTCCATGCTTTTATTATTGTTTCTATAAAACCTCAGATACTTTGACTGATACCAAGCATTTCCAAACTTTTTGTGATCCAGCTATCTAGAAGGGAATTATATATTCTGTTTCAATTCTTCTGGATCTTTGGTTCCAATATTATATTGTGGGGTTTTTTTTAGCTATAGCTTCACTTGTTCTTTGTTCCATTTTTCTAACTTTTAGATTTTGTATTATGCTAAGATTTGCCTGCAGATTCTTCAATGAGGTTCTTCTATTCGTTGGCATTTAAGACAAAAAGTCTCATTCTTGCTATCAGTTCCAATATTTTTAATGACCTTTTCAGCCTTCCAGTTTGTTCTGGTTGCTCTTGCCTGTAAATTGGCTACATTTTCTTTCCTAAGATATTTTTCTTGAGAATCTTGACTCGTTTTCTATTCTATTCATTCAGGGAAACATATACTTTGGATGTAGAACAGAAAAAAACCACCCCAAGACTGCTTTGAATGTGATTATATAATTTCATAGTGGGTGAAATTATCCATTTCTGATCTTCAGAAAGAGTTGCCTGCCCATTCTAGTGACAATGCAACTGGGCAGAGTAGATAAATCCTAAAAGATCTATTATTGTCAGTAAATAATAACTTCCATTTTGTCACATGTCTGATTCAAACATCTGGTTGGAAAATGCATTTGGTAAACGTGTCTATTATCTTGGAGGTCCATAGGAGACAGCAAGAAGGTACAAATAACCTCATATATGTTATGGCACCATGGTGGTTTATAAGATGCATAGATCAGGTTTCATTATTCTTGGAGAAATAAAAGTCAGGAGCCATCATAAATTTATCATATAGATTAGATTTAGCACATGCTTCCCTAATCTCCTGGCTGTGCTTGGGTGGTTGTAATCAGATTGCAGCCCAGCATTTCTGAAGCCCAGCAGACTAGTTGATTTAGAGGTTAAATTAAGATGGCAAGGATGAACTGAAGTCATGTGCTGTTCTTGAGAAATTACTTCTGACTTTCAAATTGCTTTCCTCCTCAAATGCTTTGACCTCCTGCTGCCACGTCCTAATGAAGGAAATATCTCCATATTAGATCCTCAAATAACACAACATGTTATTTTAAATCTTATGTTTTAAAATATGAAATTCAAAGATGTTGTCCGCATACGGTACTTGTTTGGGAAGAAATTCTATTCATTTTGGTTGCGTGATTCTGCCTCACATTAAAGAGAAAATAATTGCATTTGCAATCAAAATTAAACTTTAAAAAGGGTTCATGCTGTATGCAGCTGTAAACATCTGCATTGACCAAAAATACCTACCAGTTTATTTAGCCACCACCACCACCCCTTATTCATAATGCAACACAATTTCATACTATTTTACATCCTTCATCTGGCACACTTGGCAACTAGCAGTGTGGAATAATAGAACTTTGTGACAGTATAACACAAGGCAAGATCTACAAGCAGTTATGGAAATGCATACTCTTCTGCCTCATTTCAACCCCAGCTGGGTTAGAATAATTGCACTCTAAGTAGAGATTTCTAATCCTTAGGAGATAAATTTTCCTCCTTCAGCTAGAATTTCTATTCCCCCGCTGTGCAATCACTATGCATGAAAGCCATGCATAAAACCAGAAGGCTATCAAATTGTGATGCATAGTTAAAACCTAAAAACTCAATATCACAACTTACTGAATCTCTACTAAGATAATATATGTATTTAATTATTCAAAGATTAATATCTATAAACTAACACTGACAGTGTAGTGTCATTGCAAGGAGAAATTGAAAAAAGAAAATGGAAAGTGGACTAGAGATAAGCAGCTGGCGTAGAACCATTGAAACACTGAAATACCGTAGGATATTTGAATGACATTTCAGAAGACAGTTTGCATGGCATATCTTCCCATTGTTGCTTTCCATAGTTTATTACTTACCATGTTTTGTTAAATGAATCCATTTTTTTTAATGTTCAAACAGTTCACTAAACTCTAAATAATTACATTGCCTGTGTTTGCATAACACACTTGCTTCCTGTGTCATACAAGTATAGTCCAAAGCATTCTGACATTATGCTAAGTCTCGATCATTGAACCTTGGCCATTACCATAAAGCATAGCATAGCATAGCATAGCACAGCACAGCACAGCACAGCACAGCATAGCATAACACAACACAACACAACAAACATAACAACAGCAAAATCGTTCAGAACTTGCCTTCTGCCAAGGCAAAATATATGAGTTCTGTATATTAGCCCTGTTCACACAGCACTTATTTAATTAATGGTATAGGGAATTAGCAGATAAACAAGTATAATTAATGGGGTGGGGATGAGAGTTAAGAGGATCTGGTTGATCATTTTGCCCTGATCAGAAACAAAGAAATATGCAAACAGGCAAAAGTGAATTGGTGGAAATTAATTCTCTTGTCCAGCTGCAGAAACATAGATGAAGTTGCTGTATGGAGTCATTCCAACTCTTATGTTCTTTTTATGCCCTCTACCTTTGGGGCCCAGGGATGTGGATGTGACATCCTAACTACAACTGGGGTGATGCTTGAAGGCAATTAGGTTAACTTTTTGTTTCCAGGGGAAAACAAAAGAAATGACTCTTTCCCAGCCTCCTTTTCGGTGTTTGCAGTGATGAGGGAATATTTATTTATTTATTTATTTATTTTATTTTTCATATTTCTATACCGCTCCCTCTCCCAAAAAGGGACTCGGGGCGGTGTACAGCCTAATAAACACATAAAATAAATACAAGTTAAATAGAATTTAAAACTAGATTAAATACATATCTGGCTGTATCCCGTCCAACTACAACTAAACATTTAAGAACCGGGATAAATAAAAATTTAAAAATCAGATTAAAAATTAAAAACCCTCATTAAATTTAAAACCCCACAGACCCTTACTGGGCCAGGCCGGCCTGTTTAAAAAATAGGGTCTTAACTGCGCGCCGGAAGGTCAGGATGTCTGTCATGGCTCGTATCTCCGGGGGGAGATCATTCCACAGGGAGGGAGCTCCCACAGAGAAAGCCCGCACCCTCGGGGCCGCCATCTGCCAGCGATCAGGCGGCGGTACCCCAAGGAGGGCGACCCTGTGGGAGCGTATCGGGCGGCGGGAGGTTGTTGGTGGCAGCAGGCGGTCCCGTAAGTACCCAGGTCCCGAGCCATGGAGCACTTTAAATACCATCAGTACCACCTTGAATCGAATCCGGAAGGTCACAGGGAGCCAGTGCAGCCTGCGGAGAAGTGGTGTTACGTGGGTGCCCCGAGGGGCGCCCACGATCACCCACGCGGCTGCATTCTGAACCAACTGTAACCTCCGGAGACTCTTCAAGGGGAGCCCCATGTAGAGAGCATTGCAATAATCCAAGCGGGAGATAACGAGGGCGGAAGTGACTGTGCGAAGTCACAACTGAATATGCCTTCAGTTTTCTATTCTGTAAAGCAAGTCATGGATGATGCGATCAGTTATGTTATGAGGACATGGCCGAAAGATTCTAGGCTCAGTATGGGTAGTCTTCAACTTGTTTAGTGAACGTTTAAAGTTACAACAGCACTGAAAATGGTCATGTGATCAAAATTCTGACACTTGGCAACTGACTTATGGTTATGACAGCTGCAGTGTCCTGAGGTCATGTGATCATCTTTTGCAACCTTTTGACAAGCTAAATCAATAAGGAAGCCAGATTCACTTAACAACTGTATTACTAACTTAGTAATTTCAGTGATTCACTTAACAACCTGGCAAGAGAGGTCAGTAAACGGGGCAAAACTTGCATCTCTGGAATGTCATATGGTATTAATAATTCTCCTTAAGGCAAATGGTACAAAGGGAAAAAGTTTTATCTGGATAAAATGGATTAATCTAAATGAAGTAAGTGTGCCATTTATTTTAATATTGCATCCTAATTCATCTGTGAAATGCAGCCTTCTTGTCTTTAAATGCTTTCATTTGCAAAATTGAAGTCTGCACACAAGGACCTAATTTCCAGTAGAAGACATATGTGTGGTCTACACCATTGAAAAAAAAAGTGGTGGTTATAAAAATATTTGGCAAAAAAGTGTATGTGTATAAGTGTATATTCTTAAAGGAGATGGTGATAGCATAGGAGGTTGTAGCAACAATGACTCTTGCCATGTTAATATCACATTTGGACCACTGCAATTTGCTAAACATGGGATTGCCCTTGAAGATGGCTTGAAAGTTACAGCTATTATAGGAGGGTAACAGGAGCTGCTGCATTGGCTGCCCATTAGTGTCTATGTCCAATTCATGATATTGTTTATTACAGTACCAATATTGTGCTTCGTGGGTTGGGTTTTGGTTATATTTGTGAAGGCTATAGATAGAATTTGTATGCCCAATGTGAGCAGGGTGAGAAAAATTGCTGTGTATAAGGTTGTGAAGGATGGAGGGTGAAAACATTTTTGGGTTGTGGCCTAATTGCTGGCCATTTAGTCTGTCTAAAATTCTACTAAGTTTTGGAAGGCTGTCAACACCTTTTGCAGAAGGTGTTCAAAGCAGAAGGTGTTAAGTATTTGAGGATACTATTTGAAGGTGGAAAGCCATAGGACATCTGGAGTCATCTCTCTCTTGGTTTATGGCTGAGATATGATTTACTATACACTTTTTAAAGGAATATTGCATTTCATTAGTATGAAGTTTATTATGGCAAATCATGAAAACCAACTGAATCCATCTACAATAATGGCACCAAGCAATTCCTGAATTCAAGAAATAGTTCTCATGACTGAAGTTGTAATTAAATAGTCATAAAGAAGAGGGAGTCAAACTATTCTCCAAAGCACTTGAGGGCAGGACAAGAAGCAATGGGTGGAAACTAATCAAGGAGAGAAGCAACGTAGAACTAAGGAGAAATTTCCTAACAGTTAGAACCATTAATCAGCGGAACAACTTGCCTGCAGGAGTTGTGAATGCTCCAACACTGGAAGTTTTTAAAAATATGTTGCAATAACTATTAGCCTGAAATGGTGTAGGGTTTCCTGCCTAAGCAGGAACTAGAAGACCTCCAAGGTCCCTTTCAACTCTTATTCTATTTTATTCTGTTCTATACGTACTGTTAAGTCCTGGCAGATCACTCTGTCCCACAAAAGGAAATCAGAAATGTCTGGGGTCAAAGTGGAAAAGCAACATTCTTTTCCCTTTGTAGCCAAGTAATTGGAATTCAAGCTAGTAACTCCTGAGAAACTGATCATCCAGAAGCTGTTGGCATACAACTACTAGCATCTGTCAGTAGGTTTACTTTAATGTTCTGTAAATTAGAACTTTAGATCACAAGCATATTGTCTGGTTCAACCCCTACAATGGGTTTCAGATTGAGAAAGATGCTCTTAAAAGGCTACCAACTCAAGGTCAGCAACCCCTTTTGGGCAGAGATATAGTTTTCTGTTCCTAACCATAGTGGTGCCAGAATGACAAAATGTGATGTCATGACACATACTGACCTTTTGTATTTGCATTGTGACATCACATGCAAAGGAAGGGCAGAGTTTGCATTGCAATATGATTGCATGTTGTTTATTCAAAACATCTGCCAGTTACAGCTCATGAGGTTATAGAATTCATTGCCCATAGGCCTTCTCTGGGTGGAAGAATACCTTTCAGATGTCTGAGAAATGATGGCTCACCTACCATCCCACTTATGTATACGGTGGACCAAATCCAGCCCATGGGTCTCAAGTTTGACACCCCTGCCTTAGGTGGTACTAGCATTGGTACGTTGACATAAAGTTAAGTAGCTGTAGTGCCTGCTGAATTCAGTTATTTTTTCTTGATCTTGTTTTTCGGCATCATTTTCAGGAATATGTGTTAGCTTAAAAGCAGAGGAGCAATTAATCTCTGGTAACGTAATATGAAGTTCTTGAACAACACTGCAAATATTGTTTTCTGAATGAAGTCCTTTGCCTGAACTCATAAAAAAAAAGAATAAAAGTTTATTACTTTTGGATTTCTATTCTGTGAAACATTTCGTAATGTTCAATGTTTGTGTTTGAATTATTTTTGGAAGAGTAGAAATTCACATAGGATCCAGTTTAAGTTTGTTTGAATTCCCTCCTGAAATGAAAGAAGCTTATGACATTTGCAAATTTTATTATACTGTATTGCTTTTTGTTGATTGTTGTTAGCTGCCCTAAGTTTGTAAGTAAGATGGATGGCCATATAGTTTTCCTAAATAAGTAAGCTTGAGATTCACTGATAGGGGTTATTTTTGTTTATAGTACTTACAAGAAAACAAAGATAATACCATCTCCACACTGTTAAAATGTGCAGTTTTATTACTGCCACATGCAAATCTGACCATCTCAGGTACAATGGGTAAACAGTCTAATTGCCCTGGTCCCAGTTTGGAACTGGATGCTTGTTAGTGAATCATAGGCTTTTAAGGGAAAAGAAGATACAACCTTCCTGAAGTTGATCCATCTGGTTTAAAAGGAAGAAACAGTGATTTAAAAGCAAAAGAATTTAAAATCCCAGATTGTGGGGACTCTCCTCTGAAGAGGCGTGATTACTTTTCAGTCGCTCAAATTTTAAAATTACCCAGCATGTTCCATTATGAGCAGATCAATAGAAGTTCCTTCCATATGCTCAAATAACTCTTGGGTGAGAAAACACATGGAATGTGGGCAGCCCTGAGCCCACAAAGCAGCACCCCTTCTTGGATGAGAAATTATAATTATTCTAAAGTTCTCAATGGTCTGAAGACTGTGAGTTTTTTTTCCCCTCCACAACAAAACACCAAAGCAATAGGAGCCAGAATTACAGCTTCCCAATGTCAATGTCAGAGCTTTCGTCTTCTTTAGCACAACTTTAAAAAAGGAAACAAGCCGAAAAAAATGTTGTTTTACTGGCTGATTTTCCTGCCTCATCAACTGAATAATCCATTCAAGCAGTTCAAGGCAAGAGTTCACACTAGAAGAGCTGTCCTGAAGGGAACTGGGAATGCAAAAGAAGAAATCAACAGGGTTGCAAAAATTAAGACTGATGGCCTATTTAAATATACAACCAGCAAAACATCCCATATTCAATAATTATTCTGAAATATGCTGCCGATTTGTAGTTTTCATGTGACCCAAAATGAGAATTTTTAAATGAGTTACCACATTAACTTTTAATTCAATTTAATTTTCTCGTTTGATTTGGTCTTGATTTGGTAGAAGTTGGCTATGCTGGGAATATTACTAGAAAAGGAAGCTGAGGACCGTTGCAGAGGGCGGACAGGAAGTCGGCCATGCTGGGAAGGCCTCTGACATAGGAAAAGGGACAGACAGAAAGTCCTTCCAGACCAAAACAAAGGGTGAGGCGGTAAGTCACACGGTTTGTTTGGTACTCGTTTTTAGTACTCAGTGTGTCTCCCAGAACCAATTAACAAAGAGTACCAGAGTATCATTGTATTTATGATACAGCATTCCTGGGTCCTAAAACATGATGATCTTTTGTGCACTTCAGAGCTGGCTTCCACAAGCAGAGTCAATGGAGAAGCCGGCAGTGTAATTGTAAGGTGAGGTCACATGATATCTCACTTAACAACCACGGCAGAAGTAACATCATAAGTCTGTTGCAGTCCCGCGATGTCTCACTTAATGTCTGCAACACTTAACATCAGAGTTGCTGGTCCCAATTTTGGTCATTAAGCAAGGACTGCATGTACTTCTGTATTTCAGAATTCAGTGAACGGTTACATATCTCTTGCCAGAGCCCACCCACTCAAAAGGCGACCATTTTCCACATGTACAAAAATACACATTTATTTCAGAACATATACAATAGCAAAAAAAAAATTACCAAGATATATTATACAATCTTGAAGCTTTTGGAAGATAAATGCATTACTTTCAATATATTATAATAAAGACACATAGAATAATTGTGTAAGCTCTGCCTGCAATGCCATCACTACCACCACCAGCAAAATGTAATGCCATTGGAGAGCATCATCATAAAACAAAAATGAAACAAAAATGGAACAAATAAAATTAATAGCCAAATGGAACACAGTATGGTGATATACATATAACTTGGACTTTTAAGTTATAAAAAAGGTCAAAAGTCATCCTTTATTTTTTTTTCCCCTCTTGGTAAAGGAAGAAAGTGACTGAAACTACTAAACAGACTCCTCATAAAACTTCTTAAGACATCCTTTCTTGGAGAACAATGAAATGGACCATTGGCTTCAAAACAGCAATACAATACCAAAGCTATGAAGGCCAAGCCAATCTTACACATTACAGCCAAATCACCATGGACACGAAACATAAATTTACAATGGCCAGAATATATATGAGATATTTTTAAAAAGTTAAATAGCAAGCACGTACACAAGTGTTTGCTAGTGTTATACAATCAAGAGTTTCTCTCCAAACATTTCATGTGACCTTCCTAGATACCAGGAAATGTCTTTAAAAATTGCAAGAATATAGCTAAGAAAATCATTCCACTCATCCCTCAAAGAGCACAAGTTCCCTCCGTTCCCTGATGAGATGCCATCCCCTGGGATATTAAAGCAACACCAAGTTAAATTGAAATAACATTCTTTTAAATCAGTTGCTCAAACATAGGATTCCTCTGTGAAAAATTTCTGGTCTGTATCCTTGAATTTGGCATCACTGCACAACTTTTTCAGCCATTCCATTTTATTAGCATCGGTTTCTTCTGGGGTTTTGGAAAAGCTATTATTTGGAGCCATTTGAAATGAACATTCCTCCTCAGTCTTGACTAAGGGTGAAGAAGCACAACATTCCTTTCCTAAGTTGATGTCAGCATCTTTGGGTTCTCTGCTCAATGAAGATTTATCAGTTTTGGAATCTGCTGCTTGCTGGACTGCAACTCCTGGGACATGTGGGATTTCATTTAACTTTCTCTCAATGACCCATTGATGGTCAGCCCCCAAATCAGCCTCTGACTTGGATTTATTTTGAGACTGTGGCTTAAGACTGGGTGGTGGTGGTTGTTTGTATGAAGGAAACGGTGTAGAATTTTCCTCTTCTTCCTCTTCCTTGCTTTGCTCTGCTAAAAGCTCCAAGGCCTTTAGCCGTTTCTCCTGGGCTTCCATGGCACAAAAAGGAAGGCTAGTGAGCTGCCCAACTTCCTGAGAAGATCCGCTCCCCAAGTGACCCGCCACAGAATTGACATCCATTGCACAAATTTCTTGTTGCCCCTGAGCTACATTATTCTCAGAGGGAAATGTTGTTGAGTCCAAAGTTATTTTCACAGAAGTGTTCTTTTTCTCATCCTGCTTGGAAGCTCTTTCCCTTTTCCGTAGTGTCCAGTTTTTCATGGTGGAAGCGCCACTTTTCAACCATGTGCTGGGATGCAGAGTGACCGGGTTTTTATGAGGAAGCCATTCCAGGTTATCTTTCTTAATAGGTAGTAAGCTGCTGGTTTGGTTGTTGTTGGCTTGGTTAGAAAAAGTGCTCACTCCGGATCCAAGGTGGACTCCTGAAAAAGGATTAAAATCAGGAGAAACCTCTCCAAATTTTCTCTGTGGCTGAGTGGTGCAGTCTAGAGGAGAGGAAGCCTCGGTTGGGGTAAACACCGAATAGTCCGAAAACTGGGAAAAAGCACTATCAAGAGAGCTCATTGAAGACCCTGATGGGGAAGTTCCGGGTGATGAGAGGCTAGAACAGCTAGTCCTTGAGCAAATATTTAACCTAAGTGGTGGCGGCAGGAGAAGACGGTTAGAAACGTCTTTCTTTTCACTGATATGGCTTTCAGGACCATTCTTGCTGCTTACTTCTATCCCCGTAACCAAATTCTGATTTATAAGTTTCTGGCCTTCTACTTGGAGAGAACGAAACTGTTCAAGATAGTCTTCATTTGTGCGGGACAGAACAGCATCACAGCTGGCTTTGCGCACCGCACTTTCATGAAACCCACTGAGTGGTGTAAACTTGGAGTCAAGAAGACCAATCGTGGGCTCTGAACAGCGCCTGTGCCTTCTTGAGCTTTTCAGAACATCTGAGATGGCTGTTGATGAATAACCTGACGTGATGGAGCACAGAGACTCATTCTCAGAGTGCTCCCGTGATGAAGATTTGTGATGGAAGCCCACGGAAATGGATACTGGCTGAGATTTAACGGGTATCTTAATCTGAGCATCTCCAGCTTCTGGTGAGTCCAAATCACAGTCGCTCAAAGTCAAAACAGAGTCTCTACTCCTGTTCTCTTTCCCTCGCTTTTTAAAAAGGTTGTTAAATGTGGGGTCTGTGCAGTCATTTAGTTCGTTTTCCAAACTGTCGTAGGAGGAATCATTCAGATGAAAAGAAGAGATATCTGCAAGAATATGAAAACGGGTGTTACCAAATTTTGGGGTTTCATCAGCTCAACCTAGGGCAAAAATATTGAATAAAACAACAGTAGGTTTATTTACTGTTTTTCCGAGGTCAATGTTGGAGCATTTAGAAGGTGCAGCTGGTACAGGGGGACAGGCAGTTTTTTGTGGGGCAAGTGTGGCCCATATAACTCCACTATTCCGCAAACTACACTGGCTGCTGGTTTGCTTCTGGGTCCAATTCAAGGTGTCAGTAATTACCTTTAAAGTCCTTCATGGGATAGATCCAGGCTACCTGGAGGACTGTCTAATTCCACTGGGATTGGCTCGCCCCACCATGCCACCACAGGAGGCATTCTGTGGGTCCCGTCAGCCCGATTATTCTGGCTAGCGAGCTCCAAGAAAAGGGCCTACTCTGCCGCTGGACCTGTTCTTTGGAACATCTTAAACTCCCCCCCACCCCCAAAATGAGGTTGGCTCCAACCCTTAAATACCTGGTTCTGCCAGTTGGCTTGGGGTTTCAACAGAGGGGCTTCATATTGGGGGTGGTTGATTGATTAACAAAGATCCTACTCCCCCTCTCATCTTATTTCCTCTCCTCATCTTTTTATCTAAGTTGATTTTATAGTATTGTATTTCTATTATTGGCTCTGGCACTTAGACCTACTGCTTCACAGTACTTGGCAGCCCTCTCTAAGCGGTTTATAGAGTCAGCATATTGCCCCCAACAATCTGGTTCCTTATTTTACCGACCTCGGAAGATGGAAGGTTTAGTCAACCTTGAGCCTGGTGAGATTCGATCTGCCAAATTGCAAGCAGTTGGCAGTCAGCAGAAGTAGTCTGCAGTACTGCACTCTAACCACTGCGCCACCTCAGCTTATATAATTATTATAAATTATACAGTGTTTTATTGTAAACCACCCAGAGATACCATGTGGCAAGATGGGCAGCTAATAAATTTTACAAATAAATAAATGAATATGCTTTTCAGATGTTAAACTAATTTCATCTATTCTTAGAGACATCCTGAGATATGTTCCAGCAAAGTGATGGCTATGTGGGAGGCTACTCAGTCACCTTCATGTGACTTGTTCCTAGGAGTCTCTTGCATTTTCGACCACATGCTGACTAGCCCCATTGTGTGATCTGAAATATATATTGCAATCCTCATAAAAAATGTCAAAAAAAAAAGTTATGAAAACTAGGTTAAAAAGCTAGAATATTACAGTTGCCTTCCACCACACTTTTCTGCTTTTTTTCCTTTAGTTTATCTTACCTGAACCATCTTCCCGGTTGTCATTTTTGGGTATAATATCTGCAAAGACAGAAGTAAGTTCTTCCCCAAAGATCCTGCAGCAATTTTCGATGAGAAACTGTACAAGGACAGAAACCTGTGAACGAAGAAGGAGGCTGAGATTAAGGCATGAAGGTCATCATGGAATTCAAGGCAAATCTAAGAGTTCATTACTAGACTCCAGCTTGCCTCCGCTGGCCCTCCAAGTGGGAAAGTTCACTTTTAACTTGTTTTTACTTCTACTCCTTTCAATTAATGTCACAGCATTTTCAGTATTAATATTATATGTTATGAAAAAAAAGTGCAGTTATGTAAACCTTCCAAATGCCCTTTAATGACAAATCTCATCCGACATATAATACATGTTCTTTCAAAGAGAAAAATAAATTAAAACCAAGTAAGACTTCCTTCTAGTCCTGCTGTTCCCTTGGCACAGAGCAGGCTTTTCCCACAGATCCTTCTTCAGCTCAGTATTAGAACATTTTCCTTATTATCTCTTGTCAATTATGTGCTCTCTTATTCCTATGCCAGTTCTTTCCCTCCCACACAAATCCTCCTATTGCAACCTGTTTGTTTTAGGCTGCCTCCCAATACAGGGTTGGAATCCGAAAATGTTCCACAATGATTACTGATCACATTGGCAAAAGAGGAAAATGTAGGAAGATGTCTGCTCTTCACCTGATAGTACCTAGTGCAAATTCTTGTGCATGAATGCATCCACATTAAGGTAAAGGTAAAGGTTCCCCTCACACATATGTGCTAGTCGTTTCCGGCTTTAGGGAGCAGTGCTCATCTCCGTTACAAAGCCGAAGAGCCAGCGTTGTCCGAAGGCGTCTCCGTGGTCAAGCATGACTAAACACCGAAGACGCTCGGAACACTGTTACCTTCCCACCAAAGGTGGTTCCTATTTTTCTACTTGCATTTTTACATGCTTTCGAGCTGCTAGGTTGGCAGAAGCTGGGACAAGTAATGGAAGCTCGCTCTGTTACACGGTGCTAGGGATTAGAATTGCCAAATTGCCGACCTTTCTGATTGACAAGTTCAGCGTCTTAATCCACTGAGCCACCGCGTCCCTTTTCCTTTAGCAACTATATATTAATTTCTGTGGGGAAACAGAGTGCCACCTGCTTAAGGCAAGCTTAAATATTCAAGCAGACGAATATGGAAAGGCTACGACCTTGAACCAATTCAGATTGGATGCTTAATACAGAAAAAAGTAAGCTCTTTATAGCATGAGTCATTTTGAAGCCACATCCCATATTACCTTTAACTATGTACTGTATTGAGCTTTCTAAAGTGGAAGGGATCCAGATTTATTCAAAAATTGAGACCTACTGTCCTATTTCCTGAGTAAATATGCAAGTTCCCTAATCTTCTTTCAAAAAAGGCAATACCTATCATATTTCCCTTCTTTGGACATGATCCAGAATAACTGAGAAGGTGCTGTGCTTTTCTACTGGTTCCTTAGAATATCTGAAGAGGTTCCAAGAAACGAACCTGGGAAAAACTGTTGCTTACCTTCTTGGTGAATTCTCCTTCAGTCCCAGGATTTGCAGGAGCTGGAGACCAGAGCAAGCTGGGTGCAATGCACACGGCTAAATTGAATGCGGTCATCTGGTTGCCTTCAGACTGCTTTTGTATGCTGTGTAATACTCCGAAGAGGTAACGCAACAGCATTACATTGGCTCTTGGAAGCTGTTCCATTAGTCTAGAAACATAAAATCAAAGACAAAGGGCTTCACAACTGACTCAAAATTCTCCTTTTTCTTAATCTCTCCTCTCCACTCTGAAACCTATTTCCAACTAAGTGGAGGAAACATATAAACATATACTTACTTACTTACTTACTTACTTACTTACTTACTTACTTACTTACTTAATTTATTTTCTGTGTCAGTTTTTCAGAAAATATCAAGGGGCAGTGGTAGAAAGCCAAACTGTAAAATCTATATACATGCGTGTATACACACAAAGTGGTGAGATTCAAATTTTTTATGACCGGTTCTGTGGGCGTGGCTTGCTGAGCGTGGTATGGCTTGATGGGTGTGGCTTGATGGGCGTGGCAGGGGAAGGTTACTGAAAAATTCCATTCTCACCCCACCCCACTAACTTGCTTTCCAGCTCTGTTCTGTGCAGGGCAACAAAAGAAGACCCAGCCGATCAGCTGGGACTCGGGAGGCAGAGAATAGATGGGGGCAGGGCCAGTCAGAGGTGGTATTTGCAAACTACTTAAAATTTCCACTACCGGTTCTCCAGAACTGATCAGAACCTGCTGAATACCTCTGGCATGCGCGCGCGCATACACACATACATATACACACACACACACACTTTATAGTTTGGCTTGCTACCACTGTCTCTTGATATTTTCTGAAAAATTGACACTAAGCAATGTTACCTGTGGATGATTTTCATTTTCTGTTCATGGTTCCCTTCATCCATTAAGGAAACCCATTGATCACAGAGCTCAGATGAGAAGATGCTTCCTGGGATGTTACGAAGGAAATCCTTATTGAAAGAGAAGAGAAACATATACATGAACAATCATTTCAAAATATACATTTTTTAAAAAAGTTTGAGTCTACATGTTCTATCAATTATATGCAGAATGGAGCCTAGACTTTCATTGAATTCCAAAGAGAAGTTTCAAATAAAATCTTTGGAAGTTTCAAATAAAATATTTGGATTCTATCATTGGGAAAATCAATGAGTTACAGAAACATCTTAGCACCAGACTAATAAACACGTTGCATGTGCTATGTCTCCGAATTATTGTTATTAATGTTGTCTTAAATCTCAATTTCAGATAGTAGGGTTGGGAAAAACAGAGTTGTCTACAAGTTCCTTGAATTAATCTTCGGAGTTCTAGAATATTTTTCAAAAAGGAACAAGATCATCTTCATATCCAGAGACAGGCAATTTCAGTGGTCAAGTAACTGTTAACACAGAGTGAAAGAAATTCCCATCTACCTTAAACACAGAGGCTATCACAAACACGGACTCGCAAAGTAGGTGTACATCTTCACCAGAGTCAAGCTTCTCTTTCAGCTCTCTGCAAGATTTTGCATTTGCTGAACGTCTGAAAATACCCCGAGTAAAAGGTCCCTCTTGATAGAGAAAGCAAAGCATATCCTATAAAAGAAATATATAATCAATACGTGAAACATAAATTGGCAAGTTATTTTAACAGATACCATATTCTGAAAAAGCATCTACCAACAACAGTTTTCTCTTCACTAGCCTACTCACAACACCGAAGGTTTTGGCAGTGTGCTTTCCCCAAACTGTCTCTCTCAAATTGGCTTTCAACAGAAGACTCAACAATTGAGGTATTTTGGGGGAAAACATTCAAGATCACTGTTATGTTTGCAGTGAGAACACAACTGTAGTTTTGCCTGTGCTCCTATATGGGGGAATATGGATCAGACAAGAGTAATAGAGTTCACATTAGGGCTTTTGAGTGCTGAATCTAGCTGAACATGAATTCAAAAAATCAGATTTCTTGAGAAAAAAGTTCTGAAATTATATTATTTATCAGAGGAATGACAAAAAGCTTGAAAATTGCAGTCTAGTTTATGTAATAGATTTTTCCTTTTACATAAGTAGGCTTATCAATTCTTTACAAATCCCCAAAAACACTAGCATGAGGCTGATGGTAAGATCTTACAAGACTGCAACACTCTCATAATTCCACAATTATGAAATAATCAGTAGAAGTTTGGCAGCACTTATGAAATCATCATAGTTTTTTTTTAAAAAAAATAAAATTATATTTTATTATTTTTATTGGTATTGTCTCCTTCTGCATTCTCACCCCACTTATTTTTATTTTCCCAGCTTAGCCCAGGCACCCGCAACCTTGGCCTTCACACATAAGGAAATATGATTTATCTTGATCTTGACACTACATTTCTGTTCATGTTGGTTAGGATTGCATTTGATGTTATCAGGTTTGTTTGGTATCCATGTTGCATGCTGTCATTTGCCCTGTTGGTTTCAGAGGAGTTATCTCTCTCCCTACCTCTTTTTGATGATAGGAACATTTATCCTTCCCTAATCATTTGGTATTAATCCATTCTTCCAGGATTTCTCAATTATCACAGAAAGTGATTCTCAGTTGTAATTTTCATTTCCATTCAGTCTGGTCTTGGAAACTAAATTGATTCATGGTGATCAGATGTTCCTCAAGCCTCTTAAGTTCTCAATCAATCTTGCTTAAATTCATTTAAGAAAACTTCCTCTTTCAGGACAATACCAAAGAAAGTAGGAGTTAAGAAGCTCTGCCTTTTCATTGTCACCTGTTACTATCTTTTAGCAATCTGCTCTCTCCTTCCATTTTTTTTCCTTATTACTGTTGATAAAGCCAAAATACATTTTGTTACTCTTCAGCTTCCCTTGCAATCCTAATTTCCTTCTGCACTTCAGCCTTTCTATCTGCGAATATTGGCTATCTACTCATACACCAATTTTCCATTTCCTGTATATGTCCCTTTCAACTCTTAGCTCAGTCAAAAATTCTCTAGGCATTCACAATTTTCAAAGTTCATTGGAACAGCATATGATTGCACTTCCTGTATCTTATTTTTTCAGAAGTTTCTAACCTAGCCTCCTTATGCTTCCTTTGCCCTGGGATTTCTCTCCATGATATCCTCTGTAGCTCCTTTATAAACCTGTGGAAATTGACTCTCCTAATTCTAGTACATTCTATTCCATTCTCCAACTTATATTTCTGCAATATTTTGAATGTCAAGGTATCATGAAGTCCTGAAGTTCTCACTACTTTTACTTCTTTGATCAATTCTTCCTTAGGATTAACATCAAATTTATATCGTAAGAACCAACTTCCTTGTTTCGTCTCAAGCAAGACCACTGAAGAATTTGGGAGACCTTACATTCTTGGCCAAGCTGTATTTCCAATAGATGTCTTGATAGTTGAAGTCTCCCATTATTACCATGTACAATCTCTCTCCTTGAAAGCTTTGTAATCTGGTCCAGAAATGTATTATCTAGGTCTTTAATTTACCTTTGGAAGTATACAATGTATCTCCAAAATAAGGTTCCCCAAACTTTTGTTGTTACCCATTCTTTTATTCTTCTTTTATTCAAATGCTCTTAATTGGACCTTCATATATATGCATTAATATATAACACCACTTCTATTAGAATAGCTGCTTCAGTTCTTTAATGGAGAGTTACCTTCACCCATCTCTTCTTCCTCTTCAGGACAAAATGAAGCATCAGAATATAAGGACAGTTCTTTAACAGGTCTGGAATTCTGTGCATCATTTTTCAATCTCTCCATACCATTCACTCAGCTTTCTTCAATTTTCTGGAAAGTTTGTCCACTTCCTGTTCCTGAGTCAGGAGATTTCCATGTGATTTAAGAATTCCTATCTTCTCTAATTAGATGGTTAGGATGGGGTGGGCAGTCAGGTTTTTCTCTGGCTACTTAATCTGTCCAAGTTCTTCTCAGTCCCACTTTATGTTACATGAAATCAAGGCTGGGTTATATTCAGTTTATTCCTCATATTCCCTCTTTTCTTATAACTTTGTAATCTTTTCTGAAAATCCCCCCTTAATGCCTTGCTCATTCCTTTCCCATCTGCAAATTAGCTCTATTTTTTTAACAGATTGAATTACTATTAATGAAGTTAGGAAGCAGTCTTTTAGACTTCTGGATAAACTCTTGAAGCTCAGATGTGCAAATACATCAAACACACTGGGTCATGCTGTCTGGGGGGATTCTGGGAGTTGAAGTCTATCCATCTTGTAAGTTGCTGTAGTTAGAACACTGCCTTAGGTGGATGTTTCAGAGATTTCTGAAATGCTCAGTCTGCTTATTTCTTCTATCATCTCTATCATTCATATTTAGCTATTTTTGTTGAGGTATCTATTCCCTTTTCTTTTTTAAATACTTGGGACTTTGCTAATCTGAAATCATTCCTCGTACTGATCAAATTTTACACTGCAACAACCAAAGTAGAGTTTATAACCATATTTTTAGTTACACTTAACTTATCAGAGTTATAAGTTACAAGATTGTTTAAAAAAATCTTAAATGTGGTATTTTGGAAGGAACCATATGTTTAGGCATGTCTCATTTCCAAATATAGTAACTGTGGGAGTTGTGGTTTATGCACAAATTCCTGTACCCTTAAGGGGAAGATAAGCACAATGCATATATATCTAATTTGTATAAAGCAACACCAAATGGTAATTTTTGGGGAGATCTATGCGTACATCAAAACCTGTATGGTAAATGGTAAATGTTTCTTCTGCAACTATGGTTTGAAGCCACAGTTTGAAAATGTACAGTTGTATTAACTCTGATACACAAATAATGCAGAAATTGCATTTAGCATAAAGAAGAAAAAAGAACAAAGTTGATCTATAGGGAAGGGAAATCTTCGAAGAAGCTCCTAATTTGTAAATTATCTTTGGCAGATACATGCCAGCTTATCCTTTAGCCTTCGCTATCTCAAAGAAAGCTTGAATGTAAGAAAAGTATATTTGGTTGCTTATTAAGATAATAGATATGGTGTACTGGTCTTATTATACTACTCCTCATAGCTAAGAGCATATATTCTCTTACTATGGTCTAAAATATTAGGTACAAGTACCAAGTATCTTACATGCTCCACTATCACAGCAATGTCCATGCGTTTATCGATTGGCGGACAACTACTTTATATTTTAATGAAATGAACTGGGATCCACAAAGCCTAATGTGGTAATAAGTTTGTTGTTTCTATTTTTGATGCCAAACTTTCCACCCCAAAACAACACAGCTTTTCTCTAGGAAGTCTAACATCCTGGAAATCAGGACACAAAATATGGAGTGAGAAATCAGAAAATATTTATTTCATTATAATCTTATGATAGGAGATGCGATAGTACAAATGATTGCACAAAACTGCTCATTTACAATTTGAGTTACAATTTGATTTGTTTCACCAAGAGAGAACTAAGCAAGGCTCCAAACCCCTACTGATTGTTCCTTTGCTCCTCCTGCCATAATGTACAAAAATCTTCTTATTCCCAGCCTAGAACAGGGGTAGTAATCTATTGCCTGTGGATACCAATGTATCTGCAGGGACTTTTCTCAATGTTCACCATACTCTCTGTCCCACCTTTTTTTTTTAAAGTTTGGCATGTCACATAGAATGCTTTTGAGCCATACATAGAGACCCCCTAGGGATCTCCTGGAGATGGCAGAGCATTTGAAGGATCAAATTTGCCATCTACAAACTAGATTTCCTAAGCCAAGTTTCATGACTGGTCATGTCCACATTGGCAAATAAGTTCTCAACTTAAACAGTTTATTTAGTGACCATTCCCAGTAACTAAAAAAAGGGGCTTATGACCATTTTTTACACTTATGACCACTGTACCATCGCCATGATCATGTGATCAAGATCCAAACACTTGACAACTGACTCGTGTTTATGACAGTTGCACTGTCCCGGGGTCATGTGGCCTTTTACAACCCTATGACAAGCAAAGTCAATGGGGAAACAAAATCCACTTAACAACCATTGCTAATTTAATGGCAAAATTCACTTAACACCTGTCTTGTTTAGCAACAGAAATTTTCAGCTCAATTGTGGTCGTAAGTCATAGACTACTTGTATTTTCTCAATGAAGAGATTGATTGTTACATATTCTCAACAGCCCAAATGTGTTCCAGAGCTACTTGCGCACATCTTTAGCTAGAGAGTTGCCATCATCTGCTTGGGATGTAAAAGAGACTTACCAAGATAGGTTTGGGCAGATTATCATTCTCACAGATGGATGAGAGGGAAAGACCGAACAGCTTTCCTGATTTGGAAGATGTTGGAGATGGCACTAAATGGTCCACGGGAACACCTGTTTCTCGCCAGAAGGCCCAGTTTATAATTGATCTTTTCCTTTTAAACGGCTTTTGGCTTAACTCTAAAGAAAGGCAGGAAGAAGAAAGTACGTTTTGCTTTTTGTTTATTTTAGAAGAGAAGACTATTCCTGACGTGGAAAGCCAACGCTATTTCTGGTTAAGGTGTTAAGATGAGGGTACAGACCATTGATGGCTAACCTTTTTGTCATTGCGTGTCAAAAGTGATACAATGCACGTGTGACACCATCACCCCACTCCCCATGCCCTCCTGCGCATGCGCACGCATCTCCCACACACGGCCCACCCCCCACACATGTGCAGCAGATACCCGAAAATCAGCTGGTGGGCGGGAGGCGCGTGTGCATGCACAGTGGAACTCAGCTGGGACGACAATTCGTGTGCCCGCAGTGATGGCTCTGTGTGCCACTTCCGGCAAGCATGCCATAGGTTTGCCATCACGGGTATAGATGGCATCTATAGTTGTGCATTTGATTTTTGTTTTCTAAATTAAGAACCTTCTTGAATTTAATTGTATTAACTTGAAGCCCATTTCTCTATTCAGATTGTTCTGATCTTTGTCTTTATGACATCTGCAAATTTGACAAGCATTTCTTCCAGCTATTGACCCAAGCTGTCAATGAAAATATGAGAGGACCCATTCTGGTGGTGCCCCACTCAATACCTTCTTCAATCTGAGCAGAAACCAGGCACTGTTTTAGCATGTTCTAGACTCTCTAGTACTCTACCATTCTATAAGATTATGACATCCTATTGTCCTCTGCAATATACAATTACAAGAGAAGAACTGGAACCCACTTGTCTTGGGAGCCACTAATAAACTCAACAAGCAATCTGCATGACTTGATGGACTATACCTACAACACTACTGGTTGAGCTGGGGGACACTTGCTGAAGAAAGCCTTTTGAAAGTGGGAACACTCACCATTCAACTGATGCCCAGTAGCCAGGCGACTTGGCTTGAGAATGAACTGGCACTGAAGCTCACGGGGCAACTGTTCTATTAGGAAGGCTCCCTGAAGATCCAGAGGGCAATCCCCATCCTTTGACCCCTGGGTCTGGGGCAAAGTGTCACGGATGTGGTTCATTTTAATTCCAAAAGGATATTCGTGCCCTGTAGAAGAGATTTTAATTTGCATATATGAAAAACAAGTAATATTCTGAAGAACAAGACCTACCGGAATGCCACAATAAAGTTTATTCTTTAAAAATAGACTGTAAATCCTAGAATAAATGTATCATACTCACTTGATTTTACACTATGTTATCCCAAAGGGGCTTTTTCAAAAGGCAACTGAACTATCTTTGTTTTGCTTGAAGACGTTTCGCTTCTCATCCAAGAAACTTCTGGAGTTCTTCTTCAGGTCAGCTTCTTGGATGAGAAGTGAAATGTCTTCAAGCAAAACAAAGGAAATCCAGTTGCCTTTTGAAAAAAGCACCTTTGGGACAGTCATGACCTGGGTGACTGAGAATCTCCATAGACATTTACACTATATTATCTTTATGCTCAATTATCTGGTACTCAGGATTTTTCAAATCCTGTACTTCTCCCACTTTCTTAGCCCAATTTCAGAATCGGTCTACTAAAAATGGAAAAATTATGGTGTGCTTTACTTATTGACAGTGCCAGATATGTGGGCACAGGCCAACCAAAATGAAGGACTGACATATCCAGTGACTTTAAAGTATATCCACTATTATTTCTTAGAACAGCCATTATTTCTCCTACACAGGGCAAATGCAGAGCATTATGTGTCAGTCAAGTCACCACTGGGCATTGAAAGCCTAGGCTTTTGTATATCTCAAATGAACAAAAATAACAGAGCTTTCTGAGTTTGCAGCCCGAGGCTTGCAAAACGACATCTGGATACCATATGAAAACATGTTATTCTTTTCCTCTCCTCCAGTTTTCCTTGATAAGCAGTATATCCCACAGTGTAGGATAGGTTAGTGTGTATCCTGACAATGGAAGGATTTAGACTGCTTAAGGAAGCCAACTTTTGCTACTCTGGCATTCACAGCAAGTCTCATTGTTTTCAGCATAAGATTCAGGAGTCTTTATGGTGAACCAGGCAATTGGAAGAGGTTAGCAGGAAAGGAAGGCAGATCAAATCTCTTCAGAGTCAAACTTCAGCATGGGGAACCCTATCTCTGCATTCAACTTATTAGCTTTTTAACTAGTTAAGAAGAAAAAAATGTGTGTGTGCGTGTGTGTGTGTGTGTGTGTGTGTGTAAAGCCTACAAACTTGAAATTTGGCATGTATGTTCCTCTTGGCTTCTAGGTGCTTACTAAGAAAGGATTTTTTGAAATAATCATCAGAGCTTTGGTATTTTGTACATTATTATTAGCACACTCTGATGCCAAAGAGTTCTATTCCCCCTCCTCACCTGAAAAGAAATCTGTTCCAAATACAAAACACAAGCAGAGGAGAGGAGTTTCAGTTTCAATTATAGTTTCATAGCAGCAACCACCTTTAGAACAGAACACGCCCAGGCTCTTTGCTATCTTCTTCTTGCTCACACAGCAAATACTGTTTTGGTTTCCAAACAGCCCTCAACTCTCTCACACACTGACAGGCCGCTAGCCAGATGAATACTGATGGATGCTGGTAGGCAGAGATAGAATTCCCCTCCCTTATTTTCCTCTCCAAAAACTAAACCCAAACACATAGTTTCGTTTCTCACATATAGCCAGCAGTAAGTTCACTTCAGATTAGTTGGCCTTATTTTAATCTTTTACCAGAACTTCCAAGAACCATCAATTTGAGGGACAAGTATTTAGAATTAAAATACTGAGCAAAAGTATACTCCAATTCAGAAAACAAAATCTGTATTCGGTAGCAGAACTGACCTCAGTCCACAGTCTTCCTATGCAGAAGTTAAACCTAGTTTACACTCCTGGTTCCCAGAATCTTGACTTGTTCTTGGATATTTGTAATACGTTTGCTTTTAAAGAAGAGTTTAAAACACACTTTGTTCATTTCAAAAGCTAATGTGAGAGCTGCTAAATTTTGCTGTTATAATCATTACACAATGTGTTTTAAAAATCTTTGCTAAACTTTTGCAAACCACCCAAATATCTACTGAGATATCATGATCTACACCTCTAAGTACCAACAATCTTTCACAGCCAGAGGCCAAACTTCAAAACAAAAACTGCAAGTACAAGTTGCAGATAATATAAAAAATACCACTAAATGAGATTCTGTCCATCGCAATGAGGTTTGGGCTTTACTTTTAAGGAATAAAACAGATTTCTTACTTCAAGCAGAAGTTTCACTCATTTATTTTGCATCTTATTTCACTGAAAAAATATAGCATTTTTATAGTTCCCAGCTGCTTAATTGTGTGTGTGTGTGTGTGTGTGTGGTATGGGGGGGGGCATTTTCCTGGCAATTTTTTTTAAAATAACTATCTAAAGATCCAGCTTTATTTGTCCCACTTGAATCTCCTTCAATTCCTAATTGACTCCCAGGAGAGGAAGGGGCTACATGGATACAATTTATGGAATTATATAGAAAGAGCACAGATGTGGTTTGTCACGAATTTCTTTTAGGGTGTGTTGTGATTTCCCAAGCTGAGCATTCAGCTCAACACTGCTTGGAATTCTCCCACTCAAATATTAATCAAGCTTGACCTGTATATCTTCTCAAGTCAGGCATGGTTGAAAAGGTTCTGCCACCTGTTCACAGCACATGTCAAACAGAATTGCAATATGAAAAATCATAGATACAAAAGTTGGAGACTGTCATTATCTTAGATGGTTTAATAAATTGGGGCAGCATGGTGGTTCGGCAGTGAAGAAACTGGGCTTGTTGATGGAAAGTTGACAACTCAGGTTCAAGACGTGAGTGCCATGCGACGGAGTGAGCTCCTGTCCTTGCCCCAGCTCCTGCCAACCTAGCAGTTTGAAACAATGCAAATGTGAGTAGATAAATAGGTACCACTTCTGTGGGAAGGTAGTAGCGCTCCATGAAGTCATGGTGACCACAGGACCACAGAAATGTCTTCATGGCTCAATGGCCTTGAAATGGAGATGAGCACCATCCCATATAATCGGCAACAACTAGCGGAATAAAATCCGCAGGGTTTCCTTACTTTTTTGAATAAATTGGGATTGGTTCTGTTTTATTTTTTTAATAGCCACACTGAATATGTGGCCCACTTCCAAGTTGCAAGAAGGGGTGGTTGTGATTTGGTTTGACTGCTCCAATACTCGGCCATTGTTGGTGTTCTAAGTTGGCCTGACTCTTCAGAAGTATTGCAACATCCCAATCCCAATTATTATTTTTTTAGATCAGAACAAATATGGGCAATGCTAAGGAACTTTATAATGTTGAAGAAAAAGGAGCTATTTCAACACTAAATTCAAATCCGTGTTTGTCTTATTTTAGAATAATCTGTTGTATGCCAATGTACTTCAGTGAAGCTCTGCAAAGGCTAAAAATGTTTTTAAAATGTATTAAGTCTGTCCGTGGGAGTAATGGCAGACAAGGAACAAAAAGCCAAAAAGCAACAATTTGCCTTTCAATCTGCATCTGCGCAATACACCCACTGCTGATCAGAACAGAGTTGAGAAGACTTGGCTTCCTTAAGTTCACAGGATCCTATCAGAGGATACCGCATCGTGCTTTAGCACTTAATGTAGGTTTCAGAAAGAGAAAACTATGTTCTCCCCTCTTACAGGAAGAGGTTTTCTAAACTCATCTTCTGACAAGGCTGTCAAAATCTTATGAACAAGTATGCAAAAAAGACAAAAGGAAAAAAAAAACTAAATGGAAGGAGGGGATCTAGCCTTTTCTTACAAAAATAGCCAGATTACTAGCAATCTGTAGTTTGTAATGAGGGGGTTAAATGGATTTTAATGGATGTTTTCAATAGGTGGTTTATGAAAACCAGGCCTATCTTTTTGAGCGTAAGAACATAAGGCACTCTGCAGGTCAGAATTAGAAATCCAGTTCTCAGTAGTCTGAGGTCACATCTAGATCTACAATTACAACTGGCCACAGTCACATACCCTTATTCACACACGCTCCCAAGAAAATGTCAAAGGCAGTTGATAATTTTCCTGAGAGAATGATATAACCCCAATCATTATCTGTATTGCTTCTGGTTTTTAAAAAAAAAAACCACACCAAACCAAAGTCATCATAAAACTTCCACACTCTGCAACAGTCTCTTTTCCTTTACCTCAACTTAACTAGCTCAATGTGCCAAAACCACAACACATTTTAAAAAAAGGAAGCAAAAGTGGGATGTTACCGTAAGTTTTCTGAACTTGCGGCACTCTCTTAAAGAAAAACATATTTGACAAAATCAGCCAACAACGTGTCATCTTATCTTCAGTAAGGGTGCCAAGAGCGATTGTAGATATGAATCGCATTTGGAACAACTCCAAGTTGCTTTTCTTTTAATGTACTACCATAACCCATGATTTGTCCCCAGGTGTTGTTGTTGATTTGCACAACATCTGAAGCCATTTATCACATTTTACAAACCACAGTGGCTGGATATGTTTACAGCACAGCCAAACCCTAACTATATAATGGCTTCATGCATTTTGATTTTTCAAATATGAAATTAAATTCCTGGTGATCTTTCTGATATATGACGCTATAGAGCACTGCACACCAGAACAACTAGACACAAGGAGAGGTTTTTTCCTGAACACCATCACTCTGCTAAACAAATAATTCCCTCAACACTGTCCAACTATTTACAAAGTCTGCATTACTATTACTATTAATCTTCTCATCACTCTTTATCCCTGTGACTGTATGACTGTAACTTTATCACTTGTATCCTTACGATTTATAATGACTGTTTCCTAGTATGATTTGATTGCTTATTATACCCTATGACTATTATTAAGTGTTGTACATTATAATTCTTGACTCTTGACGAATGTATATTTTCTTTTATGTACACCAAGAGCATTTGCACCAAGACAAATTCCTTGTGTGTCCAATCACACTTGGCCAATAAAGAATTCTATTAATCTATTAATATTAATAGGCTCCAATTCCCATCAATCCAACAGAAAGTCAGGTTACAGAAACTGCGGCCCCAAAACAGAAGGAAATTCTGTACTGTTGTTGCAGTCTATTAATTTGTTTAAAATATGTTTATTCTGAGTGTCTACTTAATACAATGCTCACAGTAAAGATTTTCTGGATCAAGGATCCCCAACTCTGGTCTGTGGACTGGCACCCGGCCGTGGCATGCCAGAAACCAGTCCACGCAAACAACCTGAGGCCCCACCACGGGATGCAGGCAGCACATGAAACCACGTCCGCTCTGGTTGACAGAAAAAACTTTTTACATGGAGCTGCTCCTTGATGCCCAAAAGGTTGGAAGCTGCTGTTCTAGATGACTTGAAAAATATCCTTATTTAGGCTGTCTTTGAATAACAAAAGTAATGTAAAGTAAAAAACAATCATGAGTAATGTTTAATACTATTTTGTTTTGAGTTTTAATTTAATCTATTTTAATCTGCCCGCAATTTGGCAGTTCGAATCTCACCAAACTCAATGTTGACTCAGCCTTCCATCCTTCCAAGGTGGGTAAAATGAGAACCCTGACTGTTGGGAGCAATATGCCAACTCTGTAAACCACTTAGAGAGGACTATAAAGCGCTGTGAAGCGGTATATAAGTAAGTCTCAGTGCTACTGCTATTTTGTTATAAGTTCTCAACCTATAACCACCTGTTTCATTAGAGTTTGAAATTATAACAGTTCTGAAAAAAGTTACTTGCAACCAGTCCTTACATTTATGGCTGTTGCAGCATCCAAATGGTCATGTGATCAACATTTGGGCGCTTGGCAACTAGCATGTGTTTATGAAGGCTACACTGTTCCGAGGTCATGGGATTGCCATTTGCAATCTTCCCACCCAGCTTCGAAAAAGTAGAGTCATTGGGGGAAGCTGAATTCACTAAACGACTGCATGATTCACGTTAAGTGGATAAGTTAACTGTGACATAAAAAGGCTGTTAAATCGAGCATGATTGCCTTGCTTAGCAATGGACATTCCAGTCATAATTGTGGCTGTAAGTTAAGGACTACCTGTATGTTGATATTTTTTTAGCTGTTATTGACTCTGAAGCCTTTGAAGGAATATAACACAAAGCAAATTTTACACCATTAGTATATGCTTTCCATATACTTACCAATAAGAGGATAAGGGGCGTCTTCTTTCCCAGAATTAACCCACAGCTGATAATCCTTCTCAGAACCCTTTAAAAATACAATCCTACATCTGTTAGAATGAACAGAAAGCTGATTTATTTAACATTGTAAATTAAAACATGTGTCCTTAACACAGCTGTTCTAGTCTACAGCAGAGGTCACTGACTTTTAACAGAAATCAAATAGCAGAACACTTAAATATTTACACTATTGGCACATCTGTTGCAATATGTGCCCGGATAGAGCTTTTGACAGGCTCCCTACACATTTGGGTAAAGACACTAAAGACTGTATTTTGACCAGGCGTAACAATTGTATGCAATCTAAGTGCTGTGGAGAGGGCTCGACTGCAGCTGCTGTTTCCACATATGGAACTCCCCAGACTGTGGTGACATGGCATGACTGTGAACTGAAAAGGAAGGAAATGAAAGGAGAAAGGAGAGAAAAACATAGTACTTCTTCCATCTTGAAATCTGTTTCCATTCCAATTGATTTCATGCTTCCAGCTCTCCTTTGCAAAGATTTCCAATAAGCCGGAACATGTCAGAAAGCTCTTTTCTAAAAACAGTATGTTCACAAAGCCAAAACTGAACAACACAAAAGAGAGCGAATATGGGGCTGCCTTGCGGATTCACTAAGCCACCAGAGAGCAGGAACTACAAAAGAATACAGAGCTACACTAAAATCCAAACAAACAAACTCCTAGAATATATCCTGTGTTAAAACCCAGCAAAGTCTGAATTATTTTCACTACTGGTGTTTCTATACTATTCTACTCCAAACTGGTTCCAAGTGAAACTCATGATCTGTATCGTTCAACTGGATTACCCTTCTTCTAGTTTTTAGATCAGAATATGAGTGATTGTGGACAGAAAATTAAACAATCTCCTTTTGAATGTGTCCTATTTTTCTCCTGGGCAAAACAGACTAGAAGTGGAAGATAAGAGGGGACACTTCTGCTTCATCTTTCCAGGAAACAGCTGATGAGAATATGAATCGGAGTGTTTGGTGCTCACCATGGGAAAGCTTTCAGCCAGTCTCACATTTGAAGCAATGCACCAACAGACTGTCAATGGGAGGCCTGGCCTATTTGGATCACAAAACTCTGTGTCATCCCTGTCCGTCATCCCCATTCCGCCCCTCCCCCCGGGATGGCTAGCTATCCATTGAGAGGTCCTGGGTGCTTGTTTTCTTGCAGATGTTTCAGTACCCAAATATCAGTACTGGTGTTACTAGCACCGATAATGTTACATACTTGGGGGTAATGAAATATCTGCAAGGAAACAACCAAGCACCCTAATTTTAACTCTGAACTACAAATATTCTCCTTTATTGATAACTACCCACTGTCCTAAAGATGCTTTTTCCAAAAGGCAAATGGATTTTTTTGGTGGGTTTTTTTTTTAATGTTTTGCTTCTCATCCAAGAAGCTTCTTCAGTTCAATTCTTCAGCTTCTTAGATGAGAAGTAAAATATTTTCAAATAAAAAAACAAACCAACAAGAAAATCCAGTTGCCTTTTAGAGAAAGCACCTCTGGGACAACCGTGATCAGGATGATTGAGAATCTCCAAAGATATCAAACCATCCATTCAGAATGATCTGGAGTCTTTTTTTTTCTTATATAAGAAAAATCCACTGTTTCTTAGCATGCCATAGCATTCCAGGATCTTAAGTGATACAAGCTACATTGTTTAGGCATTTTTTGGCACTGGATAAAAAATGTGAAAAATTGCTTACTTGTTTGAAATGGGGAATTCCTAGTAATTTTGGGGCGGGTGTTCCCAAAATAGAAGCATTATTGGAACTTCATGCAGTTAGCTAAAAGTGTTGTGTTGTATACTGTTGAAAATGGGGGGGTGAGAGAGTATCAAAAGAGGAGACGCGACATTCATGGTACTGCAATCAGAGCCTTCAATTGCAATACTGTAATCTCACATGTCTTTTTTAGCCTTCCCATGGATGCTACTGGCTAGAAGGCAGCAATCAGTTGGGGATCAAACAGCCCATATCTTCAACAGGTAGGAGACAGCCCAATTATGAACTTTCCACTATTTTGGAGGGACTACAGTAGAACCTCTGGTCACAAACGCTTCTGACCAAAACTAAATCAGGTTCCAGCCCAAAAATTCACAAAATTTTTGAATCTGGTCACGAACACATATTCGAGTGGCGATCAAACATGACTCCAACCCAGAAATTCCTGAAGACGACACATTAGAAGACAAAGAAAGTTATGGAATGAATTATGGTTGTGACCAGAGGCTCTACTGCTTTTTAAAAGTACAAGATGGACTGCTTGATGCCTGCTGGTTAATCCACTTTTTCAAGATTTCAGAAACACAAATTAGGTGTCTAGGAACCTGAGCTATACTTTCAAATTTGTCTGTGGTTACGCGGGGAACTTCCTGACTTAAAAGAGTTTGAGAAATGTTAATAAGCAGCCACCAGCCAGTGAAATACTGTATTTTTTATTCCATAAGATGCACTTTTTGTTCCCCAAAAGTGGGTAGAAATGTCTGTGCATCTTATGGGAGCAAAAAATACAGGCCACAACGGCGGGGTCATTTTATAGTGCTGAACCCTGCCTCTTCTGTCTTTGTCATTGCCCGTTTTCCTCCTCTAAACGTAGGTGTGTCTTATGGTCAGGTGTGTCTTATACTGCAAAAAATATGGTACTTCCCAAAGTGCAATAGACAAGAAATAGTTTTGGATCAAATGAAGGAAAACACGGAGATGCTGATTGAAGGAATTGACCTTCTACTATATTGTCCTATTCATGGATGCTTTTAAGGAAAGATGTTTTATATTTTCCACTTAACAGAGGAGGGGAAATTTTGAATTCAAACAGTATATTTCCTCCTCTGAATGAAGTACTTTCTTTATCCTTGTAATTATTTTTCAAGATGGCCGAAGTTGTATAATGAAAAATGATGTTTTTTCAGGCATCAGGATTACTTTATAACACTGCAAACTGTGTCATTATTTGCCCACATAAATAAACAAACAAACAAATTAAAAACAAGCAATCAATCTCACATTAATTCCAAGCTGCTGGAGAGCCAAGAGGATCACGTCGTTTGCTGTGTCCAAGTTAGTAATGGTTAAGGTTTTTGACTGTGAAGAAGAAAGAGAAACATTAGAACCTGTATTATTGCTCAAAAGAAAATCAGCTGAAAATAGCAATCAGAATTTGGATATGACAACTATATGTAAGCTCAAAGGATGAAAACAAAAACCAAAACCAGATGCTCTAACTCAGGGTGTCAAACTCAAGGACCGGGGGTCGGATCAGCCTGCGGGGTGCTTAGATCTGGCCTGCGGGACCGCTCTGAAAACAGTGAAGGACCAGCTCACGGTGCCTCTGCCAGCAAAAGCAGAGCATGCACACACATCCCCGAGCTCCATTTTTGCTGGCAGAGGGTTCCAGAAGGCTGTCACAGCTAAAAACGGAGCTTGGGAGCCCATTTTTTGCTGGCATAGTGCTCGGGCCACCATAGGTGCCCCTGACACGAGTGACATTGAGCTTGCCACGCCCACCATGCCCATGCTCACTCCGTCCCCCCTGAGGTCAAACACAACCCTGATGCAGCCCTCAATGAAATCGAGTTTGACACCTCTGCTCTAACTGCATGTAAACTAGAACTAGATCTTGGCAAAGGTTTTTTTTTTTAATATTCTTATTTTGAGATTTTAAATAATAAGGGATTTATTTTACACATTGCCTGTGGTTGCACCTCATGCTATATTGAATTTCAGCCCAAAGTACATAAGCAACAGTGGGTTTAAGCCTGGTAAACGTTTTCTACTCTCTTTACAGAAAAAATAAGGAACATAAAAGTTTTTCTTTTTACCTTTCCTTAAGTAAAAGTTTTTTTACCGTCTACTATGACAAAATGAGGTAAGCACCAGTTTTTTATTTTTTAAAAATTAATATTATTCCATGCTTTAGCCACAATATTAAGCCTCATTCCTAATTCATATGACACAAGAAGCTCTAGTTAATTAAAACTTGACTCCGAACTCCTCTAAGTTGGTGGGGGTGTCTTCTTTCTGCATTTATTAAATATAATCTTGTAATCACAGCTGATAGGAGTCTGGAATACTCCTTCAAATACCCTGATCCATAATTTCAATCCCTCTCAGAAAATCTCCAACGAGTGCAAAAATCGTAATCAGTAGCTCTTAAGAGGATTATTTAAGGCAGAAACATTCTTTTTGGCGAGAAAGATCTCTTCTTTTAAATCAACATACATATTAAACGTTTCACAATTAAGTTGAAAACCAGCCCACAAAACTCCCAATTCCAAAATCTGTGCAAATTTCCTTTTCACCAGCTGCTCAAAATAGCCTTCCGCTACAGAGATGCAGAAAATTATACAGTACTGTGCCACAGAAGGTAAACTGAAGCAGTATGAACTCAAGTTTATTTTTGTTCCAGGATGCACCTGAATAATTATGACTCGAACAAAACAAAGCTAACATTTCTGCAAAGTAGTGATATCTGGCACCCGGGAGAAGGTCAGCAGATTTGCATACAGCTTGCCTTTGGTGAGAATGTGATAAAAATAATTTGGGTTGCTTATGTCACCTCCCCCTCCACTTAACCCTAATTTGCAGATAAAATGAAGCTGATCCCCTGGGATGTCCAGCTGTTCTAGTTTGTGGGGGGGAGGAAGTAATCTACAAACCAAACATATTTTTAAAAGCCACTTTATTCCCTCCTCCCTAGTATTTCTGGTATTATTATATTGCATTTTTAAGAATGATCAGTCCTAGAGACAAACATGCATCTGTTTTGCACTGTTCTGAACTGTTGTTTTTAACAGTGCATTGTCTCAGAGGTGCTTTTTCAAGAGGCAACTGGACTTCCTGGATTTTATAACAGCCCTTTTTCAACAGAGGGGGAGAGATATGACATCATCCATCTCCAGTCTACAACATTGTTCTTTCAACAGTTCCAAGAAGGCTCCACACCCATTTGCACTATTCAGGTGATCCTAATGACACAAATAAACCTCCAGGTGGCCTCAATAACTCTCTAAAAGAATGCAAATGATCAGCTGTTTGTAAGGAGTATAAATCCTTCCACTCTCTACCATCCAATCCAGTCAGAGCTGAAGGAGCTTCTTGGAAGAGAAGTGAAATGTCTTCAAAGAAAAATCAAGAAGTTCAGTCTTTGGGACAACCATGACCTGGATGTCTGAGAATCTCCATAGACATTAACAATGCACTGCTGTTTAAATTTTACTAAAGTTTTGCACTGCTGTGTAACTCTTATGTATTCATGATGGATAGATAGAATTCTCAAGCATTTAGCCAACCTTGGTTCTATGAGTCTTAAACACACATATCCCTTGATTAGGAAAGAATGCTAGCATTGACTATTAGCCACCGTACAGGTAGTAAACCCAAAATCTGACGAACCAGATAGAGTAGCCGAACAAATAGAGAAGATTGTGAACTCTGTGTACAATTCAAAAGAGCATCATCTGTTTCTTTACGAAAGATTTGCGTTGGACACACTCCTCATTCAAACTGGGAATCAGAAACACTTACATATACACAATTTCCAATATCTTTTGCAAGAATCTTCAATGGAATACTCTTGGGATAGTCTTTTGCTTTCTCTTCTTTGATTCGACTGTCAAAGCAAGCAAAAATCGAAATTAGCCTTTATAGGTAAATTCACAAAACAGAATGCAAAACAGATAATGCATTCAATAATAGATATAAACATTAAGGGACAATTTCATCTTTAGCAAAGCTAGTCAAGAAGCTTGTAGGGTATTTCCTTAAAAATATTATTTCCTTTAAATAGATAATTTTTTCATGCTATGTGACAAAACAATATTCAGTAAGGATTCAATCAAATTCAGTCACCTTATTCATCTCTCTGTCTTTCTCACTTGGCTTTATGATTGCATTTCTGAAGCCCATAAAATAACCTCATTTAGACTAAACTTAAGGGCCGCAATGTAGCCACAGACACATTTCTCAGACATTTTTCCCCAACTGATTTTTTATATTTTTCAAAAATATAAAAGTTGACATAGTACAAAGCAAAGCACTATCCTCAAGCATCAACTTCATTTCAAGGAATGAACATTTCTAAGAATAAACTCTCTAAATTTTCTTTCAAAATGAGAAAAATGAAAGAATATCTAAACTGTTTTAGTTTTATTTTTTAAAAGAAATATGCTTATTTGCCTGGAAAAAGAAAGTAAGCTATGGTAGTACAGAGTAGAGTTAGTGACAAGAAGCATTATGTTATTTCAGTTCTATATAACTATATTCTACCCAAATTTTGAAAACTGTTCAGCAACTTCCTATATTCTCAAAATTTCAAATATGTCCACTAACTAAAAAATAAAGGCTGTATATCTCTGAACTACACTCACTAAAATAGAAACTGTCTAAAGTTTGATCTAAATTAGATAGAAAAGATTCTGAACAACTGTTTTGAATTCAAACAGGTTAGCTCTGATCTTGCTGGAAGTGTTCCGGACTAGAATGTTAGACAGTGTCAGAATATTTCCAGTAAGTTAAAAGCAGCTGTTTCAAATTAAAATCAGGATACTTTTTGCTTGAACCCTTTCAAATACAAATTTTGCACCTGGCTAACTTAGCAATGACTTCCTAATATGAATACAGAAAAAGCCAAGTACCTTTGAAGGGAAGTGAACCACTTCTCTTTTTGCTCGACGGAACTGAAATAATTAAGAACACATTTTTAAACTTTAGCAAATCAAGTCCAAATGGAATCTCTATTTACAGTATAAGCCAACTTAGATAACAGTTCAGAATAGGTGAATAGAGTAGCAAATAAACTACCAAAGTAAAATATGCAAATCTGCTAAGCAGGGAGCCAACAGGCCAAGTCTCTTTGAAAATGAAAAGGGAAAAAAAATAACAGTAAACCCAGGCTGCTATTTTATTTATATAAAAAGTCCTTCTTCACATTTCCATCAAGAACAGAAACGTGTTTTGCTACTGAAATGCCACTGCAGCTCATAAAAAGTGCTTTGTGAGTGGAACATACACTGCAGAAGAACTTTAATCACATTGCCTAGTTTAATTTTAAAATCTGTATTCATTTCTAATTGATCCCCAGACCCCAACATATATAGTGGATATTTTGGAGAATGTAATTAACTTCTATGGTTAATTGCTATATTCTGCATTGGTTATGCCACATTTAGAATTTCCTTTTGACAGAGACTCCAACATTTAAAGTTGGGTTATTTCAAAGTCAACATGAGACTCAAGCAACAATATCTATTAAAACATTCATTGATATGGGAGATCAAATAACAATCACATCAGTGTAAATCATTATGTATTTTCCCAAACTGTGAAATAAACTGAAGTAAATCAAATTGTGAAACCTCTTAGTGTAAATGGATTATAGATTTCGGGGGGGAAAGGGATACTGTAGATGTATAGCAGGTCACATAGAATGTTTTTTTAGGGACTTCTCTTTTTTCATTCATATCCAATTCCTGGAAATTGCCTGGACAAGTCCCTGAAGTTTTTTTGGCAAGGTTTTTCAGATGTGGCTTGCCATTGCCTCATTCCCAGGGCTGAAAAAGATTGATTGGCCCAAGATCACTGGGTACTGATATGTAAAGCTGTTTGCTTGACTTCCAATTTATTTCCATGACTTAGTTGTTAAAATCCTAAACTTTATGAAACCAAAATATCTCCAAAAACCACCTCCTTTTAATCCATAAATTGCCCTAGAATTTCACTCATACTTTTGATGTTCTGCTGTGTTTTCAGGCCTTTAAAAAGCTTCTATGACAAGTTCTAATTTTCATGGGTCTCTTCTGCTGCACATGTTGTGTCTTTAATTATCTCCTCCCAACCATCTATCTCAAATAGTCTGGGAGAATAAAGAAGCTTTTACAAATCTGGGAATATGGCAAATTAAAATACCTCGATTTGAATCAGCATAACTGCATTCTGCTAAACATTAAGCCATGACTGGATGCCAACTCAGATCCTCATTCTAAATTTTCATTCGTAAGATGAGGAGTATGGATCCATTTTTCTTTAAACTCAATAATTGAATAGTAACATGGCTTCAGAATATAGTTTTGACACCTAAGATGACTCTTAAGCAGTGACTCAGTTGGATATAGACAAAAAGGTAAAGGTTTCTCTGTCAATCATGTCCAACTCTAGGGCATGGTGCTCATCTCTGTTTCTTGGCCAAGGAAGCCAGTGTTGTACGAAGACAATTCTGTGGTCATGTGGCCAGCATGGCTATAAGCTCAGGGTGTACAGAATGCTGTTACCTTCCCACCTAGGTGGTACCTATTAATCTACTCGCATTTGTACGCTTTTGAACTGCTAAGTGGGCAGGAGCTGGAGTAAGGAATGGAAGCTCGCCCCATTGTGCGTTAACTTGGGTCTTAAACCTCAGCTGTCAGTTCTCCAGCTGACAAGCTCAGTGTCTTTAATCACCCCTGGATATATACAACGATAAAGAAATCAATTAAAAGAATCTCTTGTACCTGAAACTAGCGACACAGTTGGTTGTGGGCCATCCCAAAACAAAAGATCGGTCAGCATTAGTGCTGCTCTCACAAACCTCTTCCAAGCAAGAAGCAGTCCACATTTCAGATAGGCGGGCCTGGCTCTTCAGTTTGAAATGTAACTGGGATCTGCAATTTAAAAAAAAAAAGGACATATTTTTTAAATATAGAAAATATAAAGAAAGAAACAAAAACATAAAGAGTATATGTTCTCTCCTCCTCCCCCCTCCCTCCCTCCCCCCTCTCATACACACACACACACACACACACAATGCTACAAGGCATTTCAGTTGCTATATTTCAATATCATCCAAAACTAGTCTACATTAATAAGTTATTCATCTGTTAAGTTGCTAACACTACAAATACAGCAGGAAATTAGGGCCCATTCCTTTTATCTTCTCAGTGCCAAAGTATATGTCCAGGAATCCATATGTGGGATCTCAAACTATTCTGAAAATATACAAACAGGACAAATACATTTCCCACTCTGATGGAGAGCCATTGTACATAAAATGAAAATATAACTCTGACATTTTAATTTTTATATGCTGTTTTGTATTTTGATGTTTGATTGTACACTACCCAGAATCCTTCAAGAGAGTTGGGTAGTTCAGAAATGTGAAGTATACAGAAAATAAATAGAAACAAACTGTTTATTGTTGATTTTTAGATTTTTGTTCATACATTCCAATTTTATAGTTACTATATTAACACAACTCTTATATTACATACCACATATAATGTATTGATAACAAGATTGATAACTCATGTTATTTGCAATAAATTGTTTTAATAAATAATCAAAAATGTTTCCTCTGGGCAAGTGAGCATAAATGGAAAACTACAAGCAATAAGCTTTTCTGTGTTGTTTGCCTGCCTTTGACACTTAGACTGAAAGCTCACACAACTGCATGCATGGATCCTAGAAATTGTCGTGTTTGCCTAGATTACAGTTAGAGGTCATGCTTTAGATGTTGGCTATTGAACAAATGACAAATGGTGGCAAGAATGCTTCTAAAATTTCTAGATCCATCCTTCCCTAAACTGGCTATTGGTCTTTTAGGAAAGACTGATTTTTTTTTTACCATAATATTTTTCATTATGTTTATTGTAACTTCCTATTTTAAATTCCAGTTAAACCCTTATTTTGTAGGTTTTTTAAATTAATATTAGCAGGCCATAAAGTGACAGATGCAATCTGAAATGAAAATCAAATTATTCATCCTCAGAGTTATGAGCATTTTCAACATTTGTTTCAGCTACAGCATAGACCTACCATCTATCACATGCAGTTCTTTAGGTCTTAAATGTGGGTGCATTTAACTTTAAGGATTTCAGGCTTATATTGATAATACTCTATTTTTCTAAAAACATCTAATTGTAAGTAGGTGTTTTTTTCTTTTTATTTTCTTTTGGTCCGGGAAAATTGGCAGTAACCCAAATGTTCACAGATGCAAAGACAGCTCTGGACAAAATTCACTGGCAGCTGCTGCCTGCATGATATCCACAGAAATAAAAGAAGATTCAAATACTTTTTTTCTATTACACAATTCCCCTAAGGTCCATTCTGGCAATTCCAAATCAATTGTTTTTGGATTAGAAATTCTCCGGGGAGGGGAGAATGAACTCGGTGGTGGGATTCAAATTGTTTTACTTCCAGTTTGATGGGCATGGCTTGCTGGGTGTGCTTTGCCTAACGTGCGCACGGTTCTCCCCATACCAGCTGAGGCCTGCAGCACCAATAGCTGAGAGGATAAAGAAGAGAAAAGCGCAGAAGTGGGTGGACTACCTGGACTCACTCTGTTAGGACAATAAATGATTTTCAAGTACAAATAAACACTGACGAAGCAATTCTATAATTATGGGGCAGAGAAATACAATTTTCTTGCAATCTCCCAAGGATTTAATACCTTTTTTTAGGAAAATAAAGGGTGAACATTCAAATTAAGCTCATACACTCAAATAAGTAGGGGTTCTATGAGATAGGTAGAAAAGATATGTGAACGGCCTCCATTTTGCCTCATACAGCTGTCTTGATTTCCAATCATTAGAGTGCCTATCTTTGAGAGGGAGAAAAGCCCCCCCTTCCATTGTCTACAGTGTGGAGACAGGCTATTTTTTTCCCTTCCAAGGTTCCCAGAGTGATCAATTCATGTAACATGGAAGCTCTAATGCAGAACCAAGAAATGGCCTCTTGCTTCATGAAGCTGCATTAAAAGACATCTTTGTTAAAACCTTGATTAAAACACATCATTTAAGGCTTCACAATGTTATGAGGGCCAAGGTTAGCAAGGTTGGAGGGAAAGACCAGAGGAGACCATTATGTAAACATGGAGTTCTTCTGCATTCCAGCGTGGTAAATTAGCAGCGTGGTAAATTATCCATTTTCACAAAAGATAAAGACTTAGGATTTAAACTTTGAGTTAAACCTTGAGCACAACACATTCACATATCCATGGATTTCTATCTGTAGATATTGTTCTCCTGTGTGGATATGACTACTGCAATAACAATTATCCAGTTACTGAATGTGGGGTCAAATAGCTGTAGAATTATGAACGAAGCTTCACACTTCCATGAAGCCTGATAGTTATGAATTAAAACATTGGTATCATTGTGTATCCTTCTACTTTCACAAGGCCAAGGGAGGCTCATTTGCCTTTAAGGATAATAAGGGAAAAAACAAAAGCAGAACAACTGATTGTCTATCATAGGGGTGTCAAACTGGTGGCTTGTGGGCCAGATGCGTCATGCGTGGCTCTGCAAAGGCAAAAAAACATCACGATACATCACATGACACGATCAAGTTTGACACCCATGGTCTATCCCCACTTGGAGGCTGTAAGGAAGGTTTCTGTGTTGAAAAGCACAGGAAAGCCTGAGGACAGAGTTATGGCCTTCATTTCTTCCAAACTAGCTATGATGGAATGAGTCTGCTTCCTTTTCTGGCATTCTAACTTACTTCGTTTTCAACAAAACTTTGTCCTCTGGACGGGGCTTCTGCACAATGTCTTACCTAAATCAAATATAGGTAGTCCTTAAGTTACAATCATTCATTTAGCGACTATTCAAAGTTACAACTGCACAAAAAAAAAGTGCCATACCTCCATTTGTCACACATTCATCGCAGCCTCCCATGACACATAATCAAAATTTATACAACTGGCACGACAATTGCAGCTTTCCGGGGTCATGTGATCATCATCTGTGACCTTCCCAGCCAAGCTTCCGACAAAGCAAAGTTAATGGGGAAAGGCAGATTCCCTTAACAACTGCCGTGATTCAATCAACAACTGTGACAAAAAAAGTTGTGAAATCAGGTGCAACTCACTTAACAACTGCCTGGCTTAACAACAGAAATTCTGGTCCCAGTTGTCGTTAAGTTGAGAACTACCTATACAGCTCAGAATTGGAAGATCTGATATGAAAGGAGATTAAGCTAAAAAAAATCAATTTATAATACTCATGTAAAATGTTCCAAGAAGGAAAGAAGGCAAGAGAACGATGTTTATTAGCATGCAAATCAGACAAAATACCAGTTCTTAAAATAAGAACTGTGAAAACAAAAATGTCTGCCTGGAAAGATCATCCAGTCCTGTTAACATAACAATCTATTTTTTTTCACAAAGTAATTTATTAATACTTTGTCAGCAAAGCATGTGAAGGACAGGGCTCTTATGCTCAGTGTTTCATTGTATATATCCAATTATTGCTTTAGGAGATAATTACATGTCATTAGACATCAGTGGCTGATTTTTTTTCGCCCAAGGAAAAGCAGTTTCAGGAATAGCACTGGAACAAAACAAAAAAAAAACCTTCTGTTCAAATGAAATTGGAGTTCACTTATGGAAAATAAAACTGAACAGGCAAAGTAAGCAGATATATAAATCAGTTCTTATTTAGTTTGAAAAAACAAAACCCTGGTCCTTACACTGATTGTATCTCAGAAACAGGTTTCTTGGAAGTTCAGTGTTTTGTAAGTATGTACATAATGTTTTGTCTTCCTTGTGCTTCTGAATTAACAGAAAGTGTTTGAAAGATGTTACTAAACACAACAGAGCCTGAAAAAGCTATTTATGTGCAATCAAGCTTGACACTGATCTTACGATTATTCTTCTGACAATTCAGAATTAAATCAAAGTTATGAACTGGAACTCTGACATATCAATCTCATTGTACTGCAGTGTTTATAGCTATAGACAAACCTGAGCAACAATTCGTGTGCAGTTATGCATAAAAACTATGAAGGAAAAGCCATAATGAAAAATCTTTCTTTGCCAAAGAATCAGGAGTGGTAGGCGGACTATCTTGAACTTGTGGCCATGCATTCTTCTCTATAAAAAGGCAATTATGCAAAGAAGCTGGAGACAGCCGGAATAGAATATTTCCATGATTATTTGGGGGATAAATTAGTAATTAATTTACTTATAAGCTTCATAAAAACATCTGAAGGGCCATTGTTAGAAAAATACAGGACTAGACAGTACCAATCCAACAATGCAATTCTTATTTTCTTCAGTCAGCTGAAGAATGGTGTGTACCATGAGCACATGGGGACCAGCCATGCATACACACCAGCATCTTGAATTGTATGCAAGAATATTTGAATGATGTGTATTTTTCCAGTGATAATCTCAATTGACAAAAAAAAAGTCAAGAGCAATCTGAAACATCTTTCAACATCTTCCCCTCTGGTTTCAATGGCAGATGGTCAACGTATATGTTAGGCTACTTGGGTTTCTCAGTTAATCTAATATCTCTGTTTAATGAATACCTAGTTATCCTTATAAAAGTTTGGGGAGGGAGGGAACTTCTCTGAATGGATGGAAAAGATGTTTGAGCAAATAGTGCTCCAAATATTATGTGACCCCCACAATCACAGTTAAACATCTAATCTGATGTTACCGATGGGACATCTTTTCTGAAGCCCTGAAAATATTTGTAATCGTACAGATAAATGCCGAATCTAAGTTCTTAGCAGAATACAGCTAGACTGACACTCTTTGCAAACCATAAAAGGATATTTCCATTTCCAGTAACTTAAGACTGTATAAGGCCATACAACAGCAAGAGAAGAATTGGTGTTTTTTTTTTCATTTATAAGTTACTAGTTAGAACAAGCATTCTCAAAGGTCACATTAGACACAGATAAATGAAGGGGCTTTTTTGGAGCTCCTCATTCAACTACTTAACAGCACCAGCATCATTTAATTTTAAAGCCAAGCAAAGTAGAAGGAAACAGAAGGGTGACAGGCACTGGAATCCTCTGAGTTCCCAATCCCCTGCAAGTTAATGACCCAGAATTTCACATTGCTTGATTATTACCTTGTGAAGAAGCAAAAACATTTTCACAGCATTCACTCAATCTTTCTGCCCTCGTCACAAAATCAAATGGGGCTCCTCTCTTTTTTTTCAGATGAGCACACTGGTTAGTAATGAAAACCCACACAGAATAACAAAGGCTATTCACTTTTGCTAACTAGCCTCCCAAGCACTCAACCTTCTTCTTGCATCTAATGTCCTGTTGTATAATTTAAAGAAATCTAAATGTCAAGCAATTTTGAGCCTCCCGCCTACTCCACAACATAAAATATAGTAAGGGATGCTGACTGTTATCGAGAGGACATTTTTATTTTATTTATTTGTTTCTTTGTTTGTTTGTCAAGCATCTACGTGAAAACAAATACAAGTATGAACATAGCATATAAACCTATAAGTATAAACAGGTATCAGTATATACATAATAAGTGGATAAATGGGAACAGTAGGACAGGGACGATAGGCACTGCTGGTGCACTTATGCACACCCCCTTACAGAATACTTACACATTCTGCAAGAAAACTTACTTGGATTTAGCAACCACAAGGATGTCAGTAAAGAGGAACAGGTGTCGTTCTTGAGTCTGCAGACCTGTCTTCAGTTGTACATGTCCTTCCAATAGGAACGCTCGAGCTGGAGAAAGGAAGGACTGTACCAGTGGACATGTCTCCGGACTGATTGGGGAGAAGCAGCCTTCCCTGTTACAAAACCAAAAGGAACAATCTATGAGTCAAACTGAAGACTCTTTTTTAAAAAAAGAATATAATGCTCTTATCCATTGTTGGTCTTCTACAGAACTTTATTAATTCACCTGCATTAATTATCAGCATTTATAACATCTAAGGATAAAGATTACAGTCAGTCCTTAATTTTACAGTCTAATAGGGAGGAGTTCCAGTAAACCAATTGTCTATTAAATATGAATAGTATTTTTATGCATGGCTATTTGACATAGGTGTGTGATAAGGCCAATGGGTTTTTATGTAGGCATAAAATGGAAATGTGCAGAGGTTTCATGTCTGCTAAACTGGGGCCCATAAAACTGAGAGTTAACTGTAAAAACCCAATTCTAAGCGGTCCATGATGTTGTTGCAAATTATGGAGACACAAATGGATCTTGAAATCTAACCAAAAATTTTACACTCTCTATGTTAGCTGGATTCCACAAATTTCTTTCGTTTTTCTCCTTCCCCAAAGCCATAAAAAAAACTTCCTCCAAAGCAAGCCAGGTTCTAATCTAACTTTTGATTTGGCTATTGCTACACTATAAGACACAAAAAAACCAAATGTTTGTCATCAGAATAAGCCAGCTGTTTTATACATAACTTTCCTTTCATTTCCTTGCTTTGCATCTAACTATTTATACATTGCTTCCAGATCCCTTAAACCACCCTTGCTTGCTCCTGCTTGTTGGAATGACAATAATGGGAACAGCTGGCCACCCAAAGAACCTTTCAGGATCTGGATAGAGAGGCTCATGCTGTGTTTGGCTGCTTCCTAGCTTCACCATCTCAGTGTTTGTTACAACCCTTGCTGAGTGCAGCTGGAATATTCAGGGGGTCTAATAATATTGCTGACTTGGGAAACCCTGACAGCTGGTGCTGGAAGGACATGAACTTCAGCATGAATATGATTCACATCCACTGGCAAAAAAGCAACTATCTGCAGCCGCCTCACAAGTCAGCAATAATCCAGACTTATTATCGTGTCTCTGCTTTGTAAAGAACCCAGTACTTTATTCTTCCATAATTCTTACAAATGTTTGATTATCTATTGGTTGTTTCCACTAATAAATAAGTGGAAATAAATGACTGTGAGATACTGCTGTAGATTGATATCTAATTTCCACTCCAGATACAGTACTAAAATTAAGTGAAATAATCAGATTTGTATTGAAAGTGAAGTTATTGATCTTTGATTTTGTTCCAATCTGGCATTTCTAAGAATTGCTAAGAGTGGATGCTATTCTGTCTTCTACATGCTATGAACTCTTTCTACTTTCCTTCAAGTAGAGAATAAGGATGTGGTGAATCAATAAATACTGCTATTTGATTTTACTTTCTTCTCAAAATCATAATATGAATTAAGAGCAGAGACAATGGATGATCAGAATTTGCTTCTAATTGGCCTGTATATTTCTACAAGGAAGCATGGCTAAAACAACCTACATGAAGAACTTGACAACTTCTGAATCTGGTTCATGTCATGGGATTGAAATGTTGCAACATTTTTTTTCTGGTATGCTTCTTGAAATTCAGCCACTAAAACGTTGCAAAGACTTGTGAACATTCTGAGGAACACTCATTTGGATACTTAATAAATAGTTGTATTTAATTATTAACTATTTTTATTACTATTTTATTGATTTTCTAGTAAATACATTTCTTAGTACTTAATAAACATCGTGTTGCCTGGGTATTTAATTTACTTAATAATACAAATTACATTCTTAATCTCCACCCCATTTTTCCAGCCATAGGTAAAATAAATTCCATGTTTGATAGTATCCTACACCCTCTTTCTGTTTAATTTTCAATGTCAATCTATCCATTTCTGCACAATCTAGTCTCTTCTTAACTATTTCTTCACCTTGTGGTATATCTTCATTTTTCCAGTATTGTGAGAAAATAATCCTCACTGCTAAGACATGTAATATTAAATACATACTTTTCTTATCACGTTTTTCTGATATTATACCTAATAAAACTAGTCCAGGTTTAAAATCTACATGTTTCCTTATCACCTTTTCTAACCACCTGTATATCTTTGTCCATAAGTTTTTTGCTCTGTCACAAGTTACTATTAATATTAGTACTATTAATAGTTACTATTAATAATAGTAACTATTAATATTGGTACTTTCATATCCAGACTTTCTTCTGGTAACTTAAAGATAGTATATGTAAGTGGAGGATTCCCCTGACTTTAATTGAACTAGAAAAATGTCTAGACCAGAGGATTAGTAAACTGCTGGTTTGATGGGAATTTGAAACAAAATCTCCTCCATCCGAGCTCAAAACTTTAATCGTCGTTCCACATTCACTCCAATAATGATTTTCTTTTCTTGAAAAACAATTTTCTTATTATGCATGACACTCCCCTGCTATATGCAGTAATAAAGATATGTAAAGTTTGCTTTAGGTTATAGTTTGCATGGGTCAATAAGTGGGCCAGCAAGCTTGGACAATATCCTGCATATGCTAAATGGGCCGCCTTAGATCATGTCACCAAATCTACATTTTTTCATCACAGATGTTTAAAGATTCCTTGGCAGAACAAGGCTCTATTCAGAAGTGAAGTTCACATTTTGAGTCAGCATATATTAACGGGGCTTTTCCAGTGAGTCCTGCCCTCTGCTGTTCACAGCGCAGAATCTTCCTGGATTATGATTCGAAAGCATTGCTGACCTAGACATCTGTTCTATTTACAAGGATGGCAGTAATTTGATTTGCTGAACTTGTATTTAATTTAAAACTTATTAAACCTGTATGCCTTTTGACTCTCAATGACTCTGGGTGGCTAAGGACCACACTAATGGGCATATCCCATTACATGCCAATTGAAGCTGAAATATCTTTCTTTTTTTTTTTAACCAGCCTGAAGGCACGGTCTAAAAAAATCTGCAGACTTGCTTGAATCCTGCAGTTCAAAATCTGCAGTAGAAAACTGAAAGTGGAAATCTGAAACATTATCCTCCACTACTGCTAAAAACAAAGTAAAAATCCCCTTACCTGAAGCTCCCATATAAACTGCTTCTTAGATAATTTTATTCTTGTATATGCAATTTAAGGTTATTTAATCTGCGTTGGGGGTCTTTAAGTCAATCTTGTACATTATTTCTGCCCTTGCTTGTCCATCCGGTTTAGAGTTAAAATCTCATTCTGTGTGACAGCTAAAGACATGTTAGACTGAAACATAATTCCAGTACTCTGAATTGATGCCATCTTGTCAGAATCAAAATCCCATTCAGGATTCAGAAAAAGGGTGTGGCCATCACACCCGCGGGTATGTTGTTCAGAAAACACCAACTTTTGACATAGATTATTCCCCAAACAAAAATAAGGCTGTAATACCCAAGCTCAAATAGCCCCACTGACTTCTTTTGAGAACAAACAGCCTCTTACTTCAGAAACAGGAAGTATCCTTAAATAACCCTTATTATGGCTTCTATTCTACTGTTTCATTTGTGTTATATCAGAGCCATTCAGTTCAGATTATTAAAACCAAGATTTCTAAAAAGCATTCACGATTCTCTTTATGATATACTTCTTAGTTGTTCAGTATATTTAAGTATTTTTAGACTTTGCTTGACAAATTGTTCCTTCCAGTATTCATCAGAAGTTATAAATTATGACCAACCTTTTTTTCTGGTTCAGCACAATATTGGATACATGATAAACTGACTTCATGCTGAAAGGCTCAAAAAGATGGAAATTAGGTCCTTCCCTTTTGCCTCCAAGTAGCCTCTCTCATATAATCCCCTTTATACAAAGGAACTACCGAAGTAAATCAAATTGCTCCTTTATAATTCCTCAAGGAGCAATAGGGAGCTGGACTCTGTCTAGATAATTCCTGATCTGTTGGCTGGATCTAGGACATCATATATGAAGTCCTGTTCTTGACTGAGCAAAGCAACATCCAGTCTTTCCAAGGCTTTCAATAAAATCAAAGATAAGCATTCAGAAAAAAAATGAACAATATGGACAAATATGAAAAGCCAATATGAACATCCAACCACATTGACCTAAAAATAACTCCCTCTAAATTTCCTTTGTACAATTAATACATGTTGTTACCCAAGAACATAACCAAAGAGATGAGTAACTACTTTGATTAATTGACTACATGCCATCAAGTCACTGTTGATTCTTAGAGACCACAAATGTATTTTTCTCCATTGTCACTGCAACAAGTCCATTCAACTTGCTGTTGGTCATCCATATCTACTCTTTCTTTCTGCCTTTCTCAGCATCTGAGCCTTATCCAAAGGTCTTTACATAACATGTCTGAAGTAGGATAGTTTGAGCCTGGCCATTTGTGCCTTGGTGGAAAACTCTAGATTGATTTGTTCATTGATCCTCTTCTTTAGTCTCTTAGCTGTATTCTCAATAATCTTCTCCAATACCAAATTCAAATTTTCTATATTCTTTTTATCCTACTTCTCAGAAAGTCCAAAAGTTCTCTTCCATAGAGTGTCACAGAGAATTCCATGGCTTGCATAGGTATGATATTTGCAGGTATAGACCAGCGGAGGTTGCTACCGGTTCAGCCGAACCAGTAGTAAAAAAAAGCCAAGGATCAACTGAGAGGAAAAAGAAGAGAAAAGCACAGGATCAGCTCTCCCACTTGCCCCTGCACTTTTCTCTTTTTTATCCTCTCAGCTGATTGACGCTGCAGGTCTCAGCTGGTGTGGGGAAAGCTGCGTGCCGGTGTTAGGTAAAGCATGCCCACCAAGCCATGCCCATCAAGCTATGCCCGCCGAACCAGTGGTAAAACAATTTGAATCCCACCACTGGTATAGATACATCATAGCATCTGAATATTTTTCCCCAAATGTAACTAGATTAGCTAGGCACAATACATAAATTTAACCTGAAATTCTGTGGGTGTGATTGTTCCCTTCCTCATTTGCTCTAGATTAGCAATAATTTCCTTTGTTATATCCAACAACAAATGTTTTAGAAGGAATTGTTTCTTTAAAACCTTAGCCATGTGCAAGATGCAACTACCCTTTTCAGGATTGGCAGAAGATTACTTAAGTTCTGTTTTTCTGGGCTGTAAGACTCAAAGAATCTTTCTTTTCTTTTCCCACTCCAGACAGCTGGTCTGAAGAGAGAAGTCCTAAACAGAAAGATTAACAACACCCCAGCTGAATAGACTAAGGGGTGTCAGCAGTTCCAGCCTGATAGCAGCTTACTGTAATTATATTTTATAGGGGTACTACTGGAAAAAGAGTTCTGCTAGAGAGATTTTAAATTATTCCCTCTTCCATTTTGTAATACGTTAATACATATCTATTCAAATTTCACACCATGTCAGAAGAAGGTAAGACAGCTTGAAAAAAGGCCACTGAGGGGAGAGACACAACTGTTGGCTGTAAAGATGAGCAGAGAGGCAGTGTTGTTCTGTGGAAGATAGGAAAGATGGTGTGTGGTGTGTGTATGTGTGTGTGTGTGTTCATAAGCAACCTAAAGCAGGTAGAAAGAGATACCATTCTCTAGAACTGGGGTCCCCAAACTTGGCAACTTTAAGACTTGTGGACACAAGTCTTAAAGTTGCCAAGTTTGGAGATCTCTGCTCTAGAAGCTTATTTACTCATAAGTAGTAATAGTTGGAGAAGCAGCATGCTCAAGAAATATATAGGCCAAGACCCCAAATATTGGGATATGTGGCTGCCTTTTCTTGTTTGCAAATAAAGAAATCCCCCAGGCATCCATGGAGTTTACTTGGGAGAGACTTTTGGAGGGTTCTAGACATCATTAAGGAAGGTTGATATGAAAATCTAAAAGGCCTGAAAAACCTAACTGAATATATCTTAATTCAAAAGAATAGAATAGAATACTTTATTGGCCAAGTGTGATTGGAATCTGTCTTGGTGTAAATATTCTCAGTATACATAAAAGAAAAGATACATTCGTCAAGAGTCGAGAATCGTAAGGTATGACACTTAATGACAGTCATAGGATATAATAAGCAATCAAATCATACTAGGAAACAGTCAATAAAAATTGTAAGTATACAAGCGACAAAGTTACAATCATACAGTCAGAAGTGGGAGGGGATGGGTGATAAGAAGTGATGAGAAGATTAACAGTAATAGTAGTGCAGACTTTGTAATAGTTGAACAGTGTTGAGGGAATTATTTATTTAGCAGATTGATGGCTTTTGGGAAAAAACTGTTCTTGTGTCTAGTTGTTCTGGTGTGCAGTGCTCTATAGCGTCATTTTGAGGGAAGGAGTTGAAACAGTTTATGTCTGGGATGTGAGGGGTCTGTAAATATTTTCACAGCCCTCTTTTTGACTTGTGCAGTATACAGGTCCTCGATTGAAGGTAGGTTGGTAGTAATTGTTTTTTATGCAGTCCTAATTATCCTCTGAATTCTGTGTTTGTCCTGTTGGGTTGCAGAACCAAACCAGACAGTTATAGAGGTGCAAATGATAGACTCAATGATTCCTCTGTAGAACTGTATCAGCAGCTCCTTGGGCAGTTTGAGTTTTCTGAGTTGGCGCAGAAAGAACATTCTTTGTTGTGCTTTTTTGATGATGTTTTTGATATTAGGTATCCATTTTAGGTCATCTGATATAGTAGAATCTAGAAATTTGAAGGAATAAGTTAAAAGTCCTAGGACATTGCCCAGGAACTTTTGGAAATAGCCAGAAGCCGGAAAAACCATTATGATACAGGTTTAAAGGCAAAGTGATTTAATGTAGGAGACCGCCCTATTATTATTGCCTAGTAAAGAAAGAAAGCTACACTAAACCCCTAGACCAGGGCTGTCAAACTCGAGTCCCGTGGGCCAGATGGGGGTGCTGACCACCCCCATGCCCGGTTTAGCAAAGGGGGGAAAAGTCCCGATAAGTCACTTGTCATTGCAGTGATGACGTGAGTTTGACATCCCTGCCCTAGACTTTTAATGCTTTAAATGAAAGTTTATATCATATAGGATTACGGTATATGCTCAGATGTTCTACAGTTGTATGTTGCCAATGTTACTGATACCATCTATAAACATAAAAACAATTTCTGAAAATATTTTCCAAATAAATAATGGAAAAAAGGATTGAGATGGACTCATAAGAAAACATATTTTCTTAAAGCCAAACAATTTAGCATGTATAGAGTACATGTTTATTAATCAAGAGTCTGCATGCTTTTTTTTTTTTAAAAAGCCCCCAAATCAAGTTTCACCTATCAGCTCAGCCAAATTAAGTCAGTCGTATCAATGGCCTTACTGCAGGGATGTCAAACTGGCCGCCTGCAGGCCGGATGCATCATGCACAGGCCACGCCCACCCCACTTCCGCAAATGGGGGAAAATGTCACAAATCATCACGTGATGGCAACATGACACAGTAAATTTGACACCCGTGGTCTTAGCCAACCAAAACCTTCCTTTCTTACTGTTTCATTCAACTTTGCGCTCTCATCTATTATTTGCACATGTCAGTTCTCATGCTATTGCAATCATTAGCATCTGAATCCCAGAATTAAAGATGGACATATGCCACAGCTTTTGATGTTAATCTATTCTTGTTGTTCCTATCCAAAACATTCTGCCGAGTAAATTATTTTGTTTTTGTAAGAATACAGAAGGCAAAGCTGCCAGATTAAGCCTGAACCCATAATTTGGTTATAGAGAGAGAAGGGAAATGAAGAACAAGCATAGGAAATAAAGCATGCAATTCAAAAATATATTTTAAAAACTTCACGCTGTATCTTCTGATCTTTTTTTTTTTTCAAGAGAAGAAAAACTCAAGTCTTGATAGAAAATGCAACCTTGGTAGTGGAGCAAGATGACTACCCAATGGATTGTGTGACATCGCAATTCTGAACACTTTCAAAATCTCTCTGCATTGATGAATAGGGAGCCGCCATTTCAAGGTCATGAATGCTGCAAAGTTTCGTGCTCGAATGCTTTTAATGAAAGGATTCTGGGATCCATTTATGGCAGTGTGCCTGCATGATTAGGCAAAGAAGTCCAAGCGTTGAATTGCATTAAAAGCTTGGAAAGCAGTAGAGCTCTTGCCAATAAACACATTAATTATTCCCTTTTATTTTTGTGAAGGAGGAAAGGGAATACATGTTTAGGCCTAGTTTAGAGAAGGCAGGATGAGGCTCTGAGTCATAGGCCAGAATAGACAAGTAACGCTTGACTTGTTGGTTCTCTGGGAGTTCTATACACAATAAGCATGGTTGTGTTGATGGATCTGATAGTAGTCAAAATAGCCCCTTCAATCTTGGGTATTTTTTACACTGGATTCAGAAGGATTGAGAGTATAATTGTCTGGAAGAACCTTGATTCCTATAAGCTCAGGAGAAGTAAAGGAAGTCCAAGAAGAAACAGATTATTATTTATTATTTCAACATTTTTCAGCTTTATCTAGTCCAGGGGTGTCAAACTCATGTCTTTATGGCAGCATTATGTAACCTATTGTGACTTTTTCCCCCCTTGCTAAACTGGGCGTGGGTGACCAGCTCATGACGCATCTGGCCCTTGGGCCGCAAATTTGACACCCCTGATCTAATCCATGAGAAATACTGAGAAGAAGCAGAAGTAACTGATTTGCAGTCTTTTTCTGCAAAACATTAAACATACCCATGTAGGGAGCAAAACTAAATGCAAACCCTTTAAGCCACTCCATCACAAATATTAGTGATTCATAAACAAAAGACCTCATTAAAGGAATTAACGATGGAAAAATGAAGAACGCTGGCCGTAAACAAGGAATATGAATCAATAAATTATTAACTAAAGCACCTTTTAATGAACCACTCCTAAAATTTAATAAGTGTACAACTGCTAGGTTATATTTTTCAACAGCAGCTGCGACTTGAAACTGAATCAAGGGTATCTTAGCACTTGAAAGTTTACTGCAGCACCTGGAAATAACCCAGAATCCAGGCACACGATTTGATTCCACGGCAACGTGGCTTTCAGCCAATTACAAAAAAAAAACACTCAGAGAAACCAGATTGTATGATGTCATTGTTTTTACTAATAACTTTTGCTGATAATTTTGGCTTTATGTATGACTTTGTCCTTACTTCTGGAATGAAATCAATCTAGTAGGATCATTTAGAAGTTGGACAGCATGAGGTGGCCTCTTACAAGAAACAGTGATAAAGCACCAATATATCAGAATGTTCCTTGCCATCTCTCTATCTGGTCACCCAGAAGAATGACCCTTTGAGCTTATTTACAAAGAAAAGCAATGGCCATCCGTTTTTTTAATTTTCCAAGGAAGTTTATGGGTTCCAAGACCCTTTAGAAAAGAAGATGACACCAATAGTGCTTTATAGGATGAAAACTTTGTTTCCTAATTAAGCAATTAAAAGGGTTTTTTTTAAAAAAATGAATGAATCAAGAAATTGTCCATGTATATGTACATTTCCCATCATGTGTTCTTAAATACAAACTAAGCGGCGTGCACAGAACAAGGATTTCCACATAATACATCTTCATGGTAAAGCAGCCATTCTTATTAAATTAATTCCTTTGCGGTCTTGTTGTCATACAATATCTTGACCTTTGACTTGACTACCTGCTTATTTAAGTTACCCTGAAAGCGTTTTCTCAGCTGGCAGGCAATTCCAAGAATTAGTTGCTTGGTGGTTGGTATGAAAAAGAAATATAAAATCAAATATCAAAAAGAAAAAGAAAATTTCAGAAAGATGTTATCCTAAAAATGATCATAATGAAAGCATTAAATAGCAAAGAAAAGAAAATGTCCATGCTATGTATGGAGTGAGAATAAACACTGTGATGTCATCTGATCAAGGACTTTAAAATAGAAGCCAATTGTGCAAGAGAGCTCTTCCATTTTCTAAATAAATGTCATGTTTGTGTGATGTTCACTTATATATTTATTTTCATCCTGGAATTTTAATATCTATCGCAAGATGGACCAATACAAAGAAATGATTACATTATTAATCTAAAGACATAATGCCAAAGCAAAGCGTCAGCGGTCGTTCTACACCCACCTTTGTAAAACTACAGGTCTCTTGGGAATTGGGTTTATAATCCACAAAGAATGGAGAATAATGCAGTGAAATGGGACAAAGAGACAGCTAAAAAGAGGAAAAAGAATAGGACAAGGCTAACTACTGCATTTTTTAAAAGAAGGAAACATGATTAATGACTAACTTGAACTGTTTGGCTATAATAGTTCTTACAAGTAGTTTTCAACTTATAATCATTTATTTAATGACTGTTCAAAGTTATAATAGTGTTGAAAAAGTGAATTATAACCTTACAGCATCTATATACAACACTCTGTATAACCTTACAGCATTTATTTTATTTTATTTTGTCAAACGATAATAAGATAACAGGTATAAGTATAAACATGGTTATGAATACATGAAATGGATACATATAAAAGAAAAAAAAAGGCATCTGTGTACTTACAAACAGTCTTTGTACTTACAACCATCACAGCATTCCTGTGGTCACATGATCAAAATTTGGGCACTCGGCATGTATTTACAATGGTTGTAGCATTGCAAGGTCAGTGATTGGCATTTACAATTTTCCCAGGGGGCTTCTGACAAGCAGTCAGTGAGAGAAGCCAGATTCACTTAACATCTACATCAGGAGTATTAAACTGGATTTCTTGGAAGGCTGGATCAGCATTGCAGTTGTTCTCTGTGGGCAGTCCTGTCTCCTCTCCCCCCCGGGAGAGAAGACGGGACTGCCAGCCTCCTGCAGCTCCCTGTCAGCCAAAATGGTGGGCGGCAGGGCGCACCTGTGGCCCCCATGTGCCTCATTTTCACTAGCAGAGGCACTGCAGGTCGGTCCTTTGCTATTTTCAGGATGACCCACGGGCCTCGAGTTTGACACCTCTGATCTACATGATTCGCTCAATGACTTCAGTGATTCGCTTAACGATTCCAGAAGAAAGGGTCATAAAATTGAGCACAACTCACTTAACTACATCACTTAGTAATAATAATTTCAATCCCAATTGTGGTCGTAAGTCAAGGAGTATAGCAGTATTATTGCCTTCACTATCAACTTTTTAAAAAAAGAAGACCCTCTAATAGAACACTAGAGTAAACTAGTGAAACTTTAAGGAACACTTGAAATCCATAACAGATTGATTATGTTTAAAGCAGTTCTTTTTTATACAAAAAAAAAATGCTAACTCCCATGCAGTCTTTGAAAATGTCCTTTGGGAAGATTTTCGTTTCCTCTATAAGCTTTCAGAAATAAGGAAGTGAATAACATCAGTGAACACACAAAAAACTCAGTGTTTGCCAAGTCTCGGCATTAATCAGAAACCTATCAAAGAAGTGCAGTTTGGTCCAATCAAATATAAAGCTGATCTATTTGTTGATAGCTTCATCCAGGCAGACACCTCACTCCACACAGATGATCAATAACAGAACCCAGCAAACAAGCAAACAGATAAGGGTCATTGTACACCAGCTGTCCCAACGGATTCAATCAGAACACAAGTATATCAAGCATTGGATACTGTATAGGAAGGTCAAGGAGAGCCGAAACTAGCGAGAAAAATATACAATGAGTACAAACGGGCCCTATTTACTGTATCTGTTTGTGCATGGTCATTTTAGATCAGGAAAAAAATGTGTACGCATGAAGAAACATGGATTCCTAAGCCTTTGATGTACAATAAAACAAAATGTTCTTTTACTCTTAGACAAATCATACTCCACCAAGAACTACATTTGTTTCCATTGCTTGCAATATCAATACAATACAAGCTACAAGATAGTATCCTAATGCACAGGTTAATGAATAGCCAGGTTTTGTCCAGCACAAGTCAGTACATAAAAGAGGATTTCATGATTGATTCTGAAGGTGTTTACCCAACACTTTCATCTGACATCATTTTGTCAAAGTTTGGGATACAATTCAGGGGCCTCTTTTCTAAGAAATAAGTCCCTTCCGTGGCTTATGACAACTAAAATAGAACTAATAGATTTCATCTCCAGCAGCCACACCCGGGTCATTTGCCATATTGGCAACTTGTGAATAACTAGGCCTAATGCAACAAATTCATTATTTCCTATGCATTCATTTACAGTAAAGAAAATAATGAATTTTTTCAAACCCAGCTCCAGTCAAATGTTCCCTGTAATAAGGCTTTCTATTCTGACAATCAGCTAACTTCAATATTCAGCAACAGATCATCTATCTTGGAAGCAATCAGCCCACCTATCAATATGAGTCAGTTCCCAACAAATAATAACTCACAGGCAGGTAAGTAGGTAGACTAACTGCTATTGGCATACATGAATCTTATGGTATTTATTCTCTTAAAGACAACTTTGAAAAGGAAGTAGCTAGTTATAGCCCCCTAAATTACATAGGATATGCTAGAAACAAAAATAAAAAAGGGTTGCTTCTTGTACAGGTAGCCTTCAACTTGTAACCATCCATTTAATGACTGCTCGAAGTTACAACGGCCCTGAAAGGGATTTATGACTGGTCTTTGTTCTTATGACTATTGCAACGTCCTGTCTCATGATCAAAATTTGGTAACTGGCACATATTTACAACAGTTGCAGCATCCTGAGGTCATGTGATTGTCATTTGTGACCTTCCCAGCTGGCCTTCAACAAGGAAAGACAATGCGGGAAGCTAGATTTGTTTAACAACTGTGTGATTCACTTAACAACTTACACTGATTGGCTTAAAAGCCATAGCAAAACAAGTCATAAAATCAGGTGCAACTCATGTTAAGAACTCTCTTGTTTAGCACTGAATATTCAGATTCCAGGTCATAAGTCAAGGACTACCTGTATGTCCTGCTTGTATTTAGAGGTTCTCACTAACCAAACACATGCCAAAGAAACCATTATTTTAAAGGCCCATGGAAACCTAACTGGAGCACAATCTCACCCCAAATGCAAATTCTACTTTCTAAAGGTTCCATGCAAACTTAACTAAACTCCGAAAGACAATATATGCATTTATTTTATTTATAACACTTATACCTTTTCCAACATGTACAGAATACATTTCAGACAGCTTACTTAGTTAACATGTACAGAATACATTTCAGACAGCTTACTTAGTTAACATGTACAGAATACATTTCAGACAGCTTACTTAGTGAACTTATTTGTATTTTTGGCATCCCTACGAGGGAACAGCAGGTGTATTATACTGCTAGAAACTTGAGGAGTCTCATAGGAATCAAAACATTTCTAGAAGCTTTTGAGAAAGAAAAGTTACAAACTGAACCTTCTGTTTTTAAAAAAATGGAACACATTTTCTTTTTGACAGTGGAAAAACTGTGATGAGAAAAAAAAGATGAGGACAAGCAAAAGAGGAAATAAATGACTAATACAATAATTATACCTACATTTATTTGGGAAAAAAATAAAAACGTCAAAACATGTACAATGAATTGGAAGAAAGGGCTCTGCTTCATTTTAATATTTCTACACTTCCCCGGAATTGCATATTTGGAGAAATAATGCCAGCAAAGAGGTAAGTTGACCAATTCTCTATGAAAAGTTCAGCCCATTGTTTGCATGTGTACAGTTAATATAATCAGTGGTGAATCATTAAAAATCATTCCTCTTATCAATTCAGGCAATTAACCAACAATCGGAGACAAAGTGGTAGATGGCAATCACATCATGTGTTGGCTTTCCCTCAAGCAATCAGAGGCAAGAACCAGGAATTTAAAAATTTCTAGGAGATAGAGAAAGAAAAGACCTCTGCTATCTCAGCATAGTCAACATGGCCTTCTAAATTCAAAACAACATCTAATTCACAATTTTAAATCATAGTTACAACAACAGCAAGGAAAAATATTTAAAAAGTGCTTGCATTCCATACTAACATCTATACACATTCCATCCTAAGACTGTTTCTTCTTGGCCTGGCATCAGATTATTTCCTACCTAGATCTTTGAATTACTCATCCCCAAGCACTAGCAATTGATTCTGCTTAAACTGAACTTGTTAAATGATACATCAGATATTAAGGATAGAATCTGAACATGTCATGCATGTTTGCAAATCCATGAACTGGATGGTTGCAACACACTTATGACTGAGCTTATTTACTGTGTTCTTTTTTTACAGATGTATTAATGGAAACCTTAACAGCTGTGAGCTGTGCAAATTATGGCACATATGTTAGAGGGCAGAGTGGGGAGATGCTTTCATCAAAAATCCATCCACTTTTTCCCATGGATACAACCACAAAAATATGTATGTTGGAGCAAAGACTTCAACTTCACTGAAAAGCTAACATTTCCATACCAGTACTATTCCACAAATAACCATACTTTTTACATCATAATTATTTACTTTTTCATTTTCTCAATTTAGTTTTCCTCTTTGAATTTAAAAACATATATATAACAAGCCAATCTAAAAGACATAATCTTAACACAGAAGCTAAGTCTGCATTCAAGGGCTGAATGAATAACCCATTTATTAGTTTTAGTATAGCTTCAGTTTTCTTATTAAGCCACCTATATTAAATATTTTTATCCTGTATATTGTGCTATGTGATTTTCTTTCAGTAGCCCTTATACCGAGATGGCAAAGTCAAGTTCATTTTGCAGGGGAAAAAAGATATCAAGCAGATGGCTGCCTTCACTTTTTTTTTATTTCATTGCCTAATTTTCAGATTCACAGAACAATTTCTCTAAAAACAAACCTTCTGAACATGATTAATTCAAGATTTGTTTGATGAAATGTGATTTATACATCTAACTGGATCTTAGCAACCAAACTGAGTTCTCATTATTAGTAGACTTCAAAGCGGTGATTAGTCAATGCCATCTGTCTACTTAATTTGCACTTAGAGTCCTTATATTGTTCTGAACAATTCAAAGAGGCTTGCCCACCCTCACATAAGGAGAGCAGAATGTATCAAAAGCATTTACTACTTTTATCTGTATAGCACTCAATGCTGCAAGAATATGCAATCAAATTTCACCAGAGATATCATATACTTAACCTAATATTGTACACATGTTGGATCCTATGTTCAGAATTGAAGTTCTTGGAGCAATGCTTGGGCATTACTAATCTGCATCTGTGCAACTACTGTATAATATGATTTTTAGAATGTACTTTAAGAACATAAGTTTAGAGCTAAAGATACTTTTTTGCATGAAGAGGGAATGAACAAAGAGTGGCATCATAGAACCAATTTGTGCCATCTCTCTGGGTGCATACACTTCAAAAGGGCACCTTTTCTTTTTTCTTTGCCATGTATAGCTTGCTGGAATGGTAGAAAGTGTATTTCTGTTGAAACTTTGATTGGCCTAATGTTTCTTTTCTTTCTGTATGGAATAGTTATCAGTGTTGTAAAGCTGCCTTCGTATGACTCTAGACAGCATATTTGTATTAAAATACAAATTAGAACATGGAAAACAAACAAAATAAAATGGCGAGCATTCAAATTGAGTAAAGCCACATGCTCTCTTATAAGGGATGCAGAGGCTCAGTGGCTAAGATGCTTGTAAAAATGCAAGTAGAAAAATAGGGACCACTTTGATGGGAAGATAACAGCGTTCCATGTACCTTCAGCGTTTAGTCATGCCGGCCACATGATCACGGAGACGTCTTTGGACAACGCTGGCTCTTCAGCTTTGTAACGGAAATGAGCACCGCCCCCTAGAGCCGGAAACAACTAGCACGTATGTGTGAAGAGAACCTTTACCTTTACATACTCTCTTACACAAAACATTTCCCAGAGGGCCACCCACTCAGCCACGTGGAAAAAAAAAACAATTTTAAGAGGCCCTCTGAACAAGGTCAAGGTAGAAACCACACAGACCTCTGGTGGGCAGGCACTGTTATAAAGAAGGCCCATTTCTTGGATCCCATCAGCTGACACAGTTTAAATGCAGAAATAGATGGTTCTCACAAGACTCTAGCCGGGAATCAGAAAGGGTGAGTATCTGTCTTCGAAAAATTGGCAAGTCAGAAGAAGCCATCCTTGAAATGAGATTTAAAAAGAAAGGAGAAGTTCACAGATTTGGAGTAGGAGAGAGAAACATATGAGAAAGGCTGAAATACTTCAAAGTGCAAGAAAGAACAAAGGAAAAGCTGAAGCAGTAAAAGTGAGGAAGTATTAATTTATCAGATTTATAATCAAGCATGTCTTTTATTCAGGAGTTCAAGGTAGTGTATACAGTTTTCCTTCTTCCCATTTTTCCCACCACAGCCACTCTGTAGTATAGGTTGAGCTGGGAGAGCATGATTAGCCCAAAGTCACCTGAGCTTCTATGCTGAGGAAAGGGGTTGAATTTGATTCTACATCTCTCCAGTTCAAGAACCATACAATTGTTGAGTTGGCTTCCTTTGCCAAATCTTACTTTCTTTCCTATCACTTGCTCAGTCCACCTCCTAATGATTACACCATACTTGGTTTCATGAAAGCATGACAGAATACAATGCAATTTTGATTTCTTATCCAAATTATCTTACCTTAATTATCTTAATCACACCACATATCTACACAAATGCAGCAAAATTCACAGCCAGCCCAACATGAGCTTGTTGGCTATGGAATGTAGAAATTGTGCTTCACTCCAGAACTCCATTTGCGAATGTATCCCTATTATACACTTATGTTTCTTGGGTAAAATACATCTTGTCAATGAACAGAAAATTGTTGACATTCTTCTGGCATTTGACAACTTTTGCCCATGAAACAGTTCAATATAAGCATATTCTTCACTCCCTAAATCTAACTTTTCTTGATTTTAATTGTAATTTGTTAAACTATTGCTAAAAACCTGAATTTTGCCCATCAATCATATTCTGTGTTTTATTGCAGTGATAGATAACCAATAAACATACGTTGTTATGCCCCACTGGGGCAACAATTAAATATTTGAATGATTTTTAAAAATGATAGATATGAAGCCAAAGCTTAGAATCAAGAGATTGTTACCTCTGAGACAGACACAAAATTAATCAGACAAAAAAACTGAGGATTTGAAATCTGAAAATTGGTATTGGGCACTACAATGAATGGAATAATGTTAGACAAGAATCACACAATATGGTCAAGAGTGTAAAATTGGAAGAAGTTGGCACCAAAGCACTTGAGATGGAGAAGACAAGAGAGGACAAAGTTTATAAATGTTAAGGACTGCTCTCCTAAGGAATTAGAACAAAAAAAAAAAATACAGGTACTCCTCAACTTATGACCACAATTGGACTCACAATTTCCATTGCCAATGTGATCCGCCCCTACAAACCTTTTAGGAAAGGGGTGAGGTCAATAGTAGACAGTCTAAGGTTAAAGTTTTTGGGGTTTGGGAAGAAACCACAGAGTCCGGTAGAGTATTCCAGACATTGACCACTCTGTTGCTGAAGTTGTACTTCCTGCAATCAAGTTTGGTGCGATTAATCTTGAGTTTGTATCTATTATGTGCTCTTGTGTTGTTATGGTTGAAGCTGAAATATTCATTGACAAGTAGGACATTGTAATGTATGATTTTATATACTATACTTAGATTGGACCGAAGGCAGTGTAGTTTTAGGTTTTCTAAGTCTAGAATTTTGAGTCTGGTGGCATAATGTATTCTGCAACGAATAGAGGAGTGTAGAACTCTTCTTGTGAAATATTTCTGGACTTTCTCAACTGTATTAATATCAGATACGTAATGTGGGTTCTAGACTGATTAAGAAAGTGACAATGTTAGGAATTGTGCAAGAGTTTCTTCTTGAGCATAGCAGAGGCTTGCAATCAAACAGAGATTTGCCACAGACTGGATTTTTTTTAAAGAATGTACTCCCTTAACATAATAGAGTATAACCTTTTTAAATTCAGTCAATAAGAACATACATACTGTAAATATAAAAAATTTCTACCACAAGCTTCTATTTTCAGACTTCTTTTCCAAGATACAGTGGGAATTTTAAACTAAAATGATGAGGCAGAGATTATGAAAAATAAAGCAACATGAGAGGCACACATCTGGCAATCTCTAACACATCTATTCAAAAATATCAACTGAATTCATCGATGCGTGAAGAATAAAAAATAATAATCACATTGTAACCAATGACATTTCCCGATCAATAAATATACCCTGGTTGTTGTTTTGATACTTTCCTTTGAAAAGTTGCAAAAGAAAGTTTTCGGTGAAGGTGAAAAATTATACCCATATATTATACTCATGTAACAGCCAATAGAAAATAGACAGATAGAGGAAAAAATAACCAAAGCTTCATTCTTTTAAGGACAGCCAATCTCCTTTGGAATTTTTATCATCCACAGGATCTCTTCAAGTGCTATATGACAGCCAGATTCCAAGAACAAAAACATTCGGTTAACAATGGAAAATCTTTTTTAATAGTTCAAGCATTTTCTGAAGTTGAGGAGAAAAAAGCAGATGTTTTGTGAACATATCAAACTTAATGTTACTTTATTAACGAGTTTCAAGTTATTTTTAATTTATTTACTTTTTTGGGGGGGGAGAACAGCTGTAGGGCCATTATCCAGAACATATTTCTAATTCAAACCACCCTCTTTTTGTTTTATTTCTTTATTTATTTAAAATATTTACATAGCTGCCTATCTTACACTGAACTCTGGGTGGTTCCCAACAGTCATAAAAAGCAGCACTGTACAATTATATAATTGTATAATTAATATGTACATATATTAAATGCACAAATAATAAAAACCTCTCCTTGGTCACACCTATCCAGTGCTTGTGGGGAAAATTGGTTCTTAAGTCCTTTTCAGAAGTCAGGAGGATGGGACTTGCCAAACCTCACGGGAAAGGTGTTTCATGATACAGTGTCTATCAAAGAAAAGACACACTTCCTAGCTCCCACAGAGGGCAATGTTTAAAGGAAGGCACCAGGAGCATAGCAATAGCATTGCATATAGGCTTATATACAGCCCCACAGTACTTTACAGCGCTCTTGGGGTGGTTTACAATGTTGAAGAGTTATTTGCATATTGCCCTCAACAATTTGGGGTCCTCATTTTACCAACCTTGGGAGGATGGAAGGCTGTGTCAACTCTGAGCCCCCATCAAGATCGAACTTCAGACTGTGGGCAGAGTTTGCCTGCAATACTGCACTTAACCACTGTGCCACCAGGGCTCCTAAGTAGTCTTGCTAACAAAGTAGGCAAGGTAATCTTTAGAGAAAGGCGGTCTCTCAGATAACCCAGCTCTGTGCCATGTAGGCTTTTAAAGATAATAACGAGCACCTTGAATTGCACCTGGAAAGAAACTGGGAGCTAGTTTAATTCACACAACAAAAGTGTAACATGGATAAAACAAGGGGTCCCTATCATTGTGCATTCTGGACCAGCTGTAGTTTCCATGTGGCAATAATCCAAAAGGGAAGTGACTAAGGCATTCCCCACCCCATTCCCTGCATAATGAATATCTCTCTTATACACCTACACAAACAGACTGTGGCATGTTTCTTGATTGTTGTTTCCCTCAATGTAGGCAGATGATCCTAAAGGACATAAATTATCCACTAGTCATCAATATGTTAGTTGTCAATTCTAAGGCTTGTTGCTATACCTGTTGTCTGTAAGCATTGCAACTAACTGACATTGTCATTAGTTTGGTCTTCTTTATAGTCCCATTTTTTCCCACTTTGCACTTTCACTTTCATTATTAGAGTTTCATACCCTTTGCATTTTCAACTATCAATGTAGTGTTATCAGCAAACTGCAGGATATTGATGTTTCTTCCTCCAACCTTAAAATTACAATCCCCTTCTTCCAATCCAGCTTCCTTCAATATATATTTCACATATAAGTTGAATAAACAAAGGGAACATTGAGAAGAAGATAACAACCAGCAAAAGAACAGCAAATAATGCATTGTTGAAAGATCTTAAGGACTGGATTGGCAAGAGACTCTCCAGGAGAAAATCTATGTCATCATTACAATTCAACACACAACTTCATGGCACATACAGTAATTAATCAGTGCAAAGAGTAAAACTATAGTTTGCCCAAGGTAAATTAACAGCCATCGCTTGTCTTATTTCTTCTAATTCACCAATGGGTTTGGGTTCAGAAAAAAGTGCACAGTTTGGTTCACAAGACCACCTGTGATTTCTTCTGGAACCTTTCCAAAACTTGCCCTCAGTTTCTAACTTGTGATGTGATGGGAAAGGAGAATCATCCAGTACTTGGGAAATAAATACGCCAACAGCTGGAGAATAAGCTGGAGAAAAATTGGTGCCAAGAGATTATATGTCTAAAATAATACACCCTATCTTGTAAAATAGGCATTATATACACTTCAAACTGCAAAATGAATGACCCTGGCTTTCAACAACTTTCATTCACAGCAGAAGCCAAAATGAGCCGCATTCCTATTATTTCATAAATTAAATACTATTTTGTAAGAAGGTGGTTTATTGATAATAACAAGGTTTAAAATAAATACATACACACATAAACCAACACACTCTCACACACACATAATCCAACTCCATAGAAACTTCAATAGTATGCATTCTATTCAATAAGCTACAGGATTCAAATACTTCAATTGCCACCAAGGATAAGATATAAAACGGGTAACAGTTTGTGTCCCACACAAGTTCTCTTAAATGAGTTGAAGAGAAAGCTATCAAACAGTTGAAGGACACAGATATCAACTACTATTTTGTCAATGACTATATACCATTTCATCAGTAAAGGTAATCATCATAGGAAGAAAGGTAATGGTCAAGGTATCAGATTAGGAGCAGAGACAGATAGGCTGATGGAAACACTAAGCAGGGACATCATCCAATAGGATGATGGCCCTAAGCCATGGAAGCTTGTTGAATGATTTGAAGGCAGACACTCTTTCTCAGTCTAATGCACTTCCCAGGCTTCTTCTTGTATGAAAAAATAGGACAAGCAAGAAGTATGTACTCTGCCACTGACTCTTAAATAAAAGGTGGAATATAAATCTAGTCAACAAGTACAGTAAACGTTCCTCATTTTTGTGAGAAAGATCTTCTCCGATACCACTTTACAATAATATTCTTCCTTAATACAAAATTAATTAGTCCAACTGGTCAGAAAATCGGTTATAAAAATTTCATGGGGCAAAACCAGCACACAGATGTTTCTGTTTCTGTACTGAAATGCCAAATGGAAACCAGCCTTCAACAAGACAAAGAAAGTAGAAAGGCTGTGAAATGGATAAAGACCGGTGAGATGTCCAAGTACTTTCACGGCAATTCCTACCATATCATCAGCTTCAAAATCAAGAAGACTACAGATTATTTGGCAATTTGCAAGCAGCTTAGATGCCGAGAGAGAAACAAGCAAAAAATGTCATATGTTATTAAAAATCCCTGGTGACTAAACCTTGCCAAAAGTTTACAGTCCAAATTCAGAAAGGAGGAAAACACAGTAACGTTTTTCAATAGTTTGCAAAATCTGAATACTTTCTTATTCCTCTAAATGGGGAGATAACCTATGGATGATTAGTAGGATTCTTCCCAGAGCTCCATAAAAGGGCTAAAGCTTTCAAAAAAAAATTTTTATTGTTTTACAGAAGCTGAAAATACTTTCAGCACCCATTGATCTTCCCTTCCCCAAGTTGGGCTGATTTGCCCTTTAGGCATATTAGGATACAAAAAAAGGTCCAAAACCTGTTAACTTGTTTATATTTTTTACATCAACAGCTATAGCCACCTGTGAATTCCAAACAGGGCATATGGGAGAAATGCAGCTTCAGGCAAAAAAAAAAATTGCTCACCTCTACATTCATTAATGCAAAAATCACCATCTTGAACCTTAAATGGCAGAACCAGTTTTACAACTTAAAGCATATTTTGTCTAAAACGATGTTCACATTTTGGAAGTGCAGTTAACTGGAGCTACACATAACTTGAAAATTTCCACCAAAAGATGTGTATCAATAACCCCACTTCAACAGCAGCTTAATCAGGTGCGTGCGTGTGTATGTGGATAGGTAGGTAGGTAGGTAGGTAGGTAGGTAGGTAGATAGATAGATAGATAGATAGATAGATAGATAGATAGATAGATAGATAGATAGATAGATAGATAGATAGATAGAGGTGTGTGTGTAAGAGAGGGAAGGAGGGAGGGAGAGAGGGAGAGAGAAATAGAGAGAGTTAAGAGAGGACAGGGTTGTTTATAGTGGCTTGGAGAGCCTTTTAAGGATATGGTAAATTTCACTGGTTCAATGAGATTGGATATCAGAGAGACAGAAGTAAGCCAGATTATCCCCTTCTTTGCCTGTTTGGTGTTTAAAAGTATTCTTTTCAACACTATACAGGGTTAAGCATCTCAAGTAATTATGCAACTGCCTGAATTTTTCAAGCTAATAGATTCCACATGTCAAACTAAGTTCCACAAATGAAATATAAATTTCCTGGATATCTATTTAAGATAAAGCTGTGGCCTAGTCTTCAGAGGTCATAACGAAACTTCAAATTGAAATGCTAAAACACTGGATAGCTACCAAAAGATTAAATCAAGAAACCAGAGCTCATTGAAGAGCATGATCTTTATTTGCATAAAGAACTTTAAATTATATTTTGATTGTCCCACTGTACAGAAATTAACCCCTGAAGATTAATCTCTTTTGCTTTATTCTTCTGAATTTGACCACTGTGACAAAAGTACAGTACATGCCCAGTGACCCAAATTCCACCTAAACCAGCACAGTAGTTGGCATTATCTTCTATAAGCATCATATTGTTCACTCGAAGGGCAACTCTTCCACTGGAGACTCTGGGATAGCCATAGCTGTATTTCTCTACTGATCTAAATCCTTTAATGTCTTCCTATTCATCTGTTAAAAGCCTGATAATGAAAGCCAGGCTTTCAACAGAAAGTATAAGGCTATTCATGGCAACTAACTATACAATAGTTATCATGGTAGGCAATATGCTTCTGAAAACAAGTTTGGACTTGATTGGGATTATTAAAATGACCTTCCCATGGGCACATGATAGGCCACTGTGAAACAGAAAGCTGGACTATATCAGCAGTTGATCGAATACTTTATTTCAAAACATTTAAAATGGGTAAATCATACTTCTGTCACCTTTCATTCAATGCAAATTATGTATATAATTCATTTCTGCTAGAAGTAGGAAACATGTATGCCCTTCCAAATGTCACAAAAGAACAATTCCAAAAGCCTTAAAAGTGACAAAGTTAATGGTGAGGAATATTGAGAATTATATATAGTTCAGCAAATCTGGAACCCCGTAGGATCATCCCTGCATCGGAAGATAGTTTTATATTAATATAATTATATTTATATAATCATGAGAAAACTATAATCTGAGAGAAAACTATAGTAGCAACCCAGCTGAATGCCATTAGACAGAAAGAAGCACATTGCTCACCTTTAGTAACTCCACAGTTAAATTACTAGATAAATAACTCTCAAGGCATTAAGAGGAAATTGTACATCCTAGAATGCACTAGAATATTAAGATGACATTATTTCATACTTTGGAAATGTTTTGAAACTACACCAAACTCTTGTAGTGAATCTGGTAAAAGTTGAACAAGATGTTTGATCAGTTTTACAGTATGGGTCTTTGTAAGATGGTTTATTCATTCAAACAAATAATCAAGACCTGAGGTAATCTCTTCACAATTCTTCATGGACCTACAAAAGCTCCAGTGATAAGCACGTTTATTTATCTTATTTAACTCAAGTCTTTGTTGGGTAGTTTGCACATTCAGTGAAATGCAATACCTGGCTTTATCAATGTTAACCACATCAAATTTTATGCATCACTTTGTTGTAGCCAAGAGTAAAGGTCACAATAGATTCTATTTTTGCTCCCAAAGTATGTTTAGCTTCTTAGTATTTTGAGGTATACAAATTATTTCAGATAATTTTTCAGATCTTCCAGAGTAATCTTTTGTAGGCTGAAAGAGAGAGAAAAAACACTACAAGATTTTACAGCAGTTTCTTTTCATATGATGAGCACAGTTTGCTCACTAATTTCAACCGCTGAGAAAATACTGTAGAAAGAAATTATCTTCTTCTCACAATAAAAATTATTATGGGAATTTTTGGCTTTGAAATTATCTTCTTTACAGGAAAATAAGTCTCATAATTAGAATCACCCAAGTAGAAATTCACCAGTTCATTGTAATGAATAAAGTAGATAATATTTGAAGTGGGAAGGGCATCAGGGTACAATATGATGAATCATATTAATTCAATTAAGAGCTCTAAAAATATAAACCACATCCTGTTTACAAAATGATAAAGTCAGTTATTTAATTGGATGTATATTAGGATATAACTCTTTAAATAATACAAATTCCAGCTGTAATCTGTGTTTCTTGAGATTCATGTTTCAGTTCTCCTTTCAAATTACTCTATGACAGCTTGCTGGCTGAGGAATTCTGGGAGTTGAAGTCCACAAGTCTTAAAGTGCCAAGGTTGGAGACCCCTGCTCTATGAAGTCCGCAAACATTTGAAAAGACTCTTCTGGAATCACACTGTCTATTTCTGGTGCAGTGGAATTTTTAAATGTCTAATTTTGCCTCTCTCAGATATTCCAGCCTGCCGGTATCTTGAAAAGATAATTTGCAAGTAGGCTACAGAAGAACTTTTCTTTACTATTTTTATTAAGAGGTGTAATAGTTATTAAAATTACATTATTTTTGCTCTAAATGTATACAAGTCTGCAGTGCAGTTCATTAATATATATAAGGCGTAACAAAAGTCAAGCTTCATGCACGGTTTATTATATAAATTACATTAAATTATCAAATGGTTGCCATTTTCTTCTAAACTCTTAGTTATCTGATTGCAAAGTTTTTGAGAAAAATCCTCAGTAAGTCCCTGTTGGTTTTTTATCTCAAGCTATTATTATAAAAAAACAAAACAAATGGAAAACTCTTAAGGTTTTGAAAAAGATTTTTTTTTCACTCAAATCGTTAAAAGGCATGAGAGAAAGTCTTCTCTGAATCAAGCTTGATTCAGGATGACTTCATAATCATGTTCTTAGTGAAAACAATACTAGGAAAGTTTTGAAGTTCCTTAACTAGCCTACAGCCCTGAAATTTCTCAGAATTCTCCCATCCAATTACAGGTAGTCCTCGATTTATAACAGTTCATTTAAGTGACCATTCAAAGCTACAACATGACTGAAAAAAGTGACTTATCACCATTTTTCACACTTACGACCATTGAGATGTGGTCACATGATCAAAACTGAATTGGTAACTAGTTCATATTTATAACGGTTGCAGTGTCCCAAGGTCATGTGATCACCTTTTGACAAGCAAAGTCAATGGGGAAGCCAGATCCACTTAACAACCGTGTTACTAATTTAATATTGGCTGTGCACCGCCCTGAGTCCTTCGGGAGAAAGGCGGTATATAAGTATTAGTAATAAATAAATAAATAAATAAATAAATAAATAAATAAATAAATAAATAAACAACTGCCGTGATTCCAGAGGTGGGCTGCTGCAGGTTCGGATGGGTTTGTCTGAAACTCTTGTTCCGATTCTGCGCAGTTTGAGAACTGGCAAATTGGATCACTGGATGGCCCCGCCTCACCTGTTTTTTGGGCCCTTTTTGGCCGATTTTGGGCAAAAAATGGCCTGAACTCCACCCCCAAATAACCTGAATATGGCCTGAAAACAGCCCAAAAAACAGGTCTGAAAATGGCCTGTTTTTCAAGCTGTTTTCAGGCCATTTCCAAGCTGTTTTGGGGGCCATTTTCTGGCCAATTTTGGTTGGAAAAATGGCATAAAAGTAGCCTGAAAACAGCCCAAAAATCGCTGTTTTTCAGGCTATTTTCAAGCTGTTTTTCCAGACAAAATCGGCCTGAAAAACGGTCTGAAAAAGGCCAAAAAACAGGCCAAAAATGGGTAGGGCGGGGCCAGCCAATAGTGGGATTAGTCCCATCTGACTGAATCCTACCTGTTCCTTTGAGGCAAGTGGCTGGGAGGTGGGGCTGGGCGTGATAAGTGACATCACCCACCCAGTCACATGACCAACCGGCCATGCCTATCCAGCCATGTTAAAAAAATTTACAGCCCACCACTGAGTGATTCCCTTAACAACTGTGACAAGAAAGGTTGTAAAATGGAGCAAAACTCACTTAACAAATGTCTTACTTAGCAACAAAAAATTGGGTTCAACTGTGGTCTTTCTGGACTGTTAGGCACTTGTGAAATGTGTTTTAGGCTCCCTTTCAAAATACAGTTGAAATAATTAATGTATATGAAGCAGGGAACTTCACCCATTATATTTTGTGCTTTCTGTCTCAGGCAAAGCAAGGGCCATTTTCACTCATAAATGCTATTGCTTGAAAATTTATTTGTTGAACAAATATGCACCTTGGATGATTGCTATTTTCAAAGCAAGTAAGAAGTTGGATGAAATCCAGAATAATATTCAACAGCAGAATAAAGTCCAAAATCAAATGGTAAAAGACCATGACAAACAAGATCTCTTCTCCTTGGACTGGAAAATCATAACAACTAGGTGCCAGGTTAGATTTCCAGAAAAAGTATTCCAGAAAGCATAGTGCTACTGCCAGGGATGGGCTGCTGGGGGTTTGCAGGGCTTTGGGAGAACCTCTAGTTAAGATTTTGTGCAGTTCAGAGAACCCCCAAATCCCACTCCTGGTTGGCCCCGCCCGCCCACCCCTTCCCTGCCAAGAGACCCCCCACGTGGCCCATTTTAGATGCAGATAAGTGCAGGGTGCGCACGGAGGCTCGGGGAGGGTGAAAACGGGCCTCCCAGAAATTTGGGAAAGATGGAAATTGGCCCATTTCCGGCTTCCAGAGAGCCTCCAGAGCCCGGGAAGGCCGTTTTTGCCTTCCCAGAGACTTGAGAAAAGCCTCCAGAACACAGGGAGGGCAAAAACACCCCTCTCCGCCATGGTGCAGGCCAATTAGGCCATGCCCACCATGGCCATGCCCACCCAACAGCCGGGTAGAGAACCCCTTGCTAAAATTTTTGAAGCCCACCCCTGGCTACTGCTCATCCCTAATTCCCATCCAGTTAGCTTCCAGGGTCCAGAAAAGGACTTCTGAAGACAACTTGAGTAAATGGGCAGAACAAGGAAAAGGCATAATTCCCTATAGCTTTATCCAGGAACTGATCAGTTTTTAATCTGATCGTTTCAAAATCAGTATTTTGATTCTGGCTTCTGAAGATGCAAGCCACTTCAGCCTCACCAGTTTTGAGTTTCATAGCAATGTTACAGAAAAAAAAAATATCTATCTATTGAGAAATGTCTTATGACACAATCCTTCCGGGACTACAGTATGTCAACCAGCAGTTTTCATTTTCTGCCTTGAATGCTGCTTTATTGTGCAGCACACATAAAGGAATGGGATAGAATGGGATCCAAAATTCAAATCACACAGGATGACAGCACCAAATAACTCTTGCATGTCCTGACCCTTAGAACAAACTGGGATCAAAAGCAACCATGGACATGTGTATTGCACATAGCTGGGTTCCTAGATCAGTGACACATTCCAAGCTTTGGTTGAGAGAGCCAAAAAGGACATTTTAAGAATTTGTGCCAACTGACATTAATAGAAGAAAAATGGAACGAGAGAGGCTACGAGTGGATAAACACTGTAGGAAAAATGGAAAGCAAAGGCTACCTCTATCTCACAGTTCACTACCTTAAAACAAGGAAACACTGCTTATTTGTCATGTGAATGACAAAGGAATGCACTTCCCCCCCCCCCACAAAGCTTTTTCACTTCCCCATGGCTGAAAAATGTGAATATCTCTCTCCACTTTGGGCTGAATGACAAGCGTTTAACAGGGAAGGATAGACCTTTTGCCTGACCACTAAATGACAGAAGGACTTTCCACTATCAAGTGCTCCATGTAGAGAGCTGAAACAAGGTGTTTTCTCAGGTGTGCAGGTCATATCCTTGTTTAATCTGGGACTGCTCCATAATAGCAACAGTGTTTGCCCTCATAACTATGAGGTTAGATGGTTTCAATTCTCCCTCAGTAGAACACTCTGCAGGGTCTATCCATGACTCGCAGCTGAAGATACAATAGCACAATTACTCAGTATGATAATGTTACACATTCAACTGCTTGCAAAACAGTTGTAGGGCACCGATACATTTTCAAAGCTTTAAATTCTGAAGGGCAAAAGCCATGCTAGTCTTGAAAAAAGTAGTTCTCAATCTCATCTCTTTTGGTACAGTTGTTATCAAGGAGATCAACTTCCCCATATCCTACATTTTAGTTTTACTAAAGAAGGGTAAACTAAGTTAAAATAGAAGCTGTTGGAACAAGGATTCAGTTAGGGATGAAAAACATAAAGTAGCCAAGGGAATGACTTTCATGATTATTTGTAAGGGAATATTTGAAAATAAGTACCTGATTTAGGACTATTTGTTTGGCGCTGAATAAAATGGCTTACAACAAGTCCTCGCACTTACAACCATTGGAGTGTCCCCATGTGACAAGATCAAAATTTGGATGATTGGCAACTGGCATATATTTATAACAGCTGCAACATCCCGGGGTCACTTGAGCACCATTTGCAATTTTCACAGGGGACTTCTGACAACTAAAGTCAATGTAGGTTAATGATCACATGATTCATTTAATGACCATGGCAATTTGCTTAACAATTGTGTCAAGAAGCTCATAAAATTGGGCAAGACTCACTTAATAGCTTCCTCAGAGACAGAAGTTCTTGTCCCAATTGTGGTCGTAAGTCGAGGAATACTGTAACTGTAAGTATCCATCTGTTATGGATAGATAAGAGCAAACTTTCTCTTCAATCAAGTTTGACTTCATGGTACGTCTAAGTCATCTTCTTGGCAATAATAGTGCAGTGCTTAGTCCCTGCCAACCTTCAGATTCCTGGAGATCTCCTACCTACATATAGTCACTTCAACTATGAACACCGCTCACTTTTCATACTTGTTTCAATCATTGATGAGAAACAATTAAGATATTCCTTTAGAGATTTTTTTAAAAATCTGGCTTCAGTCCTTATGTGACTTGTGAATTCAAAATGCTAATCCAAATTTGTTTTACTTGTGGAGCACTGAACAAGCCACCTATCACACCTATCGCACCAGAAGCTGCAACAGTATTGGTTTATTTTAAATAATTATATATCAATTGCTTCTCACTTCAAAAATTGTGTTGATTTTTCCTAGTCAAATTTCTAAAAAAAAAAAAAGAAAAGCTTCATAGAAAAAAATGCTTTTATCAAACATCAATCTATATTTCACTTTTTTTGAAGGGTGGGAGCAAGATTTGACTTCTAGCAACAGTCCAGTGTTCACTGCTCACTAGGCCCCAATCTCTAGACCTGTATGTTTTCATTGGCCAATTTAGGCAGTTTAGGCAGAGGACAAATTCAATCTTGAATGTCATGCTTGGTGTTTCAGAGTTTGACAGTGCAGCTATCTACAGTAGATGATTTCATGGAGAACAAAGATGCTCCACTGATTTCAAAAAGCTAAACAGGTTCAGACCTGATAAGTAGTTAAATGGGAAGCCTCCTGGAAAATCCCAGAGCTTTAAAACAGATTAGGAAACTTTATAAAATATTAGAAGGTGATAATGGCAGATCACTTCCACAATGTTCTCAAGTCACCACGAGCAAGTTCATTTTGGGATTCACCTTGTTGCTTTGCTTTCTCAGTTCCATCATCCCAAATATGACCTTAACCATAATGTGATCTGGAAACTTTGGTCAAAAACTGTAAAACCAATGTCAACAAGCCAGTAATTGATGCTACATCCCTAGCCCAAACTAGCAATTAATCCCAGGAAACAAGGAGAGTTTGTTAGTTGTCTGAAGTTGGCATGCCTTCTCTCTGATAATTATTTTGAAGTACTGAGAACTAATTGGACATATAAAATGGGGGAAATTCATCAACGGTTTGCTGACTTGAAAACAGCAAATCTGTTGCATTGGTTAGAAAAGGGTTTTTTTCAGACTGAAACACATCCAAGTCTTCTGGTAAAGATAAAGATCAGTTAAGTGTATGGGCAACATCTTTAGAAACCTAAAGGTGACAATGGAAGTGTGGTCATGGTTTTTTTTTTTTCTTTCCATGTGGAGATAAAAACCTATGCACATTAAAAAATAAAAATGAATGCCGGGGATTAGCCAAAGCTCTTCTTGCTTTAAAAAGCAGCCCATGGGGCATGTTTTTATGAAACACTGTCTACTGGAATTGGGCAGTTAAGTTCTTTTGATAATTTATATTTACAAAATCTTCTACTATCTCTCAGCCACATAGCTCAGACGATCCAAATTAAACCCTTGAGGACACAGAGGAGAATTCTTTACAGTACATGCTGTATTTCCATATTGGAGCTAAATTGATTGCATTACCAGATAACATATGTGATTACTGTTATCTAGGAATATTTAATATTTGGCGCAGAGTTAGAAAATAACATGTCAAAATCATTTACTGTGATTTAGACAAGAGGAGAATTTCCATGAAACATGGAGCTTTGGTATTGTTCATCATGGAGGGAAGAAATACCTTTAAAACCACATCTTTTCCTATGTGCCTGCAAATCTAAAATTAGAATTATGAATAGGATTCTAATAGATTTTAAAGCAAAACTAATTGTCAGGCACCAAATATCAGGTCCACATGTGAAATTCCAATAAAATTGATTTATTGCTACTTATGCCTGTGCACAGGAATATTCTTAGCTAAGGTTTAGCACCGCTAGGTGTTACATAAGGGTCAATGGAATTCAAGAAGGGGGGGATGGGTTTAGTCCGCATCTGACTACATAGAGATTCTAGGTTGAGCCCTCTTTTAAATTCTGCCATTCCTTCCCCTACAACAGGGGTGTCAAATTTAAGGCCTGCAGGCCAGATCTGTCCCATGGAGCCGCACAGGAAACAGCGAAGGACTGGCTCATGGTGCCTCTGCCAGCTGAAAACTGAGCTCTTGAGTGCCCCCCACAGCTCCGTTTTCGCTAGCAGGGGCTGCAGGAGGCTGTCACAGCCAAAAACGGAGCTCAGGAGCTCATTTTCACTGGCAGAGTGTTTGGGCCGCCACAGGCACCCCCGACACAAGTGATGCCAGGCAGGCCACCCCAACCCTGACCCCTCGAGATCAAACACAACCTTGATGTTGCCCTCAATGAAATGGAGTTTGACACCCCTGTCCTACATTAATAGAACACAAAATCCCTGTTGCTATCCGTTTTATGAATAGTCATCTCCATTTTAAAAAGTATCTAAAACCTGCAACTTATATAAAAGTTCAAAAATAGGTTGTAATTCAAGGAACACTAACCTTATGTAAATGTTAGATAGAAGCAGGCAGAAAGTACAGCTCTGAAGCATCATACAAATCAAGGGTACCAGGCTCCCTTCTGCTAATATCAAGTGATACTGCCCTTGGAGAAAGGACAAGGTTTTCTTGAGCTGGTCCAGAAGGTGCCATGAGTGATGGTATTGAAAGTTGCTGAGAAACCAAGAAGGGTCAGGATCTGTCACATTCCAGTCCTGCCAGAGGTCATCCACAAATGTAATAAATACCATCTTGATACTATATTCCCTCTTGAAATTCAACCATAAAAGTACAGATAATTTCCTTCCTTCCTTCCTTCAAGCCTTCTGGAGTTGGAAACTGATCACCTCCTGAGCAATCTTCCCTAAAATGGCAAGGCTGGAATCTAGGTGGAAATTGTCCAGTTCCATTGAGTCCAGCAATAGCTTCCTGGGGAAGGGGGCAGACAACTATTGATTTTAAGTTGGGTGGAGCCTGGGGGTGGGATTCTACCAGTTCGACCTGGTTTGGCCAAATCGGTAGTTCCGAAACTTATCTGGGAGCGAACTGGTTCACTCCAATGAACTGCTATTGGGCACATCTGCTTGCCCAGGCTTCCCATACTAAATTTTATTTCCTGCTTTTGAAGCGCAGCTGCTTTGCACAGCACAACAGATTGCCGCGCGTCAGCTATTGAAGACACAGGAGAGTTCAGGATTGCAGGAGGTGAGTACGCGCGCACAAAGCCACACCACCGAACCAAGTGGTAAACCATTTTGAAACCCACCACTGGTGGAGCCCCTATCTCTCACAGAGAATCATTCACCAGCAAATGGACACAACCACATGTCACCTTCCAGGAGACTTTGAACAAGTAGGAGGGACATGAATCTAAAACGCAAGTGGCCAATTTCACAATTCCAAGAATCCTGTCCAAATTAATTACTAATGCCCACATGTTCAAACTTTTCCCAGATAACTACGGAGGGCAGGGACCCAATTTGCAAATGATCAGCCACATTTTCAGCAAATTAGCTCTGTCCATCAGTAGCCAATTATCTACTAGAATCAACAGAAAACCATCAGAAAGCTGTACTTATCTTTAGCCCCTTAGATTTGAAGTCAAAAGTTTTATCTATTTTTAACATTTTTTTTTTCTGCTCAAAAGCAGAAAGTAATACAATATGGATTCGTGCTTTATGCAAACGAAGGTCTCTTGAGCACATACTAATATAATTGTTAGCTAGTCTTGATTTCAATTAATATCTCTCCATAGAAAAGCAAAAAAGGGATGTTTTGTTTCAGACAAATCTAAAACACTGCATGAAGAGTCACCACTGAGACACTTCTCACACAATAAAATTCAGAGCTAAACAAGTAGACCTTAACTGTATTTTCCATATTCACAAAAATCTTCCTCAATAAATTTTTAATGAAGTTAAATGCAAGATCTTTTTTTAAGGCAGAACATAAGTGAACAGATGCTGCTTGATGTTACCATTTTCAACATATGTCTGGTGCGAATTTGGTTGCAGTATTTTCAGTGGAAGTACTATTTATGGAAGAAACCACGCCAACAACGTTATCTGATAGGTGAGTTTATGACAGAAGAATCGAAGAATTATTTTGCAGTCATATAATTATGACACCAAAGAAACAGAAGATAGAACAGGATTGTTTAGAGATCAAACTGATTTGTAAATGCCAGACACAGGAAGTGATCAGACACCATTATTAATCTTCTATTTTTGCTTCAATTTGTGATTCAGATCAGACTAGGATAAAAATATTAGCTATAAGAACACTAATGAATCCAATTAGTCTGAAATAACAATTAACAGACAACAATCAGGAGTCTGCATGCTTTTATACAAACAGATTTTACTAAAAGGTGTACAGTTTGTGAACTGTAGGTCACTTCATCAGATGCTCAACTACCTTTTAATAAAATGTGTTAATCTGAAAAATGTTACAAGACTCCTCCTGATGTTTGCCTACCACAGACTACCACAGCTCTCCTCCTGCACAATTTTAGATAGAATGGGATGATATCACTATTGTACTTTCACTTTCCATCATCACTTCATTCATGGTTCTCGGCCTGGAGAATTTATCTGATTTTAACTAGGTTTTCATTTTATATACAAGAAAACTGTTTTGCATTGACAAACAAGAATGAGAGTTCAAAGAAATATCAATTCTAGGAACATAGATAAGGCCAAAAGAGGAGGTAGATAACACCTCCAAGAAGAATTATTATTTTCACAAACTTACAAACTTCTAGCCCTACTTTTGGATCACAGGAGAAAGAGATGGTCACTAAGGAATGCCTTGACTTTGTTTCAGAAATAATTATGAAACCAGTTTTTGAGAGATTCACAACTAATGAGTACCACAGGTTGATCTATACACAAATGCACAATAGGAGCTTGATTGTATTGCGCTATCTGAATAAAATCACAGATTTCATTTCAATTTCACTTTTATACAAGTTTCTTTTCAGTAAAGCTGAAAATAACTTTAGATTTACAAAACAACTGTGCAGAAATAAATCACAGCAAAGTAGAATGGCTGAAGGCTCACAATAGTTGTCAGAAATTCAACTCAATTCAACAATAGCTATTTTGCAAAGCATCAACCACAATCAATAAACCAAGTTTTTAAACCAAGAAATATTTAAAAAAAAAAAGTTTTAAACCCAAAATACTACTTTGAAATATTCAATCTTATTTCCTTTAACATTTAAATATTATTTTAAATTAGTTACTGTATTTTAACTGATTTAAATCAAAAGCCTACGGGCAATATTACATTTTGATGTGATTTCCATGAAGCAGGAAAAAAGGTACATCAGAATTGCCTATAAAAGGCCATGAAAATATAAATATGTCAGCTTTTCCAAGTATTTCCTAACCAAATTGTCTCATTAAGGTCAGAGATGAATACAGAGATAAATCAGCTGCTAAAATAGGATATTCATATAAAACCTTTGCAGATATAAGATGCAGCTGGGAAGGAGTTTTGTAGTCATTAATCAAATACTCATAAGACATTGGAGTGACTATCTATTAACACTAGCATTTTATATAAAAGAAAACTGTAATCTATTTAAACTTGAATTTAATATTTTGTTTAAAAATTGTGAATAAGTATTAAAACGGTTTTTACAACAAAGCATTTAAGGTATTAAACATATCACACATTGTTCCTTCAGAAAAAGAAAAAGCAAGCCACAAAAGTTAAGCATTTTCAGAACACACAGAAAGAAAATCCAAACATTATTTATTTGATTATTGATTATGAAGAATGATTCTTGTTAACAGAGAAGTGATTTTGAGAAGGAGAGAGAAACAACTGAATGGAACCTCACGTGTTGATTTAAATGAGCTAATTGTGTTTGCTTGCAATGTTGCCAAAGATTTGAATAGTTACAATTCCAATAAATTATAAGAGTAGGAGATAAATATAGCCCTAGAAATGTATTGGATAATAATTAAACACAAAGATGTAAAAAAAAAAAACAGTTAACCTTGAGGTGGCCAATGTAAAGCACTTGGAGAAAAAACGTTGCACAAAATGCTGTACAAACTTCCCAGTAACTTTATCATCTATTAACCACTTTACAGGGAAATGTAGTTGTACAGAAGTTGTCAAAGACTACATCTTGCAAACAGTCCAATGAAACTATCCTTGCAAAGAATTCTGGGATTTTCATACCAAAGATTTATTACAAAGCAGCTTTTTAATTCATATTTCTTACTATCCTGGATGCACCCATAGTGCATTCATTTCATGCAGTTGAAAATTAATGTCAAAATTTCCTGACTTGCATTTTGGGAGAATTAATTAAACCTATAGCTATAGTTTACATAAGAAGAAAAGAAATGCTATGTTGGGTAAAAATTACTGCTAAACAAATAACTTTACTATAGTTGTCCAAGTAAAGATTTTTCTGTAAATCATTTTCCCACAAATTCATGGTGATTTGTTATTGGTCTGTAAAATATTTAGAAAATAGTCTTTTTTTTTCTGAAAGTAATAAGCTCACCTGAGAAAGCAACCTAAATTAGAACAGAATAGAACAAAATAACAGAGTTGGAAGGGACCTTGGAGGTCTTCTAGTCCAACCCCTTACTCAAGCAGGAGACCCTATATTCCAGACAAGTGGCTATCCAGACTCTTCTTGAAAATCTCCAAACATTGGTGGAAACAATTATTAAGAATGAAATTAATGCATAGAGCAAACTGCAGTGCCTTTAGTTTAAACCAGAAGCATCTCAACTACAGATTTCTTAACTAAAATTGTATCATTATTAAAATCTTCATAACATGTGATGTGCATATCTAAGCATTTATGGAAATCGGAGCTGATTTAGAATAAAAAGAATAAGGCATTGTTTTCCACCTACACCATCCCATTTATGGCTGCTGGAAAACAGCTGATCTAAGAAGCCAGAATTCAGACATAAGACCACAGTTAAAACAAGCCAAGATTTGTAAATAAATCATCCTGGTACCAAACTCTGCTTTGCTGGTAGAAATAAAATACTGTGTGTCTTTTTCGGGAATGAATTTCTGATCATGTCAACTCAAGAAAGAAACAATTTCATTATTGCTTTGCAAAATACAGACACTTTGCAACTCTCACAAACCAGGGAACCTCAGGACACAAAGTCCTTTTTCTGGGTCTGGGTTGGGTAATCCAAGGCTAGAACAGAGATGGAATTTTGGGGGCAGTCTGTTTTTCTACTATCCCAGTTGCCCAAGGCAAGAACATTCTAAACATCAACCTGCTTACAGTTTATCCTCCAGGTACTAGTTTAGCCATGTATTATACAGTTACTCATCAAAACCACACTATGATGAAAATGGAGCCAGAAGGAATATGAGTCCGTCTTACCTGGCACTTGTTCTGGCTTTATTCAGAGCTTTGCTGAGAACCAGGGATGGCGCTGACTGACGTCTTTGGGCCAAGCTCTTCATTTTCTGCTGAAACATCAAAACAAAATTAGACATGAGCATTTTTAAATTTATCATTAAACTTCTATACAGCCCATCTCGCTGAGGCGACTCTAGGAGACATTTTTTATAATATGGAAGGAAAAGTCTAAAAATACAAAGAAACAAAATCGGTTCCATTTGGAGATCATTTAGGAAAGACAAGTAGAAAACCTTTCTCAGTCATAAGAACAGAGGAGGAGAATTTTTTTGGAAAACTGCAAATTATCTAGATCAGAAGCAAAAGGTGCAGTCCACAGTACCCCCGCTGTGTTCTTGACTACCTTATTTTCAACTGGGATAGTTCAGTTCTGCTCCACCCATTTTAAAACTCCAGCTCTGCAGGAATGTCACTGTCTTAATAATTTGCTTCTGGATCCAACTTTTGAATTGGAGTGTATAGGACAACTTGCCCGAGTCAACTTACCACAGTCAATTCACCACAGCCAGCTCCTTGAGGTCAACTCACAGTAGGACAAGAGTTATATTAATGCTGAAGAAATGGTGGAACAGAATCATTATATAAAGGATGCAAAAGGAGGAACAAAATGAAATTAAAGTAGTTTTTAAAATTATTTTAAATAATTGAATTGTTGAATTGTCCTGGGGTGAGTTGACTGTGGCAAGTTGACCGTGGCGAGTTGGCCACAGCAAGTTGCCCCATTCCAAATGTAAGGTGCTGGTTATCACCTATGAAACTCTTTATGGGTAATCCTTGACTTATGACCACCATTGGAACCAGAATTTCCATAAGTCATTGCAATCATAACTCAAGACAGACCTGATTTTATGACAATTTTTACAGCGGTCATTAAGCGAATCACCACAGCCATTAAGCAGATCACATAATTATTAAGCAAATCACACGTTTAAGTTAATCCCCAACAGGCATTTTTTTTCCTGAAATCAGCAAAAAAGGTCACAAGTTGCTATCACCTTACCATAGGAAGCTACAACTGGTTCTAAATGCAAGTCACTTGCCAAGAGTCCGAATTGCAATTACATAACTGCAGGGGTGCTGTGATGGTCATGAGTGAGAGCATAGGTCACTTTTTCCAAGGCCACTGCAACTTTGAACCATCATTAAATGAATGGTTGTAAGTTGAGAACTACCTGTATGTCAACAACCTGGTGGTATTTAACAGAACAGATTAACAGAGTTGGAAGGGACCTTGTAGTCTCCCCTGATCCTTCTCTTCACTATTCTATTGTTTGTAGCCTTGAATGGAAGTAATATACTAAATAAATGATAATATAGTACCCAATATATAAGCAATACACTATAATTAAACTTATTTTAATTAACAATTCAACACATTCTTTTTAGTTTTCCTCAGGAAGATCGTGCTTGTTATAACTTGGCTCACTCATCATTTAATTAAGGGCAGTTCTATTTCATGCTTGAGCCAATTCAACCATTAACAGAATCAGCACAAATTGCATCAGTTGAAACAAGGTCCCACTGAAGATTTGTTTTTTAGTATAGGCAAAAGTACTAATAACTTAATTAACTGTTTACAAAAGCCGCAAACGGCTTTTAGCTGAAAGAGCTTCTCAAAAAAATTCAATTCAATTGACAAATATTAAAAGGGAAATATAAAATACAGGTTAAAATTTTCCAGTTTAGACACTATGTGTGGTTGCTACTCTGAATGGTTTTTACCTCAGGACACTATACAAGTTAATGTAATAAACTTATATTTATTTTGTGGATGTTTTTATTGTTTTTAATTATTTTATCTGTTTTATAGTTTTGGAATGGCAAGCCCTTCTCCCAGCCTCCCAAGGTCATTTGGCTGAGATGGGTGGCTGTAGAAAATGAATAAACAAATAATCATACAAACAAATTAAATATTGATGGCATGTTCTGTAAAACAGGCATGCAACAGAACGTAGTGTTCATTTTTGCTGATTACCAGACGGAAACCCTGTTTTTCAGCAAAACACTTTAAATTGTGGTCACGATTTATAGTGTTTTATAAATTGCGGAGGGTTGAGACCCATATGTACCAAAGACAAATTCCTTGTGTGTCCAATCACACTTGGCAAATAAAGAATTCTATTTTATTCTATTCAATGATCATGGGACACTGCAAACAACTGTACCTAGAGCTGACTGCCAAGTGCTCAAAATGAGTTCACATGACTGTAGGAGAACGGCTATCCCAACTTTAAAACTGATTCATAAGTACCTTTTGGAGGGTCTATCACAACTTCAAATGACAGCTAAGCAACCAGTCATAAGTTGAGAGCTACCTGTATGCTTCCTTTCTTTCAGTCAATCAATCCAACTTAGCCCATTATTAATTTTCAATATTCAAATATGCCACAGGGCTGATGGACGCTACACAGCTTCCTGTCCTACCTGCAATGGTAGAAATATCTATTTTCATATATTGATATGAAGAAGATATTTTAAAGATGTTGATGCTTATATATATATGTGTGTGTGTGTGTAAGGTTTGAGCTGATAAATAATTAAATAAGGGAGACTAGGATAGATCTATTTCGAGCTAGTTAGCTCTCTTCAGCTAGCCATACCCTTACTGGGATTCGAACCAGGGAAGTATTACATGTGAGGCAGTTGTAACTGCCACTAGACCACTAGACCTTACTGGGATTTGAACCAGGGAAGTATTTACATGTGAGGCAGTTGTAATTGCCACTAGACCACTGGCTCTATCCTGTCCAGCTGAGGCAGGGGAATAAGTATATACTTTGTGTTACAACTGAACCCTTATTTAATTATTTATCAGCTCAAAACCTTACACACATGTAAACAAAAGACAACGAAACAAATAGCTTTCTGTCAGTATGGTCTCTGGAGATGAGCCAAAAGACAGAAAAGAAAGCAGTATGCTCTCTCCCTTAATTGGGGCTTAACAGGGTGTTGTAACACAAAGTATATACTTATTCCCCTGCCTCAGCTGAACAGGATAGAGCCAGTGGTCTAGTGGCAATTACAACTGCCTCACATGTAAATACTTCCCTGGTTCAAATCCCAGTAAGGGTATGGCTAGCTGAAGAGAGCTAACTATCTCGAAATAGATCTATCCTAGTCTCCCTTATTTAATTATTTATCAGCTCAAAACCTTACACACATGTAAAACAAAAGACAATGAAACTAATAGCTTTCTGTCGGTATGGTCTCTGGTGATGAGCCGAAAGACAGAAAAGAAAGCAGTATGCTTTCTCCCTTAATTGGGGCTTAACAGGGTGTTGTAACACAAAGTATATATATATATATATGTGTGTGTGTGTAAGGTTTTTAAGCTGATAATTTTAAATAATAAATAAGGGAGACTAGTATAGATCTATTTCGAGCTAATTAGCTCTCTTCAGCTAGCCATACCCTTACTGGGATTCGAACCAGGGAAGTATTACATGTGAGGCAGTTGTAATTGCCACTACACCACTGGCTCTCTCCTTATCAGCTCAGGCAGGGGAATAAGTATATACTTTGTATTACAACACCCTGTTAAGCCCCAATTAAGGGAGAAAGCATACTGCTTTCTTTTCTGTCTTTCGGCTCATCACCAGAGACCATACCGACAGAAAGCTATTTGTTTCGTTGCCTTTTGTTTTACATGTGTGTAAGGTTTTTAAGCTGATAATTTTAAATAATAAATAAGGGAGACTAGTATAGATCTATTTCGAGCTAGTTAGCTCTCTTCAGCTAGCCATACCCTTACTGGGATTCGAACCAGGGAAGTATTACATGTGAGGCAGTTGTAATTGCCACTACACCATTGGCTCTCTCCTTATCAGCTCAGGCAGGGGAATAAGTATATACTTTGTATTACAACACCCTGTTAAGCCCCAATTAAGGGAGAAAGCATACTGCTTTCTTTTCTGTCTTTCGGCTCATCACCAGAGACCATACCGACAGAAAGCTATTTGTTTCGTTGCCTTTTGTTTTACATGTGTGTAAGGTTTTTAAGCTGATAATTTTAAATAATAAATAAGGGAGACTAGTATAGATCTATTTCGAGCTAATTAGCTCTCTTCAGCTAGCCATACCCTTACTGGGATTCGAACCAGGGAAGTATTACATGTGAGGCAGTTGTAATTGCCACTACACCACTGGCTCTCTCCTTATCAGCTCAGGCAGGGGAATAAGTATATACTTTGTATTACAACACCCTGTTAAGCCCCAATTAAGGGAGAAAGCATACTTAAAAACCTTACACACACACACACACACATTCCAGGCTATAGCATGAACTCATTTTACTGCAGTCTCTCGTTCCTGGGTAGAAATAGAAAGCTGTACTATAAATCTAAAGCTCTGCCATTATATTTGTGGATAACTTGCATTTCTGCCAAGAAAGAAAAACACATTAGAAGATATCAAGAAGTTTCATTTTTAGACAAATGGATTATTATTTCTCCAGGCTTGGTCAAGATCTATTTACAGTATTCAGCCACAAAACAGTGTCTTGTGTCCTGTTTCCTGAATGAAAGAAAAATTTTCACAACGTCATAACAGACAACATTCCAGGCAACTATTTAAGAAATGTCTGAATTGGGATTTAGCTTTATATGTTGGATGAATTGAAAGTCTTCTCATCCCTACCCCAAAATAGATTTATATTATAATTCTCTATAGAATTTGTGTAACAATTAATAGAAAGGTATAGAAATGGAAAATGGTTGGGAGAAATTAAATCTGATGAAATAATATGCATTTTTAACAATGTATTTTAACTATTGCCATTTCCATTAAAGTCTAGAAAGACTTGCAAATTTTAAAAAAGGGAACATACACTAGAAATGGAATCTACATTCCCTTTTGTCTTTAATATCTTAACAAATAATGCCCAACACACGTTCCATTTTTCCTCCACAATCATAAGAACTGGAAAATACTTGAGGTGGCATGCAAGTGTGCATGTATGTAGATCTTTCTCTCCTGCACCAACATTCACAAGCAAGAATTGTTTGCTGGAATTCCAAATTCGATTTTAAAATAATCATAGCCACTAAGATATAATAATCAAGTACTTCCAATGTTTGCAATGTCCAAAATGTCTCTCATGGTCACCTAGAGTTCTTCAAAACGATTTCAAGCAGGCCAATGGCAATCGCAAGAGAACGTCACCAAAGCAAACCAAAGCAGACCAGATTAGACCAGAGACAGAAAGGGGAGGATTATAAGTCTTCAAAGATGGCAATGATGTCCCGACAATATTACAACCCTGCAGGTCTCCACCATGCAAGAGTTGCTTTAATGGACTCCTTAAAACAACAGCATCTTTTTCAACCTCACACAGAAAGGCTGTTTTAATGAATCACAGGCATGTGCAAGAGTTCTTGAAGTTCTTTCATATCATGTCCAGTGTACTTTTTTAGGAACTCAACTCTCTTTCAGACACCAGAAACAAAAGGAAGTTTTTGAAACATTGTCTTGGAATACTTAAAGTCAGGCAAAATGTCAGTCTATTAGTGTACCCTAAAACTGGGACAAAATACAGGAAAATAAACAAACAACATGACAAAGGGCTATTGTGATTTCAATTCTGTAAAACTTCCCCATATGAAGAAGAAAGTTAAATAAACCAAATATAGGACAAATTTACCGACTAAAAAATTCAGTATGGCCAAGCAAACAGAATGTATAATTTTGGTCATAAAAAAGAAGTTCAAGTCTAGAGAGTTGATACACATGATCAACCTCATTTTTCCATGTAAAATTGCATTATAAGGATTTCATTCCTCCAGCTGTCCCAAGTTTGAACAGATGGGAGGCCTTTAAAACATGTATATTGTGAAAATTGATGGTAGGTATAGATGATCAGTAGTGAAAAAGGTGAAAGAACTATCTGATTTAAAATAAAGGTATAAAATAATAGAAATGTTACAACTTGCTATTCCATCAGACTAGGGTTTTTTAGGAGGGGGGGGGAAACACTTTGGTTTTGGTATATTTACAAGAAATCTCCTCCTGTAGGATTTAATGCCAAGATTACTTTACAGAATTTCAGCACAAATCATCTACTTTAAAAAATTCCAGCTATTCAACCAAGAACTCACGAGTGCACCCAATTGTACATAAATAGAGCAAACCTTAATAGAATGTGCCCATCCTCTTTTCCAGTAGGATTTTAAAAATTGACCTATGTTAGACAGCCTTATGCTTATTCCAAGCACAGGTAAACCTACACAAAAGGTGCCAATTTCTGATGTCCACTCAGATATCTCACTACCATGGAGAACAGCTTGGTCTTAAGATGTTATTATTCAGCAATGTACTATCAAGGTATTATCACAAAACTAAATTTATCTCTTTGCCTAACATAAAACTCTAAATAAATTGAGTGATTTTGGATTAATTATTGGATATAATTATGAAGCATGGAAACAAAATTACACCAATGGTAAAGAGGCAAAATTCTAAACATCCTTCCTTTAAAATAAGTTTATGATTCATTCACATCACAGTAAACAACCATGTTTAAGGTACAAGATCCAGGTGATATTTGACCCATTTCAATATCACCCAGGAATTTGCAATATACATTTTGCAATATAGTGAAACTATAACTGGACCAATTGGGGGAGGAGGTGTTCATTAATGTTAAATGCCAAATTGCTTCATTTACATTAATTATGTCATTTCATGCAACTGGCATAAGTGATGTTATTTGCATAATAAAGTTATTATGCAACTGCAACTAACTGCTGCAAATGATTCATGTAGAATTAAATACATTTAATTGCCTTACACGGACTGATTGGGATACAACTCTCTTGTTCTGTTAGGTGGGGGCGATCAGTAGATAAAAATTTGGACCACTGCACTTACATTCATACTCAATTAAATTAAAGCTATATTGTATTACCTGACCACAATATATTTGATCAGATACTGTATATTAAATAAATCAGGATGCAAATTTTACCATATCACACCCTACCCTTCAGAAGGTGTACACACAGATTAATCCCTATTGTTTGGGCATTATAAGTGAAAAAAAAAGGATAGGAAGAAACAATATTTGCTCAAATTCAACAAATTATGGACATGTTCATCATGTCTTAAAATCTGGTAAGTTTGCTATCAGCTAGATAAAAATGCCTATGGGCCAAATATGCTTTTGGGTTATCAGCTGCTTATTCACACTCTGAATCACGGACGTCCAACTTTTTGGCTTGCCTGGACTGCATTGAGTGAAGAGGAATTGTTTTAGACAATTATATGCAATATATAATATAGTTAATGTATATATGTTATGATCATGTGGGGCTACATTACTAGCTGGGGCTGCATGTGATCCACAGATTGGATACAACTGCTCTAGATAAACTGAAATTATCCAATTAATTTTGGGGATAGTAAAACAACTCCAACTTTTTTTTAAAAAAGCTAAAAGGCCTAAACCATGTTCATTTTCTTCACTGATATTCCTTATAACGTGGGGTGATTGTATTCATCTTTGACACTTCATATCTATCATCAGTTTATATGGTGTTTTATAAAGAAATAGCCTAGCACTATATTTTGGATGGAAGGGCCCAGAACCTAGCAGCTATATATATCTTTTATTTATATATTATTTAAATGCTGGTCATTTATTTGGAAAAAATCAAATATTTTATTTGCTTTGTACTCTAACTTTTTAGGAAAATGATGAAGCAGAAAACATTTAAAATTTCACTGTGATTTCTACCCCAAAGGTTTCACTTTTTGGACTCGTAATTTTGGGCATCACAGTCATATCTATATGAAGATATCAGATGGAGAAAGGTATCCTTCACTGAAATAGAGAGGAACTTTTTTTAAAAACCCGTGTCATTAAAAATGTAGATTACACACAGAGGACACTTGCTATCTTAATTATTTAAATCATAGAAAATTGAAACATGCCTGCACTGCAAATCAAAGCTACTTTAATCATATAAAATCTCGGTGAAATGGGCAGCAAATAAATAAATAAGTACAGAGTGCCCACTTCTAAGAAATTATTAGACCTTGAAGTTCACTCTGTGAAGGGAACTAAAGCAACCAACTTCATTTTTCACAATTCTGGACATAATTTTTTCTTTCTGAAAGAAAGAAAAAGAGCTGCCTTCCAAGTACCAACAAGTCTTCAAACACACGTTTGACATATTATCATCTTAACATACTAATTCTCTATTAAATTGAAATCATAAAAGTGGGAGAAACAGCTGAGAAGTTAATTTAGTTGAAAAGATCGGCCAACCACGTGCTGTTTGAAGCATCAAGGAATAAAATCCTATTACGAATACTCTTCAGTTTCAAATGGCTATTATAGTATATGTGTGTGTGTGTGTGTGTGTGTGTTAGGTTTTGAGCTGATAAATAATTAAATAAGGGAGACTAGGATAGATCTATTTCAAGCTAGTTAGCTCTCTTCAGCTAGCCATACCCTTACTGGGATTCGAACCAGGGAAGTATTACATGTGAGGCAGTTGTAATTGCCACTAGACCACTGGTTCTATCCTGTTCAGGATACATACATACATACATACATACATACATACATCCTGAACACACACACATACATATATACAGTATATATAAATTTTCTATTCCCAACAGAGTCAGTGGAAAGTGGACATAAGGAAAGAGATTGAAAAAACCACCTGGAACAGTTAAAAGAATTGTGTACTATGCCGAGAGTGTGAAATTATGCCAAAGAAAGAATGAAAAAAGAATGCCAAGTAGAATGATGAAGTAGAGAAACAGTAGCTGAAGAAAAAAAAAGCACGAACGGGAATGATTGCTGTAAAAATATAAGAAGCTAAAGATATTGCATATTCAGTATAGAGAAAAATGTTGATTGTAATGAATGTACATAGTTAAAGTGAGCATGAAATAGTTGGGATTAAAAGAAGCAAAGATAGCACACAGCAATTTTGGTAGAAATAAAATATACATATACTTTGTGGAAGTACAGTAGGTTAAGAGGGCTAAATAAGGAGCATCATGCAGACTGTCTGGAATTAAATTGAAGAAATGAAAGAGCTTGGAATGAAATTCAAGTGAGGGAATGCAAGAAGAATTATTTCAGAGAAGTACATGGAAATGATATGATGAAGGAGGAAACTGAAACAAATGCTATAAATGTTAGCATCCAAGCATGCTAAACATTCCATTTAATGCCAAAGACTAATCCGACTGCTTAATAAATGGTTCAGCATATATCAGGGAATAAAATAAGGGTGAGTGTTGTCCCTTTAGTTATTTATTACAGCAAAAATAGTTGCAGTAAGAACAGAGGATTTTGAGTTAGGAATGTGGATGCTGTAACTATATGTCCTGTCTTTTTTTCTTTATTCATGCTTTAATTCTGGGGTGTCAAACTCAAGGCTCGGGGGTCAGATCTGGTCCATGGGGTGCTTAGATCTGGCCTGTAAGGCTTTCCTGAAGACAGTGAAGGACCGGCCCGCAGTGCCTCTGCCAGTGAAAACGAAGCCCGGGAGGCTGCACATGGCCCCCCTGAGCCCCATTTTCAGCTGCAATGGCCTCCTACAGCCCTCTGCCAGTGAAAACGGAGGCTGGGGGACAGTGGTGGGACTCAAATTTTTTTACTACTGGTTCTGTGGGCATGGCTTAGTGGGCGTGGCAGGGGAAGGATACTGTCAAATCTCCAGTCAGTGGTGATATTTGCCGGTTCTCTAAACTACTCAAAATTTCCGCTACCGGTTCTCCAGAACTGGTCAGAACCTGCTGAATACCACCACTGCCAGGGGGTACACATGGCCCTCCAAGCCCCATTTTTGCTGACAGAGGGCTGCAGGAGGCCATCACTTGCGAAAATGGGGCCCGGGGGGAAGGGACAGGAAAGGAGAAAAGCAAAGAAGAAAGACAAAAAGAAGGAAAGATGGGGAAAGAGCAAGGAAGGAAAAAGGGAAAAAAAGAAAGGAAGAAGAAAGGAGAAGGGAGAGAAAAGGAAAAAGGAAGGAAGGAAGGAAGGAAGGAAGGAAGGAAGGAAGGAAGGAAGGAAGGAAGGAAGGAAGGAAGGAAGGAAGGAAGGAAGGAAGGTGCTCCTGAATGAATGATGTCGCTCTGGCCACACCCACCCCAGCCCTACCACCCCGGCCCCCAGAGTTCAAACACAACCCTGATGCAGCCCTCAATGAAATTGAGTTTGACACCCCTGCTTTAATTCCTTCACTTATTTTTTCTTACTCCCTTTCTATACTCTGCATACAGGTGACCCTCAACTTACAATCATTTGTTTAGTGACTGTTTGAAGTTACAACAGCACTAAAAAAAGGGACTTACAACTGTTTTTTAAATGACCATTGCAGCTTCCCTGTGGTTATATGATCCAAATTCGGGCGCTTGACAACTGGCATGTACTTAAAATGGTTGCAGTGTCCTGGGGTCATGTGATAACCTTTTGCAACTTTTTGACAAACAAGGTCAATGGGGAAGTCAGATTCAGTTAACAACCATGTTACTAACTTAACAACTGCAGTGATTCACTTAACATCTGTCTTGATCTTAGCAACAGAAATTGGGGCTGAATTGTAGTTATAAATTGAGGACTATTTCTATTGCTATTTTCCCAAAAAGATGTTTACAAGATGGAAGATGGGGCCACAAAACCATAATCACCATCCCCCAAAATCTAGACACGATATTGCATTCTAAGGCCAACAAAAACATGATAACAAAGGACACAAGTCTCCAAATTCCCTCAAACCCTTTATCAAGGCAAATGCAGAATCTGAATAAGAAGAGATGAAGAAGTGACCATTTGAAGCCATAAAATTGATATTTAGACATAGTCTGATGGAAAAAAGCTGTAGCCATTCAAATCAAGTTCTGCTAAGGTCTGTGATAAGTTCAGGTTACTTTTTAGGTTGTCCCTAGACCTGGTGAAATGAAGAAGCAAATTCATAACCAATTATTTTAAAAACAATATTTATTGGAAGCAGCTTCCTCCAATCCCATCCTAAGGCCCTTTAGATGTGTTGAACTAAAGTTTCTATGATCCCCAGATGAAGATCATCAGACACCAATGTTTAGCGATAATATATTACCTGATAATTTCTGACAGATATGATCATATGATGTCAGAATAACAAAAACAGTGATAAAAATGATTTAAATAGTTCAAGACATCAATAAATTCAAAGAAATGTGGGGACTAGCTCTAGTTTCACCCTTTCTTTTAAATCATTTTCAGCTTCCTAACAAATCCATGTAAGACCTCCTAAGTTCAAGAGCTTACATTTAACTCTGCAGCTTTAAAATCAGGGTGTCATACCCACTGAATCCTTTTTCCAGCATTCACATAATCTATGCAGAAAGCTGGGGTAATAATATTCCTTAATGAACTATATTAATAACTGAAAACAGCTTGAATCCCAGGTCCCATAAGAAGTTCTGTAATATGATGATTCAGTTTACAAAGGCTCGATATATGACTTCAAGACGTTCAACATAGTCACCTGATGTCAGAGCTAGACACCCAAAGGCAGAACATTTTATAACAAAGAATTCTTAACTTCAATAGTTTCATGTAAAAAATGATTTATGAACAGGAACAGCTTGTCATATCAAGAGCAATGTTCACAAGTAGCTTTTCTGGCAGATCTCCCAAATTACAAGACAAGCAGAAATTCATGCAGCTCTTAAAATAATAATCTGTTGTTGTATTAAACTTTTATTCACCTTTTGAACTTCTGCCTGCTATGCAACTACAAAACACACACACAGAAATGCTACCAAAGGACTTTGTGCTGTTCATACCTTGTTCATACAACTGCACTATACTTAACATGTATTTTTGGCTTTGACTTGGTATGTGAATCCAACTACTGTAGATTTGCAATGCAAATAAATCATGATTTATTACTTATCCTACTCAAACTATTTCACAATTGGCTAATTTGCACAAGAACCACTGAGTTTGCAGCCAGCATTCCTACATTTCTGAAAAGTACAGTATGGTATCTTTTCAAAGCACTAAGTTGACGAAAACTAGTATAAACAATAATTCTTCCCTTAATTTAACCTAACACAACTAACATGCTAATCAGTGGATTACTGTATGAGGAGAATCTCTAGAGGACAACAGGATAGGGAAAACGCAACTTTAGGTAATATCTTTTTTAGGTAGAACTTGACAATAACTTTTCCAAAATATCCTGTATCCCTCTTTGGGGATTTGCTTTTATCACTGAAAATCAGTTTAAATTTAATATTAAAATATTAAAAGGTTGGACTGAAAGAGGGCGACTGATCTAAAGTCACCTAATAAAACTTCTGTGTCTGAAGTTTGATTACAATCTGGATCTCTCTATTCCTACTCCAACACTTTAATCAACATCACACACATCTCATATCCAACACCCCAACCTGTCATATATTAAGTTCTTCTGGATATTATGCAGACTTTATAAATACTGCATCTTTAATTAATAAATAAAATGTTCTCAAGAACGTTGGAGGATTTTTCAGGAAGTAGTGTTTTACACAACCCCCCATATAATATAGATGGTATTTGAGCCCAAATTTTCCATTGCTAAGGTAATTAAATGAGTTTTGTTCTTTTTACAACCTTTTTTTGCCACATGTTAAGCCAGGGTTTCAATCTTGATTTGGGGGCCGTATCAGGGTTGTGTTTAACCTCAGAGGGCTGGAAGGTGGGCATGGCTGGGCATGACCAGCTCAACATCACTCGTCAAAGCTCTGTTTTCCGCTGTGATGGCCTCCTGCAGCCCTCTACCAGCAAAAATGGAGTTCAGGGTGGCCATGCGTAGCACATCTATGTTCCGTTTTCGCTGGCAGAGGCACCGCGGGCCGGTCCTTTGTTGTTTCCAGGAACCTGCAGGCCAGATCTAAGCATCCAGGGGCTGGATCTGGCCCATGGGCCTTGAGTTTGATACTCCTGTGCTAAGTGAATCACTACAGTTGTTACGTATCACGTGGTTGTTAATGAATCTGGCTTCCCCCACTGATTTTGCTTGTTGGAAACTGGCTGGGAAGGTTACAAATGATGATCACGTGGCTACCGGGATAGTGCAACTATCATAAATACATGTTAATTGCCAAGCACCCCAATTTTGATCATGTGACCTTGGGAATGCTGCAACGATTGCAGTGTGAAAAGTGGTCATAAGTCCTTTTTCTCAGTGCTGTTGGAACTTCAAATGGTTGCTAAATGAATGATTGTAAGTTGAGGACCATGTATACAGGGGTGTCAAACTCAAGGCCCATGGACCGGATGCATCACGTATAGGCTACACCCACCCCAGCTCCGCAAAGGGGAAAAACATTATGAAACATCACGCGACACCACGAATTTGACACCCGTGGTATATACCCGTGCAGCTGGACAATCTTCTCAGAATATTTACTGTGCCATCTTACTTATGCATTTCCAGAAGCTGATTTAGTGAGACTTACACACTCCAATAGGAAAGGGTCTTCTTAGTCATGACGCTCCGGTGGTCATGAAAACTGAAAACCTTATCCTCCAGCAAATTCGTTTAGCCTGCTGGATGTCCTGAATGTTTCTATCTCCCAGTGCAACAGACCAACACATTTATTCCCGCAAGGATAAACTAAAATGATTTCTTGTTGAAACATTCAATTGAATGCCAAATTGCAGAACATTTTAGATGCTCAATGTCCTTGACTCCAGTGAGCTATTTATTAGTACACCAGTCTCACATTGGGCTTGAGGGCTGACATCCAAGAGAGAAACTACATATATGGTGTTCCCATTTTTCTCTTCCCAACATGATCGGGACTGGAAATATTTATGATGTGCTCTATAATAACGCAGGCAGGCTTTAAAATCCCAATAAGCATCTGGCAGCCTGCTGTACTAATTCTCTGAGGAGAATGTGCTGGCTGGGATTTAATGACATTTTAATGCAAACCCTGCAAATAGGAGATTTCCTTCTTAGCTTGGTTCCTCCTTCACTGTATTGTTCATTCTATTTATTCTGGAATAGTCCCTAGCAGGAACTGAGTTTTAAAAAAACTCAGGGGAGAAGGAAGAAGATGCTGAAGTATTCAGGATCCCAATGTATCACTGACTCATAAATCATATTTCTTTTTTTGCCAGATTTCTTACACTGTGGCAAGCCCACACACATAAGAGTCAAGGGAGGAATTTTGTACAAGGAGCATACAAGCACTACAATATCATCTTAACACTTGGAATATCCTACTATAGTCGAGTTTCCAACTTCAATAATCACCTTATTGATTACCTCTTCTTAACTCAAAATTTCCTTGCCTGAAGTAGAATTCAAATGCTCCTTTTCCTACTACATTCTGCCATCCTTTATTTTTAAAATCTTGCTGCACCATTCAGATAACCATTGTAACATTTCTCACGTTGCTGTTTGAAGCTGGTCACTCATCCTTGCTTGTACTATATTGCTTTCCTAGAAATCCTGCTGAAAATTCCTGTATTCAAATTTTCTAAGTGTGGACACTGAAGCTTGAAACCTTAGTTCTTAAACTGAGGCAAGAAGACCTCAGTTTGGAAAATCTTTTCTTTTTCAGAGGATACCTATATTTATTTATTTTTATTTGTCAATTGCTTACAAGATAATAGGTATAAGTAAAAACATAGTCATGAATACATGGATACATATAAGAAAAATAAATACCTATCTATCTATCTATCTATCTATCTATCTATCTATCTATCTATCTATCTATCTAATCTATATATATATATATATAAAAGAAAGGTTAGGACAGGGATGGTAGGCATGTTGGTGTGCTTATGCACGTCCTCTACAGACCTCTTAGGAAAGGGGTGTGGTCAATAGTAGACAGTCTAAGGTTTAAGTTTTTGGGGTTTGGGGAAGAAACCACAGAGTCAGGTAGAGTATTCCAGACATTGATCACTCTGTTGCTGAAGTCGTATTTCCTGCAATCAAGTTTGGTGCGATTAACCTTGAGCTTGTATCTATTGTTTGCTCTAGTGTTGTTATGGTTGAAGCTGAAGTATTCACTGACAGGTAGAACATTGCAATGTATGATTTTATATACTATACTTAGATCGGATCGAAGGCGGCGTAATTCAAGGTTTTCTAGGTCTAGAATTTCGAGTTTGGTGGCATACGGTAAGTAGAGAAGTGGAGAACTCTTCTTGTGAAATATTTCTGGACTTTGTCAACTGTGCTAATATCAGATACGTAATGTGGGTTCCAGATTGATGAGCTGTATTCGAGTATTGGTCTAGCAAATGTTTTGTATGCTCTAGTTAATAGTGTGATATTACCAGAGAAAAAGCTACGTAAGATTAGGTTAACAACTCTTAATGCCTTTTTGGCTCTAAGTTAGATTATAATTACCTAGACACTAATACTCTGAATCCAAGTGCAAGCCAGTGGTTCATGCTTGCAAATCTAAATCATTAAGAACTTGCTCAGCCCAAAATTTGTGATCAATCCCAGAAGCTAGTCCACAAGTCTTTTCTTTTTCAAAAAGGAGTCCCTGGTTCTCTGGTACCTTTATCTGAGACATTCTGTTTTGGCAACCAAATTTATGATCAGTGGCAGGGACAGCTATTAGTTTATTAGTTGTTATTATTATACGGCCAATGCAATCATCCAAAAAATTACCCATCTATTGTAAATCACTCAAAGAATAGAATAGAATAGAATAGAATAGTTTATTGGCTAAGTGTGATTGGACACACAAGGAATTGGTCTTGGTGTAAATATTCTCAGTATACATAAAAAGAAAAGGTACATTAGTGAAGAGCCAAGAATCATAAGGTACGACACTTAATGATAGTCATAGGGTACCATAAGCAATCAAATCATACTAGGAACAATCAACAAAAATCGTAAGGATACAAGTGACAAAATTATAGTCATACAGTCACAAGTGGAAGGGGATAGGTGATAAGGAGTGATGAGAAGATTAACAGTAATAGCTCTATCCATCTCCATCCTACTTTTATTAGACCCATCCTTGAGTTGTACAATACACTCCATCTGTAGTCTCAGGAACTCTAGTCTCAGAAACTCAAAAAGACGTATTCTAGAGTAAGCGACTTTGGAATCAGAAAACTGGTGATCTGGAAATACTTTTTAAAAAGAACTCATTTATCTGCATTCCAATTGTTGTAAAGGTTTTTGCAATTAATAAATAGGACAGAAGCCCACAGAGCAGATTGTATAACAAGTATGGTCTCAGACTCATTTCTATTTATATCTACAAGAGAAAAAAGTCATCCAGATTTCATAAATGGATGGCAGTAACTAACAAATAGAGGTCTGTAGAAGAGAGCTGCTCTCTAAGGTACTAATAGGGACAAGCCATTCATTGTCTTAAATGCCAAGGTAAAATATGTACAAAAATGTGGGGGGGAGGGGGGGACACAAAAGAATGATTAGCTCCAAGTGCAAGAACCTCTAGGTACTACAAATAACTATGCTATATACTATGAAGAAACTCATTCTTTGAGTTTGCATTCTTTGAGTTAAACAATCAAAACAAGCACCTTTCACACCTAAAAGAAAGATTGTGGAAGGCTTGGGAGAGTCAAATCTTAAGGTTTAGAGAAATAGAAGAACAAGAAAAAGAATTGCATAAATCCAGCCTGAATTGAACATTACCAGTGGTCACAAAATTTATTTATATCCCATTTTAATTATTTCTTAAATAATTCAGAACAGCAAACATACATAATATTCCTTCATCCTATTTTCTCAGAAAACAATCCTATGAGGTGAGTAGGGCTGAAAGAGTGTAACTAGGCCAAAGTTACCCAGCTGGCTTTCATGCTACAACTCACCATCTCCCAGTTTCTAAGCTTGGAGCCTTAACCACCATACCAAACTGGCAAAGAGAAGGACAAAATGCAGTATTTAGAACAACGCAAGACTGGCCAGGAAGCCAGTCCTGAACCAGATCCTTCAACATTACAATATTTTGTTAGTTCTCTACATGAAGAAAACTGTTTTGAAATGCAACATGATATATTCCTAAATAAAGTCATATTGAAAAGCAGCTCCGGGTCCGGCATGTGTCATGATCTAGCTGCTGTCAGGGGAAAACAAATATAGAAAGAAAACATCCTGATGTCCTGTTTGTACATCTCTAGAATTCCTTGGCTATTGGAATCTAGTACAAAAGACACACACATACACACACACAAGTCCAAATAACACCCAGTAACACTTATTGGTTGCCTTGAACTCAGAGCTCTCACCCCAGTCTCTTTCTTCCCTCCCACAATCTTAATTTGGAATTACTAACACTAGCCTCCCTTATGTAAAGTTATTTTAAAGGCAGGAGGAAAGTATAGAAAGCACTGGGAGCCCCCACCCCTTAGCATCACCCATGCCTGTGAATTTACGTCTTACCGGTCAAGTTCCTACCCAGGACTTGCAGCTTAGAGAAAGAAAGGGAAAAAAAACCCCCTCAGAATTAGATACCCAACAGGAGCACTTTCAAGGGAGGAAACCACTCAAACTGAAATGGGGTGCCAACCTTTCTCGGATTTACGCCTCTTCCAGTGAAAAAGGCAGACGCGGCTGCTGTTATTCCAAAGGCGATGCCAGCAGAGCACCCAGTCCTTGGGTTGAAACCATCTTCAAGTTGGTGTACCGCGGACACATACATACATACATACACACACACACCCCCCAATCAGAAAGGTAATATTTGCAAGCCACGAGAGCGCTCCCCGCGCGGCTGCTAGAGCGCACCGTCACTCAGTGCGCTCGCCTCCATCCATCCCCGGTCAAGTGTAGCCACCCGCCAGCGAAACGAACCCGGGCAGGGGGAGCCAAACCCGTCCGCGGGAAAGAAGGTATGGGGACGAGGGAGAGTGGGGGGAAATACCGCACCTCCCCTTCCAACCACGCGGAGGGTTCTCTGATGCTTTGAAAGGAGGCGGCGTATTGCGGACATAAGCGCTCTACAGATCGGGGCTCAGCTGTGGGCGGGCGCCTCAGAGTCACGACTCACCGTGACCAACGGCTGAAAGTCCTCGCAGGAGGAACTAAAGAACGAACGTCGCCGCGGGGGCTCTCTGAGGTGACGCCGGCAGCAGGCTACGGGAAAGGTCCCCGGGCAGAGCCGGGATGGCGATCTTCCTAGGGCCGCGTTCTCACGTTTCATTTCCCTCACACCCCTGCGAGACGCTGAGGCAAACGGCTCCATTCGGGAAAAGGGGGATCCAACTGCCCGGGAATGAAACCCTGAGGGAAGGCAGAAGGGGAGGCACGAGCAGCAGCTGGGAAATCCCTCCCCCCCCCCCCCCCCCCCCCAAAAAAAAAAGCCTCCCTTTTCCTTTTAAGAGATCGCAGCGCCAGTCTTTATCCTGAAGGGAATCCCGCCGCTCTCCGTGCGGTTTGCTCCCAAGTCAACCCGCCAAGCCTTCCAGGTTGCGGGGCTGCACAACGACCGCCCCCCACACCCCGGGCAAAGGATGCAATGAAGTGCCCTGACTTCCGAGGAAAAGAGCTGCGGAGGGTCATCCACCTGCAAGGATCGGGCAGGAAGAAAAACCGCGCAAGCCTGCCTCCCCGCCCCGTTTGCTTAAGGAAAGGAGCCGGCTTTCCATTCCCCCCCGGCCGGCGACCCTGCACTTGGAGAACGCGGCCGGCGTTGGAGCTCTCACCTTTTTGCTCTCCGGAGCGGCGGAGCGCCGATTCCCCCCGGTCAGGGAGGAAGATCGCCCTTGGCCGACGTGATCCTGTTGCGGGGACATCGCTTCCATTAGCTTCCCTTTGAACCGCCGCGCTGCTCAAACAGCCCAAAGCAAGCCTGTGGTCATCCCAGGCTGGTCCTCGATCCTGGGCGAAAAGAAGCAGCCCCCCTCGGAGCCTCTGCGGGCGGCTCTCATTGGAGAATTAAGGCAGCAGCGCAACGGAAAAGCGCGCAAAATGCGCCGCCGCGGAAACTGCCGGCGCCAACAGCGGATTCAGCGCAACGGAGGAGCAGAGAGTGCGGCAGACAGCGGCGCGACTAACCCCGCCCACCTCGAGCCCAACGCTACCCGAGGTTTGCGGAGAGGCTCCACCCAGAAATGGAAGCCGAGCCACAAGCTCCACCCCTTCTCCTGCGGAGGGGAATCTAGCCCAGCCGGCGTGCTTTGTAGCCCCGCCTCTTATTTTAATCACACCGTTAGCCCCGCCCACAAACGAGACTGCAGAATTCAGAGGTGGGGGGTGGGCGCGGTCGTCCGTTTGAGTTTTGTATTTCAGAGGAAACGAAGGGATGTCTTAATATTCATATTATTATATATCCCTGATTATCGAGTCTTTGGACTTCCTGGACTGCGACCGAAGAAGCCCTTTGCAAATTAAAAAAAAAAGAAAAAACTATTCCTTCATTTGATCTCAATATTACTAAAACAACCCCTCTTCCATAATCCCTTCCTCCTCTGCTTCCTACTAACGGGGCACGTTGTTTAAAATTAATATTTTCTTGTACCATAGATAGAATTTATTTAAGAAGGAACCTCAATCGCGTTTCGTCTGGAATCGATCAAAACTGTAAAAATATTTAGTCAAGACCCCATAAAATTGCTAAGGGCACAAGGAGAAAAAGCTCGTTGCAACGTTGGCAACTCTGGATTGTAAAACTGAAGTGGAGAAGGCAGCTCAGGAACAAGCCAGATCTTGTATCAGTTTCCTCAGAAGGCCGTTTAACTCAGGTCACTGGGTCTTACTCCGAACAAGTACAGCATGCTTTGAAATGTTAGATCTGCTTCAGTCCAAGAGAGAGAAAAAAAGATGCTTCCAAGCAAAGCATTTATTGAATACTTTGCCACATCCCTACGACCTTATAATACATAATAGGTATGGAGTTGTATTTCCTGGCAAAGCTTTTATAAATGTTAGTCTTTATCTTATGAGATGCAAAGAGCAAATATCTGGTAACCCCATATTTCCTTACCATTCCTTCTGCTATTTTCTTTAACTTTTAATTTTGAATTAAAGCCCTGAGGCAGAATGGCTAGATTCATGTCTACAAGCTAAAATAAGCCACATTATAGTGTAGCTTAGTATAATGTGGAGAATTGACCACAGGAAGCATTTGGCTACAATTGAGGGGGGATGTCCTCGGGATATGGTGATAACAGTCAAAATGATGCCCACAACATTAAATTGAACTTCTGTCTATTTCACAGTGCAAATAAAAGGTTAAAATTTCATCACACCATTGCAGCCTCCATCTTGGACTATTTTAATTATACCATGCTGGAAATTATCCGGACTTGACTGCTTTGTGAAATCGCTTCTCGCAACGTATTGAACTGTGAACTAGATGGATTCACACAACATCCTAGACCAAAATATCTTTAGCAAGTTTGTGATTCTTCTGGGAGTAGGTACTTGTATATGCTTTGTACCTAAGGTAGGACTAGAACTTCAAAATTTTCTGCTTGCTATACCTTGATACCTTATGCCAAATGTGGCATGTATATGTATGATTTCTGTCTAGCCTACAGATTTGAGATTTCTCAAAATAAACAGCCTGAAATCATGCATGATTTAAGGTGAAATAAAGAAGTGGTCACAAAAGCAAATAAAATGAAAACCAGATTTACAATATAATGCAATGTTTTTGTTCTGACAAGTTTGTTGTGCAAATCTAGCCATTGTGGCTTGCAAATCATGGTTTGCTTGAGTCAGGAAAAGTCACCCAATTGTAGTTTATTCAATAAACCATGGTTAAATAGTGTAATTATGAGTCAGTCAAACTTGGGTGACTATAACAAATTTGAATAAAGTTCCTTTCATGGATGAGACAAATCAAAATTTATATGTTAGCATGTATAAAATAAATTTAGTCTTCCATTCCTGGTGTTTTTAATTGAAATATTAGAATGTACTTTTAGTTTAAAACTTTAATCTTTAAAAAAACATTCACACTATTAGAACAAATAAAGAGGCTTATGCTAATGTTGTATGAAGGCTGTTGGCTGGATTGTTAACTTTACAGTGTGATACTGTATTCTGCAAAATTACAGAAATAAGGGGCATCTGTTAAGTTCTGCAAGACTTGTGATGTGAGGAGAGAGAAAATGCTTTTTTTAAAATAAGAAACATCTGTAATGCTGTGTGGGAGACTACGAAAAGAAGTTGAGCCAGAAATCTTAAGTTTATATTCTTGTTTGTCTTATCTTTCTCACATTCAAACTCATTGCTGATTTAAGGGAATATTAGATCTCATTTTAGCTGAGTTTTCATGTTAAACATTCTCGTATTATGACAGCAAGCAGCTTGTGCATACCTTTTTACTCCTTGCTATTATTCTTATTATGTATATTTTATCCTATCTTTCAACTTGGAAGAAACTCAATCTTTTTCACATAACTTTTCTGAAATCAAAGAGAACACTCCCCTGTATATCATGCTGAACTTATAATTCTAGGACAATAGGATAACTAAGTGATACCTAACTAATACCTTCTGCATAATGTTTTTGTACATACATGTTTTTACCGTGACAGCCAAATTTATGCCTCTTATCAAGTGTTTTATACCCACCAGATGGCTTCTCAAATAGGGATTACATAATTTTAAAACACAAGCACATTAAAATGACCAGATATTAAAAAAAAACCAAACCCATGAGAGTCAAAATGGCATAGCTAATAAGATGTCAAAACTAGGAACAGGACCTCAAGCTCTAGTTTACCACAACCCTGGAAACCCACTTTCTTTTTAATTAATTAATTGTCTGTCAATCCAACATACCTCACTGATTTGTTGTTTTGGGAAAAATAGATCCTGTACCAGTTTTAAATACAAACGCATATCCAGTACTTCTATGGCAATGTGTGGCTTTTTTCCCATCAGCATGGCTGTGTGTCATAAAAATAGTGATAAAGTTACTATGTTTTTAAACTCCTAAATATTGTAATCTGTACCTGGCCGCATCCCTTCCACATATTTAAAAATATTGAAAAATTTGTACCTAGGGAAAAAAATCATCTCCAGTACCTACGTGTCTACAGTTTTTCTGCACAATTTACTTACTTTAAAATAAGTTTTAATGAAGTCATTTTCTGGTAGCTGTATGTGGAATTGCAGTTCCTTTCCTAGACTTTTGCTGATACGTTTCTATCCCTGATTGGCAAGTACTTAATTGTTTTTCTGTGTCAGTTTTAATGGACTTGCAAAAAATCTTCTAGAGAGTACTCTAAAAAATAAAGAGGTGTAAAACAAGTTAAAAGACAATACTTCTAAAATATTTTTGTAGAATCATTAAGAATAGATCTTAGATTTGAGAGAACTATTTCAACTATTTAAAATTTGATGTAAGGCATCTTTACACAAACTTAGAAAAAACTTAGAATGGAGATTCAGGTTTTGTTTTGAATATCAGTATAAAATGGATTTCAGAATTCAATCCTTCTCAACCCTGGCAACTTTAAGATGGATGGATGTCAACTGCCAGAATTCTCCTACATGCTGGCTGGAGAATTTTGGTAGTTGAAGTTGCCATGGTTATAAAAAAGGTTGGATATCAGTTAAACCCAAGTAGCTTCTGTGATGATTATGGTAAGGAAAGTTTCATGAACCAGTTTGTTATAATTATTGTAAAACAAAAGATTCAAGATACCATACCAATCTTCATCACAAAAACCAACCAGAAGTCCATGAATAGTTTGAAAAATAAGATAGGCTTATTTTTGCTGGTCAACTTTAAAAAGGAGGGGATTATGACAAAAGTTGTCCATATTGCAAGATCCTGTGCTTGTTTGTTTTGCCAGTATAGGGAGAAACAAGACTACTCCACTACAAAATGAAGACCTACATGGTTTGAACATTTATATTAAGAAAAAATCACAGTATCCCTCCTGCAAATTAGCTGTAGACAGCTATGGTCAAACTGTTGCTGACGCCAAGGAATTGAGTGAATCAATGACTACTACATTACAGGTATCAGGTTGCTCTAATTGAGGATATTGAAACAAGGAAACTATGATTGACTTCCATGCCAGAAAAAAAAACACATTTGTCTCCTTATGGGTGTAGAATTCAAAAGCCCTTGGCTTTGCAAAGAAGAAATTAAACATGAACGTTTCCCATTTTAACTATGATTTAATCAGTTAACCCCAACCATATGGGTTTTCATAACAATTTAACCAAAAAATGAGCCACAAGGAAAGGGTTCAAACAATATATTAAACTAAAATTTAGATAGCTTGTTAATGAGGTTTAAGGTGCCATACAAACAAGGCCATTGATGGTCTTCAGATTTAAAGTTGAATATTAGAATTAGTATCTTTATTACATATAACTGTTGATTATTAGCATGTTGTAAATTCTAGGGGAAAGATTCCAAGGTTCAAATACATAGGCATTTTTGAATGATTAATAGAAATAAGTAGTATGGTTCAAACTATAAAACCTTACAAGTGGTAGAATACAAATTGCCTAAATTATAAAGCTAGTTTGACAATAAAATGCTAATTTATTAAATTATTAAGTTTGTCTTGTGTAAAGCTTTACTGTGGTCAGTAAAAAGTGAGATGTACTGTAACAAAGATATAAACATATAAAACAATATAAGAAAATTCTATATATTTATATATTTGCAAAGTCCTTCAAGAATTAAATGTTCAGATTGGGTAAAGCTGTATTATTAGAGCATTGTAACAATTAAAATGTACCATAAGAGTCTTAGTTCCAGAGTTTTTCAAAAGTGGTGACTTTAAAACATGTGTTTTTCAATTCCCTTGTCAGAATGCTGGAATTTTGGGAATTGAAGTTCACATGACTTAAAGTCACCAAAGTTTGAGAAATACTGAGCACTTTATTCCCATTATATATCTTGCTCTTTGTGCATTAATTACAAATACCAGAAGTTGCTGAATAATCTTTTGTCTTTTGTAATCTTGAATTTAGAAAGAATTTACTTTCTTCTTTTTTGATGATAGAAAATGAGCAAAGGATTGCGTATTGACCCCCAGGGTGAATAGAAGCTGAATTTAGGGTGCACTAAATTATCCATTTGTATTTAAATGGTGGGACTTATGTGACTTAATGCTCATTTAATGAAATATTTTTGAAGTTTTTATTCCTATTTTTTCAGTACTAAAAACTATCCCAAAACTAAGTATGATTCCCTGAGGGGAAAATAGTTTTAAATAATTATTAAATAAAATTATAACGATGTTCTAAATTTTAAATAAATGTAGACTATGGTATTCTGACTATGTTCATGTAACATACCAAATCGCAAGCCCACTAACCATTAACTTCTGGTGTTATGCAAAACCTGCTAGCATGATGGTTCATTTGCTGCAAATGCAGAAAATAAGGTTAATTTAACATGGCTATATAAAAAAAAGTGTCTTGTTTTCACAAAAGCTGCATTTATCCAGCCTTTGAGTCCTAATTTAGCATTTGCTTTTACCACTAAATAGAGGTAGGTGCAGAATAGCAATAAAGAAGTGACATCTATTACCTTCCACTTTCTATAAATTGTATGTCCATTCTACTAATTCCTCCATGAGCTTTATGCAGCATATGTTATTAATAACTCATAATTTTCCTTAATGAATTAAAGTACTTGGTTAGGTTTACCTACATAGTGAATCATAAATTAACCTCACTGGCTGGGCCCATACAACGGACTGAGACAAACTAGCTTATTGTATGTTAGCTTAATGTGTTATGTAAATCTACCCTAACTCAAGGTTTGTTGATAGACAAACACTTGTTTATAAACCTTCAATTCTTCACTTAAAAAGCAAAAATTTAACATCCAGCAGAAGATGGGGAATACCTGACTTGGCAAAATAGAACTCAGAATAATTGCAAATGGAATATAAACCAGCAAATAATGTAGCTAAAAATGAGAAGTTTTATTTCCAAATCATGAAAACTGATGGTTTCATTTCATTTGATCAGATTCTGAATTAAATATTCCGTCCAATTCTTTGGCTCAATACTTTAAGAAAGATTCAGAGAAACTGAAGCAGATCAAGTAACATGCTTACAGGATGTCTAACGTATGATCAAAGGAATAGAAATTAAGTCCCATGAAGAAAAATTTGAAGAAGACTGCTTAGTGTTGGAAAAGATGACTTGGGAATGCAGGAGTATCTTCCACAGAGTGTGATAAAAAAAAATCAAGATAGTGGCTGCAATTTTGTGATTAAAGATCAGTTACACAAATGATGAACATGCCTGGATTCTCAAAATATACTAAATCAAACAACACTTTGATCTAGCATGTGTATCTAGCCATTGTCTTGTACCCATTGTCTTGTAGTTAAAGAAACATGGCTTAGCATGGTGTATGACCCTCATATGGAGGCTTATCAAAAGTCCTCTGGAGGCTTGTGCTTCATTGATATAAGCAGAAATAGATCAGAGATTGAACTCGACATTATGAAGCTCAATAAGAGGTTCTCAGTCAGGTTTACCAACAGAAGAGACTATATGTAGCTCTAGGTCGAATTGAGGGGGTCCTTGGTGCTCTTTGAAGTTGATTGTTTTCATGTAGATGTTTCATTACCTGGCTAGGTAGCATTTTCCGTGCTAAATGTGTGGAGGTTTGCTCTCTGTTTATATACTATAGCTTGCCCTATCATTGTTGGTGGGGTGTCGTTGTTTTCCTTGGAATTTCCTTGGTTAGGTTGTTGCTTACTACTTGTTTATCTAAATTGGTAATTTATTGATTATTGTTTTCTGCTTGATTGTCTGCTGTTAATTTCTGCTTATGAGTTAAGCTTGCTGTATTCTTTTGTTGCTTCTTTTTTAATTCATAGACATCTTTGAAAAAAAAACACTGAATGAGTTTGAGGTTTTGGACAGCAGCTTGAGGATTTTCTAGTTCTTTGTGCTCTAGAAAATTTTTGGAAGTCTCAAAAGCTGAAGCTCCTTTGAGTGTGAAACAAACATGGCATAATTATAGAGATGCTACAAGTTAAAACCAATATTCACATATTTGACTTTTCTCCAAGCTCCATTGGAATTAATACCAGAGGAACTGAGAATCATACACCATGAGAACAGAAGTAACTAAATACTCCTTTTGATGTTCTTCTGAAACTTCATTATGTGTAAGAAATTCACACAAAGTTAAAGTGAACCATAAGCTCCAGGTGTTACATACTCACACCCTGTTAGATTCCTGGGATTGGTCTCAACTCTGAGGGTGTGCCCATAACATATTTTGTCACTTTTTTGTTTTGTTTTTTTGTATTGACCCAGAATCAGTGTTCTTTACTCCATGTTTTCCTCTCCAGGAAATGTAGAGCTCCATTTCGATTTTATTTCATTATAGTGATAGTTCATGCATAGTACATTACACTTCTGTATATAAGGAAGTAGATGAGGGATTAGAGCAATGTTTCTATAACTTTAAATTGTATGAGTTTCAACTCCCAGAATTCCCTAGCCACTGTGGAACTGTGTAGGGAAAATGCATTGGTGCACCTTTAAAAGATGGTGAAGTATACTATTGTTACTTATGTTCTATACTATTAATACTAAGTCTTGTAAGATATTATCCAGGTTAATGCTAGAGAGGAGATCTGAGTTATGATGTACTATTATGATGGAATAAGGAACATCTAGTAAATATTTTTTTCCAACTTCCCAGTCTAGTCTACACGCTTGAAAATTCCTGGTAATCTCTATTAACCAGGTCTGATCAGTCACGATTGGCTAGTTACTACAAGCCAAAAGCTGAATTGCCAAATTTCCCTTCTTCTTTATATGGTCTAGAACAGGAAGAGGAAGCTCAACTATAACTCCCAGCAACCCTAATTATCAATGTCCTACTATAGGTCACAATTATTAGGATGGTCTTTCCCAGTGCATATGCTTCAGATGCTGATGGAAAAGTCTGGTAGTTGTAATTGCTACATAGTCAAAGAACATCAAGTTGGGAACACTCATCTAAGACAACTCACTTATTAATCCTTTGTGATCTCTTGAAAGGCATTCCTCTTCATGCAGGCCTTGCCATTAGGTGGAAGAAAACTAAAAAATATAAATGAGGGTTATTCACAGAACTTGGGTTAGCCACAAATAAACAGAATAAACTTTGTTAAATTTCATATACCGGTAGGATATTCTAAATCAGAATCACATTAAACCATACCCTACTGTTTATAAATCTTATTGCTGGGTATTCATACTACAATATATATATTTGGTTTGGGATTGGAATATTGTGTGAACCCCAACCATTATTTAGAATAACGTGATATGTGAATCCAACCAGGCTCATAAACCAAGGATTCAAATAAGTTTAACATACCGTGTAAACCCCACTGACTGGAATAAAATATTGTCACTTTTGTATATCTTTATTGGCTTTTACTGCTCAATTACTTTCCCTCTTTAGTCAAGAAAGCCAACAGAATGCTGTATACAACAGCTTTGCAACTACTAGACATGACTCAGAGGAAATGGGACTTGATGAACTGTGCTTCCTAGAAGTTTCAGAACATGTAGTGCTTCAAGTCGGCTGAGAGAATAGGCACAGTGTACACATCCTAGGAACACAAGGACAGTCTTGTAAGTATGCAAAGGCAGATCCTATTAGAAAATGTCACACCTTGCTTCTGTGAGCCTTGTGGGATACAAGCCAACTGAAGCCACCAAGAATTGCACAGCATGGAGCAAACTTTAGCAAATGGTCCCAGTACAGGATTAAGGATTTAAATAATGCTAGTTTATTTTGTACCTTGATCAGAGTTTCTCTGGCATTTGTATGACATGTGCCTGATCTCAGCCTGGAAAACAGGTTAAAATATTGGTTCCAGATTAGAGGTTTATATTCCTGTTCATGTAGGGTGTGCGTGTGTGTGTTTCCTGAGCTTTTTCTTCTCACTCTGTTCATGATGTCTGGACCCACTGCAGATTCATTGAAGACAGAACTGTTTGAGGTTGCAATTACAAGCACATTTTCTAAAGACTCAGTCCTCATGAACATTTTGGAGTTCATTTTTGAATAAATAAATTTAAGATTACAACCTGATAGGATGGTCCTAAGCATTCTGATTCAGCAATAAATTGCCCTGAATCCAATGGGACTTAGGGTTAGGCATAATAAATCTGAGAATCCTCTATAATCAGAGGATTAGAAGGTTGCTCAGAAGCCATTGAATCCACTTTCACTTTAGTACTGTACATAAACTGAATTCTGGTTTCCCAAGCTTCCGTGTGTAATTCAAGGTGCTGGTTGTCACCTTTAAAGCCCTTCATGGCTTGGGACCAGGTTATCTGAGGGACTATCTCTTGCTAGTCACATCTACCCGATCCATCAGAACGGAGAGGCAGGGAATGTTGCAGGTCCCTTGTATCCTTGAGGGAGATACACCCGGTGGGACCCAGAAGAAGGGCCTTCTCCGTGGTGGCTCCCTCTGGAACATTCCCCCAGAGATTAGAATGGCCCCCATTCTAATACTCTTCCAGAAGACATTGAAGACTTGGTTCTGCCAGCGGGCCTGGGGAACCCAGAGCGGGATGGAGCCCATTAAATGGCTGTGTAATCTGCTGTCGCTGGGGGGAGAGGTGATTTTACTATATTAATTGATTTGATTTTGTGAGTTTTATTGTTTTAAATTGTGATTTTATATGTTGTAAGCCACCCTGAGTTGCCATGGCAAATAGGCAGCAATACAAATCTAATAAATAACACATCCAAACCATCTCCTGAGGTCATTGGTTCACTGCTCTTATTTTAGGACATTATTCCTAATATCCAACCAGAATCTGATTTTATTACTGAAAACTATGATTCTGTGTCCTGAAGTTTGCAACAATAATAAACAAGTCATGCCTTCATTTGTGTGAATGCCTCAGATAGGAATGTTACTATGTGCCTCCTGAGTCATCTTTGTTCAAGGTTAAAAGATACACAGTTCTTTCAATCTCTCCCCACAGGACTTAATTTCCACTCCACTGATAATCTTTTGCCTGCCTTTATCTTAATCCCCTGTAGTATCCAGAACTGGATTAGCTACCTCAGGTGATGTATGCCCAATACAGCTCCTCTTCCTTAGGACATTTTATATTTCTAGTGATTTAGCCTAAAGTTGCAGTTGCATTTTTAAAAGTCTCATCACGTTGCTGACATGTTCAATTTGTGATCAGTTAAAATGCCAAGATCCTTTTACAAATACTATTATCAAACTGATTCTCACTTTGATAGGTCCACTGTGTTTCTTGTTTTTTTAATTTCCTAAATGAACAAGTTTGCAAAGCTTGTGGTTGCTTAGTAAACTCTGTTAAAGACAGTGGAAACTGGCTTCTAGCAAACCTGAGAGTCTGTATGAATGGGAGTTTTATCTTTCAGCATTGGGGAGGACTAGCCATGTGGCTGCAATTTCTTCAGCCGGGCTCAAATTTTTCCAGCCATCGCCAGTAAAAGGGCTGTTACGTTATTATCCTTCTCACAATTAGAATCTGAAATTGTTCAACAATACTGATCACAGCTACTGTAAGTAAAGGAAATACAGTTCACCCAACACAAACTTAATGGATGGTACATTTTGCTGGCTATGGGCTGAATTTGACCACTCAGTGTGGTATCAGAGGTCGTTTAGTGAGCAAAATGGCACTCAATAAGCTGAAAAGCTGACCCTGCACTTGCAGGAATATGCTAGGAAGAAGAAGCGAGGTTTCAGAGGATTTACAAAAACTTTTTTTTTTAATTGAAGAAATGTTTATATTTTATTAAAATTAATTAAATGTAGTTAATGTAAGTTTTCTCTCTACATGTAATATTTTCTCTCTTCTGTCACAATGCGTCACAGACTGAAAAGGCCTATCTCAGAGTGTGGTCATTTTGATCCACTCGTCTTCCCCTCTAGTTTCAATCCTCCCCTCCCCCAACAATTCAGAGAAGGAATTGGTTTACACTTTGTGTTAAGACTAAAGCTATCAGATCTGTGCTACAAAACTCCACCTAGCCACTAAACAGCAAAGAGTTGGATATTTCATTGTTATCATCTACATTTTGGGGGGCCAAGTTTCATAGTCACAGGTAGTCCTCAACTGACAACAATTCATTTATTGACCGAAATCACAACGGCACTGAAAAAGTGACCTATGACCATTTTTCATACTTATAACCATTGCAGCATTCCCATGGTCACATATTCAAAATTCGGAGGCTTGACAAACTGGTTCACATTTATGACCCTTTCTGTATCCCAAGGTATGTGATCACCTTTTGTGACCTTCTGACAAGAATGGGGAAGCCAGATTGACTTAACGGCCGTGTTACTAATTTAACAACTGCAGTGATTCGCTTACCACTGTGGCAAGAAAGGTCGTAAAGTGGAGCAAAATTAACTTAACAACTATCTTGCTTAGCATCAGAAATGTTGGGCTCAAATTGTGGCCGTAGATTGAGGACTACCGGTATATTCTTAGTACACTTTGCAAATGAAACCATTGACTTGTTTGCTTGGTTATTATTGGCTTACAGCATTTGGGTACCCAGGCATTATGGCCATTCATTCATCTTCCTGAGCCATGAGATCCAGGAGGAGGGTCATGTTGCCAAGGAGAATTCTGTTGGCCAAGGAGTTTTGTTTGGTGTAACTCAGGAGATAATCTTTTTTTATGTGCCTCCCACCCTCTGGAACAGAGGTCTCCAAACTTGGCAACTTTAAGATTTGTGGACTGCAACTCCCAGAATTCTCCAGCCAGCTGGCTGGAGAAATTCTGGGAGTTGAAGTCCACAAGTCTTAAAGTTGCCAAGTTTGGGGACCCCGCTTTGGAACATCATCCCTCCCATGCAGCCTCAAGGTGAGATTGGCCCAAGCCTATTGACTTTGCAGAGGGCCCTTAAAACTTGGTTCTGCCATTGAGCTAGGGGTGCCATGGAAGTGTGGTGGAGCCCATTAAATGGCTATATTGTATTAAGTTTAGGATGCTTTCTCCCCGTCTGTTATTTTTTATTGTATTTTAATTATTTTTGTTTTAATAATGTTAATTGTTTGGCTTTATTTGTGTGTGTGTATGTGTGTGTGCTGCCCAGAAGGGCGGGATAGGTAACTATATAAATTTAATAAATTGGAGTGTATAACTTAGCACAATACGTGAATTCAGCCAATTGCAGCTTATTTAAGGAACTATTTAAAATGTGTCTTATTCTATGCTCACTGAAACTTGCCAGTTTTCATTTCATCTTGTTCTCTTGGATAAGAGTTTGCTAAAAAAAAACCAAATGTTATATATGCTATAAGCCTTTAAATTCCTGAATCCTACTTCTCACATATGTTGCAATCATAATTATATATATTCAGCAGCCATGAAACGTCATCTAATCACCAATTCCTCAAATCCACTTAGTTACATCATTGCTCATTGGAACTAATTTGCATCCCCAATTCACTAGAAAAATCACTTTAAAAAGAATTTATTTAAATAATGACAAGAAGAACATTATTGTTTCTCAGTCAAAAAATTCTTTCAAGTGAAGATTTTAGTGTGCAATTGCCCTGCCTCTTTTACTTATCACTATACAAGTTGGAAGGAAAGTCTAGAAGGACAAATTCTGCTTCTTAACTTCCCTGTGTTTTCTTACTGCTTCTACTTATGTATTTGTTTCTGTGTTCATGTACATGTATTTTAGATGATGTTAGAAGAACTCCATCTGAAAGTCTTCAAAGCGTCTTTAGATCTTCTATATTGCTCCTTTAACACCATAAAGAGATTAAATCCAGCACAAAGCTGCTAAACACGTACACTTGAGCTATAGTAAGAATGCTAACATGAGTCAGACTCAGAACACTAGAGATGAACTAAGGGCCTGACTCATGGGAAGACACCTTTATGTGCTGACATCACTTGGGGAAAGAGATTGTTTGTTCAAAAAAACTAAACAAAGGTTTTAGGTTACATTAGTACATTCCTGTCAAACAGACAACAAATGGTTAAAATTGGGAGTGTCCTATCAAATTCTGTACCTGTCAACAGTGGTGTCCCTTAAGGCAGTGTTCTAGGATCAACTCTTTTCATACTCTACATAAATGACCTCTTTAATCATATTAAGAGCAACTGCATTCTCTTCGCTGATGATGTAAAGCTATTCAACACCACAGACAATTCTGCTATCCTTCAAAAAGACTTTGACTATATATCAAAATGGTCAAACAAATGGCAACTTCAAATCTCAACAAATAAATGCTATGTCCTACATATTGGCAAAAAAAATCAGAAAATAAAATACAAGCTGAATAGTCAAGACCTTGTTGATGATCCAAACTCTGTCAAGGATCTTGGTATGCTCATCTCTAATGATCTAAGCGCTAGAGCCCACTGTAACTACATAGCCAAAAAGGCATTAAGAGTTGTTAACCTAATCCTACGTAGTTTTTTCTCTGGTAATATTACACTAATAATTAGAGCATACAAAACATTTGCTAGACCAATAATCGAATACAGCTCATCAGTCTGGAACCTACATTACATATCTGATATTAACACAGTTGAGAAAGTCCAGAAATATTTTACAAGAAGAGTTCTCCACTCCTCTACTTGTTGCAGAATACTCAAGGTTAATTGCACCAAACTTGATTGCAGGAAATGCAACTTCAGCAACAGAGTGGTCAATGCCTGGAATACTCTACCTGATTCTGTGATTTCTTTCCCAAACCCCAAAAACTTTAACCTTAGACTGTCTACTATTGACTTCACCCCTTTCCTAAGAGGTCTGTAGGGGGCGTGCATAAGAGTACCAATGTGCCTACCGTCCCTGTCCTATTGTTTCTTTTATTTTTTATAATTCTTATATGTATCTATTCATAACTATGTTTTTACTTTTACCTATTATCTTGTAAGCAATTGACAAAAATAAAAAAAATCTTACTTGATAGCCATGTATGGTATAAAAGTGAAGGGTCTGGATTAGAGAGGTCAAAGACCCCATCAGCTATAGAACTTTTCTAGGTGATTTTGAGCTAGCCATTCATTGTCACAGAGTTGTCATAGAAAAAAAAATAGGAACTGTCATGTATACTGCCCTCACCTAATAAGAAAAAGTGAAATGTGAATTGTCAAAACGTAAGGAACTAGATTTTGTCCCAAATGCTCAGAAAGTCAAAAACAGACTAGCATTTTCCAGATCTCTTGGACTTTCAGTTATTATTATTCATAGCTGCCATGGCCATTGGGATGATAGAAATTGTAGCCTAACAACTCTTATTTTTATTTATTTGATTTGTCAATCGCTTACAAGATAATAGGTGTAAGTATATACAGTACATATTTTTATTTTTTATTTATTTATTATTTTATATATTTTATTTTATTTTATAAAAATAAATAAAAATATACAGTACATAGTTTTGAATACATGAAATGGGTACATATAAGAAAAATAAAAAAAACAGGACAGGGACGGTAGGCACGTTGGTGCGCTTATGCATGCCCCCTACAGACCTCTTAGGAAAGGGGTGAAGTCAATAGTATTCAGCTTGTATTTTATTTTCTGTTGGTTTTTTTTGCCAATATGTAAGACAGAGCATTTATTTGTTGAGATTTGAAGTTGCCATTTGTTTGACCATTCTGATAATAGTCAAGATCTTTTTGAAGGGTAGCAGTATTGTCTATGGTATTGAACAGTTTTACATCATCAGCAAAGAGAACTCTGGAGACCACCAGGAATGAGCAATTTAAGATCAGAAATGAGCAATTTAAGTTTTGGGGAACCACAATTAGCAAAGAGTTTGGTCTTCCTATTTTGAGAAGAGGAATGTTTGGATTTTTCTTTAAAATAATGCTAAGTCTCTGTAACAACTCACTCTATATTTGTCATAAGTTTCCTCACTCAAAAAAGGAAGAAACTATACCACATTTTGCTGATGTCAAAATTCTGCAATTTGTTGCAACAGGTTTCAGGGGCTGAAAACAACATTGTGACCTGCATGTGGTCCCTGGGGCCACAGATTGGTAATTTCTGAACTGGTTGGATTAATAATGAAATTCAATGGAAAACCATTTTCTATGCTCCTAAGAACAAGCCAGGGAAATATTTTGAAGGAGGATAAATGAAAATATGGCTGTTGTTATTGGGCTGTGGAAGCAGGGGCCACTGCCATCCTTTGGGTGGTTTCTTCCATGTGAAAGGAAGAGGAAAATTGTATATTGTCAGACTAAAACACCTTTTTAAATAGATTAAAAATAGCCAAATTCCTCAAGATCAACTTTGAAGTGATGTCCCTTTCTTTGCACTTGACCTTCGTTGCTGCTTAACCACATTCCTTGTTTAGTTGTTATAATGCTTCAAGTAGAGTTACGAAAAACATCCAGTGTTTTAAATTGTGAACATGTATACTTTGGTGCTTTTTGTTTTGTGTCCCATTACCAAGAGACTTGGGCTTAAGATTCCAGTTTAGGCTCCATTTTGTTTTGGAGAAAGGTGGCATAGCAGGAGACATTAGAAAGACAATCAGGAACAAGAGAGACTTGATTACTTTGTTTGCTTGCATGTATAATTGGATTAAGAAGAGGTGCCTGATTAAATTTCAGGAAGTGAAATCGTGCATTGCCTATCAAATTAAGAGCCACCACCCTGCCAATAAACCCACAAAAGCAATCTTTTGCATTGGCCAATTTAGAGCAGTCTTGTGGAAAAATAACCCAATTGTGAAGCATTAGCACATCTGTCCAGGTCACCAAAGTTCATGGCAATTTGACAGCCACAGTAATTTCCTGACAGCCTTCTTTTATTTGTAGACTCTAGTTCTTTGTGTGTAATCAAATAATTCATTCAGTTTCTTGTAGACTAATTGGGACACACCTATTCCCCCCCCCCCAACTATCTTGAATATAACCAAAAGTCATCAAGTCTTGAGATTTTGTCTGGAAAGCTATAACTACTATAAACCCAAGCTCTATTATTTTTTCCTTTGCCAACATTTGCTTCTCTTGGCTATAATATTTTGCTATCTCTGCCCTTTGATTTAGTTTTAAGAAAATGTCTTAGCTTTCATTTAGATTTTCTGTAACTGCTATCTATGCAATCAGTACACTTGTATATTCTTCATTTGTCAAATCAATCATGCACCCAAAAATGAAGGATATAAGACACAAGAGAAAAATTAAGTCCAAAAAGCGTAGGTACAGACTCAGTTAAAATCGAATTCTATATAATACAAATTTACCTGATACTACACATTTTGTCTGTGTAGTTATTTATTTTCTCTTGCAGACCAGGAATTTTGGAAACCCACTGACACTGCCAAATAAACATATACCAATTATTGTAACAACCTCAAGCTGGTAAAATAAGAGAATGTGTGTAGATTTTTAAAATCCAATCATTCAAATCCAGGTGCTTCTACCTGCTGGGCTTTCAAGAATGGAGAAATGGCTACTAAGTATGCCTTAAGAAGCACACCACTTCCATGTGTGTTACTTGAAGATTCTGAGATGTGAAGTCTTAACACAATGACTCTCCAGCCTGGCAGTTTTAAATATGTGGACTTCAACTCCCAGAATTCTCCAGCCAGCATGGAATTCCTGGAGTTGAAGTCCACACATCTTAAAATTGCTGCAGTAAAGAAATATTGGTGTGCTGTGTGTCTGGTGGAGCAAACCTGTATTAAGGTGATATGTCTTCCCTTTGGAAGACTTCTTTCTGATTTCAGTCTCTAATCTTTCTCCTCATTAACCATTCATTCCTTACTGAATCAGAAACAAACCGATAGGAGGGTCTTTGCAAATCACTAATTTTAGCTGCATCATCTCCCAGTTGATTTTCCCACGGAACTTAAACATCCATGGTTATTTGATGTTCTCATCAGAGCATTAAGATGCGACCAAAAACCATAAGGAAGCAATGACACCATCCATGTTATGTGTTGCACAGTCTTGAATCATAGAAAGAAAGAGCTACAGAATAACTCATTTCTGCCCACAGCATGTGGCAGCTCGACTTAAATCTAGTTCCAGCTGATATATTGACTTGAATGTGAGTTACTTGTCCTAACTAGGCAATGTAATGTAGGACAACAGAAGGGGCATTTCAAAAGTCAAGCTCAAGTTTGCCAGAGTGTTAAAAAATGTCACAATGGGTTATAGAAAGAATTCCCATTTCCTGAGTGCATTGTAACAATCCTACAATTGTAGATTTTTTGATTTTTAGATTCCTCCCCCACAACACCTATGACAACAAAACAAATGGGTGCTACATAGCTATACCACTAGAATACTTCATCCAGGAGGCTAATGCATATATTACCCAATTGTGTTTTACATGACTTGATTATTTTCTGATTTGGAAAAATAGACTCATCATTAAGTGAACCAGCACAGCACATTATTATGTCTATGGAGATTCTCAGTCATCCAGATCATGATTGTCCCAAAGGTGCTTTTTTTTTTTTTAAAGAGGCAACTGGACTTTCTAATTTTTCTTTGAAGAAGTTTCGCTTCTCATCCAAGAAGCTTCTTCAGCTCTAACTGGCTCTAATCCTTCCCTTCCCCACCATCCAGTCAGAGCTGAAGAATCTTCTTGGATGAGAAGCGAAACTTCTTCAAAGAAAAACCAGGAAGTCCAATTTCCTCTTGGAAAAAAAAAAAAAAAGCACCTTTGGGACAGCATATTATTATAAAAGTTGATATCTAATGGTCAAAGGGTGCTAAACAAATGCAGTCATTGCCAAAGTTTGAAATAACTCTAGATTTGGGTGAGTTCTATATTTGGAGATGGGAAGAGGAAATACCATTTTATATTTTTATCTTACACAAGAAATCTTACACAAGCTGACTGCGATATCTGCAAGAGAGGGGGTGAAAATCTGCAGAAAGATGCATGGTGTCATGATTGAAGCTCTGGTCTTTTTTTAATAAAGAAATTTGCTAATTATTTACCCACATGCATTCTTTGGGGGTACTCCTTCTGATTAGCATGATCCCACCACACACAGCTGGTACTCACTATTTGCTGAGCATTAAGCAAACTTTTGCTTTTTTCAACATCTCATTGTAACATATTGCACAAGAAACCTTTACGTAAGTGTTGGGGTTAATAAGCTACTAATGAGACATTTGTCTTAGCATCAGATGACAGCTAATTAGATAACTCATACACTGTTGGCAATGCAGCTGATTCTTTTAGACATCCAGAACATCACCTATGGCTATAATTTCGAATCTAAAATTATAAAGGTATCTTCAGATGACTGGAGCTAGGGTATGCCCAAGGCTGTCAAAGTGTTCCATTGTGTCAAAATTAAAAAATTTTATTAGTTTTTCAATTTCAGCTTTCCTTGGCTCTTTGATGATGGAGTGTAAGAAGACTATGAGAAACCTTTGTAGGGAATGCAGCCGCTGCTAAGATTTTATTTTTATTATTATGGTTGGTCACACAGTCAGCGAAATGTTTAGGCTATATTTGACATTTTTAATCACTAATCAAGTCCTTCCCAAGGATCTGGGACAGGCAGATATTCTTGTTTCATGGTGTTAAAGGTAATATCTCCGGGCATAAGCTGTTCCAAGTAAATCTGCCTTTTGCATGGTGACTAATGGTGATTTTATCAATGTTGATAGTTTTCAATTGGTGCTCCAGATGTCTTGGGATTGTACCTAAGACATCTATTACTATTGGTATTGTCTTTGCTTTCTTTTGCCACAGTGATTCTGTTTGCAGGTCTTTATATTGTGGGGTTTTCTTATTCTTATTTTAAATGTATATGCAAGTCAGGGAAATTTGTGAATTTTGGATGAGAACATGTAGGTTTTGAAAGTAACTCAAATAAAGGCATGCTTTAATAATTTTATGAGAATAAGCCAAAATGTTTGTTCATAGATAAGTCTCGCAGTCTCCTCGAACCACAAGATGGGTGGCAAATAAATTTAATACTAATAATGATAATAATTTTGTTAACTCTGCACACCTAAACTTGACAGTGCTATTTATTATTCAGCACATACAATGCTTACTGTAAAAGAAATGCTTTTAAACTTCTGCTTTCTTTACTTTACTTTCTTACTTTTTTTTACTTTCTAGTAAAGAGGGGATTTCGAGTAAGTATGCATAAAACTTGTAGTTACACATTTTTGAGCATTCATATATGTTTATTTGCGATTATTGTCTTCTCCCATAATACTAAGCCATGGTTTTTAATGCTTGGTTGCTTGAACAAACCAGAACGGCCTGATTCACATATCACACTAAGTCAAAAACAAGCAAACAACATTAAGGCTTAATCCAATGTTTAATCAGTCATTATTTCAATAATCCTTGCAACAAGCCATCACGAAGATCAGTATTATCATTCCCTTATTGCAGCAGAAGGACTAAAGGCTTATCTGCACATCGCCAGGATAAACAAGCAACCATTTTTAGAGACCAACAATAGGCAATTTGGCTTTCTACTCACCCTCCCATCCCCATCTCCCTCAAAACCTAAATGCTACTTCTGGGCGCATTTTCCTCCTCCAATTCCATAGTATTGCTTTCCTCATATCACCTCAAACAGTCCTGCCTGGGCTGAGATGTTTTACTTCATACCAGGCTAACCTCAACAATCAATAGTTACCATGGTCTCGAATGTCTTCTATATTTATCCTGAGTATTAAATAGCACCACATTTATAGCAATTGCTCCTTAAAGAGAAAGTTTCTGGTTCAAAACATTGCAAGATTATTTAAAAAAAAAAAAAAAACCACAAGGACTTTTTTTAAAAAACAAAGGTCCTGGTAAAAATATAGGCAAAGGAAAAATAGAAATCAAGAATGTTTTTTGCCAATGTAAGACCAACAGGACAATAACAAAGAATGTTTTTTGAATGTTAAGGCAGATTGTTATGCTTGACTGCCTGTGTCTTTTGATGTTTTTACTCTCGCTTTATAAACTGAATTCAACTTTGTAAGAATGATAAATTCAGGAAGAGGAAGACAACAACTCCTTTTTTAGAAAGTGAGAAAACGGGGGGGGGGGGGAACGGGGGAATTAACCTATACAATAGCCCACTGAATACTTTACAGGCTGTTGTCAGAGTGTCTCAACTTTGATAGGATTTTCTTAAGCTGACAAGCTGGTATGAGCACAGACTGGAGCTGCTTAAGAATATATTTCAGATATGCTCTAAGATTGAGCTGGGATATTATTCAGGGACTGTCTGTTCCATGGACCCACCAACCCCTAGACTATAGCACCACCTGTCAGTTAACTCTCATTATTATGCCTTCTTTCATTTACAAAGCACTTTGGGATTTAACTTCTTTGTCTTCAAAGAACTGGAAAGGAGTTTCACTATTATCCCAATCTTACTGATTAGCCTGCTGGTGTTAGAACGTATTTATAGAAGCAAAAGTTGAATGCTGCTTTCCCCAAACCATTTTCTATTCTCCGCATGATTTTAAAAGGTTAAAAAGGAAGATAAATCTATTAAATGAGTACAATACGTTATCATGTACAATATGATAATACATATCTTCAACTGTTTGTAGAAGACAAAATTTCAGTTGGCTCATGTTGCCAAGGACACTTCACCTCTTCAAATTTTTTCATTTATGCAATTCTCAAAAGTGCAATAATTTTGTCCTCTTTTTGCACATCTTTAAAAATACGCTACTGATGTCATTGTAAGACTTCCAGCAACATCAACCTTCATCCATATGTGCTGGGAGGAGCTGAAATAAGTACAAATGGAGATTCTACAATTAAGATGTCAATACTTCTCTTTTTCTGTAACAGCAATGTCTTTAAAAAAAATTGTGCCAGACTTTATTGCTTATAATAACATTACTCAATACATGTTGTTTGTGATGTGTTGTGACTACACTTGTAAAATTCCTAGCCGGTAGTGACCATGCTAAGCAATCTGGAGGGCATTAGGATGTGAAATCTGACTATGCAAAAACTGCCAAACTCCAAACCTAAATCAAATAGGATTGACAACAAATTGATAGAGACAGATATGTTATAATGATAATTATCTTTTTCAGTGCAGCTTACTAACAATAATATACCTATTGTTTACAGCTAAAATACAGGTAGTCCTTAACTATGACTGTAAATGAATCTGACAATTACAGACCTGGGCTTGTTTTTACAACCCTTTTTTGTGGTGGTCATTACACAAACCTGATAGTTGTAAAGGAAATGCCACATTCAGTAAGTGAATCAGAGGTGGTATTTAGCAGGTTCTGACCAGTTCTGGAGAACCGGTAGCGGAAATTTTGAATAGTTCGGAGAACCGGCAAATACCACCTCTGACTGGAGATTTTACAGTATCCTTCCCCTTCCACGCACACCAAGCTACGCCCACAGAACCAGTAGTAAAAAAAATTTGAATCCCACCACTGAAGTGAATATTGTGGTTGTTAAGTGAAGCCATTGTTCATTATGACCCTAGTTTTGCCAGATAACAGAAGTAAACACTGGCTTCAAACAAAATAACTCATCATAAATTGTGGTCATGTGACCACAGGATGCTGCAAACTGCCGTAAATGCAGGTCAATTGCCCAAAATACGGTCATGTGACTGTGGGGGTGATGTTAGAGCTCCAAAACCAGTTTGTAAATAGCTTTTTTTGGGGGGTGGGGCCTTCATAACTTTGAATGGCTGCTAAATCAGAAGTCACAGAGCATCTGTGAACAGATTTACAGACAGAAGACATTTTAAACATCAGGTAGCTTTATCAAGGTCACAGGCCCTCTTATATGTTTTCTGGTTCGCAAAGCAAAATTTCATCTTTATTTGAAAACTATCCATGTCTGCTCAGATGTTTGTCTTATTGTACACTATAGAGGTTTGACATTCCAAACTCTCTTTCATTTTTTTCAAATGTCTCTTAACATTCAAATGTACTCAACAGTACATGTTCCCTGTACTGTTTTCCAGAAACGTTTTTACTCCCATCCTCTGGGACTATCCTGATCAAGTATTCTAGGAGTCGAATTTCGAATTCCAATACGTTTGAAGAGCACCCACCAGATAGGAGAAGATAAAATTGTATTTGTAACCAAGGTAAATTGCTTGGTTTAGTCCTTCCTGCACTTCTCACCATTTTCTTTGTTGTCACCCTACCCAACCTGTGTAGAATTTTAGATTGTAAATTTATCATGGAGGTAAATCACCCTCTTGCATTTTGCAAAACTTTGCAAAATGTTGTACAAGGTGGCAAATTTAACGTAAAACAATTATCAGCATCTGAAAGAATTCATGTCTGCATTCAAACAAACCTGTCCAGCTTTAAAACGATAGTTTATTTTTTAAAATAAATAAACCTGCGTGGCACAGTGGTTAGGATTGCCAGTTGCCTGCAATTTGGCAGTTCAAATCTCACCAGGCTCAAGGTTGACTCAGCCTTCCATTCTTCCGAGGTGAGTAAAATGAGGACCCAGATTGTTGAGGGCAATAGGCTGACTCTGTAAACCACTTAGAGAGGGCTGGAAGTACTGTGAAGAGGTATATAAGTCTTAAGTGCTGTTGCTATTTTGAATATGTAATGAGTAGACTTGCATGAATGCCATGCAAAACTTTTTCTGTCTAGTAAAAAAATGTGTACATACAACTTGCTAAACCAGGGGTCCTCAAACTTGACAGCTTTAAGACTTGTGGGCTTCAACTCCCAGAATTCCTCCTCCAGTCATGTTAGCTCAGGAATTCTGGGAGTTGAAATCCACAAGTCTTAAACTTGTGAAGTTTGAAGACCCTTGTGGTAAATCATGGGTGTCAAACTTGCGGCCCGTGAGCCAGATGCGTCATGTGCTGGTCCCTCCCCCACCCAGTTTAGCGAAGGGCGAAAAAGTCCCGATATGTCATGTGATGCCACTGTGACGATGCAAGTTTGACACCCCTGTGCTAAACCATTAGAAAACACCACAAATCCAGCCATTTAAAGCCATAGAACAGTGACAGAGCACAACCTAGTTATTAAGTTTTTAAAATTATTATCCATCTTCAGAGAAACATATGGAAAATGGAGCTATGGTTCTGAAAGAGTAGCTAGGGAACATTCTTAATATTTCACTCAAAACCCAGTTCAAGTTCCTTTGGGAAGAAGATATCTAATTAAAAACTATAAAAATACAGCAGCATACTAATTACATTAACATCACTGCAGAGAAGTCTGCAAGGATTTGCTTATCTCCTAAGTATCCATTCTTTAATTAAACCTAAGTATTGCCTAGAACAATATCCAAAGGACTAGTATCTTGGTTCTTTCTGCTGTTTTGAGGTTTACTATTTTATTCTGTTCAGCAGGAGTTCCCTTTTGGTTGCAAAAATAAGTGCAAAATTGATGTTCTCTTTAGGTCTGACAGGAAAATTAATGCATTTTGGAATCTGGACAAGTCTCTGCCTACGGGGCTAATTTTGAGCAGTAAAAAAATAAAATGTCATTGTCCATGAACTATAATTTAAACATATGAAGATGTATGTCAGATCTTATAGGAATTCTGATGTCTTACAGTATGATATAATTTGTATTTTTTCAGGCCCTAAATGCTGTTTTGCTGAATGGCTACAATCTATAGTAATCACATTTCTGAGAATAAGTGGCTTGTTTTAGACATTGTAATTAATTTAATATTTGCAATGCTACATTTTGAAGGATGTCGTAATTTCTGTGTTACCTCATTACATTGCAATGCTGAAAAACAATCAGCAAGCTTCCAAGAGACAATTCTTCCATCTATCAAGTCAATCCTCGGGTGCAGTTCCCTGTCAAGTGTCTGCTCTCTGCAACCAGAAACTTTCAAGCTAAGACATCAAAACAGAAAATGCCTCTGAGTCCAAATCTGCATCAACTTGAACAAAACAATTTTTCACAATTGGGGGTATCTTAAAAGTCTCATTCTGTACCTTTTCAGCAAATTTGCATTTGCAAAGACAAATGGGAATTGGGGAATGTGAGATGACACAGTTCTGATTTCTTTAGAAGATGCCAAAGCTAGCTTAGACTTTTTAGGAACATTTTTCATCTTCCCAGCAATAGTTTGCCGCCAAGGTGGCCCAAAATCTTATTTCACAGAACAACCTGTACTGAAAAGATTGTTGATTCCAATCTGATGGAATTTGAGAGCCCAACATTGAAGATGTCCATCCCAGGTCATCAGGTTGCATGCTATGGTGTCTTTGTCATACTATGAAATATATTGCATTTCTATTTGAAATGTTTCCCAATGTTCATATTTTTATCATATAAATTTATATATTTATGTCTTTGTCCTCCTTGGCTCTCTCCCCCACTCCCTCCCTCTTATCTAGTCTTAGCATAGCACAGGAAGATATTGCTATCCCTGTACTGAATTCAATCACTGGTGGTATTCTCCATCTTTTTGAGCTATGAACCACACAAACTACAGGGAATGTTAATCACAACACAAGCATATTTCCTTGTACCTTTGAATCAGGCCCCAAATGCATCAAGTTCAACATTCTCTGCTACATGCTGACTGTACTTGGGAAGATTCCAAACATGGAAAGGAAGGTAATAGTCCTCTATCATTATTGCTCCTCAATAGCTGGTTTTAAGATTTTCTGTCTGTGATTCAGGAAATTGTATAAACGTCCTATACTCAGCGTCCTTTTAAAACTCTCACGACCATCAGTTGAAGTCCATTTCTAATGGCAGGAACTTCATGACTTAATCAACAAACTGAAGAACCAACCTTAATAGCACAGCCCTTTTTAAAAAAATCTATATATTTGTTTTATTCTCTATGTAGTTCTCTCATTTATAAACATAGATCTCTGTCCATGGTTTCTTCTCTTCCCATTTTTTAATTTCTGTTAAGAAGCTAATCAGCTTATTATTAAAGGCATTTCGCATCTGAAACAGATCAGTAAAACTATCTCAGCTGGTACTTCTCTGAGATCCTTGCTCAGTTGGATAGCATGTGATTTGCTGTAACCTTATGTTTATAGTTTTTCTGGCAATATCCAGCCTATGTGATATTGTCTGTATCCATGCCAATATCAATATTTTGAAGTGCGATTGCATCAATTATTTTAACTAACTCACAAAATCCTTTCACTGTCCGCATTCCTATTGTCCAGGAATATTAAAACTCTGTCACAATAAGTAATCAAGATTGTCTGGCAAGCTCTTTTATTTATAAACACATGCTGTTTATTCCACGGAATTGTGTTGCCCCTTGACGCTTCATGGAGAGCTTTTTCGTTATTCTTTAAAGTTATTTTATACCATCTGTAATGAAATGGAATGTACAGCATAGGTTAACTTCAACAAAACAGATTTCCATGGGAAAATGTATTGCTTCCATGTGGATGTGCTTGACCTTAAAATGAACTTATGTGCAGTCCCACTGACTTATTTTTCCATTAACACTTCTTGAAAAGGGTGATCTCTCTTGCATTCATTAATTTTTCATTAAGTTTTATGCTCAGTCCCAGATGATTATAAATGAACACCTTAATTTTTTGTTGTTGAAAGAGTTAAATAATAATCTAAGCATAATTTGTCATATATACATATATATATATATATATATATATATATATATATATATATATATATATATATATATTTCCATCTCATCTGATAAGGCACTGACAAAATACAGTATTAAATGATACTTGTTCATTTTATGAATACATTTTTAAAAAGCCATATTTAATTTTACCTTTTCCAATATATGCATAGCTTAATATTTTTTCTGATTTGGCATTATAGAAGGTTTCCAGGGTGAAGAAACAAATTTTTGCTGCAGAAACAGAAACAATCATCTACTAAACGTAACTGGGTAATTTGTTAATTCTTGCTAACCTGAATGACTGATAAACATATCATAAGCATTCTGAATCAGGCTATCCAATATTCCAGCATACCTTTCCTATTCACTTTGTCTTCCAAGTTGAAACATATTTACAATAATTCAGTTTTGAAAAGATTGCAGTTGATTGTTGCATTTTTGTTTATATTGGGGTTGTAATAAAGAAATCCTTTATTACTTTTCTTCTTCAGAAATTTGAAGAGCTCTGAAATCTGAGCTCTTGTAGCAGCTAAATAAAGCAGAAGTGGTATCATTGGAGCAAGAATAAGCAAGAAAGCTTCCAAGTTACTGGAAGAACTAATTACATTTTGGAGCAACAGATGTGACTCTGTAAAGAAGCATTCCACCATTTGCCAGTTAGACCATTATGTCCAAAGTTCAAAACCACACCTAGTTGCAGGATTTGGGAGCTGAGAAAGCAAGTATATTATTGACTGCAGTTTCTCTCTCTCTCCTGTTTGAGGATCGTGCTACAGGGGAATTGTAACCAAGTCATTCTGGGAAAAGTATTACTACTATACAATAGTATTTTGATTAATAGCAGAAGTGCTACCACATTGGTTTCATTTCAGCATGGAGGGAAAATGGGTTGTTTGGATCCCAATTCTAGATGCTTCCACAAAGACACACTCTAGTATTCCATTTTCCAGCTGCTATATTATTTCCCTTTTTTCTATGAAAATTTAAAAATACCCAAATCAGTGGACAATGAGTACAGCCAACTGTAGGCTTTGGACTGGTTCAGAACCGATTACATGTCATTGGCTGATTTGAGGGCTTATTTTTATTTTGCATGGAATGGAGATGACAACCAGCATGTCTTTACAATGGTTGCAGTATCTTGGAATCACATAATCACTGTTTGTGACCTTCCCAGCTGGCTTTTAACAAGCAAAGTGAATGGGGGATACCAGATTTATTTATTTATTTATTTATTTATTCGATTTATATACCACCCCCCTCTCCCCGAAGGGACTCGGGGCGGTGAACAGCCAATAAAAACACATATACAAGGTACAATACACGAGACAACATAATAATATTAAAATTTAAAAACTGAAATATAATATGGCTCTAATTAAAATATAAAGCAAGTATTAAAAAAGATTAAAACCCGGTTAAAATTTAAAAACCCCTAGGCCAGTCCGGCCTGCCGAAATAAGTGCGTTTTGAGTAACCGACGGAAGGCCATGAGATCGGGGGCGGCCCTTACCTCCGGGGGTAATTCATTCCAGAGAGGGGGTGCTCCCAATGAGAAGGCCCGCACCCTCGGGGTCGCCAGCCGTCCAGCCGGCGGCACCCCGAGGAGACCCACTCTATGGGAGCATACCGGTCGGTGGGAAGCCGATGGTGGCAGGAGGCGGTCTCGCAAGTAACCTGGTCCCGAGCCATGGAGCGCTTAACAACCGCACAATTCTCTTTGGGGTAACAATCCACGAAACAATCCATTTGCAACAATCGTGCAAAAAAGTTTGTAAAATCAGGCATAACTCCCTTAACAACCTCCTTGCTTAGCAATAGAAATTCTGGTCCCAATTGCAATTGTAAGTCGAGGACCACCTGTACTAAACAGATACAGCTTCCACTCCCAAAGTCAGAAAGAAAACAGCCAAATTTCCACTGACTTGACAAGATGGGAGAAAAAAAGCAAAGAGAGAGAATGAAGGATTCTGTGTTCTGCAGTAGGCAGATTTTCTGTATGTTGTTATGCTGTGTCTACAACCTTAGGGCTAAAAAATAAGATCACGCTTACCAAATTAGGGATCTGCGGAGACGAGCTTTGTTATGGTGCAAGATCAGATGTCTCTGACACATACTGATCTCTGGGTGTTCTCTGCATTTCAAATCAGCAGAAGTGAAGACACCTTATAGGTTGGCTTTGAACTGTTTTCAGGAATTTGGGATCAGAAACGGTGATGATACAGGAATATCTAATCTCATTTGAGCACGTGATATGACTGGAAGATGAACCAGAAAAAAGTATTCTGGCAAGATTGGGAGAAGTGAAAGAAAGTAAGACAGAGAGGTGCAGAATCAAAGACATTACTGAATATTCGTGTTGGGACTGCAAATTATTGCTAAGGGTAACTCAGGAAGATGCACTTTTGTTCAAGCAGCCACCGGATGTCCAGTTTGATTCATCTAACTCAGGGATCTGCAACCTTAAACACTCAAAGAGCCATTTGGACCCATTTCCCACAGAAAAGAAAACCCCAGGAGCCAATAATTTAACAACCGGTGTGATTGGTAGGTGTGGCCAACTCGACGTCACTCACTCCTACCCAGTCACTTCCTGCCTTGGAATATAGAGCGAGTCTCCATCCACCGCCATCACCTTACCTTCTCAGGCCAGGCGAGGCGTTAACGGAGAGGAAAGGGGCAGGGCCAGCCATTGGTGGGATCAGCCGACAGGGAGCCACAGCAGAGGGCCAAAAGAACCACATGTGGCTCCAGAGCTGCAGGTTGCAGACCCCTGATCTAACTAATGCCATTTGAAACCTGCATAAATGATTTTATAATAAAAGCTTTCTTAACCATATTTGTTACAAACTGATCATTGGGTCTATTGTAAATATGATTTGAGTTTATGGATTTCTCCCCAAGCTTAACATAACATTAATATTCCAGTAATTATAAAACATATGAAAGCAAGAGGACCATAAAATGTGGGAGGGAGGGAGGGATAGACAGAGAGGTAGGCTGATAGATAGACTCACAATCAATTGGAGAAGGAGTGATGTTCTGGCATCTCAACTCAGAAATGCAACCAAATGGGCCAGTGTAGTCTAAATAGCTCTCTCTCAACTGGCATGTACATTTCAGCCTGCTTTCCACAAGCTGTTGTACTTCCCAGAATTCTCAATCACTGTGACAACTCTGGGATTTGAAACATAGAACATTCCAAGCTAAGGAAGGCTGGCTTAAGATGATCCATAATTTCTTCATCCATTTGCTTTGAGAGAAAGACATGGCCTGTAAACCAGTTTGCCATGTAGAACATACTTAGTGATATAAATGAAAACTTCACGCTTCATGAAACTCTACTGCCTGCATATGTTGATTACTGCAGTAGGTCATTAAAAGGTCTGTAGGAGACGTGCATAAGTGTACCAACGTGCCTACCGTCCCTGTCCTATTGTTTCTTTTATATTTTATTTTTCTTATATGTATCCATGTATTCATAACTATATTTTACTTATACCTATTATCTTGTAAGCAATTGACAAATAAACAAATAAATAAATAAACATAGCTGATTGCTTATAGTGCCGCTTTCTACAAGATGACCAGTTCCCATATGGCACTACAATACCTGCTTACCTTTTTACTTTACCTTTTAGAAATACCTGTTTACCTTTTAGAAATAATTCTTAGAAATAATCTGTGGTAGTTTTCTGCCTGCCTATAACTCCACCAATGACATTCAAACAAGCTTCCTCTTGTCTTGTTTGTGGTTCCCAACTGCCAGATTAACCATATGCTGCTTGTCATGCCAAAAGCAAGTGTTGTAACCTATTACCTATTGCTTTCTCATTATCCTCTTCACTGCTTCCCTAGGATGAAATATTCCTTCTGTAATATTTTTTTCTTTCACACTAGAGAGAAAAATAAACTCTCTAAACAATAAATATGCTGTTCTTGCATAATATAAATTTGAATTTTCCAGCGCACACATACACAAGATTTTGATCCAGGTCAGTTTGTGCAACAACATGAACTGTTACAGCCACAGAAGATTAATAGACAAAGCCACAGAATACAGAGAATGTTCAGCAGAAGGATGCATCAAAGGTCAATGATGGAATGCAACGGAGCACTGATTTTACATTGGACCTACTGTTCACTCATATGTGCAGGCAGACAGCTGTTATATCCAAACCCATGCCAAAACCTAAGCCCCAGTTTCATTAGAACTAAAATAATTAGAAAAGTGTGTGATAGCACTTCTGAATAAGGTGTTTCTAGCCTCCTTGATTTCCTTTAGAAAATAAACATTTAATTTTAACAATGAAGAAGAAGTTATGCCATTACGGAGTCACAGAATTAAAGTTTTGTTTAAAGAATTTAATTGAATAGTTAAAGAATATAATTAAAAAATTACACTCTTAGGCCATTGAATATCCTTTAGCCCAGGAATTCAAATTAAAACATCCCTTAAATTAAATTAAAAGATGGCTGCTACTTAATGGTTGTATAAGGGCTGAAGACAATGAGGTGGGAATCAATAATTCTCAGGACTATTTGTTTCCTATTTTCAATAGAATGGCCCAGTTTCTGTTGCCTAAAAAAAAATCTACAATTTAAACCTGAGGAGAGCAGGCAGGGACACAGACAGACCTGTGTGTGTGTTTGTGCATATCTGTCTTCATTTCTGCATTTTATAATACACATACCATCTACTCTGTGTGTGTGTGTGTGTGTGTATGCATGTATATGACTTCTTGTCTACTTGCCTAGAAAGATCTGTGAATTTGTAATGCTTCAGTTGTTAACTAGACAGTAACTATAGAATGTTAACTAGTTGTTAACTATAGAATGTGGGATTGAATATCTAGTGAGCAGAGATTTATGGTAGTCTCTGGAATGAAATCTGACAGAAATGGTTATCTAAGGCCAAATAGATCATTACACTAATGGAGAGGAAAATCAATAATATCCTAGTATAAAAAAGTTGACTTGTTCTCTTATTGGATAGGGAAAATGTTCATTTCGCATGTTTAGATTCAAACGATGATACTCTTTGGGCTGATAACAAATAATATCCTTTTATTGGTTAATTTTTGTCTGATAATCTCAAAAATAAGTAAATAAGTAAATATTTTTAAAAATTAATTAATAATTCACTGAGAATTGGAAACAGCTGAACAGATAGCATCATCAATCTCCAAAATAGTTCCCAATTTCTGTTCCATAGGTATTCCATAGGAATTCAGACTTGTTTCAGAAGACATGACAAGAAGTCATGGGTGAATATAGAACGCCTAGTTTGTATGTTACAATCAGGAGTAAGCATCTAAAACAATGTATTGAATATCAAAAGTTATGGTTAGGGCTTGTTATATTTGACAGAAAAAATGGAGCAAACATCCATAAATTATACATAAAAAGTAAGAAACTGGAGTAAGCTGATAAGCTGTGGCATGCCTTGGTGGCATGTTAAGTAGAATAGACATCTGGATTTGTAAATGCTGGCAGTGGTCTGTTGCAAGGAATGAATGTTTGTTGTTCATTGATTATTTGTTGAAAGAAGTGAGAATAACCTGTAAAAGAAAACAATGTTTCTGTCGCTTGGTTAAATGGAAGGGAGAGTTGAATATGTTAAAGGGAATATAAAAGTCAGTTGAACATAAGAGGAATAAAGTATTTAAGAAGCATGTGTAGTAAAACAAGAAAATTAAGGTCAGGATTTAATGAGTGCTAAAGGAATGCAGTGGGAATACAAAATGGCTAATAGAAAGGAGTAAGGATAATTTGATGATATAGAAACAATGATTAAACTGTTAACACAAATAGATGAAAGAAGAGAAGATGAGTCAGGAAAAAGAGGAATGTTGTGGCTGAAGAATTGAAGAGTTTCTGAAATGAAAGAACAATAACTAATGTATAAAATAGAAATATGTACATATGGAAGGGATCCAAGCAAGGATATTTTCTAATTATAGAAAGGTATCACAAGGTATTGTCAATGGTTTTGATGTAAACCACTTTTACCTATGTTTCCTTTTCCTACTTCATGCTTTAAATGTTTTGGTCTTATTCATTGCTAACTTTCTGCACCTAGCATAATGTTCAGGGATGGGATTCTACCGGTTCGCACCTATTCGCTAGATCTGGTTGTTAACATTCCGAGCAGTTCGGAGAACCGGTTGTTAGAAGAAATTACTGGCCTAATCCTGTAAGGAAGGCAGGAAGGAAACATTCTGGTGTTGCTTACAGAAACTGCCTCTCTGTTAACCCTTATTACATTCTTGGCTCAGAAATGTCTCTGGAGTTTTTTTCCCCTCCTTTGCTGGTACTTTGCTTGTGTGGAGTGACCATTCAAAGTTACAATGGCACTGAAAAAAGTGACTTATGACCATTTTTCACACTTACGACTGCTGCAGCATCCCCCCAGTCACGAGAGGCCAGGCGAGGAGATGCGTGCCTCGATGTGAGTGATATTGAGTTGGCCACGCCCAGCCAATAACATGATGACCAAGCCATGTCCATCCAGTCACGTGACCACTAAGCCACACCCACCACCTAAGCCACGCCCACAGAACTGGTTGTTAACAAATTTGAATCCCACCCCCGATAATGTTGCTGTTCTCTAAAGAGAATAGTCTGACAGACGCACATATGTATCATTAATACCAATCCTGTAGACCAGGGGTCCCCAATCCCCAGGCTGCAGCCTGTTTGAAACCAGGCTGCGGGAGACATAGGCAAACACACACATGTGAAGCTCCACTCGCACAAGCGGGGGAGGCTTGCACTCATGTGCAAAGCCCCATTCATACAGGTGGAGCTTTGCACATGAGCTCAAGCACCCTCTGCTCAAGGAGTCTCCACTCCTGTGAGTAGCGCTTCACACACAAGCACAAAAGTGCCTGCCACTCGCACATGTGGAACTTCACACCTGGATGCAAGCACTCTCCGCAAGCACTTCACACCTGGATGCAAGCTCCATTCACATATGGAGTTGTGCACATGTGCACCTGCCGCTCTCTCTCTCTCTCTCTCTCTCTCTCTCTCACACACACACACACACATACACACATGCCGGGCTGGGCCACCAAGCTGGAAAGGTTGGGAACCCCTGCTGTAGACCTCTGTCAGAAAGAAATTATCCAAAATTATATCTATTGCTGCAGAATGCACGCAGTTTAAAATACTACATGGAGGAAGGAAGCGACTATTGCTGTTCCCTTATTAAATCCATCATTGTCTAAAAAGCCATCTTGGCCCTAGTATCTCATTAAAAAAATAGAATGTTCTAGAAAAGTGGAGACAGAATATAGCTCCATCTGAAACCTTAAAAATTCCTGTTACTTTTGATGGCAAACATCAAGGGTCAGCTGCCACCTTAACGCTTGCTTGTGCTTCACTGCTATTTGGGGACAGACTGCCATGAGCTTTGGAGGGGGAGGAAGGCAAGGGGGGAAAACGAAAGCAAGTGCTTTATCTCTTCCAGATGCTGCTTCAAGGTCTCCCAGCATACCAGCTGCATACCATCCTGTCCTTGAATGGACCCAGAGGTGGTATTCAGCAGGTTCTGACCAGTTCTGGTAGCTGAAATTTTGAGTAGTTCGGAGAACCGGCAAATACCACCTCTGACTGGAGATTTTACAGTATCCTCGCCCTGCGACGCCCGCCAAGCCACGCCCACAGAACCGGTAGTAAAAAATTTTGAATCCCACTACGGAATGGACCGTTATGTAAATATCTTGCCTGAGCCTGTCTGATTGCACGGAGGTGGGCAATGGGAGGTAGCTAAGGGAGGGGAAAGTTGAACTTAGGGATTTGGGTGCGCGGTTCTCAGTTCTACCTATGCATTACTGCAATACGCTTGACTTCCAGTAAAATTATGCCTTTCTCAACAAATGGAGCCAAGGATTGTTTCTATTTAGAGCAGGGGTGTCAAACTCAATTTCATTGAGGGCTGCATCAGGGTTGTGTTTGACCTGGGCGGGCAGGGGGGCCATGGCCAGCTCGACGTCATTCGACATGTTGGGGTGCCTGTGGCGGCCCGAGCATTCTGCCAGAGAAAACGGGCTCCTGAGCTCCCTTTCTGCCTGTGACGGCATCCTGCAACCCTCTGCCAGCAAAACGGAGCTCACAGCAGTGGTGGTATTCAGCAAGTTCTGACTAGTTCTGGAGAACCGGTAGCAGAAATTTTGAGTAGTTCGGAGAACCGGTAGTGGAAATTTTGAGTAGTTTGGAATACTACCTCTGACTGGGTCTGCTCTCATCTATTCTCTGCCTCCCAAGTCCCAGCTGATCGGCTGGGTTTTCTTTTGTTGCCTACAAAGGAGAATGGAGCTCAAAAGCAGGTTAGTGGGGTGGGGAGAGAATGGGGATTTTACAGTGTCCCTCCCCTGGAGTGGGGTGAGAATGGAGATTTTACAGTATCCTTCCCCTGTCATGTCCACCAAGTCACACCCACCAAGCCATGCCACACCCACCAAGCCACGCCCACAGAACCGGTAGTAAAAAAAATTGAATTCCACCACTGGCTCACAGCCTTCCTGAATTCTGTTTTCGCTGGCAGAAGCACTGCAGGCCAGTTCTTTGCTCTTTCCATGGTGGATCTGGCCCGCAGGTCTTGAGTTTGAATTAGAATTAGAGGTTTAAGTGGTGGAAGTCTGACAAGAGGTAAGAATTGGAACACACTATTGCATTTTGGTATATTCCTCTTAGGCATTCTAACCAATCAAACTTGTGGGTTTTCCCCCCCAAGATATTCCCATTGGCAACCATGTCTTTCTTTCATTACAAACCTGTTAATCCCTCTGTCCCCTTGTATGGAGATGATATGCTTCAGCTATATGAGAACTGACACTCAGAAAATTAATTGGTTCTTGATGTACATGGATGAACCAATTACTTGTGTCATTACAAAATGGTATCCTATGGAAAGTGGAAACTGCTGCCATAAACTACAAAAATAGAAATTATGCAGCAGGAGCAGAAGATGACATGTGCCATCTGCTCCCAGCTAGATGGAAAGAAGATGTTTTTGGCCTGGAGTGTAACTTTTCATGGTGTGGTACAGTGGAGAGAAATATGTGAACATTCATGCAAATTTTAAATCAACTGATTCTGCAATGTTCTTAAGGCAGCTAATACTGTCAGGGAGATCCAACAGGTGAAGGCAGATAAATAATCAATGTGCACCTTAGCAGGGCCAGGTCAACAAGCACTTTTTCTTTTCCAGCAGCAACAAAAAAAAATGCCTAGAAATTGACTCTAAATATACAGGAAGTGATTAAGATGTTGGAAGATTTGGACTCCGCCATAGAAGCTTATTGAGTGATTTTGAGCCAACTAGTCAATATCAGCTCATCCAACTCAGAGACTTGTTAAGACAAAATGAAGCAATCTCACGTTAAATCCTTGAGCTCATGGAGAATATAAATCTCCTGGTTACTATGCTACATGGCTTTGCTGCTATATCTGCAGAAATCACATTGCTTCAAATTATAGGATTTACAATTTATAGGATTTGCCTTCAGTTGTACAGGATATACAATTGTATTAAACCATCAAATGGCCAATTTGGTTTTATTTTTATTTTCTTTATAGGCTGCCCACTCCTAAATGACTCTGAGCAGCTTACAGCTAGAAACCAATATATACTATATATAAAAACATATAAAAGTTTTTGTCAGGCATAAAAGATCAGGTCTATGTGTGGTCCAATTAAACTGGTTGATTGATACTCACACCTATGCATGGGAATATTCTTAACTAATAGTTAACACCTGCTGGGAATTAAATAAGGGTCAACAGAATTCAAGGGGGAAGGACTTAACTTGCTTGTGGCAATATAAGGATTCTAGGCTGATCTCTCTTTTAACTCTGCCCCCAGGTTCTGCCACTCCTTCCCTTAGAGATTTTGACTTAAAGAAATATTTGAACTGAGCCATTGTGGTTTATAAATCATGATTTGTGACTTAGTATGTGAGATGTGTGGACACAGCACATGATAGCTTCTTTTCCTGAGCCTTAGTGAAAAAATTGAAGTGCAGTGCAATATGGAAATGCAGCCAATAAACTTACCAGAATCTATTAATAAGCCTCTCTTGAACCATTGCCAGACAGTAATGGGAAAAGAAGTCCAATATATCTGATGGGGACGTCAATGCTCTTCGTCAAAAGGTATAGTCAAGACATCATTGCCGACTGAAAAAAATGCCAGTTTCAGTCGTCCCCTTCAAAGTATGCTCTATTTATTATGGGTGTGACTTAACTCAGATCCTTCTTGCATATCTAGTCCTGAATGCAGGAGATCTTATCTGACCCCACTTTAATTGTCTACTGTACAGTCAAATAAAAAGATCTTCCTTGGAGCCCTTTGATTATAAGCATAATAATTAGGGGAAAGCAGGTGGAGGCAGAGGTTTCCTTTCTGATGCCTTTGATGTGTTCTGATGTGGAATTGTTATTACAGTCTTATTGGACTGAGAGAATCACTAAATATAATAAAAGTGACCTCTGTTTTGAAGCTGAGCATGGGCCATTAAGATGAGAAACACAAAGGTGCATTGTCTATTGCCCTAGCGAAAATGATTGTGCTCCACATCCAGACTTGCTTTAATAAACAGCCTTTGAACGGCAACTTTTAAATTATTCACGGCCATTTGTGGCTTTTTCTGATGAATTAATTTTATTTTTAGCATGGATGGCTGCTACTAATGGGCTATGCTCAGCATTTAAATAAACCAGCTTCTGTCATTAATCTAAAATCTACCAATAACCGCTTTCCTCTTCCAAAGGGTAACAGAGGGATTCCATATCGATTGCATTATTAATATCCACACTATTTTCCTTTGTACCCTATTTCCTTACTGTAAAGTGAAGAACCTATAGGGCATGAATGTACTAGGAAACCAAGGTTGAAACTAGGTCATAGTTAGCAGCTTTGGAAGAAAACATATAGTAGGATGTAAACTTAAATCGTTTGTCAGGAGATGTAGATAGGAGTTGTTGTTAGTGTATAGTGGCAAAAAGATCAGGAGGAGTCTTGCAGCACTCTTTCTGACTAACAAATCTTATCTATATATATAAAAGTGAAATACCACTCACGCATCATCACAAAATCTCCAGAACCATAAAGCCTACAAACTTGGAATTTGGCACGTATGTTCCTCTTGGCTTCTAGGTGCTCACTAAGAAAGGATTTTTCAAAATGACCATCAGAGCATTAGTATTTCCTATATTATTATTAACACAGTCCGATGCTAAGGAGTTCTACTCTCCCTCCCCATCTGAAAAGAAATCTCTTCCAAATGCAAAACACAAGCAGAGGAGAGGAGTAGTTTCAGTTTCAATTTTAGTTTCATAGCACCAAGCAGCTTTAATACAGAACAGTTGAGCTAAGCCACTCCCAGACTCCTTGCTGTCTCCTTCTTGCTCACATAGCAAATTCTGTTTCAATTTCCAAACAGCCCTCAACTCTGTCACACACTGACAGGACGCTAGCCAGATGAATACCAATGGGTGCTGGTAGGCAGAATTTTTTCCCCTTATTATCCTCCCCAAAACCTAAGCCCGATCGCATAGTTTAGTAGTGAAGCATGGGTATCGAGCTAGTTAAAATATATAGCTGTCATGAGCTGCAACTTATTTCATCAGAAAAGTTAGTTGGAGAACACATACTACTAGAGACCTTTTTATAGTTTGTCACAAAATAAATAAATAAGATTGCTCACATTCCATTTGTACAGAATGGTATCATTTCACCTACTTGGGCAAGGAGTTGAATTAGAAGACTTCCAAGATCCCTTCCAGCTCTTGTTATTCTGTATTCTGTAAATCTAAATTAACAAGGTAGTGCTTACATCTGGATAAATACACCTCAATCTGTTTTGGTTGCATTGTATGGGCTTGTGGGTTATACCACATTCGTGGGTTATACCAGGCTTGTCATGGCATGTGAAGGGTTGAAAAAGTACAAAACTCTGTACATAGATTTAGCAAATAGATGCAAATAGATGCAAAAAAAGCATCTACATTTTAATGTGGCTTTTTTACCCTTAAAGTTGTATTTAAAAAAGAATGAACTAAACAAAAAACAAAAAACGAATAGCAGCTAAGGGATTAAGAAACTCTTCGTTGAGTCCCTTTTTGATTCCAGTTTGAGATTGTTTTGCTCTGGGTTGATCTAACCTTGTAGAAATCAAGGTGCTCCAAGAATGGGCATACTTATCTGATGGGCTTCATCTGTCAAGCACACTCTGCCTCTGGCATTTCTTGCCCCACCTCTCTAGTTCAGGGCTAATACAATCTCTCCATGTTGTTTATGGTATTCCTCCATGTTTCTATCTTTGCCATACATCTGAAAAACAACTAGTGGTTGCAGGCCAGGTGTACTGCATTTGATTCCTTTGCAAGTCAGCTTATCTTGCTGCAACAGGCTCTGGAAAAGATGAGTTGAGCTCATTACCAAGTAGAGTCTTGATATATATACACTTATGTACAGCTTCACAATGCTTTACAACCCTACCTAAGCAATTTTGCAGTAATGGTGATGGCAAATTATCAAATTGTACTTTCTGTCACTAGGAAGGGCGATTAGTGCCTGCAGGGGATAAGGATGGGAGCAAATGATGAAAGTTACAATGTGATGTCATAATGGAACCCTTGTGCTTCACAACCCTCCCTAAGAAGTTGACAGAGTCGGCATATTGCCCCCCAACCATCTGGGTCCTTATTTTACCAACCTGGGAAGGATGGAAAGCTGAGTCAACCTTGAGCCTGGTGAGATTCGAACTGCCAAAGTGCAATCAGCAGAAGTAGCCTGCAGTAGTGCATTCTAACCACTGCACCACTACGGCTCAATCATATTGTATCATATTGTAACTTTCATCATTTGCTCCCATCCTTAACCACTGCAGGCATTAATTGCCCTTCCCAGTGACCATGAATACAACCTGATAATTTGCCATCACTATTTCTGTTAAACCACTTAGAGAGCATTATGAAGAGGTATATAAGTCTATGTGCTATTGCTATTTCAATTGTTCTCTGAAAAACACCCCACCCCCAAAACAACTCAAAATAGGAAACAGAATCATTTGCTACAGCTTCATCTGATTAATTGAAGGAAGCACAGTATCACAGCAATCTCTTATTCACAAGCATCTTTGACTGGAATTGCCTAAAATAGGCAAAATTGTCCATCCCTTTCTTCAAGTAGTTTCAGATAAAAATTCTAGCCTCACAAAAATGCTGAGATTCTTGAAGATGAGAGAGGGAATTTGCTAAAGCTTTCTTAGTTTATAGCTGAGGCAGAACCTTTCAATTCATGTAATTCAAGGCTACATAAGCAAAACTGGCTTCCACATTAGCTTCACTCCCCGGAAGCCAGCTGGGAAAGTTGCAAGTTGTGATTCCATGACCCTGGAACAGTACCAGAGGTTTTCAGCATCTGGAGAACTGGTAGCAGAAATTTTGAATAATTCAGAGAACCTGTAAATATCATCTCTGGCTGGCCCCACCCCCATCTATTCTCTGCCTCCCAAGTCCCAGCTGATCGGCTGGGTCTTCTTTTGTTGCCCTGCACAGGAGAATGGAGCTGGAAAGCAGGTTAGTGTGGTGGGGAGGGCATGGGATTTTGCAGTAACCTAACCCTGGAGTGAGATGGGAATGAAGATTTTACAGTATCCTTCCCCTGCCATGCCCACTAAGCCACGCCCACCAAGCACACCACACCCACCAAGCCACACCCACAGAATCGGTAGTAAAATATTTGATTCCCATCACTGGACAGTACAACTGTCATAAATACATGTCAGTTTATTTTATTTATTTATTTATTTTTATTTTATTTGTCAATCGCTTACAAGATACAGGCATAAGAATAAACATAGTTTTGAATACATGTCCCAACACACATAGAGAAGCTGCCTGTAGATCTTCCATATGTTGTATACAGTGCTGGGATTCAGCTGGTATGGGAAAACCGGTAGTTCTGGCAATCAGTTGTCAGGTTTTCAAAGAAACAGCCCACAAAACAAGATCATATTTGCCGTTGTTTCACAAGTGCATACGCTGGAGTATTTGACACATCTGGAATCTGCTATGAGAGGACTGTACCAGAGGTGGTATTCAGCAGGTTCTGACCAGTTCTGGAGAACCAGTAGCAGAAAATTTGAGTAGTTCAGAGAACCAGCAAATACTACCTCTGACTGCCCCCATCTATTCTCTGCCTTCCAAGTTCCATCTGATTGGCTGGGTCTTCTTTGGTTGTCCTTCACAGGAGAATGGAGCTGGAAAACAGGTTAGTGGGGTGGGATGGGAATGGAAATTTTACAGTATCCTTCCCCTGCCACGCCCACCAAGCCACATTCACAGAACCGGTAGTAAAAAAAAATTGAATCCCACATTGGACTGTACTCTCCTGAAACTTTGCAGGGAGAGGACCTTGTTGAAAATTGGTACAGATGTAGGAAGCAAGGAAGAAGCAAGGGAGAGAGAGCAGGAAAATATGGACTTACAACTAACTACATCAAAGGTCATGGAGAGCTACACCCATGCCAAGGGTTGCTTTGCCTTTTCCACACAGCTTATCCAACAGACCCTGCACTAAGCAATCATTGATTTGGTTTGGGCCTAGCATGTATGGTCAAACAGGGCTCATGGTTTGCCTCTTCATGGTTTAATGAATAAGACGTAATTGGCTTGGTCCTCAAAGCATGATTTGGACATTGTACAGCTTAATACAACATGTAAATCTAGTCAATATTTTATCACTTATAGAACCTAATCCTATGGCAAGGACTCCCTGCTGAGTTCAATGGGAATTACTTCAAATAAATGGGCATGGGATTGCTGACTCACATTTCGTTCATGTCATACATGATTCGACAGCAGGGTGCAGAGGGCGTTTGTTTTTCATCTTTGACATTTCCTTTGCTTAGTGCTTGATCTATTTGTGTGGATGAATGAGATGTTCCTATTCTCCCAGGGTTTTAAAAAATGTCTGTGACAGAGTTGCCAGCAGGGATGTTCTCCGGACCAGTGCAGGCCATTCCTTCCCACTGGGCCTGCCTGCAGAATCCCATGCTGGCAATTACAAAGAATAATACACTGTGTTCTTTTTTGGCTTGAAATATTCTGAACCAATTCATAGAGAACACATATTGTTATAAGTGTACGGGGGCGGGTTGGAGGGGAATAACCCATTAAAAAATCATTAATTAAGTCAATTTAAGTGCTTTTCAAATAGTTCTGCCTGCTATTTGGAAGCAGCTCGGTCTTTCCCTGCATCCGTTCTGCAATAACGGGTGCACATTTTCACTTCAGATTGTTCTGTTATTTTGATCAGCTTCTGGCATAAAAGAAAGAACAAAGGGGAAGATTTCTCTTGTTTAATTTAATTTGCACAAGTGGTGAAGATAAGATCACACGTAACAATTAATGAATTGGATGTAGACGTTCATCAAAAGCAAACAGTCTATACAACCAGTGGTGGGATTCAACTGGTGTAACAACTGGTTTGGTGAGGTGGGCTTCGCGTGCAGAGCATTTTAAAAACAAGCCATTTTCAGCTAAAACTTACCTTCTGCTGCAGCCCTGGTGAGTGAAACAGCTAAGGTGTGGCAATCCGCTGTGCCATGCGAATCAGCTGGGCTTCAAAAGAAGGAAATAAAGGGGCCAACTGATTGCCGGAACTACTGGTTTTCCTGAACCGATGTATACCGGCTAAATCCCACCACTGTATACAACACATGGAAGGTCCACAGGCAGCTTCTCTATTTGTGTTAGGACTAGAACTTCCAAAATTCTCATTGTTCCAACACAACACATCCTGCAAAGAGCCATTGAGGAGACCACTTTAAGTTGGAAGAACCTATTGCAACTGGGGAACTAAATTGTAAATTTTGCAGGCCCATGTATGAAGATAGATGTACCAGAAGAAACTTGCTATATGGTTATTTTGAAAAATATGAATAAAAATATCTTGTTTCGTCTTACCCTAATTTCTATGAGATAAGAAGAGATTAATATTCAAACCTCATGCAAGCAGGGGGCTGTAGAAAAGGTAAAAAAAAAACCCTCTTAGGCAGAGCTGAGCTGAGAATTCTGGGAGTTGAAGTCCACAAGTCTTAAAGTTGCCAAGATTGGAGACTCCTGCTCTTAGGGCAAAGAAGTAAGTAACTTTTCTGCAGCTTTGGTCTCACTAATTTTGGCCACCAATGACTTCAAAACAGGGCCAGAAACTCATGATAGTTGACAGAAGGGAGCAAAGGGTTTGCCTAATTTATGGGATGTGTTTTTACATTTAAAAATGACAAAATGGATATCTTAAACCATAATAAAGGTACCCCTTATCCCTTAAGAAACATCCTCTGTAATGAACTGTTTATTTTAAAGAGAATTTGCTCCTTAATCCCCACTCATCTATTCTCCCTCAAAAGACTGAAACTTTTAATTCTGTGGTTTCTGGGAAACCACAGAAAGATTCTTCTTATTTATTAAACTTATTATGAACCTCAGAGTCTTTTGGAGATGAGAAATTAAAAACAAAATTGTTAGTGCAAGATGCCAGATAAACAACAGATCTAAAGAAAAACCTAAGGACCAAACAAATATGTTTTATAGAAAGGAATAATTCAGGAACTACAGGATTCGGATTAATTTATATTGGGTCCAGAAAAAATTTGAAGTTGATATAATTGCCTATTTCTATGCAGATATTACATCAATGTATCCAGTATTTGTTCCACCAGTAGAATTTACTAATTACATCTAAGCATCATTACTACAGTAGTAGAGTAGAGTAGGGTAGGGTAGGGTAGGGTAGAGTAGAGTAGAGTAGAGTAGAATAGAATAGAATAGAATAGAATAGAATAGAATAGAATAGAATAGAATAGAATTCTTTATTGGCCAAGTGTGATTAGACGCACAAGGATTTTGTTTCCTGTGCACAAACATGCCCTGTTTCTGACATGCACAGCCTGGTGCCAGGCCACGGACTGGCAGTTGGGGACCTCTGAGCTACACAGTTGCTATTTCCTATTTCCAGGGGTGGGATTCAAATTTTTTAAAAACTGGTTCTGTGGGCATGGTTTAGTTGGTGGGCGTGGCTTGGCAGTCATGTGACTTGCTGGGTGTGGCCAATTCAACATCACTCACATCGAGGCATATATCTCCTTGCCTGGCCTCTCATAACTGTGGGGATGCTGCAACAGTGGTAAGTGTGAAAAATGGTCATAAGTCACTTTTTTCAGTGCCATTGTAACTTTGAATGGTCATTCCACACAAGCAAAGTATCAGCAAAAGAGGGGGAAAAACCTCCAGAGAAGTTCCAGAGACAGGAAGTCTAGTCCTGCCAAGAATGTAATAAGAGTTAATGGAGAGGCAGTTTCTTTAAGCAACACCAGAATGTTTTCTTCCTGCCTTCCTTACAGGATTAGGCCGGTAATTTCTTCTAACAACCAGTTCTCCTAATTGCTTAGAATGTTAATAACAGGTTCTAGCGAATAGGTGAGAACCTGTAGAATCTCACCCCTGCCTATTTCTATTAACAGGGATTGGATTAGATAAAACACCACTGCTGCTATTAGCAGAATCTCCCCATGTGCATCTTTTAAGTTTCCTTATAAAAAAAATCAGTGGAGGGTGGAGAAATTAATTATAAAGTTAATTGAAATGTTACTTTATCTACATTCTGGATCACATTCTGATCAGAACACTAGAAAGTATATTAAAACTGCAGCTATGTGCAGCTTGTAACATTTCAAAGTCTTGCATACAGATGCTCAGTCTATGCATTTCACAATGTTTCCCTTTTATCGAAAACCATCAGTATGGACCGTGGCAACATATTGCATTCCCTAGTTCTTACATAGGACTTCACTGAAGGCTCTGATCTTTTATCTTTTCTGAGCCATCGCATTTCAGTTTCAATGATAAAGAGAAGAATTTTCCCCTTTCTTTGTAAACAGATTTCTGGCAACAACTCTGAGTTGTTTTCATTCCCAGCCACTAAAAGTAAATAATAGGCTTTTTTCTCCTCAGTAACAAGTTACTGTAGCAGTGGCTAGAGATCACTTACTATACTCCTATAAACAACATTAAAGAATTATCTGATTCCGAGGAATTGTGACTACTTTAAAATTATACTTACTGCAATGTGCAGTCCATTGCTATTAAATAAATATAGTTTTTGAATGTGCTTGCCTTTATATGTACATAACAATACTGAAAAAAATTGAAAAATTAACCATCCCTTTTTAACTATATTTATCCTCTGTGTCCTGCTCACTATTGTCTATATGAAAGGATGCTCATGTTGGAAGAAATAACCTTCTGGATTCAGTACCAAGTGGGGAAAAAGACACTGGAAACATGGAGGCTGTTTGGAAAGATGGTTTAATGGTGGACAGGACCACATGGCTTGGAGCTCCAAAGTGAAAAGGACGATCACATGCTTCAACATGTGGGGTGAAGGAAGATGCTGAGAGACCCTTAGTTTTATACCCTCTGTTGGGCCCCACCTTAGTGTTTCCTGTTCCTATGTAAGACATGTATCCCATTGGCTGTCAGACTCGCGAGGCGGGTTTTTTAGCTAACTTTGTAGGCTTTGTCTGGACTACATGGCTTCACCTGAGTGTTGGCTAACGCAATCTTCCCAGGCCATGTGGTGAGACTGTTACAGGCCTTTGTTATGTGGAATACTCTGGCCCAGGCCTTAATGACCCATCCATTAACAAAGGTGGGGGTGAGCTTCTGCTTCTGAGGTGAGTTTCTGCTTCTGAGTTTCTACTTTTCTTTTAGGGAAAATATTCTGCTTTTCAAATATTTCCTAGGATATTTCATTTTTCTAGGAGAGGGGTGGGTGCTAACTTCCTACACTCACAGGGGTGCCAGTGTCAAGAGGAGGGTGAGTGTCGAAAATCAAGATGGTGTATATGACCATGCAATCAAAGCCTTGCCTTCTTTTCCATGTGTGTTGCAGAGGTGGTATTCAGCAGGTTCTGACCAGTTCTGCAGAACCAGTAGCAGAAATTTTGAGTAGTTCAGAGAACCGGCAAATACCACCTCTGACTGGAGATTTTACAGTATCCTTCCCCTGCCATGCCCACCAAGACACGCCCACAGAACTGGTAGTAAAAAAAATTGAATCCCATCACTGGTGTGTTGCATATAAAGACGGGCAGAGTTTCAATTACTGCAAGAGCAGTCCTTGGGTTATGACGATCACAGTTGGGACCAGAATTTATGTTGCTAAGCAAGGCAGTTGTTAATCTGATTTCACAACCTTTTTTTCCTCCATTGCTAAGCAAATCACTGCTGTCGTTAAGTGAATCCGGCTTCTCCCATTGACTTTGCTTGTGGTACCCGGCTGGGAAGGTCACAAATAGAGCCCCTGAGATGCTGCAGTAAATACATATTGGTCGCCAAGCAACTGAATTTTTGATCATGTGACTGTGGGAGAGGTTCCGACAGTTGTAAGCATGAGGACTGATTATAACTCCCTTTTTCATTGCCATTGTAATTTTGAACAGTCACTAAACAAATGGATTAAGTCAAGGACTACTTGTTTACTGTAACTATCTTAACCTTATTTTAATGTCTCCTCTAGAGAAAACCCTGAGTCCTTAATGCAAGAGATAACCGTACCTACAATAATATTGATCACTTGATGACAATTGGCCTAGCATATGCCTCTTTGATTAATAAATATTTCTTACAGATTTTCAATGTTTATATAACATACTAGGTCCGAAATGATGAAGAAAAGTGTTGTCATGCACCAAATATGGACCAAGAAGTAAATTGAAGCTATTCTGCCAGCCTCCATGGCGGACCAGACTAGAAAACCAATAGAATAGAATAGAATAGAATAGAATAGAATAGAATAGAATAGAATAGAATAGAATAGAATAGAATAGAATAGAATAGAATAGAATAGAATAGAATACTACTTTATAAGATTAAATCAAGAGAATAGAATAGAATAGAATAGAATAGAATAGAATAGAATAGAATAGAATAGAATAGAATAGAATAGAATAGAATAGAATACTACTTTATAGGATTAGATTAACATAATCTTGCAAGTATGAATGTGCCTCCCTCCCTTATCTTAAACAGAATTAGGGAAGATCAAGCCTGAGATCTTTTCTCAAATTACTTTTCAACACCAGATTTCTCTTAACTGGTCAATATCTTGGTTGCAGCTCTTTCTCTTGTTTCCATGGTCATTCTTAAAGCCCACTGCATCATCAAACCTAAATTGTCTATCATTTTGAGTATGCACTAATCATATATTGCAACCTGTGCCAAATCAAAGTTACAAATCTACTTTGTAGTTTGTACTTTGATGGCAGCCTTTTGAGTTCAGTTAACAGGGTAAGTTAAACCTCTGTTAAAATGCATCACATAAAGAAGAGCTAGATCAAATGATGTTGCTAACCATGCCTTTCTTTCTCAGTGCAGCATGTAAACACAATCAAAATCTAATGACATCAATGTTGACTCTTAATTCCATCTTTAGTGAAATTCATAATGAACCTCATATAATCTGACAGCCAATCTTTTGAATATTCCCTTTTATCATTTATCATCTGAATATGATGAATTTTCCAACAGTTAATGCTTGGTAATGTTAGTTCAAGATCTTGGTCCATCTCCCACAAATTTCAATCTCATTGACAGCTAGCTGTAGGTGGTCAAAACTTGCTTGGTTACCCAAGCAACTTCTATGTTATTTTTCCTAAACAACTAAGAGTTCAAGAAAAGACAGGCAAATACTTTTAGAAAAATTAAAAGAATGGCATGCACACACTCAAACATTTAATATGAAACAATGTAAACATTTGAACCATTATGAAAATCCCGTATAGCTGAAAGAGGACATGTAATTTTCCATATACTGTTAGACTACAACTCCCATCTTCCATTATCATCAGCCATCATTAGGACCTAATTCTAGAATCTGGAATTCTAATCATCTAATATCTGGAGGGCCAGAAGTTCAGTGACCTGATATAAATTTGTTAGTTCTATCTCATGTCAAAAACAAAAAAAAAGTTTTGTTTTATAATTTACCCTGTTATATAACTCAGCTAGTTTCAATGAAATATTGAAAATATTTAAATGCAGCAAAACATAAAACATAAAAACTAAACAAGAAAAGAATAAGGAGACCCATGACAACATTTAAACAAGAGTGCCATACATCACTTTCTTTCAACAAGGTCAGAAATGGAATGTCCAGGAGGGCAGCTACATCTTCTCATAAAATAATAGTTAATTTGTTGCCGAGAAGTTCCATTAGATAATGTGTCTAATAGCCATTCCAATCATCTTTGCATTCCAAAAGTTCTTTATATATTTTGTTGACGCACTTGTCTTTTGCCCATCTTAAATCAAACCAATAAAGAGTGGTCTTCTAATTACATATTTGGTGAAGTCCATAATTTCAAAGGCTGATGCATCATCATTACACCTCATTGACCAAGAACAAACTATGGACAAATCTATTGATTTCATGTGTATGAAAATTTGTCATTCTTCTGACTGCAGCATATCTGTCTTTGTCAATTTTCCCCTTTCGTGTTATTTGTAATTGTCAGTTGGCATGATCCCAATCCCATTATGGAAAGTCATCAACAACTTAAAGGATTTAGCTATATAAAGCATGAAGGCAGAGCTTAGTTGCACAAGAGCGAGGAATTGCTGAGAGCTCTGGCAGAGCTAAAGAGATGAATGCTTAAATATGCCCATACCATTCTCATACCCAAGGGTTTAGACTTTCAGTCAACCATTGCATGCTCCCCCTTTCCTAGAAACCACAATTATTTTCAGTTAAATAAGAGGTTCTGTAACAAAAACAGGAACATCCAATGAAGGTTATGAAAAATCAAACAAACTTTTATAGCCTAGTCATTTTTCATCAGATTTTTCTGACATTAAGTTAGATCACAGTTCACCCAAAAAGATCGTCACTGTCAGACTTCCTACTGCTAGACAAACTATTATTATGATTTTGAAACGAACAGAATGTTCGGAATGAATAATGATGGAATGAGTGAAAAAAGCTTTTTCAGTTTCGTAATAAAGAGGTTATCAAATGGGTGAGGCGTCACTTACATTTGATGATGGTGGTGGTGATTGACAATTTCAATCAAGCTACAGTTAATAATGATTTTCTACTGATTCAATACATAAATAATGATAGTTAATCCAGGTGTTAAATAAATATGTTGCTTTCTAACAAGTGAGCAACCCTTTTCATAAAGCAAAGTGAGGAACACAAAAGGAGAATTTTGGGCTAGAGTGTTGACAGATTCCTAGAATGTCTTCAAATTCTCTCCAGTATTTCTTAAATAATGAACATGCCAACACACACAATATGGTTTCATCTAGAACCCTTAAAGAAATCTGCTGTCTTTAAGTGTTCTGTATTCTGTACAGTAGTATATTTTGTCTTGTGTACAGATGCAGATATTGATAAACTCAACAAAACATTCATACAAAGTCTTTATTATTGGTTCACCAGGTATCCTCACAACTCACATTTGTGATGAAGTTCTTCTTTAGTGACCAATCCTTTGAATATCTGTCTTGAAGGTAAAAAGATGGTTATCTCTTTATCCCTTTCCCTTTCCTCCCATCTCATAGCGGTAGAAGTAGAGTAGTTACCACTAGTTCGTGAGTTCAGGCAAGAGTGAGGAAACCTCCCCCAATCCATCAAGGATCAATCAAAGGATAGTGACCAATCAGGATTACAGACGTGGTCACGTGACATGGACTACATTTCCCAGGATATCTTAACTACATTTACCATGATGCATTCCCTTAAGGGGACAGCTCACAACTGCTAACTAACTATCCAATTCCCATACACTGGCTGGACAGCACACTAAGGACTTGATGGAAGATGCACTGCTTTATCTGCCAACTTACTGTATCAAATTCTGAAATGGAGATGAGCATTATCTTGTATTTTGCATTAGGCAACAATAAATCTTATTTTGACCTAGAAAACAGTATCTCTCAAATTCACTCTTCCCATTTTTAACTGTACACTTTAAATCAGGGGTTCCCAATCCCGTACCACAGACCAGTACTGGTCCGCAGCCCATCGAGAACCAGACCCACAAGCGGTGTGCGAGTGTCCAAAGCTTTATATGCATATGCTTGGGATTAGGTTGCGCTCACGAAACCATATCCTGCTCCCTTGCCATCGCCATCACTGCCATCTGTGGAGCCAGAAAGGTTGGGGACTGTTGCTTTAAATAACATAGGTGAAAAACACAATTCAATTTAGTCCAATGGAGTAGAAAGGATACAGATTCAAGATCAGAAAGGATACTTGAGAAATTGAAAGAGAAAATCAACACACTTCATTTTCAGAAGGACTTGTTTTACAGCATTAGCCTTGCTGGCCTGTTCTGCCTTTGGTTTGGTGGCCAGGAAGTAAGAGTATCATACTTTAATACATCTTGAAGATCAACATATTGGAAGAAGGGAATACAAAGTTGGTTTATTTGTTTATTTGTTAAAACTGGATAGGTTGTTCTGGTTACCCTTTATGGACTTTCTGATGATACCAGGACTGAAAAGATTATGTTATATAGATTTGTTTGTAGATAAGACATGCAATATGGGATGAAGAGATCATTGTTTGTAATTTTGGAGAGGATGAAGAGTTACTAAATTTATTTATACTTGTGATGAAGCTTGGAAGTCGCTTCTTTTCTCTCCGTTATATTCTTACTTTTTTTTTCTCTTTTTCTTTTCTTCTTGTACTTCTCCTTATTCTTTTTTCTTTCTTTAAACTTAGCTAGATTTTACTAGCACAAATCAAAAGCATTAATAAAAATTATATGCATACAAAAGGGAACACAGTTCTTTGACTTCTTTAATTATTTCTGAGAAAGAAAAACAAATAGATATAATTAATTAAAATTTCTTATAGAGGAGCAAATTAGTTTACTTCTTTCAGTTCTACTTTGCATGCATTTGAATTTGTATCTTTAAGCACATCAAGTTGAAAAATCAGATGATCAGCCATATCAACACTGGAGGAGGCTGATTCTTGGACCGTACAAATAACATTACTTGGAAATGTTGGTCTTTGAATTTAATTTCATTTTATCGTGTACACCTAATCACATGGGGTACTGCAGAGTTAAATACAAAGAGTTTTCAGTTTTCCAGCCTATAGTATAGTGAAACTTGTATGCTCCAAAAGTGACAAAGAGATTAATGATGTTCTTTGCATGTTATAATGGTGTTTATATTTAGAGATAACGAATTACTAACCTCTAGTGACAGTGTGCAGGCACCCATGACTTGTATTCTACATTTACGTAGCAACACTTGTACATACAAATGGACATTTTGTTTGTGTCCTCTCATTGTGACTATTAAAGAGAGCAAAAGTTACTGGCAGATCTCAGGATGCATTTTAAGTATCTTTTGTTTAAACAAACAGGGCATGGCATAAAACTTTGGAGGTCTCCATCTCTTTGCTACATAGTGCTCTAGAAGGTATTGAGGAAGACTGGAGGATTCCTGGAGTAAGCTTAATTTGACAGAGAGATTTTCAGTTATAAGCCTAGGAAAGAGAAATGGGGAACAGAATTAATTTCCACTTCTGAGGTGCAATCAATAATTATGAAGTGCAGGTAAATGGTAAACCCCCACCTAACATGGCAACCACAAGGAATCACATTTGCATCCACAGAATAAGTAGAAAGAAAGGGTCTGATTTCAGTTTGCAAAAACATTTAGAAAACCAACCAAGTACTAATAAAACAGTAATGCATTACTGTTTTAATGGTGTGGTGGGGGGAGTAGGGATTTGCTAAGGTGCTCCTGTCTGGAAGTAAATTTTGAACAAAATTACTGTGTAATTATTTAGAGGTAAGTGGCACTGCATGAAGTGGGCCTTATTTTTTACTATGTGGTCAGACATATTTACAAAATCTCTTCAACCAGTTGCAAGAACATAACCTTCAGTGTAGTTTGAAATGTAAACACTTGGGGAAAGGGGAATGCTACCTTTCAAACCATTAGAATGAAGTAGGGACAGTGTTAAAGAAAATAAATAACTGGCTGTGCTATATTATTTTCTCTGGTTTCTGAATGCTAATCAATAACAATAGCAGCAATACTTGAACCTGCTCTTGCTTTCCAGATCTGGGATGCAAATCTTCAGACGAGCACTAGATGGCAGCAAAGGTATACTTAGAATTTTTTCTAGACATCTAATGGTCACCTATATGTTTGCAGCTCCTATCACTGCTTCATTTTTCCTTTTTTAAAACGAGCATATTGTGGAATGGTGGTATGGTCTGTCTTTCTAAAACATAATGGCAGAATTCAGTACAGAACATTTGTTCAAAATTTACTTTCAGACAGGAGCACCTTAGCAAATCCCTACTCCCCCCACCACACCATTAGATCTGGATTAAGCAGTAGGAATTATGGATAACTGTAAGCCAAAGCTCTCAACAGGATGATGGAGAGGAAGATGACAGACTACTTTGAAACCATACCACAGGCCTTGCCTGTATCTGTTCCCAATTTATGGCCTATAATGCCCCTCCACCAATGTTTGATCCCAACATAAGCACTAGTTGATTTCTGTTTTATTTCAAGTAACTTTTTTTTCATCTGCAAGCTGCAAACTGGTAGCATTCGTACATCATTGAACTGATTTATTTACAGAACCCCTCTGGGTGGTTAATAAGTTTGAGAATGAATGAATGAATGAATGAATAAATGGTCACCCCTCTCATTTGAAAGTGACTCACTTTATTCTGCTAAGTCAGGGGTGTCAAATTTGATTTCATTGAGGGCCACATCAGGGTTGTGTTTGACCTCAGGGGGCCAGGGTGGGCATTGCCAGGGTTCACGTGGCCAGTTCAATGTCACTCGTGTTGGGGGCACCTGTGGTGGCCCAAGCGCTCTGCCAGTGAAAACAGGCTCCCAAGCTCCGTTTTTGGCTGTGATGGCCTCCTGCAACCCTCTGCAAGCAAAAATGGAGCTTCCAAGGACCATCCACAACCCTCCTGAGCCCCATTTCCGCAGGCAGAGGCACCGTGGGTTGATCCTTTGCTATTTCCAAGGCAGCCCTACAGGCCAGATCTAAGCGGGCTGGATCCAGGCCTCGGGCCTTGAGTTTGATACCCGTGTGCTAAGTCATTAACCAGAGTGGCACTGACATGTTTCCAAAGACTAGAACATAGAAGACAAAGGGATGTGGATATGAAATATATACATTCAACTGCATGCAGATAGAGCAGAACGTATTGTATATAGTACGCCAGGAGGTGTCAAACTGTGGATTATACAAGCTAATTTCAACATACAAGCTTGTATACTCAAATCAAGATTACTTCCAAAATAAGGGAAGTAGGATTTTCAACAGTTGGGGCTATACAGTTAGTCAATACTTGAGTTGCCTAGTTTCAGATTATCCTGGGATCTAATTAAGCTTATATTTAAACAATAGCAGAAGTTCGGTTTTAAAAAATGTAATTTGAAAAGCAAACTTCAGTTTTAAAAAAGGCAGATTCCTGAATCATCTTGAAACTATTTTCTTTCCTCATCTCTAACTATAACCTGAACACTGAAATAACCTGAACACTGAAATAATTAGGAAATCGGGTTTAGAATAAATTTTGTCTGATGTACAGTTTAAAGTAGGTGGAGGTTGCTTAAATAGTCCACATTCAGCCACAGAACATGTCTTCAATATTAGAAAACTAAGCTCAGGTAATTGAAATCCACACAATGAAGTAAACTGCCAAAACAACATAGTAAATTTCTATGATGAATTGCATTTTTATTTAATCTTTTCTCCAAGGAACTAGCAGATACGGTTTAACTTTAACCCCACCCCATTTTATCTTTATTAGCAACTGTGTACAATAGGTCAGGCTCAGGGAGGTAACTGCTTCAAGTTCACATTCAGAACTATAAATCAAGTTTGTTGTGGTCCCATGTCAACTGTTACTCCCCTGTACCATCCTGGGTTTGGATGAATAAAGCATTTCAGAGACTAAAACAGTATGATTCAACCAGTGGAATACCTATTTTCATATGTCAGACTTTTATACAATCATTCAAGCAATTGATAAACTAGCTACAGTATGTTCCATTTTAAAACAGTGAAGGACATTACTTTGTACAAATGGATTTTGTAGCAATATAGTAATTTTGTTTAGTCATTCTGCGTTCTTGATTTCATGATCAACTTTGATTTCATGGTCACTTTTGTCATGCGGATATCATTAAGCTGTTGGGCCAAGCTTATTTAAATTGAAATTGCATATATTTAAAGAATATGTTTCATTTAGCCATTTCATAGAAAATACTTCTTGTACCCCTGACTTCTGCTCTGAAGTTCTCAATGGTGATTGAGAGCAGTAGGTATGTTCACGTTTGTTTAAATATGCTGCAGGCACAATTTCAAAATTCATTTTGTAATGCAGCACAGTATAATGGGCAATTGATTGCATGAGCTTTGTTGGGGGGTGCTGGATGAAATCTAGCTACCTCAAATGGATGGGCCCATGAAGAAACAGTAATGAGGAAAAAGTGGCTAGCTCTGAAAAAGAAAAAAAATGTAATTAAAAAAATTCTGCCAGATGGAGTCCTTGGTGCTATCTGAGTTTGGCTGTTTGCTTGCAGATGTTTCATTACCAGACTAAGTAACATCTTCAGTGCTAGAAGGAAGTGGGTTTTGCTCTGTTTACATACAGTAGTTTGCCCTTTCAATGTTGTTAAGGGTGTTTTGTTCTTTGATTAGGTGTTGACTGTTACTTGATTGTTGTCTAATGTTAATTCTAGTGTTAATCCCTGCTTATCTGAGTGTTGGTTGCTGGTGAGGAGATGTATTAGCTTTTTTGTTTTGTTTGTTTTCTATTATTGTCTCCTTTGAATGGTATGCAATTGTTGTTTAATTCTATGTGCTTGTGGATGGCTGATTTGTCTGAGTGCAAAACTTCCACATTTTTGGATTTAGCTTGGTCTAGGATGCTGATAGTTTCCCAGTTGAAAGCATATTAAGTCTGACCGTGTGTTGTGAAAATTAAGGAATTTTAATTGGATCTTGTGATTGCTTGTTGGTGTTCATGGGTGCGCAGTGCTATTCTTCTGCCTGTTTTGCACAGTAGCTGATGGCATCCATAGACTATTTATTGTAGACGAGTCCTGTTTTTCCTTTTGGAGCTACTGGGTCTTTGGATTCATTTAAGATGTAATGGAGGACTTTAGATGGTTTGTGTGCTATGGAAATGGTGAGTATTTGTAATAGTCTGGTGGTTGTTTCTGAGATGTTTTTGATGTATGGCAGTGTTATTTTTTTTCATAGCTTGTGCTAGTACTGGGTTGAGTGGTTTTAGATAAAGCTATATGGGTATCCATTTTGTTGGAAGATGTTGTATAGGTAGAATATTTTCTTTTTATGGTGTTCTGAGTTGCTTCACTGCATTTGAGCTTTTCTCAATAATATTCTTATACAGCTCCTCTTATGTGGGTTGGGTTATTACCCTGGTAAGCGGAGCACTTGGTTAGTGTGGGTGATTTTTCAATAGATTTGTGTTTGCATTTTAGTTCAAATCATATCTAACTATGGCTATAAAAACAAAACATTTAGTAACAAATCAGTGAGCTGGGATTTAAAGTCTATTATGTAATATTTATTAAATATTTTATTTATTAAACTGTTTACCCAATGTTCAGTTAAGATTACATATGTAATTTGCTTTTGGGCCTTCTGCTCATAAATAAAATGTATTGATATAATATATTAAATCATAATCAATGATGTACAAACCAATCCCCCTGGATTTACATAACATATTAATTCAAAACTAAACAACCCTAATTAGGCTTTAGTTTAGTGCAATGTGTTAATCAAACTTATGATTTTGTGGTTCCATTAAATTTCAGGGAAAAGTTAGTTCTCTGCTGAATAACTATCACAAAAAAGGAGATCTGGACGGCATGCAGTCCCTAGAGACAGTGCCTTTTTGCTAAGTTGCCAAAAATCACTTTGAAAAACAATTCTGAGCAAAGAAGAATAATGATAAAAAGAAAATATACAGATTCTTACAGACATTTTTGATCTCTTGAGTTTACAGTTCTAACGTAAGCAAATTCAATGAGTGCTTGTTTATCCACAATCTGTTGAAGTCTTTGTACACACTTTGAGTGTCATTTCTATCTTTCTTATCAAGGAGATACTTTGTAAACCCCAGTTTGGCTAATGCTTGTGTGCTTTCATGTTGTAGGGAAAGTTTTGATGGCTTTTTTGTGCTTGAACTTTACACAGCTGAATTTTTGTTAGCAGTGCCAGAAACAACACAGTATAGTGTACATACAGTATGTTATTTTGTGTTCAAACAGTTTGGTCAGTTCTCCACTGAAATATGCTCAATTGTCTTTTGCATTATATTACTCAAGACCCCTTGAATGTGACTGTATGGGTACAAAATTGAAGGAAAAACATCTGAACAGTGAATTCAAAGAACAAATGAGTTCAAAGATTGATGTCATTTTAGGGTATATTCAAATGAAGGTGTTTTCAAGTTTCAATCTAAGGCTATATGCTTTAAATATAGGTACCTTGTTTTTTTTATATGTTCGATAACACTAAACTTTTGGAAAAACAGTAACTTGGATTATGGAAACCCACACAAACAATAGCATTAATACAAACACAAAATAGGAATATGTGATTGATTGTATCAAAATATAAAGGGAGGAATAAAGGGGAGCAAGACAATATAGAGATAGCCAGTAGAGTTTGGAAGGATATGACATAATCAGAGCAGTAAGATCAGTGAATGCTGTTTTTCCTGGCCTGCCAGATAAATGTGAAGACACAAAGATAAGTGAATGGGTGTTCAAAGGCTTCATATCCCCAGTTCAGAAATGATTAAACACTGGAAAAAATTATTATAGATAGCTATAGCATTATTATAGATATAGATAGCAGTAACCTTCTAAAAGATGATGATGATAGTGGTGGTGATAATGACCGCCATCAAGCTGGTGTCAACTCAGAATGACTACATAGATGTTTTCCAGAACGATCTGTCACCAGATTCTTCAGATCTTTCAAAGGTGCACCCATTAACACTCTAACCAAGTCCATCCATTTTGCTGCTGGTTGTCCTCATCTTCTCTTTCCTTCCACCTTTCCAAGCATTGCAGATTTCTCCAGAGAGCTTTAATGTATCTGAAGTAGGATAATTTGAGTCTGTTCATTGAGAACTCTGGGTTGATTGGTTTCAGTCTAGCAAACAAGTAAGCTTGAAATGCGTGTAAGAAATGCATACAGGATTTCTTTGATGAAGAAATAGTTTACAGTACTTTTACACAAAAGAAAATGTCTTGATGGTGATATGAAGACATGGCAACAATTAATAATTAAATGATTTTTTTCCTGCCAGGGTTTAGGCTAATTCAAAGATTAATTCTTGGGAGTGTTTATCAGCAAGGCGTCACTTTTAATTATATCAGCAGTAAAAGATTCTATTATCCTTGAGGAATTGTCCCCAATTCTAAACACTGGAAGCATGAAATTCTCTTTTACGAAATTATGTGCGGTGGCTCACACAGGAAACAATGCAATATGGCTTTTCCCCTAGAACAACATGGAGGTTAAATGGAAATCTTGAGCCTTATCCCTGTGTAAAATCAGGCAAAATTCAAGAACTAAAATATTTGTACAGTATACAGAAAATCAGCATGACCTATCTCTTCACATCCTACAATATTACTTACTTGTCTACATAATGATAAAAATAAACTTTTGGAAGTTCCCACTTTGAAAGCCATCTCAGCTTTGGTTTCACTAGTCTGCAGGATTTGTAAACTATTTTAAACCAAGTCTCACCACTTAGGGCCATTAATTAATATAAGGTAAGCTTATGTCTTGCCCATATTCCATTCTAATAGATTAATAATATTAAAAAATTACAGTATAGGGTTATTAAAACAATTTATTGAGATAATGTATAGGGCTATCACATCTGATCTACAGTCTTTGCAGAAGATGGATGAAATCTGCATTTTTGTACCTAAGATCAAGTCATCCTAATATAGCTACAGACTATGGTCTGGTTTGACTGCCTTTACCAAGTTTCTGTCTGTTATGAAGGTCATCTCCCTTCCTGTTACCAGGAAAGTTTTATCTAATATAGATGTCAGCAAAAGATAAGAGTTTACTGTATTTCTTTGTTACATCTATTGGTCATCTGGGAGTGTTGCAGTGGTGGAGCTCTTGCCTCACAATCAGTAGGCTGTGAGTTTGATCCTAGGTAGAGGCAGATGGGCCACTCTGGGGACAATGAGAATATATCTGCTGAAACAATCTCCGTAACGGGAACAGGAAGGGCATCCGGCCAGTAAACACTCAGCTCCACTCAGTTGCCCAAGACTCCACCCCACAAGGGATTTTAGGGTCTTTTAAAAGAAAACGATGACCTATTGGTCATCTGGATTTTTGCAGACCAAATATAGGAGTCCTAATATCCAATACTTCCAGATTTGAAAAAAGTACTCAAGTACTTATATTTAATTTAGACCTAATGTGATACTTTCTAATATTGCTAAAGAAAAAATATTTTGTGTAGAGAAGAAATGCATACATTTGAAGTTTAAAAGAATCTAGTAGAGAAGAGTTTATTTAATTGCTACTTTTAATGCCTCCAGGAACTAATCCATAAATATAACAGCACTTTCCCCTGGTCATCGTATGAAAGATTTTGGTGGATAAGATTTTTCTGCACATCATGAATTTATTTTCTTTGATGAGATGAGAGATTATATTTCTTTTAACTTGGGTTTTATAATATATTAACATGTCCAAGTATTGTGCAAAATACTACCAGCTGTTCATATGGAATAAAATGAGTGTAGTCAAGAAATTATTAAATGTAGCATCCTCTCGGAGCTAAGCTTTGGATAAAAGCAGTAGTAGTAGTAGTAGTAGTAGTAGTAGTAGTAATAACATACTGAGTGAAGAATGTTAGTACTGCATTAGATATTGTAACAATGATTGTCATATACTTCATTGCATAGTCCCTGTGATTCCAGAGAAATAGAAACTTCAGAATATGTTCTTCATTGATTATTTTATAGAGACATCCAAACCACATTCATCCTATCTCTGATTAGTAGATATCCTGGCCACCCAGATTCAGCCAATGCCTAGATGTTGCTCATGGACAAGCTACCTTTTTTCACAACTCGTGTACCTAGGTTTTGTGCAGCTGCACAGAAGCTCCATCAGACCCTGAAGGGTCAAGTTTCCACAGTGCACTCTATCTAACTGTAATTCTTTTAAAATTTAGATAATATTACTTTGTTTGTAATTTTAGATGCTATCATATTTAAAATATTTTAGTGACTAAATTATAATTTAATATAGGCTACATCTTGGACCTCATTTATATATGTCAGATTGTTTTATAAATATATTTTAATTTTGTCTTAAACTTTTTTTGTTGTTTATTTGTTTGTTCAATTTCTATAGTGCCCATCTCAGCGAAATGACTCTGGCAGCTTACAATTCTGAAACAATAAAATAGTTTAAACAATTGAAAACAATAAAATATCCAAAAAATAAATATATACAGCAGCTGAGATAGTTAACCAACTAACAGTAAAGCCAAGAAATGGGGCTCTTAGTAGATGGCTTTACTTATCATCTGCTAATATGGATGGATGGATAAGATGAGAGAGGAAGGGAGGGAAGGAGAGAGACAGGAATGTTTTACAGTTGTCTGCTTCTACTGGTCTAACAACTACAATACACTGAATTGAATATGTATTGTATATGAATTGCATATACAGGCTAACCTGTGTTTCACAAATATTGAATAACAGCAGTAAATTACAACAATCTTTCTCTATAATGTCCAAGCATGGTTGTGCTTGGGACAGAAATAGAATGCAAGCTTTAAGAGAATTGGAGAGGCTACTGAGAGATATAATATTTTTTCAATATTTTTTTTTAATTATCCAAACCTGATAGCAGGTCAAATACATTCTGCAGATTTAAGAACTACTGCAAAAGACAATGATTGATCACAAAATTGCGATAAAATAATATGCAGTTAATCAGAAACCAAAGAGCTTTATTATATTAGCTTCAATTCTCATTTTCAAAAAATACTACCTACTTTAAATTGCCAAACAATCCTATGGTTTGATCAGAACACTCCAATCTCAGAATGTTCTGCCAATTTCTAAAATTGCATTGCAGGGTTGAACTAAGAAAAAACAGAAGGTACTGTCATCCCTTCTGTTTGGTTGGTTTTTCAGCTTTGTGGAAAAATAGATTTTCAAATATACACATAACTATTGGTGGGAAATTTCAAAGTCTGCTTGTCCAACTTACAGTTATTTATGATGTGATGCTATGTCTACAGGTAGTCTTTGACTTACAATCTTTCATTGAGTGGTTGTTCAAAATCACGATAGCGTATAATGAAGGGACTTACGATCCATGACTAAAATTTATTTATTTATATTTCACATTCCTGAACGAGCCATCTCCTTCAAAGAGCCCATCTCCCTCAAAAGTCACAACCATTACTTCTTGTTGTTGTTGTGTCATATCCTTCATTGGACGTTGGCGATCATGTTAGGGATTCTATTTTTATCAACAGCTGCATGAAAAAGTGCTGCTGAGTTTTGTCCCAACCAGTCCCTTAGATTTTGAAGCCATGATGTTTTTCTTCTGCCTGGACCTTGTTTGCCTTCAAACTTTCCTTGGAGGATTACGTGAAGTATGCCATATTTTTCTGGGTGTTGCACCACATGTCCAAAATATTCTAACCAGAGGTGGTATTCAGCAGGTTCTGATTAATTCTGGAGAACCGGTAGCGGAAATTTTGAGTAGTTTGGACAACCGGCAAATACCATCTCTGATTGCCCCTGCCCCCATCTATTCTCTGCCTCCCGAGTCCCAGCTGATCGGCTGGGTCTTCTTTTGTTGCCCTGCACAGGAGAATGGAACTGGAAAGCAGGTTAGTGGGATGGGGAGGGAATGGGATTTTGCAGTAATTTTCCCTCAGGAGTGGGGTGGGAATGAAGTTTTTGCAGTATCCTTTCCCTGCCACACCCATCAAGCCATGCCCACAGAACCTGTAGTAAAAAATTTTGAATCCCACCACTGATTCTAACTTTCTCTTTTTAATGGTTTTGATGATTTCCCTTGGCTTATCCAGGCGCCTTATCACCTCCTCATTTCTGATTTCGTCAACCCAGCTTATATGTAATAGCCATCTTTAAATCCACATTTAAAATGCTTCCAGTCTCTTCAAGTGGCTTTCTGTCAGAGGCCAACTCCCTACTCCATAGAGCAGGATAGAAAAGATGTAACATCTGACCATTACATGGTCACCTAATTGTAATCTGGTTCCTTATAACCAGATGCCAAACCTCCAGTGTTCATGTGAACACCATTTGCAATCTCTTTTTTCTCGTTTTCCAGCAGGAAAAGTCACAAATTGATGCCACCTACCAAGAGGACTCCCTCTAAATTCTATGGGCTGTCTGAAAAATGTCTGTGCTTGAAATCCAAGCAGGATTATCAACTCAGAGCAGAGAGGCTTCAGAAGCCTCTTGACTCTAGGACTGAAAATCAGAGGTCCTTGCACACCTCCCTAACCTTCCCATGGACCTTCTGGCTTCCTCTCTACCTGGCAGGGCTTGGGACTTGCAACTTCCTATTGGCTTCCCCACTGACTTCATTATGGGAAGGCAGCAGGAATTCATCTCATCATCAGGGCATTCACTTAGTGATGACAATCAGGATGGCCTGGATTGCTGTCACTAAACAAAGCAGTTGCACTTTGTGACTGCATTATTTAGCGATGAAAATTCCAATTTCAATTGTGGTTGGAAGTCAAGGACTATCTCTCAGCCAGTCCTTGAGTATTGAAGATTTGTCCTGAAATGAATACAAACTCCAGCTCCTTTGTCATGCAATGGTGGTTTATTCATTAGCTCACCAAACAACAAATACTCTTCTCTGACAAGAAAGGCTAAAAGCCAGGGAAGGTTAGAGGTGGGTTTGAGTTTGCTCCCTTTCCTTTTATTACCATTATCATGAGACACACCCCAACACACCCAGGCCTATATGCAGTTCTAATTCTGGCCATGCCTAACCCATTATCCCTAAATGCTATTAACCCTATAACATGTCTACATCCCTAACCTATTCCGACCCTCACTAACTGATCCCCACCTGGTGCCACCTTCACCATGTTTTAACCTAAGGCTTAATTACCACCTATATGTGCCCCAACCCCCTTTAACAATATGCATCACATCAATACATGAAAAGAACCATTTCCAGCAGCCCTGCAGTTGTTTCAGAATCCATCCTGCAGCCTCGCAGTTGCTTCAGAATCCATCCTCCATCCCCGCAGTTGTTGCAGAATCCATCCTCAGCTCTGCTGAGTCATTCCAAAGCCATCGGCCAGCACATAAGCAGAAATATGGATCCAGCAACAGCAGAGATGAGGTGACATGGCCAGCTGACTTGCTGCAAGGCATATTCGGAGCTGACAGGCCCCCTCTACCAGAGGGTAGAGCAATAAAAAGGGAATAATTATCACCATAGTGGTTTACCTCCCCACTTGGGTTTCTCAGGGTACCATTTATGGAACCTCCATTGAAGACGTGGTGAATTAACATTGATGTGGCCAATCCATAATGCCTCACCTAAAGTATATCCCTTCCATTTTACTAAATATTGTAGACCTCCTCTATATATCCATGAATCAAGAATAAACTCTATCTCATAATGAACTGCCTTCACTGGACCAGGTAACCGATCATTGGGATTACTTCTTTAATGAGACTAATATGGAATACTGGGTGGACCTTTTTGAACCATGGTGGTAACTTCATCTGTACCGTAACAGAACTATCTATATTTCAGCTGTTCTTCAAAGGACATTTGTCTGATCAGTATTATTACATCTTCTACCCTTGCATGTTATTTAACATAGTTAACATAGATAACTATTTAACATAGTCCTGTAATTCTTAGTCATAGGGAGACTAGATATACACAAAAGCTTTGAAATGCACCATATGTGTAGCATTCCACATCCATATACATATATTAAAAATGTTTCCCAAGAGACAGTATTCTCTGGAAATGACTAGCTCCAAAATTCCTTTATGTTACAAGTCGCCCACTATACCCAGTGGATTGCTGTGGATTGCTCACATTGGTTACTCATAGCTTTGATATGCTGATGTATCTATTTTAAATTGCAAATGTTGGATGTTATGTGAGTTCAGGCCAGGTTTCTCAATCTGCTGTTCTGTGTGTTTTACACAACTCTCATTGTCCCTGAACTGGCCATGTGTTTTGAGCTGAAGAACATAGTACTCCCTCAGTTGTTGGACGTTATTCTGAATTGTAGTGAAATATGGAGAGTTAGGATATGGGTGACGTTTTTAATTTATGAAAGGTATTTAAATTCTGTCTAAACCTTTCAGAGTTATGAATATATTTTATTTCTGAAATGTTATTTCTTTTTTAGGTAACGAGAGAAGAACCATAAAAAAAAATAGTTCTGTTTTCATTAACTGCAATTTAGCATTCCGTAAGAACTCTTAAGCTCTTGTTAATAGGTGTTGAAACAAGGCAACTTCGTAAGATGCTGTATGAATTTGGCTAATTTTAGTCTTCTGTTGCTAAAAATGTAGCGTAATTTGGCTTTAATTAACCACACAAAAAGTGTGGTTAATTAAAACAAGAAAGAAAATGTTTCCTACTCTCCTTGTTTATCACGCTGGAAGCCGAGAAAGGTTGTTGATGAATTCAAGATTAATTTTTGTATTGATAAGCCTTAGTTTACCATTAGATCTCAACTCAAATGTGGTTGACTAGTTGTTGTTTTACTTTAAAATGTATTGTGCCACTCATTCCCATATTGTTAGGACCATCAGATGACCATTAAAAGGCAACAAAGAAATACGGAAAACTCTCTTTTCTTCTACCTTGTGGGCATCTGAATTTTGGCAACCCAAATGCGGTTGCTGGCCCTATATTGTTTTAGTACACAAAATGGCTCAACTCAATAGCCAAGTTGAACATGTTTAGTTCAGCAATAACTCTCCTGATACTTCTATTTTCATCAATTTTGGAAGATGGGATGAAAACATGGTAAAGTTAGATGAGTTTAGAGTTTTGGTGGAATGAGATAAAGAAGTTTTTTCAGGAGAGTTTCCTCTACTGGAATGAAGCAAGCAAGCAAGCAAGCTTTCATATTAATCTTGGGAGAAATGGCTGTGGACCCCCTATTTCCATGAGATATGGACTGCAAAGGCTTATAGGGACTAATTTTCAGTTGCATTTATTTACTCCTCTGTTAAACAGTTTCTCCCAGGAAGTCTCATCTGTCCTAACTTTTTGGAAGTTTTTGAAAATTCAATTATTTTGGAGGTCTATGGTGAGTATCAGGACGCACACTTTGCTTTATTTGTGGATATTTTGGTTTTATTCTTGTGTTTGTTTTAACCATACTGTGGAGTTTTTATGGAAAAGATTTAATTAATTTAAACTGCAAATATCCATTTGATAAATATGTCCATTTCACTTTTTTTAATAATAGCAAGGCAGGCTTGGATGTGCTTATGCTAGAAAGGCCATGTTTGACTTCTTTAATTGTAAAGAAGGATAAGAAAGAGGAGGTATCAAAACTGCCATTTTGCTTCTTAAACTAGGAGCAATCTTAATCTAGTAATATAAATCACCTGTGTTTTATATACCCCAGAAATTATAGCCCTGATTTTGTGGGTCAAGTATGTGAGTCCAGACAATGCAATGATTATATGGTTCAATTAGTCAATCAATTGAGATAGATCAATAAATCATACCTTAGTTAATTATGGATCAGTATTAAAGTGATCATAACTACAATAAGAAGTTGTAACTCCATAATTTGTCGTTTCTCTCCCCCCCCCCACCTTCTCTCTCTGGCACACACACTATATAGCTCTGAAATAGTGCGGCTGGTGGTATTTTAGCATTTTATTTGAAGCCAGCTAGTGTGATTATGTATCATGGTTTTGGCAGTTATTTTATATGAACCCACCCAACTGTGTTGTATTCAACCAATCATATTTAAGCATAACTAAATTCAGCCATGGTCAAATAGGAATTTTCTAAATCACCACAGTTCTTTTTCTAGAAATGCAATGTATCAGTACGTTTTTTTTCCTCTATAGTTTGTTGAAGAAACAAATTACTATGCATTACAAAACAGAACTGGCATTCTAAATTTAAAACAGATGACATCAGAATCAGACATGGAACCAGACACCACCAAGTCATATAGCACCTCATAAATATTCAAGCTGGTGGACCAAAAGGAAATGTAAACTGCGTTGCTGGCCAACAGGCTTGGCAAGGGTTGGATGGGACATTCTTATGCACCCCATTCTCAGTGGTGAATCCTATGGAGAGCTCTCCAAAATGTTTGCAGATTCCTTTAGAAGTTTGCCTTATCAGATGCAGCGCATGAAGCAAATGAAACAGACCATTTTATTAAATTCCTCACAGAACCACTGTATCTTTAAACTGTAGCAACGGCTACATTAAAAGGAAAATAAATTAAGCATTATATTTGAGACAACATTTGAACTAACACAATATAATTGTAAGTGGCTGGAAAGACATCGATCAAGAATGGGGTTGCTCCTTATCCACAAAAATAAAGGGAAGAAACAGATTAAAAAATTAGTTAAAAGCAGTTTTTCATGGGAAAAAAAGACAATATATAACTGAGTTTACAAGATAATACCCCAGCACAAGGGTGTCAAACTCACGGCCCGTGGGCCAGATGCGTCACATGCTGGCCCTGCCCCCATCCGGTTTAGCAAAGGGGAAGTCCCGATATGTCACATGACACTGCTGTGACAACGTGAGTTTGACACCCCTGCTCTAACAGATACAAGATAATTATTATAGGATTTACATCACAGTTCTAATACCTCTCTGTACAGAGCATTCACAGAATGGGACACATTTAACTGTCCACACAATTGCAGAGTAAGACTACAATATGTTAAAATATTTATATTTATTTGCCAACAAACACAGTAGGCCTCTTGGGTGTTCAGGCAAACATGCGGTGGGCTTCTATTTGGGTTCAAACCAGGACTGTTCACAGAATCTAACTTCCTACTTCCCACTCAATGAACTCAAGAAGCATGAGGATGAGAAGTAAATGTTTTCAAGGAAAAAAAATCCCAAGAAAATCCAGTTACCTTATGAAAAGCACCTTTGGGACTCACTCAACAAGAGAAGAAAGCTGCCTTCATGGTTCCTTGAATTCAAGTACAAGTCCTACATGATCCTATGTTAGCTTAGAACAGACCTTAGTGATGAACTGTAAGACCCAACATGGCTCTTGTTCCAATAGGCCCTATATATTCCTTTGCCTAGTTAGAGGAAATGAAGGAAGCAGGTTTTATACATATTTTTGTATGTTTAGGATTGCAGCCTACAGAAATGATCATTGCCTTCAGTGCGAGAAGAAGTTTAAACTTCTGTGATGAGATGTCAGGCATAATTTATGTAGCTCAACTGCTGAAGCATGTTGAGTTTTCATTACATCCAACCAGAGACATTTTACTTAATCTATAAAGAGGTACTTACCGGTCAAACAGCAGAACGGTGGAGATGCTTTGAGAACAAAGATTTTCAAATATATCTATATTTGTATAACACATCAAAATATGGTTTGATATTTGTTGGTTTAGTGTTAATCCAGGCATACTAGTTATAAATTGTGTGGCTTGAATTGTCAAAGTTTGTGAGTAAATGGGCAATGTAAACACAACCTACAATGTTTTTCAATGAATTCTACTTAAGCTTAAGGAAGCCATAGCTTAGCATAATACACAAGAACAGATTTCCATTTGTTGAAAGGGAAATTGCCTACCTTACTTCATAAGCGTTATACTTGTACAATGACAATAAAGTTCTTCTTCTTCTTCTTCTTCTTCTTCTTCTTCTTCTTCTTCTTCTTCTTCTTCTTCTTCTTCTTCTTCTATAATCTCTCTCTGGAATTATGTGCGTGTGTGTGAGAGAGACAGAATGTGTATGTGTAACTATAAAATAATGAAGTACATTTAAGACTTGTGTCATCCAGCTAAAGACCTGGGAATGAATCAATACTTTGGCAATTATTGATGGAAGTGTTTTTGTTGAATGCTTCTCCATCCTTGCTAAAAAATTAACAGTGAAGATGCTCAACTTTCCATTTATTTGACATTCCCTAGGACCTATGGCACGTGTGCTGGAAGTGGCATGCAGAGCCATTTCGCAAGGCATGCCAGCCGTCACCTGTTGCTCTTCTGGGTTCCGGTACACATATGCACACCGGCCAGCTCTTCTTTGCGTGTGCGGGAATGCCAGAAACCAGAAGAACAGCTTCCCTGTGAACTTCTGGTTTCCGGCACACACAAGCACACTGGCCAGCTGGTGTTTGCGTGCGCATGCATGCCAGGGAGCGGGTCTTCCAGTTTCCAGTGCTCCTGTGTGCGCGGGCCAGGGCACTGCTGTTTTGGTTTCTGGTGCTCCCCCACCCGCACGTGTGTGCTGTCCTGTTTTGGCACTTAGTGCCAATAAAGTTCACCAGCACTGCCCTAGAATATCCTCACTTTCTTTCATTCTGCTCAGAACTGATCAAACTATTGCTTAAATAGTAGACAGTAAAAGAGGAAATTAGTTCAGACAAGGGGTTCTTGCAATGTTGCCTTGACTCACATTTATATGGACAAAAAAGAAAATGAACTTCTGCCAGGGAGAAGAAAAAGAAAGAATGAAATCCGATACTTTGTTTTGTTTTTATGCTCAGCAGATAGCTTTTCCTGACTGTTGCCAAATGCTTCTACAAAGATAAATGTGCAGCATGACAATGATGAAAACATTGCAGATTTTTGCACTAATTACTCATACTAAAAAGCAGTCCAACTGGGGCCTCTTGAGTTCAAGGAAGAATAGGACATTTCTGAAATAGGCCTTATGGATTCTGAATGAAAAATTCATTGGCTCCTTATATGATTACTAAAATCCAATACTGTCAAATAACTGTGTTTAAGTCCTTCCAATTATAGCAGGTAACTTATCAAAAGAGCTTGTTTGCATCTATTCTTTATAAACTGAAAATGAAAACAAGTTCACTGGAGACTCTTGAGCACTATTGACCTTTGAAATGTACATAGTTTTTATTAAAAGATTTTACATCTATAACAAGAAATACATTCAAAGAAAAAGACACATGTGAAATGTGAAAAAGAAAAAAAAAGTTTATGGATATGATATTTGCTTTCTAAAAATGGATTTTTTGGTCAAAAGGAAAAATAAAAAAATAGGGCTTTGAAATGCGGTGCTTAAAATGTTATCATTTCCTTGAAAATGCAACACTGAAAACAGGGGTGGGATTCAAATTTCTTAACAACCAGTCCTATGGGCATGGCCTAATTTATGGGTGTGGCTTGGTGATCATGTGATTGGGTGGGCATGGCTTGCTGACTGGGTGTGGCTTGGTGGTCACGTAGGACTGGCTGGGTGTGGCTTGTATGTAAATATTGTAAATATTTATTTTTTTATTTAAAAAGAGCAACTTTTACCCAAAATCAGGCAAAGCAGGTAGGCAGATTGAGTTGCTCACAGAATCACAGATTCACTTAGAGATCTATCTATCTGCAATCTGCTACCTGAGTCTGCACTGAAAAATAGAAGCTTCGGTCCTAAGGAAGGTTCAGCTCTGCTTTTAGATTAGCTAAAAATGAAGAAATCCAAAGATTTCCTACTTTCTAGCTAATCTAAATCTCCCGGCACAGCAGAATAGCTGATGGTCGGGAGAAAAAAAAAGAAAAATAACAGGCATGTGGCCAGCTGGTCTTTAGTTTTCTGGTGCTCCGGGATGCACACATGCATGGGCATGCACGCACGTTCCAATTTGGGCACTTGATGCTAAAAGGTTCACCATCACTGATATAGTCATTAAGCAAATCTAGCTTCCCACATTGACTTTTATTTATTTATTAATTAAATTTATATGCCGCTTGTTTCACTGCCTTGAGTGACTCTGGGTAGTTTTGCTTGTTGGAAACTGTTAGAAATTCTGTTTATATTCTAACAGTTTCCAACAAGCAAAACTACAGAACAAATAAAGTGCACATTCACCATGTGCTTTACTACTTAACTGCAACAAGAAACAGGGAACTTTTCTCAGAACAAAAAGCCATAGAGTATATACCATAGATGCAAACTTATAAACATGGCCATCTACTGGTTGGCTGTAGTTATTGCACAAAATAATGAAAACATGTATTCCAAAAGAAACCAACTGGGAAGGTCTCAAATAGTAATTCCTTGACACGGGATGCTGGTTGCTGAGTGCCCAAATTTTGTTCAAATCATCATGTGGATGTTGTGACTATCATACGTACAAGAACTAGTTCAGAGGTGGTATTCAACAGGTTCTGACCAGTTCTGGAGAACCAGTAGTGGAAATTTTGAGTAGTTCGGAGAACCAGCAAAAACCAACTCTGACTGGCCTCGCCCTCATCTATTCTCTGCCTCCCGAGTCCTTGCACAAGAGAACAGAGTTGGAAATCAGGTTAGTGGAGTGGGGTGGGAATGGAGATTTTACCGGTGGTAAAAAAAAATTGAATCCCAACACTGAATTAGTTGTAAGTCACATTTTTCACTGCCATTATAACTTTGAATGGTTGTTAAACAAATGGGTATAAGTTGAGGACTACCTGCACCACTGAACTTCATTTTCTTTCAGGCAAACAATAAATTCAAGAATATCTTTTTACAGTATACTGTTGTAAAGAATGTTTCTTTTTCCAACCATTATTTGTGTTATTAAAGCTATGTTCTGCCCAATACCAAAGATAATGTTAGGCAGCATTTCTACATGGCACCCTACTGTTCAAAGCTGACTTAGGCCTGGATTAAGGCCAACAGAAACTCTAAACACAGGTCAGTAATAGTGCTGCTCGACAGACATGAAGCTCTCAAACTATGAGACAGAAACAGTATATCGGTTGATACCTTCAAACCAAACTTTTAACCTTTTGTCATACATCATGCCAAAGAAACTTAAAAAAACAACAACAGTGCAGATTGAACTCAAACATGGCAAATAAGGATTATGACCAAAAAATCAAGCTAAAGTCAACTATGGCAGTGAAAGAGTTGACAGTATGATAGCTGGAGGGAAAAAGCCTCATTGGTATCTCTTTCCTGTGGTGCCCTAAATCAGCATCCGCCAACCTTTGGGGCACCAGGGACTGATTCTGTGGAGAGAGATTTTTCCTTGGACCAGAGAGAGCATGGTTTTGCATGCTGCCTGCATCCCGTAGATGGGGCTTCGCTTGTTTCCATGGCCCAGTTTCCGGCATGCTGCATCCCAGTGCCAATCCATGGACCGGAGGGTAGGAACCTCTACCCTGAATAATCTTATTTTTTTAACAGTTAATCCAGAGCTAAGCTGACTTCAATCCAATTTGCTGGACTGAAATTTCAGTCCAGTTTGTTATAGGTTGGTAATGAGATTGGGCTGGTGCTCATCTCAGACTCAGTTCAATGAGGGACCCAATTGGTAATTCCTGTGTCTTGCCTTTCACACCTGTGCAGAGAAGCTAAGTGTTCTTGGATGGCCTTGGTGTGGGTAGGTCTACATCTGCCTGCCTTTTGCAGAAAATCCCCCATTTTTGATTCCCTTCTATGCGCACTTTGAGGGACATTTATGGTGGTTTCAATGTTCCATGGTCACATGATGCTTCTGACAAGGACAGTCAGTGGGGAAGCTGACAGGAAATAACAAGTCACAGTCATATGACATCATGCTTAACAGCCCATGGTGCTTTGCTCAGTGTCCATAAGCAGAATTAATGTCATGATGCACTCGTGATATTATTTACTTATTTATTTATATCAAATATTTCTAAATGGCCCATCTCCAGTGATGGGATTCACATTTTTTTACTACCAGTTCGATGGGCGTGGCTTGGTGGGCGTGGCAGGGGAAGGATACTATAAAATCTCCAGTCAGAGGTGATATTTGCCAGTTCTCCGAATTACTCAAAATTTCTGCTACCGGTTCTCCAGAACTGATCAGAACCTGCTCAATACCACCTCTGCCCATCTCCCTCAAAGATTGTGCATAACAACTGTGCCAAGTAGTAAGAGAGAGCCTAAAAGATTAATTGGCTTCAATCGGCCTTTCATAATTTATCAACCACCTATTAACACTAAACTGAGATTTTATTATCCTAGCCAGAACTCTTACTGCTAGCAAAATGTTTCAACCTCAGTCATTTGTCTTACCAGATGAAGAAGGCTCGAAGTGCAGACACAAAGTATAGCTTCATACATCTGCAGCACACTATACAGTTGGCCAAAATTTATGCCGTGCTATTGTTATATGCAAACATGGTCCTTGTAGATAGCGAAGAAACCCTATTTAAAAAATCCGTATTGTTGCTTCTTCTCTGGTCCTATTTTTAATAAAGTAGATTCTAAATACAGTCTCTGCTGCTAGCTTTGCAAGAGAATAATAGCTGCATCTCCGATGCTTGAAATATCAAATTCACTTTTCTCTCTTAATTAAACCATGTAGCTTTCTTCCTTTTTCCATTTTTCTTGCAGAGAACACCTTTAATGTAAACATCTTTTTTCTCTCACACACAAAGTGCCCTCTAATTCAACATAGGGTTTAATTATGACTCCAGTCATTCATTCTTACTGAGTGAAAGAAAATGGAAATCAGTTATAATTACATATGCTTGCTTGTTTCATCTTTGTCCTTTGAGATGAAACTGCCAGCCCTTGTTATGTTACAAGCATAATCAGTCTGAAATGAATTAACTTTTCCCTTGCATTATAAAAATATCCTTGAATTTTGAAATGCTTTCTAAAAACATGTTGCTGATAAGTGTTCTTATAAGATTTTAGATGTTGCAAATTAATGCATACAACGAATGGACTTTTATGCTAGGCAGTCTGTGTTGTTTAGACAGTGCCTGAAGAACTGCAGTCTGTGTGAGACAGGCAGGTTTCATTTTACAAAAGTTGAACCAGCACATATACTATTTCCATACAGATAATTGATTTACACCAGAGGTAGTATTCAGCAGGTTCTGACCAATTCTAGAGAACCGGTAGCAGAAATTTTGAGTAGTTCGGAGAATTGGCAAATACCACCTCTGACTGGCCTCACTCCCATCCCAAGTCCCTGATCAGCTGATCGGCTGGGTGCACACGTCCCTGATCAGCTGATCGCATCGGTTGCCCTGCACACGAGAACGGAGCTGGAAAGTAGGTTAGGAAATGGGGATTTTGCAGTATCCTTTTCCTGGAGTGGGGTGAGAATGGATATTTTACAGTATCCTTCCCCTACCATGTCCACCACGCCATGCCCGCCATGCCACGCCCACCACACCACACCATACCCATCAAGCCACGTCCACAGAACTGGTAGCAATTTTTTTTGAATCCCATCACTGATTTACACCTGTTCAATTAGCAACCATTCAAAATTAAGATGGACACCTCAAAATGTACTTATTATCCACTTCTGAATTTCCCTTCCCACATATTCACATGACCATATTTTGAGTATTCAGCAACTGGCTTGCATTTATGGCCATTTGCATTGTCCTGCCATCATGAGACCACAATTTATTTATTTTTTACAGAAACTGGTGTTTACTTCCAGTTTCTGGGGAAAAACCCTCCACCTATAGCAAGCAATAGGTTCACTTAACAACCATTTCAATAGAGGTTATAAAGTCAGGTCTAATCATGACCCACTCCAAGACAGTCACAAATTACAAACTGTAGATTAATCTTTTTTTTTCTTTTTCTCTGTTTGATATTTTATCTTTGGTGATAAAAGAATGAATAAATAGGTTAAAAAAACAAATTACAGCTATAATTGCCAGGTTTAATTACAGACATAAGTCAAGAGTTGTCCACACAATGTGGTAAAGGAGTGATGAAGATAGCAATTGAATTCCACCTGATTTCATGTGCAATGTAGAAATACATGCAATGCATATAAAAAGCAGGTGGAGCTTGGATCACACTGTCATGGCCATGTTGAAAACCTTATGAATTAACAGAAATGCTTATGAGTTAACAGAAACTTGGCTGATCTCTTAAGGACTTTAGGAGGCACTTGATATATATTCTCCTCAGATCTGGGATTACTAATTTCTGTTGGGAGGCTTCCACCATTTGTTGGATTATCACCTTCTCTATTTTCTCCTTCTGAGTCTGCAGGTGCCAAGTACTTCTCTCTCTGCTTCCTTCGAGAGGTGGGTGGCTGGAGGACCTTATCCATTTTCATTGGCTGCAGTTATCAGGTCTCTTTTGCCTCCCCCCTAAAACTATAGACTCTCAAGTGTAGGAAACTAGGAGTCCAGCAGTTCAAATGAATGTATAGTTTTACTGCAAGCTTCAGCTCTCTACAAGAATATGAACTACTAACAGTCAAAACAATTTGGTGGTAGATAAGAGTCAACGGAATTCACAGGGAACTGTATTTAGATCTCTTGTGGGAGTGAAGGTACTTGAGACTTGATGGTATTTGATGGTGCACTTGACCCCTCCCTCAGGCTCAGCCTAGTCATCTCTTACATCAGGGGTGTCAAACTCGATTTCATTGAGGGCTGCATCAGGGTTGTGTTTGACCTTGGGGGGGCAGGGTAGATGTGGTCAGGGTGGGCATAGCCAGTTGACATCACTCGTGTTGGGGGAACCTGTGGTGGCCCAAGTGCTCTGCCAGCGAAAACGAGCTCCCGAGAACTGTTTTTGGCTGTGACAGACTCCTGCAACCCTCTACCAGTGAAAATTGAGCTTGGGAGTGCCTCCCGCGGCTCTTGCGAGCTCCATTTTCAGCTGCAATGGCCTCCTGAAACCCTCTGCTAGCTGGAGAGATGGAGCTTAGGAAGACCACATGTAGAGGCACTGTGGGCCAGCCCTTCACTGTCTCCAGATCTAAGCAACCCGTGGGCCAGATCAGGCCCCCCACCAGGCCTTGAGTTTGACACCCCTGTCCTATATGGACAGTAGGAAGGAGAAGAATCTGCATTTGCTCTTTGATTAAAGCTGGTAAGACTCCTGTCCTTCTACATCTTTCTATCTATCCTCTCTCTGATACTAGACAGCAAGAAAGGAAGTTATTTCCACCACTCTTATTTACTTGATAAGAATTCCTACCCATTTACCACTCCACCATCCATTCCAGAACAGAACTTCCTCCTGATTATGTGATAGGGAAGGTTTTTAGTTTTTCTCAGCAAGGCCAAACCCCAACTATGAAGCCAATAAGGTGGTTGGAGCTTGTGAAGGTACTGCTGTTTGGTTATAAGTCATTGCCATGTAAGTAGCTTAAACAAACAAAGAAAGTAGTGTTCAACACCTTTGTCAAGAACTTAATTTGTGCCCTCTTTTTCCTCATCTACTGACTTTAAACGAAAACACCTATCATTTATGTCAATAAAATGGGGTTCTAAAGTGTGATCTAGGTTTCTTTTTAATCATGTCACTGAATCATTGTATCTTGCCTTACTCTTTTTCGTACATCACTTAATCCTGAAATTAGTCTTATACATACAGTACTTCATTATTGATCTCCTACTCTCTATCGAAAGAGAGGGGGGGGGGTAAAGAGGTTTTGTAGACAAAGATAGATGCCCAAGCCAGAATCTTTTTCCAGCTCATGTTAAAATTTTACCCAGAGAAGGATGGTAAGGATGGGGGAGAATTTTAAACATTGCCTCTCCTTCTGAGGCAAGTTTTATCCATCCTCCATTTACTGTTCTATGTCTTCCTTAGAGAATTTGAAAATGAACTGCTAAATGCTGGCTCCATTTTGCAGATTGCAAAAATGATGAGATTCAGAAATCTTGCCGCTACCTAGATATTGGTAAAATTCCTATATCAACCAATTGTTTTGCAAAACCGATGAGATTATCTGCTCTGTTCATTGTATCCAAATTGATTTTACTTAACCTTCTAAAGAGCCTACTCTTTCCTGGTCCATGGTTCAATTTGTTGTTTGCTTCATGGCCCTCCTGACACCCTATAAACTCCTAACAAATACTGTCATCATTAAATATAATCACCTTCTTTGTTGCTCGAGGTTTTATTTATCTTGTAGCCCTAGAGAGACTAGCTAGGATAAATTAGTGATAACAGTTCTAAATGTACAGATAATCTCTGGTATTATTTTACTGTATGCAGTTCTAGAAAGGACCTTGTCAAGCCCTTGTGCTGAGCTACAGCTCTGGAAATCATCATCAGTCAGTACCCTTTTTTAAAAAAAATATTTATTTTTAATAAATGATGGTCAGAAAATTGGTTTCGATTTTGAAAAGATGCCAGAGATTTGAAGAAAAGAAGCAGAAAAGGCTTGCAAAAGCTTTTGCTTTTATAGCGCCTCCATTTTCAAGCTAAAAGCACTTTATTGCTTAAAAGCCAACCACTTGCCAATCACCGAGCATCCACTTGTTGTTGTTGACAACGTTCCTCCAGGCCTTCCTGTCTTCTACCATCCTCTGGAGTTCCATTTAAACTCACTCCGACTGCTTCAGTGACTCCATCCAGCCACCTCATTCTCTGTCGTCCCCTTCTTCTATTGCTCTCAATCTTTCCCAGCATTAGACTCTTCTCCAGTGAATTCTTCCTTCTCATTAGGTGGCTGAAGTATTTGAGTTTCAACTTCAGGATCTGGCCTTCTAAAGAACAATCAAGGTTGATCTCCTCTAGGAGTGACCGGTTTGATCACCTTGCAGTCCAAGGGACTCGCATCCTTGTTGTGTGGCTAAGGCACATGCCATCACTCTGCTAAACAACTAACTCCCACAACACTGTCCAACTACTTAGTAGAGCTGTATTACTATTATCCTTCTCATCTTTCCTATTACCTATTTTCTTATCTTATGACTATAACTGTGTTGCTTATATCTTATGATTTCTATTGATTATTTTTATTTAGTATCCTAGTATGATTTATGGTGACTGCATATTTAGCATCCTATGACTATCACTGAGAGTTGTATCTTGTGATTTATAATTATTGTATTTTATGATTGTGATCATCATTTATCAGCTGTGGCTTGTATGTACACCAAGAGGTTATGCACCAGAGACAAATTTCTTGTCTGTCCAATCACACTTGGCCAATAAAGAATTCCATTCTATTTCCAAAATAAATTCCTATTTGCTTTACTTAGAGTCGTAAGTTTAAGAAAATGTGTTCATGAAATACTAAACTTTGATATGCTACCCTTCCATTTGCTCAAGGTGGCAAACAAAGGAAGAAACAATGAAGAGGTAAATGACTGTATCCATATTAGAGCTGAATCAATGAAAACAATTACAATAAATTAAATCACAATTAAAATTATTTCACTGGGTCTTTAGGACATTTCTTCAACCCAGAGTTCTCAATGGAGATATTTGTAACGAGGCTTAACCTTCCCTACTTTGGAACACATTACGTGAGAAGGCTCTGCTGGGAAAGGTGGAAGAGAAGAAGAGGACAACCAGAAGCAAGGTGGATAGATTCAGTTACAGTGGCAATATATGCATCATTGAAAGACCTGAAGGATCAGGTTAGGAGTAGACCATTATAGAGGAAATCTATGTGGTTAAGAATCATCACCAGCTTGATATCACTTAATGCGTTGGGCATTTCTTTACAAGGCCATTTCAACTTTACAATCTCTCCAAAGTAGTCTGAAGTGACTAAAGCCAATGAACTTCACTCCTGCCAGTGAATCTCAGAACACGGAGAAGAACATAACAAAATTAAACTAATGTTTTTCCTCCAATTGACCAATAACAATTTTTAACAAAAATAAACATTTTGAATATTTTTAACCAAAAATCTCCTCCCATCCCCTCATTCATAATTTAATACATGTGCCCATATTTTGGTCAACTGCAAAATCATCATCATTATCCTATCATCATTGTGATCACCTCAGTAGCAACAGCAGAATCACCATCTTTTGAACAATTCTAGAGGGAAAAAACTGCTTGCTTATCAAGTTACCATCTCTCCTTTCTACATCCCATTCAAACTTCTACAGATGCAATTTCCTCAGTGCCCCTAATCATGGTGACAGGGTCCAGTGGCAATTTAAGTAGAACAGTAGAAGTGCTAATTTCTAATTAAAATGCATACTGTTTAGATGGCAGGACTGAAATTTATCATTTCTTCCACTTTCATATCACTGCTCTTTCCATTCCAATTCAGGGGGACTCAAAAACCATTCAATATCTCTATCCCTTTCCACTATACTAAACACACACACACACACACACACACACACACACACACACACACACACTGCATGCAGCTTGGTCATTTGAAAGCTTCTTTGTCCTCTGATGAAAGGGAGAATAGCCAGAATTCTTGCCAATTTCACCCCTGCTAAATTAAGCTAGCATCTGCTTTAGACTTCTAAAGTAACTGAAGCACAGAAGGGGTGTGGGGTGCGGAAACCATCTTCATCACTGCATAAGGCAAGGCAACCTTTTAATTATTTGGGTTAGTCCTCAGCTAAAATAGAAATACATTGAGCTGCTTTGGCATCAAATTCTCACACAAAAAATGCCTTTAGTTCAAACATGCTGAATGTAGATACAGTACAGTCTCTCCCTTGGCAAGCCAGATGGTTCCAACCAGAAGGCAATACAAAATTGGCTTTTCTCACAGACTGAAGGATTGTGGCTGAAGATAATGTGTGAGGTGCTTCAGCTTTTGTATTTTTCACTTTGTATGCAGACATGTTTGTTTGCAACTGTATTTGTTGTTTTTATTGTTTTGTTTTGAAGACTCCCAGAGTTATTTGCTTAAGATCGGTGGTCCTCTCTGAGAACTGGACAAGGCAGTGGTGGGATTCAAATTTTTTTACTATTGGTTCTGTGGGCGTGGCTTGGTAGGTATGGCAGTGGAAGGATATTGTAAAATCTTTAGTCAGAGGTGGTATTTGCTGGTTCTCTGAACTACTCAAAATTTCTGCTATCAGTTCTCCAGAACTGGTCAAAACCTGTTGAATACCACCTCTGTACCAAGGAAAGAAACAGAAAAACAGAACAATGAAGTTCAAGTGTATAAAATATCCAGAAGAACATGAGTTTGGGAGTTCATTTTTTAAAAAAAATCTGTGTTCACTAGAATGGTTATCAGTTGAAAATCTTCTTGTCATAAGTATTTTTACATCGGAGCTGAATGACCTTTGCATCCATGAAAGGACAGATTTTTAAAAATTCAGTGCACAAGGGTTGTTTCAGCTGAAATAAGAATGTGCTTTCTGTGATTCTTAAATTCTTGTTTTTACAGCCACTGTTCTGTATCCTGTACAGTGGTAGATTTGTCTTCTGTACAGATGCAGATAGATAAACTCCACAAATATCCATAACAAAGTACTTCTATTGGTTCATCAGGTATCCTCATAACTCACATTTGTGATGAAGTTCTTCTTTAATGACCAATCCTTTGCATATCTGTCTTGTAGGTAAAAAAGATGATTATCTTTTATCCTTTTTCCCTCATTTCGTAGCGATAAAAGTAAAACAGTTACCACGAGTCCCTGAGTTCAGCCAAGAGTGACGAAAACTCCCCCAACCCCTCGAGGGTCAATTTAGTGACCAATCAGGATTACAGATGTGGTCACGTGATATGGACTACATTTCCCAGGATACCTCAACTACGTTTACCATGATGTATTCCCTTAAGGGGACAGCTCACAATTGCTAGCTAACTATCCAATTCCCATACACTGGCTGGATAGCACAGCCACCTCCATGGAGGTCATTACAATAGACTTCAAGCCTCTCTTAGAGTTACTCGGTGGTAAGGTGGGCAGGCAATAAATTTGATAAATAAGAAACAAACAAATAACTTCTCAATTCTCACAACAAGCTCTTGTTCCAACTGCAGATATTGTAAAAAAAAAAAAGCGGGTGGGTGGGTGGAAGAACAGCACAGTTATGTGGTTATGTTCAACAGCACAGAAATCATCCCTTATCCTGGCCAAATTCCTTCCCTTTCTATATTCTGTGAGGGAAAAATATAGCTGATCTGCCTAGAAAAAGACCCATAGTCCAATGGAGATTGCTGAATGTTGGTTCCTTCATAGCTAAGTTTGGAGAAGACCTATGGAGCTGAGAGGCAGGAAAAGTTTATTGCAAAACTGAAGCCTTGCAGTTTGGTCTTTTGGCCAGCAGACTCAGAAGTAAATCCTCTCCATTAAATCCATTCCATTAAGCAGGTTCTGAGCACCTACATTTAAAATAGGAAATGTTGAATAGGATCTGTATTCATTTCACATGATCTTTAGTTTCTTTTTCTTCTGATCAGTCGTGTCTGATTCTTGAAAACAGCCTGGAAAAGTCCCTGCAGTCTTGTGGCAAAGTTTTTCAGAGGTGGTTTTGCCATTGCCTTCTTCCTAGGACTGAGAGAAAGTAACTAGTCCAAAGTCACCCAGCTGGCTTTTGCCTAAGGCAGGACTAGAACTCACGGTATCCCACTTCACCTTCTAGCCTGATGCCTTAACCATCATACCAAAATGGCTCTCTGTTATTTAATTAATAAATTTTTCATTTGGTGTAAGTTAAATTATATTTAGTTTTTTTTCTTCCTGGTCCTGCCTAACTGGTTTCCTGCCTAACCATTTCCTAGGGCCACTTGAGACCCACATCATGAAAAATGTTACACTAATATAATAAATCTCCCTAACATCAACTTCTCAGAGTGCGAGTTCACTTAATTGCCATTTCCATTTAACTGCTTACATGAAAAAAATCTGATGAGCTTTAGAAGATTTTTTCCTAACACTTTGGCTTTTTTGGAGGGAAAAAACCTGTTATCCCTTTGTGTGCACGAGTGTTATTTTTGGATTACGGTGCTAATAAAACACCTTCCCAATCATGTTCAAGAACTCAAGAAGGAAAAAAGTATCTGTTTCTAATTGTTTTCTTATTGTTGGTTTTCAACATCACATCTTTCCTGCTGATGTCTGCTCAAAAATGCCTTCTAAGGGAATATAATATTTCTGCTGTGAGGCGGTAATCCGACTGCATGGCAGGATGTTTATCGGAAGAAAAAAATGTTTTGATCTGAGGCTTTCTTTGTAGGTGGGGACTTGCCTGTGTTAATTTGGATATGATTTGGCATGATGGATTATTTTGCATGGTTGTGTTTTACTAATAGCCACTATTTTTCTGTTTTCGGTTAGGGTAGAGGAATAAATGTTATGTCTTCCACTTTTTAAAAAAAGCAATCCACATTTAACACGATGTCAGGAATTCCTAATTTATGACCATTGTTGTTAATGTGGCTCATCTCAGGTCACAGCAAAGGCTGCCCTGACATTGGTGATGACTTTGTATGTATAAAAGAAGACATGGAAGCTTTTTTTAAAAGAAAAAAGAAAAAAAAAAAAGAAATACCAATTTCAATACAAATACAAAGATATTAAAATGTTACCATGAATGAAAAAGGAAAAAAAAAGAAAATGTACCATCTCCATTTTATTTGTTGCCTCTGCTACAAATAGGACTTGCAATTTTTTCCCCTTTGCTAATGTCTAATACAAATTATTAAAAAAGAAAGAAATAGGAGGAGAGAGTCTAAAGAACCTTAATGTTAATCTAGTTATTTGGAATAACTAGATTGGACAAGAGCTGGAATTTTGAAATAGAACAGAACTAAAATAATACAATATTAATACGATAATCATTGCTAATAAATTCAAATAAACGTGTTGGATCTTGTTGATGGGAGTTCAACCATTGTTGACTTACTGTTGGAGATGACAGTCTGTGCCCAAGGGAGGCATCAAGCATGTCATCATTTGGAGTCCTTTCATGTCCACAAGAGATCTAAGTCCAGCCCTCCTTGAATTCCATTGGTTCTTATTTATTGCCAATTTGTCTTGACCATTAGTAGTTCAGATTGTTGTAGAGAACTAGAGTGGAATAAACTTGTACTCATTTGAACAGCCTTGGTTCTTGATTGCTTGCGCCTGACACTTTTGGTTTTAATTCTCCTGTGTCTATCAGTCTTTTTATTTTTTCCAGAAAACTTAGGGAAGAGGAGGAAGCTATTAGCATTTTATTTTATTGTATTTGTTATGTTATGTTATGATGTTATGTTTTATTTTATTTTTTTCCAGGAGTTCTAGAAACTCGAGAAGCAGGAGAGAGGTTAAAACTCCTTTCTTTTAGTCTCCCCTATTGGTAAATTGAATGAATATATTGACTCCTGGAGTTCATTGTTTTCAGAGTTTCATGGCTCCCAGCAGCCAAGATGATTGAAAGTGGACTTCAAAGTGGGTTTATGAGGAATTCGGGTGAAATTTTTATTGATTTATTTATATCCCACCTTTATTATTTTTATAACTAACTCAAAACAGCAAATGTATCTATAATACACCTTCTCCCTATTTTCCCTAACAACAACAACTCTGTGAATTGACTTGGGCTGAGAGAGAGAGAGAGAGTGACTAGCCCAAAGTCACCCAGCTGTCTTTCATGGCTAAGTCAGAATTAGAACTCATAGTCTCCTGATTTCTAGCCTTCTTTGGTCTAACTAGACCAGGGGTTGCCAATCTTTTGGACTTCAAGGACCACCAACTCATAACTTTAAATCCCATGGACCAGAGACCCTGTGAAAATCCCCAAAAAAGTCTGCAGGAAAATTCCCCGTCCCGTTTTCCTACCAATCAATCATTATTTGGGATTGCAGGATATCGTCTCCAGCTCCGTTCTCAGGGGGAGAGAGAGAGAGAGAGAGAGAGACTTTTGGCTCCATGCAAGGAAAGCAGCAGAAGCCTTTCTTTCTCTACCCCAAATTCTGCCAGAAATGAGTCTTTGGTGGTGCAGCCTCTTGGAGCAGGATGCCTTGCAGAGTCCCAAAGACTCATTTCTGGTGGAGATTGGGGGAGAGAAAGAAACTTTTGCTGCTTTCCGTGCATGCAGACAAAAGCAGAAGAAGAAAGATGCGGAAAGAAGCAGGCCGATAGCCAGGCAAGGCATGTGGGGTGACTGGGGCAAATTCCCCCCCTCCACCCTTTCCCCCCTCCCCTCATTACATCGTGTTGTTCGCAATGCAAGTGACACAAGCCTTGCGTTCTCACAGGCCATGCGGGCAGCACAGCCTTATGTTCCCGCGCAGCCTGGAATAATTGCTTTGGGGGGTGCTTTGGGGGTGACATTTCTCTGTGGACCACCAGTGGTCCCCGGCCCACTGATTGGCGACCACTGAACTAGACCACACTGAAGTGATAACTGCCATATGGAAGTGCATTGATAATTAAGCGGTCAACAGTGTCTCCTACAGTTTGCCGACATATCTACTCTCATTATTTTTCCAGTCTCTCCAGAACCTCTCACTACTTTGAAAAAAGTTGGTATTTGTGAACAAGTGTGTATGGGAAGGAAAGGCAGAATGCATCTTTTTATTCCTTCCCCTTCAGAATATGGTAACCAAGTTAATCTATAAATCAGTGTTAGTCTTCTGTATTTATTACCTTTCTATTGAACCCCTGATGTATCAAAGAAATGACCTTCAAAAGCACCATGCTGCAATATGGATCTTTACACATAGTTTCTTGTAGATTGTAGCCAATAGACTCAGCTAAATATACCCAGTTCTGTCTACAAATAAGTATATATCCCCTGCTATGATCAGGCATAATATCTGAGGCCAGGAAGAGAGAGGACATTTCTGGAATTGCCCAGCTTTTAGAACTCTAAGCCTTCAGGAAAGGAAGGTTAATATGTTGTCCACTTTAAAATTGGAATATTTATAGGTATATCTGGGGTTGGAGGGGAATGGAGTTGGAAATGAAAATGACAACAGATATATTGTGATACGAACTGCCTAGCGCCCTCCCACTTTTCATACTTGTACACAATGGAACAACCCAAGTATGAAAAGGCACAGCATGTGTCCTGATGTATGGTACATGGTGTTACCATCAGCGTGGTTGAGAACTGATACCTACACCAATCATTTTCTGCAGGAAAGCAAGTTGCAAACTCGCTAAGAATTCCAAATAAATCATGATTTTACTCTTTGTCCCTTAGATAGTGTGCATTAGTCAGATGAGATCACTAGCTAGAGAATAATGGTTTTCCAGATGTATAACCAATAAGCTCGGTGCATGCATACACACATACACACACACACACTCACACAGCTACAGTATGACCATTGGAGTTTTCTGCAAGTAATAAAATATGTGTTTGAAGATATCTGTTTATTTTAATAATAGTTCAGTAATACTTGTTCCTTCAATTTGGGAATAATTGTCATGATTAATTTACTGCTGTACATTTATTGGAGTCTACTAAAAAGCACAGACGAAAGATGGTCTAGTAAAAAATATTAAAACAAATGAATTCTACAAAATGTATTGGATTTGGATAAAGCATCTGATTAGATCATGATTTATTTTACTGGTTTATAGAGAACATATACCAAGAATTGTCATGGTTCTGTAGCCCAACATCCCACAAATGTCTGATTGTGACCTCCTCCTCATTGGCTCAGATAGAGTCAGAATATTAAGGAAACTTGGAGAGCCGTGGGGGGAAATCAGTAATATATCACCACAATAAGAGAGAGAAAGCTGGACAGAACACGAAGTATTATCAAGCGTAGTTGACCAATGATCCTGGCTAATAAATTAATGCTTGGCAAAAGTCTTGTAAACATGGAATTAATATCTTTAATTCACATTTTATAACTTTTATCTACAATAAGTTATTTATTTATTTAAAAGATTTGTAGAGTAAGGCTATCCAGCTGATATGGTATCAGGAGTTCTGACATAAAATTCTGGGATTTTGGTTTTTTTTTAAATTGTGGCATTCAAACTCTAAAATTAAATTTTTTTATATAATAGTGTAAAGTATTCTGATTCTTTTTTTTTTGCTATTGTAAGTAAAAGATACTTATAGCTAGTTACAGACTAATGGATTAATTCTAAAACTTTAACAGTGGAAATAATATTCCAAGTTTTTATATAAAAACACTTCATGAAATCTAAATGGCTGAGTCATTTCTAGTAAAACAGAATGTATGTGTCAAGTGAATTTCAAATGCAATTCCGCACATGCAATATCTTATTGATTCAGTACCTCTCTTCAATTCTGAAAGAATATGTCATAAAATACCAGAAGTAATCTCAGGGCTCCAATTACTTTCATATATTTTACTTCCAAGGGCATTTTGTTTGGATACAACCAAAAGATGAAAAACCGGCATTAAGTAGAAAGTCAACATTTATTACAGGCAGTGAAAAATCATGTTGCTATTTAATGCTGATGGTAAGATCTGTGATAGGAAAGAATGCTACAAGGAAAATTGGTATGGATTCTAGCAGGACTTTTGCAAGATAATGGCACAAATCAAATAGCTACTTAAATGACAATAATTCAGTACACTGTGTTACAGTAGTCATCCCCATACTAAAGCATGGGAATTCTGGGAGTTGATTTTGTTTGACATCATGGGAAAAGATGAATCAGCATGACATGTGCTACTTTAGTTATGACAAGTATGAATTTGAATTAGGAAGGATTTTTCTCTTTGTGTTCTTTTGGCAACAGTTCCCACCTATCTCCATCAAGGTCATCTTCTTTACTCTCTACATCAGTCAAGTCAACAAGCTATAGACATTCATTTTTGTATACGAGACCTTATGACAAAAGAGGAAAATTCTGGCAGTCACCTTCAACAGATGTCCCATGTTTGCCTTTCAGATGGCAAAGCAGACTTCATCTGGGTAAACTCTTAACTTGGAGAAGTACTGAAATCAAAGATTGGTGAAAAGGCGGTCAACGTATCCTCTCTAATCTCAACTGAAGATTTATTGAGGAATAATGTGGATGCCGTTCACTGCCATAAAGACAAGGGCAACTTCTGCAAAGGATAAGAATAAAGACACTGGAAACCTTAAGAAGTAAAATTACTACAAAGCAGGTCCTCTCCCTCTGCCATGGCAATTGATTCCAACCTCATTATTATTATTAAACACAAAAATGACAGTATACACAGCAAACGAGATAACCATGCTGGGTTTCGTATCAGAAATCACTAGTCGAACACTTCCCAAGTGTTTAGGACTGCGTGATGTATCGGCAGATTATGTGAGCATATCCTAGTAAGGTAGCCTTCTGCAGCTAACCAGTGGTGATTTTGTCAGCGCCAATTGTTTTTAAGTGCTTGCCTAGGTCTTTAGGCACAGCACCCAGTGTGCCGATTACCACTGGAACCACCTTCACTGGTTTATACCAGAGTCTCTGCAGTTCAATTCTCAAGTCCTGATATCTGGTGACTTTTTCAAGTTGTTTCTCGTCGATTCTGCTGTCACCAGGTATGGCAATGTCGACGATTCACACTTTTTTCTTCTCCACAATTGTGATATCTGGGGTATTGTGTTCCAAAACTTTGTCAGTCTGTATTCAGAAGTCCCACAGTAGTTTTGCATGCTCATTTTCGACCACTTTTTCAGGATTATGAAAAAGTATGTGTATATATATAAACTGTGTTTCTCCAACAATACGGCCTCCACCAATAGGAAGACCCAGCATATTTTCTAGGCATGAAATGAAATTAAGCCCCTCCCCTCAAATTTAGGTCTAGTTTAAAACATGCTGGGGGGGGAGGCCGGGGGTTAAAACATGCTGGGGGGGAGGGCGGGGGTTAAAACATGCTGGGGGGGGAGGGCAGGGGGGGAAACTTGCCTTTAACAGTGCTCTGTGCGGCGCTGCTGCTGTTCTCGTGCCAGCAGGAAGTGTAGAAGCGTTTCTGCTGCTTCTTGGGTGGGAGAGCTGCTTCCATGGCTTCCACAGTTCCTGCCAGCATGAGAACAGCAGCAGCGCTGGCGGGAACGTGAAAGCATTTCTGCTGCTGCTCGGGTGTGAGGCTTCTGCACACACCCGAGCAGCAGCAGAAATGTTTCCACATTCCCGCCGGCGCTGCTGCTGTTGTCATGCCGGCGGGAATGTGGAAGACACACAGGAGGCTTCCGCACACATCCGAGCAGCAGGAGAAACGCTTCCACGTTCCCGCCAGCGCTGCTACTGTTCTCACGCCAGCGCTGGCGGGAACTGTGAAGGTAAGCGAAGGAAAAGCAAGAGCGGCAGAGGAAGCAGCAGTGGCAGGTGCCGAAGGTCTTGCAATTTAAAATGCCCTGCCAAAGCTGACATCCACACCGCTGCCGCCCACCCACTGATGGAGGGGAGAGAAATTAATTCACCCCCGAAAAGACGGCCTAGCCATTTTTTCGGGGCTCAAAAAAAAATAAGGCCCTGTCTTACTTTGTGAGAAACACGGTATATATATATATATATGTATATATATGTATATATATATACTTTGTGTTACAACAACAACAACAAAAAAAGCTGAACAGGATAGAACCAGTGGTCTAATGGCAATTACAACTGCCTCACGTGTAATACTTCTCTGGTTCGAATCCCAGTAAGGGTATGGCTAGCTGAAGAGAGCTAACGAGCTCGAAATAGATCTATCCTAGTCTCCCTTATTTAATTATTTATCAGCTCAAAACCTAATATATATATATATATATATATATATATATATATATATATATATATATATATATATATATATATATATATAATATATATATGTGTGTGTGTGTGTGTTTTCGGAGATTTTCGTGGGTATTTGTATGTGGATCTTTGGTTCTTCGGGTTTTCTCCCGCGTAGAGTTGGAAATATCTAGGCGACGTTTCGATGAAGTCTCATTCATCATCTTCAGGCTTGTGTCTTCGGCCTTGCACACCTAGATATTTACAACTCTACGCGGGAGAAAACCCGAAGAACCAAAGATATATATATATATATATATATCTTTGGTTCTTCACCCAAGTGCCTATAAAAGAAGCCTTGACAGCCATCCAAAACAAATACAACCCCCCCCCAAGCACATCCTAGATCTGACCAACCACTGCCTATCCAATACATACTTCACCTACAATGGACAAAAATACAAACAAATAGAAGGAGCACCCATTGGATCACCCCTCTCACCTGTCATCGCAAACCTCTACATGGAACACTTTGAAACACAAGCTCTAGAAAAATATAATCACAAACCCAAACTCTGGCTCAGATACGTAGATGACACCTTCATAATCTGGCCACACGGGAAAGAAAAACTGAACAACTTCCTCACACACCTCAACAGCCTACACCCCAAAATCCAATCCACCATGGAAACAGAAGCTAACAATCAACTTCCCTTCCTAGATGTCTTAGTATACAAAAAATCCAATGGCTCCCTAGGACACACCATCTACCAGAAGAAAACATATACAAACCGCTATCTACATGCACTCTCACCCCACCACCCAGCACAGATCAATTCCGTAGCTGAGACACTCATCTCCAGAACAAAATGCTTAGCCGACGAACAACACCTAAAAACCGAACTACACACTCTCACTAACGTACTAACAGCCAATGGATTCCAAAGAAAGAAGATTACTCAACTAATCCAAAAAGAAACCCCACCAAAATCCAAGACAGAGAACAAGAAAACGGCAAAGCCCTCCTCCCATATATAAAAGGCACTACAGACAAAATCAGCAAGATCCTCCAAAAACACAACATTAAAACAGCATTCTGCACAAACGGAAAAATATCCACCATCCTAAGAAACCCTAAAGACAAAATTAAGTTAGAAAACCAAGGAGTATACGAAATCCCATGCACCTCCTGCTCCACCACATACATCGGACAAACTAACAGAAGAATAAGTGCACACATTGAAGAACACAAGAACTCAATCAAAAAAGAAGAACCGACCTCTTCCCTGGTCCAACACCTCAAAGCCACAGGACATAAGATTGACTTTAAAAATACCAGAACTATTGCCAAAACCGAACACTTCAACAACAGAATAATCAAAGAAGCCATAGAGATAGAAAAACGCCCACACAGCATGAATAAACGAGATGACACCTCCCGCCTACCAGCCATTTGGAAACCCGCCCTCATTAACAAACGAGTACCTAACATGAAGGACACCAGACACACACCCACAAGGGCCACACAAGAAGCTACCACCACACTTCCACGTAGAAAGCAGACTCATACTCACACACAAGATGAGACATGACCACGGACCAGAAGCCACACTGCAGCTGCATCACTACTTGCTTCAAACGCCCCCAACCCATGCATGAAGCAAACCGACGCCCACCATGAAGATGTGGCACGACCATGAACGCGAAGCCAAACAACAGGATTACAGCTCACCAACTCAAATCCCCCAGCAAATAAGACTAACCTGAGTACAACCAAACCCCCACCGGAACAGAACACACCCCCAGCCAATCAGAACACAGCCAACCCCCTAACCAATCAGAACACAGCCAAATCCCCAACCAATGAGAACACACCCCCACCCAATCAGAACACAGCCAAGCCCCCACCCAATCAAGTCACACCCCCACTAGCAGTTAAAAGGAAAAAGCAGCTGCAAGCTCACATTACTCTGAGAAGCACAAGGCTGAAGACACAAGCCTGAAGATGATGAATGAGACTTCATTGAAATGTCGCCTAGAAACTTCCAATTCTACGTGGGAGAAATCCTGAAGAACCAAAGATCCACATACAAATACCCGCGAAAACCTCAGAAAACACACACACACACACACACACACACACACACACACACACATATATATAGTATATATATGATAAAATATATAAAGTATATATTACTACTACTACTACTATTATTATTATTACCTTTATTGTCAGAGTACAACATGTGTACAATGAGATTGGCTGAGCCTCCCTTCATGCACCCCCCAACACAACTCACAGTGAGGACAGAAGTCCCTAACCCAGTCCCAATCTTATTACACTTTGTGACCTTGTTGCACAATGCGCCAGCCCCGCACGTCTATTATACTGTGTTGACATGAAGTTATTTTCCATTCAGCCCATGGGTAGAAACTGTTCTTCAGCCTGTTGGTGTGGCTGGCTATGCTTCTATATCTCCTACCCAATGGTAGGAGAGTGAAGAAGTGCTGACCGGGGTGTGAGTCATCCCTGAGAATTTCTCAATTTCTACAAAACTTCAAAAGTCTTCCCACCTTCTATCCCCACTCCAGCCCTTGAGGTTACAAAAGTTTTTCTTAAATGCCTTTAGGTTTCTGGGTCCTGATGAAATAAGCATTGGGATAATGAAGCAATTGGCAACACAATCAAGCAGGGAAAGGACACTGCAGACCCATTCAGTTAAAGAACCTTGTTGATGATCCATATCTGTCAAGGACCTTGGAGTAGTCATCTCTAATGATCTAAGTGCTAGAGCCCACTGTAACTAAATAGCCAAAAAGGCATTAAGAGTTGTTAACCTAATCCTACGTAGCTTTTTCTCTGGTAATATCACACTACTAACTAGAGCATACAAAACATTTGATAGACCAATACTTGAATACAGCTCATCAGTCTGGAACCCACATTACGTATCTGATATTAACACAGTAGAGAAAGTCAAGAAATATTTCACAAGAAGAGTTCTCCACTCCTCTACTTATTGCAGAGTACTTTATGCTACCAGACTCAAAATTCTAGACCTAAACAACCTAGAACTACGCTGCCTTCAGTCCAATCTAAATATAGTATATAAAATCATACATTGCAATGTCCTACATGTCAATGAATACTTCAGCTTCAACCATAACAATACAAGAGCACACAATAGATACAAACTCATGGTTAACTGCACCAAACTTGATTGCAGGAAATACGACTTCAGCAACAGAATGGTCAATGTCCGGAATACTCTACCTGACTCTGGTTTCTTCCCCAAACCCCAAAAACTTTAACCTTAGACTCTCTACTATTGATTTCACCCCTTTCCTAAGAGTTCTGTAGGGGGCGTGCATAAGCCCACCAACGTGCCTACCATCCTTGTCCTATTGTTTCTTTTTATTTTTTTTATATGTATCCATTTCATGGATTCATAACTATGTTTATACTTATACTTATTATCTTGTAAGCGATTGATAAATCAAATAAATAAATAAAAATAAAACTCCAACTGGTGGGGTCTAGGAAGAGAGCCTTTTCTGCTATTAGCTCCACCCTGTGGAATATTCTCCCCCAGAGGTGAGCAAGCCCCCACCCTCTTGGCCTTCCAAAAAGGACTCAGAAAATGGCTCTCAGAGGACCATGCAGCCATGAGACTGGCTGGAACCTTGAGAGCCCTACCTTCACCTTTTAAGTAATGTTAACATTACAGGTTGTCCTCGATTTACAACCATTCATTTAGTGACCATTTGAAGTTAGAACAGCCCCGAAAAAGTGACTTATGACCAGGGGTGAGCTTGAAAAATTTTAGCAAAGGGTTTTCTGCCCGGTTGCTGGGTGGGCACGGCCATGGTGGGTGTGGCCTAGTTGGCCTCCTGTACCATGGCAGGGGGGGGGATTTTTGCCCTCCCTGAGTCTGGAGGCTTTCCTCGAGCCTCCAGGAGGGTGAAAACGGCCTCCCTGGGCTCTGGAGGCTCTCTGGAAGCTGGATACGGGCCCATTTCCAGCCTTCCCGAACTTCTGGGAGGCCCATTTTTTGCCCTCCCTGAGCCTCTGCATGTGCCCTGCACTTACCTGCATCCAAAATGGGCCACGTGGGGACTCCTGGGAAGAGTGAGGTGGGATGGGCGGGGCGGGGCGGGGCGGGGCGGAAGCCAGGGGTGGGATTTGGGGGTTCTCTAAACTGCACAGAAACTTAGGGGCTCTCCTGAACCCCTGCAAACCCCCAGCAACCCACCCCTGCCTATGACTATTTTTCACACTTACAGCTGTTGTAGCATCTGTCAGGATTCCGGCAATTACTGCAATTAAATCATGAGCCTCAAGCCACACTCCCAAAACTAAAAAAGATTTATTTGAAGGTAACATTCTATGTCCGGTATTTACCTGGGTGTAGCCAACTCTGAGATACGTAATTCACTGTCACCCTTGATCCTGCTTCCCGCCCCCCACCCTTCTGAGTGTATCATCCAATGAAAAACATCCCTAGCCAAAAGTCATCAATCGTACTCTCCAATCAGATTTTTGTATAGCAGAAGTTTCAGTCATCTAATCAGTGTTTGAAGAAAATATGAATGGAATGTACTTTCAATTCCACACTGCCGCCTGGTCTTTGAAACTCCCCCCCTTCTTTCTGTTGTCAACTATAAAATGTGAATACAAAATGTTTTATGAGTTGACAGCATCCCCATGATCACATCAGTGGGGACATGTGATCACCCTTTGTCACCTTCTCAGAAGCAGAAACAAAGGGGAAGCCAGATTTACTTAAAACCCATGCTACTCACTTAAGAACTGCAATGATTCACTTAACAACTGTGGCAAGAAAGGTCGTAAAATGGGGCAATACTCACTTCACAAATGTCTCGCTTAGCAACAGAAATATTGGACTCCATTGTGACGATCAGTCAAGGACTACCTATATTTAACCATTCTTGACTCCTTCCAAATTTTTATTTTTTATTTCTGAATGGGGACCGGCGGTTCAAAAATGTGAAAAACAAACAAACAAACAAATTGTCAGAATTTCTGTCAATTATTTCCAAGGAGTTTTATAGAACCAAGAAAGTTCCAGTGTTTTGGAAAAGAGTAAACGTGATCAACCTCTTCAAGAAAGGGGAGAAAGGCGGGACAAAGAGAGTAATATTACTCAAATGAATTTAACATGAAAACCAGAAAGACATTAAAGAAGGTCAATTGTATGTTTTTTGAAGACAATGCCCTGATTGCTATTAGTTGTCACTGCTTTGTCAAAAATAGGCCATGTGAAAAAAAAAGTTTCTCATCTCCTTTGACAAGGTAACCAATGAGCAAGGATAATTTTGTGATTATAATCTAATTTGATTTTAGCAAAGCTTTTGATAAGATCTGCTTTACATAGTCCCTGCAGGCTATTAAAATGTAGTTGGAACGCACTACGCTAAGGTGGGTCCATAAGTGGCTGGCTAAATACATTCAAAGAGTCAGCAATAATGGCTCTACATCAAACTGGAGGGCAGAACCAGTGTGATCCTGCAGGGATTTCTCTTAAGGTCAGTATTAGTCCATATTTTTATTAATGATGTGGAAAAGGGAATTGATGAACTACTTATTACATATAGATGTCATAACATTGGGAAGTCTGGCAAACACTTCAGAAAGCAGAACAAAACTACAATCTAATCTCAACAGATTGGGCTGAGAAAAGCAAGAGATTGTTTAAGAAAATGTGAGGCATTGTATTTAGGCACAGGGAAATATATGGCATGTAGGATGTGAGATTTATGGATTAAAGCACTGGAAAAAAAATTGGGTGTGGTCACTGACCACAAACTGAACAAGAGACAGCAGCTAAAAAGGCTAAGAGTTCTGGGTTATATCACAAAAAGCATTTTGTCAAATACTTATGAATCCCTTATTCTCCTCTGCTCTGAATTGATCACATCACACCTGAAAAACTATGTACAATTCAGGACATTATAGTACAATATTAATACATTAGGAGGGTAAGTGTAATATATTCTTTTTAAAATCCTATATTTAAAAAAAAAGTCCTACATGCAGGATTTTGTTGGTATGTTTATTATTTATTTATAACATTTATATAGCTGCCCATATTATAAATTGGACAGCTCTCAAATAAAAATTAAAAAATTAAAATAATATAAAAACTAAATTAAAACTATTAATACCAAACCAAATACCAAAACCTGGGGCAAGTCAAGCTTCTGGTGTTTTGTCACCTCATCTTATCCCAGTGCTTGGGGGAAAAGCCAAATCTTCAGTGCTTCACAGAAGGCTAGGAGAATGGTGAGGACTTATCAAATTTCAGGAAGAAGAATTATTTTGTAGGGCAAGGGATCCCATGGACAAGCCACGCTTCCTAGCTCTCATAAGATGGCAAAGTTTAAAGGAAGGGACCAGGAGCATGCCTACTCTGTGTAACCTGGTCGGATGGGTAGATGCCCTTGAAAAAATGATTCCATAGATAACTTGGCCCTGTACCATATAGGGCTTTAAATATACGACTAGCACCTTGAATTGCACATGGAATGAAATTAGAAGTCAATGCAACAAAGATGTTACATGGGTAAACCTAGGGACAACCATCATATTTATTATATTCGTTTATATAGCCATCCCAAGATTGGAAAATTGAAGAAACCTGGCCCATAGAATTGCCAAGAGTTGGACTCAACTGAATGGATAACATAATCATCATTTAGCCACCTATCTCTTGTGCTTCAAGTATTCAGAATTGCTTCTTATACATAATGAATTGTTACAAGATTCCTGCTCATAGTTCAAAGCTGTTATTCTTCATTAGTCAACTTAATTTCTCAACCAAATATAGGCATAATTTCTTGGCTTCCCTGTGTTTTAATGGAACAATAAGCAACCTTGTGTCCCTGCCAGTTAGGATTACATCTGCCATCCACTTTAGATCTCTTGAAATAATAATTCTACATGTACTTTGAAAGGCAGATGTTTGAAATATACTTTCGAACAAGGAAAGTTTGATTTCACTGAATGAAATGTAAACAATGTGCTTTTGTGCATTTGATCTTAATTGACATTTGGGGGCTTCAATAATTAAAAAAGGATTTATTAAATCAGTATAAAATTAGTTTCCCCAAGCCCATATAAACATCACAGGTTTTAAATGAATTATTACAAAGAATACGTATAAATCTAAGCTTGATATTGCAATAGTAAAATATTTGCCAGATTATTTAACATAGACATGTTTTCATGAGATGGCTGATTGAATCAATTTCTCCCTGTGTGAACTGTCATGTATCTGAGATGTCCAATCATCAATAACCCAATCTTTAAGATCTATCAATCATCTCAAAGGTAGCTGGATGATGACACCTATTTTTTCAGGGCGTCTCTAGGTATGTCTTTGTTTCAGAAGCATGGAGACAGACATAATGCTCTATCAAGGGTTGATTAAGCCCCTCAAAGTGTTTGAACAATTCTGTTCTGTTAATTTAGACTGAAATAAGGCAGTTTGTCCCAAACAAACCAGGGACTAGGTTACAATTAAACCCCCTTTGTCTAATTTCTGGCAATAACTGGTAAGATAATGATGCTTGCACATTTCTACCTCCACACCAAGTAACAATATCATGTGAGTATAGCTTATATACATTTATTAATTCCACAAAATTAGAGACAGTATTTCTTAAATAATAGTCATAATCAGCATCTTGAATTGGATCCGGAAGCTAATTGGCAACCAATGCAGCCCACAAAGGAGAAGTGTAATGTGTAGAGTTCTTGGAGCACACATAACTACTTGCACTTCCACACTTTGCCCCAGCTGGAGCTTCTAGATATTCTCCAAGGGCAGCCACCATGTGAAGCATGTTACATTCTGGAGGTAACTAGGACATGAATGACTAGGACATGAGTGATTGACAATAAAACCTCCCTAGCCAGAAATGGGTGCAACTGGTGCACAATATTTGCTTGGGACCTGGGTACTTACGGGACCGCCTGCTGTCATCAACAGCCTCCCACCGCCCAGTGCGTTCCCACAGGGTTGGCCTCCTTGGGGTTCCGCTACCTGGTCATTGCCGGTTGGTGGCCCCGAGGGTGCGGGCCTTCTCTGTGGGGGCTCCCTCCCTGTGGAACAATTTGCCCCCGGAGATACGGGCCATTACCGACATTCAGACCTTCCGGCGCGCAGTAAAGACCCTGTTTTTTCAATAGGCCGGCCTGGCCCAGTAACGATTTTTGGGGTTTTTAAAACTAGGTATTTTAAATTTTTTAAATTTGTATTAGTTTTTTATTTTAAATTGTATATTCGGCCCCTGATGAAATTGTTTTAATTTGTTTTTAATTGTATATATTGTTTTTCTTTTTAGTTGGCTGTACACTGCCCCGAGTCCCTTTTTTGGGAGAGGAGGCGGTATAGAAATTTAATTAATAATAATAATAATAATAATAATAAGAAGAAGAAGAAGAAGAAGAAGAAGAAGAAGAAGAAGAAGAAGAAGAAGAAGAAGAAGAACAAGAAGAAGAACAAGAAGAAGAAGAAGAAGAAGCAGCAGCAGCTATACAAAGGCTGTCCTGGTTATAATTGCCATTGCCTTTGAGCAAGAATCCTGAATCCAGAAAAATTTCCAGACTATGCATTGGGTCTGTCTGGGGCAGTATAATCTATCCAGCACCAAAGATGGTAAATCTCCAGATACAGAAGTACCTAAAAGTCAATGCCACTCAGTCTTGCCAGGGTTAAACTGAAGACTATTGTTCCCCTCCAGACCCCACAGACTCCAGGACATCAAGCTTACGAATGAAGATATACAACTGGATATCATTTTGTCATATGTAAACAGTGATGAACCATTGGTTCATAAAGCCAGTATCTTGATGATATCGATCGGGATGATCCATTGCAGTATTTCAGTCCATACCAGTGTTTCTCAACTTTGGCAACTTTAAGACATGTGGAGTTCAACTCCCAGAACTCTCCAGCCAGCCATGGTGGATGGGGAATTCTGAGAGTAGGAGTCCACACCATATGAAAGTTGCTGAGATTGAAAAATACTGCTCTAATGTGATTTGTCTGGATGCACTTTAATATGGCTCTGTTCGTGAAACTTCTAAAGTCAGAAAAATAAGCAAACCAAGTAATGATTGAATGTGTAGCGCTAGTTGTTATGGTTGGTAAGCTTTTGTTTATAGTTTAGCACAGGGTATGAGCATACCCATTGTGTCTTGCTCATTAATCACGGGAAAGCAAAAAGGGTGTGAAATTAATCAACTAACATCAGCATTCTTTCCTGCTCTATTTTCAGATGCCAGAAGTTCAATATGGATTTTTCTGCAGAGAATTCATGTGCTGTACAAGCTTGTCAATAATGTGTATATCTTTAACTTTCGACCTCAATGGGCCTCCTAGGCAGCTTAGAAAAATACTGGTTATCATTTAAAAAAAATTAAAATAATGAAGACAGCTGGTAAATATAAGAAAAAATTCTCTTTATTAGCCCACAAGAAGTCAATAGGAATAACATAACTTTGAGTTGCTGCCTTTGAAAGGATAAGAGGAATTAGTTCATGAGGAAGATTTTCAAAACTGAAGTGCCAATACAATAAAAATGCTCTGATTGCTGTCTTCCTAATTTCTAAGAGTAGCTTATTTTAGCAAGTAGGTTTTTAGATTACAGATAGTCCTTACTTACTTGTTTACCTTCTGTTCAAAGTTACAAAGGTGTAAAAAAATCAGCTTTGTGACCAGACCTCATATTTATGAAAGTCACTGCATCTGTGATGACCCAGGGTGTGGCACAAAGGCAACATAGTCAAATAAGCAATAAGAGTCCCTTTATTACAGCCAACTTTGCCCCCAATGTCCAGGTTACCTTCGGCTGGAGAAAAACTCTCACAGGAAAAGCCTTTAACTGTAGAAAATTCAGTCCAAAACAAGGTACATACAAACTGTAACTAAAAATCCAAACAAAGCTGAAATAATTAGCTTGACAGGGCAGGAGAAGGAATTTTAGACTTAAAAGCACGGCAAAACTCACACAGTTGGGAAGCCAGGAACACAGATAAGCCACAATGATACAAAATAAATTCATGTTTGCTCCCAAAAGCTTGCTGCACACAGCTTCCTTTATTTATACACTGTGTTCCCAGCTGCAGCTAATGAAGGGAATCAGGGCCCTTTCCTCCCCCATAAGCCATGCAACTCACATTGCTCCCTTCTCCATTCCTCCCTACATGCTCTAGGATGAAGAGAGGGTAGGGTTGGGTCTTCCTCTGACTTCCCTCTCCCTTGCTGTACCTCTCCACTGCTGTGCCCAGGCGGACTTTGCCCTTCCCAGTTTCTTCCACAACCAACGGAGCCACACTCCCATTCCCTATCAGCTATTCGGCTTCCTCCCACCGAGTTGGATTTCAACAGGGACATGACAGCATCCTGCAGTCACGTGATCACCATTTGGGTGTTTCACAACTGCTGTGCATTTATGACCATCAGAGTGTTCTGCGGTCACATGATTGTGACCTGACCTGTTAAAGACCTGGCTCTTTGAGCAGGCCGGCCTGGGCTGAGATGATGATTTTAAATTTGATCTCCATTTTTAATTTTAAATTGGGTTTTAAGGGTGGGGGGGGGTTTCCTAATTTTAGTATGCAGACGATTTAAATTTAATTACTTTTTAACTTTTGTATTTTCTGTGGGGTTTTTAGATGAGCTGTTCACCGCCCTGAGTCCCTTGGGAGAAGGGCGGTATATAAATGCAATAAATAAATAAATAAATAAATAAATTGCTATTTGTGTGTTTCTCAACCAGTTTGCAATAAGCAGAGTTAATGGAGAATGTAGACATAAAATCTTAAGTTACAGTCATGTGATATTTGAATATATATATATATATATACAGTATATATATATACAGTATATATACATATATATATATATATATATATATATATATATATATATATATATATATATATATATACACATACCTAGCCAAATACCTAACAAAGCAGGTACAGCCCCATGCTGAAGCAGCAGCTTCACATGTGCAAAACTCATACCACCTCTTGGAAATTATCAAAGATCTACATGTGGAACAAAAAGATCTGCTTGTAAGTTTCGATGTGGTTTCACTATTCACTCAAGTCCCGATAAAAGAAATCCTAGAAATCATCAAAAATAAATACCAATCACCCAAACACTTCATGGAACTAGCAGAACATTGCTTAACCAATAACATATTTCATATACAGAGGACAAAGATACAAGCAAATTGAAGGAGCCCCTATGGGATCACCACTGTCACCTGTTATTGCAAACCTGTTCATGGAAGAATTCAAATCCAGAGCCCTAGCCAATGCCACCCACAAACCCAAACTATGGTTAAGATACATCAATGACACATTTGTTATTTGGCCCCATGGGAAAGAAAACCTAAACAATTTCCTAACACACCTAAACAGCACACACCCCAAAATCAAATTCACCATGGAAACGGAAACAAACAACCAATTACCATTCCTAGATGTACTGATCTACAAAAAAACAGATGGCACACTAGGACACACCATATACCAGAAGAAAACACACACCAACCGCTACCTCAACGCCTAATCCCACCACCACCCAGCACAGATAAACTCCGTGGCCGAAACACTAATTGCCAGAACCAAACCCCTGGCAGACAAGACACACATAAAGACTGAACTATGCATCCTGACTAAAGTACTGACAGCCAACAGCTTCCACAAAAGCAAAAGCAAAGACCTGATCCACAAAAACACACTGAGACATAATGGAGACCTAGAAGATGAACAGACCTATGGAACAGCTGTCCTGTCCTACATAAGAGGTACTACAGACAAAATCAGTAAGATACTGCACAGGCATCACATCAAGACTGCCTTCAAAACAGACAGAAAAATAGCAGCCATCCTAAGAAACTCCAAAGATAAAATTGACCTGGAAAACCAAGGCATATATGAAGTCCCCTGCGCATCATGCTCTGCCACATACATTGGACAGACCAATAGAAGAATAAGTACCCGCCTGGATGAACCCAAAAATGCAGTAAAAAAGCTGGAACGCACTTCCTCACTAGTTCAACACATGAAAGCTACAGGTCATAGCATCAACTTCAATGGCATCAAAATCCTAGCCACTATAGAAAACCCCAGCTACAGAATTATCAGAGAAGCCATAGAGATTGAAAAAAGACCTGAAAGCATGAATAGAAGAGATGACTCCACCAGACTGTCAATTATCTGGAAGCCTGCATTCACAAACAAAAAAAATCTCCACACCACAAGTCAAGCAAACACTGGGCTCAAACAGACCCCCCCGATACCTCCAGCTCAAACACACCCCAACCAGGCATCCAGATGAAACCTAGATTCCTAATAAATGACAACCGTCCATTTACCCAAAGCCAAGCTGCACTAAAAGCCTCCAATACAGGAAACACAATGTTGCCAGCCAATCAAGACAAAAAAATGCTACAAAACAGACAGAAGATATTAGAAACACCAATCAAGCAGAACACAGCAAACTCCAAGACCAATAAACACAGACCAAGACTCCCAACCAATCAGGATGAAGAAAAAACCATTCGAACACAGTAGTAGGCCAACACCAAATTTAAAACAGAAATGGCTGTGAAAGCCTGACTCACAGACGAACACAATACACAAGCCTGATGATGGCAGATGAGATTCTGCCGAAATGTCACTACAACTTTAAAAGCACAACTATAATGACATGGGAAAATACCTGAACAAAGCTGAATACCATACATATAAATACCCGTGAAAACTTAAGAAAACACACACACACACGCACAAACATACACACATATATAATAAATTCAATTCTACTGCAAATTTCTAGACGAATCAAATATTGTTGTGCTCTATGTATATAGAAAAAAATAAATATTAGGGCTATGTTGCATATATTTCATAATTATTCAGAGGTGCTTCACGCTATGCAAGTGTGAAGGTAGCCTCTGCCACATAAAAACCTTATTTTTTATTTCTGTGTGAGCCTGAAAAGAAAGGGTCTTTTTAATGTGTTAATTCATTAAAGCAGCTATGTGCTTACTACCATTATTACAATATTATATCTTTTTAAAGATTTATGCCAAACCCCAATATAATATGCTGCTACTTTAATCAGAGATATGTTCATATAGATTCCAAAGCACTTATATATATAATTTTTGAAGAGTACATAGTCCTACTAAATATAGTAGCTTCAATCTGAAAAACATGTGACCATTTAGTATGAACATAACGCCTTTTATGCACAAATTCTCTGAACTGTAGTGTACTGCAGGTGGCCTATGTGTGGGCCAGAGATGAGGGGAATAATATAACATAATTCAATGTACTGATTATGTATTATATTTGATGTTACATTATTATTTGCAATGCAGCTTCTTTCATTAAGTTCTTTATGTAATATAATAGTCTATAAATTGAAGCAGTGTACTGTTCTTTAACATTAAAATAAACCTATTTTTGCACATCCAAAGGTTAAATGAGGGCATACGAAAAATGTATTGGTTGTCTATGCTTAGATATTTCTAGTAGGAATACTTACAATAGTTTGATTATCTAATGATCCATAAATCTTTCAATCGCTATGTAGCAATTTCCATAAAGGAAATATTGGAAATCACTGTCATTTTTTGTCAAGAATAGTTAATAAACATAGTGACTGCTCATACAACATTCTGAGCCAAAACAACAAATTGAATTTCAGCTTAACCTGATGGCTTTGTTCACACATGTTATAACATGAATTGTTTGGATTTGATTTATATATTGGTTTGTCATATTCTTGATAATCTTTGTAATCAGAGTGGAGTGGATGACTGGATGGAGTTGGACATTTACTGGCTGAATGCCCTTCCTGACACCTACATGGAGTTCATAGCAGGTATTTTTTTTCTTTGAGCCACATCTCCTCTACCTAGGATTGAACTCTTAACCTTCCGAGTGGCTGGTGAGCATCTTCACATAAGCCACCATGCCCTTCTATATCCAGGACTGAAATCATACCAAAAATAATTACTGTAAAATTCATTCTCATTTCCCCTGGAATTCTCTGTAATTGGTGCAGAATCTTCTCCAGAATCTTCTCTGTGGCACATTAGATGGCAGCTGTCCTAATGGCTTATCCAAAAATGATTTTGTCATAAGGGAATTCACCTTTCAAAGCAATTGGTATAATCCCCTCCCTCAGAGAAGCATCAATGTCTCTTCTATCACTTCATGTCTAGAGGCCTTTTGTATATCAAAATGTGTGATTAGATTACAGAAAGGCCACTAGAGGACAGTCTCATCCAGTACCTTCATCATCTCTGCATTCCATACCATAAGAAGGTTAGATGCCATGGAGTCGCCATGAGCCATGTTATCAATGACAGCCCCCAAATCAAGATTCTCGATAGCACTTTTTCTGACTAATAAATTTTAATAAAAGTCATATGTTTAATAGAATCGGTCAGAAAAGGTTTTTCTTCTGACTTCGCACTGTAAGAGATAACATGGCTCTTCTCCTATCATTATGCCACCAGATAAAGACTGAATGCACCAATTATCACATTAAACAAGAGGAAAACCTTCTACGCACCAATTTCACCCACACTTTCTACAATTTTGTAAACAACAAACTAAAAGACTCAAGGTCCATCCCACTCCTGAAAGGACCTAATGGTAAAGACTGTAACAACAACACCATTAAAGCCAACCTCTTTAACACATTAGTTGGCTCAGTATTTGTAAACAGCAATGGATCATGCCTAGTATTTCCTAGTCGAACCACAGACAACTACAATGATCTAATGAATATCAATTTTACAAAAGACAATGTTGAAAAAGCACTACGCAATCTAAAACCATCTCTATCTATTGGACCGGATGGAATATGTGCCTACTTCTTAAAAAAGCTATCCACTACCATAGCCAAACCTCTAAGCATAATCTGAAAAATCTTTCAGGACCAACTCCTTGCCAAACCTTTGGTCACAAGCCATGGTCATCCCCATTTTCAAAAAGGGAGACCCCAGCCTAGTTGAAAATTACAGACCAATCTCCTTATGCTGCATCATCTGTAAAGTCATGGAATCAATTATTAACCAATCCATTATCCTCCACTTATAGACAAACAACCTAATCTCTAGTAAACAATTTGGTTTCAGAAAAAAACTATCCTGTAATCTGCAACTCTTACATTGAAAAAACATATGGATTACACAACTCGATCAGGGTAAAACAATAGATGCAATCTACATAGACTTCTGTAAAGCCTTTGATTCAGTGGTACATGACAAACTACTATTAAAACTAAAATCTTATGGTATTTCTGAACACCTGCATAACTGGATAGAAGCATTCCTGTCAAACAGACAACAAATGGTCAAAATTGGAAACGTCCTATCAAATTCTGTACCTGTCAACAGTGGTGTCCCCCAAGGCAGTGTTCTAGGACCAACTCTCTTCATACTCTACATAAATGACCCCTGTGATCATATCAAGAGCAACTGTGTTCTCTTCGCTGATGATGTAAAGCTATTCAACACCACAGATAATTCTGCTACCCTTCAAAAAGACTTTGACTATGTATCAAAATGGTCAAACAAATGGCAACTTCAAATCTCAACAAATAAATGCTATGTCCTACATATTGGCAAAAAAAAACAGAAAATAAAATACAAGCTGAATAGTCAAGACTTTGTTGATGATCCAAACTCTGTCAAGGACCTTGGAGTATTCATCTCAAATGATCTAAGAGCTAGAGCCCACCGTAACTACATAGCCAAAAAGGCATTAAGAGTTGTTAACCTAATCCTATGTAGCTTTTTCTCTGGTAATATCACACTACTAACTAGAGCATACAAAACATTTGATAGACCAATACTTGAATACAGCTCATCAGTCTGGAACCCACATTATGTATCTGATATTAACACAGTAGAGAAAGTCAAGAAATATTTCACAAGAAGAGTTCTCCACTCCTCTACTCATTGCAGAATACCTTATACCACCAGACTTGAAATTCTAGACCTAGACAACCTAGAACTACGCTGCCTTCGGTCCGATCTAAGTATAATATATAAAATCATACATTGCAATGTCCTACCTGTCAATGAATACTTCAGCTTCAACCATAACAACACAAGAGCAAACAGTAGATACAAACTCAAGGTTAATTGCACCAAACTTGATTGCAGGAAATACGACTTCAGCAACAGAGTGGTCAATGTCTGGAATACTCTACCTGACTCTATGGTTTCTTCCCCAAACCCGAAAACTTTAACCTTAGACTGTCTACTATTAACCTCACCTCTTTCCTAAGAGGTCTGTAGGGGACGTGCATAAGTGTACAAACGTGCCTACTGTCCCTGTCCTACTGTTTTTTTTATTTTTCTTATATGTATTCATGTATTCATAACTATGTTTATACTTATACCTATTATCTTGTAAGCAATTGACAAATAAATTAAAATTAATTAAATGATTCATTCAATTAGCCAAGTGTCTGGTTTTGCCTAATTTATTGTGAACCTTTAGCTAATTCCATTAGTTGGGGTCATACAACATACTAATTAAAATACAACTAATATTCTAGGTCACTGTGTCATATGAACACATCAGTCAATGAATAGCTTCACATTTTACCCAAAGTGTATAAGGTGGGTAGCTTTTTCTGTTTGTGATTTAGCATGTTGTATGCACTTAATCCGTGTATTTTATTCATGAAGACACAGCTAAACAAACATAATTTAGCACAAACTCAGTTTATATATTAGCTCTGTATATGGATGCCAAAACTTCATGGTCCAATTATATTTATGTAGCATGTTTATATTCTATTGTTTCATTCAACCTTGGAATAATGGGCAGTATAGTCTCAATGCACCTGGAGGGCTGAACAATTTCAAGGGGACATAATGCCTGACTAGGCAGATTTTTTGCCTGATCCAACACAGTCCTTATCATTTTTAATTTATTTTATTACTCCTTCTCACTATACATCAGTTTGTCAGGCAATTCCGTTCAGAAAGACTGTAGCAATTTTCCACAAAGTAGTGATGGAGATATTCTTTTCAAATCTGCAGCATTCTATACTGGAGCACAGAATACCTTTTGTCCAGCCTGATGCCTTCCATATGCGTTGAGTATGCTAGCTAGTAAAACCAAAAGGGATTGACATATTTGAAAAGTTCAACAATCCAGAGGCTACCATACTGAGAAAGGATTGTGCAAATGTTGTTCTGAACATCAAAATGCCTTAAATTGTCTCCTTTACTTCAGGAGAAGGTTAAAAATAAGGATATATACCTACTGTAATATATTTTACCTACTTCAGAAATTGGAAGAATGTCTTCATTAAAAACGATATAGTTACCTACCACATCAGCCATTTTAGATTCTTCATTATTTTATAGTGCAGAATGACTATTCTATTGCCTGCAGTTATCAGAACAATTTGCCAGGTACTAAAAATCATGTTAACTGTAGGAATTCAGCAAGCTGCTCAGACTCTGGCCTCTATTATTCCTAGCCAAGAAAATGTCCATTTTAATTGGCTGAAAGAAACCAGGACATTCACTAGCTCCATCCGTGTTATTTTTAACAGCTGCTTTCTGCTGTGCCCCCAAATAGGGACCAATAGTTTTCTGACTTAGCCTCATAGACCGCTCTTCATTTGTATATCTCCATTACAGGTAGTTATGTATACTTTTCCATAATCTCATCCTGCAGTAAAAATCGCAGTTTCGTTGGGGTTCTCTGCATTCATTGTACACATAGTGGAGAAAAACACATTCTTCACTTACTCATACAGAAGAGAAATACATAGTATTAGAGTCGCAGAGAAGTGAGCCTGCTGTGCAAAACATTATTCCCTATTTTAAATGTGCCAAATCTGAAACAGGCATTCAAGGAAATTGCAAAGTCATCCATCTCAAGAAGTTGTTTTGTTTGGCCATCAGGAAGATGTGTTATTGTTTTTTCCCCAAAGATGGTTTAGAATGAAAACTCCTCCCTGGAAAGGAGCCATTTTGAATGCATCAAAACTCTTATCTGAACAGCTGTTAGCAGGTATTCTGAAGTAAAATGCAAATGCCATGATGACTTAAATTGTGTGATTTTGTTCAATTGTAAATTTCTGTTTATTACAGAACTTTCAGGAAAAGCAGCTATGGGGAAACTTATAGCTATTATATTGAACATCTTGGTCCTTATCTTAGTCTACCCCTCCCACTTTGAACAGATACAAACAATAAATCAGCAACACATGGGCTGGCTCTTTACAAATATCTAACTTGGTTACTCATTTCTAAATTTCGCATTATATGTCAAATTATAAACTAATGGGTTTGCTCAGAAATCTGGGCTAAAAACATCCAATAAGAACCCTACAGCAGTAAAGAGATCCAGTAAGCTATCCTTCCTGTCCTGTCATCTTGTGGTCATCAGTATTTTTGCATTTTCACATAATCTCATGCTTACAATATACTGTATATAATGTAATATATACATAAATATTTGACTGTAATAGTTCCATATCCACATCTTCCCCTCCTCAATTTCTCAAAAACAGCCTAAAGATAATGGTGATGGTATTTTTTCATCAACCTGATGACACTGCAAACAAGGAGCAAAGTTGGCCCTAGCTGCTGAGTAATGTGTTACTTATACTAGAAGTTAAGAAGCTGACTTGACTCAGACTAAAGGAATATAAATGTGTAAGCATTTTTTAAAAATTAAGAAGAAACACAACTCAAAAATTTATAGAAGATGAATAAATTGATTTATCTGTTCAGATAATTTAATGACTGTAGTATAAAAACAACTCCCCAGAAGGTAAATCAGAGAGGCAGGGATTTGTTGCACATAAATTGGAATCAGCAGCATGTATGTACATCTTGTTTCTGTTTGAAGAAGCTGCAAATTATATCATATAGAGCATTGTTTTCCAGTATTTGGACTTTTATTTAGTGCTTACATTAAAGGACAAATCTGGAGCTGCTTATCGAATAATAAAATAGGTTTTATTCTCAAAGTCCATTCCCTCTTTTTAATGTTTGTGTCTTTACTAAATGAATCCAGAAGTTTGGCAAATCTGAATAGGAAGAGCAAATCTGGTTGGGCACCAGATTTCTGGAATATCTTTCATAAGTGCTTGAAAACCATGCATTTCTAGATTGTTCAAGACCAGATAAAGGTGTACTTTATTTCCTTGGTCACATGTTCTTGTTGTACATAAATTCCAGATGACTATTAATGGTCACCAGCTCTTCAGTGTTTTCCTTCTATTAGTTCCTCAATCATTGATTCCTTTTATTCTTTAGGGAAGCATAACCACTTCCAAATTTTGAGGCTGGACCATAGTATCTACCCAGTGGGTACAGTGGCTTGCTGAAATTTTCATTTTTACCTTTCTCCCATGAAAATATTCTGCAACTTAACACATGAGGAAGAAAAGACACCAAACCTAGTCAGTGTTAGATAAACTAGATATGACCAGACATCCCATCTACTTTATCCTTTGTTCAATTCAACTAAATGTACTGCAAATATGATGTATTCCTAATTGACCAGCTAGTTCGTATTCTGAAAGTGAAGCAACATCACATACCAGAAAGAGTAATAAGGTGTAATTGTATGTATGAACTTTATCTGAATGAGATGGCAGCAACAAAATCTTTTTAGCTTTTTCAATCTAATGTTCACTTAGGGACCATTTTGCTTAACAACCTGGTTGTTAGAATGGAATTTTGTTGCTAAATTAAGAGTTAGAATTAGACCCATAATCATGCTAAATCCTAATGTGATTTGTTTGCCTTTGCCTTTGTTGTATAAACCCAGCTAGTAAGAGTTTGTAAATCAAAGTTTAGCATGTTTTATAAATGCAACCAATAATAGTTTATTCAGTAAATATTGATCCAAGTCAAATAGAGTTAGGCTACAGATGCTCTTCATTCTTTCGTTCATTCACTAGGTATCCAGGAAGGAGACCCAAATATATACTGATAAGAGACACTTATGTCCACCTATAGGTTGCAACTTATAGGTTGATAGCAGTGGTGGGATTCAATTTTTTTTACTATCAGTTCTGTGGGTGTGGCTTGGTGGCCATGGCAGAAGGATACAGTAAAATCTCTAGAGGTGGTATTTGCCAGTTCTCCGAACTACTCAAAATTTCTGCTACTGGTTCTCCAGAACTGGTCAGAACCTACTGAATACCACCTCTGATTGATAGCCTATTATCAGTTCTCTTGCCTTTGAACAAAGACTTGATTTCCTTAAAATACACATTTATATATTAGGTTTATTAAAGTGCTATGCACTCATTTCCTGTTTTTAAACATGGAAAGAAGCAGAAAAGTTACAATGTGGAGTTTTAATTTCCAGTGTTCACAGTTTCCAGTGGGAATCAGAAATGATTTTTTTTCTTTTATTTATTTATTTATTTATTTATTCGTACTTCTATACCGTTCCCTCTCCCAAAAAGGGACTCGAGGCGGTGTACATCCAACAAACAAGATAATACAGATAACAGAAGTGAAAATCAAATAGATAATCTCAGATAGCTAAGAATAACCCTTATTAAAAATTTAAAATTTAAACCCCAATGATTTTATTTGGCTAGACCGGCTTGTTTGAACTCTTCCTATCCATAGCTCTTTAATTAGAACAGATTGCCATGTTAACAGTACTGTATGCATTTTTATATATCTTCAGAAGCTATGCTAGCTATCATTACAGCTTATCTGTCACAGAGGATCATATCATGAGGGTCTGTTAAAGATTTGCTAATATTTGGCATTCAAGAATAGGACAGTCATAGATTGTATTGATAAAATAATTAACAACTACAAATTTTCAGTTAAGGATCTTATATCTATAGGGATAAAAATTAAAAACAATAACTGTAATTTAAATAAAAATATATTCCCCGGAATAAGGGAAATAGTGACATTTTTTCCCTGGTTTGATTACCCACTGCCCAATTCCTGCAAACTGTAAGTTCTGTTTTAATATGGGATAAGTTATGAAAAGTGATGGCTGGATTCTCCTGGCTTATTTTCTCCCCCATGAAGTGTCACCTACTGCCAGGAGAAATAGCCAATCAATCTCCTGGGGTGAGAACAAGCTAGCATTGCATAGCAACTTAGAAGTGCTGTGTTAGCTCCCTTTCAAATTACCTGTTTAACAGATTGCAGATAGGAAGTTCTTCAATAGGGCTTCTTCTAAACATGATCTGGAGTTTGGCTAAAAAAGGATTTAGTTTAAAAAAATTGCCTATCTTAAGTCACAGTGTATAAGGAGCAGAACTGAGCAACTGGTAGTAAGTAAGTTCTGTTGTCAGCAAGCATAGTAGATAGTTTTTGTTTTAGTAGTAGATAGTTCTTACTAAGGACTACAAGGGAACAGAAGTGCTTGCATGTATCCATGGATGGCAGTAACATCAAGTATCTGTGAAGTAGGCAAAATTATGCTTCCATAGAATCAAAGAGCTGGAAGGGACCTCAAAGGTCTTCTATTCCAACTCCCTCCCAAGGCAGAGACCTTATTCCATCCCAGACAAATGACCATCCTGTCTCTTCTTAAAAGCCTCCAGGGATGGAGCTCCCACAATTTCTGAAGACAAGTTATTCTAATGATTAATTGTTCTTACTGTTAGGAAGTGTTTCCTTAATTCCAAATTGCGTCTCTCCTTGATTAATTTCCATCCATTGTTTCTTATCTTGCCTTCTGGTGCTTTGGAAAATAAGTTGACCGTCTCTTCTTTATGGCAGCCCCCCAAATATTGGAACACTTCATGAAATAACAAATACATACTTCAAAAAAAGCATATACCTGTGTGTTTGTGTGTTTAAAAAGCACTAGCAAAACTAATATTATCAATAGAAAAGCCCTTGTCCTGTTAGTAAAAAGAAGTTTAAAGGGTTACCAAATTATCAATCCACTCTGGCCTTAGTAAATTAAAAATAAATTTAAAACAGGCTCAGGCTTCTTGCAAGAGGCCTTATATTAATTCTAATTAAACACTATCAGTTACTCTAGATGTATGGGGATTGTTCCACTCAATAATTATTAGTGTTTCTTGTAGATGGCAGTCCTTTTGTTTACCTGCATAAACAGAGCAAACAAAATTTATGTTAATCTTCTTTTGCAAGTTTTCAAAATGTTAGAAAAATAACATTTCCCAAAATTTTATATTTTTAATATAAATTGATTTCCCGAGCTGAAAATTTAAATATTACTGGTCTTGAAGGATTTATCTTTATTTCCTTTCTATCCATGTGAAATAGTATATGCCATCTTGAAACAGGGCCAACATTTTGCCTAATTGCACAAGGAATCATGTTTGGGTTGCATTTGCTATTTTTATTCCGTTTTGTTTCATCAGAAAATCCATTTTTCAGCATCATCATGCCAATAATTCTTGTTCTTTCACTTCAACAAGCAGTTTCACTTAGACTGAAATTAGTTATGATTAATGATCAAAATGCAAATTCTAATATGATTTAGGAGACTGCATGGAACAAATCAGAAGAAACCCCCATCAGAAAATAATCCCTTCTTTGAGACTGTTTTAATATTGAAAAATAGAAATATAAAGATACAATATAATAGCTCTTCTGGATCTGACATAGCCTCATCTAATCAAGCATTCAGAGCTACTTATAAATATTTCAGTCTGCTCTTTTCCATGTTTGACTTCCAGCAACTAGAATTTAAGACTTCCCATCTTGATCTCAGAAATCATTTTTAAAAAATCTACCAACACTAAGTAGCAATTGATAGATTGACGATCCATGAATCATCTAACAGTTTTTAAAACTACTGAAATTAGCTGCAGTTACAACTGCTAGCAGCAAACTATCCTATGTAAAAACTGTTAAAATCTTTGATGACATCAATTCTGAGGTATTATATATATGGTTTAATTGATGTAAACCTAATATTGCCTATTGGAAGAAAACTAATTTGAATTACAATTGTGTAATGCTTTATGCATTTGCCTAGATAATCGCAGTCTTGGACATTTATATATTTAAATGATCAAGTTAGTTATCAAATTAGCTGCTTTGTGTTTAACCAAAAATATTGTCTTACAAAGAATAACCAGTGTCACTTCTCCTTGAAATTTCCCTCAGCTTTAATAAATGCTCAGTGATTCAGCCTGAAGTATTAATTGGCTGGTTCATTCAGTGTGTATGAGCTGGTTGTGAATTTTTTTTCTAAGATCCAGACAGCTATGCCTTTCCTCATTCTGCCCCAGTTACTTCACTTCTTGCCCTGGGAAGTTATATGTGCAGAACAAGCAAAATGGCAACCCACTCCTCAAGTGAGAAAAGAAGGTTAGTCTGGACAGGTGAAAGAACTGGTAGTCATCACATAATGAGCTTGTCCTTCCCTTGTGAACTGAAGGGGATCCAAGGGCCAGGCTGCTGAGCTTCCAACTTCCCACTACTAGTGTTCTCAGAAAATCATGCAGCATTTTCCTGTCAGTCCTGCTTGAAAAATATAGCATACCTGTATCCCAGATCTGCTACTGTAGGACATTTCCCAAGTTCCCATGCTGAGAGATCCTGGAGACTACAGTAGCTGTAAGGCCTGTAAATATCTCATACCATCCATGAAGGCTGTTAGAGTGGAGCAGTGGCCTAGAGGGGGAGCTCTTGCCTCATAATCAGGAGGCTGTGAGTTCAATCCTAGGTAGAGACAGATATTTCTCTTTCTGGGAGCGTTGAGATTATATCTGCTGAATATAACTCCACATTGGCGACAGGAAGGGCATCTGGCCAGTAAACATTCAGTTCCATTCAGTTGCCCCCACTCCACCCGGCAAGAAATTATGGGGTCATTAAAAGACGATGATTCATGAAGGCTGTTAATGGAAGGGTTGAGCCTGGGATGTGGTAGCAACCAAGCTTTCATCTCTTATCTGGCCATGATGAATTACTGTTGGAACTGGTTGTTTCTTGGTTTAGATTACATCTCAGGATTCACCTAATTAAAGGGATAGTTTTTGCATCCAACTTGTTTCTTTCTACAATGAACGTTTTGTGTGGTTGAATCAGTGGTGGGATTAAAAACTTTTTACTACCGGTTCTGTGGGCGTGGCTTGGTGGGCGTGGCAGGAGAAGGATATGTAAAATCTCCAGTCAGAGGTGGTATTTGCTGGTTCTCCGAACTACTCAAAATTTCCACTACCGGTTCTCCAGAACTGGTCAGAACCTGCTAAATACCACCTCTGGGTTGAATGTGTAATTAAAAAGTTTTGCATTAGAAGTAGTATTGAACAAAAAGTACAATTCTCTATCTCTGTTTTCAGATATAAAATGGCTGATTTCATGTATGAAGGGCAAAAATTATTACAAATAACTGCTTGAAATCATGGCCAGATTTGTGGGGAACAAAAGGTGTAGTTTTTTTTTCATGTTTCTCTGTGGGAAGGAAAAAATCTCCAGTGTCTTTAGAGCAGAGCTTATTTGCAGTGAAGCTGTACTACACTATAAAAAGAATTACTGTCCATAGTATCTTCCCCTGGGGTTTAACTAATGCATTGTGGATTGCAGAATGCTGGATATAATCACACAATCAGATACTAGGCATGTACGTGAATTATTTTATAATTCTTCCAACAAATTGTCTGCAATTGAATGAGATGCCCAATGCTACAAGGGGGACAATACAAGAATTTCTTTGACTGGCACTGCCCAACATCTAGAGGATAACAGATTGCAAAAGCTGGCCTCATTATTATGTGTTCTAAACCCTGACATTTATATGATTTGAATCAACAGAATGGACACAATGCAAGGTGTGGGGAACTGGTGTCCTTGGATAACCAATGTCTTGTGTAGTTTAAACATGGTGTTTAATATTACTGTAGATCACGGTTCTCTAAAATGGTCAATATTGATCCCCAAGGATCGATGAGACAATCCAAGGAGTTGATACTATTATTACTATGGTTTGTTGCATAGTGGGTCAGATGTTTATTTATTTATTTATTTATTATTCAAACTTCTATACCGCTCCCTCTCCTAAAAAGGGACTCGGGCGGTGTACAGCCTACTAAAAACATATAACATAGATCTAGAATAAATATAATTTAAATACAATTTAAAAATATATTAAATAAACAAGTCCGGCTGTATCCCATCCAATTAAGAAATTTAGAGATTTAAAATCAGGGATTAATTAAAAATTAAAAATATAAAATTTAGCAATTAAAACCCAATTTAGATCTAAAACCCAAAAACCCATTACTGGGCCAGGCTGGCCTGTTTGAAAAATAGGGTTTTAACTGCACGCCGGAAGGTCAGGATATTCGTCATGGCCCGTATCTCCGGGGGGAGATGGTTCCACAGGGAGGGAGCTCCCACAGAGAAAGCCCGCACTCTTGGGGCCGCCAGCCGACAACGATCAGGCGGCGGTACCCCAAGCAGGGCAACCCTGTGAGAGCGTACTGGGCGGCGGGAGGTTGATGATGGCAGTAGGCGGTCCCGTAAGTACCCAGGTCCCGAGCCATGGAGCACTTTAAATACCATCAGTACCACCTTGAATCGAATCCGGAAGGCCACATGAAGCCAGTGCAGCCTGCGGAGAAGCTGTGTTACGTGGGAGCTCCGAGGGGCACCCACGATCACCCGCGCGGCTGCATTCTGGACCAGCTGCAACCTCCGGAGACTCTTCAAGGGGAGCCCCATGTAGAGAGCATTGCAATAGTCCAAGCGGGAGATAACGAGGGCGGAAGTGACTGTGCGAAGTGCGCCCAGATCCAGAAAGGGCCGCAACTGGTAAATCAGACGAATCTGATAGAAAGCCTCCCTGGCGACGGCTGCAATATGTTCTTCCAAGGACAGCCGTACATCCAGGAGGACACCCAGATTGCGCGCCCTTTCCACGGGGGTCAAAACCTCTCCCCCCATGGCCAGCAAAGGAAAAAGCCGGCTGTATCTGGGCGCAGGAAACCACAGCCACTCGGCTTTGGTCGGGTTGAGACGAAGCCTGTTACGACCCATCCAACTCTGCACGGCCTCCAGGCACCGGGTCATCACTTCGACGGCTTCGTTGGGGTGGCCCGGGGTGGAGATGTACAGCTGAGTATCATCAGCGTACTGATGGAACTCCACCCCGAAGCCATGGATGATCTCACCCAGCGGCTTCACATAAATGTTGAACAGCAGGGGCGAGAGCACCGACCCCTAAGGCACCCCACACAGTAGGGGCCTCGGGGCCGATCTCTGCCCCCCTGTTTAGATTGGATTTGGCATTTCTATCCACTTCTTGAGCCTTTTCCAGGGTCCTGAGATAGGAAGATGTTTGACATCTTGTGTTAAAGGTACCATCATAGAATGCAAGCTGTTTCAAGTAAAGCTGCCCTTTGCAATTATGTTTTGTCAGACACAGCCAGACCAGATTTGACATTTTTATCCCTCTATTGAGTCTTTCTCAAGGACCTGGGCTAGGGAGTTGTTGATGTTTGCTAGTATTAGATGTATCATCACTGGATGTAAGCTATTCCAAGTAAAGCTGCCTTTTGCAATTGACTGATGGTGAATTTGTCTTTGCTGAATATGTTCAATTGGTGCTCCAGTTGTTTTGGGATTGCACCCCAAGATGCCTCTTACTACTGCTATTATCTTGGCTTTCTTTTGCCAGAATGAATGCTTTTATACTGATGTTCATTCAATTCCAATGTTTCACAAAGGTCATTGCTGGTGTTCAACACAGCTGGCAGATGATTGCAAACAGCTTCTGACTTGCTTCTGTCTTTTGGTACTCAAAAAGCTGTTTTCATTTACACTAATATTTACAGATTAAGGCACAATGCAAAACTTACTTACTTTAGCCCTAAGACTTAGTTAACTGATAGAAGCACTTGAACATCACTATTAATACAGTAGATGGATTAAATAATTAGATCTTGTATCTGAAGTGTGCCTATTGCTATTTCATTTGATTTATTCAGGAATAGTATTTCCTCCAGAAAGCCAGTTTGGTATCGTGGTTAAGAGATCAAGAGTTCTAGTCTTGCCTTAAACACAAAACCAGCTGGGTGACCTTGAGCTAATCACTCTCTCTCAGTCCTAGGAAGGAGGCAATGGCCAACCACTTCTGAAAAACCTTGCCCAGAAAACTGAAGAAACTTGTCCACACGATCTCCAAGAAACAACTGAATGAAAGAGAAAAATATTTCTGTAATGCTTCAAAAGCTAGGAGGGTATATATTATTCTGATTAAAGAAGGTCTTCACAATATTATCAAACCATATCTTGGGAGTATAAATGTGAAGAGATAAGCATTATCCTGTAAAAGATACCATTTTAGTGCTTCTTAAATAGAAACAGGCCTGAAACATGAAAAATTGGACAAACTTAACAGAATCACTTAGTAAAGAAATTCTTTGAAGACCCATTACTTTTGCTTGTTTGACAATATACACCACAGTATCATATCATGAAGTTTGAAAGATCTATGGCAATAAAAATCCCTTTATTTTTCTTAGGAACCACTTCCATTTTTAGTACTTATAACATAAGCCATTTATATTGTTGAAAGAAATATCCTTCTGGGTTCAGTTCCAAATGGGGAAAAAGACACTGGAAACATGGAGGCTGCTTGGAAGGTTTAATGGTTAAAGGGCCACATGGCCTGAAGCCATGTGGTCTAGCCTTGGTCTAGCTGGGTGATTATGCCTTTAAAAGGGCTTTTGGTAATTGCTATAGCTTTTACCTGGAGTTCCTTCTTATGTAAAGTATTCTGGCCCAGGCCTTAATGGCCCACCCATTAACAAAGGTGGGGGTGAGATTCTGCTTCTGAGGTGAGTTTCTGCTTCTTGAGTGACTATTCCTTTTAGGAGAAATATTCTGCCTTTTTAATATTTCCTAGGCTATTTTCAATTTTTCTAGGAGAGGGGTGGATGCTAGCTTCCTACAATCCCTCGTTTATTTATTTTTTTGAAAACACGTGAGAGTTTTGACAAAAGATTAAAAGGTGATCAGATCAGGGAGACTTGATGGTGCTTTTAATTTTTTTTTCCTGGTGCAAAGGAAAGGCATTGAAAAAGAGGCAACAGAAAAGGATTCCTTCAGTGGCTCCCAAAAGCTTTCAACCATAAAGGTCTGGGAAAACTTCTGGTTTTTTTTTAAACAGTATCCAATTTTCATGCCAAATAATTTTCAAATGTTTGATGTACTTTTTGTGAGCTTACAGTCAGGTTGTAAGCACAAGCCTCTACCTTCTTCACAACCTTTAAATTACAGGGTGTCCATATCCAAGGTTATGGTTACTACCTGCCTAGCTCTTAGTTTCCAGGGTTTGTGAGGCCAAATTGAGGTTAGCCAGTGTGCAACCAGGCTTTTTAGTATTTTTAAAGTTACACACAATGAGCCCTGGGACTTCTATTCATGAGACCACCAGTGCAACATATCCTGCTTTATTGGGCAACTGGGCAGCATCATTTGTGAGTCACAGTCAGGACTTGGGGTTTGGAGATCTCTTTTCTGCTATCTCTTCAGGAATTGCCTGAGGCAGATGCCCTCTCCCCCATGGAATTAGCAGGGTAATATGACTGCTTGGGCCTTAGTGCCTCAGAGCAGCAAACAAAAACAAAACAAATAAAAAAAACACATTAAAACGAAGCTAGGAGCAGCTTTTTGTGGAGGTAGGTAAAAAGGGGTTAGCCTCTATCTAATTCTAAATGGTGTGTCTCTGTGTATGTGCCTGTGTATGCAGCTAGTTTTACAATACAGATAATACAAACATGCTGGACAATTTTCTCTCCCACCAGACAGAAGTACAAGGTGTTCAGAACTTGCTGGGCCAGCCACTCTCAAATACAATCCTTACATGACTACATTAAACTGGTTACAATATAATACAAGAAGGAAAACATTACAATGGATTTCACATTACAATGAATTTTCAGTTACAATGAATTTCCACCCTCCCCTCATAATCTTTCTGTCTTCTGGGGATTGAAAAGAGTCTTTTAGTCTTTTGCTGGTCCATCTCAGGTCCTTTCCTTCATGTCTCTGGGTGGCATAGGCTTGACCTGGTGGTATAGGTGGTCAGTCAGGCTTGGGAAGGTCTGCCCACTCTGGTTTGCTGTAATGACTTTCAGTGGGAGGTTGGATCCAAACCCAATTCCTGGCTCCAATGGATGGAATGTCTCTAGGGGGCAGCATCTGCTTCCACATGTGGCAGGGCTGGAAGACAAAGAACAAGGGTCCCCTCCCCCCTTCGCTGGTAATTCTACCAGGAAAAGCATTGTAAAAGGATTAGAGATTTTGGTGCGGGGAGGTAGATAGCTTGCAGGCATTGTTTGAGGATGAAGAAGAATAACACATCAGTATTGCAGTTACTAAACAGATAAAGTTTCAACAAAATGGAGACACAACAGATGAGAAAGGAAAAAAAACTGGATTCACAAGCTTCAGGAAAAAGGATGAACAGGTAAAAATCATTTAAACACACAGCAAATGCAAGGATGAAACTTTTCTTATAAATGAACTTAGAACATTCGCTAATAACTTTGGGTTTTTCTTAAAAGCACAGAGAGGAAAGAAAATTTACTCTGTTCCTCATCCAGTCTGGTTGGCCAGACCAGACTGGGAGAAGACAATTTTTCTCTGTGTTTTTAAATCTTAACAGTTTAAAATTAATATCTGAAGAGGTCAGACACTTAACAGTTGCAACAGTTACCTCGAGGACACACAAAGACTTAGACACACACACGTGCGCATGCACACACACAGAAACAAGGACACAGAGAAGAAAACAAAACTCTGAGATTTACACACACACTGATCATTCCCACAATAAATATCTTAGTTAAATTGGGGAAGGCATAAATCTTAAGGAACAAACCACGTGGTTGCATAGAAGACAAAAAAAGAAAGACAGAAAGAATTAAGAAAAATTCTATGTGATCCTATTTATATATTGCCCTTTTAAGTACCTTTATTTACCACATTGGTCTTCCTGTATCCCTCAGCAAAGCCCATTCTCTACCTATACATTTTGCCTTTTTCTTGCTCATGCCGGCTAGGGTCAGCATCTGCTGCTCATCCCAAGCCTCCAACAGCTCTCCCTCGGGAGGTCCATTCCACTCAGGACCCTCAAACTACCACTTCCCATGTTCCCCTTCTGATGTGGGGTTTCACACTTTGGCCTAGTCGGGTCAGTCAGCGACCGGTTTCAGACACAAGAAATTCAAGAGCAAGAAAAAAAAAAGGTGTCTGGGGGAGACTTTTGTTGTTGCACCTTGTGCAACGAAATCAAACACTATCTAAAAAAACCATAAAACTCTTTTTCACAAAGTATTCCACAAAGTATCTTCACAAAGTATTCCATAAAGTATTCCATAAAGTAATCCACAAAGTATTACATAAAGTATTCCATAAAGTATCTCACAAAGTATTCCACAAAGTGTTTGACAAAGTATGCGCGTTCCCCTTTTTTCAAAAAACCCCACAAGAGACTCTCTCTCTTTTCGCCACGGTTTTCGGACTGGGGGTATGCTGCCTGTGCAGACTTCTTTTCTCTCCCCCAAAAAAACAGTCTGTGAGACTCTCTGCCCCCCAGCAGATAAGTACTGGTACTCCTGCCTTTTTCCTTCAGGCCCATGTTTACAGATCTGGAAGAGCTCAAATCTGGGAAAACTTGCTTCTTTTTTGTAAGCAAGTACTGGTACTCCAATTTAGCATCCAAATTACCTAAAATTACCTAAAATCCTGGGGTTTGCTTTGGGGATACACTGGACAAAAAAATGACAAATTTTCCTTCTCTCCCTTCAGTCATAACCCACTCGGCTTTCCCTCTTATATACAGAAGGTCCCACACTCTAATGCCCCCCCCCCTGCTTTTCCTGTCCTGATGGTCATGGCTTTGTAGAGCTAACAACAGGTAAGAGGGCGGCTAGAGGCCAAACAAAGAAATGAGATCCAGCTGCTGTCCAAGGGTGAAGCCACTCATACACATGCTCTTCCTTCTTCCCTAACAAAAGGTCCTGTGCTCTGGCAAAACCCACATGCTCTCCAGACTCTTGGTCTTTCTGCGGTTAGGAAATGCACAGAAGAAGCAAGATCCAATTGTGTTTGGGAGAAGAATCCTCTCACACACATGCAATCATACACATAATTCCCAAGCTTTTCCATGCCTTAAAATTAAAATTTAGAGGTACTCACCTTCTTTCCAAGCAGCCTTTGAGCTCAACACTCAAAATCCCTTTAAAACCTTTTTTTTTCCAAATGGCCAAGGTCCAGGAAAAACTCACCCACAGACTCAATGGGTCTGTTTGCTAGCAAGGGAATCTTACTGGGCCTGGTCCATTGGTTAGGTTAGTTTAGAATCCAATCTGGGGTGCCAATTGTTGAAAGAAATATCCTTCTGAGTTCAGTTCCAAGTGGGGAAAAAGACACTGGAAACATGGAGGCTGCTTGGAAGGTTTAATGGTTACAGCCACATGGCCTGAAGCTCCAGAGAAGAATGATCAGATGCTTCAAAGTGAGAAGAGAAGGGGAAAAAGGGCTGAGGTGCTGAGAGTGCCTGGGTTTTATACCCTCTGTTGGGATTTGAATTGGAGCTTGTATTCTAATTGGTTGTCAGACTCCCAGGGGCAACTCTGTAGGCTGTCCTGAGTTCCAGGCTTGGTCTAGCCTTGCTGGGTGATTATGTTCTTAAAAGGGCTTTTGGTAATTACTATAGCTTTTACCTGGAGTTCCTTCTTATGTAAAGTATTCTGGCCCAGGCCTTAATGGCCCACCCATTAACATAGGTGGGGGTGAGATTCTGCTTCTGAGATGAGTTTCTGCTTCTTGAGTGACTATTTTTTTTAGGAGAAATATTCTGCCTTTTTAATATTTCCTAGGCTATTTCAATTTTTCTAGGAGAGGGGTGGATGCTAACTTCCTACAATATAAAATTTACAATGTTTTTTCCCTTAACAACAGCTGTAACAGATAACTGTTAAAACAAGTATGTGTTTATTCATACTTATTACACTGAATTAAGACAAACAACAGCAAATAAAAGTCTATTAATGACATGTTTTAGAGGGAAATATATCCTAATCTTCTCTAATTAAGACAGTTAAATTAAAATGATTTTAATTAGAAGACAGCAACAGTTCCATTTCAAAATCTGCAATGTATACAGAAGCAAAAATTTAGGAATTGGGGGATTAATGTGAATATCCTTTGTAGACTGAAGGTCCCATATACAACATATATAAGAATAGAAATAGAAATAGAATAGAATAGAAATCTTTATTGGCCAAGTGTGATTGGACACATAAGGAATTTGTCTCTGATGCATAAATTCTCAGTGTAGATACAAACAACAAAATGATAAGTCATAAATCATAAGATTAAATCATAAATCATAAGATACAAACAACTGATAAGTCATAATACACCAATAGGAGAAGGTAGTAGGAAAGAGGTGAGAAAGATCAGAAGATGACAAGGATAATAGATATACAGCCTACTACATGGGTAAATATCTGGGCCAAGTGTCTTAAAATTTGGCAAGTTTAAGACTTGTGGACTTCAACTCCCAGAATTCCTGAGCTTCATGAGCTGGAGGAGGAATTCTGGGAGTTGAAGCCCACGAGTCTTAAAGCTGTCAAGTTTGAAGACCCCGATGAAGGCATAAGACAGTGCTGTGGGAGTTAGCTATTTAGCAGAGTAATGGCATGGCGGAAGAAACTATCTTTGTGTCTAGTTGGGCAAAATTATACTATTAATCAAAATTGTATCTAAATTCAGCCTCTGTGCTTTGTAAACCATAGTTTAGCTTATGGCTTACTATGATTTGTGATCACAGCCAACTATGCCTTATTAGCTATAACTTATACAAACTATGTCTGATCAGGACATTAAATTCAAAATATTTAACTCAGGTAAATTATCAAAGATGAAAATGAAGAGCCAAATCTATGTAAAAATTGTCTTTGCAAATTCATATGAAAAACTCTAATTTTGAAATCATTACTACAATTTTACAATAATCAAAGAAAGCTGTTATAATGGGAAAAATGAAGTACATGTGTGGTTTCTCAGTTTACAGTCCAGTACAAATGCTAATTGCCAGCTTCAAAGTATCTGTTCTATTCTTTCTCAATATAATTTAAATTGACTTAAATATTACATAGTCATTGTGACAATTGTTTTCTATAGCCATTCATGATAGGGATAGTTGACTATAGTTTCCCTCTTGTCAGGTTAAATTTTAGTGACTTCTTAAATGTTTCCATTTAATGATTTTGGCAATAGCCAGAAAGCGACTTATAACTGCTTCTTTCAACTATTGTTTTACTATGAAATCCTCACACAGATCTTAAGAACAATGCGTATTTTGGCAATAAATGCATACTACTATGAAATGGTCTGAAACAAGCAAGATAACTAAATGAAAGAAAATTTTAGATTATGCCTTATGAAAATAATTCATATAGATTATTTTCTTAGAAAATGCTCTTTTGGGGGACAAGAAAACTGTTGTTACATTTTTTAAAAATTAATCAGATTTACAGGATTATATTTTTGGAAAGAAAAGTATATTGCATAAAGCAAGAGACAGTTTGGTGCCATGGTTTATGGGATTAAGCTTGAAACCAGGTGACCATAAATTCTAGTCCTACATTAGACACAAGCCAGCTGGGTTTTGGGTGATCTTCAACTTTTTGTCATCCTGAAGAAAAAGGCACAGCAAAATACTTCTAACAAAGAAAAGTGCAGAGGTTTGTCCCGGAATGTGGCAGGAGTCAAAACTGACTTTTGAAAAGATAGTTTCATGCGGTGCTGATAAAGAAATACTTGCATTTTAATATAAAAATTTCAACTTAGACTTACATGAACCATGACTTGCTTTAAATCATTTGTTGAATAAGCCACAGTGGTTAGAATCACATAAGCCAAAATCAAAATCAACTAAACTGTATTATGATATTCATTCCATAATATACTAAACATAACTAAATAATTGGATTTAAGCAGTCTAACTGATCAGCTGTTCTTTAAATTAATTTTGTTTTTTAAATTAAATAAGGTGGGTTCAGCCAACATACTGAGCCATCGTACGTTTGAGGTCTGTTTTAGCTCTCAGCAAAGATGGACAACTTTGATATGGATAAGGACTAACCTTTTCATTATTTAGCTTAGACTTTGAAAATATGCCAGTAAAAAGACTGTTACCAGATGAAGTAGAGTTTGGTGTTTTTAAAAATAATTATTGAACTGTAGGATACTGTAGCTGTAACATAGAAGTGCAGGAAGTTGAGGGAAGCTCTCAGAATTTATCTCTGTCACTGACTTATCCCAGAAAGGAAATGGAGATGATTATTCCAAGCACATCAAGAGGAAAAAAAAACCTCACTAAGTGATGAATGGAGATTAAAAATTAGGCATTTACTTTTTGCCATTCCTGATCATTACAGATTTATGCAGCTGAAAATGTTGACATTTAATTCTTAGTAATAAGCATGACATTTTCAGAATTATGGTAACATAATCAAATGTCAGAATAAAGTGCCATTGTCACATCAATTACAGCCAAGGCATCACAAGTTTATGTTAATCAATCTTTTGTCTCAATCGCCTCTCAGTGGTTCCTAGAAATAATGATGCTGAATAATTATAAAAGGAGTAATAATAAAATGGATTCAGGATGATAAAGGGACATTTTTAAAGAAAAGATTGATTATTATTCTATGTCAGAAAACCAAACAGTGATCAAATGAATTAGTTGAAACCTTGAAATGCTCATAAAATTGTGACTTTAAAAAGCTTTTCATCTATAAGGTATCCCTTACTCATCTTTGAGCTCTGCACTATAAAGTTCTAGGATTGCAAATCCTAGTCTTCCAAACCAACATGGCTCATAACATTAAGCTATTGTTCCATCATACTTTTAGAGAAAAATGTGCATTTGACAAGTGAATTGTTAAGAATAATGTATGCCCCTTTTTTGAACAGGTATGAGCTTCTACTTCCTCCATCCTATTGAAATTCATAGTAATCAATAATGTCTCTTCAGTTTGCTGCCTATATGCTATCAAAGCCAACAAAGTTATTTTAATAATTGTTTCTAGGGGTTTATGCTCTGCAATTTGCAAAAGTCATATTGTTTTCAAGAAGACGTAAGTTGTTTATTTTCAAGAGGAACCTAACAATCAAGTAATATAAAGTTTACATTCTTTTCAGTTCATTCATATGATTTCACTTTTCCTATTTCTCTAAGGTGTAATTATTACTATTTTTTTAAAGTGTAAAAATATGAATCAAAGAAATACTGACAAAATATATATATCAGAAAAACAAAAAGGATATTTTTTTGCTGATGTTTCCAGAACCAAACAAGAATGATAACTGAATCTTATCATTTGCAGTAATTGAATTCAGTAACAAATGTTTCAGAGTTGTGTAACCTATAAATTTTTAAATTAGAAATATTTTTTTAAAATACCCTCAAACTAAACCAAACAAATCACTCATATCACGCTAAGCTATAATATGGCCGAGTTGTGTAAATTCCGTAAGTCCTGGTTAAATAAACTATGATTTAGTATAATGGGTGAATGTAAACCATTTTCTCTTGGTATTATATGAAGTCCAACTAAAATCTAATTTTGCAATAGCTGAAAGGAAAGAATAGTATTGCCCTCTAGAAATTATAGATGTTTAGGAAACTTTTTACTTTCCATTGTAAAATATAAGATAGTGAATTTGGAATTAATTTATTTCTACTGATTCTATTAGGTAATGTTTTGTGTATACCATTAACAAGAATTTCAACTAACATTTTGTTTATTATTATTACTTTTCCTCAATACTGTACTGATTTTTTTTATTACAAATTAAACAGCTACATATTAATTGTTAAGGTAACATAGACAATATAATAATATAGTACCGTGATGGCGAACCTTTTCAATGTTGCATGCCCAAAATGTGTGTGCATGCACTTGCGCAACGCTCGCATGCCTGCACTTATGATTCAATGCGTGTGCGACTCCCCCCTCCCCCCTCCACGTGCACCATGAGCCTCTGTGCATGCACGTGTGATCCTCCGCACCGCACACCTCTGCACATGCACGAGCAACCCCCCCTCATGCAGCATGCCTCTGCGCTTGTGTGTGCATCTCTCACACGTGCATCTCCCCCCACGCATGCATGGCAGATACCTGATAATCAACCGGCTAGTGGGGGACGCATGTGTCACTTCTGGTACACGTGTCATAGATTCGCCATCATGGATATAGTAAATATTTGGATACATTAGACAAATCTCATCTTGTATGTTCCATAGAAAATACTGGTACATGCTTCTCTCTTTCTTATCTGGTGCTTTAAAATAAATCAATTTAATAAATAAATAGATTTTGAACTGATATTGGCTATATAAGAGCTTTACACTATTCTTACAAAAAACTCCTCCATGTAAAGAGTTCAAGATTCAATAGTCAATCCTGAATATTCATAGACTTCTCACATGGTTATCACTATGTGAACCTGCCTAAAATACAATATATCCATGGTTTCTAATAATTAAACCTATCCTACCAAACAAGAAAACAATTCTTTCCTACATTTTTTGAACATGCATGGAAGTGTCTTATGAATTTTGGTGTTCTGTAGGACAAGAGAAGGAACTATTATATCATGATTAGATATACACCTCAGTATGTCATCAGGTGGTAAGCTGACATTTTTAAGAATCCAGAAGAAGGCATTTATTAAAAACTAATCAAGCTGCAGTTCATTGCAGACAGATTCTCATTTATATAGCCTTTGAAACTCAAGTCCTATAATCTGCATATCAAGCACATTGCAACTGATTTCTTTATGCTGTACACTATGACATTTTCAAGAAAAACATTTGAAGCTTTGCAAAGGTCTCCCAGAAAAGACAAGAAATATCTTTCCCAGGAAATACAAAATTACCACTTTTGATCATGATGTCGGTTTGACTCTGATATTAACATGTATGGGAGCCAGTCTGCTACTAATTTGTGGGCACATTAAAAAAAAAACAACAAACACAGCCCTGTGGACTTGGAAAAAGACTCAAGAGATAATGTGTTTACTGGGATCAACCAAATTAGTTCAGAATTTTTCCTAAGACAAGTTACTACTAAAAAGTGGGGGATATGGAGGAAACAATAACTTGTGAACAACGAACACACTGTGATACAGATTATGGATCTTAGCTTGAAAATTTTAAAAACAAAATTATTTATAAAAAGCATACATTAGTCTTCTATTAGATTAGTAAACACTTTTTCAAGCCACTAAATAGATTTGATGAAGCTGCTCAATGTATACTCAAAATAATGATTCTCTTGTCTTGAGCTGCATTTCAGGTTCTTCCAAAAAAAGAGGAATTTAATCATACGCAGAAAGATAAATATGTAAGAGTCTCTGTGATCTTCAATAGGGGATTTCCTCAGCTGAAAAACAAGGGGTGGCTTCACACATTGTACTAGGTCATAACAGTTTGGTAAGCAGAGCCATTGTCCAAAAATAATATTTTATGGGTCAGCATAAGTATGAACCTGACCAATTTGTGGTTTATTCAGCAAAAAACTTACGCAAATCATGAATTGGCACTGAATTTCAATTCAGCCAGTTTCTGAAAATCCATTGAATCTTCATTTCTAACAGGTATGTGAGAAATAAAAGTTTTGTGGGAAAAAAATAGTGCCTTCTGGAAAGTCTCTTTATTAGACTAGACATACCCAATTCCTGAATTTCCCCAGAAGAGAACAAAAATAAAATTTGATTTTAAACTATTTAAAAAAAATATTTTTAAAATACTTTTATTGGTAATCTAGCTATGGAGAAGCAAATTAAGTTCTATGGGATGTAATATGTTAGCCAATGATCTAAAATGAGTGTAATACAATACTATAAATGTTTCCAAATGTACAAATATTAATTGTTGTGGCTGTCATAAATCTCAAATCACATTGCCAATTTGATAGTGCTTTTCCCACAAAGTACTAATAAGAAAAATACTTAAGAACTTGAAAGGATCAGACATAGAACTGTAAAAGTCTGTATATAAGCTATCTGAAGAAACAAAACTCATTTGCAGTCTAGATGTATCTATCAAATTTCCTGGCTGCTTTGTGTATTATGCCTCAAAGAATTTTGACAGTTAATTACAGACGTGCAATTATGCAAAGATTCAAAAGAAAATTAACAAGCAATCCCCCTCTCTCCTCATTTAAGTGACAGCCATATTGGTTAAGCTGATTTGTAGGGCTATATTAATATTATTCTGGTATCAGTACGCATACTTAAAATTTTGTAGATACATGGAGTTTTATTACACTGTTATTCTTTCCATGTCCAGATCATCCCCAATGTGCTTCATTGCTACCATGTCTTTGTCTTCAATCTGCATGAATTCAAGTATATTTAGCATCTGGTTGTATAGGTCAGGGTTTGCTAAGTGCTTTCAGCAAATCACATACAGTACATGCCAGCCAATGATGCGATAGTCCCATCTGCCTGAACAATCAGGCCTTGCTCTCATGTCCCAAGATAACCATGCTTAGTATTGTATACTTTCCTTACAAATCCAAATAAAGTTACATGATGTGATGAATAGTTTTGGTATGATGTGACAGCGCTCCTACAGAAATTCAACTAACTTTTGGTTAGCTTAAAAGGTCTGTCTTGTGTAATCCCATTTAGACAGCAATTTAACAAGAAAAAATTAAACAGTACTTTTATAATTCCAAGAAGAGCAAGTACTACCAAATAATTTTCTAGCAAGATTAGTGCTTAAATTGTCCCTAGTAACTGATGGTCAGTTATTCTCCATATGCTATGGAATGGAGGATATCTGTCAGAAAGAGACAAAAAACCAAGGGGGCCCCATCGTATCAACACCTAAGTAGGAAACCCAAATTATCTCTTCCCACCAGACTATGCTTGACCTTTTTTAAGGTTTTCATTAGTATATAACTAGTTTTAGCTTACCAGCTATCCTTATTTTATCTGAATATCAGTGAGTGTGACTGTTATCTTTTTTGTATTGTCTTTTCTCCCGGGGAAACTTAGTTCCTGACTTCATTAGTTTAACAAAAGAATTTTTAATTCTTAATTTTCTGAAAGGTTTATGTTCACTTTGGATACAAAGATCCCAAAGCATGTTCCTTTGTTTTTCAAAAGCTAGATTGATGATCCTTGACAGAAGACCTAACATCTCTCGAAATAGATAAACTTGGCTATTACATATATTTGTTATTGAGAAACCTTACACAAAGTTTTAAATTATCCCTTTTTTCCATTTGCAACCCATGACTGCTGGCTTTCATGTAAACTAAACACCAGTTGAAGACCTGTCTCTAGTTTTGGCTAGGAG